>CAKAOJ020000022.1:4425000-5658750 GCA_916701645.2 Sebastolobus alascanus | reverse complement strand
CTATAACTTTCCAAAGAATCCATTATACTAGAGCCAAGAGAGCACAAGCTAAAGAGCAAACTGTGTCTAATAAAATGGTAAATATAGAAACGGGAGGCTCAGTGTCAAGGAGACAAAAACATGGAAGAAATTGAGACAAGCTCAAGAGACAAGATAGGGAGAAAAGTGAAAGGTGAAAATTAAGACTGGACAAAGTCATTTTTTTGGGGGGGTAGGAAAATGAGAGTAAGATCGAAGGCTTTACAGATTATGAATTCTGGATGTGTTGACTCTCCTCTTTCCTGTCTTAAGGCTGGCCCACACTCAAAGATTTTTCAAATCTTAACAGAGACCCCACACATCACGACATGTTATTTTAAATCTAACAGTTTTGCTCCTATAGTGAGTGGTGAGCAACAATTTGGCCAAAACAGCACACCACACACTAACAGATTCTTCCTTCTTCAGTCAGCTTGGTTCTCGTTCTTTCCCACATAACTGCGTCATCAGCTGTCCTCGGGGTTCCCCACACACAACAGGAGATCTGAACGTAAATATTGTACATTCGATTTGAAATCGATGCGGCCTGGTAGGTCTTTCGCGCCGACTGTGGGATGTAAAAAACACTCTTAAGGTCTGGCCCACACTGAAAGATTTTTTTTCACGAAGGATGGCTGGATGAAGTCATGGCGACATGTAAATAAACACTTGTGTTGCCACAAATCAACAAGTTGGTCCTCCATTTCTAAGCTCCATCTTACTACTACTTTATGCTTCACGTTTTGCATTAGCTCATGCATTAACCGCGGCCGCCATGACGGCGATGTCCTTCCCTCTTCAGTCAGCTTGGTTCTCAGTTGGCTATCGTTCTTTCCCACTTAACAGCGTCATCATCTGTCCTCGGGGTTCCCAACACACAACAGGATATCTGATCGTAAATATCGAACATGTTTAATATTTACGATTTGAAATTGGTGCGGCCAGGATGGACCTCCGAGCCAATCGGGGAATGTAAAGACACTCTTAGCATACCTCACACCACAGGAATATCTATAAAGATAATCTTTAGAACCATCAAAAATCAGGCCCAAAATTGTCTTGATTCTCGTGTAGTATGTACCCGGCATTAAGGTCACTTTCCTTCCCCGTATATATATATATATATATATATATATATATATATATATATATAAATATATTTATATATATCACTCTCTTGTCAATCCCTTTATGGAGGCAGCCACAGAGGCAAGCAGGTTAACTACCTTACAGCAATGTGTTCTTGCCCAGTCAATCAATTATGACCCTGTGCGGCAGTAGGCAGGGATGACGCCGGCGTGAGGGTAGGAAATCAAGGCATCTTGACCCGGGATAATGGCAGTGTAATGGGACATGCTCTGGAAAGCGCAGAAGATCACAGCTCGACGCTGCCTCGCCTTCTGTTGCCTCCCCTGTATTGCCGCGCCGCCTCATTAACCCCAAATACACACTGTGTCTTTCTCACTTTAGCACTTTGGTACCACCTCCCCAACCTCTGTCTCCCTCTTGCCGTCCCTCCATGGCTGCCTCTTCTCTTTCATGTCTCGACTTGTAGCGGAACCTCTTGGGGAAGTCGCCACCTTGTAAACAGGCTCAAGTCTGTGATTAAAGAATACCTTTGTTCGGCTTCGCCAGGGAAGAAACGTCTCTCTCTGCTGTTGGCTGTTATCGGGCCCTGCCTCTCTCGTGTCCTTGGAATACTGATCCATCCACGGATCAGAAGTCATCGCCGAGCCTGGCATGCTAAAACAAACACGGCTCTGCCCACTCGGCAAGAGAGCCTCTGTGCAGTGATACCAGGAGAGTTTTTTTTTTAAAATACTCAAACTCCTGGTTTTGTGGAAAGTGAGTATATTCATTGTGATTAAAATTTTAAAAAGCACCCCCCCACCACCTCTTCTGGAGCGGTGAGGAGTCCTCACCGAGCACATCTCTGGATCAGGATTTTCCACGCGGGCTTCTTCTGCGGAGATATGAACAGCTTTGGCTGTAGTTTTAATGACAGGGATCCAAATGAAATGAGATGAGCGGGTAGTAGAGATGGAGAGGGATAGATAATGAAAGATGAAGTCAGATGATGGAATCAGGCAAACACGGCTGATGGAGGATTTCTTTCAGTTTATCTAGATGTATGTCATTACACCAACATAGGAAATCTGTCAGCGGCTTAGTTCCTGATGAAGAGTTAAAGGCACCATCTGTGGCAGTGTGTGTGTGTGTGTGTTTATCTGGGCTGCATAGTGGTAGTGTGGTGTGCAGGGCTTGGGGGTGTTTTAATTACACAGCCTCACAGTTCCTTAGTTGCTGTAAAGGCAACCTCAATTAACACCTTTCACGTTAAAATTGGCAGGGAATTGCTCTGGCCTGTGATTCCCTCCTCTTGTGCAAATTGTATTAAGAAGATCCCAAATTGTATGCAACATTTTACAACCCGACATCACTCCAAAGCTTGTAATAGTCCACCAGAGGATAGCGTGTCAGTGCAACGTTTTGTCTCGCCGAGGCTTCAATATTACATGCCTGTATGAAAGTGCAGTAGCCTACCAGCAGCGGGCAACAAAACCACTCACTTATGTTTAGGCAACAAAACTACTTAGTTAAGTAAGTATGTAGTAAGTATGTAAACTAAGTCAAATATGTACGGAAACAACGTAACATCAGTACAGAGAACACGAGACAAGCGTCACTACGAAACACGTGACAAACATCACTAAAGTAACTTGCAGAAAAAAACACTGGTCTTGAACACCGGTCTCCTGGTTGAAAGTCCTGTGTTTGTTGGTTGAAAGACCTGTGTTTGTTGTGTTTTTGGTTGTTTTTTTCCTTATCTACTGTAGATACCATGTCCATATATAGATTGCATGTTAATGCCAGGAGTAAATGGGGTCAAAAAGGCAGGCAAATTGGTTCGGCCTTTTTCAGTGACAGTGAGTACATCCCGATTTCCTTATTTGATCGTTCCTCCCTCCTCACTTGACCCGGAAATTGTTCCATTCCGTCATAATGAAGGCATAATGAAATGCTCTGAGCAGTGAGGAGGAATAACTGAGGAGACACGAGCGAGGACGAACGAGAGCCCTCGCATAAGACTTTTCTCAGTCTGACACACCCCTTTATTGGAAATCAGTTAGTGATTGGACACTGCAGCTGATCGGGCTGCTCTTACTCTTGTAGTAATATAGATTTTAGTTGTTTTTTCTTATTCACCAACTAGTTAAAAGTATAGTGGATCTGTGTTAAATATAGAAATAGCATTCACCGTCGGAATCCAAACCATCCGAAGTCGCTACAGAGCTGTTAAAGCTGTGGTTATCAGAAATGGCTGTCACTTGAGATGACGGTTCAGAGGAAAGGACATCTCCTTTCTGTAAAAATGCGTTTCCTGGATTCCTCTCTCCTCGTATCTTCAGCGGGAGGGACTAAGATCCAAGCACCAGATGAGAGTGAGGAGAACGTGGATGCAATTAAGGGAATTGGGATATAACCTGCATCACTTGTGATAGAAGGAAAAGCACAGGCATCTGATAACATAACTAATAACATAATAACAACTTTAATTGTCCCAGTAAACCGTCAAAGTGAGACAGTGGGCTAGTATGCGCAACACCCAGCACGTTCTAATCCCAACTCGTCACATCGCTTTGTCAGACCCCTCAGCATCACTTTTCAGTTGCAGTTAACACATGCTTAATGTTGTAAATTAAAGAGGACCTATTATGCTTTTTTTCAGGTGCATACTTGTATTTGGGGTTTCTACCAGAACATGTTTGCATGCTATAATGTTCAAAAAACGCTTTAGTTTTCTCATGCCAGCTGAACTTAACTTTTCGGACTCTAAGCAGGTATTATGCAAATGTGTTAATACTTGGTGACATCACAATGTTGCGGCAGAAATGGCGGGAATTCAATCAAGGCGTTTCAGGCAGTTCAGGAGCAGTGTTTCTGTGGGGGAGACTAACTCCCTTTGGTGTGGCCTTTGGGCTTTGTAACTTTACAGCCCTTTTACATGCACAAAAAACTAAATAACATTAAAGGAAAGGGAAAAAGCACAAAAGCATAATAGGTCCCCTTTAAACAAAAACACTTGCTTAGGATTAGGCAACAAAACCACTTAGTCTGGTTTAGGGAAAAAACAACATGGTTGGGCTTAAAATTACATGTTTACAGTGCAAATGTGACTTGACTTTGTGAACACGGGACGAGAACGAACAGCTGATTGTAAAGTGAAACTTACAATAAGTGAATTTAACGCAGGGGACACGAACAGCGGTCTCCTGGTGGAAAACCCTATGTTTGTTGGACCCATCCACCTCCCCTTCCGCCCGCCCTATGTGTCTCTTTCGCTCTTTAAACTACGTCACAGCACTTTCCCTGTGCGTTCACTGTTGCCATGGATGGATTTATATTGTTGTTAATGGAAAGAACGGTGCGTCTCCTACCGACACAAAAGGGTGCCTTGTGCGGCGGGATCGGACGCCGATGGCCGTGACAAAGCATAGGTATTTGACGCCCTGGTAATAAATACGGGCTGCAACAACAGGACCTTGAAAATGTCTGCAGTGAAAAGGCCTATAGACAATCTGGGAATGGGGAGCAGGTGTAGGCATTGGGAGAACAGGTGCCTGTACAGGGCCTTTAATCATCTTTGAATGTGTAACTAATTTTGGTTTATTGCTGTATGCACAGTAAAACAGGCAAACTGTTTAAAAGGAGCTTTTTTAAAATTTCACTTTGGCCCAGTTGGCCATTGGATATTGCTGTGGATAGTATGAGTTTAACAAACCTAATTAAAGTTGTTTCACTTGGATGTGTAGACATTTTTTTTTTTCATTTTTACCTGACACCTTATCACAGTAAAAAAAAAAAAAAAGGTTTTCTGGGAGCAGACCAAAACAAGAAACCTCCCAAGGAAGGCAATTTTGGTGTTTAATTAGTACAAAAAGAGCTTGCAGTGTAAGCCTGCTTTAAGCCGTATCTATACCCTCCTCTTCCAATCACTTGGTATAATAGCCAGCAACTGATAACCCAAACTCTATTCTGAAAGTAATTTGCCAGACTAGCAGCGATGCACCTGTCCCCAGCACCGCTTCCCTCCCCGAAGTCATCTCTCTTAATGACTTGTGCCTATTGTAATTGGCTCTGGCTGGATTCATTTACAGTTCTGATCAGCCAATCAGATTAGCGGGGTGTCATGTGATAGTGTTAGCCGAAGCCCTGCGGAGACTGATGAGTGATGGGACAGAATGAAGTGGGTTATCTGAAGGGAGTTTTAACAAGGTCTGGGACTCATACAGTGGCAAGACGGATGGAGAGAAGCTGGAAAATACAAAACCAGATAGGATACCGTATCCTTCAGCATTACAGGGACTGCATAGGAAGGTGGAAGTAGCTGCTCGTTCCATGAATTGCACCAACTAGAAGAAAGTGTAGTGGCATGTGTGACTCTTTTTCTATTTTAGATACTGACATCACCATTTAAATCATCACAATCCATAAAGAATCAGGATTTTTTTTTAATCTTTAGGCACTTTGTAATTTACTGTAATCTAGAGTCTGTTATCTTTTAGTATTTAGTTATTTTTTTTAAGTGGACTATAAACTGATAAGGACCTAACTCCCTTTGGACTGAGAGAGGGAAGAAAACACACTTATCACACATACACTTATCTTATCTTATGAAGTTTAATCAATATTTGAGCAAGATTCACTCTTAAAAATTCAAAGCAGTCTCCAGTGTATGTCATGTCAGATCCACAGGGGCTTTGTGATGTTTTTCTTAGTATAACTTGTTTTAGTTTGTGTAGGAGTAAAGTTGTGCTAAAATTAACCAGATACAATTTTTCAAATGAATTGCTTCCCTGTCCTTCTTATTTTGCTTCCAATGAAAACCTGAGTTCTTCAAAGCAAATCTGTCCAGATAAGGCTTTCTGAATTTCAAGATATTTCAGAATGCTTCCATAGATTTGTGCGTCTTAAAACTGTTAAACTGTTAAAACAGGGAGTGTCCCCTGCTGGCCAGCTCAGTGCTGCTACTCTGCACTGCGCTCATATGCAGCCCGGTCGCACAGCAGTTTGTGAAATAGTCACGAAATTGAATGTATTGATTGGTGTACATAGACATGAATGTCACAATTTTTTCGTGATGGTCAGCACAAAATCAATTCGTATGTAATTGATCCGGGAAGTATAAAGAGCGGCGAACACCAAATAGGAACGAGGTCAGGGTGGATAGGTGGGTCAAAAAACATCGGACTTTCACCCAGGAGACCGGTGTTCATTCCCCGTGTGAAACCAGAAGTCAAAGTTTATTTATTTGTCACGTAACTTCCGTACTTAAGTAACGGCACTTCCAAAGTTATTTTAACACAAACCGCGATCTTTTCCTAAACCTAACTAAGTAGTTTCGTTGCCTAATCCTAACCAAGTCGATCTTTACCTAAACCTAAGTAGTTTTGTTGCCTAAACCTAACCTAACCAAGTCGATATTTCCTAAACGTAACTAAGTGGTTTTGTTGCCTAAACCTAACCAAGTCGATCTTTTGCTAAACCTAACTACGGCGTTTCATTTTGAAAAGACTGGAGTGGAAATTGACACATGCGTCACATGTTGCTGGACATTCGTAGGAAAAAGCATGAAAAATACGTTGTTGAAAGTCGCGCTGAGTGCCACGAAAAAAAAGCGAAATTTGTGTCCATATACACAAATTAAATAGATTAAATTTCGTGACTATTTCACGAACTGCCGTGAGACTGTGTTGGGCAGTGACAGCTGATAACGCCGTCCCGACCGACAGTGTGTAGTTTTATTGTCTGTGCCTTGATTCCTCTTCTGGTCGTATAATGCTGGTCTGCACTGGCTGTGGAAACACATTTCTTAACTGATGACAATACAGTACAAAGCTGTTCAACATAAAGGATAAAGAAGTATCCCAGTGTGATACCTTAACATAATGTGTTCTCATTGTGGCCTGTACTGCGGCTGGATGTTTTTGAATGGATTCGTGAAACAGTTTTAACAAGAATGGACTCAGAAAGCTGTTACAGTAATGAAGAGAAATGGGATGGCTCAGTATTGTGCTGTTACGGTATGTGCAGATTGTGATAAAGAGTTTCCTGTTTTGCTATAAGACACTGTAAAGTGATGGGGAATAGAATTACCTAGATTTCAGTCAATTTTGCGGCATGGCAGACATTTCATATAATCACATACTTATCAGAATCACTCTCCTTCAAAGCTCCTTTCTTGCTCTCATCTCCTCCCTTTCTCATTTTAGATTTGGCCTTCATTTATCTTTTCTCTTTCTCCTCTATTACCTTGCTGTAGTCCACCTGTGAATTAGTCTTCCTGACTGTTTAGCTGCAGCATGATGTATTGTGACATTTTCCAATGAACCATTCCTCATACGTGAGCCCTGCTCCCGGCTTTCTCTAGTCCCTGCTTGTTGTTATTTCATTTCCTTCATCTCCACTTTTATGTGGCCGAGGAAAATAATCAGCGTAATAACAATGCTGAATATTTTTAGCCAAGGGCATCATCCACCGGTTGTTTGTACCTAAGCTGTCCTGGTATTTAATGGTTGTTCTAATGAGAAAAAAGAAAAGTAGCCAGATAAGAATAGTCTTGTTTCAGCTTTGTCCTTGGCGACAAACTCTACAAGTGGGCCTTTTTTTAATCCTCTGAATTCACTCGTGGCCAGAGCACTTGCCAGACTTATTTCACAGTAGGAAAAATTGATCAAATGTATGACTTTGCCAAAAATGAAAATGGAACTGGCTGTACCCCCCCTTCAAATTTGTTGTGCTCCCTGCCCTCACCTCCTCTCATAAAACTTCATTGCTACAACCATTTTCCCCCCCAAGAGGAAAGACCAACTGCAAACAGATCATGGATTTTATACTTCACCATACCGTGCAGGGGCCAAAATTGGTACATTTCAAACCGCTGCCGGTCACAACCCTGTCTTTCCTTCTTCTTCTACAACAGTTGGGGGAGAAAAAGTCAGACAACAGTGTAGCGTTAACCAATCTACATGTAATTATTGATTTGCACTCGTTAAATAAAGAAATACTCAATTCGGGGCACCACCACTTTTTATAGGAAAAGCAGAAACTATTGTGATAGAAGTATTGATCATTAATCAATCTCAAGTCTGAAGTATAAGTTCTGAATTCATTGATCTACAGTTCTGCTTTGAAATACACACACAGACATGACGTAGTGATAAAGTGAAACATTTATTTACCATAAATCGTGATAATTGAATAAATGAAGTGATGAATATACAAATGACTAATTAACACTGGTAATTAATTAATTAATTAATTAATGAATGAATGAAATGAAAATTCAATGAAGCAATTCTGATTGGAACTTTAGTAGTGAGGGAAAGTCTGATTATTCTCTCTAAGCTATAAAAGTTGCAGTTAATAATTTGGAAGATTAGGAAATTTAGAAGATATGTCTGACAAACAACTATTGATCATAAAGCCACGGAACATTCACTTATCGCTGCAGTTGGTTCTGTGGGTCCAGAGGCCGTTTCCTCACACGTTGTCTGGATAGACAAGCCCCTTGGATGGGTTGGATGAGATCGGTTCAGCTGGCCCGGGATACCAAACAGCAAAGCGTGGAGAACATTCAACTTTCTCGTCAGAACAGTGAATGTGGGAGTTGAAGTCCGTTGGCTGATTACTCGTTGAAAGAGATCAAAAAGCTGAAGTCGGATTATCTTCTGAAGCTTTAGAATTTATCTATTTCACGGAAAAACTGGAAATGCTGGCAAAGCACTTAGCATTTAAATCACGCGAGATAAACAAAAGATCTTTAAAAATTGCTGTCCTTTAGAAGTCACTTGACTCAGAAAAATGAACATGAGGTAGAAAATAAACATACAAATGAAATGTATGTATGTAAATTCTGGAGAGCTGCTGGAGTCATCTCCCTGCGGACAACTTTCTCAACTTCTTCTGACAACAGCCCTTCTGACTCTGTGTCATCTCTTCTTTAACCCCCTCTGGGAGGGAGGGGTCGAGACCCTCTCTTTCTCTGATCGATTCTTTAATGAAAAACCTTTACACGCGCAAAATCAGAATTCCCTCTTTACTAATTTTTCCTTTCTTTTGCACGAGACAGATACATATCAAAACTATAAAACCACTAATGTTTTAATCAAACATTAGTATCAAGATTGTAAAAATGTAATTCTAAGTTCAAGTTATAACTCCTTTTTAACAACTTTAAACTTAAGGTATTACATCTATTGAACATCACTGATAAAACATTAAAACGTATTACAATACCATTAATGATTATACACAAAGAAGTCAATAACCTAACACATGATGACTTCTAAACAATTTAATTATTGGTCACATTACCACAGATGAAAACTAGGTGGGGTTGACGCTTCACCGCTGGAGTGAATCTCTGGGTCACCGAAAGGTTAAGAAACCTAGGCTGTGGAATGTGAGATGGACAGGGGAGTGTGTGTGTGTGTGTGTGTTTTTGACCAAACGGATCACTTTGAAGTCAGGAAAAGTTATCAGTTCTTGTTGGTTTAAGTGGGGAGAAAACCCTTCCCACAGTTTTAAAAGTTATTATCCTCCTGGACAGTGTCAAAACTGACACTCGATGGTCGATAAAAGAGTTTATGGCCCTTTATCCAAACAAATTGTTCTTTCTTTGGGAGAATTCCATCTGTAAATGACCAAATCTTGTTGGACACAAGAATGTGTTTTTCTCATCCCAGTAGATGCAGGATGAGATAAGATGCTTCTCAAAGTAGCAGGCACCATTCACGCTACATATCCCCCACTCGGAACGATACTCGCTGTCCAGGGAGTATCGTTACGTTGTTGAAACGAGGATGGTGCGTAAAGGGAACCTCGTTGTCGAAACGATGATGGTGCTGTGAAGGGAACGTCATTGTCGAGACGATGATGGTGATAGACAGGGATGGCAGGTGGCAGAATAGCTTTATGATCAGAGTTGTTGTCTTAAACAAAAACAAAAAAAATTGATAGATAACTGCTAAATGGTTAAAAAAAAAAATATATATATGATGTATCTAATTTCTAAATACATATATGGTTTAAAACAAAAGGTTCTGAATACTATTCAGTTGATTAAACTTCTAACCTACTTAGAATTAAACTAACTTATGAGGTCTACCTTTTAATTGGACACTAGTTCTAAAATGGCGGGGCGTGGAATACTTTGTCAGTGGTGGAAGAGGTCCTGAACTAACGTTCCTGGGACAACATATGGGAAAATCCAACCCGTGGCTAGGCTGTCGACTGAGGATCCGATGTCACGAATCATGTCGTACATTAGCCTGATTACTAGTTGTGTGTTCAGAATCAACCGACAAGACCAAGAGTAGGGTGTCTATCGCACTTATGGTTTTGAGTGATAAACCCCTGTAAGGTTTCTAACTGGTTTGGCTGTTTTCCAATCTGATCGTGTATTTAGGGAATTTCAGCATGTAGTTCACCTAGGAGACGCTTGCATTGACAGAAGATAGACCTAAACTGAAAAGAGAACCGACGACGGAGGCTGCAGCTAGCAAGCCTCCAATGCACTGTTTTTCTCTCGTCTGGGTACCACTCACTTCCGATCGAGTGATGGTGAACTTTGGTATTTGTCATTTACTGGATAACCCCCACTTGTAACCAAATGGGTGTTTGTAATTTATTGGATAACCCCCACTTGTACCCAAGTGGTTTGAGTGAGTGATTATTGCAGAGCAAGTTTAAAATGGTGGTGAGTTTTATACACAGTGGACTTGACTGGAGACAAGGCACCTGACTTTGAAATGACTTTCATCCAATACAGCTTTCGCTGCACAACTTGTACTAGAGTTTATGATTTTCCTCTTGTGTTATAACCCTAGTACCTGGCACCTCAGGGTGCTCTAAATTTTCTGCAGTCTATGATCTGTCTGGGACGCATACGTCCGGTAAGCTTTCCCTGTGAATTTTATGTGGTTTGATGGTTGGCATTGGCAACGGACTAAAAAGCCTTTGATGTAATCCGCCACGTCTTCCTGCTTTTGTGGCCAACAAGCGACTTGTTTCAGTGCGAGTGTTGCTTTAACACTTGTATGGCCTGCACCGGGTGAATCATGGGCGTGCATCAGCATCACCCCCCTGTGGTTTCGAGGCACCACGAGCGCAGGAGAAGTGAGTGCGTCGGAAACATGGACCAAAAGGCCCGTATTCACCCGCAGGGAAGAGCGCAATTTGAACAGGTGTCGCAAGTTTAGCATAGACTCAAAGTCAGCATCGAAAACGTCATGTGCCAAGGGATCAAAGAGATAGAGGTCCATGGTGTGGACCGCCGGGTTCAAAGTCTGAAGTGAGACCCGGTTAGAGCCAGAGAACTCAGGCGTCACAGAGACAGCATCCGGAGTGACAGGGTCTGCCGGTGGTTCGGCCGTCGACTGAGACTGAGTGACTGCACAGACCGTAGGGGTGGGAGGGCTGGGAAAAGAGGTGGGGTCTGGCAGAGATTCCGGGTTGAATGTCCAAAGTGGGGCCTTGAGGGCGCCCTGTGACTTTACGACATATGGTTCAGGGATTTCACCAACTTCAGTTGCTTCTGGTTGGTCGGGTGGAACATTCTGAACCCGAGTTTCGGTCTCTGCGGTCCCCAGGGCGTAGCATTGAGCTCCAGCGCTTGGGGGAAAAGAGATAGGCAGAGGTTGGCGAACCTGTGACCAGATCTTTGAGCGTTTGAAGTCGATTAACGGCTCGAATCGGTTAAGCAGGTCTTTGCCGATGAGAAAAGGAATGGCATTAAGAGGAGAGATGTACACGGGGTGAACACAACGCATTGGCCCGATGGTTATGTGCACCATCAACACTGTTGTCAATGTGGTGCCTAACGGGGCATACGGCTGAACATCCAGGGAACATTTCTGGAGTTTCAAGTGTTTGTTTGATCGGCACGCTATCGTTTGCAACCTGCTGAAAAGCTCTGATGACATCAGGGTGATGTCTGCAGCAGTGTCAAGTAGTGCTTCGTGATCAAGCATGTTTTCAAGAGTCGTAGACAGGTAGAATTTACGAGCAACTCCTTTTTCCTCGAGGTTGCACAAGAATTGAGGGGGTGTTTCACCCTGAATGACTGATTCGTCGTCGCTAGGGGACTTGTTTTCGGAGTCTAGTTGCATCAACAAGACTGAGCTGGGGGGAACAGGTTTTTCACCCCCCTGTTTTGACTCGTGACCTCCATTCCCTTGGGGAGCATGGTTCTGGTTTCGCAGGGGAACAGGCTCTGGGTCACGGGAAATCAGCTGAATCTCCCCAACCACCTCCTCAGGTAGGTTGGAGGGGTTGTTTTGTGGAGTAGCCCTAGTGGCTGTTGGATTCACGGAGAAAAGATCAGCTTTCTTGCTGTTCTCCTCGCCAATGTCATGGAGAAGACTCTTTAGGGATTCCAGGTCTTCTCTGGCAAGCTTAGGTTTGTTAAACTTACCTTTGGAGTTGTTTTTCATCCGCTGGAAAGCTGGTTTGTTACCATATCTCATTTTATCCTCCTCAGGGAAGTCATGGTGGGATGGTTTCTGATGTCGTTTGTACTGTGGGTAATTATCTGGTGAATTATAACGGCCCTTTCCTTGGTCGTCATAAGTCCTGCGATTTTCCCACTGGTTTGGTTGGTACCTATACTGGCGATTCTGATCGAACTTGGAGTGGCCCTGGAGTCTGTTAGACCAAGGTCGTTTTGAGTACCCGTGGTTCTGATCGTTTCGCTGTGGTGCAGATGGTCTCTGCTCCTCAACACGCCGGTAAGTGTGTGGAGGACGCTTGGGTGAACCATGTAGTTCACCGTCGGGGGCTCCTTCTAGCTCCCTGGACAAGTGTCTAGTGTTAAGACTCAGGATGGTGTTGGGCTCTGCCGGCTTGATTAGGGATTGCTTTTGCTTTGCAAATCCCAGAGAGGCTAGGTCACGCAAGTGTTGGATGGTTGAGGTGAGTGGGTTTGCCAGTACACCAAGTTGACCACTCGTGGTGGGATGGAGGTTCTGGACAAAGAGGGTTTTGAAGTTCAAGTCTTCCTCCATCCCAGGTTCATTTCGATAACCAAAGTAAGCTTTGAGAAGGCGATGGTAAAATTCTTTAGGTGATTCGTTTCTCCCTTGTCTTACCGTCATAGCCGCTGTTAAGCCGGTCAGCGATAAGCTGTCGGAGAATTCTTTTTCCAATGCCTGGCAGAGCAGGTCATAGTCAGCTCTGACTGAATCTGGCTGGCGTTCGATAAAACTGCTAACGTCGCGATTGGAGGTACCTTTGATCAGGTATATCTTTTCATCGACGGTGACATTTTGAAATTTACGCAGGTAGAAGTCGATGTCTTTCAAGTACGCTCTGGTGTCCTGAGAGACACCAGGTTTGGGTTCGAAGCGGGATAAGTTGCGAGCAATCTTATCCAAATCTCGGTCTGAGGGGCCCAGAAAAATCTGGGGACCCGGAGGTAGGGAAGGACGTGAAGGAGAAGCCAGCCTAGCTGGGGTGGCTGGAGTTTTGTTGGTTCCAAAGAGATCTGGAGTGTACGGTGAACAAAACTGCGCATCCGCGTCTCGTTGAGCTTCTCGGGCGTGGCTCTTTTTCCTTTCTTCAAGGAAAGCATCATCGAAAAGTGATTGTCGGGTTCTATTAATCTCAAAAGAATATTGGAGATCTCTTTTAGCAGCTGCTAATTCTTCGTCCTTCACTTCCTGTCGATGGCAGGCATCAGCCAGTTCCTCCTTGGCTTCTGTTAGTTGGTGTTGCATCTGTCGTAACTGCCTTTGATCAGCGTCCATGCGTTGTTCATAGACCCTGTTGTGAGATTTTAAATTGTCTACTTGTACCAATGCTTTATCAAGTAGTTCTCTGGATTCAACATTGACATGACTTACCTCATCAAATCGATCTTGTATGGCAACCAGTTGTTGCTCTCGCATTTGAAGCGACTGCTTCAAATCTCGATTTCGTTTTTCCAAGTCTGCCTTTTCCTCATCTGGGGTGTTAAGTTGAGTTGTCAGCTCATTAATGCGTGTGTCCGCTTGAGCCAAAGATTGTTTGGAAGTTTCAAGTTTTTGATGAAGGGATTTGTTTCCTTCCTGTAGCTGTGCGACCTGTTGCGCGCGCAATTTCAACTTACCTTCTGCAAGGTAAAGCAGTCTCCGAGTGTGTTTAAACTGCGCTGCTAACACGGCAGTCATGCTGCCTAGCATCTTAGCTAGTGCTTTACCTTTTAGTGGATTAGACTGGGCTTCATGGATGAGGTCTGACATTATGTTTGTTTGCTCTGAGGAATCTTTACCTTGGATGTGTGCTACATACCCAGGCAATAAATCTTCAGTCAAGTCCACAAGCGCAATCTCTAAATTGTCCGCAATATCGCCACCATATGAGCCATCAGATGAGGCTGGACTGGTTCGACCGGGTTGATCAGGATTGGACATTTTTACAGGTGGTTTGGTTAAAGAACTTGGTTAATAAAGTAATAAAATGAAAAGTTAATTGAAATTAGTTAATTAATCATATTCTTTGTCATACCACAAACAAGTCTGTTGCATGCAGTTATTTACAGGTTGTTTACAACTCTCAAGTTGTCCTGTGAATGAATCATCAAATCCTATGTGTTTTATTGTTGTTCAATCGTTATAAATGATCAATTAATAAAATCTGTGAGCAAGGAAACTCAAATGGTTATTAAATTATGTTGATCATTCATTTAGTAAATGTGTGGTTGTTTTGTATAAGAACACAGGTGATTATTAGGGAGCAATCACACTAAACAGGAATCAAACAGAAACTGCATTATCAATCACACTTATGCAAACATATAGACCACTAGTTAAATCTTAGATGTAAATAGCGTTGACATTCCAAAGTGGTAGCATGCAGGAGGGTGAATTAGTATGGATTTAACTCACTACTTAAGAGTAGTTAGTAGGAAGAGATGTTATTGTCGTTTTTAATTACAATTGTTCGTGGTAAGTTTGCATTTACAAAGTATGTTAGGTACACAGAGAAAACTTTGAATATTCAATCCCCACGTTTCGTTAACCAAATCGTCCACCAGATGGAGACAACAGGCTCGCCCTCGCAGACAAGGGAGGAGCTCTGGGTGACGTCTCTAAGCAACGCCCACTGAGAGCATCTGCGCTCGCTCAAGCGCAGTCTGTATTTTGACACAGAACAGGGAAGTTGTCTCCGCAAACAATAATAAACTTTGAAACAGGCACGGCGGCCCAAAAACTCACTCCACGGCTGGAGCAAGATTTCTTTCACAACAAAAGTCCTCTTCGGGACTTGCAAAGTACCTCAAAGCACTTAATCTCTCTGCATCAAACCACAAGGGTACTCTTACTGTTCGCGACAGATAAACAAGCAGAGTTTTAAACCACACGGGCGGTGTTTAGCGGCAAGTTAGCTAAGCTTGTCCGGCTAAACAGGCATCTGGGTCAGATAGGAACCATGCACGGGCTATTCCACAATCCCAGGAACAGAAGATAGAATTGGTTTCTGTCAAGGCCTTATCAATAAGCGTATCAATACACTTTTGCATGCAATTACACCCATAGCTCCAGGCTAATTAGTAACGCTTTCTTCTGTCCATGCAGCTATACGCCTCGAAACACGGCGCATTTACAACCGGGCCTTCGCCGGTGTAAATTCAACTTTACAATTTAAACGCCGAGCTCAAATCATAACTTCGCAGGCAAATGTAACAATCAATAAGAAATGTGAACGCTCACACACACATCCAGTAATCAGCAGAAAGTCAAAAGCAGCATTAAAGATCGTCAAGCAGACAGCAAGATAAGAATTAACTTTCTAAAGTTAGGTGAAGTTTGATAAAAACCTATTTCTTTCAACGGGGATAAATTCACTATTTCACAGTATCAGCGGAAAATATCTGTGTATTCATTTCAGCAGACTTGTTGATTTGATTTCGCCTCACACGGACGGCACCAATCATACTGTAGCGTTAACCAATCTACATGTAATTATTGATTTGCACTCGTTAAATAAAGAAATACTCAATTCGGGGCACCACCACTTTTTATAGGAAAAGCAGAAACTATTGTGATAGAAGTATTGATCATTAATCAATCTCAAGTCTGAAGTATAAGTTCTGAATTCATTGATCTACAGTTCTGCTTTGAAATACACACACAGACATGACGTAGTGATAAAGTGAAACATTTATTTACCATAAATCGTGATAATTGAATAAATGAAGTGATGAATATACAAATGACTAATTAACACTGGTAATTAATTAATTAATTAATTAATGAATGAATGAAATGAAAATTCAATGAAGCAATTCTGATTGGAACTTTAGTAGTGAGGGAAAGTCTGATTATTCTCTCTAAGCTATAAAAGTTGCAGTTAATAATTTGGAAGATTAGGAAATTTAGAAGATATGTCTGACAAACAACTATTGATCATAAAGCCACGGAACATTCACTTATCGCTGCAGTTGGTTCTGTGGGTCCAGAGGCCGTTTCCTCACACGTTGTCTGGATAGACAAGCCCCTTGGATGGGTTGGATGAGATCGGTTCAGCTGGCCCGGGATACCAAACAGCAAAGCGTGGAGAACATTCAACTTTCTCGTCAGAACAGTGAATGTGGGAGTTGAAGTCCGTTGGCTGATTACTCGTTGAAAGAGATCAAAAAGCTGAAGTCGGATTATCTTCTGAAGCTTTAGAATTTATCTATTTCACGGAAAAACTGGAAATGCTGGCAAAGCACTTAGCATTTAAATCACGCGAGATAAACAAAAGATCTTTAAAAATTGCTGTCCTTTAGAAGTCACTTGACTCAGAAAAATGAACATGAGGTAGAAAATAAACATACAAATGAAATGTATGTATGTAAATTCTGGAGAGCTGCTGGAGTCATCTCCCTGCGGACAACTTTCTCAACTTCTTCTGACAACAGC
Source organism: Sebastolobus alascanus (assembly GCA_916701645.2). Lineage (NCBI taxonomy): Eukaryota > Metazoa > Chordata > Actinopteri > Perciformes > Sebastidae > Sebastolobus > Sebastolobus alascanus. The sequence continues at coordinate 5,641,786 of CAKAOJ020000022.1, read as the reverse complement.
CCTTCTGACTCTGTGTCATCTCTTCTTTAACCCCCTCTGGGAGGGAGGGGTCGAGACCCTCTCTTTCTCTGATCGATTCTTTAATGAAAAACCTTTACACGCGCAAAATCAGAATTCCCTCTTTACTAATTTTTCCTTTCTTTTGCACGAGACAGATACATATCAAAACTATAAAACCACTAATGTTTTAATCAAACATTAGTATCAAGATTGTAAAAATGTAATTCTAAGTTCAAGTTATAACTCCTTTTTAACAACTTTAAACTTAAGGTATTACATCTATTGAACATCACTGATAAAACATTAAAACGTATTACAATACCATTAATGATTATACACAAAGAAGTCAATAACCTAACACATGATGACTTCTAAACAATTTAATTATTGGTCACATTACCACAGATGAAAACTAGGTGGGGTTGACGCTTCACCGCTGGAGTGAATCTCTGGGTCACCGAAAGGTTAAGAAACCTAGGCTGTGGAATGTGAGATGGACAGGGGAGTGTGTGTGTGTGTGTGTGTTTTTGACCAAACGGATCACTTTGAAGTCAGGAAAAGTTATCAGTTCTTGTTGGTTTAAGTGGGGAGAAAACCCTTCCCACAGTTTTAAAAGTTATTATCCTCCTGGACAGTGTCAAAACTGACACTCGATGGTCGATAAAAGAGTTTATGGCCCTTTATCCAAACAAATTGTTCTTTCTTTGGGAGAATTCCATCTGTAAATGACCAAATCTTGTTGGACACAAGAATGTGTTTTTCTCATCCCAGTAGATGCAGGATGAGATAAGATGCTTCTCAAAGTAGCAGGCACCATTCACGCTACAACAGAAAGAAAAAATAAAGCGATAACAACAGAAAGTGACAGTCAGACATAAATAGAGCATTAGCCTAAAGCCAAAGTGTTGGGAGAAAAAGACTGTTTGGGGGTTAGATAGAGAGAAAGCGGGGAAGGAGAGAGAAAGAAAGGTCAGTTTGCAGCCTGTAGCTGTGGATTAGCTCTGACGGCCCCAGGAGTCAATCAGTCTGCTTGCTCCTCTCATCTCTGGGCAGACGGGAGAATAACAGGGCTGTCTAACTGCCAGCCACGGGCAGGTGGAGGTGTCGGGAGTAGTGGTGGACGATGGAGATGGAGCAGGAGGGCAAAGTCTAAAGGAAGAGGCTGGAGGTGATGAAGGTGGCCCTTGTAGAAATTCCTAGACATATAGCTTTGCTGAGTCAATCCCACAAACATAGTGTTCTGCAATACTGTGATATTGTTCTAAATATCACAATAGCACAAATACAAATTATCTGTCTGTGAAAAACATCATGTGCGCTCACAAATGTATTGGATGTATTCTATCCACTTTCACCATGATTATGCTGAGTGGATTAACTAACACTGCAAGGAATAATTTCATATCTGTAATGTTTTTATTATATCAACCTTTTTGTGTGTTTGCCAGTGGACATTATGTAAATTTCCTGCAATGCAGTACCAGCTCATTTTTTTGTGTTCTTCAACAGATTACTTACTTCAAAATGGGATAAAATTTAAATGGTCGCCTGGAGTTTTAAATGTTTCAATATTTTTCAGTAGTCTGGGAGCTCAACGCTTTATGAGTGAGATGTTCTCTGACTTTTCAGTTTATCATAATTGAGCAGAAATAAAGTAAAGTAAGCTTCCGGCAGTCTCAAAACTTTTCTTATCATGCTTAACGTTCATTGTTTAAAATACAATTAATATATGATATTACTTTTAAGGTGCTACTGTATAATCAATATTTTTGCTAATAAAAAAGGATCACATGATGTGTATGTGAGAGGGGTGGCTCAGTGATTAACACAGAAAGGTATCGCCAGACTACATAGAACTGTATATACAGAGCTTGCGTTTGGTGCCTTTGACCTCAATACTCCCTAAAACTACAAGCCAATCTTAGAACAGAGAACCGTAAAATTAAAGCCTACAGGTGGTTGCAGGGCAAAGGTGGGTCTTTTGAAATACTGCAGGACTAGCAGAAGCATTTCCACAAAGTCTGAACAACTATAGACCAATTTCCAATCTTCCTTTCATGTGTTCCTTTCCTTTCAATTTCTTGAGAGGGCAGTCGCTGGTCAACTTACTACCCACTTATTCAACAACAATCTCTTTGATACATTTCAACCTGGCTTTCAATCCCGTCATTCCACTGAACCTACCTTGACCAGAGTAGTCAATGATTTACTAATTACTGTTGATTCTGGCTGAAGTATATTGGTATTCAGGGGACAGTACTTTCATGATTTTCATTCATATTCATCAAATAGAACTCAATGTGTAAGCTGCAACAATACAATCTCTGAATTTTCTGACGTAAAGTTTGGTGTACCCCAGGGATCGGTCCTTGGCCCTATACATTTTTTCCATCTAAATGCTTCCCCTTAGTGAAATAATCTGCAAATATGGTATTAATTATCACTGCTACGCTGACGATACACAGCTATACATACCTGTAAAGCCAAATGACCTTTTCCCAATTCCTAAATTTAAAGGCATGTCTATCAGAAATTAGAAAAAGGATAGATATGATTTATTAGTTGTTGGTCCAGCCACATATGGACATTCGTATGAAACCTTCAGTGTCAGCTTTGATGGCTTTATCATTTCTGAAAGCTCGACCATCAAAAACCTTCGAGTCATTTTTGATTGTCGTCTGACATCTGACAAGGCTATTACCAAGACATTATTTTTTCATCTCAATCATACTGCCAAAATCTGACCTATTCTATCATTGTATGATGCTGAAACTGTAGTCCATGCCTTTGTATCCTCCAGCCTTGAGTATTGTAATGTAATTTTCTCTGGCCTTCGTTGTTGTGCTCCTAGAAGTCTTCAGTTTGTTCAGAATGCTGCAGCGAGAATCTTGACAAAAACTAGAAAATTTGAACATATAACAACCATTCTGGCCTGTCATCACTGGTTACCAGTACCAAAGAAAGCTGATTTTAAGTTTCTTCTTTTAACTTATAAGACCTTGCATGGTCTTGCACCACCTGAGGAAATTACACCGTATACAGAGGGACGCCCTCTTTGCTCTCTTGATGCTGGTCTCCTTGTCATTCCCCTTCAGTTAAAAAGAAATCCGTTGGCTTCAGAACATTTACCTACCGTTTCCCTTATCTCTGGAATGGTTTTCCATTTTTCCAAGTTAAATAAGCACGCTCAGTTGAAATCTTTAAGTCAAGACTGAAAATCTACCTTTATTACAGCCTACCCTAGAACTTAGTTGGGTCAATCACTTTTTTAACAATCCCTTTAACATTAATGTTTTAATGTGGTTGTTTTAATTTTAATGTTTATTACCTCTGCCAAGGCCTAAGGCCTAGGAAGGAGGTTATTTTTTCACCGGCGTTGGTTTGTTGGTTTGTTCGTTTGCAGGATAACTCCAAAAGTCCGCGATGGACTTGAATGACATTTTTTGGAGGGTAGGGGTGGGGTGTGGCACAATGAACAATCCATTAGATTTTGGTGGCGATCCGGATCATGATCCGGCTTCGGGAATTTTTTTTAATAACTCCGCTCAGCCTGTGCATTAACACCACAGTCTTTAAGACATGCGCAGTGTAACTGATGGCACGTTGATGACGCGTCACCCTGCCTCTTTCCTTCAGAGAGAGAGACAGAGAGAGAGCTGTAGATTCGGCGTTTTTTCACATTAAACTCGGTGAAATTACAGGTGAGTTCGACCAAAGCACCATTGGTGATTGTTGGAAAGAGTAACGACGACAGTTTAAGTGAGTTTTAATTTGTTTCTGTCCAGTTTGAATGAAGTGTTTTGCGATGCTCCGCTACTACAGCTGATCTCAACATAAACAAAAGTACACGTGGATGATGGCGCAAGCTGAACGGAGAGGGGGGACAAACATACTCGGGGTCTGCTCTCTGAGTGACATTCTAGTTATTTTATGTGCTTGCTGTGTGCTTTGTTAATGTATTCTCTTTTTAATTGTAAAGTGCATTGGAACCATGTCGCATGGTGATTCTGCACCTTAAATAAAATTGATTGATTTATTGATTGGTTGATTGATTTCCAGATGGCGTTTTACAGAAATTGTTTGCAATTGAGTAGTACAGCAGCTGCATACCTGACCAAAGTCATTTTAAATTGGCTGGCATATTGCACGGGGTGCGCTGGGTATATATGATGCATTTAGTGGAGTTTGTCATGTGGGAGTGTAGCACCACTACTGGAGTTGTCTGGCTGAACTGGCTTGCGGGCTTCGCTCCTTTTAATATTGAAGAGGGACTTTGATGAAGACAATTAAACCTAATCTCACTCGTTAATTAGTGTAATTCCTGCTCTGAAACCAATTTATCAGAATCAATCCCCACTTGTGGAAAGTTAATTTTAGCTTTGGACTGTTACATTTTTCAGTGAAATAATACATCATTAATTATCTCATTTGTCCAAAAAACACTCTTCACTTGAATAAAGAAGTTACTTAGCTCATGCACGTTTCAAAACTTTCTAACTTCATCCCTGTAATCTAATTAAAGCTTACATAAAGGAGAGCAAAAAGGGAGGTCTGCAGAGCAAAACAGTGCAGGGATTTCCATCTACATTTATGTTATTTTAACCTGTTAGCAATATGCAAAATGTCAGAGCCTCAAAGGTGATTGGATTACTTCAGATTTGACAAATTGAAACTTTACTTGCAGGCACATTGGGATTAAGTTTTACAATACATTGTAATCCCCGAGGTCAACCACTGCTGAGGGGAGCTGGACTGTAATAAAGACAAGGAGGGAAGGCTTATGCAGAAAAAGAGGTCTCTTGTTATATACACTGTCCTACGAATGCGTATGGTGATGGAAGCCTTGCTAGCTTTTTAATGAAATGTTTCTACAACTCTTTGATGAATTGCCAGTTTGGTTCCGACATTCATGTCCCCCACAGGATGAATTGTAACAATTACGGTGATCCCTTAATTCTCCATTTAGCACCATCATCAGGTCAAATTTTTAATTTGTCACTAGCATGCATGTAGATTCTTAGGACCCTATTTAAACGATCTGTAGGGCATAGTTTAAAGTGCATGGCGCAAGTGCATTTAGGGCGTGTCCAACTTGCTAGTTAAGCGGTGCATAATCTGGGTGCAAAGTAAGGCACAAGGTGCAAAGGGGTTGTATTTAGTCTCTTAATTAATCATAGGTGTGTTTTGAGCGTAACAGGAATTAAACCAATCAGAGCGTCATCTCCCATTCCCTTTAAAAGCCAGGTGCGCCTGCACGGGGTGCATTGCTATTTAAGAGGCGGATTCGTCAATTTGGAGAAGCGAATGGTTTTCTGCTGAGGAAACGGATCTGCTCGTGCGCGAAGTGAAAGTGGGCGAGTAGATGTATGGGGTGCTTGGCCAGTGGACCCTCTGCCGTCTCTCAATCCTCTGTCCCATCAACAATTGAGTGCATACGTGTTGTGAAGTGCTTGTAGACGCATCTTACTATCTGAATAATGCGCCCTTTAAATAGCAGGAAAAATACTGCGCCAGACTTTAGACCAGGTTTTTCTTGGTCAATGGAGAAATCGCTTTCTGCTGCCTCAAGATAGCGATGCGCCAACAGTGCGCCTGACTTCACCTCATTTTAAGACCAACACGCCCATGGGCGCACAGATGGGCACAAGTACATTTGCTACTTACACAACGTGGGCGCTGGACGTGAAAATGACAACTGTGTTGGTTTGAGACTAGCAATGACAGTTGCGCTGCTTTGCGCCGGGTGTAAGATAGGGCCATTAGCCTTGATAATTTAATTTAATTTGATTTAATCAACATTCAAACAAATATGTATATGTACCCGAGTCCCTTTGCCTGATGTTGTTAGGCATCCTAGATATATAAAAAAAACAATACAATATGTACAATAGTTAAGAACATACTAATAATAATAATGATATTGTTGCCATTCTTTCAAGTCTCTGATAACTAAAAAGAAGCAAAGTTGACAAACAAATCTTCAGTCATGGCCATAGAATAACACAGAACCATAAGAGAGCTTAATAATAACAGGATTATAGACATACAGCTCAGAGTTTTACTGGAATTGTGCATTGTGAAAGGAAACAGTTAAACTGCCATATTCACTAGTTATTTTTCTGTGGCTGTTGTTTCATTACTCTCTACCCAACGTAGCCATTAAGTCTGACAATTTGCGTTTGGAACGTAGCAATTGCCAAAACATCAAAATAATTGAGTAAGTCACTCCGAGCGCAATTGTTATCTGAGTTACTTGAGGAAGAGAGTCGAGCCTTAAATAACACACAAACGCAGCATTACAGGATTACACACACACTTCCTAAGAGGCAGACGACAAAGACCTTTGTCCTCATTTTAATCTTGTTTTACTGTTGATTGAAACCATTTTAATTAGACAGGAACTTTCCGCTGCCAGCACAGGTTGATAGCTTGATGTCCAAATGAATACATTTTCGACACCGAACAACTCAAGACAATGAGAGGACAGTTTTTACACATTTTCATCACTCTGATAATTATCATGTTCTTTTGGCATCACAGCAAATCCTCCCATGTCCCTTCTTTCTTTAATATCGCCTACTTTACTTTTTATGTACTTTTCGGTGCCTAACACGCAGAGCTGGGTAGACACGTTGTAGTGGCAAAGATCCATAAATTGCAGCGTGTTTAATCAGAACTTTAGTGACAAAGCGGTGTGAAGTAGAGGCCAGCAGACAAGCTTCATTGGTGCCGTGGCAGGCTGATGATGACATAGGCATGATGCAATGGAGAAAAGGAGTAGTAGGAGAAGAGAGGAGCAGAGAATTAGAGTGATTAGGTGTGGGGAGTATTCGTTTAGGAAGACAAACAGCTTCATTTAAAGCTAGCCAAGCACAGAGACGGCCTCTCCCACTACAAATGGGTTGAAATTTTCATCTTCTCTCAGACGGGGGATCCGAGCCCCATCCTCACTCTCTTGGTGTCGAGTGATAATAGATTATCTAAGGTCTCGCCTGAAGAGCTACTGTCTTTGATTTGCTTTTCAACACATTTTCCGTCCGCTCTTGGTAAAGTAATTCCTCTCTGCTCTTGATCTGCCGCTGATACTGTCACAGCCGTACTTATCTACAATAAGGGCTGTTTGCTGTTTTGTTTCATTCCTTGACTCCATGCAGAAAAGCAACTGAGTGCAGAGATAGCAGTCATTTCACGATTATTATACAGTAGAAATGCCAAACCCGCTACCATTACATTTGATTTCTCCCTATCTGTCCCAATCACAATCTGCTGATGGCTTTACAGCTGAGAATGAAATTAAAGTTTTGAGCTTAGCAAAACAAACAAATCATGATGATTATCTGATAAACACTTAACAGTTGTAGATATGATTTCTCTGCAGACTGTTATGAAGCAGAAAATGTTTTGGCTGCAGGTGAATATAAGCCAGTCTGCTTCTGCCATCCATCATTTATTTCTCTTCTGTCTTCTGTTCTGAATGAAAATATTGTGTTGCTGCACCGAACTTCAAAAAATCTGATGGAAGTATATTAACTCACTGTTATCACTGTTACTTTTGCGCTGGCACAGTGCGAGATTATTTCAGCTTTGTTATTGACCCAGTGCATGTGGGTTGGTGGGAATGCAGCGAGGGAGGGTGGCCTCTTTTATGTGTGTGGGGGAGTGGGGGGTTGGATAGGTGGCTCTATGGGTGTATATCAAGTTGGATTACTGCCATTACCCTTGAGAACCAGCACCTACTCATGCCTTTAAGGTTTCCACTACACTTGACATACAGTATGTCCATGCATTTACACAAATAGTAAATATTTAGCACTTGGATACTTGCCTCCATCGCCCTGCCTGAGGGATTTAGCAGCCTGGGCAACACTTTATGTTGCTTCTGTTTAAGAGGTTGTGTGTGAATAAAAAGCCTCAGCATAGAGATGAGAAATTTTCCATCTGAATTATTTTCAGGTGTATTTGACATTTCTGTTATGTAGCCTGGGGTATTTCCCAAGGTAAGCAGTTCCTGCACATATGCAGAGAGAGGACTTGTGGAGTATGTGGGATAAGTCTATCCCAGTGCATGTTTACACCCATACTATGTGTTTACGGCATCTAAATGAAAGACATTATGATAACCTCACACCAGTGCTTGGGTCTCCATTTTCAGTCAGTGTAAATAAGCAAACTGTCAAAGGTGTCTTAGAGAATTTCAAACCAAAACACTTTTGACAATATCTTAAAGTCTAAGACATTGTAAGTTTCTAAATGTAATACAGCAACATGTTCCCACCTCTTTGTCACAGGTCTTCAGTCAGCAGTAACATAGAGGAATCAGTCAGAGGCAGTGTTTTCAACCAACGCATGTAGTTAATTTTAGCTTGATTAGCTAGTTAGCTATAGCTGGTAAAATCTACCAGCGACAGTTGTCATTTCAGCCGGCAAAATCAACCTTTGGCTAGAAATTCTTTTGTCTGTCTGTTCCTGAAATGAATAACCCATTGTTTCAAAAATTATAAAGAACTTTAAGTGGTAAATCTACCTCTGTTATCATAGTTAAAACTGCATACATTCAGCGATGGATCGGAAAGTTAAATTTCATGGTTAAAATTATGTTTTGTAGATTCAAACCTGCCTATTATAAAACTGGAAAAGATTTACCTCTAAGTCAAATTAAGTTTTGTCATATTTCAACTTTAAAACAGCAAAGTGAGTTTGCCTCATTAGTTTGTTTTTTTTATGTTTGTCCTAAAAACTTAACTTTCACCTAATCAGCATTTCACGGCGAGAACATTTCCTGCTCAGTGTGTGCCGCTTTCTCTAACCGCACCGTAAACACCCAGACTGGGTTTCATTCCAGCGTCACTTGACATTTATTTCACATATATCTTGACTGGTTTTTTCACCCCCTCTCTGCCCTAAATTGTCTGCAAATTTTTTTTTTCCTGGAAAAGGTGGAGGAGACCCATTTTCCAATTACAGATCTTGTCTTTAGGTGTTAATTGCTGACTGACCTCTGGAGCTGTTGTGGATGCCGTGTGGATTTTTTTAATAACCTCTAATCGCAGTGAAACAGAGAGCAGTAATAGAGAAGAGCCAAGCTACGTTTTAACCCAGCATCCTTCAATAAGGTGTAATCTCATACAAACACAGAAGCCGGCCGTGTGCCAAGTCAAAATGTTCTCTTGCAAAACATGAGCCACTGTGATTCATGCTCTTCCGGCATTAAAATTACACACATTTTTGTTTTGTTTGGGTCGAATTAGGTCAGCGGAGTAGAAAAGTCCAGGATGGATGTTATTAGGTTTATTGGCTTTCTGGTTTTTAAAAAGCATCAGGTCTTGCTTGGCTCTTGGATTTCAGATGAATACATTTTGACATGGCAGAATGAAAAACATTTAAAGGAGAATTAACTTTAGAATAATCGTGAGTACACCATGTTTTACTGCAGCCAAATTGCGTTATTGCTCTTTTCACATCTGCCCGGATCGTTACTGTTCACATTCTCCACACAATGATGAGCATCCAGGCCTACAGCAGTGCACTCAATTTTGCAGAGTGAGTCAATCAACACCTTTGTCTTTTCCCTATCCTAATATGTGTGTATTTTGTGTGTTTTCCAGGCAGCCCTCCAGCCACAGGTACCGGCTCATTGGTCATTCACCTGGAAGACTACAATGACAATGCCCCCTATGTGGTTCCATCGGTAGCGCGGGTGTGTGAAGACGCCCATGACATGAATGTGGCCATAGTCGGGGGGCGGGACAAGGACCTCCCGCCCAACGCTGCACCCTTTAAGATAGAACTGGCAAAACAGCAAGGCCTAGATAAAACATGGAAGATTACCAGGGTCAACTGTGAGTATTTTATTTTGAAAAGAAATGTGTATGCTCTTGATCTGAACTGTTTTAGACATAATAATGGAGTTAAATAACAGGTTATGTGTCACCTATTGAAAAACAAAAGTAAATTTCATTGCAAGAATAATCCAGGGTCAAGTACAATTGTGTAACCTGTCACACAGTGTTAATATGAGTGCTGAATACAGAGCCGATAAGTCTTAACTAGTACGGATCACATGATAAGGATGAAGAGTAAAATAATACAAGGATGAGAGGGAGGAGGAGGATAGACAGACAACCAAGACATTGATTCAGGGTTGCATGAGCGGCAGTGCTGTCTGTGTGTGTTTGACTGACAGAGCAGAGCTAAAACCTGCCCAGAGGTATTAGCTGTGACTGACAGCGGGAGAGGGAGGTACAGACACTCCTCAATCACCACCGCTGGAAGAGACAGATAGGGCCAGCAGAGAAAGAGCCCGTTCCCAGTGAAATGGACTGGCACTGTGCTCGTCTCGGCTGTGTGTGTGTGTGTGTGTGTGTGTGTGTGTGTGTGTGTGTGTTTGTGTGTGTAACCACAGGTAGGAGAGCTGGTGGTTATACCTCAACAGTATATATCTCTATGAAAATAACTTAAGTTTTTGACATGCAAAAGTTTGAATCCTTCCTACTACAATTGTTCATGAATTGGTTTATGAAGAGGGCCTTCACAGCTGTAGTTGGGTTCATTTGGTCCGGACCAAGGGGAAAAAATAATATCTTGTCGTATTTTAGTTCTGGTCCGATTCCTGTTCACACTGACTTTTTACAAACGAACCAAGAGGAGTAAACATGGAGTTATAGCTTAACAGCTTTTGACCGATTAACTAGTGAAAATACACGCACTGACGTGCTTATATACAGTACATGGCCTTAAATACAGATCAATTATAAGATCGCTTCCTGAACAGATTTCACGATCAGCAGATGGTTTTATTAGTAGTTTTGCTTTTGGAATCACGCTAAAATCACACATCTGCTATCATAAAATCCTGTGGTTGGTTCGTTTGCTTTCACACCACAAACGAATCGCACCAGAGACCACTTTTTCAGGCGGTTTCGGTTCAGTTGCTTAGTCCGCACCGGGGTTCGATTGACAGCTTTCACAACAGCCCAAACGAATCGTAGCTACTAAACGAGCAAACAGACCTGAGTTTGTTTAAACTGAACCAAATGTGTTAAGTGTGAATGCACCCTAACACATACATTTAAATGCATGTTTTATTTTCTTGACCCAATAGCTCAATCATATTTTGAATCTAGACTTTCGTTTTTTCAACTCTGTCTTTTAAAATGAAAGTCAGATTAAACATACAGATGGGTGAAAGATTAAAGAAATAGTTTGACATTTGAGAAATACACTTTCTACGCTTTCTTGCCCATAGAGTTAGATGAGAAGGTCGTTACCACTCTATGACTATGATAAATATTAAGGTACCACCAGCAGCCAGTTTACCATAAAGACTGGGAAACAGCTAGCCCGAGGTTACAAAATCTCTAAAGCTCCCTAATTAACAAGTTATATCTCATTTGTTTTATCCAAACACTGAAGCTGCCCTGTAGGCTTGAGGTGGAACAACAACTTACTAAGACACTCTTTTTTTTTTTTTAACTTGTCACCCATCCGTATGTATTATCACTTTGAAAGTGCTGAAGTGTAACATGATAAATGCTTTAACAGATTAGAACAATTACATGATCACAACTTAAGTATAATTGTTTAAACTACCTGTGGAGCAATCTGTCTGATTGTACGGAGGGAAATCTGATGGTCCTGACAGTCAGCTGTTTGATGATATGTCACACGCTGCACATATCAAATTACACTGGTGAGCCAGAGAAGTGGTTGATTTATGAAATGTTCACTGCTGTCTTGTGACATTGTTTTGAGCACACAGTTGGACACTGTATATTTTCTAATTAAATACAATTCTAAAAGTCACCTTACCTGGAGTTAACAGCCGTGGCAGACGTGTGAAATGTGCAGCTTTTCATATCGTGGCACATTTCAGCATGAAGAGAACTGGCTCCAGCATTTCCTTTTGTGTCTCTTAAGGAATTTTGAAGTGTGATGCAACAAAATGTAACAATCTTACGCAACTTAAGTGGTTCCAATTTTTGTCGCTTCAGTTGTCAAGAATGGCTTGGCAGACGGTTACTTGAGGCATATATAAAAGTTTTGTGTCACGATACACATATTTAGTTCTGCTTTGCAAAATGGGCAGCTGTTAAATGCAGAATAGATGGACAACACACGCAGGATGGGGGATTATTGCACATTCACTTCATTAAACCTCCCTCTTCTTCTCTTCCCCCCACAGCCACACACTCCCAAATCATGCTTTTGCACAGTCTGAAGAAAGCCAACTACCAGCTCCCGTTGCTCATCACTGACTCGGGGGTGCCCCCTTTGTCCAACAACACAGAGGTCAAAGTTCAAGTGTGCGTCTGTAAGAAGAACAAGATGCACTGCAGCTCTGCCCACTCCCACTGCGCCAGCCTTCTCGTGCTGCTCGCGACACTCCTGCTCGCCCTACTCTGTAAGTACCATCAAAATCACAACACACAGAGTTAAAGAGAACTTGAGATGATGTTTTATTTGCTGGCATCCTTGTTTAAACATGGATTAATACTGAAGTAATACAGATAAGATGCATGTAGGCGCAGTTTGAACTTTAAGGTTGGTGGTTCACAAAAAAAATCTAGAAGGAATGTAATATCTACAACAGAGGCTTTGTTTGCATAAAAAAATCATAATCAGGCCCCAGCAGGTGCATTTTCAGATCCCGACTAATATGCCCAATGAGTGATGGAATATTGCGAGAATTACCATAGAAACCGAACTCGCACAGACCACAAAACCCGACAGTAAACCAGACATGAGCCTTGCAGGATATGAACCTTAGCATATATGTTAAAACACAGAGAGGTCTAGTGTAGTGGAATGCTGTGTGAACATATTACCGTGTCCTAAGTGAATGTGATGCGAGTGAGCGTCAGACCGATGGCATTGTTTTCTACTGGAATGTCCTGTCAGGGAGCGAACAACGTTTTGAGCTGAACTTTTGTCGGACGCCCTGTTTCTATTTATTCCTGTACCTCGCCCTGAGAGCACCGCAATGGATGAGGAGCAGCTGATTGGTGAAGTTGAAATGAGGAGTTATCTATATGATTCTTCCTCATTTCACTACAGAAACCTAAATAAGGAGGCAGCTGGCTGGAGGGTGTTCACCGTGAAAGTTCCCTACTTGCTGTTGGCTGTTGTATGTGACATGATATTTAACGTGTTATCTGTTTAAAAAGTAGGCTACAAATGTAGGAAGATAGCAAGTATCACCCATCTTTTAAATGATTACGTCTCCAGATGGGTACGTGGTTTGTTTACATAGGCTAACAGAAGTGCATTATTTAAGGGATTCAATGTGGGTCTTATAAAGAGCGTCTTATAAAGTAAATAGAAAGACCACAAAGAGTTATCTTCTGGTTTCTTATTTCGTCAATAAGAAGACACAACAGGGTCGATACTATTCTCCATTACAATAAATTATTGGTTCTGTGTTATTCTAAAAAATAGAGATAATATTTATAATATATATAATATAATAGACCCCCTGAACCAACGCAAACTGCGCCTGTGACAAGATATCAAATGGTGCTGTCTTTTAGGATATGTTTATTCAAAAGGGAGGCAATTCATTGTACTCAGTGAATACAAATCATATGGGTAGTGTGTGTTTGTGCACATGTACTGAGACACTGTTTGCATTCACGCATTTGGCACGTTTGCTTTTTTGCATCCGTTTTGCAAAAGTATGTCTTGTGCATTTCATGTTTATGTTTTTTTTGCCGCCATGCCTAAGGCACTCCCCGGGAAGTCAAACTTGAATTTACTCCGAATATCTCATTTAAGCCACATTAGCGATAGCATGAATAATTCAGCCTCCTCCATTCACAACGCAAACGTAATGGAGAACGTCCAGCAGCTAGTTTGGTGAGAAGAAAAATCATTTGCAACTTTAAGGCCCCCAGATCCCGTCCTCCCGTCTTGGTTGTACTCTGTAGTTTATAGGGCTCGCTGCACGCCGGAGGCGGGGTGCAGCGGGAGGGATGGTGAGAGTGGGGAGAGAGGAGAAGAAGAAGAGGACGAGGAATAAGAAAAGAAGAAATGGTGGGATAAGGAAAAGGCAAAAAAAGAAAAAGGAGACTGAGATTTTAGGCCTAAAAAATGGTGTAGTCGTAATTATATCATCCTTTTTTCTGCTGATTTGTGTTTGACTGTGAAATGTTTCATTGAAGATCATCCGGAAAAATCACAGTCAGTCTCCTTTCCTCTCTTTTTCAGCTCTGTTTCATGTCTTTTTGTTCTATTGATCTTAACATCTTTTTTCTCCCTCTCTCACGTCCCGTTGATCACTCCTCGCTTGCGTATTCTGTCTGTTTCCTGTCTCTAATCCCTCGGCCCTCTCTGCCACTGTTTCTCCTCCCTTGTACCACTTCTCCTGCTCTCTTGCTTTCTCTCTATATAGCAATCAGCCGCACTCTCCCCATAATCCTTTGCTTCCAGGCAGAAACTCTGCGTATCATCTTCTCTCGGTATCATCTGTGCATCGCAGCATTTAGCATGACCCATCGGTCTTCCTCTGGCTATGGATCAATCTGTCTGTATATCTTTTCTCCAAACACTCATTCATAGCAGATGACTGTGCTGTGTATGTTTGGAAAACTCCTCATCTTGTTCTCTCATGATGCAGTCAGGGCACTTAGTTACCTGTTTAAAACTCATGATTCACAGGACACAAAGTCTAAAAATTAAACTGACAACGCGTGGCAACCGGCGGCGTAAGCACACCACACTCCAGCATTGATAGGCCATTAGTCGCGGTTACGCTGCAACACACTAATCACGAGCGTAAGCCGGTGCTGCGCCAGCGTTCGCCGGCGTGCGGCAGCCACCTCTCGGAAAGTTTCACGGCAGCGATCCCGAGAGTGTGCCAGCTGGAACAGTCGCTCAGCTTTTCAGGCTCTCCTTTTTTTCTCAAAATATTTTGTTATCTGCCGTCGCCATGGCAGCAGCCGCAGTGTCTGAACTAGAAAGCATGATAATTGGTTGACATGCCAAGATGACATTAGGAGAGTCTTCTCCGCAGATGTCCTTTGACTCTGAACGACAGTAGCATTCATTACTCCACTGTAAATAGTGCGGTGATAGACAGTGGCATTCATTAGCCAAATAGCTGCTGCAGATTTCAGATTCTTGGGCTGCCTGGTTCCGTGCCCATGTACGTACATGTCCATTCATTTGGACTGAAGCGTGTTTGCGTAGTCAGAACAGACGTTAACAGTGAGCGCCGTTACCCTAGAGCTGCAGGTTGGAGTGCAGAGAGAGAGGAAACAAGGACGGTGTGTGTGCATGCGTGTCTCCATTGGGAATCTCAGATAGTATTACAGCTGGGCAACAGAGGTTCCACCAATTCAGACGCAGAACATCTCTCTACACACACACACACACACACACACACACACACACAAAGCAGCGCCCAGAGAGATGACTCCTGCTCGAGCTCATCACAGAGACCTGAGCTGGGGGACAGATAGAGGGGACTGATCACTGCAGTGTATAGTCAGATAGTCTGACAGAGAGGCAGAGAGGATCCTGTTTCAATTCCCTTATCTCCAGGCTGAACTCTGACCCCGCAGGAGAGAGATGAGGGGAAGAAAAATGGAAAGAGCCAGAGGGGAAGGATGGGGAAAGGAGAAGAGAATAAAGGTGTGGAGATTAAACTCTTCTGTTTTGTTCTGTTATTGCCCACCGGGCTGCAGGCGTATGCATGGCGACGCAGCAGTGCAGTTTTCTGAATTTCTCTGGCTCCTTGCATCTGTATCTCTCTTACCTTTATCTCCCTCTATTCTAGCTCTCTATTTCTATTAGTCCCCAACCCTGTCCACCAAACAAGTTCATGTACAAAAAAATAGCATCAGCCCATGTAATGACAGTGACTGGAGGCATTATGCTTTCAGGTTT
Source organism: Sebastolobus alascanus (assembly GCA_916701645.2). NCBI lineage: Eukaryota > Metazoa > Chordata > Actinopteri > Perciformes > Sebastidae > Sebastolobus > Sebastolobus alascanus. The sequence continues at coordinate 5,625,904 of CAKAOJ020000022.1, read as the reverse complement.
TCCTTCCCTCCATCCGTACGTACGTACGTCTGACCCATTCTCGTGAACACGATATCTCAGGAACGCCTGGAGCGAAATTCTTCAACGTTGGCACAAACGTCCACTTTGACTCAAAGATAAACTAATTTGAATTTGAAGGTCGAGGGTCAAGGTCACTGTGACCTCTTGTGCGTCCCATTTTTGTAAACCCAATATCTCAGGAATGCCCAGACGGAATTTCTTCAAATTTGGCACAAACGTCCACTTGGACTCGAGGATGAACTTGAGATGAACCTTTGGTGGTCAAAGTTCACTGTGACCTCACAAAACACGCTTTTGGCCATAACTCAAGAATTCACATGCTAATTAAGACATCCATCCATCCATTCATTTGCTTCTCGCTTATCCGGGGCCGGGTCGCTCGGGCAGCAGGCTTAGCAGGGTATCCGGATGTCCCTCTCCCCAGCAACGTTTTCCAGCTCTTCCTGGGGGACCCCGAGGCGTTCCCATGCTAGACGAGATATATAATCTCTCCAGCGTGTTCTAGGTCTACCCAGGAGGCGTCCAGGAGGCATCCTGATCAGAAGCCGGAACCACCTCACCTCACCTCAAGCATGTCTGAGCTCCTCACCCTATCTCTACGGCTGAGCCCAGCCACCCTACAAAGGAAGCTCATTTCGGCCGCTTGTATCCGTGATCTCGTTCTTTCGGTCGCTACCCAAAGCTCATGACCATAGGTGAGGGTTGGAACGTAGATGGACCGGTAAATCGAGAGCTTTGCCTTCCGGCTCAGCTCCCTCTTCACCACAATGGTCCAGTACAGCGCCCGCATAACTGCTGACGCCGCACCGAACCGCCTGTCCATCTCCAGCTCCATTTTGCCCCTCACTCGTGTACAAGACCCCAAGAGACTTGAACTTCCGTGCTTGGGGCAGTAACTCACTCCCATCCCGGAGGGCGCAATCCACTGTTTTCCGGCGGAGAACCATGGCCTCACACTTGGGGGTACTGATTCTCATCCCGACCACTTCACACTCAGCAGTTAAGACAATTTCACACAAATGTCTAACAGGATAAAATGATGAAGTGATGACATTTTGAGCAGACATGGATGTAAACTGCAACTTGACTGGTTGGCATAGGATTACAACCTGGAGGCGGTAATTCAAGTTTATGGTTATGTTTAACATAACCATAAAAGCACTTGGTTAAGTTTAGGGAAGGGTTGTAAAGACTGAAAAAGTCAACATTTACTTGAAGCATGAGATGAGAAACAGACTTTATCAATGTTTAACCAAAACCAGGATGCTTTCCTAACCTTAACCAAGCGTCCTAGTTGTGCAAACCAATGGTTCCCACAGTGGGCACCGTGGCTCCCTGGGGTGGCAATGGAGGGAAAGGAAACCATGGTTTTAAATAGTTGAACCTGAACCCAACAACATGTGGGATGCATGATGTGAACCCAAGCCCTGTCAGTGTCAAAGTCCATGTGAATTCTGTACAGAATAAGGATGTCACACTTCCTGGATGGAAAAAGCAAGAAATTGCCAGCGAATTTGATCCAAGCAGTAATTACATTTCCTTGGCAAACTAAATTTGTAGTAAACAGTATGAATATATTTTATAGGAGACAGGGTTGTTCTTTGCTCTGAGATGTTTAGTTATGTAACACAAGACAAGAACTAGAGTTGTTCTATGCGTCCTCTGTTTAAAACCCTCTAGAGGTCATCTAATCTACAATCTCTGCAGCAGTGAGTATTTCGTTTGTGTGTGTGTGTTTGTGTTTTTCCTCTGAGTAATGTATTTCTGTGTATCCGAGTGTTTCCGAGCGAGGCTCGAGAGGAGAGAGAAAATGACTACAAAGAGAAAATGCTATCTTGACAAGTACTTCAATTCCATATTCCATCTGAAAAATCACATTTTCCTTAAAACAACTCAAGTGATTCACATTCACGCATTATCTACAAGCTCAAACAAGACAGAAAGAGGCAAATTAGTCTGAGAGTCTACCTAAAATGACACTTGAATCAAGAAAATTGATGAAACAAGTTGGTTTTCGTCGAAGAGAAAGATCATCTCTCCCCCACTGACAGATTTTCTCTCGTTGTGTGTGTCTACTGGAATCCAAAGGAATTCAAATGATGTGTGGGTTGTGAAGCCTGCTCGTTAATATGGTAGGGAACTGCACCATTGCTGTCACCGGCCTCAGTCGGATCTCACCTTTCCATCCACTACCTCAAACCTCCGCACTTTTTCCCACCGCCTCCTTCAGCAGTGCTTCAGCTTAGCAACATCACCGAAAGTAGAGCCACGTCCTCACTGGCTTTGTGTCCTCGCTCTCAGCCATATAACACTCCACTGGGGTTGCTTTTCAGACCCTCAAATAATGTATGTAACCCTGCAGGACGGAGAGGGAGCGCGAGCGTGCGCCTGTGTGTGTGCGCGGAGTGCCAACATATACTGTGTCTTCTCTAATGCTTACCAGATTTTTGTTTGCTGTTGCAGGATTGGCAGCTAAATCCCAGGGCTTTGCAAAGGGCCTACTTTCACTGCCCTCTATTGTAAGCCTTTCTTTTGTGATCAATGTGCCATAGTCTCTCAAACATATCCTCTAAACACACACACACGCACACACACACACACACACAGATTACCATAAAGTGGGGAACAATTACAGTATTATCCTACAGTTCTGTAGGGGGAAATTCTTGCAGATATATAAAGACAAACAGATTTGGGGTGTTAAATGGCCACGTGAAAACATCCATTGTTCACCTGAGATAAGACTTCCTAATTGGACAAACTAAGTGCAGTCAATACGTGCTCCCATAGGCTGCGGATGCACGCGAAAAGGATGGCTACTCATAGCAATGATTCCTAATTTTAGAAGTAATGGACTAATGCTCTAGCAGAGCTCACAGGTAGCAAAGCAACACAGATGACCACACTGCCCCCTATCAGTGCACATGTGAACTGTACAGCACATGTACTATCTCCTTGCAGCAGCCTCACTGTTGCTCAAAATGAAATTCTCAAAGTTGATGATGTGTAACTGGAGGCAATAACTGTCCAGGCTGGACGGTATGTAAATAATGTGTATTTTACACATATAGTTGGTGTGGACATCGCCGGACTTTGGAGATTAATATGTTGTTGCCCATAGTCGCTGTGTGTGAATGTATAGCTTGTGAGGGAGGTGAAATAAGATGATAAAATGAAAATCTCTGGGAGCTGATGCTGATGCTCTTACCCGTGTTTCTACTTCTTCTCATACACACACGTGCACACCCATTTCATCCTACACTGCACCAATTCGCCCTGCGTGTGCTCAATTTAGGGGGGGGCTACAAGCTCAAACCGCTTGCTAAAATCTCTTCCATGCAGGATTACGGGCTTCAGCTGCAGATTTGTCTGTAGTTGTAATGCACTGCAGAGAACTGCTTCTCTCCGTGTTCCTCTGTAATTTCAGCAAGAGTAATAATGTAATTCCAAGAGTAAAGGAGAGAGAGTGAGAGGGCGGAGTAAAAACAAAGCATTTACCATTAAACACAAAAAAAACAGCTCCCAGCACAGATGCCACTAATTTACCTCCATCCTCCCGGGGGTTTTAGTCCACACTATTCCTCCTCTCTGATCCCTCGCTTTGCTCTGACAGCCACTTTTCCTCTTCCTTCTCCAGCTCTACACTAATCCCCTCCCAGCTATAGAGACAGGATGTTTAGGGGCTTATTTACTCTAGTAAAAAAATATGGCTTTTTCACAGCTTCCTTTGAAGAGACCTCGCGTCACAGTGATGTGCTTGGTGGACGGGTTGTTTCTGCCTTCAGATCAAGCTGTCGAGGGTTATTGATCTTTGAACTGTGATATGTGTGATGTGAATTTCGAGAGGTGTATCGTTTCTCGAGACAAAAGCCTTTAAGCAACTAAGCTATCACTCTACAATAAATACAGTACATAGATGTACTCTATTGACCCCGAATTGGGAAATTCTTGTGTTACGGCAGTAGGTTATCCAGGCAATGTACAGGAACAGTACATACACAGTAAATTTACAGATCAACACTAGAGATAATATCTATTGTATAAACAATAAGAATATATTAGAATACACTATAAACATACCAGTCTACTACAACTAGCTTAAAAAACATAAAATATGAACATAGAATAACAATAACATACTATATACATTAGCAAAGTGTGCAAGTTACAATTTGTTGTTTTAAGCCAATGTGCAAATTCCACATGTGCAAGATTATTACAGTGTGGAAAATACTGAATACTGATCGTTTAGAGGCCTTAAAGGGGAACTATGCCCATTTTCAAAATTCATACATTTTATTCCTATTGTCAGTCCAAAAAACATTAGTAAATAATATGAATGACTCTCTCCCAAATCCAAAAACTAGAGTGCTAAAACTCAAATTTGTGATGTCATAGGGTATAAAGTGTGGAACTGCTCCACAGACAATGAATAGGGAAAGATGTTACAGATGGCACTGAGAGTACTCAGGGAGATGTTCTGAGTATATGGGAACATTTTCTGTTTCACAACTGACAACACTGCAATAGAATAAAGATAATTTGGGTATAAAGAAGAAAACAAACAATCTGTGGATCCACAACATCAGTCTCATTGTCTATGGAGCAGCTCCAGACTTTATACCCCATGATATCACATGTTTACTTGGCCATGGAAAAAAACATAGTGGAATTCTTAATTTAAGTGGTGTTCTCCCTTAACAAACTACAGTATGAGCTATTGATGAAATGCATAATGACAAGTTACTTATTCTACTAGTTGACACGGAGTAATGGCTTTGATCTGATTTATAAATGTAGAATCCCGTTGTTGCCGGTACCTCATGTTAATATATAAACTGTACATTTGACCTTTTTAAGAACCAAAAAAGTTGTCATTTGTGCTCTTAAGATATATGAATTATTTGTCGATCATTAGCAAGTGATGCTTGAAGGCTACATAAATTCTTTATGAATATAAAGTTGTTGCACCCGACTGCACTCATGTTTTACTCATGTATTATGAATGATTTGTTGGTACATCTGTTAAACAGTTTACTGGGACGTACTGTACAGGGACTTCTCAGCCCCAAATCTGAAGTTGCCAAAAATAAAAGTCTAGAAATGAAAATAAAAAAAATTAGAAGCTGTTTGTTGACAACAGGAGGAGGTGACTGCGAACGACAATACAAAGCATCTGATATACAGTGACTGGCGACGTCATGTATAAATATCAGGCCTGCAACTAATAACAATCATTCTGGTGGTGTACCATATGTCAACATATCCACGAGGGTTGGGGGATATGTTCAAATTTTCCATCCGTCCACCATCAGCCAAACGGCCGGCAATTTAGGGCGTTGCGCCGTGAAGCTTCAAATATCTTTGAATACCTTTGAATATTTCTCACCAAAGCTTCAAAGCCCAAAAAATGGTATTCGGGACAGCCCTAAATTGCCGGCCATTGATTGTCTGTCTGTCTGTCTGTCTGTCCGTCCGTCCGTCCGTCCGTCCGTCTGTCTGTCTATCTGTCTGCATGTCTGTCTCCGTCTCCCCCCTTTCAGTGCCCAGGACAGTGCCGCTGCTGCACTACTGTACACACACGCACATCTACATACAACAAACAGCGATATCCATCTGAGAATAACTAATAATAATTAATGTTGAATATGAATAACGTGGGATTATTCCTTATTTCATGGGCTATTTTGGGATTTGCTTTATATGTTATTATTACATGCTTATATAAAACAAAACAAAAAAACAAAACATTACTGACAGACCGATTTGGAGGTTGATTACCATGGCAATGGTCGAAGCTTCAAAGCATTCGGGTCAGCCCTATGGCGATTACCGATATATTCACGCAGATGTGTGTTTGTGTGTGTGTGTGTGTGTGTGTGTGTGTGTGTGTGTGTGTGCAGTGCGCACCCCCCTCCCCCATCCCCGCTGTCGTAGTTTCAGCTAGGAGATCAGCTGATCTAGCAGCGGAGCATCACAAAACACACTTCATTCAAACTCACCAAAACCATCTTGGTTAGTCCAACAATCACCAACTCTGGTTTGGTCAAAATAAACCCTTGTTTCATCGAGTTAGATGTGAAAATATGTCGGCTCTACACTCTATTTTGCCCATTTGGCTGAGTGGCTCTCGTTCTTCGGTGGCAAACCATTAAATTAGCAAAATAAAATGACAAACATCGCCCCAAAAAATCACCCAAAACAACCGGCGATGAACCATCTAATCTATCTAATATCCACTGTAAAAAAAGTTGTATTAAACTGTACTTATCTTTGGCCACTCATTTCATTGATAATGGTTGTAACAGCAAGTGCAGTTCAAGTCCTTCATTTCTGGGGTCAGATATAGTTCCTCTAACAGCTACTTTGTCAGAAGATCCAACAGAAGAGCAACTGGTGTGTCTGTTTACAGCGCAACCAAACAAAGTCCCATTGTGTCCATAAAGAAGTCAGTTGTTGGCCCTTTTCCATCATGCCATGAGCGATCTGATTTCATGCTGCACATGTGTGAAGGCAATTTGAATCCCAGCCGGGAATGGTGGACCTCCGCCACTATCCAGAGAGGTAATTACAGAATATATCCATTAAATTGTTATTACCATAAATACCAGACTATAAATATTATAAAAACTGGGGTTTGATTTCATGAAAATGGATTATAACATAAAATAAATAGTAAATGTTTTAAATTGACAAAGTATTTTTCTTTATGCAGTGCAGTCAAGTGAGTCAATTTATGGACTCAATCTGTGATCCAAATGTAAATAACAGGGGCACTTCACCATCAACAATCACAACTATATTATATTTTCTGATGCTCCAACATTTTTGTGTACATAAACCCAGGGTTAAAAAAACATCTGTATTTTAATTTGGCTGATTTTCGAAGCCGACCTCTCATTACAGTTTATGCTTATATACAGTATGATCCTGAAGTTATTTACTATCTATGTTACGGGAAATTTATGCCATCAAAATGATTGATTAGGCCTCTAACATTCATAATCTAACACATTTAGCCGTACATGTAATGGCAGTATGAAATAACGGAAAATGATTCAATAGAGATTGAAATATTCATTAAGATTATCATACGTTATATGATTTTAACTAAAGTCATTGCTAGTCATCCATTCACTAACAAATTCCTGTTATCTCTTTTCATAATTTTTTATATAGTTAACTCATTCATCATTAAATTCTGGGTTGGTAAGGCTCATTAACTTTCATTATAGCCGGTATTACCCTGACAGATTCCCTGTCCTCCTCTATAATGTTTCCTCTTCATGCTGCAATGCCGCTGTTTTCGTCTAGCAGCCGTGACATACCTGAGCTAATCAACTGTCACCCTCCTCTCCTCTCAGCAATTAGAAAGGCTGGGGAATGGTAACTGTTCCCTCCAGTGTCCTATTTGATTCTTCCTCGCCTCCCGCGGCTTGTTAAATTTACATTTTACGCATTAAGCTCGGGCTTTTACCCAGAGAGACTTCCAATAAACGGAGACGGTAAGATAAGTCAACATCAGTGAATCACTGTGATACTCCATTAGGTCATTCCTATACATGGCGACAAAAGCTTTGAGACGAAATGTATTCCTTTCTGTCTGGCGTTGTGAAATGGAAATAGGCTCATTTTCTGGCACAGGCTGTTTTTCACATATTGTTGTAACAGGATAGCGATAGAGAGGGATGTATATAGGAACTTTAGGCTGTATATATGGGACCTTTTCCCAGCTGCAGACAGATGTGAGAACATTATGTTGTGTGTGATAAATGTCACACTCATACATTTGAAAGTATGTATGTATGTGTCCGTATTCGAGGGTTTCATATAGACCAACAACCACAGCAACAAATGTACATCAAGAAGAAATGTACTGTAACAGGAATCATTGTAAAATCTTCCCTCTGTGATTCTCTATAGGAGCACAGCGTGCTATTGAAGTTAATTCTGCTAGCTGTAACATAAAGTGGCTCATTCATAACTCAGCCAACCTCAGGTATAGTGATTATATTTCTTTCTTTGTCACTTCCCCTTCCTCCTACCTATAATTCTCTCTTTCATCTGTTCCTGACCTATGAGTTCATAGCCTGTGTCTGCGCGGGAGCTCAGGTGAATTGATTCGGCAATGTATTTTCATGTCAAGGCCTTGACTTTTTAGCCAGAGGGGGAGAATTGCCTCTTTTATACCCAGTTCTTCATGTGAGGTGAAACACGCCTGCCAGAGTCTCATTAGATTTGCAAAAACCAATATCTGAGTCTCGAGTGCCTCGGAGTGTTTCTCGACTTTTATTTCCTTTTTTGGGGAACACTTAGTCCTGAGCGTTATGAAAGGGGGGCATTGGAAGAAAAACAATGGAGAAAGAAAAATCAATCGTCCCCCCACCCCCCTCCTGTTCCGTACCCTCAACCATATTAGATATTCACCCCCCATTCAGGCACGCTTCGATCGCTCCAGAATTTTTTGAAGTGTACAGTCCAATTCATTTCAGAATGTCTGGGAAAATTATAGGTCACATTCCTCAAGACCGCTCCCTAATCTCATAGAGAGACAGAGAGATGTGGAGAGAGAGAGAGAGAGAGAGAGAGAGAGAGAGAGAGAGAGAGAGAGACAGACAGAAACAGAGATGGGGGAGAATAAAGACAGAAAAAAATTAGACAGAAAGACATATTGGCATGTCAACAGTCGAAATGCATGATGAGTTTGTCTGACTGATACTGACTGCCAACTTATTAAACAAAGCACACGAGAGCTGTGACCACAACAGTGAGTGCAACAGTGCAGCCCACTCATGTGCTCACAATGGAAACGCAAAAAAGCATAATGCAACAGCAAACCCTTTAGAAACAATCACTAGCTATGACAAATTGCCACCTCCAAATTGGTTGTTTTACACCATATTTTGCTGCATGCATTTTGCTAGATTAGCAGTAAAAGGCAAGGCTTAAAGGTAAGCCTGTTAAGTAAGGCAGAATGTGTACGGCACACCTGATCCGTTCCTCGCAGTAACCACTGTATCTGTGTACTGATGAGTTGTACTTACAGTGTACTTAAACAAAGTCAGCAGCGAGGGTATTAATAAATAATAATGTTTCTCCTACCTGCACATACCGAGGCGGTTGCTAGAATGGTTGCTATGGAACGTACACTAGCAGCTAGCATATTTCTTTTTTCATCACAAGCTAGCGTTATACTGATTTCATTATTGGAATGCACTACCTCTAGAGATACGATCATCTAACTCTGTATCCACTTTTAAAAAACTTTTGAAAACACATTTTTTTAGGATAGCATTCCTATAAGTATAAGACTGGGTATAAATATATGTATGTATACATCTGTTTGTGGACACATGAGTACATTTATACACATTTATGTGTATATTTATTTGTTTTATCAACTTGTCCTACCATTTCACCACTTTTATTATTATTGCTATGTTCTGTGATGTTCTGTTTTAGCAGTTACCATATTTCTTTTACTTTATTTATCTGCTTTTATTGTCTTGTGAAGCACTTTGTAACATCTGTTTTGAGTTTTAAGTGCTATATAAAAAAAAGGTATTATTATTATTATTTAGCTCTTTATTTACATTATTGTATGTTTCCATTTATTGTGCAACCATTGAAAATTGTCCAGCGTCAGTAGGATGACTTAGATAACTGCTTGTACTATGCTCGCCGTTTTTTGCTAAGCGGAGCTTTGCGTGGCGAGGATGCTGCTCCACTTTTGTCCAATCCCTGAGTTTCAGTTGCCAATCCACTTACGGCCATAATTTCTCTCTTGTCAAGAACCACATCAGATTCTGAATCGTGGTGCTGCAGAGACAGTGATTAGTGTGTTTCTGCTGCGTTCCTGCTTGCTTGCATATTCTGGGAAACGTTGTGGAACCTTCTCTTTACGTAGCACTGCATGTGATTTAGCAGGTGGATTTTTTTCTTGAGATGGGCACAGCTCTGTCCACTCCAGATACCATGTGAGGTGTAACCCTTTTTAATGTAGTAAATGGTGCTTGTGCAACCATTTACTAAATCGTTTACCTTGAGCATGTGATGTGTTGCCCTACAACTATTCAAAATGCATCTATTAGCAGCTTATTACCAAACAATATACTGTATCACTGTATCATAGCAGTGTATGTAGATTTACCAGAGGTGGGGGGTGGTATAAAAAAAATTGAAAGTAAGAATTGTGTTGCTACAATCATTGTAAATTTCAGTTTTTGTTCATGTAATGCTCAATAGAAAAATATATTTGAGAATTTGTGCACCGTGTTTGACAGAGGAACAAAAGGTCACAACAGAATGACCTGGATTTGCGTCATGCTTTTACTCGTGAAATATGTGGCAAATGTAGTGAAGTGCTCTTAACCACAGTGCAATCTGAATTTAGTAGAATCAAAGTGACCTCTTCCTGAACTTGCGGTGAACAGTTTGGTAGCAACTGGACCTGCATGTGTAACCGTTTCAATATTTTTCACTTTAGTTCGACCTCTTGACTCCTACTTTGTCCTAAGGTAGAGCTTAAGGACATTGTAGAAGCCCAAAGCGCCCTATCCAATCCAGTCACATCAGAAAACAGATTTTAAAAAAATAGCCGGGGAAAGAAAAAGAGGAGAAAGAATGAGCAAAATGGCGAGCGAGCGGGAGTGAGGAGGGTTTCTGTCGAATGCTCAGCCGTCTCCAAACATGTCAGAAATAGGGAGCAGACTTGGAGGAGATGGCTGGCAGAGAGGCAATCAATAAACTCTCACATTTCATACTGCAATGTGTGTGTGTGTGTGTGTGTGTGTGTGTGTGTGTGTGTGTGTGTGTGTGTGCGCGCGCGTGCATGCGCCTGCTGTGTGTATTGATGTGCCTGCATGTGTTTGTTTGTATCAAATTTGGAACCAGCTCGTTGTAGGCAATTCTACCAGACTGATGAGACAAACTGTCACATTACCAGGGAACATACCGCCCTTTTTTTTCGTTAAAAACTCTGTACCACCAGGGAAAACACAGCATCAGTCCAAATTAACATATGTTCTGTGATGCTTTGAAGCTCATAGGTTCTCGTAAAAGATTATGTTGTGTGAATTGAAACAGATTACCCCCCCCCCTCAGAAACAAGCGGGGAGTTCAGCCCAGGCTAATTTGTCGAACACATGGCCATATTTTCTGCTTCGGAGCTGTCCTCGGCACCGTAAACTGAGCTCATTCTGAAGTAAAAACTTAAGTATTCTACAAGTACACGTCAGTAGCCAATTAATCTTCACTGTAGCCACTCCAGAAAGTGTCTCTTGATGGCATGATAAATCAAAAGCCCAGTGCACTTCTCTGCGCGCTAAGTTTGGAGAGAGTTGCGCGTGTTCAGCCGTATTGATTGAACTGTCCGGGACGTTGAGGAAGGTACACGCTGACACAGTTTCAGGGTGGACTTTCACATTAAAGCCAATTACTCGGTTGCTACTGCCTGAAGGTGGACTCAGAGTGAACAATTATAACTTCCCTGTTCTGTCCTTACGGAATCTTTAATGACGCGATGCCGTCACCTGTCCTGTGTAATTGATTGCGATTGATCTGGTTCAGTGATGACCTTTACCTTACAGTATCTCCTGTCTTTTCTCCTCTCTTTCCTGCACATTCCTCCCCTCCTCTTTCCTCGTTTCCTCCCCACCGCCCCTCTCCTCTACTGTCTTCCCCTCCGCTTTCATCTCCTCTCCCTCCAGGCCTGTAGATTCTGCTGAAACCTCCCGTAGTCCTTTTTGCAACACTGAAAAGCAACGACTTATCTCCCCCACGCAACCCAGGCTTAGGAGAGAAGAAGAAGAAGACGAAAAAGAAGATGAAGAAGCGAGAAGGAGTCTTCTGACCGCGACAAATCAAACAAGAATATACACACAATCCCCACTGGCACAACTGCTGTATAACACCACTCGGCGTTTTTTTTAGAAAAAGAAAATCTCTCACTTATCCTCTCGCCGCTCTCGTCTCCTTCTCTTCATCTTTACTTTCCTTGTGGCATGTGTCCTTCCCCACTTCAGTCTTCTCTCATCTCATCTCCTCATGTTTTCCTGACTCTATTTGACATTTTTCTCTATGTTTCCTCTCCCCTGTACACTTCCTCCATCATTGATTATTCCATTTAATTTTTTACAGGTTTCATTGTATTCCATTTTGGCAGCGCACCATTATACTGGCAGACAAACATTGGGTGTTAGCAGCGTTCATGGCAACATGCCAAATCCGTAGGAGATACTTGAAACAACATGTATATTGATATTGTAACAAAACAAAAGCTATGAATCAATTTCGTATTGGACCTCACCTTAAACCTCCCACAGTTCATCTGAAACCTCTCGCTCCATCCCCAGTTTCCTTTTTCTTCTCTTGCCCTCTTTTTGCTCCCATAACTACCTCTATTTTCTTTTCCCCTCTGCTCCGTCCTGCCTTGCATCCCCCCCCCCCATCCCCATGCATACACATAATCCCCCCTATCTATCTGCCTCTCCTTCCCGTCTCCCCCGTCTATCTATCGACCTCTCTCTGTCTCTCGGCGGGCCAGGGAACACTGCGAAGGCTGAGCTACTGTCCTGGTCGGGGAAGAGCATTGACTTTTTGATGTGTTCCTTTCTTTTCTCGTCACAGACTGTGTTTGATCTTGTTTCCCTCTTAAAGCGGGGAGAACAAAGCCTGTTTCTTTGTCTGCAGTGGTTGTGGTCTTTTAGGACAAGGTGGTAGCCATAAGCCTTCAAAGTCAGAAACTCTCTGGAGTCGTTCCTTCGATTTGCTTCTGTTTTTATTGCATTAGTTGTCATGGAGTGGAAAACAGTATATCTTTATAGTAACGGTGTAAACCTTTAAAAAAAAAAGTACTATTATATAAATATTTTATTTTTTACCATTGTATAAATATACAGTATTGATTAACTTATGTACTTTGATTGCAAGTTCTTTTGTCACCCACACAGTGAGTAAATAAAAAAGAGGAAACCTTTTTTCTGTGAATTTTAGGCACTATTTCTAATGCTATTGATGTGTTGACTATTTTATTGTAACATCTTTTTTTCTTCTTTTTTTTATTATTTTGAAATCTGTGATTAATTGCAGAATCAGGAGTCTTGTTTTGATGGCTGCCATGTGTTTAGGTTCGATTTTGTCTCCTGTCAATTCTACCCTCTCCTGTTCTCTCCCCATCTGTCATTACGAGTCACAAGAAGATGTGTAAGGCGAAAACAAAGGCTGTGGTTTTGGTGGATAGTTTAGCTTTTTTCTCTTGCGCTCATTTAAGGAACGTAGCGTGTGTGGGTTTGTGTGGAGGACCACCTTAAAGAAAAAAGATGACATTTTGAATGAGTTACGTCTGTCTTTTGCACTAATTTAATAAAGCCGTTACTGAAAATTCCCACACTGCTGTTTTGCAGATTGTGTGTTTACTGAATGGCCATTTGATCTCTCGTAAAAGGAGTTGTTTACACATTTACCACAAGTGTTAGCGTGTGTAAATGTCATTTACATTTTTGCATTCCTGCATCCTAATCAATTTCACTTAAAGGATATTTTAGAAAAGACGTGTTACATGAGAAGAACTCTAAAATGTGTCCGTTTAATATGAAGCTACAGCCAGGAGATGGTTAAATTAGTTTAGCATAACAACTGAAGGCAAGGGGAAACAGCTAGGCTGGCTCTATCTAAAGGTAAAAAAAAATCTTCCTTCCCCCACTTCTTATGGTGCTTTCAGACAGTGAGCTGTTGTCAAAGCATCATCAATGTTCTGTACTTTGAATCAGTGGCAGCAGGGCAACTTGCTCTCTGTAAACCACAGGATGCTGCTATCCACCTAGTATAAAATCATCATGCAGATTAATAGATTGGGTTGTAGCTTAGGAAATGGTTAGCAATATGACACAATTATTATAGCAAGATTTGCTGTCTAGTATCATAAATTGTTTATTGTCCCAGATCAAATAATCAGACACTGACGAGTGCAGTGCCCGCTCATACAAACTACTTCACACTCAACACTACGCTCCCATTACACTCTGGTTCATCGGCAAAAAACATACCCAAGTCCAGCTACTCACGGTCAGATACACCTGTGAAATACAATCTGGTTCACAGGGAAAAAAACACATCCAAGTCCAACTACTCGCGGTCTGACACACCAGTGAAATACGCTCTGGTTCAAAGGAAAAAAACACACCCAAGTCTGGCTACTCGCGGTCAGAAACGCTGGTGAAATACAATCTGGTTCACAGGAAAAAACACACCCAAATCCGACTACTCACGGTCAGAAACGCCGGTGAAATACACTCTGGTTCACAGGGAAATAAACACACCCAATTCCGACTACTCGCGGTCAGGAGCAGCTGTGAAATACACTCTGCTTCAAAGGAAAAAAACACATCCATGTCCAACTACTCGCGGTCTGACACACCAGTGCAATACACTCTGGTTCAAAGGAAAAAAAAACACACCCAAGTCCGGCTACTCGCGGTCAGAAACGCTGGTGAAATACACTCTGGTTCAAAGGAAAAAACACACCCAAGTTACGATGTGAAGGTATTGGTCGCCATGGTCACGCGGTGAGCCGCTGCAGTAAGTTGAAAAAGTTGAACAATGAGGGCAGCTGTAAGGTCAAGATGACGACAGAAGTCACTGCACCCTGCCAAGAATTAGTCCGGCATATTAACCCCCGCAAAACCCCTAAACGTTTTTTGAGCAGATCAAAATAATGAGATATAAAGTGTTTCTTTTATCCTTGAGACAGAGCCAGGCTAGCTGTTTCCCCGTTTCCACTCTTTATGCTAAGCTAAGTTAACCAGCAGCTGGCTGTGGCCTCATACTTAACAGACAGATAGGAGAGTGGTATCAATCCTCTAATCTCACTCCCGGCAAGAAATTGTTTAAGCGTATTTCCCAAAATCTCAAACTATTCCTTTGAGCAGTTAGAGACAATAATATGTTTTTTTTTATTTTTTAACCTCAATTCAACAACACAACAACATCTGGAGGCTGGTTACCAGATTTATTTGTTTTGATTGATCAGCTAATGATTAGATGTAACATACATGGAACTTTATTGGTTGTAATGTTCTTGTACTGCATTGCTTATGATTATTTAGCAATTAAACAACGGCATCTGTGTTTTTCCTTGGATTTTCAGTTGATGACACTGAATTTGCTTCTCAAAGCTGCTCTAATCAATATTTTATATTTAAAATAGATGAAATGACCATGCATAATGTGAAATGCACACAAGATGCCCACAGACTGTGCAGTTCCCCTCAGCTCTACGGAGCATTTAGCGTCTTTAGCCTGCAACTTAACTGTTTTGGTCCCCTCTCAGCGTTCTTCTCAGCATCAGACCAAACGGCACACAGACAAAGTTAGTGACTAGCTGGTGAACATAGTGGAGCATGTAGCAGCTAAAGAGCCATATATATGTTTTTGAGTCTAGACAAAAAGATTTTCTGCACCTCAGGGTTGCAGTTATTGCTCACAGATTTAAAAGGTCAGTCACGTAAACCATGTTTACGTGTGTTTTTAAAGTAATCAATAAAACCTCTACACTGATTCTAAAAGGCACTTTTAGCCTCTGTGAAACCAGTGCCGAGACACTCAAATTGGACAGATATGATGAGAGTAGTTGGAGACTGAGCCTTTTTGGCAGCATTTTTTAACAAGCTGTAATAGTGAGGTGGAGTTTTGAGTGGCATGGGAGTATCAGATAAAGTAAATGCATGAATGAGCTGAAGGCAGTGATATTAGTGCTTGTAATTCCAATACATTTGAGCTGCAGAGAGTACAGCCATGCAACCCTTGTTTTTGTCTACACTGCACTTAGCTGAAACTAATGTGAAACTCTGTGAAAATATGTAGGCCTAAGCCTTTGTTGGTTTAGAGTAGACTGTCAAAATTCACCTCTTTATCTATTAATCTTCAGTGACCATGGAGCGGCAGGGGATCGAGGTTAGAGGACTTAGCCTGGGTCCGTGGACTTATGGGATACCATCCGTAACAGAAAAGCAAAAATAAATTGATGTTGTTAGGAATGAGGATGAGTTGATGGCCTTGAGAGGCACACTTTTTTTTCGTTCTCATTGCTAACAGCAAAGCTAGTGGATGCACAGGTTTGAATAACAGCAGTTTACTTGTTGGGCCATTTTATTGCCTTTATTTGAAAATTTACAGTAGAGAGGTGATAGGAAATGAAGGAAAAGAGAAAGGGGTGACATGCAACAAAGGTCCCAGGCACATTGTGATCACAAAGCCCAGTTGCACAGCAGTTCTTGAAATAGTCATGAAATTTATAGCATTGATTTGTGTACGTAGACTAGAATTTCACATTTTCTTTCGTGATGGTCTGCACAAAATCTATTTGTATGTAATCCACGTAATTGTGAACAGAGAGAGAGCAGTGAATGCCGCGTAGGGAGGAGATCTGGGTGGATGGGTGGATCAAAAAACACCGGACTTTCGCCCAGGAGCCCGAGTTATTTTAACCCAAACCACGACCTTTTCCTAAAGCTAACTAAGTAGTTTTTGTCATGTAACCTCCGTACTTAAGTTACGTCACTTCCATTGTTATTTTAACCCAAACCCTGATCTTTTCCAAAACCTAACTAAGTAATTTTGTTGCCTAATCCTCACCATGTCGATCTATTCCTAAACCTAACTAGTAAGTAGTTTTATTCTGAAAAGACCAGTGGAAATTGATATGTGCGTCACATGTTGCTGGAAGAAGAAAAAAAGGGAATTTGTGTTTATGTACACACATCAAATAGATTAAATTTCATGACTATTTAACGAACTGCCGTGAGACTGTATTGGATCACAGTATATGGTATGCATCTTGACTACTAGGCCACCAGAACACCTCAGTAAACCATTTTTTAACTCAGCACATGATGTTTATCTGAAGATAGAAGCTGCTGCTTCTAACCCCCGGATGTAGTAAAACACCATTCAGCGTGAACAGGAGTGAGAGCATGGTGGAGGCCTATCTGATGGAGTTTAGCTTACTTGATAAGATTCCCACCGAATGCCTTAAACCCAAGGCGCTCCATGATGCTTTCAGGCGTAAGTCTGATCCTTATCACACTGATGCATTTTTGGCAGCTTTATTTATGCAATCAAAAGAGTAACAGAATTAATATAACAACAACAAAATTACCGTAGCTCCAAGCGCTCCACTGATGTTTCTCCAGGCTGTATTGATTTTTGCACCAACTTTTCAACCTCACCCAAGCGTAAAAATGTTTTTGCAATATTTAGACTTTTTTTCAAATTGCCTGCGTTTCCACTCAAGTTTTTTTTTTAATGCTCCACAAAAATGCCAGAGGTGCCAAATGGATAACGTGAGATGCCCAGAATGCACAAACAACGCAATAAAAAATAAACTTTGGAATCAATACGAAATGGCACTCCACAGTTATCCGTCCAGTGTAATCGCTGCCTTAATACGACCCTGAGAAAGTTCTTTATTGCTCTGGGTAACCCGACCAGTGCAATGACACGGATGGTCTTTTTGTTCCCCTACTGGATAAAAGTATTGTAGAAGTTATCGACCATTCCTATGTCTCACTTTTCAGAAGAAGCAGCTAAGACAGTGGTTACAGATAGCAGGTAGTGCACCATTAAGCAATCATGCAGGGAATAAATGTCTGCTGGGAAGAGCCCCAAATGTCTAGCCAAGCCTGGCAAAGGAACACATGGGACCTTTCACACGTAAAAGATTATGTCAGTCTGTTTCAACGCATTAATGTGAGCTTCGGAAATGAAGAGTGTCCCAGCCAAAGCTATTATGTAGGGCCCCATATACAGTAGTGAAGTCAGGCCAGAACAGGGAAGCAAGATGTATCGGTGTTGATGTCCATTTTGTCCTTGTCTGGTAAAGCATCAAGGGTATGGGCTTGTCCAGAAGGCTGACGAAAGCTCATCTTAAGGCCTTTCAAGGTTTCTTCTTGTCATCTTAGTCAAAGTGGAAATATTCCCACTGAAATTGATCAATGGAAGTTGTGCTTTCAGGTACTAAAGATAAGACAAAAGGCAAAGTCCCTCCCTTTCCGGTTGACCACCATGGAATCTTATTTCGGAAAAACGTGTACCGTAGTTACCCCCGAGATCCCATTTGAATTGCGCCTTTATTCACACATATGAAGTTTGTCAATTGAAAAGATAATTTTGCAAGTCACAGTTTGTTGTTAAACTGTTAAAGTATGAAGGCTTTTACACACCGCCAGCATTTTTTCATGCGATCTATTCTCTCGTCAATACACTTTTTCGAACTGTTGTTTTTGCCATGAGTACTTTCACACAGAACCAGTGGGCAACTCCGCAGTCTGAGAAGTGAAGCCAATTCGGAAGTGCCTTAAACGTTCATTGTTTCTAATAGCCAGAAGGGGGCGACTCCTCTGGTTGCAAAAATAAGTCTGATTGTATAGAAGTCTATGAGAAAATGAGCCTACTTCTCACTTGATTTCTTACCTCAGTAAACATTGTAAACATGAGTTAATGTCTCAATCGCTAGTTTCAAGTCTTCTTCAATACAGCATGATGTTCATTTAGTAAATTATGGTCCCATTTAGAGTCAAATAGACCATAAAGCAGGGTATGCTTTAGGGCGTGGCTACCTTGTGATTGACAGTTCGCTAACACGGCGTTGTCCGGTCTGGGAGTTGTCCGCGTTTTCGTCTTAGAACTTTTAACCCTTTCACATCGTCTTTTCGGTTCATGAAAGTTAATTATAACCTTTATTGGTGGCCAAAAAATGTCTTATTCAGCGTTCGGTTGTACATAGCTCCACCCTCTCTGGTTGCAAAAGACCAAGATGGTGATGGCCAAAAAACAAAATGGCAACGTCCAAATGCAGAACTCGAGGCTTCAAAACGACAGTCCACAAACTAATGGGTGACGTCACGGTGACTACGTCCACATGTTATATACAGTCTATGCACAGAACGCAATATAAAGGGATGTCATTTTTTCTTTGGAACGAGATAGATTTGTGAGCTTTCGCACCGGGAATAAAGGCATCAACCAATCACGTTGTGCGGAACCGGTTGAGTTGCGCCTATATCTTTGAAACACCAACACGGAGGCTCCGTTGTCCCAACCAGGACGGCAAACTTTATTACTCCTTTCAACCTTGACAAAAGCAGCGCAAACCAGATCCACTCCCTCCGTTCTTACCTTTTACAATAAAAGCGCTAGACATATAATAGAAATTATTTGTCTCTCGCCGTTGACTACCGTAGGCTACATATTTTTTTCTGAAATAAGGTCCCATGGGGGACACCGGAAGGGAAGAGACTTTGCCTCTCTATAGTGAATGCAGGAGTACGCTTTAAAAAGTCATTAGCTGCAAGTACATACTTTAATAGCAGTGCTCTGCTCCACAGAGGAGAGTGACTGATCTATAGGACCCATTAAACGGTGTTGTCTGTGAATGATTGTGACTCGCCCAATGATACATTTAAGCTGATTGTACAGAAAGTCTTCAAGCTCTCAAAACCCTCTGATTTCTTTCTTCAAGGAGAGAAGATGAATGGGGGGAGTTAATAAGCAAGCGAGTGAGCGACAAAGAGAGAATAAACAGTTTTTATTGCTTTTTTTCCTATTCTTTTGTCGACAGGTGCTGGACATAAAGGCAACAAAATGATTTTCTTCCAGACAGGTTAAAAGAGAGTGTTTGTCCATGGGTGCATTGCTGACAGCAGCTGGTATAATTTAGCAGATATAATAACGGGCATTTTATTTCTGGTTCTGGTTCTTTAGTGCCACGATAAAACCCCAATTTCAGCTGGATGTGAAAAATTCAACTAAAAAAATGTGCATTTATTCATGACTTTAACTTTTTTTTTAATACGCTTTCTAGACTGTTGAGCAACACAGAGATTCAACATTATGTGAAGTCTGGGTTGCATTTTGATGTCAGCTCTCCACACGGGTAGCTGTCAACTTTAATGAATGCAATCATCAAAAACTCCCCACATTTTTCCAAACTATTTTAACGAGCAGTGAGACTTAACACCCCTGTTGTCTTCCTTTGTTACTCGTGCATCACTTCACAACTTTAGAGATTAGTTTATATCTGCTGGAATTCTGTTATTGCCTTCAATTATTCTGTAATGTGTGATCTCTGACATGTATAGATGTGAACACTTCGGAGTCAAGCCGTCTTGGTTGATAAGTGCTTATTCTGCTAAAGAGAACCTTTTATCTGTACTATACTGTATTGGATTTGGGGCTGATGGAGGTTTTAATAGACAACCTTTTGGATTGAACTGAACCTTCTGTTGGCAGCAAAGTACAGTTTACTCAACAGACATTTTTAAAAAACTATATTCAATCTCAGTGTAGTGTTGCTGCGAGGAAATAGACAGATGCATGCCGCTATATGTGCACCGCAAGCACAAAGTAACTGCTTATTAACCTGTGCTGGATTGTCATGAGGAAATGATGGGTGCAGTTTACATTAATCACAGCAGTTTCTAGTTAATGTACAGCCTTTAACACCCACCTCCCATGTAAAATACCGTGTGATGCATTGGCACATATTTCCATATCGGTTTGTGCTCAACTGATTCATGTTTCATGTTTTATTCTTGTGATTCGTATCAGGCACTGATGGGTGGGTAAAAAGCAGCTCAGAGAAATATTCTCCGAGACGCAAGAGATGACAAAGTAGGACAAGGTGAGTACTGAAAGGAAGGACATGCGGGAACTTTAATGGTTACAAAGTTGAAAACAAACTTTATGATTTTTTAAATGGCAGAAAAAACTGTTCTGGGGGAAAGGCAGGGTGTCTTCTCCTCCGCCTCTTTGTGGCTTCAAAACAAAACCATCCATCGGTTGAGCATTTTAATTCCACTACCTAATTAGAAGTCCTGCTTTATAGCTTTGCCAGCGTGGAGGATTTCCTCCTCACAGCTTCCTATAACTTTAATTCTGGAAATGCCAATAGCAACCATACTATCCAATAATAATGATACTAATATCCTTCATCCACCATCTCCCACTCTGCCATTCAGACTCATTTATTCCCTCCTGGATGATCATTTAGCACCTATTAACACAAGATCCTCATCTGTAATGACCACTCAATTATCATTTTCACTCTCATTCTACTTAGGCTTAGCAAGGTTAAGTAACGCCCTGAACTTGTGACAAACGTTGAATGGGCCATTGGCAGGTATTAGTGGCGATTACAGTAGCAATATATTCAACCAGGCCTAAAGGGTCTCTTTATTCTCTCCTTCATCCATCAACTGTTATTTTCCCTCACTCATCACTCTGATAATGTAGCATCACCTGCCTCAATCTGCTGGCCATGTCACCCTGATCCTTATAGCTGCAGTCGGGAACTTTGAGCAAGTTATTTTTTATAAAACTGTCACTATATCCTGACAGTAGTGCATGAGACAGATAATCTGTGAAAAAAAATCATGCTCCTCTGCCTCGTCCTAGTGCCCTTAATGGAATTTGCAAGATTTCAATGTGCCTGAAGGAAAACAACCAATCAGAGCCGAGGAGTCTCTAAAGCCAAGTTCTCACTACACGACTTTAAAAGTCGTCAGATCGCTGTACTGTTCACACTACACAACTTGCTGTCTTGAGTCTTTAAGTCGTTGTGGTTTTCACACTACATGGCTGACCGGCGACAGGGGGTCACACACTACAAGTCACAACAATCTTTTACCGGGAAGAATCCCCGATGAGGTCTCCAAACTACGGTTTGTCACAAGAACACACGCGACAAGTGACACGGTAAATGATATGATACCATACCATGATGGTATCATTATACAATGATGTTGTTGTTGGCACGTGTTCACAAAATAGCCTGTTTTTACCAGTTTCCACACTGTTTTTTACTATTTATTCCTCTAGGTGCAACAACAACTTTGCTCCGTGTTGCAAATGCAGCACATACAGTAAGTTCCTGTTGTTACAGGCGACCCCTCCTCTCCCAGGTTTTCTCTCAACCCGTGTCTCGCACTCTCATTGGCTGTAGCTCGTGACCGGAGTCCCCAACAGGTCCAGATATTTAGTATGCTAGATATCTGGCATGTGTCTGTGAGGCATCGGCGAGCATCTTTGAGCAGCTCATGACGCTCAAGCGGCCAGCCAACACAGATTTGCCTCTGATCTGGGGCTTTTGTCGGGGAGCGGAAAAACATTGAAACTGTCGGGGAGCGGAAAATCAGGGCAAAAGTCGTGTAGTGTGAACTCAAACGGTCAAACTAGGCAGCGCTGATCAAATATGAATCAATATTCTGTTACTGTAATGCCTATTTCTCGCCTCAAATGTTTTCAGAAACATCTTGTAGTGTACTGTTTAGCTGTAAAATGAGAAAGTTTGTGACCCAAGTGCCATGTTGAAAACAGTTGAGCCAAAATTACAGCTAAACAGTGCATTTAGCTCAATTGCCATCTTTTCACCACCCCTACTTGTGCAAAATAAAATAAAATTAAAATGGAAACAACTCTAACTCGAATCAGTCTTGTGCCAAATTTGTTCTTTAAATATAATCCCAACTGTATTACCATCCTTGACACAGCAGGGAAGCCCTTCTCAAGGTTATGGATATTCATGTCAAGCTGTACTACATGCTCCAGATGAAAGAGGCGAAAAGAGAGGAAGAGCCAACATCGACCTTGATCTGCGCTGAGATGAGGGTACCTTCCTCCAGCTTGTGTCTGTAATGTGTTTTGATTAAGAGTCTGCAATAAGAAGCTGATTTTTTTTTTTTCGTTCCCAAGGTCTTTCCTTCGACAGAGCATAATGTAGACTCATGGCCCTCTCTGCTATTTCATTTCATCACGTCTTGAGCAGACAACAGGGTGATTTATCAACTGAAACTGAACTTTGCCCGGCAACCGGTTAACAATCAATGACCATGGATCCTCTTGAGCTATACATTTGTGATGATGACTTCATTGATAAACTGTCTCCTATTCCCAAACCTGTGCAAAACAACATGCCCCAGTCTCTTTTGTGAAATGAAGCAAGACATTTTAAAAGGATCCAGAAAAGTATCAGACAAGGATGAAATGCTACAGGAGTGTCTTTTGCATATAGTGCATCTACTGAAGGTGTTTTTACTCAGGCGTTCTCATGCCAACCTCTCTCTTACTGTCTTTAAGGAACAGATGGACATTTTGGGATATTGACGTACTGTATGTTCTTTCTTGCTGAGAGTTAAAGGACCAATGTGTAATATATTTACTGTAATAAATCATAAAATGACCACGATATTTCATCAGAGATTAAGGAAACATGCTAAATTGAAATACTGGCTTCTCCGACAACAATGCTACAGCCAGTATCTTCTCCTTTGAAATTTCCTTTCCGATCCAGAACATCTGTTTTTGTTTTGGCCGGTGTGATCCCGAAACGAACTGGATCAACAGAGATAAGTTAACGTTAGATTCTACCCGACCTGAAAAGCCTCAGCACATCTCTCTGTGGTCCGTGTGCAGCTGGGTTATCAAGGCAGCGAGTATTTGAGACACACCGGTGAAGTGACTCTAGCTACTGCTGGCCAAAGGCTAACACGGTCGTGTCTATGAGGTAACCCTCAAATTACGAAAATTTGCGTTAACTGCTATCACATCGGAGGAGCGGACGGGCCATGGCTCCAATGTTTTGAATTTGGACTGCTGTTACCCATTTTAAATGCTAGCTGTCAGTGCAACATATTGCTCCTTTAAATGAAAAGCTTGATACCCCTCTCGTATTTATCTGTTAAAGAGCTACAGACAGGAGACAATTAGCTTAGTTTAGCTTAGCTTAGTATAAAGACTGTAAGCAGGGAAAACCTGCTAGCCAGTCCAAAGTTTGATGAAATGAACATGTTACATCTGGTTTGTTTAAAACTTACAACAGAAATGTCAAAAATTGGGATTTGATGAGCAGTTACGTGCCGTCTCCCAGCTCTAGCTCCACAGCGCACACACATGAAAGTGGTATCAATCTTCCTGTCTAGCCAATGAGCACTTTTCCCAGAATGTTGAACTATTCCTTCAACTTGCTCACTTGCATTACATCAATCTTTGATTTGTTTTTGGAAGTCTGGAGGTTTTTAATTCTCTGTGTAACTGTAATAGTGTTGTGCTAAACACTAGCCCATAGAAAAGGTGGATCTTTACCTCATTAATAGGGTGACCATATTTTCTAACCCCCAAACCGGGACCCTGAACGTGTACCACACATTCATGCATGCACACAAGTATGCGCTTATGCACGCACCAAAGGCATTTCATCAGGATGGGGCACAATTGTTTCAGCACCATGGACAGCGTCTAAGCAGACAAAAAGTTTTGTCTCCCAATCCACCAAAACTTAGTTTATTTGAAAACAGTATAATAACACTAGTAAACAGAAAACTCAAGTACTTCATTGGTGTAATATAATTATTGATTGTCACATGCTAACTAGTGGGAGAGAGCACACATAATGGAACACTTCCTGACCTTGCTCAACACAAGCCAAGTAAAAATTAAAAAACATTTTGTATTTGTCAGTGTGAACAAGCGCAGGCTGTCGACTAAATGGCCAACTGTGACACATTTCCTGCCAGCTATTGTATATTGCTATCTGGCTGTCTTAATATGATCTTTTATATTGTTATTTCCACTGTTCACGACCGAAAATGTTCTCTTGCAGTGTGTGCAGAAACCAGCAATTTCATTTTTCACTTTACGAAGGGAAGGAGTAAGCCTCCTGGAGCTCTTTAAAAAGGACCTACTTTCTCTTCGGCATGACAGCTAACCGTTAGCATACTGACAGGTTCTGTCAGAAAGAGCCACAAGCGTCATAGCAAAAGCCTTGACAACAACACATTGATTGACTGACACACATACAGACAAATCAGTGCTGAATTCTGATGTGTAGCGCATTCTTTATATTTTTACATTGGGTTAGGTAATAATGAATGGGACAGAACATGATAACGTCTATGTAAGCGCTGAAAACAAATATTATAGTATTACTAGAGACCATTTTGCGATGGGATCACTCCAGCCGCGACGCCGAATCAGACCAAGGGCTTAAAATGGGGGAGCCAATGGCCCCTTCTCCACTTCCTACCCCCATTCTTCCGGCCCCCTTTTTCGAACCACACTCACCTTCAAACTCGACCTTCATGATCTCAACTACACACTTGTAAAGTAAAGTTTTGTGACTGCATCTTGCTTGATTGTGATGCTATCGCTGTAAAAATCTTTCCACAGATAGAAATATAAACACCTGGCAAAGTACTCCAAACCGCCTCTGAGGTAGTTCCTGCTACAGCAGGTGTCTCCAGGACCACATTCTGTCACAATGACACACACACACAGACTCACAAGGTGAAAGCAATACCAGCGTCACTGTCACGACTGGTAATTATTATTTTAATTGTGGTGTAAACCGGGACGTTTGAGTGTTTTACAGATATTTATTGGGACTCGGGTCGCCCAGCTTGAAACCGGGACAATCCTGGACCAAGCGGGACGTCTGGTCACTGTACTCATTAAGCATCCCCATCCTCATTAGCAGGACATCGTAAAAGAGCCAGAGAGTGAAGCTACAAAGACCACTAAGAAAGAACAGCCTCCTTCATTACATGCAAAGGTGCACGGCTAATGTGCTGTAAATAATGCACTTAATAGTCTCTCCAAGTCAAATATCCATTTTGCCAAGTCAACACGAGTACGCAAATCACCACAATAAGTCTCTATTGAACGATTTCCTACTCCTCTCAGTTTGTCATTGATGTATTTCAAGGTCGCTAACGAACCGCTCTCTCATTTTCTGTGTTGTCTTATGCACAGAAAGGTGTTAAACAGGAGGCCTTGATATGCAAATGAGGCAATAAAAGATAGATGGAGGTTGTGGATGTCAGTGTATGGCGGCAACAACATAGCATCTGCCTTCATGTGATAGCCCGTCTGTGACAAGGTTGCCTTTCTCCCTTTTCACTAGGCCTGTTTCACAACATTAACAGTGTTTTTGTGTCTGCTTAATTATTAATTGCAGTCTAATGTTTCAGTTTATTTGATACATTATCAATTAAGGTGTGTAAATGACACAAGCTTGTTTAGTTTGTTTGTTTTATAGGATTTTTGTTGTTCTGTCTGGGATGTTTGGGTAGACCAGCTGCTCAGCAGCTCAATCAAGGAAAGTGCAAACAGGTTTGCCTCATTATGTCCTCTTACCATGGAGGGGCTGCATGGCACTGTTAAGATGTAAGATAGGTAAGATAGCTCTGCAGTAAATGACATTCTGTAATATTTGGTGGGCTCACTTCGTCGCCGCTAGTTCTTCGATGTCGGGATGGTGTGTCCCCGGTTTAAAGTTTTCCTATGCCAAACCACCTCATCTGCCCTTTTATATGGGGTGGCGGCACTACACTGTCGTATTTTACTGGCTGAATTAAAAAATGGAATCTCTGTGGATGAAAACTACATTCATCTACAAGCTCCATACTTTTACTAAACTTTGTATAGGAAGATATATTGTTCAACTGATTTCCTGTATGCACTAACCAAGCTGTGATAAAAGAAATAATACAATTTGTGTGCTTCTCAGGTACCATGTTTATAGTGTTAGTCTAAAGTTAATTTTGCTTTTGTTTGTTGTGTTTTCATTCAGATTCAGTTTGCCTGTAAGCTAATAATGTGGTGCCTCAGAGGATTTATCATTAAGCTACTTTACATTGTTGGGATTTAGGAAGCACTGGCAACACGACATACTAGCTTTAATGCCAGTTCTTCTGGGACCCATTTCAGGCCCTGTAGTATTTAAAATCACATGTTGATTAAAGCATACAGTAAGTCATATTAGTATTGTACTGTGCCCTGAGATCTCTTCTGCAGGTTCACAAAGAACAGTCGGAGGCTTTGCTTTACAAACAAAAGAATGAAAAATACATGGTTGTTGGGGATGGGAGCATCTTATGAAGCAGCACATCTATCTGTGTTTTAACACACCATACTGTGTATAATGCCATTCACTGTCCCCTGGGATAATGAATACAAGTAGAGAACAACCCATGAAATCAACAGGGAATATAACCAAGAGGCTTTTGTACAACGTGTCAACATGAGGATTTCTATTAGTATGACGTATATCAGCCTGACCTTTTCATGTTTTTAACCACACAATATCAGAAAAAAAAATGTGTGGAGACAACATGCTGAGCTCAATATGCATCAACTGGCAACCTCTGGTCAAGGCTTATTGAAAGAGGCTGGGACACGAGGTCCTTTTGGTCTTGAGCTCATGCGATGATGATGCGTGACATCTCCTATTTCCACCCTCTTTGCCTCATGTTAAAATGCCCAACTTTACGGCAGAAATAAGCATGTTTACAGCCTGGTACAAAAAACAGTTTTGGTCTCTATAGCTAATTTCCCCTTTCATGACAACTGTACGGGAGGTGAATCTTTGTATAAAACACCCGTATAAATTACATCAAGGCTTAAAGTTAGACATAATTAAGGGCGCGGCCGCTTTGAGTGACAGGTGGGTGCCGTTCCAGGTCGCTAACTGCTAGCTGTCTGCTCTGCTGCATCACCCGGGCCGCCTCAGCTCCACCGACGATCCACATCTTTGCCCATTTTTGGATAAGCAGGGAGTCAGGCGGTGTTGTCACTGCCAAGATGGCGACGGCCGGAGCCACCAAGCCCCCAGGAACAGCGCCGGGCTTTGACGCAAATTTTCGTAGTGGCCAAACGGCGGTACTACAACTTCCGTGTCCGTCAAATGACACCATTGGGCCCAAAAACACGTTTGTAAATCACCGAATATTTTTTTTTTAGGTAAATTAACTTCCCAGTACAAACACTCGAATAGCCCTTATTTAAATAATTAGGTCCTTAAACTTGTAAAATGCACTAATAGCTGAATCTAGAGTTATTTCCTTCCTCCGTTCATGTAAATGAGAACCAGACCGCGGCTGGAGCGAAAGGAAACGCTACTATACCTGCTCTATGGGCCCAATGGATGCGGAAGATCGACTGAGCAACTCTCATAAGAATGAACGGGCGCCCGCCTCCAACGCTGTATCCAGTTCTCTTAATACATCCATGGGAGCCACTCACTTTGAGCTTCACAACTGCTCTTCAGAATGGGTGACATCACGGAGAATACGTCCATATTTCATACGATAGGCATAGTGATGGTTATCTTACTGTTTACACTTCCAACACACATAATAAAACACATCAGCTGCTGTGATGGAGGTTGGTCCTACAGAGGACTTCTGTAGGACCAACCTCCATCACAGCAGCTGATGTGTTTTATTATATCGTCCCCACCACACCGGGTAGCAAAAAGGTGGCATCAGAGCTCCCCAGAGTCCCAATTTGTTTTCACTGTTGGGCTCATTGTGTCTCTTTGCGGTCGGATGCCTGTGATTTTCCTCCTGATAACTATGAGGAGCAGCGGACGGACTCAGCACATTCACTGCCAGGATGGATTCACACTGATGAAACTCAATGGGTGTTCGGGGTGGTCACAGGAACACATTACGTGCAAATTTATGGACGATGGGCCTTGATGAGTACTGATGTAACAGGAATAAGTCAACGGAAACAAGAAAGAAAACTGGATTTCTGTGGCACATGAGTGAAAAGACTGTCTGGCATTTTGTTGTCTCTGCAGGTGCCTGTCCCTCTGCTCTTACGTTAATATGTGCATTTTAGTCTCCCCTTCGCCTTTTCATGTGATGTATGTAGATCATATATTATCATCCACAATCATGGTCCCAGCAGCTCCCTCATATTCATTTTAGATAATAAAAGCCTGTGAGAGTGAAAGGTAAAACGGTTTCATCGAGTTGTATTTTAAATACAACATAGTCCTGACAATATGCTGAAGTGCACTTTCAGTTTCCATAAGCTAAATGACAAGAGAAGCTGTCAGTGAAGTGTCCATTGTGTGTATACTTCTGACGTGATTGTAGGACTTTTTAATTCTAGATATAGGTAACACTTCACCGCAATGCTCGGTGCTTGTAAGTACGCCGATCATCTAACAGAATTAGCTCCATTTACCGAGGATTTACATTAATGTTGTACAAATAGAGTAAATTTGCATTACAATTAAAGGAATTTGCTAGGAGATTAACAGCACAGAGGGATGAATTCCCTCTCTTATTAGCTGTAAAATCACCACGGTGGGAAATGACAAAATAAAAGCCTTGCATTACACTCATAGATTATCAGCTGTGGTGGTAATAAAGTGAGAGAAGACTTCCCCTTCCCAGCTTCTGAAAAGCCATTTTTTGTGCTGCGCAAGGTTTCATTCTCCCATCATGACCTTCTGTGAAACAGAGATAACTCAAATACCTGACTTCTTCATTGAGCCAAGAGGAAATTTGTATGTAAGTCTAATTGTGGCCAGCAGTGTCACTAATAGCTGTTGCTGTCTGTCCTTTACTCTCTTACCTTATTAACTGTGGAGGCAAAGTCAATTAAAAGAACTCTGGCCTTTCCACTTCCCCAATCGCTTTGGTTTCTCGGAATTTGATAATAAGCAGGCTGTCTAAGCCCAGATTGAACCTGAGGCCATGTTTGTTCACGTGTGCGGCTAGAACTCAAAATACCATTTTACATTACCCAGAAGGCTCCAACCACACTATCTGTAATAGCTTTGAACAAGTTAAGCTCAGTCGGATGCCTTAGAACAGACTTTGCTGTGTCCACTTACTAGTCGATGGCGTTGATTGAATGACTGTAGCTTGATATTTAAAGAACCAGTGTGTAGGATTTAGTGGCATCTAGCGGTAAAGTTGCAGATTGCAACCACCTGAATACCCCTCCGCTCATTTCTCCCTTTCCAAGCGTGACGGAGAACTACGGTGGCCTTCAGGTAACGTAAAAATGTGAAAGGCTCTCTCTAGAGCCAATGTTTGGTTTGTCCGTTTGGGGCTACTGTAGAAACATCGTGGACTCCGTGAAGAGGACTTAGTTTCAGGTGATTATACACTTACGAAAAGAGTTATACTGATCAAAAGCTCAAAAGGCTTCAAATAGAGTGTGCAACCTTGACCTGAATATAACAAAATCTTGAGAAAATGAAATTGCAAAATACAGTTTTTTTTCTTCTCCGCAATGCTCTCACAGTCAAAACAATTGTAAATGTTCGAATCTTGTCTTCCTTCACTTCTTTCTGTTTAATGGTGATCAGTGGGCAACCTCCGGGTATGAAAAGTGAAGTCAATGATGAAGTGCCTTAAATTTGCAATCTTTCCAATAGCCAGCAGGGGGCGACTCCTCTGGTTGCAAAAAGAAATCTGATTGTATAGAAGTCTATGAGAAAATGACCCTACTTCTCACTTGATTTATTACCTCAATAAACATTGTAAACATGAGTTTATGGTCTCAATCGCTAGTTTCAAGTCTTCTTCAATACAACATGATTTTCATTTAGTAAATTATGGTCCCATTTAGAGTCAAATAGACCATAAAGCAAAGTATGCTTTAGGGCGTGGCTACCTTGTGATTGACAGGTTGCTACTACGGCGTTGTCCGGTCTGGGATTGTTCGTCGTCAACTTTAACCCTTTCACAGTGTATTTTCAGTTCATGAAAGTTAATTGTATATACAGTCTATAATGGTGATTGGCAGCAAACAAAATGGTGAAATACTGCCTCTCTGAGGGGAGGGGTGTTGAAAGGACTGAGTGATTTAAAGTGTTTTAATGTGTTTTGTAGGAAACGTTATGATGCCCACATTACAGGTTCATATTGTGTGAATCTGCAAAACGTTCACTGCTACGTGTGGCACCTAACGCATTAGACAGTTAACACAATTGAAGTTCAGACTGTAGTCATTGTTAAATCATGTCACTGTTAAATAACACAAATCTCAACCTTTGTTTCCATTTCTCTCCATGAATTTGAACACATTTACCATTAAGCATAAATCCCTCTCTGTGAATAACTGCAAAAGGACATCGTAAATTTGTCACTGTCGTGAGTACTTGAGTATAAGATAGTGATTTACTATGTGTTAAATGCTACCTAGTAGCCAAGGCTCTACTTCCAGCTGCTGCTGCTTCTTCACAGCAACTCTCAATCAATTCACTATTTCATCTGAGTGCAGTTGTCTGACAGCAGACACATAAAGATTTGTCAATGACAGGGCCTGCACTGTGTGATCCTATATTGACACACTAAATAAGTGATGACAGAGAGAGCCTGAGGAGTGTTGGCTTCTGAACATGGATCCTACACAGCAGCATCCACCAATGCCTGGGAACTCAATCCCTGATAATACCACAATGAATATTCCATTCTATGTCCTGCATTCAAATTTTGCTCAAGTAAATGTATAAAAGAAGAAATGTTAAGTAGTGTTACACCTCTGTCTATTGTCAAAACGCTCCAGCATGGGAGTTCCTCCTCAGAAAAAAACCTTGTCAGTTGATACATATCGCTTTATGTCACGGGCTGTATCCGAAACCGCATACTATACTAGTAGTACGTACTGATTTGGCCAAAATGTAGCATGTAGTATGCAGTATGCAAACAAAAGCAAAATCTACAGTATGCCAAAAATACCTGGATGTCATACTGATTTGGAGAAAATCTCCAGTATGCATCGGAACAGTCTACCTCGCCTACTGTATCCCACAATGCAAAGCA
The DNA here is from genome assembly GCA_916701645.2 of Sebastolobus alascanus. NCBI lineage: Eukaryota > Metazoa > Chordata > Actinopteri > Perciformes > Sebastidae > Sebastolobus > Sebastolobus alascanus. Next base: position 5,594,264 of record CAKAOJ020000022.1, on the reverse strand, counting down.
CAGGAATGGTACAGGCTACGGTTACAACAACAACAGCAGCCAATTTTTGGTAGCTATTTCATAACTAAATTCACTTCTGAGAGTTTTTGAGGCAAGAAATCAACCGTGTAGATTTTGAATATTGACAGTTTTAGAATATTAGATGGCGAATCGAACATTTACTTCAACATTTTCGGAGCTTTAAGAGCTTTAAGAGCTTGTTTAAAGGCTAAAGCCTGGTTTAGCATACTGCAAAATACATCGCTTTAACCGTTTCATACTGTATACTACTGAGGAACGCAGTATGCAGGATTTACTGTATACTGCATACTGCATTCGTCAGTAGTATGTAGTAGGCAGTTTCGAATACAGCCACGGTCTGCCTGTCTGTCCCCCCCAAGCCACATTCCCACTTCCCCAAACCTGCTCACCTGTTTCCACTTTTCCTCATCTGCCCTGCAGTAACCCCTTTCCCTCCAGTCCCAGTCACCTGACCTTCCCCGCCCATGCAGCTGCTCACCTGTTTCCACTTACCCTCGTCAGCCCTGCAGTATATAACTGACCCATTTTCTCTCATTTCCTTCCAGATTGTCAGAGTTGCCATGTTGCTTTGTGCCTTTGCTTTTGAGCCACAAGCTACTTTGACCCTGAACCTGCCTGTTAGCCTATAATATTCTACACCTTCACTTTGGCAATAAATCATTGAACTGTCCCTGTCTGTCTCGCTTGTCTGTGTATGGGTTCTTCCCCTGTTGCCTCGTGCTCCCACCTGTATGATGCTTTAAAGCTGCATTAAACCTGCAGTAGGCAGAATGTTTTTGGCATCATTGGGCAAAAATTCCATAATAACCTTTCAGCATATTGTAATTCAAGTGTTCTTAGAGAAAACTAGACTTCTGCACCTCCTCATGGCTCTGTTTTCAGGCTTTAGAAAATATAGCCCGTGATGGGAGACTTTGGCCAATCACAGGTCATTTCAGAGTGAGAGAGAGTGTTCCTATTGGCTGTTCATTCAACGGAGGCAGCTGTCAATCACTCGCGAACTCCGATCAAACGGTCAAACTAGGCAGCGCTGATCCAATATTCTGTTACTGTAATGCTTATTTCTCACTTCAAATGTTTTCAGAAACATCTTGTAGTGTACTGCTTAGCTGTAAAATGAGAAAGTTTGCTCCGGCTGGTGGGCGGTGCTTAGTATTTCCTCAACTGATCTCAACATGGCGGCCGGGTCAAAAACTTTCTCATTTTACAGCTAAACAGTACACTACAAGATGTTTCTGAAAACATTTGAGGCGAGAAATAGGCATTACATTAACAGAATATTGATTCATATTTGATCAGCGCTGCCTAGTTTGACCGTTTGATCAGAGTTTGCGAGTGATTGACAGCTGCTCAGAGACGGCAGACTCCAGCTCAGCTCTGATTGGCTGTTTTCCTCTGGTCTGTGAAAAAAACAATATTGATATATTATTTAGCATATAAAGTCGCCTGAATACATTACATTACATTATTATCCAGCAGGCCTGTTTTTTGGGCACCTGATGAATATTCACTCATTGTAGCTCTGTTTTGCTTCTCAGCAACTCCTGAGGGAAATATGTGGCTTTTTAGCTGCTAATAGCTCCACTATGTTCACCAACTAGTTGCTAACTTTGTCTGTTGGGGCTGGGCAGGTAGTGCACAGTAACAGCTGCTTGCTGCTGCGTGGCAACAATGCTGAACTAAGTGATGAGACTGAGCCAAGCACAAAGTTGCAGGTTAGAAAAACAAAAGAATTAGCTGAAAGCTGGTCCGTAGAGATGAGGGAAACTGTGGGTTTGTCTCTACGGTTACGGTTGAGCCCTTTCACATTACACATAGTCATTTGATCCATTGTTAATACAGAAATATTGATTCGTGCAGCTTTAACTCCCTTCCTCAAACAGTTGCTCCTCTTTTGTGTCACTCTTTCTATTCTGATCTGTGTCATTCTACATTATGGAATCTAATCAAACTAAGCAGGCTGTTGTCATACACCGTTCCTAGCTATAGCTACGAAAAGCAATGCACTCTAATTCATGTATATCCCATGAAATCAAGTCGTATGTATTCCACGTATTTGCAAACCAGGAAGTATAAAGAGCGACAAACGTTGCATAGGGAGGAGGCCAGGGTGGATGGGTAAGTCAAAAAACACCAGATTTTATATATAAATATATATTTGTCACCTAATGCTGCGTACACGCTAATGAGAATCAAGCCAATTTTGGACCTGATTCCTCCCGACAATCGTCAGCAAAGCCCTGATTTTTTGATGGTTCAGTAAAACTACTTAAAACTAAGTAGTTTTACTTAGTTAGTTTTACTAACTAAGTAAAACTACTTAGTTAGGTTTAGGATATTTTCCTAAACCTAACTAAGTAGTTTAGTTGCCTAAACCTAACCAAGTAGATCTTTTCCTAAACCTAAGTAGTTTTATTTTAAAAAGACTTGAGCGGAAATTGACACGTGGGTCACGCGTTGCTGGACCTTTGTTGGAAAACTCACAAAAAATGAGGAATAACTTTTCATAAGAAATCATACGAACCGTTGTATGAGGATACGTTGAACTAAGAAATCAAATGTGACTACAGAACATTTCCAAATGAGTCCACGTGTTGATCACATTGCCAATTCTCGTAAGGTCACTCCAGAGAGACCAACAATAGCATTGCACCAAAAAGCACAGGATCTTCCTTCATTTCAATGAGACCACTACGTGCAGCAGTTGCCAGGCACAGAGTAGCGCGCCAAAAAAGTCCTTGCTTGACTTTTACCACAGAGCACCACACCGCACTATATGTGCATGTACATAGCTTGTAGCATTGTGCTAAGAAGTGATTAATAAGCTGTTTCAAAACCACTGTGGCATCATCACGTTCGATAAACCTAACTAGACTTCATGGTTCATATTTCATATTCTAACTTTACCCCGTAGCAACATACCCACACTAACACAGACCCTTGTTTTCAGTATATTGCACTGAAGTGTAGGTAAAGTCAAAGACCACTTAGCCCAATACTGAAGGTGGCCACGGTGTATTAAATTATGCAGTGTAGTGAATTACAAGACAAATGCTGACTACCAATTGGAAAATATACTGTGCGCACACTAATTGCCACAATTTTTCAAACCCAATCTTGCATCACCTAGGGGCTTTAATATCAAACCTCTGCCTGTTAATGCCTGAATTTGATTTGACACGAGAAGCCCTGAAGTCGAAGCTGAGGATTTGGGAGACCAGTTATAGAGGTTGTGTGTCAGCAAAGTGGTTAGCTAAGCTACTTATCGTATTATACAGAGTTATTGTCATGTTTGGCTTGGTTCTGTCTGAGAAGCTTTCATTGCAAGCACTTTGCTGTCTTCCCTGAAGGAATATTGGAGATAAATAAGAAAAGAAACACAAAAACAAGAGAACAAAAAGAGATAATTCCTTGATTCCTTGGCAATGTGGTGAAGGAAAATTGCGAAAAGCACAGAGAAAAGATTAAGCTTTTCTTCTTTTTAACGGACTGTGGTGTAAAAGTTGAAAACCAGTGCAGTACATGCCAGCACTAGCACACTCTTCATCAAGGTCACATTGAGAGGGTTTTACTTGTTGCGTTCCCATTTTTAATTGCAGTCTTCAAGTAAGTAATGAAACACTTTTCACACTCTTGAGTTTTCAACAACAGTCTGTTTACATTATTGACCCAAACCACACTTCTCCTCTTCAGTCTGTGTCAAGTACAAATAAGAGTCTGAGAGTTTTTGTGAGTGATGTTAATGATAAAGTTGAAAAAACAGCTAATGGCGTGCCCATTGTTGGCGCCCTTACAGGCACAATAGGCAGCTGCCAAGAGCCTCACACATCCAATTTACTTTTCTATTCAACAATGGAATACAATGGGTTCCAGTACTGACAAGTCTTCACTGCAGAAAGTATCAAGGCATCAACAGAAACTTTTGTAACCACTACTATAGAATAATCCACAAGAGAAAACAACTACAAAGAGATAAATGGCTACAAGGAGAGACAACACAAATGCAGAGAGATGCAAAACGACCACAGAGAGAAGACTACAGAGACAAAAAACAACTTTCAAAAGACAAAACATGACACAGTAGGTTGTTCGCCAATGACTCCCAAAATGACTTATATGACCGCTCTATTTAACGTTGTGAAAAGGTCGCACAGTGGCAGGTTTAAATACGTGACCACATTCAAACACGTGTTTAGGCAACAAAACTACTTGGTTAGGTTTAGTAAAAGATCATGGTTTGGGTTAAAATAAGTACGTTTGTTACGTAAGTATGTGATGTAATACATGAAATGGTTACGTGGTTACGTATGTAACTTAAAATAACTCAACAAGTCGACTTTTTACACAGGACACGGAGAGCGGCGTCCTGAGTGGAAGTCCTGTGTTATTTTGCTCTTTATTAGGGCTGTCAAAGTTAACGCGATAATAACGCATTAATGCAACTTGCGATTTTAAGGTTGTAGCAGGCTCAGTTTTAAAGCTAGAAGAAGATACTGGCATCATATGGAACTCGAAAACCTAAGGAACCCATTGGTACCAACCATGTCATGCTAGCTTTTCGCAAAGGAGGCTAAATAACTCTCCAAACTTACACCAAATTTTTGTGAGGAAAAACTGGCATTGCCATTTTCAAAGGAGACAGCTGTTGTTGTCTGTTGGGCTTGAGTTTGCGATGTTATGATTTGAGCCTATTTTTTATGCTAAATGCAGTACCTGTGAGGGTTTCTGGACAATATTTGTCATTGTTTTGTGTTGTTAATTGATTTCCAATAATAAATATATACATACATTTGTATAAAGCAGTATATTTGCCCACTCCCATGTTGATAAGACTATTAAATACTTGACAAATCTCCCTTTAAGGTACATTTTGAACAGATAAAAAAATGTGCGATTTATTTGCGATTAATCGCAATTAAATATTTTAATCGATTGACAGCCCTCCTCTTTATGCTGCATTACCCAATGTCCTCCTTTCCTTCCGTCATAACTACTAAGGCCACTAGAGGTCACCGTCTAACAGCAAACTAAATGTTAAAAAATAATAAATATTGGTCGTAATAAGGTGCTTGCACGTACGACCTATATGGCCGTTTTTTGGATGAGGACAGCTTGACAAAGAGATGCAAAACGACCACAAAGAGACATTAATTGATTCAAAGAGACAACTACAGAGACACAACCACAAAGAGACACAAAATAACTACAAACAATGAGGCCGGGCCGTTTGTAGTCGTTTTGTGTCTCTTTCTGTTTAAGTGTCTTTCTCGTATATAATGATGTTGAGCTGGACCTGTATAAAATGTGAATTCTTGTAACCACTTGGACGACAGCTGGCTGATTCCTGCTCGTCCTCACGCTGTTGACCCTGCAGTAGAAGGGATTCAGCTGTAGAGAAGCTTTTTTATTCATTGAAAATCACATTCCTTTGAGGCAACATATCCTAATTCTCAATAATATGTCAGCTAGGAAACATTTGCTTTGCCTAGATTCCCCAAAAGAACATTTTTCTGATATTTGACTTAATTTATAATATTTTTTCACTGGTTTTCCGAGGCAAGTATGGACTTCTTTATCCACATGTTGGCTTGATTGAAAATCAGACAAAATGATATGCTTGTACACTATTTGTGATGAATAGTTGAGCTGCAGCCCAGATGCTTGCATTTTGGTGCTACAGTGTATCTTAAATAAGCTGACCTAAAGACTGTAGACATCAACTTCATTCAGTCATTTAGTCATTATTTTTGCTAAAGGGGCTCAATGTAAGAATCAGAAATTGCTTGTTAACAGTGACACCTGTGGCCGTTGAGTGAGCAACAGTCAGCATCCTGTTGCTCATGCTTGTGCTCGCACTAAGTAGACGCGAGCATCATTGACAGCTAAAATCACAATATCTCTATATGGCCAATGTTGATCCCGGTGTTAACTTTTCCTGCTTCAGCCTCCCAACCGTGGTCAGAAGGAACAGGGGAGACACTGTAGTTTTGGTCTCCTGGGCCGGAGTCGATAATGTTACTCACTCCGGAGTTAACCCCCGTCACTTCACTCAGCAGAAGGGAAACAAGACACAGGAAACCTATGCTGGTTTTGAGGAGCTGCAGCATTTATTTCTGCACAAACTGCAACTTCCACTGTACATTCCCTTGATATTCTCAAAGCTAAACTAACTCTCTTCTGCTCCGCTCGCTCGCTCTTGCTTTATCACTCACTTCCTACGTGCACACACATTCTTTGCACTGGCTCTGCTATACTCCCACAATACTAGTTTTCCCCCGTCGGTCGCATTCCTGTTTTGCAAGATGGGCTTTACTAGATATAACTGGGTTTTTTTGTGCTTTCAAGGAGTTTGTGTTGGAGTCTGTGTTGTGGTGGGGGCTGGTTGTTTGTTGGCGGACTCCATTTCTAACTATGCTATGGCTGCACACTGGAGCTGAAAATACAGGCACTTGCGAGCGTGCATGACGCCACATCCGCTGGATTTTCCCGGAAAAAACGTCCCGCATTCTTCACATTAAAAGCAGTCAACAGGCTGATAGAGGAAACCCTGAAAGTCGCGGAAGGTCTCATTTTTTAGGTTTGGTTACAACCTGCTCACACATTGAAAAACTATTAAAACATGTTTATACGTGTAAAAAGTTACATACAGTCCCTTTAAATAGTCTAAATTTTGTTTGCAAGCACGACAAAAACATTAGGTTTGTATCAGAGCACTGCAGCAGAGATAGTCAACCTGCTGCATGTATCTAAACTATCACAGAGATCAAGCACAGAAGATACTGCAGGTGTTGGAACATGTGGTTGGTGGAGGGAAGTTCACTGGCAAGAGAAGAATCACACTGAGGCTGTACACACTCTGGAGGATAACTGCACAGATCATGAAAACATTTCTCTTTCTTCTTGATAAATAGGGACTCCGTCTGAAAGATCTTCTCATTGAGTGCCAAGAAAATAGAAAGAAGATGCACCTATCACTGGCTAAAGACAGGTTTTACTTAGGCTGGGATGTTCCCTGTGCAAATTGCTACCCGCCAGGATATTGCATACCTAAGGCAATGTTCTTTACTTGTTGTTGACAACACATTCAGGAAACTCTTGCATTGGTAAAGACTGGAGCATCCGCTGGCCAGTATTATGTTTGCCAGACGTTGACAGATTTAATGGAACACTTTTGTCATCAGTTACTGCATCAGTAATACTACAGCTCATGCACGTGATGCACTCCTGTCATAACAAACCAACCAAACCAACTGCATGTTATATACATGTGCTAAACCTGAATCAAGAGGCCATTTCCACTGGGTCCCTTTTCTCTCTTGTTAATGACATTTCTGTATTCTTACAGGCCTCCTGTCAAAGGATGATGCATAGGATGAATGTGCGGGAACACAAAAGCCAAGAACCTCAAAGCCTTTTCCACTAATGAACAGACAGAATGGGCCAAAGATGTAGCCTTGAAAAAGATCTTCAGGTCTTTTTAAAAGTTAGACCAGGCTCTGTGCATCGATGTTCTTATGACACAGAGTGTGTCTTGAAAACTACAGTGCATGTCAAAGCTAGATGATTCTTAAGGGCCATAAAGAGATAAATAAAAGACCGCATCAGCTCCCCAGCTTTTCCTTCCTTTTCCGAGGTCATGACGACACCACCACAGGATGGTCCTAACAACTCACAATACACTAAAAACATGGCAAGATTTCAAGTTTAAGGGAGCTGCTGACTATGTAGAACTGTGAGCTTGAATGATGGCTAAAATGGCAAGATAGTTTTACAGATGTAGACAGTGCCTGTGAAGTTGAAGTCATTAACCGGGCCATGCTGTTTGTCATGAGCCAGTCTTGGCTGAAGTCCTGGGACATTTTTAGCCCCACTCCATCCCTGAACGTAACCACAGAAGGCAGCAACATAAACTGTTTAGATTGAGCAGTTAGCCGTGTAAAGGCCTTGGCCGTATTTCCTGACCTGTGACAATTTTTTTTTCTTTTTGTTCTCCTGTGATTTGTGTGGCTGTATTTGAAAGTTAACTTGTAGGTGTCTGTGGGCCTTTCTCAAACCAGACCCTCCCCACTCCCACTCCGTGACGGAGTATACTCAGTTTGTAGTCACACTCACAGCTGAATGAAGCACCCTTCATTAAGGTGTAGGGTATAAATACAGCGGCAAGTTTTGGGACGAACTTCCCTCTCTCCGAAACTGTCCTAACGTTTCGTAACCATGGTTACATTAAACATCTTGTCGTTTTTAACTCTGATGTTAAATGAGCTGCTTGGTTTTTGCAACAGTCCCTGCAAATATACAACACTTTACAATCAAATGAACATGTTAACTTTTCTCTAGACAAGGGTAGATTTTATCCTAAATACAATGTAACTTTAATTTGTTAAATATCTATTTAGTTTGAGCAGTTTACATTTGTATGGATAGTTTCACGGAACTAACATTTGTACGGAGGGTGTTCCGTCACGATCACAAAACGTTACACACGGCCAGTAAGTCGGCATCAATGCAGGCTCGCTGTTGGAGGGTTATATTACCCACTTCCACTCCCCACTAATTGGTTTGGGATGGCACCTAATATGGCGGACCCTCCACGCGAATGCGCAAACGGAGTGAAAGTAGGTAGGGAGAGGGTGTAGGGGCTGGTTTAAGAAATGCCTTCTTTCTGCCTTAGGAGTGTCTGCTGCTGATTGGCTCCAACATAACATCCTGCCCTTTAAAATGCCCAGGTTTCCAGCAGTCCAGTGGCAGCAGTCTGAAAGCAGCACCTCTGTTCTGACCTCGGCCTCTAAACCCTTCTGTAGTTGTTTTGTGTGTTTGATCTGTGATGAGATCTTGCTAGGCCTAGTGCCCTAGTTGGCTGGCTGACCTTACAAGTACCTGTGTAAAATAGAATACTCCACATTTTGCAAATAGCAATGTTTTGGCTTTGGTTTCCCTGAACTCTATTGCTTCAGTCTGTTGTCACAATTTAATTGCAATTCAGTGTTCAGACTTTGGGAACCAGGGAGGAACAACCTTTTAACTTTTATGTTGCGCCCCTACCCCGGCGTAGCAAGCCGTTATTTGTAATTTGAGTTTATTGTTTTTGGTAAATTTCCAAGACCCACGGTGCGAGGGACCATGAACACAGCTTTTAGATGTTAGTGGAGCTTTCTGCAGCTAAAGATCAAGATATATTTCTCTGGAGTTGGTGGAGACCAAACGTGAGCTTAAAGGAGAGTGAATATTAGACTTACGTACATTTGTAAGGTGGCCAAAAACACAACTCAGAATGAATGCTAATCCTGGTCCATGTCTGCTTGATGTGTAAATAGCTTACTAACACATTTGCCACATCGACTTTACAAGGCCATTATGTGTCAAATGTGTGATAATGTGAGTGAATTAATGCAGCTTTTAAGATGCTTTTGTAATTACATTTCAAAGACCCTGTGAACTCAGTTAGGTGTTTCCTGATGTTTTGGTTTATTAGACCTTGGCTGAGGTTGAATTTGGCGGAGCTATGCTGGAATTACGTGAGGTCAACCAGCCGATTAGACTGTTATCAAGTCATTAAATGGGGCGTTATCAGTGGTTATAAGCCTCATAGATGTGGGTCAGTAGGACCCTGCTACACGTTTTTGTCACGTATTCACTTGGTCAAACACTGAAAAAAGGAATAAAAGAAGACGACAGCGACCTCTAGCGACCTTAGTAATTATGATAGGAGCAGAAGCAGAAGTAAGGCGCTGTAGTATAGACAGTGGGCAACCTCCGGGGTCTAAGAAGTGAAGCAAATGAGGAAGTGCCTTAAACTTGCATCCTTTCTAATAGCCAGCAGGTGGCGACTCCCTAGTTGCAAAAAGAAATTAGATTGTATGGAAGTCTATGAGAAAATGACCCTACTTCTCAGTTGATTTATTACCCTACTGAACCACATATATGATGCTTATAGCGAGCGATAACACACATTTAATGGGCTGATAACAGGCAAATTGGGTGAGAATAAACCAATAAGAATAATCAGAGAGATGTCAATCAAGCACAGTGTGTATACACCCACACAGTCCTCAGACGAGCTCTAATCAGGCAACATACGTAAAAACACGTGTGGGTGGACCATAGGGCCTTTAAATTGAACCACAATTATCAAAGTAAAACATAGAGAAAATGTTCAAATTAACGTTTGGATACTGATTTAATGGCTAAAACAAAACCTGAACCATCTCTGTGAAAGACATTATTTTACTTTGTAGACCGTGTCACACGCTCAGCGCAGAGAAATAACGAATCTACACCAGAGGGCCCTTTGGTTGTCAACCTGCAATGATTAGCATAAAGTAACACAGACATCATTAACATTGTTAAACAGGGGATATGATGGACAGATATTTTTACTCTGACGTTAACGGGGACAGCTAATCGTGGCACACTGGCTGTGACTGGGGATCAAACATTCACCTTAGTCACACAGGTGCTGAAATGTGTCTTGAGTGGTTATTGACAGATTTTGAAATGATGGCGATTTTTCTCTGAATATTAAAAGCTATTAAAGGTGTTAACACTTACATGTTTCTGGCAGGTTGATACACTGCTGGTGAATTAAACATTTTCTCATTCATTCCTGGCCAGCTCTGGTGACAGATAAGCTCTGGTGTCTGCTCAAACATTGTTTAAAGTCTGCATAATTGTGTGTGTAATTTTATGGGCTGGTTTAATCACATGGGTGCGTGTATGTGTGCGTGTGTGTGCTACCCATACAAATGTTTGTGTGTCTCATGATTAACTGTTGTATCCCCGAAGTATATTGATCTTGCCAGTGGAAGACATATCGCTGTCTAACAACATGGACAGAAAAATCAACAGTGGATCACTCTTGCTCTCTCCTTTCTTGCTGGCAGTGTTGCATTTAATTACCATAGGATTATCTCTGGCATTTGGCCTCTACAGCCCATTACCAACATTACAAATTCCTCCGATAACCGCACAAACCTGTAGCTAAACTATTGGCTTCCTTCATTAGGATATGAGAACGAAGCAATGTCATATGATCTACAGTATCTGGGCCCACATGAGGCCTCTGTGCTGGATGCATATTACTCTGACTAATTAATCCAGTGTGTCTGCTACAGTATGTGTTTCATTGACATTGTCTCTGCCCCAGGAGAAATTCTCTTATCATTTAGTAAATAGATACACAATGGTAGAGAGAAAGACAGTGAGGAGAGCTCACCCTACAGTGGAAATGCATGACCAAAAGTATGTTGACAGGACACCCAAATAAAGTAACATTACCCTATGTGATTGTTGAACTTCTCATTCTAACACTGTAGGCATTAAAGCTGCAGTTTGAGCAAATATGATAACTGTCACTATATCCTGACAGTTAGTGCATGAGACAGATAATCTGTGAAAAACATGATCATGATCCTCTGTGTCCTCCGGTGCTCCTAATGGCATTTGCAAGTTTCAACGTCCCCGAAAGAAAACAACCAATCAGAGCCGAGGAGTCTCTACAGCAGCCGTCAATCACTGCTCGCAAAACTCACAAACTCCGGTCAAACTAGGCAGCGCTGATCAAATATGAATCAAGATTCATACTACTGTTACTGTAATGCCTATTTCTCAACTCAAATGTTTTCACAAACATATTTTAGTGTACTGTTTAGCTGTAAAATGAGAAAGTTTGCTATGACCAGGGGGCGTTGCTTGGTTTTGGCTTGAGTGTTTTTGGAGGCGGCACTTGCTCAGTCCATAGGAACTTGCGTGGAAACCAGAGGGTCGCCGGTTCAAGTTCCCACACGGACCAAAATATGGAGTGTGGACGGGTAGCAAGGAGAGCAAGGACCGACCCCCTAAACTGCTCCCCGGGTGATTTGTAATAGCTGCTCACTGCTCCTAATACTAGGAAGGGTCAAATGCAGAGATTAAATTTCACTCAGTGCTGTCTATGTACAATGCAATGTGTAACAATAAAATCTGATTTACATTTACAACATGGTGGCCGGGTCACAAACTTTCTCATTTTACAGCTAAACGGTACACTACAGGATGTTTCTGAAAAAATTTGAGGAAAGAAATAGGCATTACAGTAACAGAATATTGATTCATATTTCATCAGTGCTGCTTGACGGCTTGGAGTTCGCGAGTTTAACGAGCAGTGATTGACAGCTGCAGTAGAGACAGCTCGGCTCTGATTGGTTTTTCTGGGCACTGCGAAATCTTGCAAATGCCATTAGGAGCACCGGAGGACACTGAGGAATTTTTTTTTTTTTCACAGATTATCTGTCTCATGCACTACTGTCAGGATATAGTGACACTTTTATAAAAATAACTTTTCATCATATTTGCTCAAAGTTACCGACTGCAGCTGTACTGTGCTGCTATAACAGCCTCCACTCTTCTTGGAAAGCTTTACCAGTTCTTAAAATCTGGCTTCAGTAATTTGCTCCCATTCAGCCACAATTAGTGACATCAGGCGATATTGTTGGGCGATGAGGCCTGGCTCACAGTCTGCGATGTTGGATGGGTTTGAGGTCAGGATTCATTGCAGATCAGTCAAGTTCTTCCACAGCAAACGGGAAAAAAGAAAAAAAACTCACTTGATCCATCAATTTACATTGATTGTAGGCTATTTACTAATACATCCATGGTCTGTGGTCAATTGTACATCGATTTTGGAGGTCCTACACATGAAAAAGTTTGCGATTTCTCTCAAAATCTGTGTGCTGGATTTCTCTAACTTTCATTTATGCCCATCGCTCACTTTGTGCTCCTCTGGGAAGCTGCTGGGCAAAAGGTTTAATAAATAAATAAGTAAGTAAGTAAATAGTAATAATAGTAAGCATATTTATAATATTTTTATTGTTCAACACAAGTCATTTTGGTAGAGAATGGAAATAATTGTGTTTTACTTTTGTAAGGCATTTTCTATGCAGATGTTTTACTGGCGTCCGGTAGTCACTTTAGTCCAAAATGGCGGAGGCATAGCTTTGTTGCTGGGCGTTGATATTGCAATGGAATGAACAATTGGCTTTCACTTCTTATCAATATACGTTCTTTGACTAATGTGCCTACTATATAGTGTATATGCAGCATCATAGTTAGGTCCAGATCCATTACAGCAGCTGCATCATCCCTCTTTCTTTTCAAATTTTTTTTTTTTTATAATTCAGCATTTCCATAATCACATGTGCCACTAGAGGAAGACCATGATGAATCAACTCCACTGACTAAAAGGGTCTGGCGTTGCTTCACTTGTCAGGGAAACAAATGCAAGAAATGCTCAAAAAACAAAACAATATATGAGTATGTGTGAACAAAGAAGGAAGGTTAATGGAAATAAAAGAGAAAAGCAAGACAGAAAGCCTTCAGTGGCCTTAAGGATGGCTGAAGGGCAGCTCAGTGAACAGCAGTGCAGTTGGGAGATACAGGAAGTCAGCTGGCTAAGTGATTCAACTGGGAGTTAATGAGAATGAATGTTTGCCTTTATAGCCTCTCTCCCTCACTCTTCCTGCTGGCCTCCCCAGATAGCCCACACTACATTTATCTTCTCACGCTGACACCTTTTTAACACAATGTTACATAGAGCATAGTGGGTAGAATAAAAGGAAGGAAAAACACTCTGTCATCAGAAACAAACAACCGAGGAGTGCAGACTTCACCTCAGATGCCCTTTTTGTCTTCTTCATTTGTGCGCAGAACATTTCTGCAGAGAGAAAAGAAGGAGGGAGAAAGAGACGCAAAGAATGATTAGATCGGCGTGTTGTGTCGGTTTAAATGCTCGGTGCATTTGGCGAAGAAGGACACTAGTGATAAGAGAGGCAGCAGTTAAAGCACTGCTCTACGGGGAGATAGTGACTGTAAATATACTGACACCCACGGCATGCTCTTATCTCTAGTGGAACAAAGCAAAGAGACTGACCCCAAGGTTGTGGTCTAACTTATAAAAATATTGAATAATATGTTACATCTAAATAACCCCAATAAAATAACTCAACTCTACGTGTGCAGCCAACGTTTGCATATATTTTTGAAGTGTGGACAGGAGCATAAAACGTGTAAGAAGACCTTTCAGTGCAAGCAGCCTGGTTATACATGGGAAATCCCGAGAGCAACACCTTGATAAGAGCTTAGTATTGTAATATATACTACTACAATGGCTAATGAGTTAATGCAGAGCAGCTGAGCAGGCAGGTGACTGAGTCAGGGAATTCTAGGAAGCAAGAAAACATCTAGAGGGCAGGTGAGGCATGGCAGTAATGAGCATGAGGTGAGCACACACAAACACACAGAGAGGAGGCTGTGTTCACACTACGAGCAACCACATAACATTCTATAACTCATTTTAAATGGAAGACGGTGGCATGAAGCTACAAACTAACGCCCGACACTTGTCGCTGTCGCTTTTTAGCGCTCTAATGACGCGGTGAAGCGTCAACCAATCATATGTTTTTGTTTCACCCTGTTCGGTTCCATCTAAAAAAGGTCGTTAGCCAGTTCCCAGTGCTATTCAACGACAGAACTACGTCAACAAGCGCTTGATCAACACTTCAACAGCAACGCACCGACAATGTAGCTGGCCATGCTGGCTGTTTGTTGCTTTTGTCACTGGTAGTGTGAACGTAGCATAAAGCTAGATTGCAGGCAAATCCGACATGTTTTTCAAATCATTTAAGAAAGACTGTCCGCTCATTTGCAAGTGATCAAATCGGATTTGTGTGCCCAGACATTACCAACCTATCTATGGGTTGCTGTTGGTAAAAACGTTGGCACCAGTAACTATGTAGCTACACTGGTGATGTGGCTTTCCTACGCGGAAGCATGAGAAACGTAGGCCCATCATTTTGCCCTCCAAAAAATTGCGCTGTCAACCAGTCGCGCAGCAGAACTCCTCCGTCGCCCCAGACAAACTGAACGACGGAGGAGGTTGGTATACATTGCGGTGTTCCGTGCTCTTGTCATTGTGGGTTCACTGTGCAGTTCGAGGTGTGGTGCCATCCGCAAAGTATGTGTGTCACGTTGCGTTGCGTTGACAGAAAAGACACTTTTAAATCTGCTGTGAGTGGCCAGAACATCCAGACTGAGACGCATCTGTAGAAATCTGGAAATCGCATTTCAAACCACCTCCAAATGTGTCAATCTGGACACAATCTGAATACACCAAAACACGGATTTGGGCTGGCAGTCTGAACAAGGTCTATAAGGGAGAGTCATAAACAGAAGCAGAAAGAAAGAGAGAGAGAGAGAGAGAGAGAGAGAGAGAGAGAGAGAGAGAGAGAGAGAGAGAGAGAGAGAGAGAGAGAGAGAGAGAGAGAGAGAGAGAGAGAGAGAGAGAGAGAGAGAGAGAGAGAGAGAGAGAGAGAGAGAGAGAGAGAGAGAGAGAGAGAGAGAGAGAGAGAGAGAGAGAGAGAGAGAGAGAGAGAGAGAGAGAGAGAGAGAGAGAGAGAGAGAGAGAGAGAGAGAGAGAGAGAGAGAAAAATAGTAGAGCAGAGTGAGAGATGAAGCAGGTGTTGAAAGAAGAGTAGTGTTGTGTTTCACTGCTTCATTATTAAAAATCTGAACTACACTTGTAAAGAAGCACATCATTATGAGGTTGTAAAAACATTCAAAAGGCTGCGATGGAGCTGGAGATGACCTAATAGGCCTTTCTCACAGCAGCCAATTTGACTAGTTATAGTAAGAACATTTCAGGTGTTACTAATAACATTAATGATGGCTCTGCTCTGTTAAAGCGTCCCAGTAGGCCGTGACAGTGAGCCAGCATGCACAATACTTGGACCATAAATGTTAAATTCAGCCATCATTATTGCTATCTAACGCAGTACTTTCGTTCAGAACGCCTAAGTGTTGTTTTCCACTATAAATATACTTTTGGCTGCAGATATAGTAGATGATGATAAAATCAAATTAGTGTCTGATCACACCAGAATGTGGCACAGCAATATCTATTTGCGTGTCCTTGCGAAATAAGTGATGCTGGAAAGTTGTTGACGTAGTGACTACTGGTCATGTGAGACAGCTTCCTTCATTTTGGACTCTCAGCCCCCTCAAAAAGTCAGCACTGTCTGCACAGTTTGCAATTGGTCAATAATGCAAATTGGTGTGTCAGTGTTCAACGAAGTTGAACCGATACTGTTGATACAATGCTGTAGTACGACACCAAAAGTTAGGTTTTTGGTCCAAAGGTTTGCTATATCACTAATGTTGGTGCATGTCAGGTCTTAATCTTGTTTTTTTTTTTTTGTCTGTTGTCGTCTTCGTTTTTAAAATTCTTTCCTAAGCCTGTAAGTAAGCACAAATTAAACAGGAAACAACCAATACACAGATCAACAGTACAAAATGTGTTTCTGCTTCTGTAGTTGTAAACACATTCAAAAGGTTGTAACACGGCTGGATAAGGCTTAATGCCTCTAAGATGTATGAAGAGTATAAAGAGTGTTTCCACCATGAGCCTCTAACAAAGAACTTACTCTCCTCTGGAGATGGAGCATACTTTCAGACATTGCTCAACAGAAAAAAAAAACTAAACATTTCATGAAACTAAATTAAACTTGAGGCAAAACAACACTGTGGACAGTGGGCCTCTGGTTAGAAAATTATTACAGTGGGCTTCCCTCATGTGGATAAAATATGTAATTTAGAAGCCCTCGTCAGGACAGGGGCCAATCAATAGCTAGTATAATGTATCTGCGCTTTGACACAGAGGCTGGGGCCAGTAATATGTAATATATATATTTCATGGAGAAACACAGCAGAGGATAGATGTACAGACAATAATATTGGAGATAATCTCAACATTAACCTTGATGCAGATGACCCTTGTATGGAGGACAACAAGTGTCACGGAAATAGCAATAAAGCATTTCATTAATTAATAACTAATTGTACAATACAAATAGGCATTAATACATTTGTTTACAAATTAGTTTATTAATCTATAAATAGATTAAACCAATAAGTAATTTTTTATCTGATATTTTAATGGGTAATAAAAAGAGGAATTTAAATAATTTACAGATGAAATATAAATCCATCTATTAATAGTTAAAATTAAAAAGGGATTTATAAAAACAACATAAAACAATAAGTCAATAAGCACGTCATGAATTCATACATAAATATTGGAATTTAAAAATCTATTTGAAAATGCAGTTTAAAAAGAGAAATAAATAAATGGATTCACAAATTGAATTACGAATACAGATTTTAAACAGGCATTTAAAAGGACAACTTCTTTTCCCATTAGCATTTGATATTAAAATATCAAATAATAAATTACTTCTATTTGTCTATTTATAGCTTCATAAATTAATTTGTAAACAACTTTATTAATGCATATTTTTATTGTACAATATATTGTACTATTTCTGTGACACTTGCGGTCCTCCATACCTTTGTGGACGCCTTTGGTTCTGAGACAGAAACTATCGCCAGTCAGTCGTACAGACGTACAGTGACACTATTTTGTCCTTTGATACAACCAAGGAGTAGATCTCAGACTCCAGCAGCTCCACTGACAAAGACACAAATTTATCAGAATCAAACAGATAGGAAAGACTTTGATACTGACCAAAGCATGCCCAGTCAAATACCCAATAATCACAAAAGTGATATCACACAGACGCCCAAAACACAGATTCTGATATTCAGGATGAACAAAAGACCCCCGCTAAAGAAACAGATGTGCATGCTGATACTATTCAAAAAGATGTCTTGAGGACAATCAGTCTGATACTGACCGAACAGAGACTGTTAGCATAGACACTGATACAGCTCTAAGCTTGGACAACCATATATACATATATGAATATACAGACTTTTGTATAAATTATCCAGTAAGTGTGTTAATATGATTTTAGTTATACATGTGCACATCTAATTTTGATAACCGCAGAGCAGACAAATCCTGGCGCTCCCCCTGAGATCTTTGGCGCCTCCCTGAGGGTGGCCCGGACCCCAGGTTGTAAACCACTGACATAGATGACATCTACACATAGTCCCAGTGGCACTTTATGTTCTTCACTGACATTTCTTCCATCTGGTCATGTGTTTCTTGACCAGCACATCGACTCCCACGTTCCAGCCGCGTTCTGTGGCACTTATTATAGGAAAGATGATGTCAATACTTACATTTTCAGAGATTTAGTGACCTTAAGCATGTACCTTTTGTGTAGTATATTCTGTGATTACTACAGTGCATTGTTCCTGTAGTATATGTTTTCTATTTGTATCTCTGGAAGATATGAGTCGAACATAAAGCATGTTATTTTGTTTGCTGAGTGTTTATTTGTGCTTTTGTTCATTCAAATATGGGAGAAATACATACATGGCCTTAAGCTGCAAAGCACAGCAACATGGACAAAAGATGAACAAATCAGAACACAATGAATCAGAAAAAAACAATTTTAGAGAAAACGCAATGGGATTTCAGGAAAACCAGCCCGTTCTCACTCCCAACTCGTCAAATGCCGCCGTTTGGTAAATGCCCCTCGGCATCTGAAAAACCGACACACGGAGGCACCCTTTAGCAACATTAAGTGACGAACCGGGCTTTCAACTAAATCCAATGTTAACCCACCCGTGGCGTTAGTCGACGGTCGGAGCAAGTGACGTAGTATTGATAGCGTGAGAGTCCGTTCAGGGCAGGCGGGAGAGAGGGAGGGGAGGTGGATGATGGGTCAAACAAACGCAGAACTTTCAACCAGAAGACCGCTGTTCGTGTTCCGTTTGCAACTAAAAATAACGTTGACTTATTTTTTTTCACGTCAGTCTTTTGTCACGTGACTCATTGGTATCGTCAGTCCCGTGAGTCACGTGAGTCACTACTCATGTGAATCATTAGTCACGTGAGTTGTTAGTATCATGAGTCCTGTGAGTCATTAGTCACGTGAGTCATTAGTATCGTCAGTCCCGTAAGTCATTAGTCCTGTGAGTCATTAGTCAAGTGAGTCATTAGTATCATCAGTCCCGTGAGTCATTAGTCACGTGAGTCGTTAGTATCATGAGTCCTGTGAGTCATTAGTCACGTGAGTCATTAGTCACGTGAGTCATTAGTATCGTTAGTCACGTAAGTCATTAGTCACGTGAGTAATTAGTCACGTGAGTCGTTAGTATTGTCAGTCCCGTGAGTCATTAGTCACGTCAGTCATTAGTATCGTCAGTCCCGTAAGTCATTAGTCCTGTGAGTCATTAGTCACGTGAGTAAGGAGTATCATCAGTCCCGTGAGTCATTAGTCACGTGAGTCGTTAGTATCGTGAGTCCTGTGAGCCCTGTGAGTCGTTAGTGAGTGAAGTTAACGTCAACCACGACCGTTTCCTAAACCTAACTAAGTAGTTGTGTTGCCTAAACCTAGCTTCTTGTGAAAATGGAAGTTTATTTTGAAAGGACACTGTGCATGTTATAGCGTATATTGACACGCCGTCCCTAGTCCGTCCAAAAGTAACACAAGAGGGGTGCGTCGGTCTTCGATGCCGGGGGGCACTGACCAAGCGTCGGTATTTGACGAGTTGGGAGTGAGAATGTGTTGAGAAAACACAATTGCTAACTATTCATTAGCTATTCTATAAAATTTGATTAGGAGTTACTCATTAACTAATGGTTCACTAGCTGTTAGTTCCTCATTCGTTCCTTGTTCCTTCCACATTATTGTGTACCGTATTGCAAAGTGCTACCAATTAGCATCTTTCTGTCCCACTAGACCTGCAAGACCTTTCATTTATCTCTCTGTCTGAAGGGCCAGGGGACTTCCTGCTGCCCTATTACCACGTTTATTAAAATCAGCTCTGGGACATACAGCCAAGACGCAAGAGCAATCCTCAGCCATCTATCTATCCTTATAATACTGTGTCTCTCTCTTCGTCCTCATCTATCTGTGCTGGTGGCAGCAGCAGGGTGATGGATGACATTACCCAGCAGGGATTCCGCAGGCGGTATTATCATGGAGCAGGTATTAGCATGGAGCCTCTCGGTCCCTTCTCGGCCCATCGATTTGGGCTGCTGCCTGACCCTAACCTCCTAAAGGGGCCTTCAAGCTGGAGGAACAGAGCCACGGTACAAGCCCTGGGGATAATCTTTGCCCTGGTCCCGGTCCTTCATCATCCTTATTCATCCCTTGCTGCCGTCCACCTCCTCCCTCCCTTCTGTTCTGTTTGAGCTTCCACACTATCTCAGTCTGTCTGCCTCTCTCCTCTTCCAGTTTAACAGCAATTGCCAAATATTAATGCCACAAAAAAACTGAAAAATCCTCCAAAAAATACTGGTATGTACTCCTGAAGAAGATATATACCGTATGCTGTTATCCCGCAGCTGAAAAAAAATAGCCAATTCTTTCCCAAATGAGTTTATCCCTGAGAGGCATTTTGCTGTTGTTTTGAATTTTAATGGAAAGTGGGACATCATCACCATGTTGATAATAGAGATCAGGAAAAATGAAAGTGCTTCTCTTTCTCTATGTGTGTGTGTGTGTGTGTGTGTGTGCGTGTGCGTGTGCGTGTGCGTGTGCGTGTGCGTGTGCGTGTGCGTGTGCGTGTTTGTTTTTCTGAGAAATGCTCTCCACTGAATTTCTCCCTATCTCTGGCACAAGTGATAAAAATATGAACATTATGTAGGTGCTTTCTTGATTTACACACACATATGCAAAAGCGCCACCACAGCATTGTTTTCAGTGCGGCTGCATAGAGGCTGCTCCTGTTTCTAAGGTGATTAGAGAGTTAGGAATCCCCAACATCATTTGCGAGCGGTGTGGTTCCATTCACTGTTGACAAACACGGCCCTGTAATCCACTAATTGTTTAGGTTGGGAGTGAAAAGACCCAAACTGCATGTGGCAGGACATGAAGCGTAGCCAAAGTTCAATCAGGAAGACAACTTTTCCTGTGTTTGCCTTAATTTTTAGGCTTTTCTCCAGCTTCCAACCAAATCATTTTCTATTATCTAATTCCCAAATTAAATTAATTAAATTCTTAATTGTTGTTCTTAGGTTTTCCAAGTTTTATCTCACTTGGTAGCACTCCTGCACTTCTTTTCCCTATACTGTCAGATTCTAGGTGTATATATTTTACATACCATGCATAAACATAAAAAAAGCATTTACACGGAGATGTAGATGTTTCAGAACCTACACATGCAATGAGAGATTGAGAGATGAGAGTGATTTACATTTACATAGGTTGTAAAGTAGTTTGCCTTGAGATCCAGCACAGGGCGTTCTTGAAAATTCCCTATCAGCTTGACCCTTTGCATGCCCTATTGACCTGTCAGTAAACTTGTGTCGGGTTCACACTACGCGAGAATCAAGCCGATCTTGGGCCCGATTCCCCCCTCACGACAATCATCAGCAAAGCCCCAATTTTTTGATAGTTCTAAAGATTATCTTTCCAGATATTCCTGTGGTGTAAGGTATGTTAAGTGTGTTTTTTACATCCCCCGATCAGCTAGGAAGCCCATCCTTCCCGCACCGATTAGAAATCGTAAATATTAAACATGTTCAATATTTACGATCGGATATCCTGTTGTGTGTGGTGAACCCCGAGGACAGCCGATGATGCAGTCATGTGGGAAAGAACGACAGCCAATTGAGAACCAAGCTGACTGAAGAAAATAGGACAACAACTGCCGTCATGGCAGCCATGGCTAATGCATGAGCTAATGCAAAACGCAAAGCATAAAGTAGTAAGATGGACTTCAGAAATCTATGAGCAATTTGTTAATTTGTGGCAACAATGTAACGTTTATTTAACGTGTCTCCATGACTTCATCCATCCATCCTTCCTGATTTTCAGTACAAAGTAGTGCAAAAATTAACATCGCTAGTTCTTCCTGCCCATCATCCACCATGTTTGTTTCACTAAAGTCACGTTCAATCGACGATCCCGACCGACTTTACTGTCTTTCAGAGGTTGTAGCAGGTTCAGTTTTAAAGCCCTGCCGTTTTCTATTTGCTGCGGTTTGTTTTGTATGACGGATACGTAGCGGATATGACGTCACGTTATTCTGACTACAACAATAAAAGCAGTAATTTTCTTCAATCTCCACATAGACTCAAATGAAGAAGATATATCGATTTTGGCATTAAAAAATCGATTTTAAAAATCGTTAAAAAAAATCATGCTGCATTTATGACACAGCCAGAGGTCGCGGAGCGCTACAGGGTTTTGAGCGTTTGTCTCTGAAGTTGAAGATGAGCATTTTTGCCCCTGATCCACCTGTGCATCTGCATCACTCCAAGCCATTCTATTGCTATGAAATATGTAACCTACTAACAAGTATTCTTGTAGGGAAAACATGCCTTAATATGCCACAATTAATGTGTAGGTGTGGAAGCTGTGCAGGTGTTTTGGCTTATGTTTTTCAGTACAGCAAGTGAAATCTAAAACACTCTCTTGAGATCTCTGTGGAATTTCTATTAAACTGACGTGATTTAAAGGCTCGTCATTTCCTCTCATTCTCTTGTTCTGCCGCTAATAATACACACCACGCAGGGACAAGACACACACTTAAACAAAGGCTTCTTGCTTTTAGACAATAATGAGAGGGAAACACAGCTCAGACTATCATGCTGAATGGATTTAAAAAGAGCAATCTTTTATTTTCCTGGGAGGCACACATTATTGATGCCTGTAGGTTAGTTTAACCTGTAGTGTTATCCCTTACTGTACCTTACCTAGTGAGAAACAGTGATACTGAATGTGACCAATTTTAATCACACTTCAATTTGCGACACTGCTCATTGTTCCACACAGAAAGACAGAGAGAAGGCTGGTGAGAAAATCAAGGATTAATTCATTTAGATCCGACCCATAAATAAATGGAGAACAGTGTGGATATCAAGCAGCAAATTTGAAGCATGGATAAATGAGCAATGATAAGGCGTCAAACCTACCAACCGTCTCCAATTGGATTTTTTGTCTAATCCTTTTGAATAGGAAGAAAGAACACAATTATGAGAAGACAATGCCCTTTCTTCTCGAAATTACACTTCTCAGCTCCAACTTTCATTTTATCACGTGTATCCACATGTAATTGGACAAATAAAGCATTGTTTTGTCCTGCACACATCCAGTTTGTCCAAGTGCTGAGGAGCTGTGTAATAATCTTATTACACGGCTCCTCAGCACTTGGACAAACCCAGACAAATACACATAAATACTAGGGCTGTCAATCGATTAAAATATTTAATCGAGATTAATCGCATGATTGTCCATGAGTAATTGTGATTAATCGCAAATTGATTACACATTTTTTATCAGTTCAAAATGTACCTTAAAAGGAGATTTATCAAGTATTTAATATGCTTAACAACATGGGAGTGGGGAAATATGCTGCTTAATGAAAATATATGTATATACAGTAATTATCATTGGAAGTCAATTGACATCACAAAACAATAACTAATATTGTCAAGAAACCCTCACAGGTACTGCATTAAGCATAAAAAATTGCTCAAATCATAACATGGCAAACTGCAGACCAACAGGCAACAACAGCTGTCAGTGTGTCAGTGTGCTGACTTGACTATGACTTGCTGCAAACTGCATGTGATTATCATAAAGTGGGCATGTCTGTAAAGGGGAGACTCGTGGGTACCCATAGAACCTATTTTCATTCACATATCTTGAGGTCAGAGGTCAACGGACCCCTCTGAAAATGGCAATGACAGTGTTTCCTCGCCAAAATTTAGCGCATGTTATTTAAACTCATTCTCGCGACAAGCTAGTATGACATGATTGGAACCAATGGATTCCTTAGGTTTTCATATGATACCAGCATCTTCACTGTAGTTTTAAAACTGAGAAAATTAGTGGCGTTAAAAGAATTTGGGTAGCGCGTTATCGCATTAACTTTGACAGCCCTATTAAATACACATAGTCGTGCTTACACATCTGGAAATGAACATGTGTGGATGACATAGATGATTACCATGTTGAGGGGTAATCAATAAAAAGATTTTTCTCTTTTTCTCTTTTATCGATCACTGTGAGATCAAACACTGATTTGGTGATATGATTAGACTTATTTCAATTAAAGGCAGGATTGACGATTTCATCCAGTATACACTATTTGTTATATTGGTTGAAATGTTCTTTACACCCCGACAGCGATCCATTACTTATGAGCTCTGAAAAAGGACCAGAAAAGAGCAGTCATCTATAGCTGCTGTAATCCTGTAAAAACGTCTACCAATCACTGCCTCGAGGTCCGCTTGGAAAGAACCAATCAGATGCCTCCCTGCCTCCCTGCTCGTACTCTACCCTTGGTGTGCACCAGCCTGAACTGAAAGCACGTCGCCGGCGCACGTTTACTGGAGAATGGAAGAGAAAACTCAGCCCTGCAGTAGCACTGCCGCGGTTACTTGTCATGAGGAAGCGTTGTTGAGCTGAGGTCCTCTCCGCTCTGTGTCTGTGAAGTAGTTACAATGCGGCGATGCTCGTGCATTTGTGTGGGGGGCGTTGCCTTGGAAGGAGCCCACGAGGGGAGAGGGTGGGTCTGGAGGCTCCTGAGGCTATGCTACTTTCAAATTATGCTAGCTCTCTAACATCGTCGACCCTATCTTTAAGTACCCAAGTGTGACAGACTTCCAGTAAACCGACACTCCTGCCTTAGGATTTGATTTCCGGTGGTGTCATTGTGTGAATGTATTGAGCAATTAAAAATGCAAAAGCACAACATACTTCCAAATGTAAGCTGTGATATTCTCAGAGTAACAAGGGGAGCCATGTTTAACACATCTCAACCTTCTGCTAATCAGTTAATGAGAATGTCCTCCCAGTGATGGTGTCTCTTTCACATGTTCTTTACACCTTCAGACGTGTATCTATTTTCTGACAAATAAACGAGATACCGGAAAAGAAAAAGAGGTGTGACTCGGTTTATATATAATTAACATATAATTTGATATCCGTTCTCTTTTCACAGAAAAGTGTGAAAACTACAGCTCTACACAAATCAAATTAATTTCTGTTTAAACTCTTCTTCTGTGCTTTTTCCTTTTTTCTTCACCACCCCACTTAATTACTTTTGCTACTGTCAAACTTTCCATTCTTGTAAGGCACATACAAGATTACAAAAAAAAAAAAGTTAACAATGATAACAGTGGCAGATACCACTTGGATAGTTTTGGAAACAATGGATCCTTGATTTCAGAGACAACACAGGCTTTCATTTCTAGCCAGCAACTGCCGATTTTGTCAGCGGAAATTACAACTGTTGCTGGCAGATTTTATCAGCTGTAGCTTGCTTTGTGTAAAATAGAGCTAGTTAGTCCTAATATAAGAGTCATATCTTATTTCATTTTAATGTACGGTGCATAGACTGGATATAAGTGGACGTAGTCACTGTGATGTTTGTGGACTGCCATTTTGAAGCCTAAGGTTTGGTATTTTGACCATCCCCATCTTGTTTTTTTGCAACCAGAAGTGATATGTGATGATGTTTGGGTAGTCACTAAATAAATGGTGTAGTGTAATATAAGACGAACCCTCAACAGCTCTTTATGGAGTTACTAAATAAAAAATATGGATTTCATAGATATGTTTTAGCCGTCGTCGTCTTGGTTATTTGCAACCAGAAGTGACACGAGAGGTACAACCGAAGTACAACCTAACGCTGAATAAGACATTTTTAGGTGACCAAAAAGGTTATAATTAACTTTCATGAACTGAAAACACACTGTGAAAGGGTTAAAGTTGTAAAACTAAAACACGGACAACTCCCAGACCGGACAACTCAGTGGTAGTGACCTGTCAATCACAAGGTATCCATGCCCTAAAGCATACCCTGCTTTATGGTCTATTTGACTCTAAATGGGACCATAATTTACTAAATGAACATCATGCTGTCTTGAATAAGACTTGACACCTGCGATTGAGACCATAAACTCATGTTTACAATGTTTACTGAAGTCATAAATGGTAATAAAAGTAATAAAAGTGAGAAGTAGGGTCATTTTCTCATAGACTTCTATACAATCTGACATCTTTTTGCAACCAGAGGAGTCGCCCCCTGCTGACTATGAGAAAGAATGCAAGTGTAAGCCACTTCCGCATTGGCTTCACTTTTCAGACCCGGAGGTTGCCCACTGGTACGGTGACCAGACATCCCGGTTTTTCCGGGATTGTCCCGGTTTCAAGCTAGGTGTCCCGAGTCCCGACAAATATCTGTAAAACATCCCGGTTTTCAACAGTAACAACCAAATTGTCCCAGTTTTCACCATAATCAAAATAGCCCTTATATAGACGTTTATCATGTTCTGCCCCACTCATTACCTTACCCAATAAAAAAACATAAACAATGCACCACGTGTCTAATTTTATGGTAAAATGGACTTGCATTTATATAACGCATTTCTAGTCTTCCGAACACTCAAAGCGCTTTACACTACATGTCAACATTCACCCATTCACACCCACATTCATACACAGATGGAAGAGGCTGCCATGCAAGGTGCCAACCTGCCCATCAGGATCTAATCTAAATACTCATTCACACACCAATAACACAGCCTTCGGGGGCAATTTCTACCTGTGAGCCACAGCCGTCCCAAACAAAACCAAATTTCAACACTGATTTGTCTATATACCCCCATCTACATTTCCACTAACTCCCATATCCAAACAGTATCCATCATCCAAACCATACGGCCTGCCGCACACGCCCGTACTACATGTCATGTACATTGCTTCAACATGTGGAGAAATTCAAGGCTTGACAGACCTAACGTGTCTAGTTACGACACTTTACTAAATTAAATCATAAGATGGAATAAATGCCAAACAATGTCCTGCGACAGCCACAGATACAGATTTTTTTTTTTTTTTTTTGTCAGAGCATTCTATGTATTGATTGCTGTCGGGATGTAATGAGAATTTAAAAAAATATAACAAAAAAAATGTTTTTGAAGAACATTACCAACCCTGGTTTTAAAGTATGCTTCTTATTTTCAGCGTTTTTTTCCGCATGCCTACTTTTATGAATCAGTAGTCCAACGTGTTTCAGCCTGGCCTTCATCAGGGAGCATCTGTGCATATCCATGCAGTGTAATAACCTCACCAATCTTAATCAATGATACGACAACCACCCTCTGATTGTCTTTTGCTGTATTGAAATGCTCACCCCCAGTGCCTGTGTTTTTCTGTCTCTCCCAGCATGCAGGCAGACTGACAGAGGGGGTGTTACAGTGAGACGGGGGGCTCAACAGATGCCGTGGGATCCCTTACAAAAGCGAGAAAGAGGCAACGTTCCTGTGGTCTGATTAGAGCAGCCACAGGGGAGCGTGGCGAGGAGACTTAATTAAAACTCATCTAGATGGAAAATGCGGTGAAAAAAAATGGCATTTTGTTCGGGCTGCTGGCAGCTTGAGGGTTATAGAAGATATGTGCACCTAATCACAGTGTTGGTGGGGTGGGGGCTTAAAGATGAGCTCACCAGCCAACTGACTAATGTGGATTGAAAAATGATCACAATTAGCATGTGCTGTGGCCGTCTGGGTTGCAGCCAGATGCAAACACAGTTATGCTTCAGTGGATAAAGGACAGATTTCTCTCGATTTCTTATCTATATTTCTTATTTCTTTCTTCTCTCTCGTTTCCCGCTCCTCCAGTCTCTCTGTCAGCACAACTCTGATCAAAGTAAACATACATAAAGACGTTCTCGTGGCCGCAAATAGAGCACACTTCTACCACAATGGAGGAGTATCTTCCCCGTGCACCTCATCCATTTTTCCTTTTCATCCCGCTCTCTTCCCAGGCATCTAAATGACAGCGCACCACTGCAATGGAGCCCATCTCAAACACCCATTAAAAATAATGAGATGGCCATTTTCACCGCCTGTTACTTGAAAACAATCCATATCACACAGGGGGCCCCTGGCAGAGACTGAGGGGGAGCCAAGCGGAAGGCAACAATTGCTGAGTAGATTTACTTAATAACCTCTTGTTGTCCTTGGTCGGACTGCTGAGCTGGTCTCCTGCAGTAAACCTATCCAAAAGACAGAGGGCTGCTGGGTACAGTAAACATATTTGACTTACTACTGCATGGAAGATACTTGAAGGTTGGGTCCATCTGCGTTCTTTTACATTTAGTTGTTTTTTTTCAAATGGAAACGCCCACTCAGCCATTAGCAAAAAGCAGTGACATAGGTTACCAAAGTAAGCTAATCAATAAGATTATGAATAATGTAAACGCCAGAGCTAGCTGAGTCAAAATTTGCTGTGCTAAGTTTGGAAAGGGTTAGCTCAGATTTTCTGAAATGGTGTTGTATGTATACTCCCACGTTCCGAGGTAAAATTACTGTTTTTGTGAATGCAGTCTGATGGCTTTGAAGAGAGCGATATAACAGCTTTAGTTCCCCATTGGAAAGGGCTCGTCTACCATTGCATCAATCAGTTACTTGGGGGCGGCTGTGGCTCAGAAGTAGAGCGGGTCGCCTACCTATCAGAAGATCGGCGGTTCGATCCCCGGCTCCTACAGTCACATGTCAAAGTGTCCTTGAGCAAGATACTTAACCACAAATAGCTGACATGTAGTGTAAAGTGCTTTGAGTGGTCGGAAGACTAGAAACGCGCTATATAAATTCAGTCCATTTACCATATAGTTAGTTTGTTTGTGTTATTGTGTGACTTTTGGATCCGAACTAATGTGGCATCCATAGCAGTACATTGCTTAGCATCCGTGCCGGTACTCACGCCGTCAGTGAAGCCAGATGGGAAGTGTTAAACTATCGTACCAGAGGCTTAGAATTATTGTATTTTGAGGAAAATCATTGTACGCAAGTCATAACCACAAGAACATCAGCAACATCAACAAATCAGATAAATGTTCTCCAAATCAATTGAGAGTTGCTGATATAATATTGAATCTTCCCTCACTTATAGCATGTGCTTTCAACCAGCACTTTTCCTCAGTCTGTGCTGATTTAATTCCCAACAGAGTTAACATGACTTCTCACTCTACCTCAGTTTGTCAAAGTACTTTTAATTTTTACACAATAACTCCCACTGATGTCTGCAATGCCATCTGTGATCTCAAGGAGAGCAGTGGTCCTGGACTTGATGGCATCGAAACTAGATTCATTAAATTAGCATCTCATATTGTTATTTATCCACTCGCCGATCTGTTTAACCTTTCACTCCGTACCTGTGAAATACCAGCCATTTGGAAATCTGCACACATCACCCCTCTTCATAAGGGAGGTGACACACTGGATCCTAATAATTACAGACCCATCTCAATCATCTGTTCCATTGCCAAAATATTTGAAAAAAATATTTATAATCAATTATCACAGTACCTTAATGATACTAATATACTTTCTCAATATCAATTTGGTTTTAGAGCTAATTTTTCCACAACTACTGCTCTCCTAAAATTGAAAACGAATGATGTTTTTCTGCATCTGATCGTGGTCATCTCACTGGAGCAATATTTATTGATCTTACCAAAGCCTTTGATCTGGTGGATCACAATCTTCTTCTAGACAAACTCCATGCTATTGGTCTTTCCCAACATGCTCTATTATGGTTCAACTCTTATCTTCACAACAGAAAGCAATGTGTGGTTTTGAGAGGGTGTAAATCAGATTTGCTCACTCAGCAGAGAGGTGCGCCTCAAGGTTCCACCTTAGGGCGACTCCTGTTTTCAATTTTATTAATGATCTGAAACTTATTTTTCCTGATTGCTGTGCCCACGGCAAACCAAGTCACTGTAGGTGATACACACTGAATGGGTAAGGACATATTGTATGTATACATAGAACGTCATCATAGACAAAAACATAGATACTTCGACAAAAATTTGAATGTTTGAATACATAAGGAACATCACTTGGAAGCTACAGAACGATAAAAAAAAAGAAACTAAATAATGGACCCACCCTTTAAACAATACATCTGACTTAGTTCTTGGGAAGTATTTGGCATGGCAGTTGTTTGTTAATCCCCAATTATATGAATGTCACAGTGTTCAACGTGTCCACATACAATGGTTTGTGTGATATCTTACAAAAAGTTTATTTTTCGTGCGCTCTCCCACGAATGTCCAGCAACAAAAACGATCAGTGCACCTAAGCAAGCCCCTGCATTTCAAAACCTGTTTAAGTAACAAAACTTATTGGTTAGGTTTAGGAAAAGATTGTGGTTTTGGTTAAAATAAGTGAGTTTGTTACGTAACGTATGTAACTTATGTAACTTATGTACTTAACTACGTAAAAATAAGGTAAAATAAGTCATCGTTGACTTTTGCTTTCACATGGGACACGAACAGCGGTCTGCTGGGTGAAAGCCCTGTTGTTTTTTTACCCATCCATCCACCTCCTCCCTACGTGGACTTTGTCACTCTTTATACTACGTTACCTGACTTCCTTAGAGGCAGCTCTGCACGTCCTGGTTCACTATTATATACGACTTGTAGTGCATTACTTTTTGTAGGTATGAATAAAAAAAGGTAATGGGAACAGCCTGCATTGTTTGTAATGGCTTCTGTCATAATCTGCCCTGCTCCTAGGTTGTTTTTCTTTTGTTTGATTATGTTTCATTCATGTCATTTTTTCAGTCAGGTTCAGTGTTTCCTGTTTTATTTTGTTACTCACCTCTCCTCTCGTTTCAGATCACTTCCCTTCCTGCCTTTATGTGTTTTCCCGCCAGTTTTGATTGTCTGCCCCGCCCTGATTAGTTTCACCTGTCCCTTGCTGGTCCTTCACTGCTCCCATCTACACACCAATCAGCTCCTTTCCTGTTCCCAGTACTTTTCCCCTGCCAATCAGCTCCCCGCCCGTTCTCCTGCCTCATCACCTCATTCCCCTCACCTGAGTTTCTCCGCCCATCTCTCCACCTGCACTTCATCGTCTCGTCAGATTAGTTTGTATTTAAGTCTCGGTTTTCCTTTCAGTTCAATTTTTTGTTGGATCCTTGGTTTTGTTATGTGAGGTTCAGTTCTGCCTTGCCTGCACCGAACCTTGAATTACAGTTATTTCTCCAAGTTCCTGTTGCCTGTAGTCTCAACATGTTCTCATCCCAACTCATCACATACTGACGTTTTGTCAGACCCCTATTTGTCACTTTATGGTCGCAGTAAACACATGCTTAAAGTTACAAATTTAAACAAAAACACTTGCTTAGGTTTAGGCAACAAACCCATTTAGTTGAGTTAAGGAAAAAACATCATGGTTGCACTTAAAATTACTACGTTTGTAAAATAAAGATGAAAATTAATGGGTATATCCCAGGTCTCTTATTAGTCGTTTCCTCGCTCCTCGATCGTCGCTTGAACCGGAAGTTGTTCTGGTGCGTCATCTTGAAGACCGTCCCAAAGCTCTTATTTCTGCACGGAGGAGCAAGGAGGGATCTCTGAGGAGCGATGAGCGAGGATACATGAAAGCAGCCTTCACTGAAGTCGTGCAGCTTAAAAGCCGACATACTCCGCCGACTCCGCCTCCAGTTACATCTGCCAGGCATTTAAACCATGGCGGAAAAACAGCACAAGTGTAAGTGTCCGGTATTTAATGTTATTTCATCCTTATTCTATGAAATAATGTGACGTTATTGTGACTTAGGCTCTTCCCCTCACTTTGCATGTGAAACTCACAGTTGAATATGATCTGGCATTGTCACGTTAAGGAGAGATGCCCTTTTATTAATATTGAACAGAACTATCTTGTGTCTGGGATCAGGGATGCAATAAGTTGACATATTTTGTACTCCACAGGGAAGTCATAAGAAAGATGGGCCTGGAGGGATGCCTCACCTCAACACAGGTCTAAAAAAAATGGGACAATTTAAAGAGAAATATAAGGCGAAATATTGTATTTCTTATGAGCTCAGTTCACCTCCATAAATAAGCATTTGTGACTATTTTTATTTTACATAATGCATCACATTGTAGTGTTTTTAGTCTGTCTACATCTAACTAATAAATCCCTTGTTTGATATCTTCCAGGAGCTGAAAAATCCACCAACTGGGACAGGTGAGGGAGAGGCCACAGCAGCCACTTGGCCATGGTTTTCCCTCTATTGAGCCCCCAGTCCTGATGGACTCGTGTGTCGGAGGCAAACCATGAGCCTGTGGCTGACGTGGCCCCCAGTTGCTCATCATCTGGAGCTGGGGACGCTACTTGTGGCCAGGCATGTGAGGAGGAAGAGGAATCTGCCCCAGCCTGGCACAAGTAGCGGCACCGCAGAGCTGGATGATGAGCCATCCTCCTCTATCTATCCCCCACCCAGAAAACGACGTGCCACAAGGGGGGCACTTATCCATTTTTTAGAAGAGGAGTCGAAAAAGGAGGAAGACCGATTCCATGCAACCCAAGCCAGTTTTTAGATTTGTTTGAGGAGTTGGTGCGGAAGTAATATAATTTGGATTTATTTATTTTATATTATAAAGGTCTTTAAGTTGTTAAGCATTATTTATTTATGTTGTCCTAAGTTTGGGAAATATTTAATTTGTTGGGAAATATCATTTGTTATTCTTTCAGACTGTTATTAAACATTTTAAGTTGTGGAAACCATCTTCACTTTTCTCCAAATTCTGGGTCTGACATTTACATCATTAACAAAGGTCTCTTCACAAATTCCTTTTCCAGAGTAATGTTCCATAGACAGGAGCACAACAGTGTTATTGTTAATTTTGTAGTCACAGGAAGGCCTTTCCTATAACCTTGAAACACCATAGACCTCTTTCATATAATTTTGTAAATATCAGCACAAACTGTAGTGCAAACCTAAATAATTTATACAAATAAAAGCGAGCAGACAATACAAAACATGAGTAAACCGGTAATGAGATGTTGGGAACAAACTGAAATAACAATTTGTTTACTGCACAAAAGACATGTTAATTTATTTCCTTTACAAGATAATGGCACAACAGAACTCAAACTTAGAGGCAACTTAAGAAAATACATAACTAAAAGAAAAGGAGCGTCAAGGCACACGGCTTATAATAAAATGTGGTGGCCCATGTCCCAGGCCTTCATGTCCCCAGTGTCTACAATGCGAATGAGAACGGGCTGGTAGACTCCTGCGTTTCGGTCCACCTGCTCCACTCCTCATGACCGCTTCTTTTAGCTTCATATTCATATTACAGTATTTCATGGAAACATATGGTGTTTATAATGGCTAGAGAACAAATTGTACCATTAATGCAAATGAGACTTTCTTTTAGGGATGTTTTTTTATGATAAGTAAAGCATTATGTCATAAACAGTCTGAAATTACAATGGCTGTCTGCATACACAGCATAACATATCACAATAAACAAATTGTTTACTAATCACTTGCATTTTTTCTCGGGAAAGTGACAGTACTTTATAATGGAAATGAAAGACATCACCATTGATTTCTTCTGTGCTCATATACAAGGAGTGATGAAGTGATTAACATCTGTCTGCGTGTGTGTGTTTGATGTGTTGCCAGGGGGAACATGTCATCTCACCAAGTCTATGAATAACTAACAGGATTTTTGTGTATTTTTATGATTGCTTGCTGACTTCAGTAACAGTAACCACAGTGTACCATTCATTTAACCACTTCTATGAAAAATAAGCCTTCATCTCACAAGTTGTAGGTGTGAAGGCAGAGTTACAACCCTCTCTTGAGGTGTTGTAGTATATGCCATGGGGATTAATTTATGGTTCAGTGTTCAGGTTTAACACAACAATTATCACTGCTATTGTACCACATGTACTATACAGTATGTGTCATGCTTATCAGGCAGTGTTGTGCATTCATGATATACTCACAGTAATCATGTTGACATTCTCTTCACCTTGTGATAGAGAGAAAGTCAACCTGCAGTATGTACAGTAGGAGAAAAACAAAACAGTTAATGCAGACCATGGCAGTTCTTGAGGTCTCTACGCAGCCCTGATATGTAGTTTCATGTAGTTGGTTCGTATATTATCTTACTATCCCCCTATGTTGTAAAACCATAACTTTTTTTTTTTTTTCATTTCTGTTGTACAGAACAAAGGGACACAAAGTGTTAACTATACTGAGCTTTAGAAATGCTACAGTAGTAGGCAAATTTGTTTAATCATTGGAGAGAGCCAGGCTAGCTGTTTTCCCCTGCTTCCAGTATTTATGCTAAGCTAAGCTAATTGTCTCTGAATAACACAGAAAGTATACAACATCTGGCTGTGTAAAGACTAATTTTCAAACAACAAATCAGAAAAAATGAATGTTGTTTCTCTCAGGAATTAAACATTTAGTGTTTTCCGCATATTTTTTTTCTCTATTTAAAAAAAAAAAAAGACTTCCATGTTTTCCGACTGGACACTTATGGGTCAGTTCTGCACCAGCTCATCAGCTTCATGTTAGAGTTCTTCCATGTCTCGGACTGCATAAAAACGCTGATCACAAGGTATACTTCAGCGACCTGCAGCTTTACAAGATTTCATAACTGGTTGGAAACAGATGTAAGTGGGAATAGCAATGGGATATTTTATCTCCCCAGTGCTGTTTGTAACAGCCTTTGAAGTCATACTGATTGCAGCGAGGCAGATGGTGGTGTAGGTGTGTGGCTTCATTCAGGCCAGATAAAGTCTCCACTAAGGAACTACAGGGATCACCAGATGAGGATCCACCAAACTGCAGCTTGTGATGACTGAATACGTTGATGAGCTGATGGTCTGAATGAAGATCAATCCAAATCAAGCAGCCTGTCAGTCCAGAAAGGGGTAAGGTGACTGCTATTTGTGGAAGCTGAGAGGAAACCAACACTGGCGGGGCAGCTAATTAGAAGCAGAGGAATCGAGTAAACAGTAGATCTTTCTGACAGGTCAATGCAACAGACTTGCAGTCCTGAGGCATGGGCCATCCTTTGTGACTAACAAATACCTCTGATGTTCCCACGTCTCCTACAAAAAATATGTTCCCTCACAGTGGAGGGAGAGGAAAACACGATTTCTGACTAAGAAAACGGATATCTTGCAAAGTCTCTGGCAATCAAACGTGAACAAACATGGCGGACGACGGGCAGGAAGATTAGCGATGTTAGTTTTTGCACTACTTTGTACTGAAAATTCACAAAGAAAAAAGAACAAGAATGGATGGAGTCATAGAGACATGTTAAATAAACACTTTGTGTTTATTATTGTTATAAACAAGTTGGTCCTCCATTTCTGAGGTCCATCTTACTACTACTTTATTCTTCGTGTTTTGCATTAGCCGCGGCTGCCATGACGGCGGTTGTTGTCCTTCCTTCTTCAGTCAGCTTGGTTCCCAATTGGCTATTGTACTTTCCCACGTAACTGCGTCATCGGCTGTCCTCAGGGTTCCCCACACACAACAGGAGATGTGATCATAAATGTTGAACATTTTTAATATTTACGATTTGAAATCGGCCAGGATGATCTTTCAAGGGGATGTAAAAAACACCCTTAACATCCCTCACACCACAGGAATATCTGGAAAGATAATCTTTAGAACCATCAAAAAATCGGTGCTTTGCTGACGATTTTTGGGAGGGGGGGAATCGGGCCCAAAATCTGCTTGATTCTCGTGAAGTGTGTGCCCCGCATTAGATGGGTATGGTACAAGGGCAGGGGGCAAAGGTGGCTGTACAGTAGGTATGATGATCAGGTGTGTGACCAGAAGGTTGATCCCCGGGGAAAGTGAAGGAGCAGCTAATGCCCCTCTCTCATTTATCACCACTGAGCTGCCCTTGATGAAGGACCTGAAGCCTTGTTTATAGCCTTGCGAGGAACCATGGCGCGGGAGCTTCGCGTATGCACAAAGGCGTTTAAGCTCAGTGATTACGTTTACATACACAAAAAAATCTTTTTTTTTTCCCTTATTCCGAAAAAAAAAAACAATATTCCTACTAAGCTGTTTACATGGCTGATGAAATTAATATTCCCTAATATTCCCGTTTACATGAACGGGAATATTACAGTAACTGGTGGCAGACTTGTTTGACCGTGCGAACACAGCCTCCCTCTTTCATTCCTTCAACCACCTTCTTGAAAAGATCGTCGTGATATTTGTGCATATCCAAAAACCTGTTGATATCCAAGTCTTTCATAATATTTAAAAGTAGGTGTGTTTCTCCTTCTGACCAGAAATGTGGGCTTTCTTTTGGGCATCTCTGCAAACTGTCGGCTTGTTGGTTTTGTGTACAACACACAGAGCTGGCCACAAACAGGCAAGAAGCTGCGTGTCGCGAACTGCAGTAAAAACCCCAAAAGAGATGCATATTCTCGAAACGGAATATGCTGTTTACATGACCCTTATCAAATCTGAATATTGTCATATTCAGAATAATAGTGTAATATTAATGTACATGTAAACGTAGACAATGTGTTGTTGTATTGTTCTCCGAAATGACAGGGGGCGTACAAACAAAATATTCTGTGAAGAAGCAAGAAATCAATGTCTGTTAACGGAAGAACGCCCTAAACCAAACATGCATCTCATCAATCCCGAGGAGGAATTGTAATTAACTGTTAACTCATATCAAATATTGATGGACATACTTTATCGCCTTTATACAATCCCTGTAAAGAAAGGAGTCAAATATTTGGAACAACAAAATGTTATAATGAAACAAACGTTGAAGGGTTGAATATAATTTGATTCGGCTGGCAAAATATTTAGATTTAACATCTCATGTTTTTAAAGTATTTAAAAACAAATTGGCCCAGGGGTAGGCAGTATGAGGCGCTCTCCCCTGTCAGGATGGACTAACCTGGATCCCATGTGTCCTAAATAAAATAGCGTTAATGGAATTAACATCTACCTGTTTTAATATTTCCACTCAATTTCTTCTGATAAGGCCAAGCAAACAAATTACCGCTGTGCGAAACAAAGCTGTAAGGGAGGAAGTGGTTGAGGAAAACCAGCGAAGGAAAATCCATTTGTAAGGGAGTTGGTATTGAATTGTGCAAACAGCTGTGCCTGGTCGTGCTGAACACAAAAGAAAAGAATGCCCCCCGTCTTTAACAAAATGAAAGCAATTCCCAGCACATTTCCCCTGGGTTTTCTGAGACGCTGCTGTTCTGAGCAACTTGACTTTGCTTGTGTACTTTGCCTGAGAGAGAAAGACAGATAGAGAGAGATAAAGGAAGAAAAACGGAGAGAGAGAGGAGGAAGGGGAGGAGGAGGGGGGTGTGGAAGGCTAACAACGTTGACTGGCTAAAACAAAGACAAGAAAAGCCAACTAAATGAGCACCACAGGGGATGGCAGAACTGTCCGGATATGATAGTGACATGCTGAAATGACACATTTTCCGAGCAGCAGACATTCCGTGTAATGCCCTTGATTAATATGGCTGCAATGTTGTTCGCCTTAGTGCCTCTTCAACAAGTGAATTAAACATGCTAATCTGCTCCCTGCAGTTTACCAGAATGGCTATGTAGACAGTCCGACATCAGTGTGTGCTTAACGAAGCAGTAAAACGGGAGATGCCCAGTTGGCGTTGGACCCCCCTCCAACAAATTAACCACAACAGGCTGATGTCCTACCAGCTGGCCCCATCAGCGCGCACACACATAGACACACACATTTGGATGACGTGCCCTGTGAGTGTATGATCAGTTTAGCCTCCCGTGCCTTTTGCGATTTCCCGCTTTACTGAAAAATACAGGCTGTTCCTTTATCAAGGAGCGTGCAGGGAGATGGCTGATCACAGTGACCGCTCCACTGAGGCTATTACGCTCCTGCCGACTCATTGTCATTGCACGTCATCGCGGGAAACATTGTCACTCCGCGACATGCTTTTCATTTGTTTTATTTCGATGGGAGCCGAGACACCCTGTCGAAAATGATGGAAACAGTGTGAAATTGCAGATTAAGTGCGAGTCCAAACGGCAGTGGCTGTAAAAGATAGAAATCCCCGCTGCCAAAAGGAACAAAGGTACAGAGAAGATTGCAAAAGCCAGCAGCTTGAGGGATTGTAATTTTCATTTACAGTTGGAGCAACCTGATTTTATATATTATGTGGTAGATGTACAGTACAGTTGTAAGGTATTGTTTCACCAGGAGCCTCCAGAACAGCTTCAATGCTCCTTGCTATTGATTTTCCAACTCTTTGGTCCTTTAATGTAGGAAATGTCCCCGCATGTTTCAAACGCAGACAGTACATCCTTCAAGATACAAGACAGCTCTTCTTTCAAATGCCAAGAATGCGAGCCAACAAGACCTCATAGATTTACAACATCCTGAAAACAGCAAAAAATCGAGATAAGAAGATCCCTTTTCCCCTACATGGCCACTAAACCAGCCCTCTGATCCTTCAAGATCTCCTTAGACACTTACATAAACACCCCTCCACCATTGGCCTTTATAAAGCGCCCCAAAGGCTCTGACACACCAAGCCGAAGGTCGGCCGTCGGACAGTTTGGGGCCGTAGGTGAGCGTCCGCAGTCCTAGTTTTTGCGTTGTGTCCCGCACCGTCGGCTGTAGTCTGCCCGTGTCTGAGTTTTTTCGGCCAATTCAGCATGTTAAATCGGCAGCGGAGCTTGTCAGTGAGAGAAATCACTCTGATTGGCGGCTCAGCTTAAACAAATCAGTGCACAAGAAGAGAAACGGAAAAGAGGAAAGCAAGCAAACGAGTAAAATCAAGAGGACACACGCAGAAGGCTCTTCTCATTTTTCATCATCTGATCATTCCAATACACGGATATTTTCCCAACGACATGGCCATCTGAAATGAAGCTAAGTGGTCAGAAAAATAGTCGGCAAACGCCGTTTTATTTCATCTACGTATCATAACAACAGCTTGTATTCCGCAGTCCTCTCACGCAGGCGCAGAACGAACGGGGTAGTGGGCCGTTAGCTGTAGTCTTTGCGGTGTGTTCAAGTGCAACTTTTTGGCCAAGACATGAGGCGACGCAACTGGTGGCCTTCGTCTCCGCTAGTTCTTTGATGTCTGGTTGGTGTGTGTGGGCCTTAAGAGCCAGTCACCCACAGAGACTAGCTGACACCAACTTTAATCCCACTGTGGACTCTGATCTCGTCTAAAATGTAGTTTAAGGATAATTAATATAGTGTATTAGTAATAAATGTGTATGCAATTAAAAGTGAAGTTGTTGGTGTTTTCTTGTGCTTGCATCTCATTCACTTAACCTTAAAAGACCTATGCCCTTGAAAAATCATAATTAAGATTGAAAACTATTCTAATTAACCTCTCTTGTGTGGCCCACAAGGTGTACAATTTGCATATTATTTTACATACTCCAATGTGAGTTATGTTGCTGGACGAATGATTATATGTTTGAGTTGTGCACAATAATAATTCAAAATCCCCCCTTTAAATCATGAAACTGTTTGAGTGCACACATTTCTACACTGGACCTCCATTTTTTTCCAAATGATATCCCCTTATTTTGTCTTTTGATGAAGGTGGTGGCAACCGGTCACATGGTAATTTAGGAGGCAGATTCAGATTCAGATTACTTTATTGGCCATTAGATTTGCATAAAATGGATATTTGTCTTTGGCACTGGCAACACACACCATACACAGCAATACACGACAATGATGCATCTTAAAGTTTTAAAGTGACCAAGTGGTAGTAGTAATAATAAAAGTGCTGAGTGGATTGTTCTTCCACTGGCATGTGTTATTTGGCCTTGTGTGCTTTGATTTATTTGGCATGCAGTGAACACACCAGTCATAATTTAGTTTCAATGAAAACTCCTGGCATTTGCTCCTGGCGTTCTTCTCCTCTGGTCAGTTCTTGCAAACTCCAGTTGCAAAGTTTAGTATCTATACTGTCTATGTTCAAAGAGGTGCTCAGCTATGGCGTAGCTATGGCAACTACATGGGTAGCCTAGTCGTCTTGATGGACCTGAATCTTATTTAACAGGACTGATTTTCTTCCCCGTATAGATCCAAGCATATTGTGGTAATTTTAGTTGACTGGCAAATGACAGCGCTACGCTCTGCTCAAACTTTCCAATTTGCTGCAACTTTCCATTTTGCTCAGCGAGAGGTCGTCCCCCAAACCGATAAATAGCAGAAGAGGTGATAAATTACTTGATGAAGAACATTTAGAGCCAGTCCAGGGTCTCATTGTCCTGGCATCAGGGGGTGTTTATCTTGATGGACCTGAAAGTTGTTTGATGGGTAGTGATTGTTCTACATATACTCATCCAAGCATTGTGGAGATGTTATTCTCTGGCAGACGACAGTATCATGCTGTCAGAGCATGCAATTAGCAGCAACTCGCTCGGATAGACATCACCTAATACCAGATCATGATGGAAGAGATGATAATTTACTTGATGATAGGCATTTACAGCCTTTTCAGCATTTGCTTGACAGGTTTCACTTCTTCAGCAAGCACAATATAATCTTACTGTTCCCATATCGGAGGAGCACATGTCAGTAAATTCAGTTGCTTCTAGATGACATGTTCTCTACTTCTAAATGACACAGCAGATGATGACTTCTAAATGGCTGAGTAGTTTCCTGTAGTTCTTTTACTTTTTACCAATGCTGAAGTGCCTTAAACTTGCATTCTTTCTAATAGCCAGCACGGGGCAACTTCTCTGTTTGCAAAAAGAAGTCTGATTGTATAGAAGTCTATGAGAAAATTACCCTACTTCTCACATGATTTATTACCTCAGTAAACATTGTAAACATGAGTTTATGGTCTCAATCTATCTAGTTTCAAGTCTTCTTCAATACAGCATGATGTTCCTTTAGTAAATTATGGTCCCGTTTAGAGTCAAATAGACGATAAAGCAGGGTATGCTTTAGGGCGTGGCTAGCTTGTGATTGACAGGTCGCTACCACGACGTTGTCCCGTCTGGGAGTTGTCCGTGTTTTCGTCTTACTACTTTAACCCTTTCACAGTGTGTTTTTAGTTCATAAAAGTTAATTGCAATATTTTGGTCACCTAAAAATGTTTTATTCAGCATTCGGTTGTGCTTAACTCCACCCTCTTGTGTCACTTCTGGTTGCAAAAAATCAAGATGGTGACGGACAAAATGCCGAACTCAAGGACTACATCCACTTCTTATATACAGTGTATGCTTTTTTTACTCACAAGGTGGGTATGTGACAACCCCACAAAGAATTGTCACTGAACTCTGCAACTCCTCTCATCTCTACAGAGCTGACTCCAACCACTCTCATTAGCATCATTTTTAGCAAAAACAAAAAAAACTCTTAAATCCCACTGTACTTTACCTGTCTAGCACCAAAAGCAGACAAAGTTATTGACTAGCTAGTGAACATAGAGGAGCATTTAGCAACTACAGTGACAGATCTTAGCCTCAGGAGTTCCAAATAGCATACAGCTCCAAATCCGCTGATGTGTAAACAAGCAGCTGTTTGCTAACATATTTCCCACATTAACATATGTCAGTGTTGTGTTTACAGCTTGTTTCCACTGCCCCTAAGTGGCCGAAAAATCAATTAATGCAGGTTTGAAGTGAAGTACAACTTTGTGGTATTTGTACTTTAAGTGTAGTTTATGCTGCTATACTTCTACTCCACAACATTTCAGGTGGAAATATTGTACCGTTTTACTTCACTACACTTATCTGACAGTTAGTTACTATTACTATTTACTTTGCAAATTAACATTTTACATAAAAAACTAAGGAAGATCTAATATGATGAATTGTGCAGTGTCCTATACTGTATATCCCAAGCACACTTAACTGGAGGTCATACCGTTGGGATGAAGATGAGCATCGCCAAGTCTGCAGCCAGGACTGTCCCTG
The DNA here is from genome assembly GCA_916701645.2 of Sebastolobus alascanus. Taxonomy (NCBI): domain Eukaryota; kingdom Metazoa; phylum Chordata; class Actinopteri; order Perciformes; family Sebastidae; genus Sebastolobus; species Sebastolobus alascanus. The sequence continues at coordinate 5,552,601 of CAKAOJ020000022.1, read as the reverse complement.
AGAGCTGAGCCTGAAGGCAGCAAGGATCTTAATTTACTCTACGCATGTCCCAGTCCTCACCTACAGCATGGTCACGAGTTCTGACAAATGACCAACAGAGTGAGATCACAGATCTAAGCAGCCAAAACGAGTTAGACTTCGCAGTCTGGGTTCACCCTTTGGCACTGGTTGAGGACCTCTGATATCTGGAAGGAGCTCAAAGTAGAAGTGAAGTTGAGCCGGTTCAGTCGTCTGATCAGGATGACCTTCTGGTCGGGTCCCTTTGGAGGTATTCTGGGCACATCCAACTAAGAGGAGACCCCGAGGCAGACCCAAAACACGCTGGAGGGATTACATATCCCATCTGGCCTGGGAACGCCTTGGGCTACCCCCAGAAGAGCTGGAGGACGTGACAGGAGAGACCAACATCTGGGCTTGAGTAACCTACTGCCACAGCAGGTTGGAATAGTTCCTGCCAACATGTCTGTGTCTGTCTATGTTATAAAGAGAGGGAGAGTGTGAGTTATGGTAATGTGGTTGTTTGCATGTGTGAAGATAGGAAATGTGGGGGAAAAAGGCCAAAAATGAGGTGTTAAAAAAAAGGTAGGAAGAAAGCAAAAGAGGCCGAGGAAGTCGAAGAAATAAAGTTGCTTATGTTCTCTGGCAATAAACTTTTCATTTGAGGTGTGTGCAATCTCAGAATGCAAGTGTTAACGTGTTCTACATAGGCAATATCTATTCATTCAAGTTGCAGTGTCACATTAAAAGGTAATTATTTGCTGTGAAAACCCCAGGATTTTGTTTTTTACTTTCCTGCTTGTGACTGTGGTGTAAATAAAAGTTGTTGTTTTTCTCTCTCCATTGAGTTAAGGATTAGGGGATGTTGGATACTGTGGCTCTGTTATCATTGTCTGTTATATTCTCATTTATATCCCACTACCTTTTTGTCTAATGGACATCGTGACAGAAAATGATTTTAAATACATTGCAGTGTGACTGTGAGTGAATCATGAAAGTGGCCATGGAGTAAATGAGAAAATTCCTCCAACATTCCTCCTCAAAGAAGAGAGAATTCAAGTAACTCTTAATGAATTCTAATATGCGTTGATGCATTCCTTTTCTCCCCGCCTTTTGTCTCTCCCTCCATGTATGCCAGCTAGCTGAAATGATGTTTGAATAGAGCTTAAATCGGATATGTTTGAATAACGCCGGGCAAGTGCGCATGTAATATAAATCACTTTCTGTATTTTTCCCAGAAAAGACAGACCTGACGGTGGTTGTTTACTACAGCAAATTTTCTACATACAATTTTCATAAACTATAGTATATAGCTTGAGTCAGGCCAAAATGGACATTTGATCATCATAGACAGGTATGGGGAGACCACAGAGCTCTCCTGAAACACAGCCACAATGGGCACCAAATGAGCAAATTGCTCAAAAAAAAAACTATTGCAAATGTAGAGTCATCATTTTTGCCAAAGTGTCACTAGATAGACTGCTTCTGTGTAGGACTGTTGTCTCCCCTGATACTGCAAAGGTCTGCCAAAAGTAGTATGTTGTCATATTTCGGTGAAACATAAGCTTATGGATGGACAGACATGATGGAAGTGGATTATACTGCTGGAGGGTTGAGAGGATTTATTTGACGTTTGCTTTGCTTTGCTGTAAAAACTTGTTCCCATTGAAACAGGTATGAAGCTGAACAAAGACACAGTTTTTTCATGGACGATGAAACTTTTTTAACAGCCATCGTTAAAGCCTTTACACAACGGGGTTGTGACGAATAAAAGACACAAAAATGCGAAATACTCGGCTGCGACTATTATATGTCTAGGGCTTTTATTGTGAAAGGTAAGAATGGAAGGAGTGGATCTGGTCTGCGCTGCCTTTGCCAACGGAGTAATAAAGTTCGCCGTCCCGGTTCGGACTACGGAGCCTCCGTGTTGTTGTTTCATAAATAGTCGCAACTCAACCCGTTCCGCACAACGTGATTGGTTGATGCTTTTATTCGTGGTGCAAAAGCTAAGAAAATTTACCTCGTTCCGCGAAAAATCTGTCGCTTTTTTGCTGCTCAATATTTGTGTTCTGTGTAAAAGTTCTCATGACAAAAACAACAGTTCAAAAAATATACTGACGTACGAATTAATCGCATGTGTTGCAAGTGTTCAATACTCAAAAGACCGACTTTGGGTGGAGTATAAGTTAATACATAATTGGGAAGATGTTACCATATCTGCTAGAACTCACACATGTAATAACTGTCAACACAATTTGTATACCATTGGATGGCGGACTAAATTGAGTTGAATTTCTCAGTGTGACATACTTGACTATAAAGATTTGAATAGTTATGTTATTTGTTTGAAACTGCAAATAGAATTTAAGGTAGTCTATCTTGACAAAATGCTTTATTATTTAGAAAGCCAGTTAAGAAATCACACAATTAAAGTGGCACTGCACCAACTATGCAACACTCATAGTTGTATAATGTCTCCTGTGTTGCGGAGGTGAGCACTCCAAAGTTTGAAATAAGTAAAAATAAATAAATAGTCCTGTTGAAGACATTGTGATGTCATCAGGGTTATCTCAGCCTGGGCTGGAGACTTACCATTTTTTACCGAAAGCCTGCATTACAAACTGGAGGTGTGGTCTTTGAAAGAAGTGGGTATTCAGGAGGCAGGGAGCAAGCCCCCAAGAAGAATTTTCATAGTGGCCAAATGGCGGTACTACAACTTCCGTGTCTGTCATGTGATGCCATTGGGCCCAAAAATACTTTTTCCTATAGACTTACATTGGGAAAAAGACGTCTGTAACTCAGCGGATCATTTTTTTTTTTAGGTTAATCAACCTCCCAGTACAAACACTTGAATAGCCCGTATTTAAATCACTAGGTCCTAAAAGTTGTAAAATCCACTAATAGCCGAATCCAGAGTTATTTCCCTTCCTCCGTTCATGTGAATGAGACCCAGACCGAGGCTGGAGCGAGGGCTGGGAGTTAAAGGAAACGCCTGCTCTGTGGGCCCAATGGAAGCAGAAGATCGCCGGATGATCCAGGTACTTTATCACTCGGCAGTCGAGCCATTTTGGCTTCATACGCCACTGAGGAACTCTCATAGGAATGAACGGGAGCCCGCCTCCAACGCTGTATCCAGTTCTCTTTATACATCCATGGCAGGGAGGGTCTAATGAAAGATTGAGTTGCATTATGGGAAATGTGGGATCATGAATCCAGCATTTTCGGAGCTTGATGAGCTGAACACTTTCTATGCCCGCTTTGAGCATGTCGTGGAGCCACCAGCACAGGGACGAATTCTCGCTGCGGACACACACACACTCAGCGAGACAACACATCAAGTGACGGAGGCTGACGTGTGCAGAGTTTTCAAATCTGTAAAAGCAGGCAAAGCTGCCGGCCCGGATGGCATTACACCTCGGGTCCTCAATTCCTGCTACAGCCCTTACATCACTGTCTCTCTGTGTGGTTCCTACATGTTTTAAGAAATCCATAATCGTGCCTGTGCCCAAGAAATCACCTGCATCTTGTCTGAATGATTTAGACCTGTAGCCTTAACATCTGTGATAATGAAGTGCTTCGAGCAACTGGTCAAGGCATATATAAATAATAACATATCTGCCAATATTGACCCATTACAGTTTGCATATCGGTCTAACAGAGCTGTGGATGATGCCGTATCACTTGCTTTATATATACCGGGCCTCTGTACATCCATCTGCAGGTTGGTACAAGATTTTCTGACAGGCCGACTCCAGACAGTAAGAGTTGGATACAGATACTCATCTCACAATTCTGAATACCAGGTTGCTGTCTCAGTCCCTTGCTGTATAGTCTGTACACATATGACTGTGTGGCTAAACATCATACAAACAGCATTGTGAAATTTGCAGATGATACAACAGTGATGGGGCTCAATACTAATAATAATGAGATGGCATATAGGGACAAAGTGAGGAACCTGACCATGTGGTGTCACAACAACAATCTGTCCCTTAATGTGGAGAAAACTAAGGAGCTTATAATTGACTTCAGGAGAATTAAAACTGTTCAATCACCTGTTGATATAAATAAGACTCCTGTCAAAATTATCAACGGCTTCAAGTTCCTAGGCATCCATATTTTTGCGACCCTCTCCTGGTCCCTGCACATCAGTTGTGTCGTAAAAAGGCTTTATTTTCTGAGGTGTTTAAAGAAACATGGTATGTCCACTAAAACCCTCATCAGCTTCTAGCGGTCCATAATAGAAAGCATCTTAACTGGATGCATACTGGTATGGTTTGGCAACATTACATCATATGACCATAAAGTCCTGATGAGGACAGTGAAAACAGCATCTAAAATGATTGGATCACCATTACCACAGTTACAGGACATTTACACCACTCGCTGCAGGAAGAAAGCACTTTGTATCATGCAGGACACAAGTCATCCAGCATATAGTCTTTTCTCTTATCTCCCTTCAGGGAGGCGCCTACTCAGCATTAGAGCTCGGACCTCTCGCCTCAGAGACAGTTTTTACCCTCAGGCGGTCAGACTACTGAACAGTAGCGCCAAATGAATGCAGAGCTGTAGATTGTTTTTTATGGATGTTTTTTTATGGTTTTTAGGTTGTTTTATCATTTTTATTCTCAGGTATTGTCTTATTTATTGTAGTATTTATGTAGTGTACTATTTATAGATTTTAAGGGCTGAGAGAGAGCCAAGGTAAAATGCATTTCATTTTGACCATTGTTCTTTTTTAATCTGTCTCTCGTGAGTCCCGCAACTTTATGCAATACTAAATCGCTGGAGTACTCCTTTCATATCTTAGTAATTTAAATCCATCTGCTGTGGGTGTCAGCAATTTCTGGCTGACTGTATTTAGTATTTACTTCCATCCTGTAATTTGCAAGGTTATTGTTCCATGTTTGAGGTTGATTAATAGTGTACACACCACTCCCAGGCTACATGTTCAGTGGATTTTTGCACATCTGACTCAACAATTCTGTGAGAAAACTTGAGAGGTATGCAAGATACATAAAGAAACAGATTTATGTTTGGACAAATATTCTAAAATTAAGAGCTAATAGTCTCAGTGATAGTTCATGTGGCCTGATTCACAGTTTTGATGCTGACAGAGAGTGTGAGTGAAAGTTAAATATGAATTTCAGTGAATTAAAGAGACAGAGGTTGACAGGTGGGGTGCAGTTTGCCGAGGTTTAACGCTCTCTGCAGAATCATGGGCGCTCCGCACTGTGACGCCACATGGCATAATTGTCGAAATCAGTCCTTCTATGCTGCTGAGATCAGCAGTTAATATTTCCATTCTAATTAAGCGGAGTGACCAAACTGTGAGACCAGGCCAGTGTGGTGAGGAGAGCTAATACTCAGATTCCTGCTGGAGTTTTCTTATGAGTGCAGTTCATGTCCATCATTTTGAAGTTGACTCAAACAGCTGAGGAGCTGAATGTGAATCAGCTTTCCAGCTTGAGTATCTTCACGTGCATTGTGTGCTAAGTAGTTTGAATTGAGGAGAGAATAGAAAAGGGGTAATTTGATGGTGAAGAAGTGATCTGTTAAATCGTTTTCCAACCCATATATCAATTTAAGATGTCAGCTATGAACCAATTAGCTTTCTTACCAACTGTCCTCTTCTTTTGGAGTCACTCGGTCGGTAATGTAACAGACGCCACGGCGGTCTCATGAGACAGGTCCAGTTAATGGACTTATTGATAGATCATGTTGTTTATTTGTTCATTAATTTGCATGTAATTGTGTAATGGCCAGCTCTTGCTGTGAGACCCGTTTTTAATATCGTGACCACGGTGATTTGCAGAGACAGAGCAGAAAACAAAACAATTTAACTTCCATAATTTGTCATGACTCATCATGTAGGACGGTAATTCTTTAAGAGGAGCCTCAGACTGAATTTAAATGTAGAATTACATTTTTAATGTCAAACAATTAGTGTTGTAATCTTGTGGGTTAAAGACTGGAAGTTATGTATACATGTGGAAACACATACATGTTTACGCATCCACTCATGCAAAAGGAGCAGTGCTGCCTGCGGTGGGTCGGGTTCTGCAAAGAGTGGGCCTCAGGACGGAGGTGAGGAGGGCGCACGGCTGCCTGCACAGGGCCATGCAGGGGGTGGGCCTCAGGACGGAGGTGAGGAGGGAGTACAGCTGCCTGCAGAAGACGCTGGAATGATGGGGCAACAGGAGGTCTCTCTTGATGCCCTCTCTCCGTCGTTTCACTTGGCACGACGTTGATCCCACTTCCCCAAAAGCCAGCCATGGCATTCAATGGGGTCGCTGCCTTGTTCCATAAAGACTAAGAGGGTGCTCCTAATGGCATCTGTAAGATTTCACAGACCAGTGTAATGGTAAAAATTGTTTTAACCATGTATACCATACGAACATCTTATGAGACGGACAGAATGTCTTTTCTGTATAAAGGTTGTTTATGTGCAAACTATGTGCCAGCTGATTATTCACTCTCTGTGGTAGTCCTCAAGGCCAGACGGGACGTACATCTGACAGATAAGATTTCTCTGTCTCTCTGAGTGTCTGACAAAAGATGTCATAGGCTGTGTGTAATCAGGTGATGTTATACTTTGTACAGCTTAAAAACCTACTGTAAACCGAGAGAGTTCGCACAAACCTGCAGACTGCACTCTGACTGTGTACTCTGTACTTTGTGTCTTCTTGCAAGAATCCTGACTTTTAATAAATAACGACAAAGACAACTCTGAGTATACTTCAATTCATTAATTCTCTTTCTCACCGGGAACTACAGATCTTTGTAGCAGAATTTCCACAACACCAGTGAGACCAGTCAGAGTTGATCTGGAGTCTGCTGTCGAGCTGCTGTCGATGAGAGCCGGCTGTCAATCACTCGTGAACTCCGACCAAATGGTCAAATTAGGCAGCACTGATCAAATATAAATCAATATTCTGTTACTGTAATGCCTATTTCTTGCCTCAAATGTTTTCAGAATCATCTTGTAGTGTACTGTTTAGCTGTAAAATGAGAAAGTTTGTGACCCGGCAGCCATGTTGAGATCTGCTGAGGAAATACCAAGCACCGCCCACCAGCCGGAGCATAGCCAATAGGATCGCTCTCTCTCTGAAATTACCTGTGTTAGGTCAAAGTTAAATCTAAAGTTTTAAAGCCTGAAAACAGAGCCTTGAGGTGAAGAAGTCTAGTTATCTCTCAGAACACTATATGTACAATACAATATGCTGAAAGGTTATTATGGAATTTTTGCCCAATGATGACAAAAACATGTTGCCTACTGAACCTTTAAATGACTGTTCCCATTGGAATGCAGAGACTACTACCTCATGACCCATATCTGACATCAGTGTGAACGGATCTCTGCTCTGAAACGCCTCACATGCAACCAATAACGCCACACACACGGGGGACTGCCGTACGACGGCACATTGTTCCGAAAATACGCACTGGAGTTATTGGAGTCCAGTGACTGCCAGACTCCGTTAACACATTGCTCAATTTAACAGATCTGGGTTCCCCATTACACAGATGACACTATGACACATGTGACTTTGTATGACTCCTAAAGAAAGAATGTTAATTTTGGCTGATATGTAAGGGATAATGGACAGCGAGCCGGTCATTGTTGTGAAAGAATCCCCGACAGGGCGATGCTGCCTGCAGGTCTCTCATCGCCCTGAATGGGATTCTTTCACAACAATGACCCGCTAGCTTTACATTATCCCGCTTATTACACGGCTACTTACTGAAGAAATCAATATTTTGGCGCAAAAACGGTCCGTCAGAGTCCGACATCAGAGCTGCGCCAATAGCAACGGTCTGCTATACATAGCAACGGTCTGTAATACAGAAATAACAGACCGCAGAACGCCGTGATTGACCAATCAGAATCGAGTATTCAACACAGCCGTGTAATAATTAACTTTAACAGCTCTTCTGTGAACAAAGTTAAATAAACTAAAGTACGATGTGTAACGTTACTGTTTGACATACCGAAATACCACCAGTCAGCCCGTCCACGCAATTTTTATAACGTAATTTCATTTAATCACAGTTCTGCTTTGTGAAACATGATGAATTTATCAGATGAACTGAGTGAAAAGTGATAAGTGACAAGTTAATTTACATAAATGAAAAGATCCGTTTACATATTGTTAAATTTAACAGAGCCGAGCTTACACATTTCAGTGTGTGTGAATCCACACTGTGACCATGAAATAAATGAGCACATTCCTCCAGCAGAATTCCTGATCAAACATAAATTCAAACTCTATTCTCAGTGAAATGTCAGTGAACCAAGGTCTCCTATGTATGTACTTGGACTGCTTATGCTGCCCCTGAAATATGCTTTGTCTGAACTCCCCTTAAAGCTCATACCATCTAAGCATGATGTCCTTGGTCTGTATAGCTGGGCTCGTGTTATCCCTCAGTCCTCTTCTCTCCCTGTTTGCCTGTCATGCTCCACTCTGCACTAGCTAATGAAGGCAAAAAACAAAAATATACAGTGTAATTCACAAAGGAAAAAAAAATTAGATACTTTGCAGTGGGTGTAGTTTGAATCATGGCTCAGAGAAGAACGTTGTCAAAAAATATTATGAAGGTGTGTGTGTGTATCCTTGTGAATGAATTTATGAAGGCATAGAACATTTCTTATGGAAGTATATTGAAGACAATTTTTGTGTTTTGTGTATTCTATATAACCTGAGTATCCACTAGGGGCGCATACACGAGTGCTGACCCATTCATAAATGTTTTTTTTCATAATGGTTCTAATAATTTTTAAGGAGAAATACAAAAACACTACATCTGGTTCAGAAAATTACACTAGACATAGAAGTTAGCACAAAGCTAACGTTAACACGTTAACATGACCACTGTGATACATAACTAGTACTTAGGCTACTTTTAAATTAATTTGACACACAAAATTATTCAGCTATAATGGCTTTAACGGGTTTAAACTATAGGTAATTTACCAACTAGTTGAATGTGATTTTAGTCATTTAGTGGTAACGCATTTTTTACAAACAGACACTAAATACTGCTCTTTGTCTTCATCGGGTGGTTAAAAAAAGGCCACTGTCTCAGCTTTTATTTTGAAAGTAGAAGGAAGGGTTTAATAGGATGACCCTTCACTTCCAGGTCAAACTGAACAGCTGACACTCAGAGGATCCAGACTGCCAAAAGTGAATGTGAGCAGCAATTACACAATTCCTCTTGCATGCTCAAATCATCTGTTACACTCATGATTCTGACCTCCCTCGCACACAGATCTAATTTTGCCCTTACAAATCTGTGCCTGTGCGCTCTGGAAGGTGGACTTGCAGACTGAGTAGTGATCTGATTTGGTTTGTGCTCTCTCAAGTCTCGTTATCAATATACTTCCATAGTTTCCTTGCATAATGTATGTTGAGAAAGCAGGCCTGCTCTATTCTTCCATGATTGCGTCTGCTACTCAGATCAGATAAAATACATGAAACAGTATCAATCAGATGGGTATTATACATCATATGGTGTACTCTCTCAGTCAGTTTACCTGTAAATGCAGTGCATTGTTCACACTCCCACATATATCCACATATACAGGAACAGTGAATTGTTTTAGTTATTGTATAAAAGCATGTGGGCAAAGCTGAGGACATGAAAACACTTCAAGACTGCAATATTGTTCTGCAGTCTAGACATACTGTTAGGTAGACTTTGTCTGCAACAAAACGACAACAGTTGCTAAGATACATTTGTTGTGTTTTCCAAAGTACCTATAGCGTAGCTGTGGACTGTACATATAGAGGCTGGTGCTCATACTATTGAGAGGACCTGGTTTTAAAAGTCAAAGCTGTAGCTTTATGAAACAGTTCCATTTATGAAGAAAACACATTGCTACAATGTCATGATACCTCTTTGTTTTTTTTACTTTTTCAGTATTTAGAAATGAAGCAATTTGCTGGAAACCAGGAAAATAAGTGTTTAGGGGTAAATTTATATGCGTTCTTGCATTTTAAGTTTTTTTGAGGGTGAGCAAAACTCGGAGCACTAAAATGTCACTAAAATGACAATAGCTGGTCCAACTTAAAGGTCAGCCCAGCTCAAGTGAGCCTAAGCCGAAGTTGGCGCTAACTTCGGGGTTAACTCCCTTCACTTTAATCCGCAGGTGAAAAGCAAGTCACAGGAACTTGGCTTGGGTCTTGAGGAGTTGTAGCATTTATTACTATTACTACGATCAGCTATAACGTTACTAACTTTTTTTTTTTTTTTTGGCCCGCCTCTTCAGAGGACTAAATTTACTTTGTTTTTATTCTTTTTCAAATTAGTAACAAAGGAATGACAAGAAAAGTGGTAATACTAATAATAATCATAATCTTAGTCATAAAGATAACAATATTACTTAAAAAAAAAAAAGACAAAAACAAAAAAGCAGAGGCGAATAAGCCGGCCACCTTGACGACATAAACAAATTATTACTGCTAACTTAACAGGCTACTTAACGTCACCACACACATGGGTGCTCTTTATCTCTCTTTCTCGCTAACACTCACTAACGTTAAGCACACAACCTACGCATCGAGTTATTCCTTAAAGGAATTCGCTACCTGTATAACAAATTTTAGGTTAAAAAACATCTTAAAAATACATAGTTCCCCGATGCTTAGGCCAGGCGGGGAGTCAACTTGGGCCCAACGGGCAATACACTGGCGGAAACCCTGACTACATACCTGTAAAGTGGGGGGACCAATAACCCCTTCCCCACTTCCTTCTCCTCTACCTCGGGTGACTTTCCTCGGACCACACCCACATTCAAACTCCACCTTAATTTTGATCTCAACTATACACCTGTAAAGTGCCTGCATCTTGCACGGTTGTTATGCTATCGCGGTGACAAAATCTGTCCACAGACAGACAAAAATAGGCAAAGTACTCCAAACCGCTCCTGTGCTAGTTCCCACTACAGTAGGTGTCTCCAGGACCACATTTTGCCATGATGACACACACAGACTCACAAGGTACCAGCGTCACTGTCGCGGCTGGTAAAAAATCATGTTGTCACACTGGAAAGACAGAAGCTATGTAAATACATACTTACTTACTGACCCTTCAGCAGCCTCTATAATAGAACTGAGTGACACTATGACTCATGACTACTAGTTGGAACGCTAAAATCACATGTATATGGACGTTGAAGAGGAGACTTTTCTCTCCCTCTTCACACACAATGAGTAAAAATGAGCACACCCACACATTTCCCAACCAATGCTCCCCTCACCACCACATCCTTACCGTATTGATATAACCAGCTCTGGACAGCTGGATTTCCCCCAGCAATGGAATTTAAGCTGCCTTGTTGCGACAAGAATTTCCTCTTGTAGGACAATAATAATAATAATAAATTATTATTTTGTATAATAATAATAATACAAAAACATTGAGTTATAACTCAAATGCTTATGAGCTTCCATAGGAGTCGTATACTTATTCTCCATCATTATCATCATCACAACTTTTATCATCATCAATAATTCACTCATCTGTGTATGTAGTTTTTACATCTATCCTTACACTCACCTCAAACGCCCAAAGCTGCATTGCGAATGCATAGGAAATTATTTGTGTATGTAAGAAACAATACAGTCGTGTGGCGCTGCTCCCAAAAGACCACCCTCACAATGCTCATTTAAATCTTCATAAATATTTATACATAATTACTGTAAATGCTCCCAGTTTGGTCGCGCAAAACTTTGCAAGCCCTTTATTTGGCTATAGGAACCCTGAGGGAGGAAAATGGTAACTTAACTCTCAAGTGCGTAATCTGGCAGGATAAAATAATAAAACTGGCGAATGCAAAAACGAGTCTACAGAGGACATTGGGGAGACAGTTGTTCATACCTAAAACAGATGCCAAAAAACGTGGAGAACAAAGAAGGCAAACAAGACCATAGTGAAATCAAATACAGGTCAGGGGAAGAGGAGATCTCCTTCCTTTGGGAAACTCTCCTTGCTCAGGGGGAGATAAACCACAGGCTAAGAGTTGCCTGGAAAGAGGATAGCAACAAGATCAGAACTGCCTCTGAAAAGACTTGTGATCACGGCACAGTTGTGAAGTGGAAGCAAATTGGCAGAAGAGGGTGAGCAAGCTGGAAGAGGTGACCTCTTCAGCAGGGTCACTCTCACAACAGGCATATCGCCAGGTACGATCTCCTGATGACTGAGAGGAAACCACAGCAAGATGGAGAGGAATAGAACAAGAAATCAAGCAACATTAAAGAGGAGATTAAAGTCCTATACTGCCTTAGCTAATCAGTTTGCTTTTTAATAATACAGTATCTCATTGGATTCTAACAGTTTGTTTCCCCAACTTGTTCTCCCACTTCAACATGCAACACTGCACTCTTCCACTCCCGTCACCCAACGAAACTTCCTCTACTACTTTTCCCTCCCTGTCAATAGTCCAGTACCAAAACTCTTCATCTATGCCATCCATAACATAAACATGACCAAAACACCCAGACTATCTGTATGTTGGCCTGTAATTAACCATTCACTAAACCCCTCCCCCAAACAGAGGTTGTCCAATCCCCAATCTACCTGGGATGGCTCCGACAAAGTAGTTGTTTTGTCCTAAAATGAAATGTTCAACCAACTCAGAAAGTTAATGCTAATTAACTTGCTACATACGGCTAATAAAAATCTGCCAGTGACAGTTGTCATTTTAGTCAGTGCTGTTTGTAGCTATACATATGAAAAGTAATGCACTGTTATTCGTATATATCCCACAAAATCAATTCGTATGTATCCTGCAATTGTGAACCAGGGAGTATAAAGAGCGTCAACACCGGACTTTCGCCCAGGAGATCGCTGTTCGTACCTCGTGTGACACCAGAAGTCAACGTTGATTTATTTTTCACGTAACTTCCGTACTTAACTTCCGGTGTTATTTTAACCCAAACCACAATCTTTTCCTAAACCTAACTAAGTAGTTTTGTTGGCTAAACCGGACCGAGTTGTTTTCTGTGACGAAGGAAGTTTATTTTGAAAAGACTGGGGCAGGAATTGACACGTGTGTCACATGTTGCTGGACATCCGTAAAAAATCGCGGGTTCAGGCAGGTCGGTCAAAGAGTGACAAAGCAGCATTCTGAGTAAATTATTAATAACTTACAGAAACATTGGTGCCATAGTCCACCTTCTTTTACCCTCTATGTCTTTCTCTTTCTCAAACACACACACACCAGCCGTGGTGACAGCACGTCATTTTAACACATTCCGTGCCACCACCACCACATAATGGCCTGTCAAGAAGTCGTGGTCATTTCACGTATTTCTGTGAGATCATACACACACGCATCGCATGCCGAGCACTTGAGTCTGCTTGTCTCTGTTCTTTTCTCAGACCTCAGTCCTGACATTTATTGTGCTACTATAATGCAAAAGTTGGCGGTTTGCGGGTCGGGTCGGGTCGGGTCGGGGTCAGGGTCGGGTGACTGATTAAGGCATATTTGCGGATCGGGTGGTGTGGATTGGCTCTAATAACGGGTTGAGAGGGTGCACGTTATAAAAAACCCTGACCCGCGCATCACTGCTACATAGGGAGCGGGTCCTCTTCACGGAGACCGCCATGTTGCTCCGCCGTGTTTCTACGCTAGCACAGAGCCGACAAACCAAACACTGGCTCTAGTGAGAGCATTTCACGTTTTTACGTTACCTGAAGGCCACCGTAGTCCTCCCACACCCTTACTACCGTAACGTGAGCAGCAGAGTGCAAATCCGTCTTACCACCAGCCGCCGTCTGATTTCCGTTGCTCCTAAAGTAGTGTGCTTATTGTAAGGATGGCCTCTGAGTGAGGCGAACAGCGTTACCGCGGTTTTGCATTCGGTGGCTCACGTTACTCACGAAAGGGAGGAGTGAGCGAAGGGGTACTCAGTTGGTTGCAATCTGCAACCACACCACTAGATGCCACCAAATTCGACAAACTGCACCTTTACATAGCGTGACTACTGGGCTAGCAATGGAGGTAACCATATTAGAATAATGCTGCTCCCTTTTAATTTTTACTGTCCATTCGTCTTATTGTTTTGGTGTCAATATGGCATAAGAGGTGAATTATAATGGAAGCACATACGCCTGCTACAGTCAGTGTTACAAGTTCTTTCTCATGGCCAAGCAAACTTTTTGAAATTGGTATCCAATCTTCATGAGAAATTTGTGGTTTCATGACCCCAGCCATGGTTAATTTATTGAAATACATACGGTACATACCAGTTGCATAGTCATTTGAATGGATATTGGATATTGAATGCTTTCACATTCCTTGTTCCCTAGATACAGGCGAATCACGTTGGCAGAGAGATGGATGAGCTGTCTCATTTTCATTTTAATGAAAACAGATGGAAAGTATCAGTACCAGCACAAACACTGTTTCCGGAGCTTGATTTGATACCATTATGATTTTGCCATTTTGTAACAACTCAATAGTTTGCTAATGGCTTTGCTAGCGTTAGAAAGAGAAGAGAGAATATTTGAGGCGTGAAGTCGGCACCCGTATGTGTTCCGCTTCCCTCCTCTAATTCTGACATGCAAACATACACGTGCTCCCCCTTGCCTTCAACTCAAGGGCAGCTCAGCACTAGCATGATTTGATATGCTAATGCCGGATGTCATGCATGGACATCATAATGAGTCATTTAGCGCCTGACTTCTCCCATTTCTATTGACACTACTGGTACATCCAGAGGACAAGGATTTTCCCTGTCTCCCTTAACTCATCATATATGGATTTGCCATTGACTAACTGGGTCTGTCTCACACTTTAAGGGAGCAGACGACAGTGTGATTGCCGTTTTAATATTTTTCCCTGTTGAAGTTGGGTACATTTCAGCTGGAGAAAGATTGATAAATGGAGTCATATATCTGACCAAACTGACTGGCTGAATAGCATGCACCATTTCCTTTACATCACATTTCCCTAAAGTAGCACCCGAAGGATGATATTTTGCAATTGTGAAATTCAACATCTCGTTCCAGAAGCAACATCCTGATTATGCAATAAAATAAACAGACTCTCGCTGTTGACAGATTTTTTTTTATTTACCTTTGGTAGGAAACAGTTGCCAATGAAAGCAAGATTTGTGGATTATCCTGAGTAAATGAGACATTGTTTACATTATATGTTATACAGAAGCGAAAAGACTGTGTTGAGAAGCAGGCTGTAAAGAAGGCAGAGGCAGAGAAAAAGACACACTTGAGACGTATTAGGAGAAGAGAAAAAGAGAGAGAAAGCCAGATAAGAAGTTAATAAATAAGAGAAGGTGAAAAAGAGTTATATTTTATTCAGTTATATTTAGATGAATATAGGCTATTATAATGAGTTGAGAGGGGAAGGGAAAATGGAAATGCCCTTAAGGCAGCGCTTTAAGAAATACAATTGAATGCAGTAATAACACAATGTAATATACAGTACTGTGTGAGAGTGTGTGTGCCTAACTTCAGGATATAGAATAGAATTATTTTGAATGGTCTTGCAAAGGCCTTGGCTTAAAAATTATTGGTCTTTGTTTTTTTTTTAATGCTGAATTTTATGATGACTTTGATATGGACAATTTTGATATAGGTTCTTACGTCAGTAAACAATGTGGTGGTGCAAGTGGTGCAACTAGAGATCAGGAGGTTTTCTTTGAGTCGGGAATATCACAGCAAACGTCATGCAATCTGCCCATAAGATGATTGTATCTATGGTCTATCTGGTGCAAAAACACCATGCGTTTGAATAAAAAACATGGCTTACTTCTACTACAAAGTCTACTACAAATGTCTCCTACAAAGTGAAACCACTGTGCTTCAAATTTGTTTTAACGCCACTAATTTCTTTAACGCATTAATGCAACTTCCGATTTTTAGGTTGTAGCGGACTCAGTTTTAAAGCTAGAGTGAAGATGCTGGTAACACATGAAACTATTAAAACCTAAGGAATTGGTACCAACCATGTCATACGAGCTTGTCAAGAAGGAGGCTAAATAATGCACTAAATTTTGGCATGGTAAAACTGGCACTGCAATTTTATAGGGGGGGCCCTTGACCTCTGACCTCAAGATATGTGAATGAAAATGGGTTTTATGGGTACCAACGAGTCTCCCCTTTACAGACATGCCCACTTTATGATAATCACATGCAGCTTTGGGGCAATTCATAATCAAGTCAACACTGACACACTGACAGCTGTTGTTGCCTGTTGGGCTTGAGATTGCCATCTTATGGTTTGAGCATAGTTTTTATGCTAAATGCAGTACCTGTTAGGGTTTCTGGACAATATTTGTCATTGTTTTGTGTTAATACTTGATTTCCAATAATAAATATATACATACATTTGCATAAAGCAGCATATTTGTCCAATCCCATGTTGATAAGAGTATTAAATACTTGACAAATCTCCCTTTAAGGTACATTTTGAATAGATATAAAATGTGTGATTAATTTGAAATTAATCGCGGTTAACTATGGACAATCATGCGATTAATCACAATTAAATATTTTAATCGACTGACAGTCATAAAAGCAACTCAATCGATAATCAGGATTTTTCATCAAACCACAATGTTACTGGAGACATTGATCCTATGGTGAACATAGGAGTGATCCTGGATCTGTAATATGATTATATTGAAGTGTTCTATGAGAGGAAGAATGTGTAGCCTGAATATACAGCAATTAAACATAATTCTACATATTGCTCTATTCTGAAACTGGACACAAGCACAAAAAAATGGACTTGGGCCTGATGTGAATGTCTTTACTAGTGCCTGCAATGATCTTGTTAATTAATCAGTAACCTTTATATGATAATATTCACTAACTACAAATATGTGGTTATACACACACAAATCAGCAGCTGCATGTACATTTGGAAAATGGAAAAAAAAAGAACATTTTATTTCCTCCTCTTTTCATGCCCCATTGTTTTTGTTTAACCTTAGCTGTGATTTGACCTGCATAAAGCCAAAGGGTTATTGTACAATTTAACAATTTACATCACACTTCCTGTCATTCAGCTACTTCCATCCAGTTGCACTCTATCAGGTATTTGTCCTGCAGTGCTAAAGGAAATGTTTGTGTCACTGTTAACTTAATACTGGTACTTCTCTAGCTGCATAATACCATCATGGTATTATACCTAGCTTTAAAAAGGCAGTGTAATTGCAAGATTATTAATAATGGAAAATATTTAAAGTATAGGGGGCTTAAAAGGAAGACTGGCAGTGGACTTATGCCACCGGCAAAATGTACCTGACGGTTCCATTAACATGCAAACACCATTGCTTAGTGTAATATAGCTCATGTTTGCAAAACTGTCGCTAAGCACACCATGAGCAAGTTTGATGTGAAAGTGAGAGAGACAGAGATAGTATAGATAGCCGGGGATTTCTTGACGACCAGCGCGCATGTATTAAAAGCGAACTGTGTCCTCTGGGTTTTGTAAGCAATATTTATCTAATGTCAATGTAATCTAAATCTAACAGAAGTGGAATCTCAATCAGATGCAAAGCCATCGAGGCACCGAGGGCATGAGGAGAGGAGATAAAGACAGAGGGAGACAGGGAGAGGTGTAGGAGAACGCTGTGTGATGTAAAGTAGGTGAAACATGGAGAGGTACAGTACAGGACAGCCAGTACATAGCCATAGCCCTGTTGTTTCTCAGGGTTAACGTAACTGTGCATTCGCCCTAAATATGGTGTTAAGCTCTGAGTATAGCATAGTTATCGGTGAGCTCATGTGTCTACTGCCACTGAAGAGGAATACATCTTGTAGATTTTCCACCATCCTTCAGGTGGGCTTCTACCCAAGAGGCAAAATATGATGCGTATGAGATCACAGAGCAACATCATAGCACTAGCTACTTTTTGTGCAATCTGAGCGAAGGAATTAACATTTGCCCATATCAGTGAAAATAAAAAAAATAAATGCTGCAGGATTCTTTAGGTAAACAAATTAAGTAAATAAAAAATGTAAACAGACAATGTTACATACATATGTAAACTGTATAGTCTATATATATATTTTTAACTAGGCTATTAATTAAAAATCGATACAGCATTTTTGAGTATCACAAAACACAAAACATATTGCGATACTCAAGTGTATCGAAATTTTCTTACACCACTAGTTGCTCGGGTGTAAACTCTCCTAAATCTGAGCAGACGAGAGCCGCTATCGTTAGCCTAAAGGACACACACCGACGGTCGGCCGTCGGACAGCTTGGGGCCATCGGTGAGCGTCCGTCGGCCTAGTTTTCTCGGTGTGTCCCGCACCGTCAGCTCTAGTCTGCCCGTGTTGCTTTCGGCCGATTCAGCATGTTGAATCTGCGGCGGCGCCCGTCGGTGAGAGAAATCACTCTGATTGGCTGTTCAGCTTAAACGAATTTGTGCACGAGAAAAGAAACGGAAGTGAGGAAAGCAAGCAAACGAGTTAAGTCAAGAGGAAAAACATTTTTCATCTTGATCTCATCTGATCATTCCAATACATTTTGATATTTTCACAACAACACGGCCATCTGGAATGAAGCTAAATGGTGAGTGAGAGTGGTGACAAAATGGTCGGCAGACGCAGCTTTGTTTCACGTACGTATCATAACGACGGCTTGTATATCCGCCATCCTCGGTCTTCCGGTTTCCCTTTTTGAATGACGAATACAGACTACCGCCACCTGCTGGTGTGGAGAGTTATTTCATCTCACGCAGAACGTACGTGGTAACTGGCCGTCGGCTGCAGTCTTTGCGGTGTGTTCAAGTTCAACTTTTTAGCCAAGACGTTGAAGGCAACGTTAGGTGACGCAACTGGTGGCCTTCGTCGCCGCCAGTTCTTTTATGTTGGCTTGGTGTGTTCCCAGCTTAACTTCTGATAACATCCAGTACTGATTTCCACACAGTGGATGTGTTAGATGTGAACAAGGCCTTTTTTTTGTAACCCCCAAACTAATGTCGGCAATGATGTGCTCCTTGGCCTTGGAAGTACCGCTTGGTTACTACTGTACATAGTAAACTAGTTAGCTGTACATGCTAATTATTGCAGCTTACTGTACATTAAGAGCAGACAAACACCACTCTCCAAACTTTGTAAATGCCTAGTATTGCTCTTACTGCAGCCCCATGCACACCACTTTGGCATGGAGAAATCCAAACCTTGTCAGGCCTAGTTATAGTTTCTACACAGTGACAAGGACAATTGTTGTTTAGTGAATGCTCAATTAAATGCAGAGTAAGCTATGTGTTGGGTCAATTTGACTTGCTCGACAGTTATTTCAGAGAAGAGCTCATCTGAGAGAAAGTGATTGTGGGGCTAAATAGAAAAACTTTTATAATATTGGATATGCACAGCAAAGTTGCTCAATGCTCTCTATTTATAAATCTTATTTCTTTCATGTTGTTCCTCTTTTTCCTTTCCCCGCTGCTCTCTTCTGGTCTCTTCTCAGACTTGTTTATTCCCCTGCTTTGCCTTAGATTGGTTAAGCTGTCCGTGGCAGAGTAGCAACAAGGTTGTTTGTGATGTCTCTGTGGTTGGAAGGAGGACAGCGAGAGGCTTGATAGATCCATTAATGTTCCTTTGGTCTTCCATTTCAAGGCTGCGCAAACACTATGATGCGTGTCTGTGTGAGTCTGTGCGTGTGTTTTGTCTTTCTAGAAAATTGAGAGAAAAAAAATGCATGGCTAAAAAGCTACAGTGGCAGTGTGTGTGTGTGTGTGTGTGTGTGTGTGTGTGTGTGTGTGTGTGCGTGTGTGTGTGTGTGTGTGTGTGTGTGTGTGTGTGTGTGTGTGTGTGTGTGTGTGTGTGTGTTAGGCATTGTGATAAGGTTTAACTTCATTAAAATTCTGATGTAAAAGCCCCCAACAGTTCTTAATCCGCTGTTTCAAACCACCTATGGAGGTGGTCTCAGATGTTTTATGACACATCAAAGTGAAAACACATCATTTCCCAACCACATGTAACATGTAGGCCTATATAAGTAGAATGAATATGCAATACTTTTAATAATACCCTCTGCAACCCAGTCTGCATAACAAGAACTTGCATGCTTTCAACACACATTATTAACATGCCCAGTTAATGAAAGCTAAAATGTTGTATAGGGTTTTTATGTTAGATATGTTATGTGCAGGAAACCCTTCCTGTCTTTTTTATAGGAAAAATGTAGTGCCATAATTCCCATTGCATCGGGTGTATGGCAGCAGAATCATGAATAATTTGACACTTCTCTGACAGCAGTGGACTATCGGGCCACCTGAAGGTCCTGTCTGTTCAGGATAAAGTCAGAGAGAAGTACTGTATGTGGCAGACATTCTGGTGGAGGAGCCGCTGACTGCTGTCAGCCAATTCGTGCACTGTGAAGCTGCTGTGTAGCTGAGGAGATGGGCTGAAACCAGTGGGCTACCTCCAGGTCTGAAAAGTGAAGCCAATGCGGTAGGGCCCTACTACACCCACTATTAGGTTTTATCATCAATTTACATGGTTGATCAGCAAAAGAAGGTAAAAGAAGACGACAGCAACCTCTAGCCACCGTAGTAATAATGACAGGAGGAGAAGATGAAGTGAGGCAATGCACACAGGATGGATGGGTCAAACAAACACAGGACTTTTGCCCAGGAGACTGGGATTCACATCCTGTATGAAACCAACAATGTTATTTTAAGCCAAAACATCATGTTTTTCCCTTAACTTAACGAAGCGTTTTTGTTGCCTAAACCTAAAATAGAAGTTTTTTTTTTTTTGTGTTGGAAACATAACGAACGTTATGTTTGAGAACGTGTTGCTTTTAAGTTTCGCTTCCATGTTTTGCTAATATATTAGGGCCTTAATGATCGACATCTATGGTGAATATTGGCTCACTGAAATAAATGGGTGATAACAGCCTTGTGAACCTACTATTAGTTTAGTAGGCCCCAGATGTGTGTTGATAACGCCTATTCAATAGCCTGATAACAGTCAGATCGGGTGTTCATTTAGTAAATTATGGTCCCATTTAGTAAAATAGATGATAAAGCAGGGTTGCTGACAGGTTGCCACCATTGCGTTGTCCGGTCTGGGAGTTGTCCGTGTTTACGTCTTAGAACTTTAACGCTTTCACAGAGTGTTTTCAGTTCATGAAAGTTAATTTTAACATTTTGGTCACCTAAAAATGTCTTATTCAGCATTCGGTTGTACTCATGGTGCCTTCAAATGGGGTCATGTTTATCGTGTTCATGAGAAGAGTCCATATGAACGCCCCCCTCTTGTGGTATTCACGACCTCGTAAGTGGGAAGTTTCTGACGTGCTTGTTGACGTCAGAAATGGCGGAGGCCATGGAAGTTCAATTTTCGGTGCAAAAGAAGTTCATATATTGTAATTTTAGTCATGTATTGTTTTTCTTCATAATTTTATGATATCTCAGAGGAAAATGTTGAGAGAAATAAACAATAGTCGTGCCATTGCGAATTTTTCTGGGAAATACATCATCTGGCCCTCAGCTGGGGTCAATATTATTGTTGTTTTATTGTTGTATCTTGGAAATCAAATCACATCTATCATCAATCTACTGTTTAGTCGCCATTTAGCATAGATGCTACACTGCAATGCTACTCCCTCTGTTCCGAACTAAACAGGCCATCTGTGTAAACACTAATTACCAATCTACCATAATAAAAAGCACAATTCCCTAACCTCGGCATCTGCCATAGTGGACGATGTGTCTCCCTGTCTTTAACAACGGGTCACAGCCACAAGCAACATCCACATCCACAGAGGAGAAGCTGGGGCTCTCCCTGCACGGCTCCATCCAAGATTGCTGTTGTTCAAAACGTCTACTAAAGGAGTAGAAGGTCAATGAATGAATGAATGGCAGCATAATAGTTTCAGCAATGAGTCTGAGCCAAGGATACAGTCAGTCCAATCCAGCCTCTTCTCTATGTTGCTGCCGCCCACTTCATCTGATCCATCTCATAACTTCCTTCTTCAGCTCCTGGTTCAGCATCATGCCTCTTCCCATTCTTAAATTAGTCTCACTCATCTCACTGGTACCCACCACCGCCCAACTCCACCTGCCACTGGAAGACTCCCCACTGGGCCGGGCTCAGACACCCTCCTGCAGAGCATTCTGACAGGATACAGCTCCAGTCTTGGTTGGCAAAGTCTCTTAGATGAAGTGCTTTTTAATGCAGCGGCAAGTGCATCAGCTAGACGGATTTGTCAGTTTTTGCAATCTTAGGTGCAGGTTACAGTTTACAGCAGAGATCATTAGTGCATGAAATGGGCCACGCACTCTACAGGATACTGGTACCTTTTTTTCCCTATATTATTGCCTATTGTGCACTGCCACTTGCTGATGAAAGTTAGCACACATTGTGTAGTTTTATCAAGTATGAGTCTTGAATTCTTCTTTTTCCTGCCCAATCTCAAAGTCTGGAGAAGCATAAAAGTGCAGCTGCTCTTGGCTACCTGAGCTGCATATTAGCACTCAGCAGGGGGGACAGTTGCTGGATGGAAGCCTCTCGCCTCCAAAATCCTCCACCAGCACAGACTTGATGTCCACATAATTAATGCCAACGTTTTCCTTAAATTGACTTCTTTGGTTATGGTAGAAGATGGGCTCTTCAGCAGATCCCTCTTGAGTAAGAGTGGTTTCATAAAAATACCAATGGTAACACATTTTTATTAACCTCGGTATTCGGTATTTTTCAACATGGACCCTATTTTGAGGGATAACGCTGTAACCGGCAGCCACGAAACGAGCTGCGAGGGCAAATGAGTAGTGTCAATGTAAGGTTACATTCACTAAAAGTGTTTGTTTTTGCCACTGACAGGATCAGATTGTTATTATAAGTGTCTGACAACATTATGGAAAGGACAATACAGAGAAAGAAAACGTTTTTCTTACCTTTCGTGAAGTGCTGTGTATGGAAGTTACGTGACAAATAAATAAACTTTGACTGGTTTCACACGGGACACAAACATCTGTCTCTTGGGCGAAAGTCCTGTGTTTTTTGACCCACCCATTGACCTTGATCTCCCCTTAAGATGACGTTTGCCTCCCTCTATGCTGTCTGGTTCACATTACGTGGATTACGTACAAATTAATTTTGTGCTGACCATCCCAAAAAAAATGTGAAATTCGTGTCTATGTAGACCAATTACTATATTAAATTTCGTGACCATTTCACAAACTGTTGTGCGACTGGGCTGCATTGTGTCCAAGTCCCGCTCAAAGAGAAGTCTTGTTATGAAATCGGAATATCCGTAGACTCAAATAAATATGGGCAGCCATCGAATTCAAAGACCTCATCTACGTTGTGGAAATCATCTAAATATTCAGCCATGACATTGAAAATCCTTTAGATAACACTAAGCTACGCTTTCTGTACTCCAACACACCAAAGTCTGCCTGGCTGGCGCTCACATTTCTACCATGGATGTATTCCACTATTCCACTGTTGTCTTTCGGCAACACGTCATCTCGCCAAATTTCAGAATGAGACTTCTTGTCATGATTTGTTCCTTTGTCCCAGCCACATTCCCACTTCCTCAGAGAATTCATTGCCATTTTACTTTCCTCTTTGCCCTATTACTGGAATGCCACACCCATCTACAGACCTGCTTCCACATCCCTCATCTGCTCTGCAATTACCTGGCCTTCCCCGTCCATCTCCTCACCTGCATCTCATTGTCTAATCAGCCACTCACTACATATACCGGTTCACTTCCTGAATCACTAAATTCATCCTGCTGCTTCCTCATTTGTTTGCATTTGGGTCCAAACCTGTTTCCGAAACCGTGAAACTTCTCCTTGAGCGAGACTCCTTCCATAATTTCCGACTCATATTATAACAATCAGAGCCTGTCATGGCAAAAACAAGCACTTTTAGTGGAGGTAAATGACGGTGCCAGCTTTCCCCAATAGCACCATATTGCAGCCCGTGAGCAGCTGCCGTCTACAGCGGTCTCCGACAATACTGGACCAATTTCAGAAATTGTTGTTGCTATTAGTCAGTTAGACACAAAAACATGGGAAAATAGGGTCCAGGTTGAAAAATACCGAAGTTAGAGATTTTAAATGGGTTTTTCGTCACAAAGTGTGTTGCAATTTCCTTTTTCCACACATATCAGAGTGAGGTTGTGGTTGAGATTGGATCAGCCCACACTCCCTGCAAATAGTTGACAAATCACTCAATACTGATCATCTACAACATGATGCAACTAATGTAGCAAGTACGATGAGCGAACTGGGTGGAGGGCATCCTCCTCCAAAAATCAGTTTGTTGACACACTGTATAAATTAACGACATTTACCGCTAAGGTCTAAGATATGTGATTTTTTTTGTATGCTGCACTACCGATGCAATATGTGCGGTATTTCCATGGCATACTATACCACTGCTTCACCCATTCATCAAGTGTTCAACTTGGCTTGTTGAACTCGGGGATCACTTTCATTATGCGTGTTGTATTCCTTTGGGGCAACCAAGGTCTTCATAGCAGCCACTTGAGCTCATGTGCCACAGCTTCTTAGCAACAGTTTGCTCTTCCTTTCTGTTTGGATTCAGTTCTTTGTTCATGAGGAACTTTGAGACGGGCCTGTGATCAGGGTCTGCATAATGTAAATGAATCTTGACACCCTGCCAGTCTGTCAAGATTCACCTGAACACCTCGCCACAAATCAAAGGCTCCTTGATAGCGTTCACGAATGCCATGTACAAAAACACGCAAAGAGGCAGAGTGAGACGGGAGCAAAAAGTTAAGAAGAAAAAGTAACAGATGCTTGATGGTGAATAAGCAGCAGTGTTGAGTACAGCACATGAATATAATCTGCTGAATCCATCCATCTGCCTGCTTCTCCATCTTTCTCTACTTGTATTGATTTGCAAGTTCCCAACCACCACTTGACTTCCATATGTGTGTTGGTGGAGCTCCTCCAGACACTTTGCATGTATGGAGTGAGCGAACAGGGATTTCATTAAGTGTAAAAGGCTGACTTTATAGTGATCAATGGCCCTGCTCATCGGTCACCTGCAGTGACCCAACTGACCGCAGCATCGAGATGGATGAAGGGACTAGAATGGAGGAAGAAGGGAGTGGCTGAGATTGAGTGGAAATGGAGAGGAAGGGGGTGTTTGTGCTGATGAAAGTAAGGGTAAATAGACAGAAAGAGACAGATGAGGAATAATGGATCGCATTGACCCTACAACCCCTTTCTACACAGGGGAACAACGCATAAATACTGCATTTACTGTTGTTACAAAATGGCTTCATCGCCATTTCACTGTTGCTGAGTTAACGTGTTCAAACACATACTTGCGGATTAAATGCATGGATTGTGCAACTGCAAGGATTTGAGCCTCTGGGGAAGTTTAGCCACCCCTTGTTTCTATGCAACCATAGACAAAATTGGTCATGTGACCACACATTTTTGAAGAGTCATCCATTTTACTGACCCTGTGATGGAGAGAGGACCATATGACAAGCGGTAAGCATATTTAGGTTAAAAAAAAACCAACATCTTTTTGCCGTTCAAAGTGATTGTTTTGTGTTCAGGGGTCATGATTCTTGTGTGAACAATTACAGACAAGTTTGTAAAAATGTCACACGTGTTAGTGCTTTAGGAAGTTACAATATGAGGCTATACTGTTGATACAGCATGATAGTTCTAAACTACTGGGTGATACAAGTTTGTTAAAGTGGCAGGGATGCGGTAATTTGAGCCAAAAGGCCTAGGGCAAGTAAAGCCATTTATAATTACTGTATATATAATGAGATTATAGCTTCAACTTGTTATGTAAATATCAATGTAAACTGCAATGGTTCAATAAAGGATAAATACAAAGATGATACAGGCTAATCAACTTTTAACCTTTTTTTGACGTGGTTCACGTTTTTGGGTGCTCCACCATCTATCATGCCGCACTCCTGAAGCAACCTGGACTAGGTGTACCGCATATGGCTCAACTTATCTTTTCCCTTGGCTCAATTTACCCCCCAAGAGACCACTATTTTTTTGGAAAGTCATATTTTGAAAACTGTTTATTTTAGATCCAAAGTGATCATTCCCGAGGGTGCACCACATCCTGAAATATATGTAGATGTTTTAGTTGGAGACATTACTGTCATTCCCTCACTTTAAAGATGCCTCAAGTAAAAACTGGCTCAACTCATCCCACTCTCCCCTACAGTGTATACAAGGTGCCACTTTTTGCAATTGCTGTTATTTATGTAGATTGAATTCACGCTATTTTCTGAACAAGATAATTTTGCATTTATTTGTGCTCATGCCTGGTGTGAAGGCCATTATGTGCGCAACCCAGTGTTTAAAGTGCCACTGTTTCACTTAAAGGAATGAATCCATTGCTGTAGCTACAAATTGTGTGTACTTAAGTTTTCCGTTTTCCAATGTGATTAGTTTTTTGATTGACTCCCCATCTTCAAGGAAGCCTAAGTGCCTTTAAATGCACATTAGTATCCCTATTATGTATGTGCAATATATGTCATCCCTATTAGTATTCCGGTTATGTGTTGCTCTTTATATCCTGGTTTCAGAAACCTTGATAAGCCCTTATTCCAGTTTTGAGAAACCTAAATATGCCAGGTGGAGCCAGAGTTGTAGTGGTGCATAAAACAAGACCCAGTCATCAAGACTAGACAAGTAAAAAGTCCCTTATTGCATGATACGATAAAATGTGGATCATGCAAACAAGCCCCAAGGAAGAGCACCAGGCTTTGAAGCAAATTTTTGGTAAATCATCTTCCCAGTACGAACACTTGAATAGCCCTAATTTAAATAATTAGGTCCAAAACATTGTAAAATGCACTACTAGCTGAATCCAGAGTTATTTCCCTTCCTCCGTGCATGCGAATGAGCCAGACTGCAGCTGGACCGAGGGCGGGGAGGCGGAGATAAAGGAAACGTTACTGCGCCTGCTCTATGGGCCCAATGGATGTGGAAGATCGCCGGAAGATCCGGGTACTTTATCATTCGGCAGTCAAGCCGTTTTGGCTTCATGCGCCACTGAGCAACTCTCATAGGAATGAATGTATCTAGTTCTCTTTATAAATCCATGTGTCAACTGCGCACTAGAGACTTTTGATCCCTGACTTTTGGACTTTAAGCCAAACCATGATGTTTTTTTATTAAAACTAACCTTTACTAAACCTAACCTAAGTAGTTTTGTTGCCTGAACCTAACTAAATAGCTTTGTTGCATTTTCATTTTGTTTTGTTACCATTTACAATGTTAATGACATGTTTAAAACTGTTTAAAACTGTTTCAAATTGCGACCTTAATCCGGGAGATAATACATTTCCCTCAAAATGCATTTTGGTTATGTAGTTTAGTTGCATGGGAACGTAATCTTGTGGGAGACAGGGTTACCAGGGCGGTATGCTGTCTAGAAGGAGGCACTGCCTTAAAGTGACTACGACATTGAAACAAAACAAAAAACGCAACAAAACTACTTCGTAAGGTTTAGGCTTAGAAAAAAAACATTATGGTTTGGCTTAAAGTGACTTAAAAACAAAAGGAAAAGGCAAGAAATTGCTAAGTTTCAAACGGGACACGAACAGCGCTCTCCTAAGGGAAAGTCCAGTATTTGTTGGACATCTATATTTACTCCACAGAATGCACAGGTGCATTCTTAACTCAAGTTATGTAGTAGTTAGTCAGCAGAACAAAAAAATCTAAGTATCAACAATATAATGATAGTCTATTATGCTGGAATGAAAGTGAAAGTCTAACACTGGTAGTGTTAAATGATAAACTGTATTGTTAGTCTCATCCGGGCATCTAGAAACCAAACTGAGATCATCTTTACTGAGGTAACAGAAACATGGATGCTGTTCGTGTACAGGTATATGAATCACCAGGTTTTTTTTTGTTCCATGTATTCATTATAACCTCAATATGATCCAAAACTAGTATGCGCGTAAACATAACATACTCTATGATTTTTCAGTCATTTCACTTTGAACATCAACAACTTGCAGATCCTTGAAAATTGCAAGAGACAGGCAATCCATCACAGTGAACATTTCATCGCCTTTCTTTTTGTCCAACTTGTGCTATCATATCATCATATGCAAATCAATTCAGCTTTCTGATGGCATGCAGTATCAGAGTGTGACCCCCGGGTAATTGAATATAGCATGAAAGGTGTCGGTGTCTGTATGAAAGTTTCCGCGTGGAAAGTCTCTCTTTTATCTGCACGCTGCGCAGATAAAGAGGACTCTCAGTGGGGGAGATTTCAGATTATGTGAAAACAGCAGAGAGTAAGCAGGTGGGCATCCGGAGAAAATTGAGAAAATTGTCAACCCCTATCCTAGCACTGCCATCGTCACTATCCAGCCTCCTAAAGACACAGCAAGGCCAATTAACCTCCCTCATTACCACTGCTATAGGCCTTCCGCTCCAAAGGATAGAGCGAGATGGGAAACAGGATGGGGGAGTGGCTGAAGGGTGTGGGTGTGGGTAGTGGGGTGTTGATGGGTGGAAGTGCAGCAGAGGGAAGGAATAAATCAGCGGAATGAAAGTAAGAAAACGCAATTTGTCACACCATTGTCGGCTTCCGCTCACCCCTCTCCTCCTGTTGCAAGAGGAGCATGGATTCGCGAGGCGAGGCTTGCGTGTCAGCCCAGCTGCTGCATCTATTTAAATGAGACTCGCAGCTTCATGAAGTGAGACCACGTATCCTTTCAATATGCGGCTCTGGATGAAGGGAGGTAGACACAGAGTCGAGACAGGGGGAGACGGAGAGAGCGCGGTGGGAGCTGATCTGAGGGAGAGAAATAGAGTAAAGCGATTTTTGAAGATAACTCTGCGGATGCATGAGCGAGACTGAAAGTGTGGAGGAGGTCTACGGCCTTAATGGGTCGCTGGGACGCACACAGTGACTGCAAAAGACAAACCCTGTTGACAGGAAAAGCCATTGACTCATTACTCAGATTGTCTGTGGAAGAGAAGAAAAGTAAGAAGAAAAGTCTCTCTCTCCTTGCATGTGTTGTATATTTCATCAGATAAAGGAATCCTTTGAAGAGACGAGCTGAAATTCATTAAAAATGCTTGTCTCTGGTGCTATTAGGAGGTTTCGACTTCAGATGGAGTATGAATAACACACCTGTGAGCTTTTAATGAAATATTAATTAGTAGCATGACTTCATAAATGGTCCTAAATATTCTATTACAAATATGAATAAGAGAAAAGTGATTCTGATCTTTTTTTGTCTTTCAAGAAACTCTGAATCAGTTGTATAATATCTTCTGTAGCTGTGAAGGAGCTTTGTCAAGTCTGATGTCATCAGGGTTATCCAAGCTTGGGTTTCATGACTTAATATACAGTATATAACAGAAAGCCTGTTACAAACTGGGGAATAAAGTTTGACACATGTGGGCATGAAAGGTATATTACGTTACAGTTGTCAGTTGGTGTTTGCAAACACACAGCGTTCAAAGTTGGTCCCTCCTCCTCAGCTCAACAAGCAAGCAAGGGAGAGAGAGAAAGAAGCGATGATAAAGCGAGTTATAGAGTGAATGACGAGAGGGAGCGGCGATAGTGAGAACAAAGCAGTGAATCAGAGAAAGAAATTTGTTATTTTCTGATTGTTTCACAGTGGTTAAATTCTAAAGTACAAATAAACACGACCATAACTTTGCACAGCTCGGCAAAACCCTGCAGGAAGGTGCCGCGTTGACTGATTTTGAATGAATGAAGCCAAAGGTCAGGCATCATCCTGTCAGCTGTGTGTGAGGCTCAGCGCTGCTCTCAGTCAAACTCAAACTGACACACCGATAGAGGAGCAGGGGGAACACTGCACATAAAAACACACAATCGGTTCTCTTCCGTGAAATATGGCCGCTTTGTATCTGACAGAGCTAAAGGGGGCCTGTGCCCATGGATGTATAATGCTTGTACTGTAGATCGGTAACATACGCTGAGGGGCTTGACAAAGTGGCGGTATTTGACAACCTGAACAGGCTTCTGGTTACACCCCCTAGTGACGCCCAAACGGTCTTTTCTGAAGTCCAGAAACGTCCCGAACACCGCAAAATAAGAAGAAGAAAAGAGAAAATTTAGGCAGAGGGCAGGGTCTCTGCAGAAACAGACAACACCACACACTTTTAGTGGGTCATAAACATAGACAGTATATAAGAAGTGGACGTAGTCAGCGTGATGTCACTGGTTGGTTTGTGGACTGCCGTTTTGAAGCCTCCAGTTCGGCATTTTGGCTGTCACCATCTTGGTATTTGGCTGTCACCATATCGTTTTTTTGCAGCCAGAAGTGGCTGAGAACAAAGAAGTAGAGCTGCATCGAGGGCTTGTCAGTAATACATAAATAACGTACATTTTGATAATTGTTGTTTGTAATTGTTGTGTTTGTTTATTGGATTAAATCCAAAGAGGCATAAACCCTCACCTCATCCTCCCAGCCGCCGGGAGGCTGTTTCGCTGGGAGTAGAGCGTGCGGCAGCTCCGGGAGACGGACCCCTACGAAGCAGTTAGCAGTTACCAGCCGATGCAAACCCCAGCACCGGGGTCTGATCCCGGGGGACTGCTGCCCCCCATTGTGTCGTAAATTGCAAATATTAGGCTTTGTCCCTTCGAGACGTTTTCCTAGTCAGAGGAAGAAAGATTTTGCTTTGTCATTCAAACTTTGCTGAAGGATGAAATAGAGCGAGAGAGTACAAATAATGTGTGTCAGAACATCTGTTTTGCTAAATCTCTCAACATCTGGTTTGTTTCCCAACTGTCAAAAGTTTGACAAATTTGACTCTTGCACAGGAGGAGGCACTTTATATTAGCAGCAAGAGGGATAGAAAGGTGTTTCAAGAAATTTCCAGGTGGTCCAGATATCAAGGGCAAAAGATAAAGAGAGGGAAGGACAAATGAAGGGCGATTTAGGAGTGATCATCACCTCTGGGTCTCTGACTGTTTACCTGATCAATGATTGAATGCATACCAGTGCTCTTTATGGAATGTGTTTAGCTTCTGTTCAACTTTTTTTGAAAAACTGTCTCAGTGATCCAAGGAACTGGCAGAATCAATGGACAGCTAGTGTGTGTGTGTGTGAGAGAGAGAGAGAGAGAGAGAGAGAGAGAGAGAAAGAGACAGATGGGGAGAGAGAGTTTTCACACTCATATCAATCTCTCTGGCAACTGTATCAAGCCTGGAGTGGCTGTCACCCAAGGGTGATGCCACCGCTACCTCTGCCTGTTTACCTCTTATTCATTCAATAACAAAATCTGATACAAGACGTCAGGTCAACTAATACTGACTAATTGCAATGGATGAAGGGGGGAGGGGGGGCGTAAAATGCCATCAGCAAGCCAAATTAGTTTTAATTACAGCCTATAACCAGATATAGCAGATCTGTCAATCTCCAACTCGCTCCGCAACTGGGACAGAGTGGATGGGTGAGCTGAAAGGAATAACAGAGGAAGGAGAGAAAGGAAGGTATGGAAGAAAAGAGAGTGGTATGGAAATTTAGCAGAGCAAGGGAAAGAAGGTGTTTGGCCAGCCAACACATCAGGGAAGCATCGTTCCAACTATTGTATGTGCTCAGTGTCTAACAATCCACTCTGAGTGAGACTCTGCTGCCCTCTAAAGGTTACATCTAGCAAAATAAGGGCAGATTCAAAAGGATATGTGTGTGTGTAATCCCTGTGAGAGTGTGTGTGGCTATGCACATGTGGAACGTGTGTGTCCTGATTGCTCGTAAAACCGTGAAGCCCTTTGAAGGCAGACCAAGGGATTGGATGGGCTGCGGGTGCAGGGTCGGGTTACCGGGGGGGGGGGGGGGTGGAGAAGGAGGAGAATGGTGATGATGTGAGGTGAGAAGCATGAAGGAGGGCCAGCGACAGCGACCAGGAAGAATGGATTAACACACTTGGATGAACTCTTCCCTCACACACACACACACACACACACACACACACACACACACAGAGAAGTCAATGGCCTGCAGGTAAAGCCAGCCTCCCTTTGGGAAGTTTTTTTTTCCTCTCCCTCTCAGTTTTAACTGAAAATCCCACTCTCCTCACATCATCACTTACCTGCAAAAACTGCTGTGAACAGACCACGCAATGACATTTGGAACATGTGTGCAAAAGTCCTCATCATAAAAAATGACTCAAGCCGAAGAAGCGGGATGCATTGATTTCCCTCAAATGTCAGGAGTAAGTGTTACAATAAAATGCCACACCCTATAAAATTTCAGAGGACACATCCTTCAACCTGAGCCGATGCCCTAAAAAAACACATGAGAAAGTGCATTGACTTTTTGAGGCATACAGTATAAATGACTCTTTCATTTTCACACCACACCAGATGCTCTTTACTGACTTTACTTTACTGAAAAGTAGGTTATACAGTAGCTAGTTAAAGGCCCTGAATTTTTCCTTTCAATAATCATCTTTCTGTGAGCGATTGGGTCCTAAAATTTATCTAAAAAGTTGGAGCGGCTTTGGTTATTTTACTTACTGTTACTGGTTACTTTACTTACTGGTTCACAGTGGGCTGGGTTCTGGTGGGAAAAGGTGATTTCACAGAGGCCTACTTTTGTTCACCAATCAGAATTTAGCAACATTTGGATCAAAATCTGATGAAAGTTTTCTTTTTTTTGCTACTGTCAATCAAATCTGATATCAAACCACACCCACACAGTCCTGATGAAACAGATTATTATTTTTGAGTGTTAAATGCTCAATAAATAATACCAAAGAAGTTTTTCCCCCAAACCTTAACCTTGATTGTTGCTTATTTAGTCATAATTATTTAACGTTACAAAATACGTAATATTTTAAAACGTTTTCAGGGTCTTTAAATGGGCTCTATATCGGAATCAGAAATTGCTTGTTAACAGTGACACCTGCGGCTGTTAAGTCAATGACAGTTATTGTCTTGTTGCTCACGCTTGTGTTCGCGCTACGTAGATGCGAGCAAGCATCAGTCAAAACAATGAGGAGACACACACAAGACTGAACATGTTGGACAGCAAAAACCACAATATCACTTTATATTTCACATGCTTGGCAGTAATGTTAGCTTACCTGTCCAATAGGAATTTTGCCAGCTCGGGGTGGAAGGCCCAGCTGATGTTGATCCTAGTTTTCCTCCAACGTCGGTCACATTCCTGTTTTGCAAGACGGGCTTCACCAGATATAACTTTGTTTTTTTTGTGCTTCCGGTCAGGTTTTGTTTTGGAGTCTGAGTTGTGGTGGGGGCTGGTCGCTTGTTGGCGTTATGGGGACTCCATTTCTAACCGAACATTAGCTATGGTTGCACACTGTTAGCCCTCTAGCGGAGCTGCGGTATTGTGAGCCACAGAGTGCAAAACCATGGTACCGCCAGCCACTGTTGGACTTCCGTTGCTCCAAAGTAGTGTTATAAGGATGGCCTCTGAGTTAGGCGAATGACGTTACCACGGTTTTGCACTCAGCGGCTCACATAACCGCAGTCTTGGAAAGGGAGGAGTGAGCAGAGGGGTATACTCAGTTGGTTGCAATCTGCAACCACACCACCAGATGTCCCCAAATCCTACACTGTGGTCCTTTAAGCTATTTCTCAGTACTGGTCAAAGGTCAGAGCTGGGACAATTTGATGGTTCCAAGAAGACACAGCTGACATGAAAGGCTCAGTTTGCATCATGTTTGCATCTCAAAAATGAATTACATTTTTACATTGTGTTCTCCTTTGTGACTTTTCTTCTGCTATATGCCAGATCCATTAGTGGCGTCCTCAAAATCAACTGTGAGGACGCCACCAGTGGAATGAATCTGACTTGGCACGTTTGCACACTGTGTTTTCCTCGGTGGCACAGTGATCACAAGAAATATTGGACTGAGTTGGAAGGGGTTTGTTTTCGTTCTGTGCCAATGTTTATTCTCTATACCATTTAATATAATCAAACGCTTCAATGAAATGACATGCAACTGAAGCATCTCGTTTGGGAGGGAGACACACATAACCAGTGTTTAGATGAATTTTTGGAGCTCTTTGATTAATAGCTAAATGTGACATTACGAATATATTGAAACCATTTCCAATCAAAACTAATGACAGTATTTCAATTAACTGTTTAAGTGGTTTTGGGTGGCCACATGTTTTGCTGTCACTTACTCTTTTGTTTTTGTTTTATTGCCAACATTCTAATATATTATAAAATACAACATATCAGAGTTTATCAGTGATACAATCCAGCCCTTATCTCCATCGTTGTACTTTAAGCTCGCTGTACAGATGAAGACAAAAGGCTTTTATATCCCAGACCATCAGAATGAATTAGAACATGAAAATGCCACGGCCACCACTCTTCCATCACTCTCCGTCTTTTCAGGCCACTGTGATCTGTAAAAAATGGATTAGCTTCATTTGTAAGGCAATTTCCTCCGAATGAGGGACAAGAAATGAAATACACCCCTGCCACGCACACATGCACTCTCCATCTTAAAAAAATAAATAAATAAATGGATTCTCTGAATTACTGAATTATTTTTAGATGAGGCATGAATTTCCACGGCAGACAGTTTCTAATCAATTGTAATCAGGTCTTCTGCTTCTTTTTTGGAAAGTATTGGCTCTAAGACATGTCAGACAACGGAGCTGTACAATATTGAACTTGGCTGTGAATCCATTATCAACATGCGCTGGGCTGGAAATGAGACAAAACTGCAATCTGATTAGATACAAATGAAGACTGGTCTAAGTACACACTGCGCCATTGTGGAAATTGTCAGTGATCAGAATACTTGCTGCGACATTTGTCTACAAAAAGCTCTAGCATAGTTATCCAATTTCACTGCCATTTGATCACGATTAGCCTACAATTATGTTCTAAGTAATTACATATTCAGATTCCATTCATTTGAACAGCCATCTTCAAATTAGCTCCATTTAACACATTTTTCAACCTGACCCATGTTTTTGGGTTTAAGTGACTAATGGGGACAACATTTTTTGAAATTAGTCCAGTATTGAGTGATGATGCTGTAACTGGCCACAAAACTCCGAGGTCAAGTGAGCAGCGTCAATGTAACGTTATGTTCACTAAAAGTGCTTGTTTTTGCTTGTTGTGTCTGACAACATTATGGAAATGACCCTACAGTAAAATAAAATGTTTTCTTTACCTTTCGCTTGATGCTGTCTGTTTGTTATTGTGTCCAATGGGGAGGGACTTCGCCTCTCTATACTCTGGCTCAAATAAATACGGGCGCCATACACTTTTAATAACAATCAGAGCCTGTCATGGCAAAAAACAAGCACTTTTAGAGGACGTAAATGACGGTGCCAGCTTGCCCCATTAACACCAGCATATTGCAGCCTGTGAGCAGCTGCCATCTACAGCGCTCTCCCTCAATACTGGACCAATTTCAGAAATTGTTGTCGCTATTTGTCAGTTGGACACAAAAACATGGGAAAATAGGGTCCAGGTTGAAAAATACCAATGTTACCCTTTAAGCCTCCACTAAAGAGCTTTCTATCGTTTAATTTAGTGGGAGCTGATGTGTCCATAAATCAGATTTCAGTGCTGTAACTGCTCGCTGTGTGAGCAATTTGTCTTCTTAGTCCAATGGGAAATACCTGACTGACTATCAAAAAGTAATTACTTTCACTGTATGACATAATATACTTTTAAAAAGTTCATTATTAAAAGCTGCTGGACCTTCAACCCAAACCGCTCTGTGGTCGTTTCTGGGCAACGGTGACTCAAAACAAGCCCTAGCTGCCAGCAGCAGATGTGGATTATGTCATTGTTGTTTCCCTGGCAACACATACCATAAGTGTGCATCGTCCTCCATTGTGAGATGGCGTGGCAGTGTCGATCTTTTCCGTGTCCCCACGCACACATAGAGGTATATAGGTCTCTTATTGTCTCCAATATCTCTCACATTGTCTGTCAAGGGTATCCTTTAAACAACTGTCCTTTTTATGCTTCTTTGTTCTCCTCCCCCCTTCCTACACAACTGAACACCATCAATCTAGCCATTTACTTTAACTTTATTTCTCACTCCATTAGTTTCTAGGACACAGAGCGGCACAGGGAGAGAAAAGGGGGGAGGAGGGGATGGGGGTGGGGGACAGAGAGTGTGAAAAAAACAAAAAGAAAGTTTGGCTCCTTGGAG
Organism: Sebastolobus alascanus; assembly: GCA_916701645.2. Taxonomy (NCBI): domain Eukaryota; kingdom Metazoa; phylum Chordata; class Actinopteri; order Perciformes; family Sebastidae; genus Sebastolobus; species Sebastolobus alascanus. Next base: position 5,516,494 of record CAKAOJ020000022.1, on the reverse strand, counting down.
AGATAAAATGTAATTTCACAGTCAACTTGCTGTGATATATTATTTCACAACAATGGAGTGTGGGCTGATATGAGCCCTGTTTGGCACCTGTACAGAGCAGTTAGAACATCAGCGATGGCTCTCTGGAGAGGTTGGTGGAGTGAGTGTGTGAAGGCAAAATTATAAAAAAGAAAAACAAAAAATCACCTGAATGGAGGTACCAGGAGGGTCCAGTCCAGTGGATCAGAATGAGCACAGTCGACTGTAAAATATGAGTAGCCATGATACACGGCAGAAAAAAATACTGTTTTGTTTGGAGTTATTTAAAATGAAACAATATTTCCAGTCAGTGATTTCATGCCCTTGTGTATTGAGCTTTAGTGGGAATAAGCAGGTGTATACCCAAGAAAAAAAGAGACACAATCCAATACTCTCCCATTCATCAAAGTGTTTGCAGTGAGACAGTTCAGCCAAATGAAAGAATCTAAACATCATTTATTCCAGTAGCTGCACTCCCTTATTGCTCCTGCTTCACCATTACACACACTGTTATCCAGGAACATGGTAAGGCATTGATAGATGCCTCTTGCTTCATTAGCTACAGTCTCTCAGCCTGGGAGGCACTTACACAATATCAAACAGCTTCAACCAGAAACCCAATGAGGCAAGAAGCCTAACCTATGCACTACATACAGAAGATGGGATGAGACATGTGAGAAATGTTCTAATTTTAAATAAAAAATAATCGTCCATTCAGTGGTGCTTCTGAAGCAGTGTTTTTTCTGATTTGATAATTAAAGAAACATTAAATATATTAAAAAGTTCATCAGTTAATGTATCAATTATATCAAGTGCCATCTAACCGGGTGTATTTATGGGTGTATCCTCGTCTCTTCCTCACAGTTTGCTGTTCTTCTGAAATTGGGACACCAGCCCCAGCACCTGCTCTGACGCAGTGATGACCTTATTCTGCAGGTACAGAGCGCTGTTTTTAGACGTCTCGTTCAGGAAGTAACGATAGTTCACCATGATGCCGCAGGAGTTCGCCACGCCCCTCGGGCTGGTGTCAGCGTGCCAGTTGAGCCGCCACATGGTGGCGCCGTTTTGCAGGTGGAAGTTGGCCACAGGGTTGAGAGCGGAGCCCCGCCTCTTCTCCCCGTAGAGGTACCAGGCGCAGAGACGCATCAGAACGGCCTCCAGGACACGGGTCAGGCGTTCGGAGCGCGTCCACTCGCTGGTGGCGATCAGCTTGCGGAGGGCCTCGATGGACGCGGTCCCCGGGGCTGAGTCAGTGGCCTGTTCCACCTCCTTCCACTCCTGCTCAGAGAGGAGGTCAGCACCCCGGCCTTCCTTCCTGTACTGGCTGAGCAGGCCCTGGAGCCAGGAGGAGAAACCCGGGATCGGAGACAGGCTGGAGAACTGGGCCATGTGAGGGAACTCGCTCTGGAAGACATGAGGAGAGAGGGAGGTAAAGTTAACCCTTCAACGCATGCCTCAGGGCTTTAGAGACCCAGGAGAATTTTACACCTTGTCTAATACATTAGGCCCTGAATTCCCCTCTATTTCCCCAGCCCAGTCGCCAGGAAAAGATGTTGGCATTATACCTTTCAGCAAACTAGGGGTAAGTTGAATGTCGACGTTTTTGCATTCAGTCAGAGCAAGTGACGTAGTTTAAATAGCGAAAAGAGAGACACCGGGGGGGTGGGTCCAACAAACACAAGGCTTTCATCCAGGAGAGCGCTGCTCGTGTCCCGTGCGTCACAGTACAAACAGCTGTTCGTTCATGTCCCGTGTTCACAACATTCAGTGTCATTTTCACTGTACAAACGTAATAGTCTTAAGCCAAACCATGTAGTTCTTTCCTACATCTAACTATAGTGGTTTTGTTGCGTTGTTAAGTTAAGTTATGTTGTTACATTATTATTTGAACACAAACTATGGTCTTTTTTCTAACCATAACCAAGTATTTTTGTTGCCTAAACCTAATCAATCGTTTCACAACGTTAACTATGTGGCATTGCGTTTCTGCAAGCGCGATACGAAGCTGATATGAAACTTATTTTTGGTTCAGAAACGCCACCATTCAACGTATCTGTGGTTTGCAGAAGCGTCCAATGCCAACATTTTTTTCTGGCAACTGGGTTGATACCTTAGACAATTTTTGGCATCAGAATGTCAAAACTGAGACTTGTTTTTCTAATGTTTTAAAGACTCTTTAGAGACCTGAGGTATGTAAGGGTGTCTTCTTCTCAAAGTCTCCCGTCACGGCTAGAATTTTAAAGCCCGAAAACAGAGCCATGAGGAGGCGCAGAAGACATTTGAATTACAATATGCTGAAAGGTTATTAAAGATTAAAGGTTATGGAATTTTTGCCCAACGATACCAAAAACTCTCTGCCTATCCTCGCTTTAAATATGGAACGGGTCTCTAAAGACCTATGGTGTGCAGGAATGTTTGGCAAAACATTCCTGCATTTAAGGGTTAAAAAAGTTTCTTATTTAAGCCACTATTTTGAAAAACAAAAAGTTGCAGAATCATTTACATGCATGCGGAGACACTTCAACGCAGAATTGCCTCAACCTGCCTTAACCGGCTTGAAGAGAGGAAAACAAAAATAGAAAGAGAAAACAAGGTGACGGTGTAAAGAAAACAGATGAGAGGCGGCAAAGATTTGATCCCTACCAGAATGCAGGGGCACCAGCTTCGCAACGGCGGAAATAAGGGAGATGAACGCTCCACCTCCGTATCAAAACAAACTCAAATCTCAAACAACATTTTTTTTGTTTGCGCTCAGGCTACAGCTCAGGCCTTTAGTTCCTCAGACAGGAACGGCATTACAAATCAACTCCATTGCTTCACGATCCTGCCCCGCTGATGGAGATGGATGATCCCCTCTCTCACTCCCTCCCTCTTATTCTATCCTTCTCAGTCCCCTGCACTCTCACCTGTAATACCTGTCCTCTTCTCTCACTCGCCTCTCCCCCGTGTCTTTGTCTCGTCTCGACCACCCACACACACATGCACAACACCAACCCACCCATCTCATGAGTTCTCTTCCATCCCGCTACCCTCTCCTCTCGCCAAAATCCTCCCCCTCATCTCTGCCCATCTTCTCGCTCCGGCGTCTGGGTTGATAAGTGACGGAGCGATGTGGCAGGCAGGGGAGTGAAAGTGGCTGCAGATAAAAGTGGAAGTGTCAGACAACCCCTGGAGGGACACGCTGCTCTGTGACATTGTTTTCCTTTCGTCATCCTTGATTTCGCCCTCCCTTCACTTCAAAATCCGGCCTTCTCACTTTCCACGTCCGGCTGGCTCACCCATTCATGTTTCGTCTCACTCTACTGTATCGTGATCTCGCCTTCTTCACTCCAACCTCTACATTTAACTACTGTGTGTTCCCATGTTGAGAGTGGGCAGGGTTGACAAAGAAAAGATCATGGTGGAAATAAGGACAGCGGCAGTAGGAGAGGTGAAAAAGGAATAGGGAAGAAATGACACAGAGAAAAAGGAGGAGCAGTGCCAGACCTGTGCTCCAGGGGCCAATCTACAAAGACAAGCAAGACCTCCTCCCTTCACCTTAAATCAGGGCTGTGACCTTTTCTTTTCCACTCTATCATGTATCCATCATCCTAGTGGTACCTCTGTGGCTACGCGGCTCCTCGCTTCACCTTTATGTAAGGTAAAGCCCTGTCAGAAAGCCAGGGCCTCTGCCGAATACAAGTCTGTATTGTGGTTTTGGGTAGCCTCGATGGTAGATCATTGCACTTATACACTGTCAGGGTCAGGGGTTCGATTCCCACTAGGGTCATAAAAATATAATTGTACTCACAGGGTGCTTTGGGTAAGAGCGTCCAGAAAGGGGTATGAAAGTCACATTGAATAGTTCAATTTCCAAACAGTACTTTATACAGTGTTACAAAGCAAAAAATGCAGTAGCTATAGCCTATTCAGTCAAAATTGAGTTACGACCAGAAACTGGCTTTTAGGAATCTGCTTTAAAATATAACAACATTCTTATGCCATAGAAATGTATGATTTCTGTTTTTAAAAAAAAGCATGTAAAATTTGGCTCTGGCTTGGTAATCTGCTCTAGAAGCCGTATTTAAACAAGCTAAAGCAAGAGAGCAATAGCTAACAAGAGAAAGCTAGCTAGTGAGATAGCCACCACTAGCCTTAGCTAAAACTAAATTTACTAATTGATTTTGCCTTAACTGTTAGCAATTTTGATGAACCGACATCTTGGTACTATATTTTGTTATTCAACATTTCTAGCAGTTAAGTAACAGTAGCTAACCTACATTCTATACTAATGGTGAAAATTAGCTAAAGCTAACGTTACTAGTACTGGTGGACTCATGATAAAGGTCCCTCTAGTGTGCCCTTAAATGGAGAAAGCATGATGAAATTCCCTCTAGTCTGAGGCTGCCCTTCCAGTCCAGTGACTTTAGTATACGACATAATATACAATACAATATATCAATAGTAGACAACCAGATAGATCACCCCATGAACCATAGGGACCATTTTAAAAAGCTGAGAGAGCATTTTGTTTGTCTCTTTTACTGTCTCACTCTAATTCCTTCCCCCCCAAACATCACTGTTTAGTACTGTGCCTTTGCAGGGTAGTATAGAGAATCGAAAAAGTAGCACAGCTCTTTTTTTAGATTATTATTTTTGCATTAGAAAGACAACAAAGATGACAGGAGAAGATGCTGGCTTGCAAAGCTGGTAGACCTCTTGATGAAGACAACATTCCCCATCTGCAAGGCTTTTATAACACAGTGCAATAAAACCTACTTTCCAGCCTCCGACACATATAGCCCTAATGCTTTAGCAGAAAACACAACACAATATCTGCTGAGCTCACTGAACCGCATGTTGCCATAAATAAAAAGGCCAATGAGTGAAAAGCTTGCACCAATCAAAACATTCCCGTTGAATGAATAACTAAAGTGGAAGCAGCTTAAAGCTCTGAAACCTGATTTTTTTTTTTTTTTATGAGAGTTCACTGTAAAAAGCTACCTCCCATCTGTTGGGTGGAGTGGCTTTTGATGTTCCATTCAGTGTTCCAATCGTTTAACAAGTGCTAGCTGGAGTGGCCCGACATGAAGGGCCACTTCTGCGCTTATTGAGAGGGATGGATGCGATTTCATTACTGCCTGTCTAGTGACTACAGCTCTGTTTGTGTGTACACATTCATGGGTGTATGAGCAAGTGCTAGAACGAGCGGGGGATTTATGATTCAGCACTGAGAGACTAAAATAAAAACTTTTGAAAAGCAATCAAACAAAAATCTTGCCTGGCACAGCTACATTTCTCGCTGGAATAACGCTGTGCCAGCTGGGCCGCACCTGAAGGCCACCGTAAAGCCGTTTAATTGAATTCAGCGTGTGAGTCATACAGAGTGAAACATCCTGCGGAGGAGACTAACAACACTCTTTTCCAACTACACCATAGAGGAGGAGCTCTGCAGGAGTTAACAGCTGTATCTGTGCACGTGTCATGTGCACTGTCAATGATAAGGCGTTATGTAGCTATAATGGGACGGGGTGGTTTAAAAGCTTCACTGATAAGACTGGGTATTTCATAGTTATTGTATTTAGATAACATGCGTTTACATAGCTTTTTTGGCTTTGGATCTAACTTCACAGTGTTTTCATTAGCAAAACTATCAACTAGGGCTGTCAATCAATAAAAATATTTAATCGCGATTAATCGCATGATTGTCCATAGTTAATCGTGATTAATTGCAATAATCGCACATGTTTTTATCCGTTCAAAATGAACCTTAAAGGGAGATTTGTCAAGTATTTAATACTCTTATCAACATGGGAGTGGACAAATATGATTGCTATATGCAAATGTATATATATATTCATTATTGGAAATCAATTAACAACACAAAATAATGACAAATATTGTCCAGAAACCCTCACAGGTACTGCATTTAGCATAAAAAACATGCTCAAATCATAACATGGCAAACTCAAGTCCAACAGGCAACAGCAGCTGTCAGTGTGTCAGTGTGCTGACTTGACTATGACTTGCCCCAAAACTGCATGTGATTATCATAAAGTGGGCATGTCTGTAAAGGGGAGACTCGTGGGTACCCATAGAACCCATTTTCATTCACATATCTTGAGGTCAGAGGTCAAGGGACCCCTTTGAAAATGGCCATGCCAGTTTTTCCACGCCAAAATTTAGCGCAAGTTTGGAGTGCTATTTAACCTCCTTTGCGACAAGCTAGTATGACATGGTTGGTACCAATGGATTCCTTAGGTTTTCCAGTTTCATGCGATGCCAGTATTTCACTCTAGCTTTACAACTGAGCTCACTGCAACCTCCGAAATATGGATTGTGTTAATGTGTTAAAGAAATTAGTGGCGTTAAAACAAATTTGCTTTAACGTGTTATTATTGCGTTAACTCGGACAGCCCTACCATTAACACAAAATGCTGTACTCCTAATTTTGGCCTCATCTCACATATCAAACAAAATGAAAACATCTGTGTCAAATTAGGTAATATACGATGCAGAAAGTTTATCAGAACATCACAACATTATTATGTTCATCCCTTAATTTTGATCATTGTTGCATTTAAAAAATAAAATGGTAATTTCCTCAAAGATTATATAAATAGCAACAAAAAAAAAAAACGATACGTAGTTTATGCAGAGGCCAGTGTTCTTTCGAAAACTTGAATTGTATTCATTAAATGCTTCAACATCCATCCCTAGTTCCACATCCATAGTTTTTCATTTCTGCTGACCAATGCACTACGCTACATCCTGCAGCCCACCCGCACTCACCTGTAGTTGTCGGACCACCCTCTTGATGAGGTAGTTGCCCAGCTCCACCCCTTGGAGGCCAGCCTGGGTGGAGGAGATGGAGTAGAAGATGGCTGCATTTATCTTATTCACATCCTCCTCGGAGTCCAGAGTGGCGAACTCACGGACGATACTCTAAGAGAAATAAAAACACATTTTTGTTGAGTCGCACAGACAAATTGTGCATCACTCATCCGGATACAAGCCCATTCTCAGTGTTTTCTCTCCTGCAGCCAAGGCAGGCGTCTCTTATAGTTATGTCAGAGCTGCTGGAGCAAAACTGTGGATATTGTTGCACTATTTCACACCATGGAATATTCTCAAATTGCAGAGTTGTCAAAACCACCTTTTCCTCACTGTAAACACAGAGGAAAGGAAGTCAGCCCTGTAGAGGCTGCTCCCAGAGGGATATGCAGTTTAAAGGTCTCTGTATTGTTTTTCACACAGCAATAATCCATTTGTCAGCTCAGAGGAGGAACAACGTAGTAAATCCCAGATGTTTAACTATCCTCCGAGGTGTGGTAAAGTGAGACGAACCATTACAACAGCCTGCAGCTATTGCTTCTAACCTGAATGTTATCAGAGATGTCTTCAGTGAGGGCCACGTGTAGTACAACCAGGGGTTCTCCTGGCATGGCTGCATGGGTGAAGGCATAACACCGGCGGTATGGCCCCACTCTGCGCTTCAGGTCAGTCCAGTTCCTTACAGGGTGCACTGCTTCATACCTGGGAGAGAGCTACTGGTTAGTCTTTCAGTATCCTGTTAACCGTTTGTTAAGCCCTGCCTTCCTCAGTTACTGTTGCTACGCCGGTCAAGCTTTCCATTTGCATTTTCTGACCGATAACTGACCCTCGTTAACTGATAATTAACCCTTAAAATGACAAGATTAGTGCATTGCATGAAGCGGTGCTGTGGTTGCAGTGCCAAACAATGATAAGCCGATGCACAAACAGGTTAAAGCCATCATTTATCGCCAGCTGCAGTAAATTCGCAAAACAGACAACCGGGAGAGTTCACCCATCTGGGAGAGTTCCTGTAGCAGCCACGATGCTGCGTGTATTGTCGTGGACACATGCAGGCACTTTCCCAGTAAAAGTCTCCACCGCATCATTTAGTTTAGCTGCGAGGTTGTCAGCTGTGTGTCTGCCACAGTTTGGGGCCGACGGTGAGCGTCTGTCGGCCTAGTTTTTACGGTGTGTCCCGCACCGTCGGCTCTAGTCTGCCTGTGTCGGAGGCTTTTCGGCCGATTCAGCGTGTTGAATCGGCGGCGGAGCTCATCAGTGAGAGAAATCACCCTGATTGACTGTTCAGCTTAAACGAATCAGCGCACGAGAAGAGAAACGGAAGTGAGGTAAGTAAGCCGACGAGTAAAGTCAAGAAGACACACACACAGAGGGCTCTTCTCATTTTTCATCTTCATCTCATCTGATCATTCCAATACACGGATATTTTCACAGCAACATGGCCATCTGGAATGAAGCTAACTGGTGAGTGGTGTGATAATGGTCGAAAATGTTTCATGTACGTATCATAACGACGGCTTTTATATCTGCAGTCCTCGGTCTTCCAGTTTCCCTTCTTGAAAAACGAATACAGACTAAAACCGCCTGCTGGTGTGGAGAGTTATTACATCTCGCGCAGGCGCAGAACGTACATGGTAGTTGGCCGTCGGCTGTAGTCTTTGCGGTGAGTTCAAATGCAACTTGTTGGCAAGACAAGTAACAGTCGGCCTTCATCGCCGCTAGTTCTTTGATGTCAGCTTGGTGTGTCTGGGCCTTTAGATGACACGCAGGCTGTTTCACAATGTGGAGAAGTGCCTAGTCACGTCTGTGAAACTATGATTGGAAAATCAATATTCAGGGGAGGGGCTTAGCAAACGGTCAGTTTTCTTTACTGTGCTGTATAATTTGTAACTAAGAAAAGATACTGTGTTGAAATGATAGAGTGAGAGAAAGACAGAGAGAACCACAGTATATGAGGGAGCATGAATGCCCTTACTGGCTGATCCACTGCAGGATCTCGCAGGGGGACTGCCAGGTGATTCTCTCCAGACGCAGCAGACCTACAGAGAACCACTCAGACAGCAAGCTCTTCAGCGTGCCGTTCAGGTCCTGGGAGAGAGAAAAGGGCGAGAGTTTAGAATTAACATCCACCCCCAGCTGATAATTGAAAATTCACCACATTCTTTCCTTTGTTGAGAACAGGTCAGCCGCAGGTCTGTCGGAAAATGAAAGCGGGATCGCGCATTTGTATTTCATAATAGTGCAGGAACTATATATTGTGTGAATAAAAAACTGGTATGCAGGTGTGATGAATAAGAAACAGAACGTTGTGGTCTCCGCTATATTAAGTTATCTGAGCAATGTCCTTTTACTGTGGGTATGGAGGATTTTTTTTTTGTCATTCCTTTCTATCTTATGAAGAAGAAACACCATAAAAGTATTCTCTAGAAATCACAGCTTTTATAGAACTATTAAAAGAAGTTGATGAAGACAGTCTTTACAGCATTTATTGAGAGAACTCACAAACTCTATCTTACTGACTGACAGCAAAGTTGCTCAAGTTTGTCTGTCGGCTATAAACTATTCCAAGACCGGTATCTTACACACTGCAGGGTGTACGGTCCCCTGGGCGTCTGTATGCTGTTTGAATGTTTTCACATTATGAGTAGTGATTTGTTTGCGCTCGCAATGGGTGGAGAGGAGGTCCTTCAATAAACAACTTGCCATTTCAAAGCAGGCCTGTCCTCCCGCAAAAGGTCAGACTTCATTTAAAGCAAATCTCTTGCAAACACACAAAACAAGCGCACACGGCGCACGCACCCAAACACAACCGAGCCCATAAATACAGCTTATATTGGCTGTTCCATGAGATAGCTTCACTTCAGGCTTACTTTAATGCCGGCTTGTCAGTGATAATAATAGCTAATACAAACAAGCTGGAGTACGGTCATGGTGTAAGAGCCACTGGCTGAAATTCTCCGCGCGCAACTATCAAAACCAAAACTATCAAAATTTGAAATTCATCCCCACATAATATGCATCAGGCCCTGCATTATTCAGCTTTATGGTCGAGAGGTCTCACGCTGGAAAAAATCTGTTCAATCAAAAATAAGCCTCAGAAAAAAAAGGGAAAAAATAGTTTAGCAAAACTTCCATCACTACTTATGTGATGATGTGTGTGTGTATTTGTGTTTCTCTGACCTCACAACCTGCCTGAGGTGAAATAATCTATAAAAAGGCCGATAATCCCAGCCTGGCATTTCAGTGGAAAACGCAGCACATAAACAACCCGCGAGAGTGCAGCCGCTGCCTTGGGTAGCCAATTCTCACCCACACAAAAGGAAGGCCAGACTGAGATGTGTATTCCATTGACCTAGCAGAAGATGAAGTCCTTTTGAAATGGAAGGGTCTAGCATTCGGAGCCTGAGGTTAGGAGAGGCGCGTCGGTTATGGAGGGAAGGGAAAAGAAGAAAAATCCTGCACTCCATTAGAAAGAAAATAAAGCAATACTTTTTTGACACTGGAGCTGTATATAAATGCAGAGAGGCTCTGATGCCGTGAGCTGATACAGCCTCTGTTACCTTGAGCTGCAGTTATATTGTGATTATATGGAGTGATGGGAGACTGCAGTGCCTGGAAGGAACAGTCTGTCTATCCGAGGCCAAACGACCACCGTCTGCCAGAGTGTTTACGGGTCAAACTTAGAGTGTGCCAATACCTTTACTCCAGTAGGCTGCATGCCACTTGTCAGCCTGGCAGGCTGTCCGTGGGGAAAAAATAGCGTCACTGATATGCTGTGAAATCCCACGGAGCCAACTAAAACGATGTCTCTGACTTGTCTTTACATCTTTCGCTCAGTTTGTGGACAGGTGAACAAGAATGAAAGGGAGGAACATCAAAAATCAATTACCCAACGAAGAGAGACTAATCTAACGTAGAATTCAAAGGGACACTCTGCAAGAACCACAGAATTTGCAGCCAGCTTCCATTACTTTAGTCATTTTAGAAATTGTATCTTTGTTTTCCCCTCTAGGTTTCTGTGCTATTTTGATTATCTGCGTCATTTTTTTAAATTGCAAGATATTTCTCTCCCCACATACTATCAATACATGTACTAAAAGCTTCATATTTACCATGACCTTTTCTCATTTTTAGCTCAATCAATTCTGGCAATAACAAGAAAAGATTGCTGCGCACCCCCAAGGCCAAGGTGGTCAGCACTCAGTACGAGTACTCCGTAGGCAGCTTAGACCTTTTTAAGCTACAAAAGGTCTCAGTGGGCCTCGGCTATTGAGATTAAATGCATCTGGAGCACCTCTCAGCAGGAATAAAATAGGTATCGAGCAGGACAGAGGAGGCTAAGAGTCCTCTGGCGATAATGCAGCCAGGGTCTTTTTGAAAAATCGTATTAAGCTATATTCCAAAGCAAAACAAACAAAGCATAAAAACTGATCACAAAGATGATTGAGAACCTTCACTCCACAATCAATCAGTATCCAAAGACAGCACACGTCATGATAAGTAAACTGGCTTTAAATGGCCCCTGAATGATCTCAAGCAGGACAGTTTTAGTTTGACCGTTTACAGCTTTTGATGGCGCATATCAGTTTTATAATCTTGATTTTTTTTGCATCTCAGAATAACAACATTACAAAACAGCAGTTTGCATTGCATCTAGTTGGTTTGAGAAAAGTGGAAACGACGAGTCAAATATAACAGAAGCAGTATTTGCTTTGAATTAGATCACTAAATCCCAAATTATGTTTTCCAAAACAAAACCAAAGTATCTTTCTGGAGACGCTACCTAGTTTGACCGTTTGATCGGAGTTTGAGAGTGATTGACAGCCGGCTCATAGACGGCAAGGCTCCAGATCAGCTCTGATGAAAAATCGGTCTGTGAAGTCTTGCAGATGCCATTAGGAGCACCAGAGAACACAGAGGCACATGATTTTTTTTCTCCAGATTACCTGTCTCATGCACTACTGTCAGGATATAGTGACCATTTTATAAAAATAACTTTTTTTTAATCATATTTGCTCCAATCTGCCTACTGCTGATTTAAAAGAGCTGCTGGTGGCCTGTGACACATAAATAGCAATTCTCCAGAGCTGCAAGCCACTAGTCGATTTATAAATGCAGCTTCCTGCAGCGTCAACTCAGTATACAGCCAACATAAAGAACACAGTTTTGTAACCTTTGTCAAGCTTAAAATTCATTGATAAAAAAAACTAAATACTGCAGGAAGAAAGTAGGTAGGTATGCAACATTTGGTGCGCTTTAATTACAAGCTGCACTCTTGAGGCATGTTAGTAAAAGAGTTAGTCTGTCAAATTACTCTTTCTTTGCACACTGAGTGAGTGAGCATGAATTAGTAGCAAAACATCTATGGTACATTTCATACTTTGTATACATTTGCACTTTGGGGGAAAAAAAGCAGCGCAGGTCTTAGATGAGATTAACCCACAGAGTGCACGAAATTAACATCTGAAAAATATTCCACTCTTATTCCAAGGTGTGCATGAAAACTCCTACACTCCAGTGCTGAACTGAATTGAAAATCGTAATTATATTTGACTGAACATGAGTGACTGAACAATGAGACTAGAAAGGGTAGCTTTTCTGAAAAAATAAGTTGCCAAAAATGTGCCATTAAGGGGACAAAGAGCATGGGGACCATGTCTGTGTGATTGAACATTTTAGGGGTTTTTTTCCCCCACTTCCTTCCCTTTCAAATTTATTTTCACTTTATCTTCAAAAAAAATAATTCATTGAACATATTCATTACATGCCTGCTTTATATTCAGCTCTTTCACCTTGTTGCTGCAGCAGAGTAGCCCTCGCGTCTTCATGTATAGAATAAAATGGGGTCTATTCTAACACAAGAGTGTTCCTATAAATTGATCTGCCCAGCCAAGATGAGCAGAAAATATGAAGGAAGCAGGTCTTATCTACTTAAAAAAAACGCCCTAATCTATGAGGAAATAATAAATAAACAAAACAGATTTAGTTCCTCCAGTTTGGTCAGGAAAGTAAACTGGGGCAAAGTTCATTGCCACTCGTGCTGTGAGGAAATGTGAGCCATGTGGCGGGGGGCAAGGAGTGCAGGTTGTGCCTCAGTCTGGGGGGTGAGTTGGGTAAGCAGCTATACTCCACCTACTGTTAATGCTGCTAAAATATAGCTCATACAATGTCTCTAACTTACGGGACATTCAGGTTTCAGCTTAAGCGCGAACGGCACTGCTTGACTCATGCGAGCACCCGTAGAAAATGTAAACAAACCATTTACCCTAATGTGTGTGCTCTCGCTAGCTTTGGATGACAGCATTTCAAGCACATCGGCTCGGAGATCCACAAGAAACTTCACTCCTCCTTCGGCCCTGCTTATGTGATTAAGCAACTGTTTATAACGGGGAGTCAAGCCGAACCGCAGCCTGTCTTCAACCTGTAAAACGGTCGCCAGGTCTCGTAGCTGAGTGTCCAACAGCCTCGCAGCGAGCTCCGAGACGCTTTTGTGGTCCACTCCGAAGTCCTGCGACAGCTTCGTCAGGAAGCCGAGTTTGTCTTCCTTGTCGAGGCTGCCGTAGAAGTGCATGAACTCCAAGCTGTTCGACTCGGGAGGAGGAGGGGATTTGTCTCTCGTTTCGTACGTGGGTAAAGGCGCAACCACCCTCGCCAGTATCTCCTCCATGCCCGTGACACCGACACGAACCGGGGTCGAGCACCAACGCCAACAGCTGACGTTGGAGGCCTTCAGAGCCGCTTTTAGGACAGCCCGGTGTCGCCAGCACCGCACACTGCTTCGAAAAGCCCAGATAGCAGGGTGGGATATCATCGCACAGCTGTCTGTTTGGCGGAGGTGACCAGTGAACACACAGGAGGGAACCGTTTCCGGGTCTCTTAAAGAGACAGTACGGCTGTCATGCTGTCATGGCAACAAGTCAGATGGTTACTGGAGGGCCATGACAGGCAGTATGAAAACAAAAGTAGGCCTATATAAAAGCTGTCTTGCAGTGTGCTGGTGAAATCCACAGACTCTGATTAAAGGGAATATACTACATACCTGTGTCTGAAGGTATAACTATTCGCATATAAAAAAACGACCAAAAAGAACACACTGTGTACAATATCACCCCAAGGCTATCTACCTGCAGTCAACAGAATTTCCTTTATCAGATAAAAACACATTTGGAAAGACCCTTTCACTTTCTTTATAGCCAATAAAGAATAAATAAATAAAATATAAGAGGTTCATTTAAAAAAAAAAAATGTTTGTTTATTTTGTAAATCTGAAATAGAATCAATACTTGTTTTAACAGCTACTTCAAACATTTTGGTCAGTTGTTTCTTTATTAATTTCTGTGTATTTAGGAAATTAATGTATTTGTATTTTTAGTCATCTGCTCATAAGGATAACAGAGTTGATGGTTGATGACTGTATTAAACTTTTTGATTTTGAGGAAAATATATTCAGAAATCAGACCCAAATAAATGCTTATTTTTTTAAATCTGATTTTCTTATTTTCGTGTGGCTAATATTGTTTATTTAGATGTGTTTTATTCCATGATCTGTAACCTCTAAAGAAAACAACAAATAACAATTTGACCATGATGTGACAACTTAAATGTCTGCAGACAGCCTATGTGTAAATCCGTTAAAGACAATATCCATATAGGAAGTGAATCCAGAGAGGATTGTTGTTGATTTTTCTTTAATAAATAAAGGGAAAACAAGAAGACATATAATGATATATGTTCACAACCAGCCACCACCAAGACCTTAACTTGCCATTATTGTATTTTTATGTTACCACTGACTAATATTGATTTCTTTCACATGTACTTGATTGAGAAGAGCTGTGAGAATAGAGTCTTACATATGCTTTTTCAGATCACCATGGATCACCTACCATTTATTGATTGCATTTGTTCAACTTACTTTAATGTAACCTAAGTTGTGTTTGTGTTCAGCATCAGACACCCTATTAGTCTGAGGTTTTACCATGTAGCTCAAGGTTTGCTCCCCATCATCTACAGCTACTGTAAAATTCATTCTGGACCAAATATATTATTTTTTATTGGCTTTTTTGATGTGTCTCATTCCTGCCTGGGAGAATACGGTAGGTTCTGCTGAGAAAAACTGCACTGACAGCCTTCTGCAGTCCACCTTAGTGGACCTCTGTGGGTACATGGTTTATTGCTTCTGTCTACAGCATGTTTCGACTAAATCAAAGCCTCCTCCCTTATTGGAATCCTTCATCCAAGGTAAAAACATCAAGCATCTGTCTGTGTTGTTTGATAATGAATATAGTACTTGAGATATATATACGGGCCAATCAATCATGTCATCCAAGACAATTTTTCACGAGTGCAGTATAAAAATAATATTACTCTTTTATGCTCTTTCTATATTTCAATGTTTAATTTTTTTGTTAATAAATACTTTATTGCTGAAAGTTATCGTCTCCCCATAGATTTTAGGCCATAAGAAGCCAATAACCAAATATAATTTAATTGTTCTGTTTTTTTAATGAGGAACTTTGTAATAGTCTTATTGCTGATTTAGAGGGTTTCCACTCTGACAATAATGCAATTATGATAAAAATGTGGCTTATACATTTGAATTTACATTCAGGCAGATATAATAATAATAATGAATATAAGAAGCTTCAGTATAAAAGAAAAGATCTTAGTATTGTCTGTCAAAAAACATAGTTTTGAGACTGATGTTACCTTTCCAGTATGTTAAATAGGAGCCAAAATGAGGTCAGTGGTCCTTGAGACTTGCTTGCTGTTAGGTGCAACTTTGCACCTCCAGGGACTGTAACAATTTCTTTATTCTTTATTTCCATTATTTATTAACTGTCTTTATATCTGTTTTTTATTGCAAATGCACATCAGTTCACAATACATTTTACTTTCTAAACAATAATAGGCTACTGTACAAAACAAGGCAAACCAAACAATTATATACAGGTTTTCCCCTAATCCAGCCAAGTTAGGCTACATTATTGTGTATAGCCATTTAAAACTTGACATATTAGGCTACCATTGTCACACCAATCCAATAATAATCATTTAAATGTCCAAACACAGTGACGCTTGCATCTCATCCTTTCAAATTTGGTCAGATCAGTGATGTCACAGAAATGTCAAGTTTTTAGGAGACCCCAGATTTATTTATTTTATTTATTTATTTTTATTTAAAAGGGACCATGTACAGTTTAAACATAAATGTCATCATTTGATGCACTGTACCAGATTATAGCTTTAAACTGATTCACATCTGTAGTCCCTTGGCAGGTCAAGACAAAGAAACATATTACAGTCATACAAGAAAGAACATACAAAACGCACAATACACAGCTACACACAATAGCACATCACAAAGTTCAGTTCAGACTTCCAACACAGGACAACATCCTGTCAAGGCAGGTCACAGAATCAGACGGGTCACAGAATGCGGTGGAGGGTGGAACACCACCCAACCTGGCAACTCCCCGGAACTTCCTCAGCCAATCAGAATTCAGCTGTGCTCAGCAAGGTGCTCCGCTCAACGCTAGCAGAAACCGGGCGAGATTCCGCTGTGTCCATCAAGTGAATTGAACCGCCTAAAAAGTTTGTATTTTTCACGAAATATACTCCAGTGTTTGTCGACATTGCGAGCGGTGAGCGAGTCCTATGATACTGTAACGTTAGTTTTTCACTAGCTTTTGCAGTGTTATATTCCACCAACGTGGAATAAGATAATTGCTTTTAGCTAGCTAACTATCTTTAACGTCATTTTTTCCTGCGGCTTTTCGGCTATCGTTAGCTAGCTAATTGGCTAACTTAGAAAAGCCAAAGCTTTCCAGGGCGGTTAGCATTTGTTTATTGTAAAACTGATTATTTTTTTTCACCAGTTACGTTAAGTGTGTTGTGCTTCCAACCATTTCACGCTCACTGTGCTCCACAGAGGAGAGATGGGAAGAGAGAAGGAGGCTAAAGGAGACGGGAAGGCCAAGAAGAAAGCGACGAAGCTGAAAAAGCTGAGGGACAGTGACAGCGCTGCTGCCGGGGGAGATGCGATCAAGAACAGGTGAGTAGTGTGTGTGAGAGAGTAAATATGGATAGAACAAAAATATTTGCTGACAATCACAGTTTAGCTAGCACTTAATCATATCCCACCATGTGTCTTTATCAAATAAATTACGTTTTATAGTTTCCCTGTCACAGTTGTCAAGTTAGAGCAACTCCCTAATAACATATGCATGTGACCTGACTGCAGCACATCCAACATCTGTTCAGCATCAGCTCAGGCCACACATCAAAGCTGTTTTTTTTTTTTGCATGGATCCTGCATTTTAGCATTGCCTTTCATGTTGTTGACATGTGGAGACAAATTAATTTGGATAAAATTCTTGCAATGGTGATAAATCAGCTGAGAGTGAGCTGCATATGGCAGGATGTGTGTGCTACTAAAGGGCAGACACAAAACCGTGTTGCAGGGAGAATGCTTTGCTGGCTGAGCTGTCGAGTAGGCCAGTGGCGTTGAGTGCATGCATTAATTTCACTGAGTACAGTGGGTACTCCATCTTCATATGAATAAATTAATTTACCTTGATATCTGATGCGTTTATTACCATGCATATGTGAGCAGACAAATGAATGTGGAGTGATCTGTCATTGGCTCGTGTAATTGATGAGAGCAGGGAGATGAATAGACACCTCTACTGGCGGTAGAGCAGGCAGCTAGCCTCGTGTTATTTCATGGCACACTGACTGAATTACTGATTAAGGTTCAGCTTATCCTCATCAGCTACAAGACTCATGGAACAAAATTTTCCGGAGCATGAAAGAGCCTCTTGCTTTAAACGTACTGCTGTAGTCTGATGTTAAAAATAGGGGATTCTGAATAAAAAAATGAGCATAGCCGGGGAATAATTGCTGCTTAACAATTTCCTGTTACATCCAGCCCTAAAGGGTGGAAAGGTCAAAATGAAAAGAAACATGTTCAGAACTGTAGGTGGATCCTCTGAGACTCCATTTGTCTGATTGGTGGCATTTCATTGCGTTGTCTTACTAGAATGATAATAATCAGGCAAAGACATGAATCTAACATCGGCCTATGCTCTTAAGTTAAGCCTACACTTGATAAGAGTGCAGCTCAAACTGTCTCTTAGGGGCCTGTTCAGTCATGTCCAGTTAAAAGGGAAAGCAGATTTCTCCTATATTCCACAATATTTCTCTTAACCTTTTCCACTCCCCCCGTCTTTTTCATAGACCCATTTTTTTGTCTATTTTAGGGGGGTACAGGGAGATTTTAGGAGGAGATAGCAGTACAACAGTAGATGTCACATAGACGTGGTGTACATCACCTGAAAGCTGGGAACCTGAAGATTAATTTGAGATGCACCAAGACCTTGAGGATCACCATATATAAAGCCCTGCTGTGATTTGGTATCAAAAACTTTTGACATTTGGGGATTTCTACAAGAATTGCATTTTTGGGGGATTGGATTGCGAGCACATCTTTTCTGGAAACTGCTCAGAAACCCCCTTATTGTCAATCTACCTAGGAAAGCCATCCATCCTCTGAATGCCCTAGGTCTCAAGTTTGTGGTTGTAAAGTTTCATGAGGCTGTGATTATCCTAGAGGTCTCCACAGGTCATTTTATACAGTGAGGTCAAGTTAAAAAAAAAATGGTCTCACTACAATGAAGTGGCTACTATGGGGACTAAAATCATCACACATGAATACAATTGTGCTCATTGAATCCACAACTGCATGGTTTTTGCCCCAAACTGCATGTGATTATCATAAAGTGGGCATGTCTGTAAAGGGGAGACTCGTGGGTACCCATAGAACCCATTTTTCATTCACATATCTTGAGGTCAGAGGTCAAGGGACCCATTGAAAATTGCCATGCCAGTTTTTTCCTCGCCAGTAATCCAATAATTTTTCCTTGCAGTATAATCCAAGTCTCGTTTATCCAGTCGTAGGCTCACTACTTCCCAAACACATTAATTTTCGCCAAAATCTTACTATTTAAAACACTTCCGCCACTACCGTCTCTTGCACATTGCCTGTGCAAGCATGAGACGTAGTCGCTCCTACTGCACACGTCGTGTGAGAGTTTGTAAACGAATGTTGTTAAATGAGGCCCCATTTACAAATGTTCATTTTATGGGTGAAGTATTCCTTTAACTGCTCGTGTGTTACAAATATTGCATCACTAACGAGCCTTTTCTTTTCCTCTTATTTTCATCCCTGGCCGATCTTGAAATCCTGACGAGCAGCGCAAAGTCAACTAAATCTACAGAGAAAACTGAAAATGGAAAGTCTCATAAGAAGGTAAATCACTCATTTTCTTCTCTTCTCTCAATACTGCACAGGGCTAGATTGTGGCTAAAATCAGACCAGATGTCCTTTTTAATCTGAGGCTAATTTAGAACATCTCAATGGAAATTCAGGGTCATCTTGACCAGGGGAAGGATTTTGACGGACATGTGAGTCCACCCATAACTCGTGCCCTGTCCGAAATTAGCACCAGGGTGAAGATTCCAGCCCCAGTTACCCACTGACCCCAGAGCAGGCTGTCATAGCTGACGTGTGTGCAACAGCTTGTCCTACTATGTTACCGCTGTGCTATTGGGTTCCCACGACATTGGCATGAATACCAATATCCAGACCAGTGGAAGTTATTGTCTACCACTTATTTTATCTTAATCTTAATTATTAAAGTTTCTAACCAACAGCCTCAGATAATGGACTTTGCATGATGTGTTTACATGTTTTTCAAGATTCAAAATATGATGTGCAACAGATGTGCATAACTCACCAGAAGCCAGAGGATATGACATGACCCCTTGTGATTGTATGAATGTTTACAGACTTCATGCATATATTTCTTTGTGTAAGCACGGACACAGTTACTGTGCATAGTGTCATAGGCCATCTGTGTGCATTGCATTGCAGTTATGCTGTGTTGAACTCCTCCCCTCAGGTCAAGACACCTAAGACTGAGACCCTGGAAACAGCCGGCAGTCCCAGGTAGGGATAAAGTCATAATACCAGTAGACTGTATCTTATTAAAGGCAGTGATAATACACTGACAACAAGAGTTGGGTCGATTTCCGTTTTGTCCGGTACGGTGTACAAGCTCAAACGGGTTTGATTTTACAATGAAACTTTATTGTCCACCAGGGTTTATGCAAACCGGCATTTGTCATTATGACATGTTTTGGCAAAATAATAAGTAGCCCACATGAGCAACCTGTGCCAACGGCGTCACGGCACTAAATCCAACTTATATTGAATTAGTAATTTATTTATTTTTTTACTCTTTCCCTCTCTGGAACTTTCTGCCCCACCCATTGTTCCTACAGCAACCCAGAGGGTTACAATTAACAGGGACTAACATAAAATCTGTTACAATAATAAGCAATGTGACAATGTGATTAACATAATATTATATTAGTTTATACGGACTAACGGAGCCACTAGTGTCTGACAGGCCGTGCGCAATTTACTGCCGTGCTAAGGCCGGCAACATGAAGGAGATCAAATCTCAGTAGAGGTGGAAGGGGGGAAGATGCACATGGCACGTTGTGTTTCTTTACTAGAAAGTGTTCATGTGTTTTTTGGGGTGACGAGACGAGACACGGCAGAGTGATGCTGCATTCACATGGAATCAGGCAGACGGTAGACGGACAACACCTAAAGGACAGTTCGGGAAAAACAAACAAACAATCCGACAGAATGGCAGGAGGGCAAATCGAAACACGCATGACGATACGTTGCTACGCTGATGGAATAAACTATATTGAGTAAAAATAATTTTGTGTCTACTATCTTATGTAATTATTCTAGTAATGGTGTAAGGAGCTACGTAACATCCGGTTGTAAATTCCGTTGCGGCAAAAAGTTAAAATATTTTAACTTTGGATGGCAATGCCGTCTACTGTTACCGTTGCAGGTATTCTCTGCCGGCCTCACCTAATTTTACCGTCCTGCTCTCATCCACTAACATGATGCAATCTACCCGTCTGCCTCATTCCAGGTCAATGCAGCATTAGTCTCAAAGTAAACTAGAACTGCGCCAATATGACAACATTTTGGATTTTAAGCCGACGAAAGAGGTGAGCCGAAATACACGAGGCAACGTGTAAACGCTGAATGTGTCGCTACACAGAGCATTAATGGGCACTCACGGTCTCATTATGTTCCACTCAGGACCGTCTGCTGAGTCGAGAGCGACACGTAGTGGTAAAATTCGGTATCCCGGCCTGGTCCGGTGTTTGGCTTAATATCAAACCGTTTTGAAATTTTTTACACCAGCCCAACGCTACTGACAAGCTACCGTGGAGCCATAGTGCCAGACATTTTACTTTTCTCCTCTTTTTGTTATCTTCTTCCCTCCTCCCTCCTGAGGTGATGGAAATTAATTCTTACGTTTTGATGTTCAAGGCCCCGGACAGAAACCATTCCCATTTTTTACAATGTGTTGAGCTGTCTCACAGAAAATTAATTTCACTCTGCATTGATGACAAATATCTGTGGCTTGTCAGGAAAGTAATAAATGAGAATTCATGGTTTGAGTAGTTGGATGCTCAGCAGGGTGTTGCCGGGATGGCAGACTTTGGCCGAAAGCCCGCTGTGTCAAATCTGTCTCACAGCAGTGTTTCTACAGAGTTGTTAATGGATTGTTTCCCAGACGCGGACTTAAACCCAACCCAATATGACGAGAGACTTTTCAAAGGAGATGTCAGTTGGAAAAACTATTTTGCTAAATTCTGGCTTTTAATGTTTCCCTTCAGGGTTTTTTTTCCCACCAGAAAGGCTCAGGTGGCAACTGTGCTAGTTGAGTGGGTTTCATGCAGGGAGGAAAGTTAAGGGCTCGCAGCAGAGTTAGGGAAGAAACATAAGGCTATTAGAACCACAAACCGTAAATGTCAATGGACGCAGTGACCCACCCTCCTTTGTATAGCTTTTTATGGATTTTGCTCAGTGGTGCAGTATACCAAAACAACATGACCACTTCTACACACACTCTTTTTTTCCCCCCTTCTCTCCACATTGAGCAGTTGAACTGAACAGCTTGGCAACTGCACACACTTAAGTTGCAAAGTAAACTAAAAAGAGAACAAGGGCTGTACACTGAATAGTTTGAAGCTTCATTCGTAACGTTGAAATTCAAATTGTAAATCAACATTTGAATGCTGCACAGCTTCTTCACGCGCCAGCGTGTACGCGTAGGTCCTATTCTCATGAATGCGATATCTCAGGAACGCCTAAAGGGGTTTTCTTCAGATTTGGCACAAACGTCCACTTGGACTCAAGGATGAACTGATTAGATTTTTGAGGTCAAAGGTCAACGTTACTGTGACCTCACAAAACGCATTTTTGGCCATAACTCAAGAATTCATATGCTAATTATGACAATTTCACACAAATGTCTAACAGGATAAAATGATGAAGTGATGACATTTTGGACAGACATTGATGTAAACTGCAACTTTACTGGTTGGCGGAGGCCAAGACGGTAGATACATTTTTTTTTTGCATGTCTAATTATTCTCTTTAAACCTGGTATATCTGCACAGTTGCAAATAAAGATCAGGCTACACTAATATTATTAGTGTTATACTATTTGTAGAATTAGATTCCAGTGGTCGCTTCGTAGGATTGTTTCCAATTCGTGTGATCCAAACATTTCCAACAACTCCAGAGCTCTGTTAACTCCAAAAGTCTAAATTTATTGAAAAAAAAGATACATTTCCAAAATTTATCTAATGAAATATCCCGCTTCAGTGCATATTTGTTGGCGTTTAGATTTAATGACAAGAAGACTCATTTAATCCGATGAATCACTTTATTCAAATTGAAGGATTTTTCCCGAGGATTATTTATTTTAAGGGTAATGACGTCATAAAATATGACGACAGACATTCAAAGCTTCATTCAAAAACCTCAATAGAAGCTTTAAATGTAAAACAAAAAAAAAGACTTCCGGTACAGCAGTAAAAGAGAACAGAGTTCCAAAGTTAGACAAAGACCTCTCCCATATGTGTAATTTGCAGTGAATGTAAAAAGAGCTTTGGCTCACAAGTAGTTTGCCTACTGCGAAGGTTAGTGTCAGCATGAATGTGATTGTGACACATTGTGACACCTGCAGGCAGGCAGCGGGGTTTCTGCCTTCACATGTCATATTAAAAATCCCTCCGTCCCTGATGGGAGCTGACGCACAAAGCCTTATGCAAAAAGAACCTGTTGGAACCAATTTAGTCGATGTAGCTGCACTTGGCCCATATTCTCCCGTACATACTGTAAAAAGGAAAGTAGTTTTATTGGAGGATTTTAAAATGTAGTCAGCATGATATCTTCATGGAGAATGTCCTGCATGTTTGAATAAGCACTCTAAGTATGAATGGACTTCTCGTGTTGTTCAAGTGTGGTTGGACTGAAATCCCTAATTATTGTTTCATGCAGTTGAGAGCTGTGCAAGTTCTCCGTGGGCAGTTGCTGGAAGTAAAAAGCACTGTATGCATGGCAAAAGGGTTATGAGTTTGTATTATAATTGAACTTGACTTGCTGTATAAATACAAAGTTAAAAAAAAGTTAATTAAAATGACAGTATGATGTTTGATTAAAGAAACTAGTGTATAAATGTCAGTGATGACATGAAAAGGTGACCCCCAACAGTAGGGCTGGGCGATATGAACGATATATTCTACTATTCTAGAATTTCATTTAGCAGACGCTTTTGTCCAAAGCAACGTACATATGAGAACTCGTCCAACACGAGCAAGGATCTAGATAGGAGGGAACTAGGGCGGACCGATAAATCGTGTTTTCATCGTCATCGTGAAAACCAGGCTGACATAAGTATAGCTCATATGCACACTTCAATATTTGTTTATTTATCGCAAGTCATATTGTCATCACAATATTGAACAATGTTATTGCACATCGCAGATTTTCCTCATATTGAGATATGAAATAACCTATATCGGGATAGAAGATTTTGGCCATATCTCCCAGCCCTACCCAAGAGTCACCTTGTTTTGTTTTCTACTAACCTTGAATAACAGAATCAATAATTTAATTAATTACACCTGCATTTTTCCTACTTTACATTAAAACGGCATTGAGTCGTTATTTATGTTATTTTAAGAAATAAAGTTGCAGTAACATTTTTCCTTCCGTTGGTCCCGTGTCATCTTTGTTCTGAACCTGAACACGTACAGAGTTTGCAGGCGGAGTCAGAGACCAGAGGACCTGGGAGAAGGCTCATAACTCTGAATCAGAAGCCATCAGGGGTCATACTGTAGAAGTGCGGAGAGTGCATTAAGCTCATACAATATGTGCCAGGTAGTTGCTACCATAGTGGCTTGTAATTAGGATTCAGTAAGCCAGTTTGACAATTACGTGCTACAGCGCTTTGCATTTTCCACATGTCCCCCTTAACTAGCTGTTATGTGAAGGAAAGGAGAACACTGCTATTTATTAGCAGTGGTGACTCTTAATTTGTTGCTTTCTTAATTTGAGCATTTCCCTACCCAGCAATTCCTCACTCAGCAGGGAAATCCAAGCTTGCAGTTGTATAATAATCTTTTTCTTTTTTTTTTTTTTTTTACATCTAATTGCTGTAATTATGTCATTATCATTACAGTTTGGATAATGTTGCTTAATTACCATAATTATGTGTGATTTCTTGTGGTCAGTGTGTCGTCAGTGTGTGCTTAAGGATTTTTTTTTTGGTACCGTCTCTATTTCGCATGGAGGGGGAATTTAGTCGTAATTGTGTAGGCAGCAGTGTAGCAGACAGCAGTGAAAAAGAGCCATCAAGCTTTTACTCTGCCCTTGTTGTTATTAGCCTGTTGAGTAGGGACTAATTCAAAATCAGAGTCAGATTTTCTAAGATAGAATTAAGTAAAACAGAATAACAAAATCTTAGAAATGTGTTTTTTCCAAGTACAGCAATATTAAAGAAAGGAGGATCCCAATAGGGTCAAATAAGGAGGGTTTTTAAAAATGAAACTGAAATAAAAAAAACAGTGCTTACCCTTTTAAACCGGAGTTTAAGAGCAGTGACAAGATGACAAGTTCACTCAATTAAGGGCTGATGTTAGGGATTATTTTGATCAATATTAATCTCACGATTATTCATTGATTTTAGCGACAACATATTTTTATTGCACTTTCTCATTTAAATAAACAGAGCACTGCTTTCACTTCCATGCTGTGCTACATTCCTGCTAATGTACAAATTAGGGCTGCACGATGTTGGAAAAAACTGACATTGCAATATTTTTTTTCTGCCATATACTGTATATTGCAATATGAAAAAAATACAGGAATATTCACCCTACTCCTTTGTTAGCTACATTTTAAATTTAAATGCTTCAATCTGGTGCACTTCGAGAGCAAAATTCGCAACAATAACAGCTAGATAAACAATTTTGTGCTCTCAATTTAATCATAAACACATTGGATGTATAAATAATATCTATACTCAAAAGTGAAGCCAAAACATATTGAATCACCGGCTGGTGGCTCGCTGTTAGTTTAGGAAGCGCTGGATTTGATATGCAGCAGAGTTTTCTATGAGCGAAGCATTTTAAACGTCATTATCGCAGGCGATCATGTTCATTTAATTGTGGGAAGCCAAAATCGTGATCGCGATTAATATTCAATTAATTGTGCAGCCTTAACTCAACTTTATATGGCCAATGACTGTCCCCTCTTCTTTTTGTGGTCTAGAGACTTGGTGAAACAGGAGCCAGAGGATGAGGACTTTGCTGTAAAGAAGAAAGGGTTGAAAAGGAAAAGAATTAAGGATGAGCCCATGGAAGGCCCTTCAGACTCCACTGCTAATCCTACGTAAGTCTGACCAGAGGTCTCATTTATAACCGTTGCATACTCACAAAACGGGGCCATGAAAGATACGTACGCCACTTCCCAAGCAAAAGTTGTAATCTATAAATTCTAATTTGACGAGAGATTGTGCGCAACTGTACGTAAACTCTGACCCATGCGTACGCACATTATGGAGACGGGAAATTGGCGACGCAGATGGTGAGGTGGTGAATTGAAGCCAGATTGTAGAATTATTAAATGTGAGAGGAATCGTTTTACATAAAATGATGCGTCTCACACATTTAATTTCACCTCACACTTATAGATCCACTTTATTATAAACATTCAAACCAGCAGTGTTATTTGTGCTAATGAGCCATAACTATTCCATAAGCACCTTTCATTTGTAAAAGATATATGACAACTCAAATCTCGAATCAAATTCCACTCAATATTTCATCAGCGTTGTCTCACCATCACATTCCCCCGGAGCGCAGAGGAGAGGGCCGGCTGATGAAATTTTCATCATCGGTTGTAGAAATGCAAGATTATATCAAATAGCATTAGAGAATTGCAGAACAGAGCATCAGTAGTTTAAATAATATCTTCTAATACTGTACATATATCACCAAGTACGATTTAAGTTTGCATATAGTTTTTGTGTGTAAAATCGCTGCAGTGAACGCGACTTTATTTTTTTATTTATTTATTCATTTATTTATGGTTTATTAGACAGATACAGTATACATAGACAAAATGAAAACAGCTAGCCAATGCAACTATCAGACTGTGTCTCTATCGCCTCTGTGGTGGCTGTCACACACACTCCTCCAGTCACTCCACCAGGCACATCTTCACGAACTGCACGTACAGTATGGATTGTGTAATCTTAAAAACTTAAATAGATAAATTGTGTTCACCTTTAAAACTTCCATTTTCAAATGATCTCCAGGGTGGGGGATATTACGTATTGCCGCGATCACTTTGGCAAGTTGTGATGCGATCATTGTGATTGCTGTAAACATGTGAATATTGCGGTGACACTTGTCATGCGTAATGCTGCATGATGGATGCACTGGCACTGCAAGGACTACGTGAATGGAAGAATTAGGAGGGAACGAGTGTTCAGGGACCACGTCACTCACATGCACCTCGATTTCTGTGTCAGAAAAATTCCTTTTCTCGGTCTTCCTCTCGGTAGTTGCCGTGATTCAACGTCAAGAACCACTGTTCAGCAGGCTCATTTCTGTGCAGAAACATTCACGAGGTGCTTTGCATTGACCGTTTATGGTTGAATGTGGTTGTGTAGAGGGCGGGATATGAAGCTGACCCACGTGCCAACAATTCCAAGTTATTTTGGGATTTATAAAAGGAAATTGATCACTGGCAAATGTATGCAATGAATAATTTTTGGTGTACGTACATTTCCTCATTTGTACGTACACAAACATTTAATGTGGATCCCACTACGCACTGTTTTATAAATGACACCCCAGGTCTTTGAGCTGTGGTTTTGCCTGAAATAAAAGCCTTTTTTTTCACGTTTTCCTAATATTAGAGTATTATTAACAAAGTCGTTTTGGCATCTGAAACTCATGTTAATATTTGTGTATGAATATTTAAATTTGGTTGTTTATGAACTTCCACCCTTCATTTTTTTCCATATTGTATAAGCTGTTGGTATTCTCTGTCTGTCTTCTGGGTACCTGCAGCTCAAAGAAGAAAAAGAAGCGACACGGGCAGGAAGAAGAAGGTGACGGAGAAGCTCAGAGAAAGAAGTCAAAGATGAGAGTAAAGGTAAGGTATAGGAAAGGTAAACCCTCTGTCTTCCCGAGGTAATCCCTCTCCTTCAATAATTCTCCCACTATATGGAGTCTGATGGAAACGCGGCTCACGATGGGAGTGTTTGAATTCACATCTCGAGTGTTTTTTCTCGGCACAGACGGTAAAGAAAGAGGAAGGAGAGCATCCAGTCTCCAAAAAAACAAAGAAGACAAAAGAGGATATTGAGGAGGCAAGACAGTTGAAGATCAAAAAGAAGGAGGAGGAGGAGCAGAGTCGCTGGAGATGGTTTGGAAATGCTGCTCTTGTCATCTTGCACTGACCTGGACCCACCCCCACCACACACACACACACACACACACACACAATCAAACACAAGCAAACACAAGCCACATGGGGAAACCGGAGAGCAGCAGTGTTCACTTTCTCAAATGCATCCTCATTTTTTCGTCATCTTGCTTTCTGCCAGGTGGGAGGAGGAAAAGTATGAAGACGGGGTGAAATGGAAGTTCCTGGAACATAGGGGACCCTACTTCCCTCCTGAGTACCAGCCTCTGCCAGACAATGTTCACTTCTACTATGGCGGTCAGTTGAATGTGTCAGAAAGGGTGATTGAAACGGGTTTGAAAGGGTTTCACACACACCACATGTTTTCATGACTACAATTTTAAATAATCATGGTACCTCTCAGGTGCTGTTGAGACCAGTCAAAGAAACTATACAGTAACATCACTTTTTGAGATGGAAAGCAGTCAAAATGACACAAAAGCGTACTTTAAGATCAGGAATAAATCAGGGAGGCAGAAGTAGTGATATCAAAAATAAAAATCTGATGACAACAAATAATCAAAAAGATAAATATCAGACAACAGCACTATACACAAAAAATATACATAAAGTAATACGAAGTTTACATGCATATGAATTAGTAAAACACAAGTTAGAGCAAGTAAACAAGCGAAACATGCCATATTTTAAAAAACGAAGTGCAGGTCTTAAAGTGGCAGTAGGCAGTATATTTTTGGCATCATTGGGCAAAAATTCCATAATAATCTTTAAGCATATTGTTATTCAAGTGTTCTGAGAGATAACTAGACTTCTGCGCCTCCTCATGGCTCTGTTTTCAGGCTTTAGAAAATCTAGCCCGTGACGGGAGACTTTGACCAATCACAGGTCATTTCAGAGAGAGAGCGTTCCTATTGGCTGTGCTTTGGTCATGTGACCAGAACTTGGCTTCTTTCAACAGATTTTACAATGGCGGCCGCGTCACAAACTTTCTCATTTTACAGCTAAACAGTACACTACAAGATGATTCTGAAAACATTTGAGGTGAGAAATAGGCATTACAGTAACAGAATATTGATTCATATTTGATCATCGCTGCCTAGTTTGACCGTTTGGTCGGAGTTCGCGAGTGATTGACAGCCGGCTCTCATAGACAGCAGATGGACAGCGGACCTTGTTTTCCTCCGGTAAGTAAAATCTTTCAGATGCCGTTAGGAGCACCGGAGGACACAGTAGGACACAGAGGAACATGATTTTTTTCAGGTTACCTGTTTCATGTACTACTGTCATGATATAGATATATGATATAGCGGCCGTTTTTTAAAAATAACTTTTTTAAATCATATTTGCGCCAATCTCGCATACTGCAGCTTTAAAGTTATTACGAGGAACTTTAATTTTGTGTTGATTTAGGCGGTCACAGTGGATAGAAGCGGTAGTGATTCCGAGCACCAGAGTCCCTTTAGAAAACCTCTCATTTTACTGCAGCAGGGTCTGACAGTCTGCCCCGCGCAGTCCTGGTTCTGGTTCTCCTGTGATTCCCTTCCCTCCAGCGGGCTCAGCAATACGGTCTGGGCCTCCAGCAGCGTGGTGTCTGTGTTTGCTCCCAATGGAGCAGTGGAGCAGTGGGGCAAAGCTCTGTGCGGAACTCTCCACCTCCCGCCGGAGCTCTGTCTGCAGGTCGAAGGCGGCAGCGAAGCCGGATCTGGGTCTGTCTGCAGCAGGCTGGACGCTGCCGCTGGAGTCTGAGCTGAAGGAGTTTCTGGTGAACCCGATGATTTTGTCTGATTTTGCCTGGAATCCAACCCGGTGGCATCGATGAAAAGCATTAAGAATAACTATATAGAAATAGCAAAACTTCTCTCTGATGGTCTCGTTTACTTACATAGGTCATATAGATTCAGTATTGAGACTGTTTCATAACCAGTTAAAAGTTCCTCACAGTAACTTTAAAGTGCAAAATTGGTGCCATGCCGCACATTAATTGCAATATTATATATTCTTAATGGTATTTAAACCTTTTGGATTCAAAAAGTCCTCGGAAGCAATTTAAAAGAAGATATTAATTTCTTAATTCACACCCATTTCACGATGTGAGAAAGGAGCAGCTCTCTTTCTTAAATTCCTGATACTGATTTCCATCAAGTTTCATTAAAGCAGCAGTGGGTAGAAATGGAGCAAATATGATTAAAAAAAGCTATTTTTATAGAAACTGTTGCTATATCCTGACAGTACTGCATGAGACAGGTAGTCTGAAAAAAATCATGTGCCTCTGTGTCCTCCGGTGCTCCTAACGGCATCTGCAAGATTTCACAGACTGGAGGAAAACAACCAGTGAGAGCTGATCTGGAGCCTGCCGTCTTTTTTCACGCACTATGTCCATGACACCATGGCGCGCAAAGTTTTGAGCAGAACTTTTGTCGGATGCCCTGTTTCAATTTAATCCTGTTGCTCGCTTTCATTTCACTACAAAAACTTAAATAAGGTGGCAGTTGGCTGGAGGGAGATCGCCTGAAAGTTTCCTACTTGCTGTTGTCTATATTGTATGTCATTTCCAGTAAATATCACAATATAAAGCATGTGTTTCTGTTAAAAAAGTACAAACGTAGGAAGATAGCAAGTACTACTCACCCATATTTGAACTTACACCGATCAGCCATAACATTAACAACATTATGACCACCGACTGGTGAAGTGAATAACATTGATTATCTCGGTACAATGGCACCCGGCAGTGGGGGGGGATATATTAGGCAACAAGTGAACATTTTGTCCTTGAAGTTGATGTGTTGGAAGCAGAAAAAATTGCCCAGGTAAGGATGTGACGAGGGCCAAATTGTGATGGCTAGACGACTGGGTCAGAGCATCTCCAAAACTGCAGCTCTTGTGGGATGTTCAAGGTCTGCAGTGGTCAGGACCTACCAAAAGTGGTCCAAGGAAGGAAAACCGGTGAACCGGCGACAGGGTCATGGGCGGCCAAGGCTCATTGATGCACGTGGGGAGTGAAGGCTGGCCCGTGTTGTCCGATTCAATAGAAGAGCTACTGTAGCTCAAACTGCTGAAAAAGTTAACGCTGGTTCCGATAGAAAGGTGTCAGAACACACAGAGCATCGCAGTTTGTTGCTAATGGGGCTGCGTAGCCGCAGACGGGTCAGGGT
The DNA here is from genome assembly GCA_916701645.2 of Sebastolobus alascanus. Taxonomy (NCBI): domain Eukaryota; kingdom Metazoa; phylum Chordata; class Actinopteri; order Perciformes; family Sebastidae; genus Sebastolobus; species Sebastolobus alascanus. The sequence continues at coordinate 5,485,621 of CAKAOJ020000022.1, read as the reverse complement.
GCCCATGCTGACCTAATGTTATGGCTGATCGGTGTATGTCTCCAGTCTGATCTGGAGCACACAGCTGATAGGTACGTGGTTTATGTACATGACGTAATGTAACGCTTGCTGTTAGGAGACGGTGTCACTCTGTCTGCGGCGGAGTTCTCTGCCGTCATTACGGTTGTTGTTGAATTCTTCTTCTTCCAGCTTGACCGAACGTTACATTTCATTTTCAATCAATGAAAGTGACGTTGTGTGACTCCCGTCATGTGACGCATTCGGTGCATGCAAGAAAAACCACCGCGGTAGTGTTGTTTTTTTTTCTCCCATAATCAAATATATATTTTCAATTTCAAATGTTTTTTTTTTTTACAATTTGAATGTTTATTCAAATTTATAATATTCATTGACAGCCCTATCCCCGAGCAGGACAGTTGACCTTAAGGACGCATCGAAGCAACGTCCAGACTGTTTAAAGTTCAAGAAAAAGTCTGGAGTGTTTTTACATGGCTTTCCCTCCACAGTCACAAGACCTTTGCCACTTTGTACACGTTTGAAAATGGAACGGGCAAATTATACTGTAACATCAAAAGAAGCTCTCAGAGATTCGTTGAAGTCGTGTAGATTCTCAAACCTTTTTAATCTTCTAAATTAAAAGCAGACAAAGAGTACACGCACAGATTTACAGGGAACAGTGGACAAAGTTGCGTATCAAACAAAAGAGTTCTTTGAAGTGGGCAGACACAGACACAAGACACACACAGTTAGATCTGAAGGACGCTAAAGGTGTATTGGGTCAAACACTGATTGATGACTGTAATTGCTTATGCTTGGTTAAGCAGTCGAGCCACAGCGGTGTCTTGAAGGGAGTTGGTTTGATCTGTTAATTCCTGTGCTTGCATGTACTTATTTGGAACTCCCTCTTAGTAGTGGGACTGAATGTAGATCCTTGTCCTTGTTTCTGAGCCTACCTCTATAAATTCATGGATTAGTCCGACAGAACTCTAGAGGAGCTGAGGTGGGCTGAGCTTCTAAAGGTGTGTGTTTGAGTTTGTTTGCTTTTGTAATGTGAAAATTAGGACAGCAATTTATTATTAAAAATTAAGAACCCCACGTTGTATTGCGGTGTTGAACTTGTGTTTGTTTGTGTGCAGGTAAGAAGGTGAAGCTGAGCCTGGCTGCTGAGGAGGTGGCGTTGTTCTTCGCCCAGATGTTGGACCATGAGTACACCACCAAGAAGGTGTTCCGGGAGAACTACTTTACAGATTGGAGGAAGGTAAAGCAAGAACGAAAGTCCTGTATTCAAAACTGCCTACTAAACTAGCGGTACGTACTGATTTGGCCAAAATGTAGCATGTAGTATGCAGTATGCGAACAAAAGCAAAATCTACAGTATGCCAAAAATACCCGGATGTCGTACTGATTTGGAAAAAATCTCCAGTATGCATCGGACCAGTCTACCTCGCCTACTGTATCCCACAATGCAAAGCGCTGGAACGGTACAGGCTATAGTCACAACAACAGCAGCCAAAAACAGCAAGTTTCTTACATTTTTTGTAGCTATTTCATCACTAAATTCACTTCTGAGAATTTTTGAGGTGAGAAATCAACTCTGTAGATTTAGAATATTGAGTATTATATTGAATTTAGAAGCTCCACAAAGTGCCTGTTGGGGTCGCTACCTCGCCAGCCGGGCAGTCACACTCTCAGACCCCGCTATGAGCTGGCTGGAGCTCTCTCTAGAGACCGGTCTCGTAGACACGAGGCCTTTATTTCCCCGTTGACGGATGGTTTGTTAAAATACCACAACACAAATGTCCATTATAAATTAACGGGAACCTGTGTTTATCTGCCTTGTTGGAGTTGAAAAGCTCCACAATCGGCAGCAGGCGTAGCTCGTTCGCCAGTCGGCCAGTCACGTTCACAGACCGGCTACAGAGCAGCAGAGTGGCGAGGGAAGAGGCGAGGGAAAGAGCAGCTTCTGAGGGGGCAGAGACATACCTGCTGAGAAAACACAACCCTTTTTAACATTACTCTAATATTTGTAGGGATATCATTCCACTGTTTTGTTGCTGTAACTGAAAAAGCAGTTTGAGTAAATTTTGTTGAGCAATGTTTTGTATTTACGTTACCGTCTCCCCTTGTTGATGATCCTGTTTGTCTTACTTCACCATGAGCTGTTAGAATAAATTGTTTGAGGGGTGGTGGAGCTGAACCATGCAGTATCTTATAAAGTAAAAAAGTAAAGTAAAATTTCAAAGCTCACTAAGTTGTGTTTTTCAATAATATTGCAATAGGGGTACAGGCTCGTTTTTTGTCCAGTGCTTTATGAGCTTCTTTAAAGGCTAAAGCCTGGTCTAGCATACTGCAAAATAAATAGCTTTAACTGTTTCATACTGCATACTACTGAGGAACGCAGTATGCAATATGTACTGTATACTGCATACTGCGTTCGGTTCTGAATACAGACATACAGCCAAAAAAAAGCAACCCTAACTCACCCTCTAAGCTGACGCCTTCAGCTCAGAAGTTTATCGCTAGTACTTAAAATGAAGTGAAGTGAATTTGACATTTAAATGAAAACAAGCCCTTTTAAACTTTCAAATAAAAGACATTCCCATGCTTCACAACGGTTTTGTCAGATTTCAGATCGTGGTTTTTGTCCAGCATTATTTCCCTTGATGCTGCCACGATGTTGATGACTGGGAGCTTTGTCAGCTGTAATTTTCTATGTGCATGAGTTCTTTGTCTTAGTCAAAACTTGACAACATCCAAGTACAGTATTAGTTGTCTGTATTCCAGCTTTGTGTTGTAAATTGTAGAATATATGCGTGTAAAGTCTGGGTTTGCCTGTGTGGGACCGCGGCTGGTACCTGCACGCTGGTTGTCCTCTGTATAGAGAAAACACCGTGCCAAGCCCCAAGGCATATCATGCAGAATTAATTTTGCGCTGCTTAGTGCTCAATGCACTTGAAAATACGATTTGTGTGAAGGCATTGATATGCTAATCCATACAAGTAGCTCTCCTGCATATGAACAAATCCAATTAAACTGTTTTATTATAGGCGGAAAAAACTCTTCCTCGCTCCAGTGCCCTCAGTGCCCGCCCACCGTCGGGTGTCATTCATGCTTAGACACGCAGACCGACTGCGTGGCCATACTGTCAAGAGTGTTTCTGGAGAGAGGTGTGTGTTTGTGCATGCGTGATGATCTAAAGGTCTGTTTTTGCATCTCATCTGCTATGACCCGAGACCAGGGGTTCTCAAACTTTTTGGGGCCAGGGACCCCTTACAAGGGATACAATTTTCCAAGGACTCCATCCCATATAAGTATTCCTTTTATTGTGATTAGGACTGTCAATTGATTCAAATATTTAATCGTGATTAATCACATGATTGTCCATAGTTAATTGCAATTAATTAACAAATTATTTCACATTTTTTGTGAAGTATTTCATACTATTATCAACATGGGAGTGGGCAAATATGCTTGCTTTATGCAAATGTATGTATATATTTATTATTGGAAATCAATTAACAACACAAAACAATGACAAACATTGTCCAGAAACCCTCACAGGTACTGCATTTAGCATAGAAATTATGCTCAAATCATAACATGGCAAACTCAAGCCCAACAGGCAACAACAGCTGTCAGTGTGTCAGTGTGCTGACTTGACTATGACTTGCCCAAAACTGCATGTGATTAACATAAAGTGGGCATGTTTGTAAAGGGGAGACTCTTGGGTACCCATAGAACCCATTTTCATTCACATATCTTGAGGTCAGAGGTCAAGGGACCCTTTTAAAAATGGCCATGCCAGCTTTTCCTTGCCAAAATTGATTGTAAGTTTGGAGCGTTATTTTGCCTCCTTTGCAACAAGCTAGTATAACATGGTTGGTACAAATGGATGTTTTCTAGTTTCATATGATGCCAGTATCTTCACTGTAGCTTTAAAATTGAGCTCGCTCCGAAAGATTGGCGGCCCGTTGGAATTTTATGAGGTTAATTAAAAATTGCAAGTTGCGTTAATGTGTTAAAGGAATTAGTGGCGTTAACAAAATTTGAGTTAAGGCGTTATTATCGCGTTAACTTTGATAGCCCTAAATGTGGTCTATGTTTTTATATAATAACTATTAGGCTCACTGCCCTGTTGTCGATGAAAACTGCTTTAGCAAAGCGTGAAGATCATAAGATCAAGATGTCCTGCTCATTAAAAGCCCTTTTTATTCTTTACTGTAACTGTAATATGACCATAAGAATAGACACCCAAAAAGGGATTTTTGCTCTACACGGGCAAATGTTGGCCTCGAGTTCCTGCTGCAATTGCTTTCTTGCCCGAATTCATTGTAAAAGCCACTCATGTTGTTATGACATTTTAGCACCGGAAACTTCCGAGATGAACCATAAAGCTTCCGCTGAATTGCTCTGTATTGCTGCCCTGTTAGTGACCTCTTTGATGGGGTGACCGCTTGTGCAATAACTTTAAAAGAGTTGACAATTATAGTTGAAACTCAGCTGCCCTGCTGCTGCTGCCTTCAGTGTACTGCTGTGTCAAGGAGGCGACGGTCTATATTCTGGCCTTTCACAACGCTGCCACTTTTTTCTTTTTCTATCTGCTCAGCCTCCATAAAAATGAGTAATTAAACGAAAGGTCACCGATCTGCTGTGATCATGCTCGTCTTGTTTGGTTTTTATGATGCATTATTGCATAATGCGCTATTTGACAGGCAAAGGTTGTGTACTCTGTATTAATAGCTCACAGTGAATTGAATAAAGGAGCATTGTGTGCAGATCCTTTGTCTCTTTGTTCCCTCAGTTCAAGATTTTGACTCAGCACAGAAAAAGTGTTTGAATGTGCGTACTTTCTGTGATCAATATTGAAGTTTAGAGTTAACAATTCATATGGTTTCATCAGCTCTGATACAGAATAACCATTGAACTGTGGGTAAAAAGATGTATCATCATCATTGATGCAATACATTCAAAGTGGCAAAGACAGTTATTCTGGCACTCCAGGATACTTGGGCTGCAACTAACGATTATTTTCAGTATAGATTAGTCAGATCATTTTTTAATATATTTGATTGATTGTGACCCGGCTCCGGATAAGCGGTGGAAAACGGATGGATGGATGGATGATGAATTGTTTAGTCTATAAAATGTCAAATAGTGAAAAATGCAAAATCACTCGATTAATGACTGAAACGATTTATTGATGATCAAAATTGATGCTGATTAATTTTTTCTTACTTATCTTTTTATCGTTATAGGATATCGCTGTTTTTATGTAGAAATAATTTTAAAAAAAATTCCAGACTCGTGAAGGGATCACATGTCAGTGTTGAATAGGTGTGTTTGTGTGTGTTTAGGAAATGACCGATGAGGAGAGGTTACTGATTGAAGATCTTGACAAATGTGACTTTGGAGAGCTCCACGCCATGCATACAGCCAAGTTGGAGGCCAAGAAAACCAAGACCAAGGAGGAGAAACTGGTAAGGTTCACGCTTTTTTTCTTCTCTGCATGTGTATGCTGTTGTTTCCGTAACTTATGGTACATGTCTACAGTCTCCGTCCTTCCCACGTTTCCCATTCATTGTCTATGTAAGCAGCCGTGCCATGCATTCTGGTAGCGTGGCGGCACGATTCGAGAGACGGGGCGTCACATTGGCCGCTCCTCATTTGCATAAAGTTGAAGTCTAGGCTATTTTATGCATATCAGAGGCGTCTGGCGTGACTCGCTGACTCTGGAAACTCCCTAGAAACTTTTAAACTTAACTGTTGTCGATCCAAATTAAAGACAGATTTAGCATCCGCATGGCTTATTTCTCACATAAAATTTTTTCAGAAACACATTTCGGTGAACTATTTTCCTGATATAAGAGAAGAAGGTTTCCAAACGAACGAGCGGCCATGTTGGTTCTGGTTTGAAAGCCAGGAGCAGCAGCCCACTAGGGAAAGCGTTCGTCCAATCGGGTGCCTAGTGCCTTGTGTGTCGTGGCAGCCCATCAAGCGTCCAATGATGAGAAGCGAGGTGATAAAATAACGATAAAAAAACTCCCCCGTGGACACGTACCATTCGTCCCTGATGAGACAAATACTTGTCGCTACAGGCGCAGCACTTCAAAAGGCGTCGGGCAAAACAGCTGTGGAGTGGGGCAGTGTGCACAACCAGGAGATCAAATGTGATTACGGGAAAATGTTGTCTCTCTCTCTCTCTCTCTCTCTCTCTCTCTCTCTCTCTCTCTCTCAGCTAACTAACTAGCTAGCTACTCTATGGCCACATCTACTGGCATCTGGAGGAAAGAAGTGGTAAAGTTGTAAAGCCCACCTCTTATTTGATTTGATTGGCTGCCTTGGCCAAGCTTGACATTGATGAGCGGTGCAACTGGCACTGAAAGTTGAGAATATTTTAACTTTTATGCGCGTCTGAAAACCACTAGAAAAACGTGACTTCTAGCGAAGTGTCTCTGTGTGATCGGGGCCTTACAGTACTCTTCTTCCTGTTAGTGTCTAAATAAGGTCAGCGTGGATAATTAAGGTTCTGGATAATTCTTATTTAATTAAGATTATTATTTGTTTTTGTTTGTTGTAGGCTTTGACAGACGCCAACAAGAAGATAGTGGATGATTATGGCTACTGCCTGCTGGACCAACACAAAGAGCGCATTGGCAACTTTAAGATTGAGCCTCCGGGGCTGTTCCGGGGTAGAGGAGAGCATCCCAAACAGGGCATGCTGAAGAAGAGGATCCAACCAGAGCATGTCATCATCAACTGCAGCAAGTGAGAGTGGGGCAAAGGGATCAAACTGTATACAGAGATGTGTGACAGTTTAGTGATGCATAAGTAAAGGCTGGTCTGACGAAAAGCAGGATTTACTAAAACTCTTATCACCCTAGCTGCTAAAAACCCAGTTGTCACACCTCTTGGTCTGACGTTCTAGCCGGGACACCTCCATGCACAAAGTGTTTAAAAGCTGTGAATCATAGGGAAATCTTTTCATTCTTTTCAAAATGTACATTACTATTTCTTAGTATGCAGCGACGCGTATCCATATTGACAGCTGGTAACAGTGGTATACACTGCTACAGATGGTGCCGTGTTTTGATTTTGACTAAATTAATGTGTTTTCTTCAGGCAACCTCAGAGATATGGTCTGTTAAAGTAGTACTCAAGAATTATAGTTATGCATCAGTTATTCACTAGCCTGGAAAGAGAGCTACATCCACACTAACACATTTTCGTTTGAAAACCCATAACTTTTGCTATCTTCATGCCTAGCGTCCACACTACTCCGGCGTTTTTGAGCCCCTAAAACGGAGACGTTTGAAAACGCGGCTGACGGTCTGAAATTAGCAGGGTGAAATCGTCAGGCTATCCGCCACTTTGGCAGGCAGGGAAACCGCCAGTGATGGGAATAGAGAACCGGTTCCCGTTGAGAGCGGGTTCCTAGTTGTCCGATTACTTGGCATCTCATGCCTCCGTGTCTATCGATTCCTCTGTATTGATGCTGTCTGACAGTTACGCATACACAGTGACGCATTCGCAGGCCGTATCATGTTTTAGTTTGTTTGGGATCGGAGCCACGGCAGAGAGAAAAAAAAAAAACGCTCAAAAGCATGGCGCTACTACTGCTACACCTGAGGGGAGCACCCTATTTTTTCCCTGATAATGCTACACAGTGAACAACAAATCTGTGTTGAAATCAGCAGGAGGAGAGTTAGTAACTTTACCTGTTAGGCAACACAGTCCTGCTTGGTTAAATAACGGAGCTACTAACGTTAATGGGGGTGCCATTAAGTTATTATTATGAGGCGTTCAAGCTCTGCTCAGTAAAAAAGAATTATGGGCGAAGGTAAATAAAGTTATCAGGATGTGTTCAAATGTAATCCCGTAAAATTAAGTTTTTGGCGAGAAACTTGAATAAATCCAGTTGTTTGACAGATTTGTTTCCACAGAAATATAAAACAGATAATAGAGGGAATTATGACCCGTTTAACTTCCTAACACTAGCTCTAAGCAGCTTATAATACTAAAACTAGTACAATCAATTATTTCCTAATCTTTTGAATTGTGTGGTTTTTATGCAAATAACCACTATAGATGACAATAGCAAAGTACAGTAGTGTGTACAGTACCCTCCCTCCCCCGAAAAACAGGACTCCCCCGGAAGCTACAGTATAATTTGAACACTGTACTTTACCATGCATGTAATGTTTTTTTATGTAAAATATATCAAACATTGAATGACATCAGATCTAAAATGTTATTCCTTCATTTAGCGCATAGATTTCAAAAGTGGCAGACAAAAAAAAATACTTGCTTGCCACAGTGGCAGGCAGTGAAAAAAGTTAATTTCAGACCCTGGCTGCTGACCCCGTTTTAGTTTAAAACTCCGGGGTTGCGTTTTAGTCTGGATGGACAGAAATAGAGACCTTTTTTAAAAAAAAACGATGACGCAGACACCCACGTTGGCTTCTTGAATGGGTCTTATCAGTTATGACGTGTTCTTCCCTGATTCGTCACGCCCTGTGCTTCCTGTTTACACGGGCACGTGCATGCCCGGTGTACGTGAATGGTCATGTTAAATGCGTTTCCAGTCGTGGTAGTATGGACGGAGATTAATTCTGATACAGCCATAAAACGCTTGTCTGAACGGAGATCGTTTTGTTTCTTTAAAAAAAAAAAAAAAACGTATAAGTGTGATTGTAGCTGTCACTTCACATAGAGATTACAACTGTAGTATCCATTTCTGGCTTGTGTACTCCAATGCTGCGACTGCTGACACACATTCTTTCATGCTCTCTCTCTGTCGTTGACAGAGGAGGCTGCATCCCCGTGCCGCCTGATGGTCACCGCTGGAAGGAGGTTCGACATGACACCACTGTGACATGGCTGGCCAGCTGGACTGAGAACATCCAGGGCGCCATTAAATACATCATGCTCAATGCCAATTCAAAACTCAAGGTAGCCTGTCAGTCTGCTGCAAAGAGGCGAGATTTGCTCTTACATACGTAGAACAGGCACATGCGTCATAACCAGCTCAGCGCTAAATGAACACTTTTTAATTTAACCGGTTGTTTTATTGTTATAGTTCAAGGACAGGCAGGGGCAGTCTGTGTTTGATTCAACACTTTTTTTAGATTGGCTTTTCAGTTAATAAATACACTTAACCAACCTTCCTGCAAGCACCTGAATGCACTACCAGTCAAGTGTTGCCCTAGCAGCATCTGCGCTCAACTGCTTGCCACTCAACAAAAATGTCATTTTGACAAAAATAACAGCTGCCATGTTATTCACCACAATGGATTATGTACATTAGATAAGTTTTATAGCTATTTTAAGTTTTTTTTTTTGTTTCTTTCCCAAACCACACTGACATGAGCGGAGACCAGTCACTGACTGAAAGGTAGAAAAAAATGCACATTCAACAATCAAAACCTTATAGTCTGCCTTGGAAAATAGTAGGGGCTGTCAGACGTTTAAAATATTTAATCGCAAATTAATTGCACATTTTTTATCTGTTGAAAATGTACCTTAAAGGGAGATTTGTCAAATATTTAATACTCTTATCAACAGTGGAGTTGTCAAACATGCTTGCTTTATGCAAATGTTTGTATACATTTATTATTGGAAATCAGTTAACAGCACAAAACAATGACAAGTATTGTCCAGAAACCCTCACAGGTACTGCATTTAGCATAAAAAATATGCTCAAATCATAACATGGCAAACTCAAGCCCAACAGGCAACAACAGCTGTCAGTGTGCTGACTTGACTATGACTTGCCCCAAAACTGCATGTGATTATCATAAAGTGGGCATGTCTGTAGAGAGGAGACTCGTGGGTACCCATAGAACCCATTTTCATTCACATATCTTGAGGTCAGCGCTCAAGATACCCCTTTGAAAATGACCATGCCAGTTTTTCCTTTCCAAAATTTAGTGTAAATTATATAGCCACTTTCTTCACAAGCTAGTATGACATGGTTGGTACCAATGGATTCCTTAGGTTTTCTAATTTCATATGATGCCGGTTTCTTCACTGTAGCTTTAAAACCCACTACAACTTCAGAAATGGCAAGTTGGGTTAATGTGTTAAAGGAATTAGTGGCGTTAAAACAAATTTGCGTTAACGTTATTACCGTGTTAACTTCACCCTTCGCCCTGGAAAATAGTATACATGGGTTGTATTTAGGATAAGTCATCCAAAATCTATGGATTTTCAAAATTTTCAAACAAACTACTAAGCCTTATTTTCCGCCTTTGCCTTTTCTTGTCTTATTCCATTAGCGAAACACCATGGGCTGCGAACACCAACAGAAAGAAAAAAATGTGGGTAATATAGGCGGCAGGTTTTGACTAGGAAGAAGAGTGTGTGGAATAAAGAAGATACATCTGTGTTTGCTGAATCAGTTTTGATCCTTCTTTATTGTAATCTAAGCAATTCAAAGCATTTGATCAGCTTGCCATTGTTAGTCCTAGTTCTTTGAGGTCAACTTGGTGACTGCCAATTGGCAAGTTATATTGGCAGCCTGCCTCTTGCTTAGCACACACAAAACTGGACACACTAAAATGAATAGTGCTGCATTCCAGAGATACATTCAGTTAGAATGAGGCCACATCACCATAACCTGACCCGCCAGATGGTTCGTTACATAGAACCATCTGAGAAGCTGTCAATGGAAACTGTTTGGAAAAGGACAGGCACTTTCAAAAAAATACTTGACAGGTGATTGGATGAACCATCTGTCAATCAAACTCGGCCAGTTGGACTCTTTTCCATCGAGAAAAGCCTTCAGTTGCTGTTCTTTGCTGCCGTTCTTTGAAATAACTAATGCCATTGCAGCATCTACGCTAACCTCTTCAGGAGCCGCCATTGTTGTTTTAAACAAACAGTCGCCTCTCCGTATCTAGCTGCCAGTAGCTCCTCACAGGACGCTGATTGGCCTGAACCACTGTGGTTCGGACAGAAACGCATTACTACCGAGTCTCCCCTTTACAGACATGCCCACTTTATGATAATCACATGCAGTTTTGGGGCAAGTCATAGTCAAGTCAGCACACTGACACACTGACAGCTGTTGTTGCCTATTGGGCTTGAGTTTGCCATGTTATGATTTGAGCATATTTTTTATGCTAAATGCAGTACCTGTGAGGGTTTCTGGACAATATTTGTCATTGTTTTGTGTTGTTAATTGATTTCCAATAGTACATATATACAAACATTTGCATAAAGCAAGCATATTTGTCTACTCCCATGTTGATAAAAGTATTAAATACTTGACGAATCTCCCTTTTAAGATGCATTTTGAACAGATAAATATGTGCAATTAATTTGCGATTAATTCTGATTAACTATGGACAATCATGCGATTAATCGCGATTAAATATTTTAATCGATTGACCGCCCTAATATATTTACAAAACTGTTAAGCAACTGTTTGTCATTTAACTTGCAAATAAACTTTTTACAGATATAGAAAGGCCAATTTAAACCCTGTTGGTTTCATATCAAACCTGTGCTTTTGTTTGTTGTTTGTATTATTTGCTTACAAAGTCAGAGGGTGTCATCTTGAGAGCAGCTTGATCCCTTATACTGTATGTCCTGACACTGTTGACTACAGACCAGAACTATGATTCTGATGGTAGATCTGTGTTGTATAACTGCAAGCACCAAGCACGCATCCATGTCATGGTCAATAAAACCGTTTGTGTAGGAGATTTGCATTTAAGTTCTAATATTTTTTGTTTCTAAAATATTAAAATCCCATTATGATTTTGTTTGGAGGGTAAATGTGTTATGCGTGCTGAAAAAGACGTGTTTGCGACATCTTGTCATTCTTTCCCCTTCTCTCATTTCTTTTTCGTTCTCCACTTACTCCCTCTTCCTCTTCCTTCGTTCCATCTTTCATGTGTAAAGGTTAAGTTATTCCACTGTTAGTCTCCATGACAATATGCCCGCGTGTTCACTGATGGTGGGTTTAATTGTGTCTCAACATACAGTATAACCAGCAGCAAACAGGCAAAGAAAATGTCATTAAAGTTGTGTAGTTGTGTGATATAACAACCTGCCTTCATGTCATCATTACCATTTTGAGTAATGTTTTGATCGAAGGCTTTTCAAGGAAAATTACTATGTTGTCACTTTGTTTCTTTAGTTGTTTCATGTTTGCTTTTCTCTTCTCTCCCCTGTTGTTATCCCGCCTTCTCACCATCTCTCTTTCTTTACTTTCTCCCTTCCTGCTCACTGTTTCTTTCTCTTCATCTACACCCCTCTTCCCGACTTTCATCCTACGAAGGGAGAGAAGGACCGGGAGAAATACGAGATTGCTCGGCAACTGAAGACATGTGTGGACGACATCCGCAAACAGTACACCCTGGATCTCAAATCTAGAGAGATGCGCATGCGACAAAGAGCTGTGGCCCTCTACTTCATAGACAAGGTCTGGTTCTGCACTGTTGGTCAAGGAAAAACTGATGATAAAGATGCAGCAATTAGGATACCAAGTTTTACATGTTTACACACCGGTGCTAGAAATAGACCGCTGTCAGTTTCACAGATACTTCTTAGTGCTTAGGTCTAATACCGAGAGCCATGTTAACATATCGGAAATCAATGCGTTGCGTCTTGATTGCCTCTTCTGTCTTCTCACATAGCCGAATGGAAGATCTTTTGCGATGAGATAAATGGATTATATGTAGCCATTTTATTCCAGCAACCCCCAGAGCTAATTATCTCGGTCTGCATTGAGTGAAATGATAGATTGAGTGTGTGATTGCTTTTGGCTCATGCCAAAGACTATTTAAATTACTATTCTGCTTTGTTGTGTTTACTGTGCAGTTCTTTATTTCTGTCTCATGTCCCGTGTGTATGTGTACATATTTAATTCGTCTGATCGGCTCATGTTTGCTCTGTAAATGGAAGGCACGGTGCTGAAAGTGCTGGGAGAGTGTATGTGTAGATTTGATGTACATTTATCTCTGTATCATCTTACCCCCAAAAAAGCTGGCACTGAGAGCTGGTAATGAGAAGGAGGAGGGAGAGTCGGCAGACACAGTCGGTTGCTGCTCGCTACGCGTGGAGCACATCACCCTCCACGAGAAACTGGACGGCAACGAGTGTGTGGTGGAATTCGACTTCCTGGGTAAAGATTCCATTCGCTACTACAACAAGGTCCCCGTCATCAAGAAGGTAAAGAAACAAAAGCACTTCCACAACACACATTCATTCCTGCTTTCATGTTTTTGCTTGGACCTGAAAATATTGGGCCTCATTCGACGTTCTTAAGAAGACATTTCTTCTTAAAACCCATTTATGCAGTTTTCACAAAGATTCTGACATTCACCAATGTTTTCTTATTTGGGATTTATTCTTAGGTAAGAAGAGAATCTACGCACACTTACGCACATTTGAGTGCTGACATGTTTGTCCAAAATAATTTGATATTGCGTTTTCTTAAATTCTACAGTTGTATAATATAGGTTTCAAATTACAATAATATTTTTTATAATTTTTAGATAATTGTTTTCATTATTTTACAAAGTATTATGGTCTTTTAAAATAAATAAACACTACACTAACACTACACTAAAGTTATTTATTTATTCTTTTTTTTTTACTTTTGGAATAGTAGTAGTAGTTTATTATAATAACAATAATAATAATAATTATTATTTATTTCGGTCCTTATTGACGATTTTCCAAAAGGAATAAACATATAAATAAATAACAATAAGGCATTACATTAAAGGAAAAACAAAAAAATACTGCCCGAATAGTTGTAGGCTTAAAGGTCATATTGATAACATTTTTATGTAGATGAATGTTTTTTTCAAAATTAAGACATCCACAGAGCCTGTTTTGTTTATCTCTGTGGAAGATATCTGATGTTTGATTCCCACCTCTAACAAGGCTTGTGAGACAGTGTAACGACTTTGGTATCACGTGGTATCTCTGGGTCGCCAGTTAGTGTGTACAAAAAACGGATAAATGGCTGAGATTGACGGTAAGTGCCTAGCAACGACTTGTTGTAAAGTAAATGCAATGTAATGGGGGAGGGAGAATATAATATCTAGTGGCTGAATGTTATCAATAGCTCCTTTAAGCTTATTATACCTGTTAGGCAACCCTTTCACTACTATGTATTCAAAAACAAAACAGAAACAAAACAAAGTTCCTAACGTTTCATACAAAGTAATAATCATACCTCAGTTTTATGTGTTTACCACCTTATTTTAAAGCACATTTTCATTTCCTTGTTTTAAACAACTATTCCCCTAAATTCATACTGGCTCTCTCTAATTTCTAGAAAACCTCTGAATGCAGTTAGAAAGCAGATTATGTTGTGCTTTGTACAATATCTCTGCAGTTTTAAGTTCAATTAGAACACAAACTTTTAAAGCATGTAAGTTATAAATGCATTGGTTGGTTCGTAATAATCTGATCGATATACAATTCATGCTCTCTTCTGTAGGACGGAAATGTGATTAGTGTTGGGTTTGTATGCGTTTCCCCATACCTCCACACAGTAGGTAATGTATGGAACTGTGAGAGAACAATACTGACTCAAGATGTATTTAGTTTTATATAATATTTCAATGGTTTTAGACATTTTTCTCTTTGAATTATTTATGTGTGGTTTCCAAAATAATTTATGATCAATTTTCAAGTCCAGAAATTTATTTTCACACTTTATTTTCACACCAACATCATTTATCATCATTTTTACTTGATAATTGATTTGCCGATTACCAAATATTATAAACTTTGGCATTCTTGACTTAATCTTCTCTTTTCACTCTCTGTGTGTGCACACGGCTCGGCAGTCTCGTGCCTTTTATTGGGATTTGCAGGGTGTTTACCTATGCTAATTAGGATCAACTGGCACACGCCGTCAATTTACGAGGATAATGGGATTCATCATTATCAGAACATGATTCTGATGTAGACTTTTCGTAGGACCTTTCTTAAGAACAGATTTAAGAATAAACTTTAGAAGATATTGGTGAATGAGGCCCATTATTCTGGAAATAATAACAGTTAATACACGTTAACTCCCTTCTCAGTAGAAGAAGACCTCAGCAAGGACTCTAACATAAGAGCTGTTCATTTCAGTACAAAACCAATATATTTCATTATAATAATCTAGGTTTTGCCCTTTGGGTTTTGGCAGAAGTCCCTGCAGAGAAGGTCACTAGTATGCATATCGACATGCACAGAGCCCGAAGCAGAGGAGAACTGAGAAATGTCCTCCGGGCACAGTTGTAGATTGGATTCCTCTGGCTGTGGTGGTTTAATTTGTCTGTCTATTAGAACTGTTGATGTGCCCCTCTGCTCCAGTCTTCTTCTCTTGGATTACATGTTCATGTTGAGTTCTTCACCCACTAATTGAGGTAACCTGGAGTTGGTCTGTGCATCTAAACATCATAACGTGGTTCTAATATTCTGGTCAAGTTTATACTTCGTAAGTAGTACTTTGTAGTACTATAGGAATCATCATTTCTTTCCTTTGTATTAGACGTTCACTATGTAGCAGCTTTTATGCACCATTTGCTGGTAACAGTTTGTCAACTCTTAGAATACGGTATAATCGTTTTCTTTTATCATTATCTTTCCTTGTTGTTTTATAACGTTGCATAGCTTTTAGGTTTTTTATTGATTGACAGACAAAATAAGCAATTATACGGCAAAGTTTTGGCTGACATAACTTGTGATAGGCATTGTCTTTATTTCTGGCATTTTATAAAATGAATGATCAAAATAATTAGCAGCAGATGAATGGATAATAAGAGTTATTTGTTGCGGTCCAAGTTTATTTTTCACTCATGACAACAGAATACTGTAAGTAAATAACTGATCCTCAAGAACAGCTTTACTGGAGTTGAACAACGCAGTATCTGAGTTACCTTCAAAGTGGTAACAAACAATACATAATATATTTATCCTAATGAAGATTAGACAGCCTTGTGATTAAGAAAGATGTCATGCACATCAGTTTCAGTAATACATAGTATTTCATTGTTAACTGTTTATGTAGGTTCATGTTTTCAGGTGTTTTACAGTTAAAGGTGTATTCCAACTATTTCATATTGCAAGAGACAAGAAAAGGTCAAAATCGAAGCAGCAGAGGCCGAGATAACCTGAATTTTAGTTCCTAGTATGGGTCAAGCTCCAAAATCACTGGATCCTTCTTTTCCCAGAATGCAATCTTTGATTAGACCCCAACCTGCCTTCTAAATGTCCATTTCTTTCTTTCCACACCTCCAGTTTATAACCAAGGCTTTTTGTTGTCTCACAACAACCCTGATGACGTCACAGTGACCACAGGCCAAAGACAGTGTAAAGATTGTGATAACAAGAAGCCTGTTGAAACGTCCTTAGACTTTTCACAGTGCTTCAGCTTTTCCACAGTTGCAGTACAACTTTGAAGTTGAGGTTCATGGCTCCTATGTTTAAATTCAGTGTTAATGCTTAGCATCAGATATTATCAGATACAGTGGAAACTGCTTATATGGATCCAAAAGCTTGGGACAGAATCATTCCTATACAAATGCTTTTTAAATAATTTGCTTATATTAATCAAGTAGTCATGCTTACATTGTTCATTTGGGGTCTTTTCATACATGACAACATATGGAAAAACATTTAAAAACTACATTAGACTAACGTCAATTACATTTTTGTTTAGTTTGTTACTTTACTCCCTTGATACTTTGCCTCGCGGACCGTCTGCTTTCCGGGTGGATACCTGAGGCTGGTGCTGTGAGTCCTTTTCTCTCAATGAAAAACGCACGGGGAAAGCAACTGTGGTTGAAGCCGCCCTTGTCAATACCTGGTCACGTAATGCCTCCAAAGTGAAACTCCAAAGTGATCATTAACCACCTCTGCGCCACTGTGGCGCGGGCAGCACATGCAGGCGAACGTCTCCCTCCATGCTGCTCACCGGGTGAGCGTGCGAGGAGCCCCATCAAAGGGGCGGCGTTCGTCTGGATGCACCGCTCACACTGCAGTTACACAGAGCCAGCCAAAAGGCAAAGCCTCACCCCTAGCGGGCCGTTGGTGAAGGAAAAGGCAGAAGAATTGGCAGCGAGTCAGGAAATAGCGAAGCGGTCCGTTTCATTACTTTGTATTCATGTAATAAATATACAAATGTCAATTAGATGGTAATCTGCATGAGAAATAAAGAACAACAAAAACAATTCGGTTATAATAATAATCAGCTTATAGGTATCAATTTGACCCGGACAGAAGCAATCACTATAAACGGTTTCCACTGTATTAGGAAAGAAAGAATAGTAATGAATAATAGATTCACTGTAATTGGAAGTGGAAAGATAACTTGTGTGGTATGCTCTGTAAGTGTGCTCTTACGGCGGTTGATGCCGATAACGCTGTCCCGACACACAGGGGTTACCACTGTGGTAACCCTCCGGTTACCACTGTTAGCTCTGTTAGCACTGTTGCAATTGATTGCACTGCTCTTGCTGTTAGCATCGTTAGCTGAGAGCCGCCGGCTCAGTTGTCGCCATGCGGAGGCAATAGATATGCTCTGAATTTCATATTGAGCACCTTCAAAAACTTTGACATTGATAAAATCTTATGATCAGTTTAAGTCAGTTTAAGTAGCATGCTCAATCGACTGTACAATTGTAATTTTCGCTTGCACAAAAACTTCTCCTTGGCCAGGCTTCATGCTGTCAGGTGTCTTCACGGTTTAAACTAATGCGAATGGGACAGACTGCCAACATGGGTATTCTAAAAGAACAGAAAGTAATTAAGTGTTGCAGCAACTCTTGTCAGTTGTTAGTTTATCTGATACTTTAAATGATGATGCATACCATAATGAGCAGGTTAGCCAAGGCCACACACAAGAAAACAAAACGTGTCTAGAAACTTTTTTTTTTTTTTTTTTTATTATTATTCTTGTTTAGTTGTCTGCAATCTGTCAAACAGCTGTCACATTTGTGTGTGTGTGCATGTATGCATATGTAAATTTTCCATCCCCTCCTCTGGTCTCAGCCCATGCTATCTTCCGCTCCAGAGATGGAAAAAGAAATGTTAGCACCTGACAGCCAGAGTGTTTTGTTTCTTGGCAGAACGTATAATTATTCAAATGAGTGCATTCAAAAGCAACACATTAGCTAGAATTAATTAGTCCCTTGCATATTTTAGCATCATCAATTCCCAGGGAAATCAGTGAGATTGCCGCTAAATGTCACTTGGATTAAAACGGAACAAGGATGGAAGGAAGGGATTTCCATTTCTAACCTCCGGAGAGGTTTGACATCATTTAATCTAATACTTGGGCTTATACGTTTGGCTTATATGTACTGTATATGCAATTTGCTGCTTCTGCAAAAAATCTGCATGCAGAGAACACAGGGCACTACAGGGGATGAATGCAAAAATGGCGAGGAAAAAGAGCCACGCTATGCATGATTATGGACTGCCAATACTGTATGTCCCATATGTAATTAAATGGAAAGAAAAAGTAATGTCATTGTTTCTCAGCAGGAACGGGGAGTAGCCAAAAGGGTTAATAATAAACCATGTTCCCAACCATTGATGCCTACACAGTGACTGATCAGCACCTCAGTGAATCTCTATTGTTTAAAAACAAGTCCCTACTTATTACTCAATTTGTCACCAGTTAGAACGCTGAATGACTTTATCAAATAGCCCCGGAGTGTGGGGACACCTGCAGATGCATAAACGTATTGTGTTGGGTACATTCGGCCTGCTGAACATTTATTTATTTATTTTCTAAATGGGTATTTCTATTCTTAACACACACACTCGCACACAAACACATCACTAGACCAATTAGGCGAGCTCTCTTTGGTGTCTCTGCTTCTCTGAGACTTTTAGACAGACACTGATTTACATTTTCATCCCAAAAGCACTTGCACTTTACTTTTTATATTTTCAGTTTGTTTGCCAAGGGGAATGAAATTGCCACGCAAATCAGCCAATGAATATGTCAGTGTGTTTTTTAAAGCAACACATCTGTTGCCATTAATTGGCGCCTTGCATATTTTACAAGCTTATTTGGGGTAACGGTGCAACTGTGGAAGCCACAGAGTCGCTGGAAATGTCAGATGTAATTGTGCCAGTTTTACTCCTCTGGCTCTGCTCTGGGATGGACAAATGAAGCCAGGCTCCAGATACACACACACACACGCACACACAAACACACACACACACACACACACACACACACACACACACACACACACACACACACACACACACACACACACACACCACGGTCCTTGTGTCTAAGGGATAAACCGATCAGACTTTTTCAGTTCCGATACCTGGGCTTTGATTATTGGCTGATACTGAGTACCGATCCGATACTAGTGTTTAATTAATAAGCAGTATGCCTCACTGTGTGGAAGTAACCAGCCAATGTTTGGTTTGTCCATTCTGGGTTACTGTAGAAACACGGCGGGCTGCGTGAAGAGGACCCGCTCCCTATGTAGATATGAAGGACTCATTCTAAGATAACGAAAACACAATGATTCTTAGTTTCAGGGGTTTATACACTAATGAATAGTAACTAATAGTTATGAATATTATATTCCATTTCTGCTAATAGATCCCTGGAAATTTTACACACTGTTCCTTTAATTGTTGCTTTTCAATACGTTGTAAAATCCACTGAACCTCAGCCGTGCTTAAAGGGACTGTATGTAAGTTTTTACAGGTATAAACATTTTTTAATTTTTTTTTTTTATTGCCAATGTGTGAACAGGTTGTAACCTAACCTCGCTGATAATAGATCCCCTTAAATGTTAATACAACGTTCCGTTAAATGCAGCAACAAATTGGTCGAAACTTCAATGATGCTTCTGGAGGTGCTTGATTAAGTTGGTTGTGTTGTATTTTGCAGTGCTACTGATATATTGAATGCCATTTATAATTAACATATATATTTATAATGTTTTAGAAAAATATCCAAATTGCCACAGTAATCTTGGCAATTGATGACTGCTAACTGACTGACTGGTTTGCTTGATTCCCCAGTTCTTCTTCTTCTGATCAAATTTATGTGTGTATCTTTATAGGTTTTTAAGAATCTTAAACTGTTCATGGAGACCAAAAAACCTGGAGATGAGCTCTTTGACCGCCTCAATGTGAGTGCCTCACTAACTACTAACTGCTTTTCAATGATTTCTAGCCACCCCTGATGTTTAATTTTGAACCTTTTGTGAAACATTGACACACAACATTTGGTATTAATAGAAAGGAATTTTTTTTTTTTAATTATTTTATTATATTTGTGATTTTCTGAAGTATTTGTGAAAACTGCTCACAAGTGAGTACCTGTAATAAGGGTGAGAATCTCCCCTGAGGTGTGTAATATTTGAAGAAAAGGCAGAAAAAAAATTGTGAAAGCAAAATAGAATTATTTTTTGCCTGCAGTAAAGGAAAGGCAGGGACTAAATTGTAAGGTGTAAAGAGATGAGATTGAATGGGGATGAGCCGTTGGCATGGAGAGATGAAAGGGGTAAAGTGAGGAGAAGGGGGAGAATATTGGAAGCGGGGAGACTGAAAGCAGAAAAGGGAGTCTCAAAAGAGAGAGGGGATGGACTCTGGCAGATAAAAATGAAACTGCGCGAGTGGAAATTGAGAGTGAACATGCTGGGCGGATGAATTTCCACACATAAAAACCTGCCGTCCTCTCAACCTCTTCCTCTAGCTGCAGGCAGCAAGGCCACACAGCGTGCAGCAGTTGTACACATGGTTAGTCCACCGCAGGAAGACGTGTGGCTTCTCAGGGTGCAGTTGGTCTTTATAAAACAAGATCAACGGCATTATTTATCTATTTGAGACTGTACCCCTGGCTGACAGATTGTGCTTGAGAAAACATATTCAGAATCACAATACACAGGTTTCTTGTTGTGGAAACCGGGCGACTGCAACAGCAGCGCATAGCCTGGCAACCTTGGGTTAAAGGGGAACATCGGCCATTTTTTAAATATTATTCTGGAGGCTATATAATATGATGGAAAAAATACAGCAACATGCTCATGTACACGCATGTTGCGAGGGCGCGCAAGGAAACCACAAGGTGGCAGCGTCATCACGGTAAACAGTAACTGCCACTGATGGAGTATGAAATTTCAACAATATTTGCAATATAAATAAACATGCCGTCACTTTCCAAATCTATTTTATGTTGACAATAAACACTTATAAAACAGGGAAACTATCATACCTTTCTGACCTTCTTTCGTTTTCATGTAGTTATAGTTTATGCAAGTGCTGTCCACTGGAACCGAGAGATCCATGACAAGATTTCAGTGCATGTTGTGTAGGCTTGCCCCGGTAGTCGGTATTACACAGTGGTCGGGCACACACTGATTACATTAAGTGCCCACCGCCCCCACCGTCGTTTTTCTTTTTTTTTTTTTTTTTTACAGAAATAAAACCCATTTAGTTCATTTTGGCATATCAGCGCCCTGACGACAGACACTACAAACTGAAAGTGAAAGTGTCCGCTCCATACGGAGTCTCAGCACAGAGTAGCAGGAAAGAGAGAGAGAGTTGACGGACAGGACGATGGCGGAGGATTTGGTGTTGAAGCGAAAAGCAAAAGAGCCTATTTGGCAATATTTCAGATTTAAACCCGATGCTATAAGAGAACCATAACACTATTGAGGCAATCGCCGTGGACCGGAGAGGCCAGACACACAGCCACCCAACGGTAAAGATCAAATTAAGCGCTCTACAGATATTTAGCGCCCTCTTTTCTTGTAAAATGTCCGGTGTAATCGGTAACACCAAAGTTGTCACAAGTTAATTAACCGGTGAGAAAATGTCCTCACCGTCACAACATTAGGGATGTGATGGTGATTTATTTATATTGCAAATGTTGCTGAAATTCTATACTGCGCACCCTCGCAATATGTGCGTACATGAGCAAGTTGCAGTATTTTTTTTCATTCATGTTATATAGCCTCCAGAATAATATCGATGTTTTAAAAATGGCCGTTGTTCCACATTAAGTGCTCTGATTGATGAGAAATATCTCGTCTTGTGATACACTCGAGAGAGAGAGAGAGACAGGGTTGTAGGAACAGATGAATGGTCACTTTGGAGGAGAGGGGGTTAATGAGGGAGAAAGAGATGCAGATAAGAAAGAGGAAGGTTTAAGAGGCAGTCGCTTGTTGATATATAAAGATTGACAGGTAAGGAAAAGGAAGATGCGAGACGGGACGGGAGTGAGAGGGTGAGATGAGGAGAAGGAGCAATTGAAGGAAGGAGTGCGGTGCCTCTGCTCTCTGCCCTCTAGTGTGTCAAGAAATGTCAGGGTGTGTTGGAGGTGGAATGGTAATGGCTGCTGTGGGCAGGCCTGATTGGCACCCGTAAAGGCCAGGCTACTGAGAGAGCGGAGGGAGGGCGGGCGGGTTGTGGAGGAGTAGACGGAACGGCAGGAATGTGACAGCTGGTCCAGGTGAGGGGAGGTTAGGAGGGAGAAGGTGGAAGATGGCTGGAAAAGGGAGGAAGGAAGCAAAGTTGACAACCAGGCATCAGCTGCATGGCCGAAGTGAGGAGGAGGAGGAGCACGATGTGGAAGAAGGATGGAAGATGAGTGGGTGCCGCTATCCTCACATGGCCGTAATGTGGAGAGACGGTGAAAGACATTAAATTAAATATGAAAGTGGAAAGTTAGGACTGCAAGGTAAATGAATAACACGAAGAATAAAAGGAGTTATAGAGTTCAGTGACTCCAAGCTCTATTCAATTAACAACCTCTGTGGTGTTTGGAGCTAATCTGGCTTGACTGGTAAGCATGGTGTTAATTGCGGAAATTGTTCAAACTGGGATAACTGCGCACCCTTTAGCGCTGCCTCTCCTGAGAGGCATTCATAGTGTGGATCTCAGTTTTTGACATAAGAAGTGACAGTGAAACGGAAGTTAGTGCCTTTATTTACAGCATTAGCATTCAGCGTATTTTACGAGTGAAACGGAATATAGTTACGAGAAGGATTTAAATCAAATCCTTAAAATTTTGATCGGATTGCTCAAAAGTGGGCATTTATATAACTGCCTCAGGAAAAAGAAAAGGATTTTGCTATAAAAAATACACAAAAAAAATTTTTTTTAATTGTTCTTGGCATTTAACAAAACATTATTGAACAACTAATATGTAGAGACAGAATTAGACCTGGGAAATTATTTTTTTAATTTAATTGTGCCTTGATCTGCACATCATTTAAGTGTAATGATAATAATTAACACCTCAAATTCACTTGTAAGCATTCAGTGTTGCAAACATTTAATTGTAATGAATGGCATTTCATAGGGAGAGAGCAAGAGTGGTCCTCAAAATTAGATACCATGGCGATTGTGCACACACACAGGCCCATTCACACGCATCATGTTGAGGTCTGATCTGAGCTGAAAACGCAGGTGTTTGTCAGGTTTGTCTAGAAGCCTCTTCTCCAGAGTCCTCGTCATTAGAGCTACAGTAAACACGCTGCCTGCGGTTTCAGGTTAACTCTAATCTCAGAGGGATTTCTTCAACTCCTGTACATCTTAGTCAAAAATTAAATTACTAGCGGCTGTGTAGTATAGTCCCTACGAGCTGCTTTATTTTGGCACATTTCATTTTCCCTCCACTCTATTGTATCCCTTCCGCCTTTTCTTTTTTTTTTTGAAACAGGGAACTGACGCAGAGAGCACTCAGCGAAAAATGAAAAGCACATCATCATAGCTAGTTTATAATGGCAACGGTCAATATTTCTGCCCGGCATTAGTCGCCATCACCACAAATTGTCTAGCAGTATGTTAATGAGAAAGTTCCAGTACGTAGCATCCTGTGTTATAGATAAGAAATTAGTTCTGCAGTAATGGCAGGTTGTAATAATACCTCAGGAGATGACAGGGAGGAGTTTGGGGGTGTGAGAGCCATCACACTTGCCCCTCACACTTGCAGACACCTTCATTAGCATTGCAGGGGCAGAGTTAGGTAGCTCATTAGCAAGGCAGGCACGACAGCAGCTGTGTGTGTGTATGTGTGTACCTGTGCGCCCTCCAGCATATGCATGCACACGTATGTATACATGAAAACCCCTCCCTCACCCTATCTCTTAATAGGCTCCTGCAGCGAAACCCACATTCGCACACTCGTGTGTGGCCCCAGACAGCCGGGTCCTGACCCCGCTCTGATTAAACCAAACCACATCATTATTGCAATCCTCACCAGAATCATCAGAATTGTTCCTTTCTTTTGCCAGAGCCGTGAGCTCATCCGAATGTCTTTTTTTCCTTTTCACGTCTGTGAGCTTTCATCTCCGTTTTAGAAACGCACGCGCTATCTGCCTCCTCAAGTCCACGTGTTTGCACCTCGCATCAGTGTGTGTGTGCGTGCAGCGAGTGTACGTGTTTGTTTTTGCCTTCATGCAGCGTGCGCCCCTTACACTGTTAACTCCGTTTCATCTCTCTCTGCTGTTCTGTTGAAGCCTGCAGCCATTTGACAGGAGCTAATGGCTATCTAACCACTGGCTGGGACAGCTCTAACTTGTTATAATACCTACGGAAATGTCAGAGGGGAAATAGTACTGTGATCTTTTTTAATCTCCCCGCTCTAATGGCTGATGATGATAATGAAGGCAGAGATGGTGTTATATGCGTTTTATTTGTTATGGTACATTACAGACGCTTTAAACACTGAAGTGGTGCAATGCCACAGTGCCACCTTGTGGTAGAGTTTTGATTCACTTGGTCTTAATGGTGTTGTGATGACGGTGTACAGTATCTGTTTTATGCCACACTGATGTGAATGTGTTGTGGCTCTCTTTCCCATTTCTCATCGCAGCCAACCAAGCTGAACAAGCACTTGAGTTCTCTCATGGACGGTTTGTCTGCGAAGGTCTTCAGGACATACAACGCTTCCATCACCTTACAGCAGCAGCTCAAAAAGCTCTCAAACAGTAAGCCACACACACACACACTCATTATGCTATAAAGCAGTCTAACATTACATAAATAGCTTTTTTAAAGCACCTAGACAGGGATCAGTATCAATTATCTCATTACCTGACTGCTTGTGTCATGGAGTCCCGTGATAAAACTGCCACACTTTTTTGCTTGCTTAATTCAAGACACCCTGACGTCAGGTTGCAGGAGTACATTATCACTGTACACAGTGCTGTGCTGTCTCTGCCTCACTCTTATCTGGGTCCCATTGGCTGCCTCTCATCGTTTTTTCATTCAGAGATAGAAGTGTCACACTCTTCTTCTCGTTTCCGGATTGCCACTGAGAGCCGATCCGCAGGATGGCACGTGATTGTAGTGTGTGTTGTGTGGACCCCAGGAGGAATAGATGGAGCTTATAGGGACCTGAATAAATGAAATGAAATAGCAGCAGCCTGTAATTTTGTATGTGTGTGTGTGTTCAAGGTCAAGATTTGTGGTGCAGATGGTGGGTGGGCAATAATAACATGAGGGACACCAGCATGTTTTTTTTAATCTTTTTTTCCATCTCCTGTGCGTAATTCTGGTCAGATGTGTGCTCTCAGTGGGATATTCCTGTTTAAAATAACTGTTCTGTCACCCTCCAAAGAGTCTGACAATACGGCAGAGAAAATGCTGTCCTACAACAGGGCGAACAGAGCAGTTGCCATTCTGTGTAACCACCAGCGGGCGCCGCCAAAGACCTTTGATCAGTCTATGGCTAACCTCCAGGCCAAGGTAAGAACAGCTCGACTCGGTTTGTTGGACACGGTCATTCGTCACATTAACATTTACAGGGGATGATGACATTTTTCATGTTTATTGTGACAGTTTATTTAAAGAAAGCCAGGGTAGATTTCAAGAGACAGTGAATCTATTGTAACCTTTCCAGCCCAGTCAATGATATTTTGAAGCTAACAGTAATCCACATATAACAACATGCCCTTATGTGCACCATCCAGATTGAGACTCGAAAGGAAATGCTGGCCCTAGCAAAGACGGAGCTGAAACAGGCCAAGAAGGACGCCAAGACCAAAGGCAGCCCAGACCCCAAGCTGCAGATGTAAGTGTCACAATAGTGCTGGAAAAACAGCAAGATGTGGACCGTAAAACAATTAGAAAAGATTGACAATAAGCACTAATACAAAGGTACCCTGCAGGTTTAAAGTCGAGATTAAATGAAAAATTTCTTTTTAACCCTTTTTAGAGCAACTCCCCGGTCATATTGTGCACCTATTTAACAATATATGCAAAAAATAATAATAATTAGTGAACTGTTAGTCATAACCTTTTTTTTTATTTGTGAACAAATATAATTAATGAAACATTATTTTAAAAGATTTCTGAATCTGCTCTTTTGGTTTACAGAATATGATTTTTTAGAATTAAATTTTCAGACGAAGGCCTTGATACAGTATGTGTAAATAATAAAATAATTATTCTAATAATAATAATTAACTATAGCACGTTTTCTCTTAAGCTTTTGGGGCGTTATCTATAGTAATAATAATGGTACAAAATGATGTAAAAACTTTTAAGTCAAAAACCTTCTAATTTTCTTAGGTGAGGACCCCCAAACCCCAATATCTCCTAGTATGCTACCTTTTATTCACTGTAGAAATTCAGAATGTAACGATGATTTGCTGATACCGGCCAATCCACATGCCAGCATGTGAAGAAGGGGAGTACTGGCACTTAGTTTTTCATCTTCAAGCACTGCTTTAAACAACAGAGATAACTGCAGGGATGAAAGCAACTCGCTTTTCAGTGAATGTCGCTTTTTTCACGCCAATTTGGGTGACTTGTGTGATTGACTGGTGTGTTTGTGTGTGCTGGAGAGAGAGACAGCGAGGGGAAGAGAAGGTGGACTATTGCACGCAATGTTTCTGTAAGTTATTAATAACTTACTGGGAATGCTGCTTTGTCACTATTTGATCCACCTGCGGCCCGCCCGAACCCGCGGTATTTTCTAGTAAGCTCGCTCGAACCCGCGGGACCCACGGAATGAATTAACTAATTAATTATTATTATGTTGCTTTTTTAGAATTCGAGTTGATTCAGTAGATTCACATGATTTGAGTCGAGCGATCCACATGTTTTATTACATTATTATTGTACATTTATTTTTCTAGTAAACAATACATTAACCATCATTGTGGCATGTCTTTATCAACCTCATAGTGAAGGTGTCAATAAATATAATAAATAAGGTCTACTGATACTTATGAATACTTAAAATACAAAACTTAAAATATGCAATAATTAAGATCAGTGCATATGATGGAATAGTGGCATTAGAATATGCCAGATGAACCAAATTTGTACTTTTACAGTCAATTTTTTTCTTAGGGCTCCCTTAAAGCTGCAGTATGCGAGATTGGAGCAAATATGATTAAAAAAAGTAATTTTTATAAAACGGTCGCTATATCGTGACAGTAGTATATGAAACAGGTAACCTGAAAAAAATCATGTGCCTCTGTGTCCTACTGTGTCCTCCTGTGCTCCTAACGGCATCTGAAAGATTTCAATTACCGGAGGAAAACAAGCAGTAAGAACTGATCTGAGGTCCGCTGTCCAGCTGCCGTCTATGAGAGCCGGCTGTCAGTCAATCGCGAACTTCGACCAAACGGTCAAACTAGGCCGCGCTGATCAAATATGAATCAATATTCTGTTACTGTAATGCCTATTTCTCGCCTCAAATGTTTTCAGAATCATCTTGTAGTGTACTGTTTAGCTGTAAAATGAGAAAGTTTCTGACGCGGCCGCCATTGTAAAATCTGTTGAAGGAACGCCAAGTTCAAGAGCACAGCTCTCTCAATGAAATGACCTGTGATTGGTCAAAGTCTCCCGTCACTGACTAGATTTTTTAAAGCCTGCAAACAGAGCCATGAAGAGGTGTAGAAGTCTAGTTATCTCGCAGGACACTTGAATTACAATATGCTGAAAGATTATTATGGAATTTTTGCCCAATGATGCCAAAAATATACTGCCTACTGCCACTTTAAGTGGCTACCTTTCCCCACTGGCTGGCTACTCCATATCCTTGTGGGATTTCCAATTAATTTAAGCATATAGCACAGGCCTTCATCACATGGTTATATTTTATTACAATGTCGCATTTTTTGTCAATTTCGGATAGTTCTCTCTTTATTTCACCATACTCTGTAACTGCTTCACTGTGAATAATGAGCTGTAGGTTAATGCTACAGGAAAAGTAAGATATTGACTGTGATATCATGTCAGTCGTGGTGGTAGCCCTGCTGTTAACTCACAGAGATGAGCTTCACTGCTGTTCATTTTTTGTCTTTGTGCCTGGAGCCAAAAGGCAATTACAAACACTTTGCTAGTTGTACGTTACAGTGCAGTAAGACAGACGAGACTTAATGGACCATTTCTGTTTTTGTGTGTATTTCCTTTAATTCGTGATCTAAATGTTTGTTCAGACTTCAGAGAACATTATGTAGTATTGAGTGGTGCATAGAAAAGGATCATTTAGTTCTGCTCGACGTCTGGTGAGATTTTTCAGTGATGAATGTAAACCATTTGTGACAACAAAAAAGGATATTTATGTGGTGTTACAAACCTACACAGTGGTGTATTGTGCTGTCTATCACCCCGAGCCCCTAGAGTATTTAGCATTGACTCTTTTGTTTTCTGCAGGTTGGACATTTGCTACTACTTCTAATTATTTACACAAAACATCTTCTGAATTAGATTGCATACTGATGAAAGTACACTGCTTTTTGCTTGCCCAGAATGTGGAAAGAATTCACATTAAAAGACCACATCAGGAGTCGTATTTCTACCAGATGTGTCAGACTATTGCACCTGCCTCTGTATATGTTTTCTGTCAGGGTGGTGGAGCGGAAGAAGGCAGCAGTACAGCGCTGTGAGGAGCAGCTGCTGAAGATGGAGGTCCAGGCGACTGACAAAGAAGAAAACAAACAGGTTGCACTGGGTACCTCCAAGCTCAACTACCTGGACCCACGCATTAGCGTGGCCTGGTGAGTCAACACTAACATACACACACTCTAAACAACCTTGATGCCTTGGTGAAAACACTTGTACATACCCTCTGCTTAAATTCATGGACCTGCATTCCTACGTGAGAGCAAACAGACAAATGTGGGTTTTCAAATAGAACCACCTGGACCACCTCCACCTGGGGTCTGTATCTCAAAGCAAGATTATTCCAGTTTCCAGATTATTTCAAATTAAAGCAACGAGTTTACAGATCATTAGACTCACTTTGATTTCTATTATACGACGGCGTATTAGGGCCATTGTAGGATAAAAAGAAAACAATTACAGAGCCGGGGGAGGGCGGTTATATTCAGAGAAAAAAATTCAGAATTTCCGAGATTAAAGTCATTTACGAGAAAAAAAACTTGGATATTCTCTGAGATTAAAGTGGCAAATTTACAAGAAAATAAATTAAATTTGTAAATATACCAGACAAAAACCTCGGAAATTAGTAGAGTGCAAAACTGTGGTAATGATAGTGAGGTATTTTTTGTTTAGGAACCACATCGCTTCACTTTACAAGGGTGGATCAGCCTCGTCACATTTATGCCACCGTTAAATACTGCAGTAATGTGGGCCACAGAGTGCAAAATATATTATTATCATTATATAAATTATATATTTTAGCAGACTCTCCATTCATCCATTCTCATCTGGTTACCCAGGGCCGGGGGTCGAGGGTGCAGAAGGCTAAGCAGGGTATTCCGGACGTCCCTCTCCCCAGCAAACTCCAAGGATATAATTCACCATAATCTGTGGTTCAACACAAGCACTTATCTCTGTTGTTTTCCCTTCACACTGACACAGTGACAGTTAAAAGCGTCAGTGCAAGCCTACATGTAGTTGTTCATCTCTACTTTCATGTAACTTCTATAATATTAGCACTTAGTTTCATAAAAGAACACATTAAGAACAAGAAAGAAAACATGTATGTGTGTCTTTCAGGACCTTCGCTTCGCTCAGTTTTTTTTCTCGTAAATTTAAGACTTTATAAATCCGCTAATTTGTGAGTTTGTTTTTTAATATATTTATGTCTTTAATCTCCGAGTTTTTTTTCTCGGAACATTATCCCACTCCTGCGGCCCCGTAATTATTCTGTTTTTACCTACAATGGCCCTAATACGCCGTTGTACTATGATCTATAATCCGAGATATAATAAATGTTTGTAATGTAATGATTTGTCTACTCTGGCTTGCAAACAGATTCTCACATATAGCAGGAAGCTAGCTGACACTTGTCAATAATGCAGAACACAAGGTGACTTTGTAAAATAGAGAATCTTTTCTATAGACTCATTGAAATGATGATTGTGGATAAAACATGTCTGCAGTAGCATAACTTAGTTTCCAGAAAAATATAATGCATAGCATTTCTAATGTGGAAATTAAGCTATTTGAAAACCTTTTAATTCATGCTGTTATTCTATCTGTAGTTTTGCGCTCTTCCGCATCAAAGAAAACAGTGTCATTTTCAGCTATGGTGTTCTATATTGCTCATATTTATTCATTACAATAGTTTCTTCATCTTCAGACCATAGTTATTATAGTTAACTTAAACGAAAATAAGCAGTGAAAAATATTTTCAGTAAACTGAAACTAAATAAAAACTATATCCTTCAAGAAAACTAAACTGAAACGATATCCTGGTTAAAAACTTATAAAATAAAAATGAATGCTGCAATTACTTCACATCGGACACTAAAGTAGCACTAAGAATAAAAATTATGGCCATTCTTACACAGTTCTCCAACCATGTATTTCATAAGTAGCTACATACTTCTGAGACATTATAGCTGGCCCTAACAAAAACAAACTAAAAAATAAATATATCAAAACTAAAACTAAACTTTTCCGTAATAAACTAAAATGAAATTGAAAAGTCAAAACTAAAATAAAATAAAAGCTATTTGGAAATTCAAAACTATTAGAACCTTTCTTCAGACATACAGTAAAAGCACTAATGTCAGTAATCAATTTCTTTCCCATAACCACTCTATACTTAACGTGCTCAAAAGGTCAACTGCATATAATAAGACCTATAAAATCATTGTATTCTATCAGTGTCTTTATATTCTCCTACTTGATACCTCTGTGCTTGTTTTTTTAAGAGAAAAGATTTTGAGACCTGTTAGAGGATCAACTGGTGGGTTAAACTATTTATTTTGCTTAACAATGGTTTTTCAATTTGTTCAGGTGTAAGAACATGGAGGTACTGGTAGAAAAAATCTACAGTAAGACCCAAAGGGACAAGTTCGCCTGGGCCATCGACATGACGGAGGCAGACTTTGAGTTCTGACTTTAAGATTCTGAAAACCCCAGTCTCATAAGATGATCTTAAGATGCAATTAAGGAACCAATCACTTTAATAATAATACATACAGAACTTTAATATTGCATTCATAATATGTTCATGGACTACTGGTGTTGTACTTCATTAGATTATGTGACACGTTTTCTCTACTGCTGTTCATTTCTGTTTGATGTTTTTGGCACTTCATTTTGTTGGTTAGTTGTTTTATTTGTACATTTTGTGTTGGCACTAATTTGAATAAAGGTTCCTATCATGCAGTGAAGTGACACACTTTTGAGTGGACGTTGTTACAAATACCTCTAGTACGGTACAGATTAAATGTCAGCTAAAAATTGACCATTATAGAAGGTAAATTCCCAATTTACCAGCTTAGTTGACCCTTAAGTGTAATAATGAACTGTCATTTCAATACATTATAAACAATATAGATCAAAAAACATGCAACACAGACATTCCAGATACTTTGCATGATAAAATACAACTCTGGCTTAAAAAAATAAATACAGAAAAACACTGAGCACCTTGGAGTTATTTCTATTTTTAAAAATTCACTCAGCACCTGGCTAAATATTTATTATGTAATACATGACAGACAGCGTTGTATTAAATAGCTTTAATAGAAGAAAAATCAGTTGAAATTGGAATGCATCCCACACCTTGGTAGTAACAGTGCGGTTTGTAAAACACTACAGGCTTCAGATGTTCACTGTGCCCATTTCCCATGTTGGTAGGGATGGAGGTTCCAACGGCCTGTTAGCCTGCGGGTTGTACTTCTCAGCACAGGCTAGAGCAAAACTGTCCCCATCGCCTCATGGGATTTAATTAATTATGATATATGAAGGCGGCGAAATAACCTCCGGGTCGGCTCACAAAAATCCTCAAATTGCATTCCTGCACACGAGCGTTTCAACAACAGTTCATGAAGGGCATATCGCACTATTCTAGCTTACAAATAACGTTCAACTTTTCAAGTCATTACTTAACTGTAACCGTTTATCACAATATTCAATATATAAAAAAGCATTCCACAGAACGAGACACCAAATCAATTGAAGTCAATTTCAGAATGAAAAAGTCTGCTGCTCCTGAATATGGGACCGACTTCACACCGCGTTACTTAGGAACCTGCGGGACAGACAAAACAGATGGTCTGTGTAAATTAATTTATAAACACATAAGCATTTTGCTACGTTTACACGTGACAAAGCAAAATTAACACGACATGCTTAAAGGGGTACTACGCCCATTTTCAAAATTCATACATGCTGCTCCTATGGTCTAAGACAGTCCAAAACATATTAGTAGACATGAACAACTCTCTCCCAAATCCCAAAAAATAGAGTGCTGAAACCATAGAAATAAAATCTAGTACAAAAGAAAATGGCGATTGCTGTTAGTTGTTATGGTGACAACAGAACACACGTCAATGGGGCCGTAAAGTGTGGTCGCAGCTCGCCGGAGAGGGACCGTTTAGACCCAGCGCTGCCGCTGGCCACCAGCCCACTGTTCGGCTCATTTTCAATAATCAGTGCAGCACCAAAGCCTCGCGGAACCAGCCCAAGAGCTTACCAGTCAGCTGTCTGCTAGCTAGCTAATTCCACCATGCTCCAATGCCACACTGCTTACAGAACACGAGCCGAACAAAGTTGTCACTCACTCACTCCACTGCTCAGTTAGTCGTCCAAAACCTAAACTCAGGCCCTGTTCAGACCTGGTATTAACATGCGTCCTGAGTGATCCGATCACGAGTGGACAGCTACAAGTAGTAAGTAAGTACAGGTGTGAACGCACGCAAGACGCATTGAGGACGCATTGGGGTCAGACCACATTCAGAGGTGGTCTGGGCCCCATATGGCCACATTCTTTTAGCAGTGTGTACACAAATGTGTCCTGGTTCACGATGAAGGAGCGCAGACTCAACTGACGTCCTGCTGGAATCAGTGGGTCTCTGCGCTCCTCAGGTGAACAGACAGGTAGACGCGAGCGCTTGTCTGCCCCGCGGCATGGAAACGGCCTCTGTGCTCTACTGTATTCTGTCGGAACAACTGTATTTTATTAAAATATATCTTATCTATAGGTTACATATCTACAGATTAAGCACGCAATGTACATTATTATCATACTGTCTGTGTATTTGTTCCGGTGCTTTGCATGGAGCTGACAACTGCCCGCCCGCCCGCTCGCTCTCATCTACGGCTCTCTGAAGCTCTGTACCCCGCTGTTGCCTGGCAAAGGTAGCGGTGCCGGCGGCACGGAGGGCCCCAGGGACTGCCGGTACAATAACCTTATATTTTGATGTTAATAAAAATGTACCCGAATTCACAAATATGTAGGATATTACTACTGACATTCATATTACATCACAACTGCATTAGCCATGTTTCTACTACGTGTTTATTTGCATATAGAGCGGGGAAGTGAGATCGGATCACAAGTGGTCACTCAAGACGCATGTGGAGACGCATTCTATTGCCAGGTGTGAACAGATGTACTTAAAGTTGTCAGATCACTCAGGATGCATGTTAATACCAGGTCTGAACCAGGCCTCAGTGAATCCGCGACCTGCCGCAAGTCAGCTTAGTTTATGCGGAAGTCAGCCTGCTACAACAGACCCTATGGCGACGGTACACATAAAAATGGCAGCCACTCTGACCAACCTGCTATGTTGATTTTAATGAGAATGTCCGTTCTACTCCTATATTCTATTTCTATGGCTAAAACTCAAACTTGATGTGATGTCATAGGGTATAAAGTGTGGAAACGCTTCATAGACAATGAATTGGGAGAGATGTTACACTGAGAGCCCCCAGGGAAATGTTCTGAGTATATGGGTTCATTTTCTGTTTCCCATTCATTATCTATGGCGCAGCTCCAGATTTTATTTCCTATGACATCACACGTTTGAGACATACTTCTCTGGTTTCTGGCTTTGAGAGAGAGGAGCTCATGTTCACACACATTGATTGAACTTTCCTAGGCTATGGAAATAACATATTGGAAT
Organism: Sebastolobus alascanus; assembly: GCA_916701645.2. Lineage (NCBI taxonomy): Eukaryota > Metazoa > Chordata > Actinopteri > Perciformes > Sebastidae > Sebastolobus > Sebastolobus alascanus. The sequence continues at coordinate 5,451,335 of CAKAOJ020000022.1, read as the reverse complement.
TCTTTATTTGGGTTGTGTTACCCTTTAATCAAATAATTAAATGAGATATTTAAAACTAATGGCAAAAGACATTAGTCATCCAATCTTCTGATATCTATACATTCTTAAGATTCATGGGTCAATCAGGAAAAGGCCAATAGACCTTGAAGCAACATGTAGAGCATGAATAAAAGCTATTTGGGTAAACTGGTGTTGCACTGTTTCAAAAGCTAGATGGGTATACCGCTTAACTTCATTATGAGCCTTGACCTTCTTTAGCCTTTTCCGGCGCTGCCTCAATCTCTTCGACACCAGCCTGGGTCATCAGGTCGGCGATGTTCTTCTCCAAGTCATCAATGCGCGTGCTCATCTCATCAAGTGGAGAAGCAGTTAAGGCACATAATTAACATAACTCACAAAGTTGCTCTTAAATGGGCAAAATTATGTCTAGGTCAGTCTGTCAGTCCACCATGGAGATGTCAATCCATTATTATATTAAACTAGATTAAAATTCAGACCCTTCATGCATTTATTCAATGAACAAGTGGTTGCTTCATTTTTAAGAGGACCTATTGTGCTTATTTTCAGGTGCAGACTTGCATTTGGGGTTTCTACTAGAACATGTTTACATGCAAAAACACTTGACTTTTCTCATACCGGCTGTGCTGCAGCACCTCTTTTCACCCTCTGACTGAAACGCTCTGTTTGAGCTCCTGCCCCGTCCCCTCCTGAAAAGCCCAGTCTGCTCTGATTGGTCAGCTGGCCCTCACTCTAACTAGCTTTGTTTGAAGGCATGCCAAACTAGCCGCTAAGCAAGCCGCTAAGTGTGTTACTCGGTGACATCACCATGTTACAGAAGAAAAGGCAGGACTTCAAGCAAGGTGTTTCAGACAGTTCAGGAGCAGTGCTTCTGTGAGGGAGAGTAACTCCCTTTGGCATGGACTTCGGGCTTTGTAACTTTGCGGACCTTTTACATGCACAAAAAACTACAACACACTAAGAGAAAGGGAAAAAGCACAAAACCATAATAAGCCCCCTTTAAATAATTAGTTAGGATATTCCTCCCGATGATCTGGTCTGACATGGTCTGGAACTTGTCCTGCATCTGTTGCAGCAGTGTCTGGACCTGTGAAACAAACAGCGCAAATACCGTAAGTGCAACAATGAAGCCACAAATACATGAATCTACTGATTAAAGTTGGTTCACTGAAGATGGCAGCCATACATCAAATTCACCAGTTTAATTTGAGGATGACACAATCAAGAGGATTTAAATGGCGAATCAAACATTTTCTCAACTGTTGTCGGAGTTTAGAAGCTCCACAAACTGCCGGCACAGCTAGCTAGCTCCTGCCGGGATCGCCACCTCTCCACCCGGGCATTCACTCACACAGACCCCGCTATGAGCTGGAGCTCTCTCAAGAGACCGGTCTCGTAGACGAGGGGCTTTTATTTCCTGGTTGACGGAGGTGGGGGGGTGGGGGCAGCAGCTCGCTGGAGAGCCGGCCACAGAGCAGCAGAGAGGGGAGGGACAGAGAGAGATACCTGCTGAGACAACACGACCCTTTTTAACATTACTCTAATATCTGGAGGGAGATCAGTCCACTCGTTTGTTTCTGTAACTGAAAAAGCAGTTTGAGTAACGTAAATTTTGTTCGGCAATGTTTTCTATCCGCCGTCTCCCCTCGTTGATAATCCTGTTTGTCTGACTTCACTTTGAGCTGTTAGAATAAATAGTTTAAATCTGCAGTATTTTATAAAGTAAACTAACAGTTAATGATGCTGTCAGTGGACTATTTACTATTAACAATACCTCTGCCACTGAAAAACATCAGCACTCCCACTCTAATGCACCATGCCTGTGGTCTATGAATGATTTAAATAGGCAGCAGGACAATGATAACAAAAGTATCTAGTTTCCTTGACAACAATGTAAAAGCTCAGTAACCATGGGAGATGTTTCTTTAACTCACTGTGATAAGCATATGTGCAGAGCAAGGAACTCACAACAAATTCATACTATTCTGTATTGGTGCATTGATGCCCATTACATAATGTGGCTCTTTAGAAGTGGTTTCTAAGTGGTGTCAGTGCCCCCAGACACTGATAAAAAGTTTAATTTGCCAAAGACTTGTTGTTAAGAGGTACCCTTATCTCAATAGTCAGTATGATAAAATGATAAAAAAAAAAAAACTTATCAAAAGTTTGTATAACTGGGTGTCCTTGAAAAGGTGAAAAGAAAAGGTGAAAATAAAGGGTTTAGTGGGGTTTAAAAGAAGCCCAACAATTTATGTGAATACAAAAGTGTGTATAAAAAAGAATACAGGAAAAAAACTACTACAGGGGAGTATTAAAGACAGAAATATTCTATGGTTAAAGGTTTGGGAGGGTACCCGTAGTTTAACGTCTCTTATGCTCATCTCCATGACAACACTCAGAAACATGACCCCCAGCTATAGAATACCATTAACGCGCTGAATTGTGCAAAGTTATGTGAGTGAAACTGCACATTGTTCTATATGATGGAATTTGACAATTTACTATTATTAGACCAAGCGTCTCCACAGAAGTAACGTTACACAGCAGCACAACTTCTGTGTATGTAACGTTAATGCTATGCGGTTCAACTCGGTTGTGATTTTGGTGATGTCATGTAAAAGCCCTACTGACCATTAACGTTACATAACGTGCTAAACAGAAGCCAGGACGTCCTGGCGTCAGTAAACAGGGTTGAACACGCCGAGCTCATAAACATATTTCATTAAGCAAACAAATAAATAACATGAAATGCCACACACGCGCTGCTTTACTCTGCTTACAAACTAGCTAAACGATAACTTGCCACCGTTAGCATTCCTATTGCCATTGCTAGCTAGTCTGCTGTAGCTAACGCTAGCTTGCTATCTCGACTCACCACATTGGTAAGGTCCTGCACCGACTTGGGATCCGTCTCAGCCATGTTGTGGTGTAAATTAGTATCAGTGCCTAAACAGTACTAAAATTCAAGAAGCTGTGTAACGCTTATTTCCCACTATGAGGTTTGTAACTCCACGAAAACAGATAGCAAATCCCTCGCACCACCCACCGCACCGTCAGCTGTTCCACAATACGGGAAGTCTCGCGAGAGCTGTGTTCACGGAGCTGAGAAATGTGGGACATTGAGTTTTGAATGAGGAGCATGTACAGTACTAGTTGTTTAGTTTAACCCTTAATGGCCTCAAAGAGAAGACCATAAACGGCACTCATCCAAAGAATGTGTTTACTACAGTTATGCTGCATCTCATTAAAGTGCCCCCAACGACCTGCATGTTTGATGCTGGAAGTAAAGAAGTGAAAGTAATAGTGAAACAACAGTGTATGTGTCTGTGTGCGCGTGTGTGTTTTTGTGTGCCTGCAGGCGCGGGCACATTTCCTCTCTCTTGAGACTGAGTTGGGATTTGAAAGTTGGAGCTGCCAGGGAAGCCAGCCAGTGTGTTTTGACGCTGAAAACCTCCGTGTGCGAGTTGGTGTTTTGATAAGGTGAAGGAAAGTGAATGAAGGCGACTGGTGAGTAAAGTTGGAAGTTGTCCACGGTTTACCTGTTAAACGTTGAACTTTAAATTCTGCTACTAACTTAGACATACAATCTTTATCGGGGGACGATCCATACACACTCAGACCGGTGGGTATTGTACGTGCTGTGAGCGCACTTTTTTTTTTTAAAACAAAAACAAAAATTACCCCATTTAGAACAAAGACGCAGACTTGGCTTTTAGAGTTTAGCTCAGAGTGGTGAATTCGACACAACACACGTTAAACGCACTCTTCTTTATACTAATGTAAATCCATAACAGTGTAGCCAGACGGTGTAATACAGTAGCTGTTTTCTTAGTGTGCTGTGTTACCCAAAAATTGATGCCTGTATGTTCAGGCATGTTAGTGACCCAGCCCCATGAAGCTATGCTTTGCTTGCATAACAGCATGTCCTGTTACTAGAGGTGGCCCAACACATTTCGGCTATCCTGTGGTGTGTGGGTGTGATGGTTTACTCATACACAGCCACACAGAAGGAATTAGCTGAAGACACCTTGGATTGTTAAAATTCTTGAGTAATGTTTAACAGCAGGAAACCTATAAAAAAAAGACTCAACAGAAGATTTTGTTCAAGAGCTGCTCTGCAGTTTTGCACTCACTTTGCATTATTAATCATATTAGTTGTTCAAACGCTCTACAGAAATGACAGGGAGACATACACTGAGGTGTAGATAACTTGAGAATTGGCTTTTTGCTCCACCAGATCCACCCGCCTGGCTCTATCCTCCAAAGCAGTGAGGTTTTGGCTGCAATATTGACCTTTTTAAGTCCTTGTTTACAGCTGAGTTATGTGAAATAACAGATGACTAATAGGTAATCAGACCCCGCTCATCTTCTGGATGACTCTCGGTGCTCCAAGTACAGCTGCATCTCCTGTTGTGTTGAAATCAGCAATCATACACCGGGTGTGATAAAAAAACAGAGAACCTGCTGGTGAGGTTTTTTTAAAAATATTTTGTCATGACTGAAGTACTTCTTAGTGCGTTGACTGGCTCTCTAAGCAATACCGAGTGACTTATCAGCTGACACTGACTGCCAAGTATGTGTGTGACTTGGCAAAGGACTTTATGCTGGCCCTCTGTTTTAGATTTAGGACGATGAAAATCTATTGTTTATTACACAGCCATGAGAAGTATCATACGCAAATCACGTCACACCAGTTCCTGGCACTTCTCCCTATTTGCTCAGAATTTGTAGGTCATGGTTTTGTGTACATAACAGCAACATACTGGCTCTCACATTGTCTGAAATGTAATGAATCACTCTATTTGTTCTGTAGCGTGCTCTGGGGAAAGAGGGAATTACTAACCTTTAGTAACTGATGTTATTATCCCCTCAAGAATGCCTGCCAGCACTTGGCAAAAAACACCACTATTTTTAGGACCTGAACTAAGTAGTGCTGCAGACAGGAGGACAGCCTGGTAATAAATCATATGTGTTAAACAGTGTGAACATGCAAGAGTGAAGAACCTGGAGTGTATTTGTCAGAGAGAAGTCGGATAGCAGGAGGAGACACAGACTTGCATTTTATCTCCACACTGTAGCAGCTAATACCGACAGCTCCCACCCAGGACACCTTAGCGGTGCCCCCAATACCCGCCTGTCATCTCTGCCTTCACCGGCCGTTGGCTATTTAACCTTTCCTAGCCCTCCACTTGCTCTTTCTCTCTGTGGGACATTTCTACATCTTTGACTTCAATTCCCCACTTGTCATCCCCGTCTGGCTACGAGGCTGCTCATTCATAACACACACATCTGTACCTTTCTGTAAATGTGTGAGCCTACATTACCGCTTATGTCTATGTAATGAGAAAAGGTAATTTGCAAGGTTCTGGTTCAGGTGTGTCCTGCACAGCCAAAATATCCATGTAATATAAGATTATTAATTAAAATGATATATTTATTCAATCCGTCTATTATTAAATAACTACTCTGCTTACTCTGTTTCTTTGAGTCAGCTGGAATACAATGGGGAACCTTAGTTAAGAGTCAGTGTTTGTACATGGTAGCATATACCGTATGTACAGCATGTAACCTGTTGCACTAGTTCTATTCACATTATCTTTATCATCAGGTGTGACCACCTCTGCCTGTACAGCATGTACATGACTGTATTTGTGCATATACTGCATGCACTGCGTGGTGAAGAATCTATCACTATTATTTGATTAACTAATAATTTACACCATAAGTTCATTTTAACCTCTTCTTACCTCTTAATTAATTAATTAATTAATTAATTAATTAATTAATTAATTAATTAATTAATTAATTAATTTACTTTGTGAAAGTGTATAAGGGTTTAGAAAATTATGATAGAAGTATATGATGGCCATTTCCATGCTCTATTATATCTCATAAGTTGTTGCAGCAATTTTTGTGTCGATATCATTTGTTACACAGATTTGGTGCTAAATCTAACCTTTATTTTTACCACTCGAGAATTAAAAAAAAAAAAGATCAATAATCCCTACGAAATACCACATTAAGACACCAAGACCTGAGGAACACCAAAGAAAATGCCATGCTGTGATTCGGTAACAAAACTTTTGGCATTTGGAGATTTCTGTAAGAATTGCATTTTTTGACAATTGGATGGTGAGCACTTCTGTTCTGGAAACTGCTCAGAAACCCTTATTGTCATTGTACCCTAGGAAAGCCATCTATCCCCTGAATGCCCTAGTTCTCTAGTTTGCAGTTGTAAAGTTTCATGAGTCTGTGATTATCCTAGAGGTCTCCACAGGTCATTTTATACAGTGATGCCAAATTTAAAAAAATGGTCTACTATGGGTTACTAACATCGTCACACATGAATACAATTGGGCTCATTGGATCCACGAGAGTCTCAGCTTTACAGTGATACCAAATTTATGCAATTCTAAGACTGATTAGGGACCCCAGTATGCAGAAACTTTCAAACACATCATTTTTAGAATAGGCGAAAATTACGCATTTATACTGCATTCAAAAAACTGCCTGTTTTTTGCCCCAAACTGCATGTGATTATCATAAAGTGGGCATGTCTGTAAAGGGGAGACTCGTGGGTACCCATAGAACCCATTTTCATTCACATATCTTGAAGACAGAGGTCAAGGGACCTCTGTGAAAATTGCCTTTTAGCCTAACTTTGGAGCGTTATTTAGCCTCCTTCCCGACCATGACATGGTGTGTACCAATGGATTCCTTAGGTTTTCTAGTTTCATATGATACCAGTACCTTCACTAGCTCTAAAACTGAACTTGCTAAAGCCTCTGAAAGACAGTAAAGTCTGCAGAGGTCAAGAAGCCAAGGAGTTAAAGAGGCTAAAAAGCAAAGCAAACAAGTTGTAGAGGTTTTGAAGCTTTAATTGACAAATGTTTAACTAAATGAATAAAACAAGTAATGATAAAAAAAATGTAACGAATTACACATATTTTGACAGACTAACCATCAATAAGTGAAATTCTATTTTCTGATTGATTTTACCAAGGGCTGGTAACATCATCAAAGCGTAGGAAAAGGGAAATACTACCGTGCTTAACCTAAAAACATTGAGAGATGTTGACTAAATATGTGCTGTAGCTGCAGAAAAAAGTCTGCACTCACGTGGTAGTTTAACAGTCTTTAATGCACAGTAAGAAGAGTAACACAAGGGCTGAAGCCTGCTGCTGCTGTGCATGTTAAAGACTGATAAGAATATATAAATTCTCTAGTGTGGACTCCATAACCTCAAGAATGAACCCAAGATTAAGTTTCACTGTGAGCTAGCATACACAAAACCAGGAAACTGAAGCAGCTAATTGAGCCATCGTTCATTTTATCATTTTAAACTGTACTTTTCGTACTGTGACGTGTCAAAATGTCTTCAGCGAAAAAAGGCTTCTTGGTCTAATGTTTCAGTTACATTTTATTCTCTGTAAAAATAGATTAAAGTTTGCATAAGTTTGGCCATTCTGTCCAGAGCCATTGTCTTGCTTTAATGAGATTTTTTTGTGCTCAGAGAGTATTGTGTAGTCAGCAGGGACAGTTATTTAAAACAAACCGGTCCATACGTAACTGAGGTATTTAAATGCAATCAGCTTAATACGTTTTACTGCTGATGGGCTCTCGGGGAATGTTAATTTCAGGCCCTGTTATTGACCTCTGGCTACCTCCGAACATCCATCAGTGACAACTCTGCTGAACTCCCATTATATTCCTTTCATTTCGCTGCCTCCCAGGTGTAACCTCTAGACCCCCCCGGACGCCCCTGAGCTCCTCTCTGTGATGGATGCAGATGTGGTTCTGCAGGAGGAGGACGTGGAGGGCTCGTGGACGTTGCTGTCCTGGATGGCGTCCTGCCTCATGGTGTTCGGGGGAGCGCTGCCCTATGTGCCGCAGTACCAGGATATCCAGAGGAGCAGCAACAGCGAGGGCTTCTCCACCAGAGTGTGCCTGGTGCTGCTCATAGCCAACATCCTGCGCATCTTCTTCTGGTGAGGAGGAGGAGCCTGTGTTCTCCAGGGGACATTTTTGTTTTTTTTTAAAAAGAAGTTCATAACCTGTAGTTTACGCACACCTGAGGGTAACAAAGCTAAGATGTAGTGAGCAACGATGGATATTCCATAGCCCCCCTGACCTAACCAAAGCTAACGGACATCACTATTGTTAACACTATTGTTAAACAAAGAACAGTTCTGACACTTCAGATGTTCAAATGTTGATGTAGTAAAGTACATCGAAAAACTTATATTACAATCGTGTTGTCTTCCTCTGAATTTGTGAAAAACATCCACACCGGCGACGACATGTTAAGCTCTCTAGTAAGCGTTCTGCGCTAGATCTTCTTCTTCTTCTTTTCTGTGTTTATTGGCGGCTCGCAAACCAACTTCAAAGGTGCATACCGCCACCTACTGAAGATGCTGCGCTTGTTAAGTCAATGATTGCAATTTGGCTTCGTATTATCAGCCGATAATTTTTCGGCTAAAATTCCATTATCGGAATAATACAAAATAATATACATTTTCCATTATCGGACAATAATTTATCCGGTATAATTCCATTATCGGAATAATACAAAATAATATACATTTTCCATTATCGGACAATAATATATCGGGTATAATTCCATTATCAAATAATACATAATAATATCAATTTTCCATTATCGGACGATAATTTATCGGCTATAATTCCATTATCGAATAATACATAATAATATAAATTTTCCATTATCTGACGTTAATTTATTGGCTATAATTCCATTACTGAATAATACATAATAATATAAATTTTCTATTATCAGATGATAATTTATCGGCTATAATTCCATTATCGAATAATACATAATAATATAAGTCTTCCATTATCGGACGATAATTTATTGGCTATAATTCAATTGATGAATAATACATAATAATATACATTTTTCATTATCAGACGATAGTGTATTTTTATATTGTAATCTGTAAGTCCTCTCCTAATTCAACTCCATCTAAACTCTGGAATGTGATTGGTGTTCTGGTTGCATCCTCGCAGGATAGGGAAGCAGTTTGAGCTCACCCTGCTGCTCCAGAGTGTGGTGATGATCCTCGCCATGTTCGCCATGCTCCACCTCTGCTGCGTGGTCCAGAACACCAACCGAGTGAGCACCAAGCAGCACCGACTCTCAGGTCAGCAACTTCGTTCCAAAACCGTCTTGACTGACAGCAAACATAAATTAAAATGGACACAATAACATAACCTCTGTCATGAATATACAGTAATTACACATAATTTCATGGTAGTAAACAGCATATCCAGCATGCCACTTCTCTGTGTCAGCAGTTTAGATGCCAAGCGCTTCAACTCCTACTTCTTGCCAAAAGAGGGGGCCATTGGAAAAGCTTTACTTGCAACTGGCTGCTGTTTTCAAAATGCTTTACCTCTGACTGCCGCTTATTCACCACTAATCTGATATTCTCTTGCCCTATTCTTTATTGAAAGGTTACTTTAGGCTCCTTTAAGCTGCTGTACACTGGCTGTGTTAAAGCCCAAAGGGTGATGAAATTGCGTCATAGATATCAAGATATGTAAGAAAGTGCAAGGCAAAGCACAAATGTCCTACGGATGTATTAGCTGCTGTACTATCACACGTGTCTATTCTGGGCATGACTGTGTGTGTGTGTGTGGAAGGAGGAAGTGGATGAGCCATCGGTGCTGGGTGAGGGAGAATCGGAGATGGGATGGAGAGGGCTAAGATTAAGCATCAGCATCCACTGTACATAGTTTGTGTGTGTGTGTCTGCAAGTGCAGAGGGAGATTATTTTCAGGGTCACTCTTTATAGGGCGCTGTCTTCTATGGGTAATTGTGTGTTGTTTTTTTTACAGACGCTCGAGTTGATTGCTTTTGCAAATGGGCTGACGGAAATTCAATCTAAGTACAATTTTTTATAAGATAACAGCCTACGGGGGGGAATTGAATGATGGAGTCTTGTAATACTCTGATCACGCAGAGCAGTGTGCGTTGTTATTGAAGACATAAATTATGATCAGTGTTTGATTTCATGTTGTAAGGAGGGAAATATTTCTTTATGAAGCGAAACAGAATGTGCGTGTCCGTTCGTGTCGCCGTCTTTGATCGAGAGGCGAGAGATTTCATGTGTTTTGGGGCGTAAGAGTAATGATCATCTTTATCTTTGGCATCTGTGCTTCTCTTGTCTCAGCAAAGAGCTGGTGTATTACTCACCCACCACGAGCCCACGCTTCAACTTTTTCATGGGGAATGTAATCATTTATGACGACCGGTGGTGGATTGGCTGTGGATGATTTTCATAATCTATCTGTGCCCAGTGTTTGCACACATGTTGCAAATACATTGGACAGTAAGTCTGCCTGCAGGCCATGTGTACTCTAAATGGGCTCAGATACAGAGAGAGATGATTCAGCTCAGGATCAAATCTTCACAGTTTGTCCGTTATGAGCCCGGTTACTAAAACACAGCATGACCGTCCTCATACATCAAGCCTCTCTCTCTCTCTCTCCGAAGGACGGGCCTGACTGAGGTCCGGTTTCACAGAGCGCGTCCGGGTACGAAGGGGGGGGATGGTGGTGGGGTCAGGACAAGAATAGATCAGAACAGCCTTTCGTCGCCGCTGTCCGCTCCTCCCTCCGTCGCTAAGTCTTTCCAACAGATCAGGGTCATCTCTATGTAAAGCAGTTTCTTCTCCCCAAGATGCACGTTGGCATGATTACTAGCTATTTTTGAAGATCTTTCACGCCGAGCTCTCTTTCCTGTCATTTCTCCGCTACCCACCCAGCACCCTTTTCTGCCCTTTATCTTTTTTCTTCCTCCACCCGCCCTTCTTTTTTCCTACCTTCCTCCACTGTTCTTCTTCTTCTTCTCTCCTCTTTCGGTCCATCTGTTGCCGTTTCATCTGCTTCCACCTCGTCTCCTTCCCCTTAATTCTCCTTTCAGAGGGGACATCTGAGACTGAAGTGTGCCATACCAGGGTCATCATCTATGATCTGGTTGCCCGCCTGCCAACACCTGTTCCCTACTTACTGACCTTATTTTCCACTTCCTAAAGATACACACACACATAAGAAAAAACACAAATTGAATGAAAAGGTTAAATGGAGAATTACTTGTCACTTGTCTCTGCGATTACTGGTTATGCTGCTGATTCCCGTACTTGTAACTTTCTGATGTTGCTGATTACCCCAGCCTACACCTGCTCTGGTTTCCTTATTCCAAAAGCATCTCTTGCCATATGTATATTACAGTAGGTGGTTTCAATATTTTAGTAATGTCTGCAGAATTTTGTTCTGTATATCACCCTAAGGGTGTTCACTGCGCTGCTGACTAAATCTGGCATGCTGCCTTGATTCATGTGGGGTTCAACCAAGCCCCCTTTTCCGCAAAATACAGCTGGCTTTGCATCGTTGCAGTGATCCTAAATGCTTTGACACAAGTTGAATACGCTTAAGAGAATCATATTCAGGCCTTTTTTCACAATGGAGTTGCCTGCTGGTCTGCTTTCATACTTGTTTACCGTTGTTTCCATCCATGGTACGTTTACATAATGCTTCCTCGACAAAGTGGAGGTGTTGTTGCCATTGTTGCCAGGAAACAATGCTGGATCCCTTTATGATGCATGCAGGGAAATGGAGAACAATATATGGATGGAACCATAGTAGCATGTCTGAATGGAGTGTGGTCCAGAAGGAAGCAAACCTCCTGGGAAAGAACTGTTGTGTTGCATCAAGTTACGTGACAAAAACTACTTAGTTGAGTTTAGGGAAAGATTGTGGTTTGGGTTAAAATAACTGAGGAAGTTGCGTAACTACGGAAGTTACCTGACAAATAAATCAACGCTGACTTCTTGTTTCACACGGGGTACGAACACCAGTCTCCTGGCCGAAAGTCCATGTTTTTCTACCCACCCATCCACCGCAACCTCCTTCCTATGCAGTGTTTGTCACTCTTTATACTTCCTGGTTCACAATTATGTGGATTACATACGATTTGATTTTGTGGGATATATACGAATTGCATTGCATCACTTTTCGTAGGTATAGCTAAGAATGGTGTATGAGAACAGCCTGATATCAGTGAGGTGTTTTATGTCCACTGTTTTCTTGTTAGCGATGCAAGAATGCCAGTAATGATATTATCATGACAAGAATTTTCTTCTTGTGCGAGTATGTATTGCATTCTGAGTTACACGTGAACACACACACAGTCTGACTGGAACTAATCTCAGGCCGCCTTTTCAGGTTGGACAAAACCTCACTTCACATACTGTACCTTTAAACACACATATAGGTACCATGCATAGCTTTTTTTATTGTTGATGTTCACGTTGAAGTGGTCTGAGTTTGTAAATTATGCACACCTACTTTGTCCCTCTTGCCCACGGTATAAAATCTACAATGCTTTTCCAAGGACGCACATACAGAAACTACCCAATGGGTATTACCCGTGGGACAAGCATCAAGCGACATGAACACACTGAAAGTGCAGATTTGTTTTTATTTTAAGTGTTGCCTTTTCATTTAAGTGGAAGCTGGGAGAGAATCAACATGATTAGACTGGAGTTTCATTTTCTGGTGAGGTCACCTTCATTATCATTAATGAGTCTGAGGACTGGGTGAATTAAATGTTTTTTCTTTGTGTGTGTCCGTGTGTGTGTGTGTATGTGTATGTGCATGTTGGTATGCTCTACTTTAGCTCTGTATGCTTCTGTCTTATTAAAATATATAATATTTATGATCCACAGAACAGAATTAAAGTAGATTGATTTTTTGCTGATTTGCAGATTAAAATTGGAGCCTGTGTGCTTTTATCCACGGAGTCTTTGTAATGGTCTCCACACTGAGCTGACTCCGAGTTCTGACTTTGCAGTGACTTCCAGTGGCTGCCCCCCGGGTGCCACATGAACAGCCCTGGCCTTATGATTCAGGGATTGGGATAGGCTGATAGGGGGGCGAGGGGAGAGATTATGTTCAAAGACAAATGTGACCTCAGGCTAGGTGTCAGGCTTGGTGCAATGAAAGTGGGGAGTAACTTTGAACAAGTGAAAGTAGAAAATATAAGGACTGGGGAAACAGAGTAAAGGAAAAAGGAAAGGAAATTCTTAATTCATCTAGTATTCTGTGAATTATCTAAATTTAAATTATTAATGAGTTGAGCTGATTTAAGCAATCAGAAGTTCATTTTAAAACAAATTTATAGTGGAACAACAGCCTCCTCTACTGGTTGGACCGGGTAAAGCACAACCTGACTACTCCAACACAATTGATCTCAGCTCTTAAGGTATTTTTTTATTTGTAACGTGTGCGTGCAGTTTATTCAATTTAAATTGTTTTTCAAATTTAACCAACCAACGCTCTCAACTCTGGCCCACAACGCCGCTTTGTGAGTCACCTAGCAAAGAGCCACAATTGCTATTTAACACCCTGCTTGTGGGAGCCAGCGGTAGATCACCTAAACCATAAACACAGGAAGAGATGGGACTCTTGATAGCTGCTGTTGACCCTGCGGTCATCCTTAAAACCGTTGGCACTGGAGTGGTGAAAGCAATTTCAATTTGCACTTGATAACCTTTTTCGGGAGAGGTTAGACACAGCAGACATTGGACGCGTGATAGGAATTGCTTAAAGGATGGCAGTCGGTGGCTAATTTGTTGTCTGTAATGTTTGCAAAATGAACTTTCACTCTGCTTTTATTTACCCAGACAAGAACAAGTGATCACATACGCTATTTTCCAGCTACTTATTGCCTCATAAATTCACACCATAACTGCTCCTATACAGCCACGGCTCTTTGCTGCTCTGCTCTAAGCAGTGGCAACTAACTTGAGTCATGCAGGCTGTCTTACAGCTGAAAATTCATTGAGGACCAACTTATGTGATTTGGAGTATACCCTTTAAATAAACGACTGAATCGAATTGAATAGACACATAACTGCGGCTTGAAGCTCAGTACTTTTTTCTCAAAGACAACTTGAAGGGGAAGCTGAATAATTTATTTTTTTTACTTCCAGCTCTCATATTTTACCAGGCTGCACCCAAACTTGAACCTTTAAAGAGGACCTATTATGCTTTTGTGCTTTTTCCCTTTCCTTTAGTGTGTTATATAGTTTTGTGCATGTAAAAGGTCTGCAAAGTTACACAGCCCAAAGTCCATGCCAAAGGGAGTTACTCTCCCCCACAGAAACACTGCTCCTGAACTGCCTGAAACACCTTGTTTGAAGTCCCGCCTTTTGTTCTGTAATGTGGTGATGTCACCAAGTAACACATTTGCATAATACCTGCCTAGCAGCTAGTTTTGCACGCCCTCAAACAAAGCTACCGTAAAACTTCAATAAAAGCCGAATCCAATTAGACGCCGAGTCCCTTTTCACTCGCCGGGTGTGGCGACGCGTTTTGACAAATAAATGCAGGTCTCAATTAAACGCCAGGTAACTTTTGTCAATATGGACATGCTACACATCGTTAGATCAGTTAGATTCTCCACAATTCAATCGTCCAGTTCATTTTACGGAAACCAACAAAGTATAATTCATTCAGATTAATGGTGTTATTGATTGCTGCTGGACCGCCCCGTCAGATGCATGCCTCCCATTGTGTTTTTTGACGGCAAGTGTTGTTTTGGAAAGGATAAACGCCAACAAATATGGATCGAAGCACAGTGTTTTGTTGGATGGAGGCATTTTGTCAATTTTGGAAATTATTACATTGATCTCTTTTCAATAAATATTGACTTTTGGACTGAAGACTGAGACAATTACAGTCAGAGACCGTGAGCGCCGAGTCGCTTGTGTGTGTGAAAGAGCGAGATAGAAAGAAAGAGAAGGCATGCAAATGTTTCTGTAAGGTATTCATAAAAATAATTAGAATGTCAATGTTATTAAGCTTCCAAGCTTCAACTATTGGTACAGCGGTAAACAAGAGAGACAAAGAAAAAGTGGCTTACCTTTGAAGCGGTCATAAAGTCCGAATGTGTCCATTTCTCGATTATTTATATTCCTTTTGTCTGTAAGGAAGAGAAAGAATCAAAACGTTTCTTCATTAAAATTAATCCAAGGTGTCCCCACCTTTCTCTGTTTAGTTCCCCTTTTCCTTATCGGCAGGCCGGCTCGTTGCTGACGGGCAGGTGGGTTTTAACAGGATAAAGAGAGGTGTTGTGTTGCTATGCTGGTGCCGTAAAGGAGCTCAAACAGAGCGTTTCAGACAGGGGGGAGAGTGAAAGAGGTGCTGCAGCACAGCCGGTATGAGAAAAATAAAGCTTTTTTAACATTAAAATTATGTAAACATCTTCTAGTAGAAACCCAAAATACAAGTATGCACCTGAAAATAAGCATAATAGGTCCTCTTTAACTTCCCAGTCTTGAGGCTGCTTCTTGGGCGGTGTGTACGCTACTGCCCACATTACACCCTTGTACAGTATTAGTGTGTTGTGTGACCCCGAGTCAGTGTACCAATTTGAATGCAAATGTGTTTTATGTTTTCTCAGATTAATATGTGACTTATGACAGCATTCAAAGAAAAAACATCCGGGCTAAACGAGTGCCCCGTCTGTGTTTCCTGTTGTGTCTAATAAGCTGGAATGGGCAGTCTTTTGCACTGTCTTGCATGTATGTCTGTTGCATTTGTTTCTGAATTACTGAATGGTGCAGTGCAGAGTATGATGGCTCCGCCACTCATCCTTATCTGCAACACTCAGGCAGCACTGCAGCAGGACAAATCAGGTGTAACAGGCACAAGCACGTACACACACGGACACACGGACACACGGACAGAAACTGTGCAACCCAACCAATTTCATTTACACATCCTACAACACACAGGAAACTGCTTACTTTCAACGTTGAGTGTGTTTAATTAAACCCCTGATAGTAGCAAAGTTTAATTAGCAAGTCAAATGATATCAGGTAGGTGAGAGAGGCATTATTAGCAGTCAAGCATATTGGATTACTTGGGCAGAATGTTTAAAAAGTGGAAATAATGTATCATGCCTCAGAGGGAGTATTTGTGGAGATCATTCTTTAACTTGCAAGTTTTCACAGAAGCTCGCAGAAGAGCTGCAATGTGAAATTTTTTTTCTAAACCGAAGATAAGTTTTGTAATTACCTGTTGGATGGAAGAAGCAGTTCTTTTCCCATTAATCATTCTGCCTGGTGGTGTGTCTTTATGATACATGTGGCAGTAGGAGCGGTGGCATGTTGGTGGATATTAAAACAAGAAGATTGAGGGACTCTCCCCTTTTGTCTGACGCCTAATGCGGCCATGCTGCCTTCAAGGACTGTTTGTTGTTCTCATGTCCTGAAATGAATTATGTATCTGGGAGGAGTACATCTGATATTCTCCAAAGTGTGCGTATATTTATTTTTTTTGAGCACAGTATAATACATCCAACACTGTCTGTGTGTCCTTCGCATATCTCGAGAACCGTTCATCCGATCTACTTCACACTTGGCGGGTGTATTGCTGGGGAACCAAGGGAGTGCTTTTTCGAATTTGGTGCAATTTGGACAAATATTAATAAACTTTGAATAAACAAGCAAAGAGTGCTCTGTGCAGCGGCGAGGGCGGGGCTTTAGGGCTCTGCAGACAGTCTAGCGTGTCGTCTGCAGCGGACCTTTACAGGCCACGGCTCACTGACTGCAGTTCACTTCTGCTGCTGGATGTTGGATGTGCTAACGTTACAACCAAACTCTTCTTCACTTCCCTGGAGTCAACGAGCGATGATTGGTTCTCGACAACGCTGCAAGTAGCACTTCCTTGGGGCCCAAGCAATCGGCCACACGCTCTGAAAGGCCACGCCACGAACAAGCACTGCATTAGTAAACCAAAATGAATGATACTAAATTCCTTTTAGTTTCATTGTGCATGCTTGCTCACTGTCACACTGTCAGGGCTTACTGGGATACCTGAATAGAACAGAGCCATCATTAATGTTATTAACACCTGTGCTTTTCCTAATATGACAAGTCAAAATATCTTGTGTGAAAAAGACCTGCTTGTGTCCTGGTGTTGTGCTCCATACCTCATTGTACATTATTATCTCCCCTTCAGGAGAAAGCTTAGTCATCTACCTACATTTGTTTAATTTTCTTATTTTTCTCCCTGGCTACTGTGGTAATTTATGTGTAAGGGTCTGATTTTTGTCCATATTGCTTGTGCATTCAATGAATTTTTTGCTGCCCACTCTCAAATCTAAAATGACTAACCATCCAACAAGCACATAAATGCACCGATTAGAGAACTTTTCATGATGAATAAGTTAAAAACTTTCATGTAAGTTTCAACAAGTTGATTTTTAAAGCCCTTCCATACCACTGCCTGTACGCCCACCGTTGCCCCTGATTAGACCTCTCCGTAGGACTGTGTGGGTTTGTACAGACTGTGCTTGATTGACATCTCCGTCCACTCTTCTGTTAGCTTTGTTGCACCTGATAGGGGCAGGAAAACTCCACGCCAAGCTTCAACCTAAGCAGAGGTTCCCAAATAAGAGAGAACATCTGCATTCAGTCTGCATGTAGTCAGCTTCCTGGTGGGAGACATCAGCCCAAATATCCTTTACTTGTTTTGGAAAATGATTTAATGGAGATACTTTTCTTCAGACCCACCCGCTCAAGAAAATCAAACAGAATAGAAACTTGCTCTTGGCTCTCTAATCAAAAACTGGATATTGAGAAAATGTCTCAGCCTCTCTCTGAGGGTCTGCTCCGATACATTGTGGTTATTTATGGATGTGGGTCAGCAATCCATGAACTTGTCTTTGACCCCGCTGAACTGGTTGTGTCAGTCAGGACAGCGTGTCGCCTCATTAGACCAGCACTGGAGAGACGACCTGACAGACAGACACCATCTATCGCCATCCATCTCCGCCATATAACCCGACAGGTGTGTGTGACGAGACTGGGTGTTAGGGTATGTGCACCCATCTGTTATGTGTGTGTGTGCTATATTCGAGTGTGTGTGAGAGAGGGAGTCTCAGGGCATGTTGTGCATCTGTTTTAGTGTGTGGGTACCAGATTGTGGGTGTGTGTTGTGTGTGTGTAATGTGTCGATAAAGACATCCATATATCAGGCCGGCCAGATGCTTGCTAACTGAACATGAAGTCAATACCTTCTGAGTGCCTGTTAGGTCGATGAAAGACCATCTTCAGCTTGTTCACTGTGGCAGAGCTGTTTGTTTAATATGGCCAAAATAGTATCATGATAATTTTTCTCATATGGTTGATATCAATATCTATCAATTTATGTATAAGCTTGAAGAAACCAGGTCAAACAATATTTTAAGTTTAAGTTAAACATTTAACTGTGCAAACATAACAGCTAAAACCTTGATTATTTTCATTAACAATTAATCTGCTGATTTATTATTATTATGATTATTATTATTATTATTATTATTAATAATAATAATCATGTGTTTGTAGAAAATAGTGAAAAATGTTCCCAGAGCCCACGGTGGTGTCATCAAATAGTTAGTTGTGTCCAACCAACAGTCCAAATTCCCCAAATATTCAGTTTAAAATGATGCAAGCACAAAAGTAGCATTTTTGCTTAATAAATTCCTGAAATGATTAATTACTTATCAAAACATTTCAGTGATTCATTTTCTTTTGATTGACTAATCTATTAGACTACGAGCTGTGTGATTCCTGTCACTTCAGATTTCTTTGGCATGGTGGGATGGCTATCGTTAGGGTTTTATCGATTCTACTCTTATCAGCCTCACACCCGACACAGAGAGCAGGAGAGAGGCTGCAGCGTAGTAATAAATTACACCAAAATACTAAAAAGTACTGATAACAAAACCAAACGGCGAAGCTTATCAATACTAAGGCCTTTAATAATTTAGTCCCGGTGCCCGTTTAAAGGCCGTTACACACAGGAGGCGTGACGAATGAACGACACGAAAATGCAAAATACTCGCCTGCAAATATTACATGTCTAGGGCTTTTATTGTGAAAGGCATGAATGGAAGGAGTGGATCTGGTCTGTGTTGCCTTTGTCAGGGTTGAAATGATTAATAAAGTTTGCCGTCCTGGTTCAGCTTCCGTGTTGTTATTTCATAAATATAGCCGTAACTCAACCCATTCCGCACATCGTGATTGGTTGATGCCTTTATTTGCGATGCAAAAGCTCAGAAAATCTTCATGTTCCGTAAAAAAGTATGTCGCTTTTTCACCACGTAATATTTGCGTTCTGTGTGAAAGTACTCGTGACAAAAACAACAGTTTGAAAAAATATATTGACGTTCGAATTCATCGCAAACGCTGTGTAATGGCTTTAATATTGGGTTTCGATATCCATAGTAATCAGGATAGTCGTGAATCAGGATTTAGCTATGTGAAATTTAACATCAAGTTTTATAGTGAAATATTCTTCACTCCTGTAATGTTCTTTCTCATCACGATTAGCAGCCACAAATCAGAGCATGATTGATTGTTGTTTAGGTCAAGCTCCAGTATTAGTAGCTACAGTATATTAGCACGTTGGACACTGTTCTAACAACACTTGCAGGAGCCTGTAATTTCATACGCTCTATGTACTCACTGGGATGGCACCTTTTCAGGTGACGGAGGGGATTAGCTTGCTGTTTGCCCTGGCTGTAGGTATAATTTGGAATTGTGCCATTTTTGCTTAGTCAGCAGTTTTCTCCCATTTGGAGGATAAAATGAAATCACTGTTTCTCTCCCCTTTTCTCCTCACAGTTGATGGCCTCTTTGTTTTTGCCAGCCGCTTCTACACCGTGGAGGCAAACTGCAGCCTGATCAGCTGCACCGTGTCCTGGCTGGCTCGATCACTAAAGCCACACGCCAAGAACCATATTAAATACAAACTCCCAAAGTGTATGACCCCTATCGAGGAAATGATAGAGTAGCTCTGTTGTGGTTTCCTTGTTGGGTCAGCGGTAGTGGCTTGTGATACCACTATAGTAATTTTATATGAAAGTCCTCCAGCGGTCCATGTAAGGTGAACTAAATTGTCCAGCGGCTCAGTTCTTGGAGAATTCATGCACATTAGTCCTTGACTCCACAATGTCAAGGAGGTGGCATGATAAACAGATCCCTGTGGGTTACAAGCTCATTATTCCCTCATTGAGTCAACCTGAGATTGACTTCAACCTCTCGTCCTTCACTCTCTCACGGCTTCGTTGCTCAGTGTGTTGTGCTCTGATCAAAACCTGACACGCTCATTAAGAGAAAACTCTTTCTGACTTTCACACATAGACCTAGAGACACAAATACCCCTGCCTCAAAGAAAATATGCACTAAAACTATTCATATCTGTTAAAACTGTTGGTATATTTTCCTTATTGTATAACTGTAAATATAAAATATACACTATGTAGGGTGAATTTAGTGTCATGATTAAATCTGCTTGTGAGTCACTAATGAGTTTTACAGACACTGGGTTATCCAACCCAACTTGCCATGAAATAAAAACATAGAAAGTTTTCAAACTCTAAACTCTACAAAAATTCTGGGATGATCCATTTTGCAGAGGAACAGGAACGTTCAGCTATGTAGGATGCAGCAGGGTGCCTGCTTCACTGTCCTAATTGGAGAGGTGATGCTGAGCCCTGGGCACTATGCTATCCATGAGACACCAAACTTATGCAGACTTCTCTGACTCGTCTCCAACATGTCCCGCTGTGCTTCCTGAGAACATCAGTGCCTGCAGGACTGCCCTCAAACCCAAACACACACACACACACACACACACACACACACACACACACACACACACACACACACACACACACACACACACACACACACACACACATACACACACACACAATGCAGGGTGTTCAACAAGCAGCTCAGATAATTATCAGAATAACAATTTGAGCAAAAAAATATTGAGACAAGCTCAAGTGGGCTATGATTAACAGTTTTTAATCACCATTGCCAAAACAGTCTCACGGCAGTTCTTGAAATAGTCACGAAATTTAATCTATCTGATTCGTGTACATAGACACAAATTTCCCTTTTTTTTGTGACCCTCAGCACGACTTTCAACAACAAATTTTTAGTGCGTTTTCCAATGTCCAGCAATGAGTGACGCACGTGCCTTTCTCCGCTCCGGTCTTTTCAAAATAAAACTGCTTAGTTAGGTTTAGGAAAAGATCGACTTGGTTAGGCTTAGGCAACAAAACTGCTTAGTTAGGTGTAGTTTTTATTCATGTCTCGCACTGACTACGAGAAGTATCGTTGGAAGACATGTCTCAATTTTTGAATGTAATTACTATAACACCATGACACTGGAAAAGTGGGTGCACCAGTGGGCAACCTCTGGTTCTGAAAAGTGAAGCCAATGCGGAAGTGCCTTCAACTTGCAATCTTTCTATTAGTCTATGAGAAAATGACCCTAATTCTCACTTGATGTCATACCTCAGTAAACATTGTAAACATGAGTTTATGGTCTCAATCGCTAGTTTCAAGTCTTCTTCAATACAGCATGATGTTCATTTAGTAAATTATGGTCCCATTTAGAGTCAAATAGACAATAAAGCAGGGGATGATTTAGCACGTAACTACCTTGTGATTGACAGGTTGCTACCACGGCGTTGTCCGGTCTGGGAGTTGTCCCTTTCACATTGTGTTTTCAGTTCATGAAAGTTAATTATAACCTTTTTGGTTGCCTAGAAATGTCTTATTCAGCATTGGGTTGTACTTAGTTCCACCCTCTTGGGTCACTTCTGTTTGCAAAATACAAAGATGACGACGACTAAACTGCAGAAATCGAGGCTTGTAAAAGGCAGTCCACAAACCAATGGGTGACGTCACGGTGACCTCGTCCAGTTCTTATATACAGTCTATGGGGCACACCCAATGATAATGTCAGGTGGAAGCACACTGCAAGATGCAGAACTCTCAGTAACACTCAGATAGCAGACGTGCTCAGCATACATCTTTCGGATTTGATGATCTGACTTGTACAAGTCCAATAAACTCGTACAGGGAACACATAACTGTCTCTCCCCCCCCGAGAGGAAGAGAGGCAGCAGAGACATCTCTGCAGCCAGCCATCACTTTCGCTGCTCCACCCTCTCTTTGTTTGTTATTCATTTACTCCCCTCTTCTCTCCTCAATCCTCTTTCTTTATTTCTAAAGCAAACAAGTGGACACTGATGCAACCTCACAGCAAGACCATGCTCGCTGATGCTCGGATCCTATTCCATCTTGCATCATGTTGTATAAAACACTGAAAGATAGGGCTTGGTCATCCACCAAAGGGAAAAAGTACTTAATTTGAGACAAGTCCAGACATGTCTGGGACAAGAGGTAAGATACTGACCATCCATACTTTGTCAGATTCTGAAGTGTTTTATAAAGTTGTTTATGAACAGGCCCAGACAGGCCCAGTCGCTGTTGTTTAGATATGTTTGTGACAGTGTGCAGTCAGTGTTGACACTGAGTCTGTGTGGTGGTTTTATAGTATTTTGTTGAAAGTGATATGAGTGATAAGATTCTTAAAGCTGGTTCCTCTTACTGTTCTTTGGCAGAACGAGAATGAAGTCCATACAGCCATTCTTTAAACTGATCTGTTTACAGAAAATCACTACAAGACGTACAAATACAATCTTTTATCAAGCAACGCGTTTGAATTTTCCTTTGGCAGTCACTATGTCTGCCATGGCTTCTTGTTATTTCTTTGTCTCCATATGTAGAGACGTTAAAAAAAAACATTGGAATGCTGAAAGACAAAGAAAATGTCTCGTATTGATTGACACCTGCAGTGCTGTTAGCGTTTATAGCACTGTTGGTGTCGATCGATATGAGACATCTTCTTTCTTTGTCATGTGTATGTTTTTGAGAGCAAGCTTAAAGTTTGATATATTTCATTATTTATCCCCTTTACTTATTCTCTGCTGTTTGCCATAGATGGTACAATATTTAGCCTTGTTAGCTCCTGCCTCGCATTGCCACTCACCCAGTATTAAGCTACAGGTGTAAACAGTCCCAATAAACTGACATGGACATTATTTCTGGGCAGTATTAGTAACTACACACTCACACACACACACACACACACACACACACACACACACATACACACACACACACACACACACACACACACACACACACAGGGAGAAGGGAACAAAGAAAAGTAGCCATTTGCATTGTGAGGAAGGTCAATGGACATTCTGTCTAAATAATGACTTTTAATGAGGTCCTGCTGTGCTAATTACTCTGACTGGATGATGAGGTAATTGTACCCTGAGGAACAAGATGAAGAAGTGTTTGTGGCTGTGTATGCCTGTGGGTGTGGGTGGTTGTGTATATGTGTGTGTGAAAATTGCCTGACAAAATCAAAGATGAACATCTGACAGATGCTCACACTGACTACCTTTTACATGCAGTTTTGCCCGTATTCCATAAAAGACAATATTCCTACTCAGCTGTTTACATGGCTAATGAAAATAAATAATCCACTAATGTTCCCGTTTACATGCAGCCGTGCGTACTCGATTAACGTAACCGGTGGCGGACTTTGCCCGTGCGAACACAGCCTCCCTCTTTCATTCCTTCAACCACCTCCTTGAAAAGGTCGGCGTTGCGATATTTGCGCATATCCAAAAACCCGTTGATATCCAAGTCTTTCATAATGTTTAAAAGTAGGCGTGTTTCTCCTTCTGACCAGAAATGCAGACTTTTCTTTTGGGCATGCATCTCTGCAAACTGTCGGCTAGTTTGTGTACAATGCACAGAGCTGGCCGTGTGCTGCCCATTGAGATGTACATTCTGAGTGCGCTGTATACATGTGCAAAGAATGCTCCTAAAACCTGAATAATATCGGCATATCCTACATGTCAAAATCGGAAAATGCTCCATTCGGAATAAAGCCTAAATGGAATATGCTGTTTACATGACCCGTATCAAGTTCAGAGTATTCACATATTGGGAATTATAGTGTGCATGTAAACATAGTCATCTACTGATTGTGACTGTTCCCTTACATCTCAGAGCACACTGAGAAAAATAGCAGCTTTTATCCAACTGTAAGTATTTATATTATTTAATCTGGGATAAATATTTGTTTACCGTATATACCGCATGATAACATGCATTTGTAATTCACATCGCAGTCACAGTTTTCCCTGTAGGTCAGTGACTAAGCAGGAGATGTGGAGTGGAGTGGCCTGTTCAAAGATTTACAACATTAACCTCCCGTTTATTCACGTGTAACTTATACACATTTAAACTTGATCTAACAAAAAGTCTTCCAATTGTGCTATCTGTCATCTGCAGCTGTTAAATCTCACGTCTCATGACACCGTTTCTGGAAGTTGAGCGCTTTGTCATCTAAACACATCAGATTGTATTTACGAACACACAGAGTGTAGAGTCTGCATGGTACACTACATGTTAGTGGGATGGATCACAAGCATTGAGTGATATGATTGAAAGGAGCAATAGGGTTTATGAGCACTAAAGTGTGCTCCTTTATATCCACGACGTTACGAAATATGTGCAACGATGTGCCCAATAATTACGTGATGTTATTTTCACAAGCCTTGGGCAGTCATTGCCCATAATGCTTCTGTATATGCTGTATTCAGTTGTCAGTGGGTTCAACATCAAATTGAACCGTCGAAGTATATTCGACGACATTTTCAGACCATAAAAACGCTATAAAGCAAAAGTATTTGAAATGGGAATTCTGTTTTTAGCAAAAGCTGCAGACGTACCACATCACAAACCATCATCTCTGCTCTGTCACATTGTGTGATCTAGAAAGCTTTTGACACACAATGTCATTCTGCAGCTAATAATAGCTGCCCTTGTGTTCTAGTCGCATTATCTTTTATTTACACCTGCTTATCTCTATTGGAAGAAAGCCCCTCGTTGATAAGGTGTCTGCCCTAGTAGACCGACCCTAATATATAGTTTGGACCCCTTTGGTCCCCTGTGCTGTCGTGTCCTTATCGCCGGTCAACAGCTGATTATCGGACCAGATCACCTTCACACACACAGCCGGGCTTAACTCGGACTCTGTGAGTGTATGTGTGTGTTAAACAAGAAGGAAGCAGGGCGAGAAAGAGAAACAGAGTCTATGTATTTTTGTCTATATGTGCATCATGTACTGTATTTACACTGACGTGTGTGTGTGTGTGTGTGTTTGTGTGTCTGTCAGAGAGCGTACAAGAGAGAAGAAGAGAGCCAAAGTGTAGTTAATTTGATCTTCTCGTCTGTCTGTCCACCTCCTCAATTCCATCCACTCCGCTCCTCCATCCTCAGCTCCGAGGTCACTGCATCTCAGCACTTTGGCTGCACCACTCTGTCTAGTTATCTTCCATAAGACACACTGTTCCGTCGTCCACTACACTCCAACACTCTAGCCTTTCAGAACCCTTTTATGTCTGCTGTAATCAAAGTGGCCGAACAGAAAAGTTGTAGCATTTACCAGCTTTTTGTACTAAGAATTCTCTCTTAGGTAGGAGTGAAATATGTGAGTGGTCCAGACCTGTCGTACGAGTCATGTACAGATAGTCCGCCTCCCACCACTGGGAGAAAATCACTTTTTTGACTAAAGAATTATAATATCTTTATCAGAAATATTTTGGAATTTAAATATGTATCCGACATCAATTAAAATGCTAAATTAATTTTTTGTTCACCATTTCATCGTGGCTTTGCCAAGTTACTATACTTGGCGGTGTGAAATTCTTCTTTATACTTCTTTTTAATAAAATTTGCCCACAAACGGAGCGGAACAAGTAGCGTTATATGGCATTTTTGGGGTGTTGGTTATGCAAATGATCAAATCTCATGAAAACGCACCTCCTCATGAACAGGTGGCATGCATCATGTTAAAACAAGTCATTTATGACAAGTTTGTGCAGTTAAGACAGTTTGCCAAAACCAACTTTGAACACTTTTTGGATGATGCCCAATGGTTCAAGAATGTTATCAAAATAACTTCTCACAATTTGGGCTGTGAATCGATGAAAACATTTAATCACAATTAATCGCATGATGTGAAATGTACATGTACCTTAAAGGGAGATTTGTCATGTATTTAATACTCTTATCAACATGGGAGTGGAGAAATATGTTTGCTTTATGCAAATGTATGTATATATTTATTATTGGAAATCAATTAACAACACAAATCAATGGCAAATATTTTCCAGAAACCCTCACAGTGGGCATATCTGTAAAGGGGAGACTCATGGGTACCCATATAACCCATTTTCATTCACATATCTTGAGGTCAGAGGTCAAGGGACCCCTTTGGAAATGGCCATGCCAGTTTTTCCTCGCCAGAATTTAGCGCAAGTTTGGAGCGTTATTTTACTTATTTTGCAACAAGCTAGTATGACTTGGTTGGTACCAATGCATTCCTTAGGCTTCATATGATAGCAGTATCTTCACTCTAACTTTTAAACTGAGCCCACTACAAGCTCCGTAAAATCGATTGCGCTAATTTGTTAAGAAATTAGTGGCGTTAAAACGAATTTGGGATAACGCGTTATTATCGCGTCAACTTTGACAGCCCTACTCACAATAAAATAGGCCCTCCTGCCTGCACATACCGAGGCAGTTGCTAGAACGGTGTTAGCTATGGAACGTACGACCACAGAGGCTAGCATTTTTTATTTCATTATTTGGCTCTTTATATACATTATTTCATGTTGCCATTTATTGTGCAACCACTGAGAAACTGTCCAGCATCAGTAGGATGACTTTACTGTTTGTACTGCAAACAGTACTGCTTGTACTAGGCTTGCCTTTTTTCGTTAGGTGGAGGTGTGTTTGCTTGGCGTGGCGAGGATGTTGCTCCACTTTTTTCCGGTCCCCGAATTTCAGTTGCCAATCCACTTCCGGCCATAATTTCTCTCTTGTCAAGACCTGCATCAGATAGTTTCTGAATCGTAGTGCTGCGGTGGTTAGTGTGTTTCTGTTGTGTTCCTGCTTGCTTGCATACTATGGGCAACATTGTGGAACATCCTCTTTACGTAGCGCTGCATGTCGTTTAGCAGGTGGATTTTTTTCTGGAGATGGGCACAGCTCTGTCCACTCCTCCATTTAAGTTAATGTTTCCATTTTGTAGCGGGTTTTAGCAGCTAACTTTGTTACTTTGTATCTGTAACCTGTTCTGTGTTGGCGGAGGTGATCCCCCCCGTGACCCTGTCGCTGAGCAACCCTGACAACACATTAGTCTAACATGTTTTCTCAGACGTGGAGTCACACAGGAATTAGATGTCATAGCAGTGGTATGTGGGTATTTTGTTATGGCTATGAACCCATCAGGTTGCTTGATTTGAGCTACTCGTTTTATAAATGGATGTATACAATGACAAATTCAATGTAAAATGCCACCACATATAAGCAGTATCACAGGGACATTTGCTTTATCAAAAAAAACAGGAGTGGCTGGCTAAGCATTAAGATTTATGACATACAAAATGAATTTTTATGAAAAAGTCCTTGACAGGCAGCCAAGAATCTCATTGTCCTGCTCCATTATCCTAAAATTGCAGGATATAAAAAACCCCCAATGAGTCCAACATTGTTCGACCAATATGAATATGAACATCAAACACCCTTAAAGTTGAAAGCCAGCACTTTAATCTCAAAGTTATTGTTTCTCATCCAACGTGCTGAAGTAGAGCCAGAACAATAAATATGTGTCACTGTTCTCACACTGAGGGGCTGAATTCTATCATGTAGTTACAATTATCAGCACAGCCTAAATAGATGGACTTTCCTGCTCACTGTCAGCTCAGCGTCAGCGCCGTGCTCTGATGTTCTGCTATCAGACGAGTATTCACAGCCCGAGTCTGACAGCACGAGCTGCATTTAAAGTGCTAACAAAAGGGAGGCCTGGGACATTTTGCCTCATCTGAATCTCCTGATGTTCCCTCAGCCATTATTCTACTGCTGGTGAAAACAAGAGTCAGTCTGTCAGTGTCTTTTAAGTTTCTGAGAACAAAATTAATAATAAAGAAATAGTTAAAAATGAATCATTTGAGGGAAACTGGGTAGAACAATGACTAAGTGTCTGTTATGTCATTGCTGGCAACAATTGAATCGCCTCAGTGTTTGGCATTAGTATTTGGGCTGTCAGTGGATTAAAATATTTAACCGCGATTAATTGCATGATTGTCCAAAGTTAATCGCACATTAATAGCACATTTTTTTGTCTGTCCAAAATGTACCTTAAAGGGAGATTTGTCAAGTATTTAATACTCCTATCAACACGGGAGTGGGCAAATATGGTTGCTTTATGCAAATGTATGTATATATATCTTTATTATTGGAAATCAATTAACACAAAAAAATGACAAATATTGTCCAGAAACCTTACTGCATTTAGCATTAAAAAAATATGCTCAAATCATAACATGGCAAACTCAAGCCCAACAGGCAACAACAGCTGTCAGTGTGTCAGTGTGCTGACTTGACTATGACTTGCCCCAAACTGCATGTGATTATCATAAAATGGGCATGTCTGTAAAGGGGACACTCGTGAGTACCCATAGAACCCATTTTCATTTACATATCTTGAGGTCAGAGGTCAAGGAACCCCTTTGAAAATGGCCATGACAGTTTTTCCTCACCAAAATGTAGCGCAAGTTTGGAGCGTTATTTAGCCTCCTTTGCGACAAGCTAGTATGACATGGTTTTCATTAGGTTTTCTAGTTTCATATGTTGCCAATGTCTTCACTCTAGCTTTAAAACTGAGCCCGCTACAACCTCTGAAAGATTGAATAGCAGCCAGGCACCCAACGGCAGAATTTTTAAGAGGTTAATTAATAATCGCAAGTTGCGTTAATGTGTTAAAGAAATTAGTGGCATTAAAAACAAATTTGTGTTAACGTGTTATTATCACGTTAGCTTTGACAGCCCTAATTAGTAGATAACAGCTCATCAACTAACAACCGTAATACATAATTCAAAACATATCTACTCACTTGTCACCATGGATGACTTTTGAAAAACACACAAAACTTCAAATCCGAAACAATCAATGAACCTTAAAAAGAGAACGCTGAGGTTTCTTAAGGCCGAACCACTTGCAGACACAACCGATCTTGTGTGATCTTGAAATGTTTTGAGCCATTTAGGGATTTAGCTGCCATGCACGGTAAGACATAGAGGCTTATACGAACGCTATCAGGACAACTGAAGGACAATGCCAGTGAAGGGCTTTTTTATCTCTGGTTTTCTCTGCTTAATGAAACTTACAGTACTGGATAGATGCAGGAGAAGAAGAGTACAGGGAGGAGAAAGGGAGGAGGGGATGTGGTTGACAGAGTGAGAGGGAGAAAGAAAAGAGAGCTATAAAGAGGACAGCAAGAGAGAACTGGAGAGCAGAGGTCTTCTTGGGGTCGAAAGGTTCCCACGGTGTTTTCGAGTGTCCCAGGTCTGTGTGTCAGTATGTATAATACAGACTCTCTATAATGTGGTCCATTTTCATAATCACAGGAGAATAATGGGACGAGATGGTGAGTGTATATGTACTCTTTGAGACCGCAGCTGCTCTTCAATCGGTGGAGCATCATGCTGCGTCTGCATTTTGGATCGGGTCTAATTATCCTCTGGACTGGATCTAACTGTGCTTGGGTCAGTTGCAGATTGGATCTCTATCTTTTTTTTTTTTTTTTTTTTAAATGAACTTGTACACTCTGGGTTTGGGCGACTTGGGTCCAAGGGACGTATGATGACATTTAATAGAGCGTGGAAGTCAAAAATGAGGAGAGACTAAGAAAATCAGTTGTGGTGACATTTACATATGCCGAGCAGGGAAATATTGTTGAAATCTTCATGTTTTTAATGTTAAGAATATTTTTCCAACATCAATATGCCATATTCAATTATATTCAACTAATGAATATTTTCTTTGTCGATTAACCTGTTGATTATTGTCTCTATTAATCGATTAGTTGTTCGGTCTATAGAATGTCAGAAAATTGTGAAAATGTCGATCAGTCTTGCCCAATGCCCAAGATGACGTCCTCAAATGTCTTCGGTATTCGTGTATTCAATTAACTGTCATAGAGGAGTAAAGAAACCAGAAAATATTCACATTTAAGAAGCTGGAATCAGAGAATTTTGACTTTTTTTTTCTTAAAATATTACTTAATCAATTAATAGATTATCAAAACAGTTGGCTATTAGTTTAATAGTTGACGACTAATTGGTTAATCGATTAATCGTTGCAGCTCTAATTCCAATTAAACACCTCCCCATATCAATACATCACATTATACAGTCTCTGGTACTAACCATGCACAGAATATCACTAGGCATCATCGTTGTATATATTATATATGTATCGTCCTAGTTTATAAGTTCAGTTTATAGTTAAGATTTTAGTTATTTATGGTTTTATATTTTTTTAATTATTTATCTCTTTGTGAGTCCTTGTGATGTTTTATGCTGTATTGAGGCAATTTCCCAAAGGGATGTATAAAATATTCTATCCAGCTGCAGTATATCATAATATGGCAAATGCAAAATCATATAAGATTTACCAATGCAATATACTGTGTTCTGCTGTATTACATCAGACAAAACTCTTAGCACATAAATAAAAACATTTTTAGTCAATTTTGAATTAAGTGAATAACAATTAAATATGAAATTATCATATAGTCATGGTGTGATTCCACTCAAATTCAATAAGCAATCCTTTTGGATTATTGCCATTATTATCTGCACACTAAGTCCGTACGTTTTGTATGCGCACACTGAGTCTGATGCATTTTATTATTCTATTTGTTGCTAAAATTCGCGATATGATACAAAACTGAATTAATTACACAGGTGCAATGGATAGTACTAGTCCAAAACGGGCATTCACTCATGAATGAATGACATTAGCAAGAAGCTATCATTTAGCTGCTTAGAGCACAATCACTACTGTCTAATCTTTCCTACATCCTTTGTTTTGCGAATTTTTTAAACGTGCGGCGATTTCGTACGACGAGCCCATGAAAGGGCACACAAGCGAACACATGTTGGCCTTGAACCTGACTGGATGGAATTCTTTTGGGGGGAGTGTGGCATACCCAAGGCTCACTGACTCCCTCATTTATCTCAGAGCTGCAGGCGCCTACCAATGACTTTTAGGGACGAAAGTGGATGGAGGTGCTGGAGCGAGAACGAATGTTAAAATGAAGGTAGATTGGATGGTGTTGGTGGGTGTGTGGGTTTGACAGTATTTTCCAGAACTGTAAATGGACCTGAAGCTGAAAAAAAATGCTGTTTGGTGTGGAGACGTCCTGCACTGTACTGATAGATTTGTGGTATTCTGTCAGGATACACACAAACAAGCACAGGAGTGGGCCATCAATCTTCTTGTATTGAAGCTGGACGTCTTCACCAGCACAGGAAATGACTGAATAGACCTTTTCTGACTGTCTCTTATCTGTCCATTAACAGGAGTAACACACAGAAATGGCTCCTGCCATGTGTGTGATGTGACCGTTGTTGAGTCCCCATCAATAAAAGGGTGTGTACTCTGATGGGAGCTCTTCAGGGTCCCAGAGTTATTCTTTAATGAAACGGGTACGGATGTGGAATCCATTAGTACACAGCAGAGGTCAGGCGGTCACAGAATTGTTGTTGTGGGTCGTTAATGTCAATAGAGCTCATTAGTTAAGCTTGTCTGGGTCAAGAGGGTAGAAAGAACACACACATACACTCAGTGGGGAAGCAATCAGTCGGGGAAAAACACAGTCATGGTTCACTAGCAAGGTCAAAGCTGCCCACTTTCAGAACTGCAGCAGAAACTCTGAGGAAAAAGTGTTGGTTGCAAAAGATTGCTATTATTATTTTCTGCAAGCCGACCAGACCGTGACTGAAAGACATTTCTCTCTCAAATCATAGTTTTCATCTTCATTGTTTTTTTAATTTGCTGTCAAAACATGCAGTAAACAAGAGATGACAAGAGGAAATAGATGACATGAACTAATTATGATCATAGTCATAGAATCATATGAGTAAAGATCTACAGTAGCAATACAGACAAATGCACAGTACATATGGTAACATAAATGAGGCAATACATTGTGAAATTATTAGCACTTAGTAAAACTTAACTTAATTAAAATTAAAATGAAGTTAAGCTTTAAATATACTCAAAACAGACATGGATAACTGATTGGTACGGTTCTGTATTTACTACTATGGTGTCAGTGTGCGCGGATGTATGTCTGTTGATCAGACCATATATAAGAAGTGGACGTAGTCACCGTGATGTCACCCATTGGTTTGTGGACTGACGCTTTGAAACCTCGAGTTCGGCATTTTGGCCGTCGCCATCTTGGTTTTTGGTAAGACGAAAACATTGAAAACTCCCAGCCCGGACAACACTATGGTAGCGACCTGTCAATCACAAGGTAGCCACCCCCCAAAGTATTCCCTGCTTTATGATCTCTTTCACTCTAAATGAGACCATAATTTACTAAATGAACATCATGCTGTATTAAAGAAGACTCAAAACTAGCGATTGAGACCATGAACTCATGTTTACAATGTTCAAGGTACAAGGTCATTTTCTCATAAACTATGCAATCGGGCTACTTTTTGCAACCAGATGAGTCGCCCCCCTGCTGGCTATTAGAAATAATGCAAGTTTAAGGGCACTTCTGCATTGGCTTCACTTTTTAGAACCCGGTGGTTGCCCACTGATCTGTTGACACAAGATGACAAAATTTACGCCATGCAAACCCTACGCATATTCGGATCATTTGTTCTTGAAGCAGGCTCAGCATCTCACAAGCTCACAATCTAGCTCCTGTTAGCCAGAGCAACCTAAGAGAGAAAGATACACCACTTTCTTTCTGCTATTCATAAATTAATGAAATAAAACATCTTTGAAGTCACACTGCCGAGGTAATGCAGAATTAACCAGCAAGCTGACGCTGTTAACAGCTTTTTGCTTTGATGCCAAGTAGAAAAATCCAGGCTCACAAGGTTTCCAATACGTATTGTGCTTGTACATAGTATTTACTTACAGCAGCAGGTATTTTTTGGTTTTAGCAAAGGGGAGCTAGTTTTCTGAATTGAACAGCAGTTTTGGAGCCATTGTAAAGGCAGGGGGTATGTGATTGGCTGAGGACTGTCGTTTGAATAATTTGTAATATACAGTATGTGCTAAAATTGATATTGTTAATGTAATTGGTAGGATTTTGTTTGTGTTTTTGTTAGAAAAAGTGAAGAACTGCTCTTGACCTCTTGAACTGCTCTTGACCCAGTAATTGTGCTAAGCTAACTGTCTAATATCACATACATCTAAGCTTCCAACCATGCAGGCTATAGCACATCCCCTGTAGCTGCCAGTAGGAAAAACTCTATTAAAATGCACACAATGCCTCACCATTACGCATTCAAGCAAGCAAATGTAAACCGTTGACTTGCAAATGTATTACTTGGATGTTTCTGCTTGAATGACTTTTGTAATACACAAAATATTATGCAAATGATTGTGCCCGTCCTCCCTGTGGATAGATATGCATTAGAAGACGCAGCCGGGCTTTTTTGTTTTGACGGACGTGACCAAACACACAGAAACCGCTGCTATGATGTCAGGGACTGAAGAAACAATGTGGCCCTCTGTTACAGCTTAATTTATTTTGTTAATTTACCGCACATAAAAGATAAAAAATAGAGGACGTGCTTACGACAAACTGGGCAGTGAAGCAGCAAATCCAAAACTGGATTAAATATGTAAGCTGAAAAGATAATGTAACAGAAACAAATCAAAATCCGAATGCATAATGTGGTTTGCAGCCTATTGCAATATTCCCCTGTGGCAAACATACATACAGAAGCTATTGTAAATCAATGAGTTACAGTAATTGCACTGGACGTTGTGATTCCGGGTGTGTGTGTGTGTGCATGTAAATGTCTCTGTGTGTATTCAGGCATTTTTGTGCAATACTGTGTGTGTATGTGTGTACATCTTCAAGATGAGACCAGAAATTTAGTTTTTTCAGCAAAATGCACAAATATAGATGAAGATGAAGTGTAGAGCGACGCAAATATTATCATAATCCTGCTCGCCTCAGTGAAAATGACCTTAACTGCGTTGTTTTTTTTCACGTTTTCATTGCGCTTTTCATTGCTTATCACTGTCTCGCACATTTTCAGTTATTTGGTTGTTGCGTTTATCGGTAAATGAGCCATTAATTACTTTGTTATCTTGTTTTTCTGTGCCACGACTACTCTAAATGAGATAATGTTTACGTGGAGCTCTTTTTTTCGGCAGCTGAAGAGGCCAATTAAGAGCCCGTTCTTGTGGGTCATATGTTCTCTTTTTGTGTGATTGAAGGCACTCAGTAGCTATTGACTGAGCTCAGGGAACATGACTGGAAAGTTTAAAGCCAGAGAGATGTGAGTTTTGGGCAGAAATAGCAGCCCTTGCTGCCACTAATAACCCCCCCCGTAACGCATGGCTGGTCTCGAGCTGCCCGTTCTCCACACGGTGCCGGTGCCAGTCTGACATTGTGCAGCAGCATCCCCTCTAAAAGTTCCTCTCCGCAGGGAAGCATCCAAACAGTTTAGCAGGAGGGAGGGAGAGTGAAATGGAACGGATGATGTGGAGGGGTGGTAGATGCAAAAAAATCAGTTGCTTTTCTAGAATTATGACCAGATGGTTCTTGTCATCATTATTTATTTTGTTTTTTCCTTTTATTTGTTGACTTTAACCCTCTGAGACCCACAGTAGACCCGTTTTTGTCTTTTTTAGTGGGGTACAGGGGGTCTTTAGGGGGAGATAGCAGGTCAACAGTATATATCACATAGAAGTGGTATACATCATCTTAAAGCTGGGAACCTGAAGATTAATTTGAGATGCAGCTCAGCACTGTGTGTCAAGTTGTTCTAGTCGTTAATCAGAAATAAACATGTAAAACAAATTGTGTATAAGGGCTTAGAACATTATAATGGAAGTATATGATGACCATCCCCATGCTCACTTATGTCTTATAAGTTTTCGTAGCAATTTTTGGGTTGATACCACTTGTTACACAGATTTGTTGCTAAATTTAACCATTTTTTACAATTCTAGAATTGATCAAAAATGATCAAAAATCCCTCCAAAATACCGCATTAAGACACCAAAACCTCGAGGAACACCATAGAAAAAGGCATGCTGTGATTTGGTATAAAAAACTTTTGACATTTGGAGATTTTTGCAAGAATTGCATTTTTCAGCAATTGGATGGTGAGCACTTCTGTTCTGGAAACTGCTCAGATAGCCCCTTAATGTCAGTCTACCTAGGATGTTGTGTGTGAAAGCCATCTGTCCTCTGAATGCCCTATGGCTATAGTTTGTGGTTGTAAAGTTTCATGAGGCTGATTATCCTAGAGGTCTCCACAGGTCATTTTACACAGTGAGGTCAAGTTTCAAAAAATGGTCCCAATAAAATGAAATGGCTACCAAAGGGACTAACATCATCACACATGAATACAGTTGGGCTCATTAGATTCTCAGCTTCCAGTCATACCTAATTTATGTAGGGCCAAGACTGTTTATGGACCTCAGTATGCAGAAATATTCAAATACACAATTTTTAGAATAGGCGAAAATGACATTTATACTGCATTCAAATAACTGCATGTTTTTTGCCCCAAAACTGCATGTGATTATCATAAAGTGGGCATGTCTGTAAAGGGGAGACTCGTGGGTACCCATAGAACCCAATTTCTTTCACATATCTTGAGGTTGAGGTCAAGGGACCCCTTTGAAAATGGTCATGACAGTTTTTCCTCGCCAAAATTTAGCCTAACTTTGGAGCGTTACCAAGCCTCCTTCCCAACAAGCTATAGCATGTCATGGTACCAACGATTCCTTAGGTTTTCTAGTTTCATTTGATATCTGTACCTTTACTCTAGCTCAAAAACTGAACCTGCTACAGCCCCTGAAAGACAGTAAAGTCGGTCGGACTCAGGGGGTTAATTAGGTTTGTGGTTGACTGGTCAGTGTGTGGATTTGTTCTGTGCCCTGCTGAATTTCATAAATATTTGCTAAAATAGAGTGTTTTTAGCGATTTCGTGATTAGTGCATGCAAAGAAGTTAAAATCTCAGTCAGCATTACTTATATTTTGCTTAGTAAATTAACCAAATGTGGAATGAAGTTTTTCTGCTCTCAACTTAAATATGAACTTGTTCAATAGACTAAACTCACTGGGAAGGCAATTTGTTCTTCTGTGTTCACACAGTAACTTAATGAGTGGACATTATTTTAGAAGCTTTTTTATTATTCAGAGAGCTGACAGAGAGAGAGGGAGACACAGAGAGAAGTGGACCCTTTCCGATCCGTCTTCACTCAGACTTGTTCCTCTGCTGGTGAACCAAGCTCTGTTTGACACAAACCCCCCTTTCTTTGGTTTTCAGTCTGTCTGAGAGACAGAGAGAGAGAGAGAGAGAGAGAGAGAGAGAAAGAGTTTAGAACGGTTCAGTGACTTTCTGTCCATCCAAATGATTGCAGAGCGCCTGTGGTGTCCTTATTAAAGCTTGTCAAGTCGGTATAAGAGGATTTGTTTTCTGGTGTGCCCGCGATGTCAATACTCTTCGCGGAGCTGAAAAAGAAAAGGCGGTCCGGAGGCTCAGCTCATAGATATTGTGAGATGGCCTTTGACCAGATTCTGGATCAGGTCAGGATGATATAGTAAGTACGTCATTCCGTTGCGTTGTCAGCCTGGTCTACTACAACTGCTAAAAAATAGGGATGCACTGGTCCAGATACCGATATATTGGGCTGATACTGACTCAAAATAGCTGGATGCGATATCGATGACAGTGGGGCAGATCTATTCAATCCAATTCTATGTTTATATACTACATACATTATAGCATTATATACTGGAATTTTAATTCTTATGTAAGTTTTGACCAATTTGTTGTTTGATGTTTACTCTTGAATTGTAATTCCTGTTAATTCTGAAGATTTACATTACCAAGTTGCAAAATGTATTATTTCATTAATAAATAACAATTCAGTAAATGTATATCTATGTATTTATTTGTTAAGTTTTGTTTTACAAAGTTAGCAAAGCAATGTTTAAGTCAAGTCTGATGTTGCCTTAGATAAAAGAATGATCCCAGTCACTTCTATACAGTGAGGCATACAGCTTATAAATTAAACACTCGTATCGGATCGGTACTCGGTATCGGCTGATACCCAAAGCCCAGGTACGTTATCGGTATCGGGACTGAAAAAGTCGGATTTGTGCATCCCTACTAAAAATAACAGTTTTTTTTAAACCATTATCATAATCTGAACAGTCCAATACATTCTGCATGTCCTACACTAATCCCCACCTGTTCCCAGTTGATGCTAGTGAACCGAGCATCCGAAAGACAGACGTCAAGAGATCTCAAGCAGCAACTTTCACACGTCTTAAAATACACGCAGAGACTCCGCGGAGCTGAGTCGCTCTGCACGCAGACTGACAGCGCTGAGTCAGCATATCTCGAAGCTCTCTAGCTGTCAGCGTCCATCCTCGTCTCTGTCTCTCTACTCTCAGCTCTCCGTACTGTTTCTTTCTCTGCTCGGCCTGATGGGAAATACCGCGAGTTTAGCCTCTGTATATCTACTCGACTGTCTCAAGGCTGCTCTCCCTCTCTTCCTGACTCGCTCGCCCTCTAATCATCCTCTCTCCCTACTCTGTGCAGCTCTTAAGCTCTAACAAGCGCTGAAACAAAGTCTCCATAATGCTACATCCCAAATAGACTCGCTAAGGCTGTCACAACTGCGGACTCACACCTGAACGGACACACACACACACACATACACTGATTGACTTATCCTGGCCGAGCAACTTCTCATCTTCCCTGAGTAACTTCATACACGGTTATTGACATCCTCGCAGGCCGCTTCCTCGCCCGTTTTAGTAATTGAATTGTTTGATCTTGTATGGGCTTTGTGTAAACAAAGAGCCCGTGTGAAGAAGGGAGCGTCTCGCGTCCTCCTGGCACTCCGGAGTCTCTGGGGGTCTTTGAAGTGCGGCCCTGGCCTCGACAAACGCCAGACAGGAGGATGCTGTTTGGAAAAGGCCAGGCCAGGCTGTCTTGTCTTGTCCTGTCCTAGGGTGACAGGACAGCAGCCACAGAGGCGGTGTGTGAAGTGAAGATGCTTTTTTTTTTTTAAAGTCAGCGAGGTGGGTGAAAAACAAAAACAGATTGAGAGGAAGGAAGTGAGCTGGTCAGGGAAAGAAGAACGCCTGGGATGATGCTTGATATAGGAGGACAAATAAAAGAGATGACTCCACATGAATGATGCATAGCTTTCTCTCTTCATTATACTCTTCCGGGCAATTTGATTATGCAGGTAAACATACAAGGCTGTATAAGTGAGAGATGAAATGGCATAGAGAGAGAGAGAGAGAGAGAGAGAGAGAGGGAGCCGGGATAAGAGGAGGGGAAGTGGGTGTGTTGCTTTCTGTATGAAAATAGATTGGCTTGGTAAGAGAGGACAAGAGAAGAGCGTTTTTGGTTGAGTGTATGAGTGTGTCTGTGTGTGTGTGTGTGTGCGTGCGTGTGCTGACGATAAGCGGGAGAGAGAGGGAGGGGGAAGCTGAATTAAAAATCGAGAGATGAAAATGTGAGAAGGGCTCAGCGGGAGTCTTTTTATACACTGAAAAGTTGACAGTAGTTTTGAAATAGCACTCCTCTCATTGTTGCTGCTGTCAGCATGTTTATACTTCACCACCCTGGCCTCATTCAAAAGGAAATGAAAGGGCTTTTATGTTGCCGATAAAAGGGCAGCCTCTAAGCCTCTCCAGTCTCCCTCTGCCAGTCGCCACTGTCTGCAATGACTCAGGTTTGATGTTGTGTTGAAGTAAAGGGGGCACCAGGAGTGAAGAGGCACTTGTGAGTAAGAACTCAAATGTGCCAAGTCCTCTGTCTTCAGCTCTTTGGCTTCTGTCAGTGTCATAGTTTGTGAGGACAGACACATGTCACGCCCCGAGAGTCGACGTTTGTCAAGTAGTATGTGTGTGTGAGAGAGCTGAGAAGCGTGTGTGTGTTTGTGTGTGTGTGTGTGTGTCTTGTATCGCTCTCTTCTCCCACTTCGCCTGTGTGGTGTGTGTGTGTGTGTGTGTGTGTGTGTGTGTGTGTGTGTGTGTGTGTGTGTGTGTGTGTGTGTGTGTGTGTGTCGTCAGCTGTGGGTGATGTGTCTTTTGTGGCTCTCGGTAATAAAGCCATTAATCACGCTCGCTGTTTGCCACAAACATGCCTCGCTGCAAGATGTCTCACTCGGTCTGTCCCAGGACGCAACATCAGATGCAGCTCACTGGAGTGGAACGGGAAACGTCCCAGCCTGGTGTTGTTAGGTGTGCCTACGTGTGTGTGTGTGTGTGTGTGTTTGTGTGTGTGTGTGTGTGCGTGCTGAATATTTTGTGTGACCGTGTATCTACAGTATGTGAGATGATATTAATGGATGAGGCCCGGTTCAGACGGAGAAGCACTTAAAACTGAAAGTGCTCCTCTAGTCTAGTGATTACAATGGAAAAGTAGGCTGGAATATATACTGGGTTTCCAATATCCCTTTCCACTCATTGGCACGCCATTCCAGTTTGAGTCTCCTCAAAAGTACACACAATTCAGAATTTTCACCTGACCTGATGGAAATTACCTGTATGTACCTTTTGAACTTTGACAGGATTTATAACTGGGGCTGTCAATTGATTAAAATAGTTAATCGCGATTAATCGCAAATTCATCACACATTTTTTTATCTGTTCAAAATTTACATTCAAGAGAGATTTGTCAATTATTTAATACTCTTATCAACATGGGAGTGGGCAAATATGCTTGCTTTATGCAAATGTATGTATATATTATTATTATTATGGGAAATCCCAAACCCTCACAGGAACTGCATTTAGCATAAAACAATTATTAATTCATTAATTAACAATTATCAGCACAGCCTAAATAGATGGACTTTCCTGCTCACTGTCAGCTCAGCGTCAGCGCCGTGCTCTGATGTTCTGCTATCAGACGAGTATTCACAGCCCGAGTCTGACAGCACAAGCTGCATTTAAAGTGCTAACAAAAGTGAGGCCGGGGACATTTTGCCTCTTCTGAATCTCCAGATGTTCCCTCAGCCATTATTCTACTGCTGGTGAAACCAAGAGTCAGTCTGTCAGTGTCTTTTAAGTTTCTGAGAACAAAATTAATAATAAAGAATAGTTCAAAATGAATCATTCGAGGGAAACTGGGTAGAACTATGACTAAGTGTCTGTTATGTCATTGCTGGCAACAATTAAATAGCCTCAGTGTTTGGCATTAGTATTTGGGCTGTCAGTGGATTCAAATATTTAACTGCGATTAATTGCATGATTGTCCAAAGTTAATCTCACTTTGAAAATGGCCATGCCGGTTATTCCTCGCCATAATTTAGCGTAGGTTTGGAGTGTTATTTAGCCTTCGCTACGAGTGTAGCGTTTAACCACTCCACATGTAATTAAATATTTGCACTCGTAAGATAACAGTACTTAAATCGGGGCACCACCACTTTTTATAGCAAAAGAGGAAACTATTTTTAATACAAGTATTGATTATATCAATCTCAAATCTGAAAACCGTAGTTCTGGATACAGTGATTTAAGGTCTGTACTGAGATAAAAACACACACAACGACTTTATAAGAATAATGAAGATTTATTTAACTAAAGTATGATAAATGCATAAATGAGATGATTAATACACATGAATGATAACACAAGTGAATGAATGAATGAATGAATGAATTAAATGATATGGCAAATGATTAGGGAAAATAGTGAGGAGAGATGATGCTAAATTATCTACCGAATACTATAGACGGAATGATCTAACGATTTGGATATTAATAAATTCAGAAGATCGTCTGACAACAACTCTTAGTCACAAAGAACTCAGCAGATGGAACGCCCTTACTTGATCAGGTGTCGGTTCTATTTAGGTCCAAAAGACGCTTTCACCTCAGACGCTTGTCACAGGAAGGGATCACGTCTCTGCTGCAGTTTGGATGGCAGGAAGGTAGCGTAACAGCTGGCCTCAGATACCGGCAAGGTGACCTGGTCTTCACGGAGGTTCTGATCAGAACAAAGCTGTGGGGCCTTGGAGCTCCGGATGACTGAGAGTTCGTTTGGTAAAGGTCGGAGTCAGATTCAGTTCTGAACGTCAAAGACTTGGTTGACTCGTGGAGATAAATCAAAAACTTCGTCGGCCGAACGATGTAGTTAAATTATCACGAGATCAATCAAAAATCAAAAGAAACTTTAGAAACTGTCTTAAACTTGACTAAGAAAATGCTAAATCAAAAGAAAGCGATATAGACGAATAAAGGAACGAATCGTCTACTTGAAGCAAAAATGCAAAGAGCATAAAAGAAAAACGAACAAAGAACAGAAAAACTTCTGTGGCTGCACCTCCTCTCCTCCAACTTTCTCACACCAACTTTTCGAAAAAGGCAAGCACGGAGCAGTGTGGACACGGCCTTTTTAATCCACGCTGGATGAAGGAGGAGTTTTAGCCTCTGTTCATGCAAATCTCTGATTTTAACTTTACGTTAATATTGACTTAAAAATCTCCTATACGCGCAGCATCAAAAATCATCTCATCACTATATCAAAGAGCTTGCACATCAACAGGCCATACGCACATAGACATTTTAAGTGGAATATTATAATTAAAACATTGCAATTTAACTTTGTTAATGCTTAGTTTTAAAAGAAAAATCAGTGTCTTACATCTATTCACTATTACCTACTAAAAGAAACTCAGAAATGCATTACACTACAATTAATGATACTACTACCAAGAACTTAGTACTAATTCTAAAACATAATGATTTTTAAACACATTGATTAGTAATGATATTCAAAGCATAGACTAGAACCACGGATCACCACTACATGGCAGTGTAGCTCCATCACGATTTCATAGTTCAGGGGTCATCCATAGTTTGAGGATGGCTGTATGTTGGTGTGTGTGTTAATTTGAACAAATGGTTCTTTGAAGCCCAAAAGGAAATCAGTTGTCTTGTTTGTTTGAGTTGTAAAAGGGGCTTTTCAGACTCGTCGTTAAAAGTTTTATCACCTCCTGTAGGATCATCTCGTGACCACTCGAGTGTCAAAACTGGCAATTTCCATATGATTGATCAAGCCCCCCCGGCTCAACATGATACCAGGGCATCCCGGGGTTGAAGAGTCCTAAGGCCGTAAAACAAATGGCCATTGACTTACGAATGCTATTTTCTCCTCATCCTAGCATGTTGAGGGAACAAGCAAGACAAATCCTGTTTGTCAGGGATATTCACCATCCTTTGGCTACACGAGCTAGTATGACATGGTTGGTACCAAAGGATTCATTAGGCTTTCTAGTTTCATAAGATGCCAGTATCTTCACTCTAGCTTTAATAATGAGGCCGCTACAACCTAAATATCACAAATAGCGTTAATGCCTTAAAGAAATTAGTGGCGTTAAAACAAATTTGCATTAACGCGTTATCGCGTTACCTCTGAAAGCCCTAGTTATAACCCAACTCCTAATCCCTAATTAGGTGCACAGTAGGGATGCAAATAACAATTGTTTTTGTTATAGGTTAAATTCTTGATTTTTCTTTCCATTCATTCATTATTTTTAAATAGCACAATAACGCCTTTGAGAGATGAAAGTGATGTTTATAATTGTTCATTTATGTTTGATTAACAAATTAAAAGCCAAATGTGTTCATTTAACAACAATAAAACATTTTGAAAAGCAAGCAGATCCACACATTTAAGAGACTGTAAACAGCAAACACTTTTTTTTCAATTGGTTGTCAAAATTGTCATTAATTCATTTTCATTTAACTAGTC
Source organism: Sebastolobus alascanus (assembly GCA_916701645.2). Taxonomy (NCBI): domain Eukaryota; kingdom Metazoa; phylum Chordata; class Actinopteri; order Perciformes; family Sebastidae; genus Sebastolobus; species Sebastolobus alascanus. Next base: position 5,408,505 of record CAKAOJ020000022.1, on the reverse strand, counting down.
AATTACTATTAATTGTTTAATTGTTTGAGCACTGGTGTCCAGTACAATTCCTAATAACTATCCACGTCCTGACCAAACTGCTGCTTGAACAATTGCTCATTTACCTGATAAAATGATATCAAACAAAAGATTAATTAATAACAATTTTGATTAATAGTTTAAAGGACCAGTGTGTGACAATTAGGAGGATCTATTGGCAGAAATGGAATATTTATATGCTTTCTTTAGTGTATAATCAGCTGAAAATAAGAATCGTTGTGTTTTCCATTTCCGTAGAATGAGTCGTTTATATCTACATAGGGAGCGGGTCCCCTCTCCAATGGTGTTCGCCACTTTGCACCGCCATGTTTCGACAGTAGCCCAGAACGGACAAACCAAACTCTATTAACTTTTCCTGCTTGGGCCGGAGTCGACAATGTTACTCGCTCCAGAGTTAACCCCCATTTATTGCTGCACAAACTGCAACTTCAACTGTACATTCACTTGATATTCTCAGAGCTAAACTAACTTCTCTTCTGCTCCACTCGCTCACTTGTTTGCTCACACACATTCTGCGCCGCTCTCTCTCTTGCTTCTCTAGATGCCACCAGATGTTACACTTTTAAGTAATTTATCACCAAGAGAGCCAAACATTCTCTGGCTTCACCTTTTTAATATAACTCCATTTTATAACATTTTCTAGATCAAATTGTTAACCAAAATAAAAACAATCAACACATCTAATCACCAATGAAAAGAATCTGTTGCAGCTCTAAAACTGCCACATTTGAGCAGGTTTTTCTGATCAGCCTTTGCTCTCAACATTTGTCTCTCGTCTGTATAGAAATTCAAGGACACACATGCCATTTTCTTCATATAAGTAGGTGCAGCCTATTCAGCCAGTGTGAAAGGTAACAGCGGCACATGTTGAAGTCAGGTGCTTGGCAGTATGCCGCGCCACACTTGAGTCCCCGCGCTAACTAATGTGCTCTTATTTAGCCATCAATCCCCTTTAGCTGATGTCAGCTGCTTTTCTACAGCTCCATGGTCATGCATAAGCAATGAGAGACTGTCCATCATTTCACATTATGGTCCACTGAGGAGATGGCTGATGGTGACGAGAGTGTGGATGTAGTGGGCCTTGTGTTTCCCCTCAGAAGCTTCCCTTGGCAGCTCCCGAACCAGCCGATAGGAGGGACATTGTTTCAGGTTGCTAGAGTCTTGGTACAATTCTAATTCGAAATCCTACTCTGACTTTTCTAGTCACTGATGCCAGCCACCACCTTCCATTCAAGTTGAGTAGCTGTTTAAGAGAACAGCGTTGTATTTATCAGTGGATTATAAAAGCCACACATGATAAATAGAGTTGTGTCTGTGGAGAGATAGCATTAAGCCAAAGGTAATAAACTTTCTAAATGTATAGCCTGGCCTCACCAAGGGCCAGGTTATTCCAAAGTAATAGAAATGTAAAAGCTTTCGAGTAGACCATTTATCTTTGTTCCATTCACTTATGCATGTGCACAGTATTGATTTAGGAGAGCTGTCTTTGCAGAATTTCTATGCATCCTTTAATGGAACGCTCTTATTCCTCCTCCCGTCTTTTTTTCCCCACTATTTCGCCCACGCTGCTTTCAATCTCCGCCTGTCGCTGTTGCTCTTCTGTTTCCATCCGCACATACTGTAAGAACCTTCTCACCCTTCAGCCCTGCAAACACTCACACACACATGCACTTCCTCACTCTCACTCTCTTTATTCAATCATCTCTTCTGTCTGCTTACTTAGCTTTAAATCCTCCCACACTTTCCCCCCAATCTTCTCTTTCCTTCCTGTTTCCTCTCTCCTCTACCTGTCACATCCAATTCAATGTACTTTTTCCCCGACTGTGAGCAATACTGCCGACGAGTATTGAGTGTTTGTTCAATTGTCTCTCTGTATCTGCTTTGTTCTCTCTCCTCTCCAGACTTGGACTTTCGCTACTTCTGGAAGTGGAGCGCGTTCGAGGACTACCTGCTCTTCTGCTTCGGCTTCACCGTGCTGTGCGCAGTCGTCACCCTGCTGCTGCTGGACTCCGCCGTGTTCGTGGAGACGCTGGGCTCCCTGGCCGTGATGTTCGAGGCCATGCTGGGCGTCCCGCAGCTGCTGCAAAACCTCCACAACCGCTCCACCAAAGGCATGAGGTACAGCACGCTTCGAGGTCAGGCAGAGCTCTGCAGGAAGCTCATAACTCACTGTAATGCTCACACTGGCACACAGTGGCACACTGCCACAGAACTTTATTAGTGCTCACTAACACCACATGGAAAGTACTCTCATTAACCTTAATGTCCAGGGAGTGCAAGTAATTTATATTCTCCTGAGCAAAATATGCTAATAAGGTCATTTATAGTCATTAGAACTGTGATTGAAGGTTTGGTTAAACCCAAAGACTGAGTCATAAACAATTATCTAACAGTTATCTATCAGTTTCATTGACAAGGGTAAATGCATTACCAATGATGAACAGTGATGCCATCCTTTCAGGCCTCATGTTTAAACTACACTAATAACCTGCCCTCTAAAATCAGTTAAAAGAATTGACATATCCCCTCCAAGAAATGTTCTCGATGGCATTATTACATGCCACATTTTGAGCTAGAGGTAAACCGATTAATCGGTTTGGCAGATAGGACGTTTTACAAACTATCATTATCGCTGGAACTGAGCTCTGATAGTGGACGATGGCTGCGGAGCCGCCACCAGTCAGACGTGGACCTACATCCCCGTTTTGCATGGAGGCAAAGCAGAGGGGGAAAAAAAGTTATCTTTCGAACGCAACACTATCAGCCTTTTGTCCCAGATCAAGACAGGCAGACAGGGAGGAAAATAAATCATTCACTGTTACTTTAACTTACTGTACCAATTTAGCGTGCTCTCTTCCAAGTAATCCAGCCACGTAACCATCCATTCATGAAATGAAATCGCACACTTAAGAATCCTCCTTACCCTGGGAATATGCACGAACATTAATGGTTTGTGGCATTTAACAATGTAACAGGACGTGCAACAGATCTATTCCTGGCCAGTCACACTGTAAGCCACAGAACGCCGCATCGCCCATTGCAAATAAGTAGAACATATTCCAACGTTGTAATCCAAGATATCACACTTCAGGATATTCTCTAACTAATGATTCAATTCAGAGTTGCAAAAGCCGTTTTAGTAAAAACGGTGTATGCAAAAGTAGCCGACTAGGCGGCTGCAGAAGTAAAGAAGATATGGCTCCGGCTATCGTTTTTTTCGTGCTCCAAACTATCCTTATTATATCGGCCTTTAAAAATCCACCATCGGTCAACGTCTATTTTGAGCTAATTCCCGTGGTTTAGTCTGTAACTTCATTAAATTCAAGGTCACCTTGAATGGAAAGAGGCGGTAGAAGGTGAAGGAGGGGGGCAAGCAAAAGGCTTAGCCTGCATTTTGTTTGTTAAGATTATGTCAGCGTGTACAAAGGCCAATGTGTGTGTTGATTAGCCTCTCAGGTAGAGGACTGTGAGATCAATTACGCCCCTAATGGCACAGAACATCCTGCTAATTATGACCATTATTTTCTCATTATATCTTTTGTCTGTCATCAGTGCAAAAACCATACAACCGTGTGTGTGTGTGTGTGGTGTGTGTGTGTGTGTGTGTGTGTGTGTGTGTGTGTGTGTGTGTGTGTGTGTGTGTGTGTGTGTGTGTGTGTGTGTGTGGTGTAGTCGCATGCTTTGCTTGTCATTCATCTCTGAAAAGAGCCTCTAGAGACGAAGCAAAGTATTGAACTTTTTCTCTCCAGGACACAGCCCCTGCCATTTTGTTTTCAGTAGATATTCAGAAAGTAAAGACGTCAGACAGTTAACATGCATACCAGGGGGACGATGATGATCCTAAAATTAGGATTCTGCAGTGATGTCAGACAGAATTAGCAACTCTCCCTGGGATTGGGATGGGTTTTGTTTTCCACATCTTGACTCAAAATTCTTTCATACAATGCAAAATGACAAAAATATGTGTTTTAAGGGCTGCAACCAACGATTTATTTAATTATTGGTTAATCGTTATAAATATTTTTTGGGATTAATCAAGTAATCATTTCCTCTATTAAATGTCAGAAAATCATGAAAAATGCCACAATTTCCTAACGCTCACGATGATGTAATTGAATTGCTTGTTTTGTTCGACCAACAGTCCAAAGCCTAGTTTACTACCACATAATGCCATGCAATATATCGCACATTTCAGCAACAAGGCAATTCAAAGTGCTTTACATAAAATATCAAAAGCATCGAGGCATAGTGCAAAAGAAACACACCACAAAATGATATTCGAATACGATTAAAAACGGTCATTAAAGAGCCAAGATCATTTATAAAATACAAGAATAAAAGTTACACTGCAATTACTTAAGACAAAGAGTAGCAGAAAGTCATCACGGTGGAGAAGCTGGAACTTGGAAATGCTCAGCATTGTTGCCTCAACAAGACTAGAAGTCCACAGCCATGCCAGCAGTGCTTTGAGCTAAACGCTAACGTCAGCATGATAACATGCTCACAATGACAGTGCTAACCTGCTGATGTTTAGCTGGTGTAATGTTTACCATGTTCATCCTGAACTTGACATTAATGTCTGGAAAAATATAGTTGTTGAGATATTTCAGTCTTGACCAAAGTGATGGACAGTCCAACAGACCAACATTGCCGGCATTAGCATGGCTAATAAAAAATGACTTATATAAATTAACCACTCATTTCAGCTTTAATGTTTTAATTTTTTGAATGAAAAGTCACGCCCAACATGCTTTACACAGACAAGCTGGATTTGAAGAACACCTGCTGCTGTGATTGACACCCCAGATTAGTTGCTTAGACTGACATTAACAGGGATACCTGTTGAGGCTACAGTTTACAGTTTGTCTTTTGCAGATACATTATCTTCTTCTCCTTTTCCAGCTTATTCAAGCCTCCTGCTATTTTCTCCATTGTTGTTCTGTCCTCGTTCGCATGTTATATTTCTGTTTTGTATTTTAGTTTTTTGTTGATTCCCCAAAGGATAAGAATACCATAGAAATAGTGTACACTTGCGGGAAAAGAGTATAAGAGGAGGTGAGAAGGGCCTTGATTCATGAAGTTGGTGTGTATGTATTTCCCTTGAGAGACAATCTGTTTCACCACAGACAGGTGACAGAGATGCCATCTAATGTATTCTCCACAGTCTTTGCTGTATATCTACAATTCTTCTTTAAGTCCCGCTCCGTGTTTTCTCTGGATTAACTGTCACTCAGTGCTGTCACAGTAGCTTTTATACTGAAATACACACAGAGGAAAATTCAGTAAAGCCTTTCTCATGTTTCTCATATCACTCATGCATCCATAAACACAAGAAATAAGCTCTGAATATACTTTAGTTTTGAACTCTTCAAGTAATGCAGTAGTGTACTTAAAGATGCTGCAGTATAGGTGATTTACCGTATGAATGGCGAGACGTTCTTCCTCTGTAATATGCCCCATTTCACATAAAGTGTCCTCAGGGTGTACATCTGGGTTTGCACTTCCTGTGGGCGCCCATTCAACTCAGAGTGAATATCACGCCAAAGATTAAATACGCAATAACACTACATTAGGCCTCTGAGATGACTGATGAAGAAGTTAGGAACATCAATTCGCTAAACTCAGATCTATGGCAAAGTCCCAGCATACTCAATAATGTGATGATATAACACGAGCCACCAAAAACAACACAGTTGTTGGAATATGCTTTACGATATTACATGATTCTTTCTAGAAAACACTGTAATTTCAAAGTGAATATTTTCTAACCTCGCTATCGATCTCCCCAGGCTAATTGGACGAATGACCCTGCAGGGTCGAAACCAGCCAATTCAGCACTTCTGTCTCTGTGTGCATAACATGTTTTAGATCTTTTGACCCTCATCACGTGTATTCTCCCATTTGTTTTCCAGATATGACAAAGCAGCACATAGTTTGCACTTCCTCTCATGCTATCCCATGTGAAACAGTTACTTGTTGATCAGTCAGATCCCCCTGAGTCCTATTACTAAGGTGTGATGGTGAGCGTATGGATCCATTTCATCAAGGACTCCTCACCTTTTCCAGCTCGCCCAAATGATCACCTTCACTCAGAGATAGAGAGAGAGAGAGACACACACACACACACACACACACACCCAGGAACGTTCCATCACGCATCGTAATTATGCTGCCTGTACACTTTTCACATGTGCATGTGTGCGCACACATTCACACTCATACCACTACTCCAGGGAAACAGAGGAAGGGAGAGAGTGGTGATGGAAAGATACTATAAAAGAGAGAGAAGGAGAGAGGTAAGACTGGATGAGGTATAGAAAAAACAGTAGTACGTGATAGAAAGGAAATATATATATATATATATAGGGGGAATGTAGATTGCAGAAATGAGGGAAGTCACATCTGAAAGTGAGCCCCCTTTATTTCTCGCCTCTTCACTGCACTGTAGGGTGCTTTCTAGTGGGCAACCTCCGGGTCTGAAAAGTGAAGCCAATTAATGCGTGCGTGCGTGTGGTTTATATTTTTTGCAATTACACTAGTCCATTGCTATTATGGAAAAGAATGTGGTATTGTGTCGGAAGGATTATTTGTAGAAATGTGTTTCCAAATGCACTCAAACTTCCATGGTGTCTTGTTTTATTTGTTTACTCCACAAATAAGAATAATGCATTCATAAATTCATTCCCACAGTACAACCACAAGACTAGAAACAGCAAAAACACCCTAAATTGCTCTTCTCCAAATCCCTACCATGTACTGTAGAAACAAAAAGAAAATGTGAATTCTCAAAACACAATATCCTGTCTTGTCTTGCCCCAAGACAGACAGGACTTGTTAATTGAACAGTGAGAGCTATTCCACGGACTAGTGCAATGGCTTTGATCGTGTTAACTTATACCCTAGCAAACATTATTATATGTGATCCGCTTACACGCTATACTATGTAAGCACGAAATGCAAACCCTCATTCCATGCATACATGCACATATCTCACACAGAGAGACACAAATACAAAATCCCTGAATGTACACTGGTTAAGTTAACATGTACTAATGTCAGTGATGGAGGTGGATGGGTTGATAGAGAAAATCAAATATTAATGCATTTAAATGAGAACATTTTTCTGCTGTTTGTCCATCACACCTCCTGTTATCAGCTCCTTTAAAGACTTGGCTTCTTTTATATGCAAAATAGGGCTGCAAGTAAGGATTATTACCTATTACATTTCTTTTTAATTATTTACAGCTTAGTCTTTAGTTTAGTTTTATTTGAACAACAGTTCAAAACCTACAGTAAGATATTGGTTTTACAAAGTAACAAATCCTCACACTGAAGGAGTTGAACCCATTGAATGTTTGACAGTTTTGCTCTATTAATAATTTAAAAGATTAAACCATTATTTAAAAAAATGACAGTTATTTTTTGTTGATCAGCTGATCTAAAGTTTGTATTATTTATTATTTACAACAAACGGTAACAAAGCATGTGGGATTATTATATTATCAGATATTCTGACACATGCAAACATGTTACCACATACTGTTGCCTAGGACTGTACTATATCAGATTCTGAATTTTCTGAGTTGTCATTATTTTTCATTTTAAAAATAGGTTACTCAACATTATGCTTTTTTTTTAATTCATGATAAAATACCATCAAAACTGATGACATTCCCATCATCCTTAGCTGTGCTTTGTGTTTGGTGCTAATTAGCAAATGTTAGCATGCTACCACACAAAGCTAAGATGGTAAACATAGTAATATAACATCAGTACAACACCTGATAAACATCAGCATAATCATCTGTAATGTGAAAACATCAGATCTGCACAAATAAAAAGGATGTGTCCCGGTCATCACACAGGCCCAGTTTGTGTTGGTTCAGGGGGCTCACTGAACCCCCCTAGTGGCTGTAGCCAAAAATGTGTGTGGTTGTGGTGGCGATTAGCTAGCCAGTGGGGCACACACAGCTTCCATTCACATGATGGATATCGAAGGATGTACTCTATTGGTATCGGTTTCACTTTAATGGTACTGGCATTGTAATTTTTTTTTACGATACCCAGCCCTTATATATTCTTTAATCAAATCTTCTTCCACCCAGTGATGCCATATCTAAAACACTGTCCTCACACTCACCTTCCAGATGTGCTCCCTTTTGGGACACAGAACTCTAGTTCACAGGTCACAAAGTGCTTAGGGGTCATTACAGTGTCTGCATCATATCCTCCAGGGCCAGACTGTAAAAGTACTGGCCCTTTGTCCAAAATGGCCTCGAGGTCAAATGTGAAACCACCATTAGGCTGCCATTGAAGGGACATGGTAATGGGACCACCATTTACACTTGAAGGGTGTTACTCAGAGTTGAGAGCAAGAAACAAGCTGATCGCTGTGAAGGTGTGACAGAGACAGAGTGACAGAAAAGAGGGAATGGGAGCTGAATATGCAGCAGGGACAGCTGTTTATGTATATATTCAATTCTTTTCATGGACTCAATTGAATGTAGGTATTTTGACTGCTCTTGTCACATCCATGACAATAAAGAGCAGTAAATTGAATTGAGAGAGACAATAGAGGAACCGTCAAAGGAAAGGAAATTGACAGAGATAAGTATCCGTGTATTTGTCTGCATAGCTTATACTTTTCAGTCATCAGGACAGGACACTGCCACCGTCAGTGTCCCCTCCGCTGTCACTGAGTGACATTGTGAAAGTTGGCAGCTTTGGTGCAGAGCTGGGAGAGGAGAACTGGAAAGGAGGCAAAATAGATTAAGTTTAATGAGAGGGAAGAGAAAAACAGGCGGACTCCCCAGGCAGTCGAGCGAAGAGTGCTGAGCAATCACTCACGCACAAAAACACATTGTTGTTTATATAAACAAATCACAACTTTACCATTCAGTCGTAGCTTCCACCTGAGTAATGAGTGCTTTCAAATGCCAAGCAGGTGACAGCGTAGCTCAACAACCAAACGCTGTCAGATGAAAACCTGGCATCTCTGTGTGAAGTCAGTTTTTCATGAATAACTAGAAACAGCCTTATTTTTTGACTGAACAGCATATAGTACTCACATTTTTTTAAACAATATGAGGTGATGGAAATGAGCTCGAGGGCTAAATGTGCAAAAAAAAAAAAGTAAATTCTTTCACTCTCACAATTATAAACATTCACACCTGGAAGCAGCCCAGGACAACCACAGTTTGATCTGATGGCCACTGAGCAGCTCCACTGGAGCAGTTTGGGTTTAGGGCCTTTGCTCAAGGGCACCTCAGTGGTGCTAAAGAGGGAGGTAAAGAGGGAGGGACGGTTGCTTATCTTATATCCAAAAAATCAGTTTTATTTAGTCATTTAGTGCAGACCAGTGTTGTAGTACTCGAGATCGGTCTTCGATCTTGTCTCGGTCTAAAACAAAGAGGATTTTATTTCAAGACCCGTCAAGACCACAGCTGCAGGGTAAGACTAAATTGTTATGTATATATGGCAATAAAAGAGGTGAATGAAGAGGAATCTTCATTTGTTTTCTGTGGGGGTTTTTATGGGAATGTCGGTCTTTCAGATCAATTTGAGGAGTGCCTCTGGTTTGCACATTACACATTTTATAAGTGTGTCATGCAGTGTGGGACTTGCACTGGTCTCGGTCACAATCCCTCAAAGTCTTGGTCTTGTCTCGGTCTCAATACACTCCGGTCTTGGTCCTGACTTGGTCTCGGTTTATGGCTGGTACAGACTACACAATATCAGCCCGGCTCGAATCGGGAACGATAATGAGTGTTGTGTCGAAAATCGATCGTTTTATCTCGTTTAGTGTGTCACAGATAGACAGCCGACGCCTCGTCTGGGACGCCTCACGACGTCCCGACAGAAAGTTTAGCATGTTCGATTTTTTTTTGCCTTCTGTGACTTTGACCGGTCAAGCACAGGGTGAAAGACGACCAGCGAAGATTGGTCGGGGACCGACCTGTAGTCACGTCAAGAATTTATGACTCTCAATAGCCCAATCTGACATAGTGACCATCGTAACCGTCAAAAATATTGTGTAGTCTGAACCAGTCATTAGGTGGTCTTGACTGACATCACTAGATTATCCCATAAACTTCAGCTGGCTCACATTATAATGTGTAATCATATAGTGAGCCAGCTTGGGTTACAGGGTTACTTGCGCTTTCCTTTTATCTGAAAGAAATTAGGAATTCCTTGTGTCTATCCGTCTGTACAAGTTTGTTTTATCACTAATTTAATTGGAAATGTTTCGTCAGTGTTCGATTCCTCCTGTAAATTATGTTTTATCTATCACATATAATGGGAACATCTTGTCATTGTGTTGGTCACTACTGGTTTAGAAGATTGTGCAGCCTTGCTTAAACAGCTACGATAAATAGAGCATCATTTCGCTGAAATAGCCAACACCAATAGGCCATCCCATCTTTTCTGGCTTGTTTACATTCTCAGAAAAAGTACCTAAAAATATCCCAATTCAAACTCTGTGTCATACTCCTTCTCCTCCTCACCTCCCCTCAGCTCATTTGGTGAAGTAGAATCCATCTCTTTCTGGCAGGTTGGGAACTTTTCGTTGTTTGCCTGTGTGCGATCGATCAACATGCATAATTCATAGTTAGTGGGTTAAGAGCAGCTCGGCTTCTCTCTCGTTGGGCCCTTTGATTTTCGTCTCTCTATCTGCCCCCTCCTCAGGGAGCGCTACAGCCCCGCTGCTAAATCACCTAGCACACACCCTCATGTGTGGGCGCACACTTGCATACAAAGATGCGCAAGAGTGGACACACACATCATGCCAATGCACACATGCAGGGTTATGCTGAAAAGGAAAAGAGGTGATTGAAGCTCTTCGAAGCTTTAAAGGGACTATTTGTAACTTATCACGCGCATAAATCTTAACGGGTCGGTATCCCATGCGCGCTAGCGTGTGGGTACGCGAGCGCGCAGCAGCTCTGCTCCTGCCTGTTTGCACACCGCGCTCGTTCTCACCCGTCCGGCTCGCTCCACCTCCACATGAACGCGCGCACACTACACACTGCAGAAGAGTTAGTTTAGCTCTGAGAATATCTGGTGAATGTGCAGTGGACGTTTTTGCAGAAATAACTGCTGCAGCTCCTCCAGACCAACAGAGGTTTCCCGTGTCTTGTGAAGTGACGGGGCTCCGCAGAGAGTTACGTTATCGTCTCGACCGGGTGTCGCTGTGTCCCCCCCCCCGACCGGGTGTCGCTGTCCCCCCCCCCCGACCGTCTCCCCCCCCGTTTCCTCCGTGTCGGCGGGCCGAGACAGGAAAAGCCAGCACTAGAATCAGTATTGATTCATAGAGAGACCCTCGTCTGGTCAGCTAACATTACTGCCAAGCAGGGGAAATATAGAGTGATATTGTGGTTTTAGCTGACGTGTGTCGTCTCACTGTTTTGACGGACGCTCGCTCACATTCAGGTAGCGCGTTCACACGGGCGAGCGCGAGCAACAGGACGCTGACTTTCGTTGACATTGCGGCCACAGGTGTCGCTGTGAACAAGCAATTTCTGATTCTTACATATAGCCCCTTTAAACATCACCCCATGCTGTATCTTTCCATGGAGTTGTGTATGTATTATCAAGCAATTACAAGGACTATCTAACCTCCCCTGGAGAAGTCTCACATACAAATTGTGATTCCCCGCTTACAGCTTTATGCCTGCGCTGGGTTTAATTTGTGACTTACGACATCCTTTTGGTCACAATATGTTCTCAGCAATGAGAAATTCACCCCTGGACTGCAGTTATAAAATGCATATGTGGATACAAACTTATGTGCAGGGGTGCAGAAACATGTTCCGCTCTGTGTCTGCAAGAAACTTTCAGACATCTTTTTTTTCCAGTTGGCTTTTCCTTCATTCATTCTTCCCAATATCCATCCATCCAGTGGTCCCTTGGGCAGTGGACAAGGTGAAAGGCAGCAGAGGAGACTGGGACAAGAAGATAAAGAGACAACAGTTGACAGGAGTAGAGGCAGCAGAGAAGAGAAGGAGAGCTGAGGATGAAGAGGGGGGGGGGGGGTGTGAGGGAGGAATGAATACAATGAGAGAGACAGATTGGTATTCAGATAAACCAGCAGAGGGATGGGGTTAGGGAGGTGAGGAGTAAAACTAATTGAGTACCGGTTCTAATGAAGTATACCTGTTGCAATAAATCAACCAGCTGCAGAAACAGTGATCCTGTTAAGTATCTAATCCCTATTGTTGCAAGTGTTATATGGCCAACTGAAGAGGGTCGCATGTTCAAATCCAGCTTGGGGCCCTTCTGTGTGGAGTTTGCATGTTCTCCCAGTGTTAGCGTGGGTTTTCTCCGGATTCTCCGGCGTCCTCCTACAGTCCAAAGACATGCAGGTTAGGTTAATTGTTGACTCTAAATTGACCGTAGGTGTGAATGTGAGCGTGAATGGTTGTCTGTCTCTATATGACAGCCCTGTGATATTCTGGCGTCCTGTCCAGGGTGTATCCCGCCTTCGCTGGAATCGGCTCCATCCCCCCCGCGACCCTGAATAGGATAAGCGGTTACAGATAATGAATGAATGCTTGTTGTCTTGCGTGCACCATATAGGCATCCATTTCACTCCAGATTGAGGTATTTGGTTACTTTGGAAACCATGGGAACTTTATTTATGGGTGTGACCAAATGCTTACCTGCAAAAAAATACTGTGTATTGTGTAGGGATGCTAGGGAACTTCTGATTAATCTAGCTATTTAATTAATTTGGCATTTTGTGGAGGGATTAATGAATTAATTGTTGAGTCTGTAAATGTCAAATGCCCAAAGCGATGTCTTAAAATGATGTATTATCTTGTTTGACTCACAGTCTCAAAACTGAAGTTTTGAAATTACAATGAACTAAATTGAACAGAAGCAGCACAACTGTAACCACTTGGTATGGTTCTGTGGACCACCATGCACCAACAAGTAATGGGTCATTAAAATTGTCATGCATTCAGTTTTTTGTTTTTCTTAATAATCACCACTATTAATGATTGGACCAAACTGTCCATTAAGTCGAGGAAGTTGAATGTTTCCCTTGCATATGTTACAATAGAGCAGAGGTCAGCAACTACATTTGTCCAAGGGCAAGAATTTTTCCAAGCAGACACTGTGAGGGCCGGACTTTCAAATAAAAAAAAAAAAAACATTTATTCAGGCCTAATTAGCCTATCATTGTTTACTATTTTCACTTTATTACATAATTAATGTTCTTTTTATTAGCCTACATCAGTGTGAACAGTATCCTAAAAACATGGACATCCATAATTGTAACTAGATATTTAATTAGAAAATGCTCTCGAACCTCCAACAAGGAGGCAGTTCACTGAGGAGTGATGGTTAAAATCTGTAATCACAGAAACATAATTGCAGAATGCAGTCCTAATTTCCTGAACTGTAGCTTGCGTTCGTTTATACAGGGCAGGCACAGCAAACTGACTAAGATGCACATGTGAAGGCACATTTTAGCGGGGCTCAAGCACTTTGACCATATGCTTTAATTTGGTAGTGTCTACAATCGAGTGTGGTTGCATATATGTAGCGATAAACACTCTTATAGCAGTAGTTATTGCTTTGGCATGGATCTGCACTGAATCTGTAGTGGGAGGCTGCCTGAACGCTTTGGGGAGAAGGACTCTCCGTCCAGTCTGTTTTTGTTTCGTTCCGCTAATCGACACATTCGGATGATGCCGTCATGAATTAAATGTTGAAAGTGTATCCACAGATATGCCTGACTTCAGTTGAAGAATGTCGGCATACAGTTTGACACAAATCGTTGTCATTTGAGCTCGACTAACCCGGCTAATCAGGCTAAGCTGACTAGCTAAAGCTACAGCTGATAGACTGGTGCGCTGCCAAAACTTTCTGGGTAAAACTCATTGATATTTTGTGGGCCTGATGGGACGTTTTGGCGGGTCGATCGGCAGTTGCCAATCACTGGAATAGAGTTTTGGACAGTTCTAAAGCACATGATTTACTGTATGTCCAGCACCAAAAATTGGTGCCAATACAGAATCTAGAGTCTTTTTTTATGTAGGGAAACAATGATTAAAGGTTTGAAGGATGGGGTGGTGGATTGGTGCACAGCTTGTTCTTTCTCACTAAAGACTGTAGTTTGTGTCCTGCCTCTATCATAAAATTAAAGCCACTTTAATTTGACAATTCCCAATCTGGTGTATCTGGTAGATAGCCAAACAAGTCCTCTGCTACATTATACTGTAACAGAGTGATTCTCAAAGTGAAGTCCAGGGACACCCCAGGGGTCAGGGGGTCTGCAAAATAATGTGCTATACATTATAAAATTTTGCTGTATCATTCAAAAGTGCATATCTACAGATGGGGACCATTTGCGCTAATAAAACAAGCATATTGTGTCCATTACTTCCAACCCAGGTTAGCTGTGGGCCAATATAAACTCTGACATGATGTGACACCCGGCAATAAATGAATTATTTTTACATACATAAAAGGAATTTATTAGGACTATGCCAGTCTTGCTACTGTTCATTTTCTGAAAGCTTTTAAGATCAATTACTTGAAATGTAGGCTATAAATGCTGTCAATTTGAGTCCAAACGCAATTTGAATAAAATCACCCTCTGTTTAAAAGGTATATGAGTGGTATTAACATTCAATAACATTGCAAATTTCCCCTCTGTGGGACTAATAAACGATTATCTCATCTTATCTTAACACGATTCAAATCAAAATGTGTTTCTGTTGATCACTATGAAACAGGTCTGAAGTATTTAGCTTGAACAGTTTTAGAATACAAGTAGTTCCAGTAGCACATAAGAGTACAAATGGTAGGAAGCAGAATGCTTAATCGGTGTTACGATTCTTCTGTAAGTGGTCCCTCGCCCCCAAAAGTTTGAGAACCCCTGCTGTAACACACAGCGACTATAATTGATTTTCACAGTTGTAAAGGAATTAAGCAATGATTTATTATTGGATGAGCTTTATAGTTATTTTGGACCTGCTATAAGATGCTGTTTCACAAATTGACATTTAAAGATGCATCAGGCAGCTTTGCTAATATTTGGGCCATGAAATCACTAAATTGCACACACCACGCTCATGTCCTTTTAATTCTCTCTTTCTCTCACTCTCTCCCCCTCTCCCCTGTCTCTGTCGCTCTTTCTAAATGTCACTCTGCCCTGTTTCCTGTAGTAGTGTTCCACTTGTCCACTCCAGCCGCTTAGAGGAGCTAATAGCTGACCTGACAGCGCTCGTTCAATACACAGCACAATTACTGCCTGGCCCACATACGGCACAGCCGTCACACCATGCAATCAGACCCCTCTCTCTCTCTCGCCTCCTCCATCTCTTCGCCTGTTCTGTCACTCCCCACCTATCAGGGTGGCTTCGTTTCTCACCCCTCTCTAGATTTATCATCCCCCCACTGCCCGGATACATTGCCATCCATCTCTCACCATTTTCCTTTTACCTCAGCTACATCCTCCCTCATCCATCTCCTAGTTCCCTTCTCTTTCTTTCCATCCCTGACGTACGCGGTTCACCATTTCACCCTTTTCTCTCTCATCTCTTGCCACTTGCCCAGATGAAGGTGTCAGGTCAGTAGGAATCAATGAGAGACTTGTCCAGGCTGAGCTGAAATGAGTCAGCGTGAGTGCATGTGTGTGCGCCAGTGTTTGTGTGTGTGTGTGTATGCTTTGGGGAGAACGTGGAGCAAATAAGCAATTTCATGGTTTTTCATTTTCTGTTTCTCTGCATTTCAGTGCGCCTTTGTGAATTAAAGTTAAAGCAAACTGGCACACGTGCTCATTGATGTATGCGCGTGAGAGACCGAGGTCGTCAGTCAGTCAATATTCTCAATCAATACCATAATAACTCCTTCTCCCTGTGGACACTCAAAGCCTCACTCCAGACCAAGTTCAATTGTTTGTTCTGTGTGTCTTTCATCAGCTGTCAACTGAGCCACAAGCCCCACGATTAACGGCATCTCAGCCAGATGGAGCTACATGAGACTAGCATGACAAACAGAGACTGTAAAATGTGAGTGTGTGTGTGTGTGTGTCCCTGCCAGAGATGAACGACCTCAAACTGGCATTTTGTCTCCATTCTGCTGCACTGCTGCAGAGGCTGCTTTTGTGCAGATGACCCGCCCTCCTTAATTACATTGTTAATGACTCATCCTCGTTAATGATGTTTGCCGTCTCCTGAGCAAAGAAATTAGCCAAGGGGGGAGCGGAGAATTTGGGAGGGTGAGGGAGGGCAAAGGAGGGGAGGGGAGGGAAGGTTAGGCAGAGGCACAGAAAGACAGAGGATAAAGAATAAATGAAGGTTGGAGGGCTGTAGAGAGGGACAGAGGAGACAATGCTATAAAAATGGTAGTAGAAAAAAAGTGTAGTGTGAATTTAAAGGTGTGTTTTTTTATGGCAAAAAAAAAAAATTGCCTCCAGACTGAATTAAATATCTCCCCTAATATTTGTATTCTCTTTTTCTGCTCCTCCCTCCTCCTCTTTAGCATTATTCACTGATTTGCAGCTCTAACTAGCTTTGGGTGCATGTGCACACTATCTAATTCTTCTTCTACTACTGAGATTTATATGGGTTATATAGTGCAAATTAACCACATGAAAATGAAAATATGTTTAATAGGACATTCTGTTGCTGCATACACTCAACTTATGCCACAAGATGTATTTTGTTAAGAAAGTTAAGTCAAAAATTTACCAACCAGTATCAGTGCTGTCCCTCTTTCAAGAAATCAAGCTTTCTTACTAAAAGCACAAGTTCGACAACACTTAGCATAAAACATTATTTCCATTGGGGATTTCTAATGTGCTCTCTTGTGCAGCTCTGCGAGCCATAAAGCTCTGCACTGATTTTTAACTTAAGGCCAAAACACACCAAACCGAAATCTAAGAACTAGCAGCAAAGTGGACCGACCATTACGTTGCCTGTGTCTTGGCCAAAAAGCTGCACTCCAACACACCGCAATGACTACAGCAAAAGACCAACTACCACGTTGAATTGCCGACCATTTTCACACCGCTCTCACTTACCACTTAGCTTCATTCCAGATGGCCACGTCGTTGTGAAATCATCTGTGTATTGGAACGATCGGATGAAGATGAAAAATGAGAAGAGCCTTCAGTGTGCGACCTCTTGACTTTACTCGTTGGCTTGCTTTCCTCACTTCCATTTCTCTTCTCGTGCACTGATTCGTTTAAGCCGAACAACCAATCAGAGTGCTTTCTCTCACCGACGGGTGCCGCCGCCAATTCAACATGCTGAATCGGCCAAAAAGCCTCCAACACGGGCAGACTAGAGCCGACGGTGCGAGACACACTGCAAAAACTAGGCTCACCGACAGCCCCAAACTGGATGGTTTGGTTTCATGGCCTTAAAAGTTCAACTAAATTGAACTTCTTCTTCTTGCATTTTACAAAGTTAGCATTTGTTAGCCTTACCTTTATTCACAAATTTTCCATCTATGGGGAGGAATGCAAGATACTTTCCTCACATTACCGCTCAGTTGGTTTTGTGTCACGTTTATCCGTTCAGCACGGCTCTCTCATTTTTCTCCATTTTGCGTGAATTTGAAATAGATCATTACAGATTGAATCGTTTTTTTTCCGTGTTACAACGGTAGCTTGAATTTTAAATAAAAAATGACACGATTATTTTTATTCCATTATTTTGAATTTAATATTACCTCTTCACGAGTTGTTTTTTGGAGGATTTGTTCCAACCAGCCAGCTTACTGTGATGCAGCTTTATTATTTGACTTTATCATGGTTCGCAGTAGAAGCAGATAAAAGCCACTAACTTCATTCCCTTTTATAGAGAAGAGAGGAGCGCCGTAAAAGTAGTGACAGAGGCAATAAAAGTAAAGATGACAGTTGAGCGGGACGACGGACAAAAGAAGAAAGTGGCGCAGTGAAAAGAAAAGATGAGGAGAGAGATGAAACGAGAAATCTGAAGTTCAGCGAAGGGTACTCTCTGAGGAACAAAAAACTTCAGTGGAACAGAAAGCAAGTATTTCCCCTGAGGGATACCGGCAGCTTAGAGAGAGAGAGGTAAAAGCACGACGATTTTAAATTCCTTTGCGCACTTATTTTTGGAGCAGTTCAATCAAACCCCGTAGGGTTTACCCTGGAGGTTTAAATTGTTAGGGGAGCAGAACACATCAGTGAGACTCAGATGTGCTCTAAGCAAGCGCTCCTTGGTCAGCCTTTGGGAGAGGTGGAAATAGCCTGATTCTTGCTGAAGCCTGAGGTGGTTAAATTGGAGGTGGGAGGACCAAAGAGGGAAAAAGCAGGGAGCTGTGTGTTGACAGGAGCAGATTGTTTTTTTTTTAATCAAGTTCAAGTTTTGGATTGACATAAATCAATCAATCAAATCTTTGCTGTACAAAGGCCCCTGTAGGCACAAGTGACAATCACAAGCTGAGGTTACATAATAAAACAAAGTGACACAGCAGCACAAGTTACTTGGAATTTTGTGTACAAATAACCACTATAGATGACAATACCACAGTAAAAGGATAACATTTCGAATGTTTGATGGTTTTCCTTGACTTCGGGACAGTTGAAATTATTTTTCGGGATGGTGGTGAAAAAAGTTAGTCTTGAGCCTTGTTAACCAGCTGCTAAAACAAACAAACAAATCGATCGTTTTTTGCACTCAACCGCAAAACGTTATGGCTATTTTTGCGCTCCAATATCACGAGCATAATATCTTCTGTGAATCAGACCTTGAGAGGGGGCAGATAGGGTTGCAAATGATGCGCAATTCATGGTGCCATCAGCGGACGCAATTCATTCTTTGCGAATCCGCCCCTCAGTGTTGTTTTTCGTCCCGCATATAAAGTGGGGCATCCAGCGGGCGTTAGCTGTCTCTTGGACTGTCTCTTAGACTTGTCGAAACTCACAGCGACGTGTAATCTCATCACTCTTTATGTTACCTCGTTGAATAATGTATGGAGGTAAATGTCAATCCCGCAGCTGGTTAACTGGCTGTATGTCCATTGGAATTCAAGAGGGTATTACAAACTCGTTTTAGTGCCCGCCCACACAGATATTAAACCAATCAAATTACCACTACCGACATCGTCAGTCGGAACCAAAAAAAAAAAAACTTAAATTTCTTCTTTTTGGTAATAACAATTTTGACAAAACAAGTGCACATATAATAAAAAACAAAAACAAAGGATATAAATACAGATTTCTTTGCAAAAATGTATATTGATTTCAGCTTGACTGCCCAGTGCAGATCAGTCCATTTTGTGACAGTTAATGACTTAATTTATGGGTCTGTCATTGCATATGATAGTGTCCAGATGTGCAGCTTGACTGCCCCATGTATTGTAACAGCTGTGAGTTCAAC
This sequence comes from Sebastolobus alascanus, assembly GCA_916701645.2. Classification (NCBI taxonomy): domain Eukaryota; kingdom Metazoa; phylum Chordata; class Actinopteri; order Perciformes; family Sebastidae; genus Sebastolobus; species Sebastolobus alascanus. Next base: position 5,389,105 of record CAKAOJ020000022.1, on the reverse strand, counting down.
CTCCATCATTACACATCCGGTAGGTCTCCAGCACAGCCCGTGTTTTTGCAGCCTGCGCCCGTCTGGGGTGTTAATTGCATTTCAGTACCACATGCAGTGTCTAGATTTAATTCATTCCCAGATATGTTGAATAATAATGTCCTCGGTTCCATGCCAGGGCAGGATCGTTTGCCGCAAATGTTTCGGTTCCTCATGGGGGCCTGGAGGGAGCCCAGGGACAGCTAGGAGTTTGACATGACTGTGCAGTGAGAGCTCAAGGATAGTACAGGACAGCTGTCCCCACAGTCATTAGGCCGCCTCTACCCCCATACGCACTCATCTTCCATATCTATCTCACAGACGTCTCCTCCCCATTCACAGAGGTCCCTCTCTTTCTCTCTGGTGGCTTCGCTGTCTTTGCCCTGTCTCTCTCACTGCATGCTAGATAAATGCTGTCCTCTACAGGCTCTCTGTCTCCGACTCTCTCCTCGACCCTTCCTGACCCTTACAGTATGTCTCATTGATGACTGATGGTCCTACTCCGTCTTCAGGCCCAGTCAGCCCTAATAAAAAGAATAAACTCATATTACATTCACCCCTATGGGACTTCGCTGTCCAGAGAGCAAGAATAGAGGAGGGAGCAGAGAGGAGGTGGAGTAGGAGTGAGGGCAGAGACTGTGAAGGGTAGAGTTAAAGAAACATGACGGTAAATGAGTCGAGTCGAGGGGTGGGGGGGACAGCACAAGTGAGGAATAATAGCACAGGAAAAAAAAAAACTGCTGAAGGATGAAGACAAGATAGGAAATGATGAGTGGAGGAGTGCAAGAGGCAGTGATAAAGTTTCGGAGGATTCCTTCAGGTTATTGTGTTGGCATCGGGCCGCTGGCTTGGCAGATGAGTAGTGTTTACTTCAAGGTCTTTCCCCTCAGCCTCTATATCTCTCAGACAGGCAATCTTGGTGTGTCTTTCTCTTTCCTTCACTTGCTCCATCTTGGTGTGATCAATCGGTGGTTTCGGTCAAACTTCACCCTGTTCGTTGATGTTTTTACTGCACCCTTGCTGTTTCTTATACAGAAGGAACTAAATAAAGCTGCTCTCAAAAATCCAGATAAATGTGCAAAGAAAGCAACTGCTTATTTTTGGCTGATAGACTGCTGTTATTTTACTTTTACTGCACTTGTTTTACTTTGGGTTTTTGGTGAAATTCCTCCAACGTGTAAAAGAAAAGAATTAAAGGAATGGTTTGACATTTTGAGAAATTTGCTTTTTGCTGAGTTAGATAAGAAGATTGATACCACTCTCATGTCAATGTACTATAAGTATGTAGTTGAAGTCAGCAGATTGTTAGCTTAGCTTAGCATAAAGACTGGAAACGGGGAAACAGCTAGGCTGGCTTTGTCAAGTGGTAATAAAATCCAACTGCCAGCACTTCTAAAGCTCACTAACAAGTTATATCTTCTTTGTTTAATCCGCACCAAAACCAAAGTGTAAAAATGTCACATTGTGATTTAATGGGGGGTTATAAGCTGTACTATTTCTGGCTGGCACTAGTGACTTCATGGAGCCTCAGCTGGTTGCCTGACAAGCTGGTAGCCCTATAGCAGTTAACATTGAATTTTCGTTTCTACAGTTTTTTGGGTTTTTGTGCGTAAATAAACAAGATATAGTGTGTTAATAAGTGAGCTTTAGAGTCGCTGGTAGGCGTAGTTTGCTACCTTTGGACTAGGGATGCTAATTTTGATTTTTTTTTTCTAACCGATAGCCAACCCTTGTTAACCGATTATTAACTGTTAACCGACAATATTAGTGTGTTGCATGCAGCCGTGCTGTGGTTGTAGTGCCAAACAAGGCACCCAGCTGCAATGATAAGTATAAGAAAAGTAATGACTATTCCTTTAAGAGAAAACTCCTTAATTCTCTCTGTCCTCGCACCTTCACCGTGTCTCTCTGTGTCTCCATTGCTCCAGTGTGAAGATGGTGCTGCTGTGGACGGCCGGCGACGTCTTCAAGACCAGCTACTTTGTGATGAACGAAAGCCCGGCTCAGTTCTGGGTTTGCGGTTCAGTCCAGATCCTAATCGACGTGGCCATCCTGCTGCAGGTCCTTTTATACATCCAAGACACACGAGTCAAGCTGGGTTGAACATGGCTGTTGCTTTGGGCAACGTAGAAACCACCAGGGCTCGTGTTTAAATTTCAATGAGTCTGATCATTTAAGGCTTTTTAATAAAATCAGCTGCTAAGTTGATGGAATTATAATGGGAGATATTTAGCATCAAGAGCACAGAGAAAACCAAAGTTTTTTTAAAATCTTTTTTTAGTGTTCAGCCTTGATTCAAAGTATTCTGTCACTTGGGTATCATGCAGACCCAAACAATTTCATGTGCAATTAAGCAAACCGCTTTAGCCTTGATCAAACTACTTAGCATTTTCAGTCAAGCACTAATAACCACACCTTTGCATTTTTTATTAAGATAAGGCAGTATTTTGGTGCATTTTTAGAATTTTTTATTTATTTGTTCTCTGTTACATTACCTGGAACCTGAATTGTAGTGGACATGGAAACTGTAAGAGGGAAACATTACTCACATTGGCAGCTCATAACAGCACATCTATGCTGCTGTACTGGCAGCTGTAGCCACCAGTCCTGCACCGGTAGCCCTGCACTGGAATTTACTGCCTGACTGATGAGTCTCCCACTTCACACTCCACACCTCACTGCACTGTTCTCATGTTACATAGTGTGTGTGTGTTTGTGTGTTGCATGCTTGCTGGTGTGTCTGTGCAGCCCAAATTGATTTTTGCCATTGGCATCCAGCACCAAGCCAAGGCCACAGAACTTACATCAAGTAATGGTAACTGCATAGGACATCAATCTGTGTGTTATGACTTTGTGGTTTAATTGACAAGTAACGCAGGTCTTCCACAACGTATGTGAAAAATACAAAAAAAAACATGTGGCCATGCTGCAATGCTTTGCATTGTACCTCAGTCACACAATATTTTGTAGACACCAAAGAACACATCAGATTTCAGATCAAAATACATAACCTGATGTAACGGTATTACTGATATAACTGATATATTTGTGGTATTATCATTTCTATCACATACATCTTTGTCCCATTATCTGCTGAATCGGTGATGTCTTTGTTCTTTCAAAAAGCACTCTTGTTCTTTGAGACAGTGAAACAGTGAAAGAATGACTCGTAAGCATCGTGGATAAGTAGCGGTTAAATCAACATGATCAGCAGGAATACTACAGTATATCTTACCTTGGTCTTTTATTGAACACATTTAGTGTTAACACACGACTCCTGACTCCTAAGCAAGAAATACTTTATTTAAAAAGGAAATGTAACCAAGTGAGAATTGGTTTCGTGCTAAAGTAAATTTAACTTTTTGGACTGTATGAAAGTTATTGGTGTGGGGAGGGGGGGTTAAATCTTGTTTCACTTTTTGAAAAAGCAAGACCCTCCCTATCATTATTAATACTTTCTTTGAACCCACCCTTTAAATAAAACAACTGCATCCTCCCCCCAATATCTCAATGTAATATTGAACAATATTAAGCTCGTACAACTTGTTTAAAGGTGCTCTATACGATATCCAGAGCATTATTATCACAGCAAACAACTATTAGCTATATAAAGATATAGAGGAATGATGTCTACACGAGCAGAGAATGAAGTCACTCTCCCTCTGTGTGTGTTGTAATCCTTCTCTGTGCCTTGTTGACATAGCCGGGCCGGCCGCTCATGCTTTTAGAGCATGTGAGCGTGCCCCATTGGCTAGCACACGGCTGAAGCTCTGCACTGCTCTCGTACGGCGGTTACAGCTGATAACGCCGTCCCGACTGAACTTGTTGCACTTGTTTTCACTGTTAGCGCTGTTATCACCATTATCTGCAAGCTGCCGGCTCAGCTGTCGGCATGTTGAGAGCCGTGTGGAGGCAATAGAAATGCTCCCAATCTCGCATTTAGTACCTTTAATTGTGTACCCTAATTTAAAACTTTAGATATTTATGGAACTATATTATAGCCCCCAATGCACACATTAGAAGTGAAACTGGAAGCTGGAATTTATGGAGCCACTCTACTTTTTTAAAAAGGGCTAGTAATAAATAACTTGTTACTATCGCCATTGAGTGACCAGGGCTCAGGAGGCAGCTCTGACGGTACTGATGGACTTGAGCTGTAATATTTTTACCCCACCCCAGATTCCAAATTTAAAAAGTATATATCAATTAGATCAGATGACATTGTAGCTTATGTATTAGATCAGTTATATATTTTATTTTCCATCATATAACCAACACAATGCCTGAGTTGCATAACAGATCTAGCGATTTATGTAATTATTAACTATTTCAAGGGATGGCTAAAATATATATAAATCCAGGGTAAAATAAATAAATAAAAGACCATTCCCTGCCCCCCCCCCCCAGGAAGTCAAACTACCCTCCCTTTAGTTAAAAGAAAGCATACCCTCCCCTTTTTCTGACCCTGCCTTACCCCCAAATCACTTTTGTACAGTCCCTTTGATTAGAATATTCAGTTTCCTTTCATAGCGTGTTTAGTAATTCCTAAGAGGTGATCTTTGAAGTGTCTTCATTCACCCAGAAATGCCCTATTAAACAGAGGACAGTTTACGTAATGCATGCCATTACAGAAACACTGAAACCTTATTCGTTTATCCAGCCTTCCAAAATGCAAACATTTTTTATCCAGAAGTTATTTTTATAATCGAAACACTAATTTAAAAGTATAGCCTCTCAAGGCGAGCTTTGGTTCTTTCAACTATTTCTCAATAGGTTCCTATTGAAACTATAAATGCAGGATGAAACAAATCAGTACCAGCAGCTGATCAGTAGTCAGTGCAGCTTTCTCTTTACTTCCCCCTCGGCATGATTTAATTAAATAGTCAAGCTACTAAACCTGCTTATTAAGTCTTTTGGTAGCCTTTTTTTTTACTTAGCAGCCAATCTATACCTGTCTGTTTTTAGTTTCTCCTCAGTAAACATCCTGTTTAAATTACACACTGCAGTGTTTATGTTTGCATCATGCAGACAACCTCCTCCTGTAGCTGCCAGTATGCCTCAGCAACATTTGTAAAGGTTGCAGAATTGCATCTCAGTGTATTTCAGTATTATCCTCAGGGTCAGCATGTAGAAAATATATACATGAAAGAGAATTTTAATACAATTATGAGTTAGTTTTACATAATCGGACAATGCATAAGATCCTTCTAAATACAACAGTGACTGAGTATCATATCTCCTGTTACCTCTGCTTTGATATTACATCAGGTTTTTGATTATCAATCATTGTATTCACGCAATAGTTTGGCATTTTGGGAATTGCGCTTTTTTGGCTTTCTTGCAGAATGTTGGATCAGAACATTTATACCACTCTCACGTCTGTGAATATGAAGCTACAGCCAGCAGCCGGTTAGCTTAGTTTAGCATAAGGTCTTGAAATGGGGAAACAGGTAGCCTGGCTCTGTCCAGTGATTTAAAAAAAAAAAAAAAAAAAAAAACTCCAGGAAGTTACTGGTCCCAGCCAAGATATAGCACGACACATAACCCCCTGTAGAATGGCTAATGGTCATTTTTGGAGGTGCTGGTTTTGTTACTTGAAGAGAGCCAGGCAAGCTGTTGCCTCTGGTTTCCAATCATAATGCTAAGCTAATTGACTGCTGGCTGTTGCCACATATATACCGTACAGAACTGAGAGTAGTATCGATCTTCTTATCTAACTTTCAGCAAGAAACTATTGCTTTAAGGTTAATAATTTCATCTAAAGTTTTATTATCAATCATTGTAAAGCATTATAAGGTCACAGGCCAAATATGAATCTAACTAGATCTAAAAAGAGAAGCACTGCCTTCTGTGTTTGTATATGTGTATCAATTTATGTCATCTGTATGTGTACATATGAATGCAACAAACCTTACTCATAGGAGATGTTGGAATATCTTGGGATTATGCCTTTGTCTATGGTTTTCCGCTGGTGCTGTAATACAAGTCAGATATTTTTGGGATAGGTCAAAATGACATTTATAGAAGCGTCCAAGTTGCTGATCAACTTTTCTGATGTCCGGCTAATCCCGCAAGCTTTCAGCTGTATTGTTCTGTGACCTTCCATTGTGTAATTCACTCCATGTGGGCATAAATGCATTCTTCAATTCCAGATATCTTACATTATATCCGTAAACTGCCATATTGGAAGCTGTATGTGTCTTATCTCCAACACCCAGCGTACAACAGCTGTATTGAAATTGCATTATTTCTGTATTCTATATGCTCTTATCACCAGATGTGTATCTATCTTTATATTGTCTGTCTCAGTAGAGGCTCAGAATGGCGCCCTCACAGGATTCAGTTTAACATTTGGGCTTCCTTGGCCTTTTATTCTCAAGGGCAATAGGATAGATTACCACACACACTGCCTGGTTGGGATAATGCCTCCACCAGATTCACATTATGGTAAATGTACGTGTTGCTTTACCACTGCAACACCGATAAGAAGCGATGGTTTGTCATTTCTGAGGAGGTTACTTCTACCAGATGCAAGATATATATTTAACAATTTATTATCAGCCACGACAAAAAACAGAGCCCATAAAAGGATTTGTGTGAATTTTAGTTACTGTTTTAATGTGATGTATGTGTTTACAGGATCGATGAAACCAAAAGTACAACCAAAAAGTAATTGTTGTCTTGTACCAGACCAATTAAAGGTGCTCTTTACGATATTCAGAGCATTAATATAGCATCAAACAACTATCGTCTATGTAAAGATATAGAGGAGTAATGTCTACCTGAGCAGAGGATGAAGTCACTCTCCCTCTGTGTGTTGTAATCAGAGCTTCTCTGTGCTTTGTTTACAGAGCCGGGCCGGCCCTGTGTGCCTTTTAGAGCATGTTAGTGTATGTGAGCGTGCCCCACTGGCTAGCTCACGGTATACAGCTGATAACGCCGTCATCGCGGAAGCATAGCGTCCACCCTCCGGTTCCCCCCAGGTAAACACTGTTAGCTCTGTCAGCACTGTTGCCGTTGTTTATACTGCTAACGGAGCCGTGTGGAGGCAATAGATATGCTCAAGCTTCATATCGAGCACCTTTAAATGGTGGATGGTTGCCATAAAATGTAAAGGTCTGTGACAGTATACACCAGTGACATCACATCTGGAAATTGTATGTATATGTGAAATATTTATCATGATATTTTTCTCAGATATAAACTATTTATACATCAGCATGTGGTCTTGTGTTGTTACTGGCAGTGTATTTTGAAATGAATGAATGCCTTGGAGCATGATACAAAAGTCTGATCTGATCTGAGCCCAGCAGGCTGCTGGCTGCTGCTGTAACTTACAGCTGGATTTAGACAGGATTTCTACTCAAAATCTGAACTGAAACCTCAATTGAACCCTCTGAGTTTGATCCAGATCAACCAGGCATATCAGACCTGAATCAAAAGGATAAGAACTATGCTTTTTTTTTACACCTGTTATACACCTGTTTGTATACAACAATTCCCACTGCAGCTATCGTACACAGTTGTGATTGTGTGTGTGCGTGTGTGCCGTCCTGAGAAAACCTTCAATTCCTCTATTTGAAAGGATTGAGAGTGTACCTGTGCACCAAATAAATCACGAAAAAAGATAGAGGCTGAGTTGGACTGTGCCTGCTGCTGCATACACAAGGGGGGAAGTTGATGAGTGGGGGAAAATTAAGACGTGTGTCGCTCTCTGGCTGATGCATCTTCACACACAGATGCATACACCATCACAAGGTAAAACCACTGACAGTCAGCAGTGCAGAGGAGCACTGCAGTATGTATAGTAAAATATTAAAATGGATACAGTAGATAATGGGAGGCTTTCTATGGTTTATAGATGAGTTGGACAAGGGCAGACTGTATGCTGCACCTGTTGGTACCTTCATGTACTCATCTCCTGACCTGGCTTGAACATCCATTAATAATAAGTTGACTACAAGTCAGGCCTCTCTGTGTACCTGATGGTAACATGTTGTACCTGTACCTGTATCATACAATCTTCCTGATGGTTATTACTCACCTGTTCAGCCAACAAAGACACGTGACTTTTCCCATGATATTTGATATAATCTTGTTCATAATGGACCCATCTTTCTGCCTGCCATCTTCTGCCTTCCTGTCTTTCTGTCCAGCCATCCATCAGCTGATCATCCGACATGTCTGTCCATACAGTGGCTCGGTTTAATGATTGATGAGGTGGGCTAAAATAGTCCACCTGCACTTCACGTCTGTGACGTGCCGCACTGCCCCGTCCTGCTCCATGTATTAATGATAGTGTGTCGTCATGCTGTGAAAGACACTAATGTGCACTTTTCACCCCAGGTAGAGTGTTCTCCAAACATCAGTTCATAACAAATCAATTTTAGTCAATGTCAGCACTTAGTGGATATGCTGTGCAGATCAGAAAAACTGGACTTTTTTTTTTACAAGGGTTTTGGTATCAGAAGTCAGAGGTACTTAAGAAACAAGTATATACAAGTAATACGGATGGCTCAGAGGTAGAGTCCTCTATTAATATGAGGATTTGTGGTTCAATCCCCGGCTCCTCCATTCTGCATGTCAAACTGCCCTAAGGACACAGTTTGATGATCTTTTAGTAAATGAATCAGACTGAAATATATTTTTGCATATTTTGTAAAGTGGGGAAAATATTCTAAATATAGCGTACACTTAAATTGATATTGATTTTTTTTTAGGAGGCTGAAAGTTTTTCTGCTGCTCCCGTTCACAGCTGCTGTACCTCACCATCAGACAGCCCTCTCAGACAGGAGACTGAAGCCGTTATATAGCTCTCTTCAAAGCCACCAGATTCCATTCACAAAAAAACGGTAATTTTACCTCGCAGAATATGGGAGTATACATACAACCCCACTTCAGAAAATCCAAACTAACCCTTTCAGTTATTTCCAAACTTAGCACAGCTAACATTGACTCAGCTTGTGCTGGCGTTCGCATTATTCATAACCTTATTGATTAGCTTACTTTGGTAACCTACGTCACTGCTTTTTGTTAACGGCTGAGTGGGCGATTCAGTTTGAAAAAATAGGAATAGAACACAGATGGACCCATTCTTTAATTTGCACATAAACTTGAAATCATTATTTTACTGTATCTTTCTTGAACATATTCAAGTGTGCGAAAACAGAATATTCTAAATCTATAGAAGGGCTGCAACTTTTATCTCAGGAGCATCTCTGACAACCTGCCCAAGACTAGTTGTACAGTTGTAAACACTTATAAATCACAGCTTAATTGTTCGATAGCTTTTTTAAAAACTTTATTCTCTGTCACACTGTATTCTAGTGCAACCTAAACAGAGCTCACAATTTTAACAGTTGATCATAGCTCTTAGCTGCTTCCTCGAACACAAGTTGATTTAATGCAGCTTTACTAAAATATTAAACATCATTTGCTTCCAAACTGCCATCGACAGCTACAGCTGTAATAATGACTTCTTTCCAAAACACTTCATCCCATAGTTGGATTACCTTGTGTACTATAACCAACAGCATCCATATGTGTATGTTTTAAAACATCAACTGTCAGGGCAACTTGTAACATGAACATCATCCATCTGTTATCGACCAATAACTACAGTTCTTGGGATCTGCTGTCTTCCTGCCATGTTTTGTTATCAAAGTAAACATATGGCCGTCCATTTTCCTCCTTTAATGAAGGCAGAATCACAACTAATAAAAGGAGAAATGAGCCGGGGGAGGGAGATAGACAGAGATCAAACTCATTTTATTTTTGGGAAGCAGGCAGATGGTCTTATAATAATGGACCCAGGTAGCAGCAGAGCCACTGCATGAGCTCCTCAGCTGGAGAGCGTGAGAAAAATTGATCTCTTATCTTGTCATCAAAACTAATAAAAACATTTTACGGCTCATTTCTAGTGGGAACCAGTTCTGAGATTGACCTTTGACTCCCCGGCCCCCTCCAATATGTTCAAAAAGTGGATGACGGGGCTCAGAGAGGAGTACAGGAGAGGCGAAGCTCTCGTGACATAAGGCAGCACAAACCGGAAAAAAATATCTTAGTATTTTGGGAAGTTGACAACCAGATGGTCCTCCAATCCAGTGATGTTTATTAGCCTTGCAGGCACAACTTGGAGCGCTTAAATGAAGAGTGAGAAAGGAGAGAGGCCATATGCAGAAAGGTACAGAACTGTGAAGTTTATATTATTACAGTAAATGCCAGCATTAGAGAGGGGATGAAATGAAAGTACAAGACAAACATAGCGAATAGAAGGCACCAGAGGGAAAGGCAAAGTGCATCTCACACTGTATGCTTTTGGGAAATGTAGCGTAGCCAGATGGCTCTTGGCTTAGAGCAGTCTCATGGTCCCACAGTCCAGGACATTCAGCCCGCCTCAGGCATGTACTCTAATGACAGGCCAGGCACGGCGGGACAGGATCAAACTCTCAAGATGGATGAGTTTTTTCCGAGGTCACTGCGGACTGTGGAGAACAGAGAGGTGCAGGGAGGAAGAGGAAGGACAAAGTAATAGTAGGGGTGTTTTCAAATGGAGCCCCTCTTCATTGTTTCATTGGATTTGGTTGTTGAACCAATATAAGATCCAATATAAGACTGTACAAATATATATATTACGAATAGAGAATATTTAAATTTGAAAGAGGACCTATTATGCTCATTTTCAGGTGTAAACTTGTATTTTGGGTTTCTACTAGATCATGTTTACATGCTTTAATGTTCAAGAAACGCTTTATTTTTCTCATACCAGCTGTGCTGCAACACCTCTTTTCACCCTCTGTCTGAAACGCTCTGCTGACTGCAGTTCCTCTCAGCTCTACTGAGCGTTTTTGACATTTATCAGCTCATTGATTTGTTTTTTTGACAACTGTACTGTTTTCGATGTAATCGATTAATCAAGCCATTATTTTAACAAAAATGCCAAAATGTGGTGATTCAGGTTTCGTTGTGGTTTATTAGTCTTCTCTGGTCGTAAACTACCTTTGGGTTTAATTGGACTGTTGGTCGGACAAAGCAAGACATTTGGAAATGTTCTCTTGGGCTCTTGGATATGGTGACATGTTTCACAATTTTCTGACAATTCATAGACCAAATAATGCATCAATTAATCAAGAAATTAATTTGCTGATTTCAGCTCTAATTATGTTTACAACACACATCTCATATTAGACAGCTCCGTCAGTGAGTTTGTCACTTGGGAAGACTCAATGAGAAAAAAAAAACTGTTAGACCCCTGGCTTAGACCCAGCGCTCCACTAGCCTGCTGTGAGACCCGGCGCTGCGGTTTTCGCCGGCTAAATCCGAGCCGCCACATCCACTAACTGAAGCTCGTCCCCCGGAGCCGAAAAACATTGAGTCGTTCCCTTGTCTGTACCAACCCGGACCCAAGCCAATAAACAAACTCAAATCAAAACGTAACGTTACATGGACAGCCCCCGGTTAGTGTCACAGTTACCACACAGATGGCTAACGTAAACTATAGGCCGACGCCAAACGTGAAGATTATAAGATAGCAGTGTTATTTTGACCGGCTCTCCGAGTTTCATCAGTTTGGTTGAATTTTACGTATTCTTGCCCTGCAACTGACAGTAAATTTAGATTGTACGGACCAAGTAGAGGTGAAATGCTGCCCCCTATTTCTTTGGGGCAGGTGGCTCCTAATTACACATTGCACCTTTAAGCAGTGCTTAGTGACTGTGGAAGGAGGAAACCGTGCCTGAAGCAGGCAGATGGTGAAGAGGCTCAGTGCAGCAGGACGAGGATCAAACCCCTCTGATGGATGGTCTCATCTGGCCTGCGACTCCGACTAGGGAGCCAGAACCACAACAGAGATCAGAGCAGAGCATCACAGGTCATACATCACGCCGTGGACAAACTGTAAAGGACACGCATAACAGCTGAGACTAAAATCTATAAATGAAGCTATACAGTATGCACTGACCTCTATATGAGTTATTGGACATGGATGCTGGATGTTTTGCAATAGAAAGGGTGTGTTTTCTCCTGCAGCCAGTGCAACTGAAGTCTCCTTGAGGATAAACAAGCTTAGTTGCCCTTACTTCACCAACTGCTCCCCTGTTGAGTTCCTCTGCATTTGCTGACATCTTCCATCTGAATATCAAGTCCACAGATGGCCAAAAATCTTTTTACATCATCTTGTTCTCCCTCAGGTTTATTTTGGAATCATTAGTTTTGTGAAGGGGGGCAGGTTCTTCTATGTGTGAAGTTTTGCCAGTATTTTTCTATTTGGAGTTTGTGCGACTGTGAGCCACACATTGTGTGTGTGTGTGTGTGTGTGTACGTGTGGGTGTGTAATTGCTGTCTATCATGACAGAGAATGCAGCACAGCAGTGTCATGTAACGTGGGACGACGACATTAGTTGCTGTTGTTATAGTGGAGCCAGACAACATGCCTGCCGGCCAGTAAACAGATAAGCAACGACAGAGATTCAACAGCAGGAAAGGGAAGATGACAGAGGAAGTCTATACTAGCCCAGGATATCAGCTCAGCAGGGTTTAACGCATAAGAAATGCAGATAACAACAATGTCCTTCAGTGCAGGACATTGACTTAATATCCTTTCCTCTGATGGTTGTTTCGTTAGCCTGGAAATTTCACACAGCCCACAAAACAGTGATTCAGGCACCTAAACAGAGCTGCAAACAGGAGGCAAATAAAGGCCTAACTATTCTGGTGAGTAATACAGAATCAGGGGAGTGAATGATTGGTGAAAGGGAAAAAGCTCAGGGTTAGAGTTAGGATATATATATATATTTATATAGATATATATATATATAGATATATATATCTATATATATCTATATATATTTTTTTTAAACTGCTATTGAGGCTGAGTGATATTTTTTATGAGAGATAGATATTTTATTTTCCATAACCACAGTCTTTCCGTAACCCTAACCACATTGCAGTTGCCATTGTAGAATACAAGATTTGAATAGTACTGAAATAATTAGTTGATGATAAATTAATCTACAATTTTGATAATCTATTCATTTTTAAAGGGGAACCCCACTGGTTTTACACATCATAGTCTGTTTCCAGGTCTTGGGGATTGCTACTGCATTATGTGAGAAAAAGTTGTATAAAGCCTTTCGTGGCTACAGACACAGCTGCGCAAAGTCTGATAAATTGACTCAGGTGATGTCACTTGAGTCGGCCTCAGTTGGGGCTGAAGACTAAGTTTGAAAATGAAAAAAATCTGGGGGTGTGGCGTTAGAAAGAGGTGAGTTTACCAGAGTTCCGTAGCCCGCTCCTCCTCTCTGCTCCAGGCTAACAACTCAAGGCTACATTAGCTGCTACTAGCATAACACATGTAGTGATGTAGGTGCCATGTTTTAACTGGGAAGAAGAATGTATGAAATACAAAACGATTGATTTGTATCTCTTTTTAAACTATGTTATAAACATGCAAGTTAAATTGGTGTAACAGTCTTTGAAGTATAGTTTATTTGCTTTAACTACAATATTTCCCTAACCTTAACCATATGGTAGATGCCATTCGCATATATTGTACAACATTAGCATTGGGTGTAAAAAAAACCCACATTGTCATTGAACGTAATCCAGGGATTTGCAGAATAGTAATAATAGCAACTTTCTTGTCTTGTGATAGGGTTGGATAGATTTCTGTGTGTGTTGAAACCAGCAGTCGATTAATCGATTAGATAAAAATTCCCAAACTTTTTCATGTCAAGGACCCCTAAACTGACTCAAATTAAACCACCGATCCCCATTTGATAAGATTTTTTTTCCAGGGTCCCCAGCTGATAAGATTTTGGCTCTTTTGATGTTTTGTTACAGAAAGTGTATTAAACCCATGACCTAAATAGTCATATAATATGCCATTGTGTTACTTATGGATGGATTTATAGTGAAAATAAATGATTCCCCTTTTTGCTGGGGACCCCCTACAATCGTCTCAAGGACCCCTGGGGGTTCCCGGACCCCACTTTGAAAACCACTGCACTAAGTGACCCAAGTAATACACACCTTCGATGCTGGGTGTCCGAGGTGCATGCTGAGTCTGGCTAATGCTAAAATGCTCCAGCGGTGACTACTGCTTTCACTGAGGAACTTTTATCTTCAGTGAGGCGTGTGAGGTCTTTCTGCTGTTTTCGACAACAATCCCTGATGTGACTGCAGAGACTCATTCAGCTCAACATGTTTGAAAACTTTGAGGAGCTCAGTTGGACAGAGTGGACTGGTTATACTGGGACAGAGATGCTGAATGGACTGGTTATATCATGCTTTGAGAATGAGCGATCAGAGAAGTCAAACCTGGAGCAGATTCAAGAGGACTTTACGGTGCTCAAGACTAACAGACTGACATTCAGACATGTGAGTACAACAAACTCTATCCACTGCGTTGCCTAGCAACGTAGCGTAGTGTGCTATCTGGTGTATAATGCATCTCTCTCCTTTGCTTTAATACATGTGTTTGTGGCTGCAGCTGCTGTGAAGTTTATATTGTTTAGACAGCTCCATGTTGTTTGCATTGGTGATGTTTTATTCTGCTGTTGATTCTATAAGAAGTGGCAGGCTGTTTACTTTATGTAGCTTAATATTGCTTGTTGCACCCGCCGCGGTGTCCATAGACTTTTTATTTTTGGCCATTTTTGAGTTTTGTCTCATTTCTGGTTAATTCTAGTGAGGCTACACTGAGGAAGGTGGTTGTATAGCATACAACTGATTGATTATCAGAACAACTCATTATGACTTCTTTTCACAGACCCATTTTTTCTCTGTCTTTTTCTCTCCAGATCCTCTCACTAGAGCCACCTTAAATGACTCCATAAGTTAGTTTAATAGAGGAAAGTGCACTCCGAGAGTGAAATATCCACCATGTCACTGTGCCACAGCTGGCCCCCAATTCAAAGCAGAATTGCCAGCGTTTTGTGTTGTTCGCCCATATGTTCTCTGGTTCAGAGAAGTGTGTGTGTGCTTGTGATTGTGTGTGCAAGTGTTTGCAGTCCCCTTTTGCCTCAGCAGCACTCTGCTGCTTTCTCTCCTCTACTCACTAGTTGGCATGTAAGGTCACGCACGCAGCACACTCATATGAACACATCTACTCATCCACCCACACCCACACACACACCAGCTGTTTTTTCTCTGCACCAAGACAAAGTGTCTCAGCGAAAGCAGAGGACAGGATAGCTTCACTGAAAACCTCAGTGGCGTATTTAACATAAAATTCCTCTGCCCTTGCACAGCCATTCACTGGTTAGGGTTGGATCAAGGCTGCCATAAAGCTTTTTCCACAATGCTTCTCATACTCTCGAATGCCCAATTCCTCCATTCCCTCAGCAATTAGCTCAGGCTTAGATTAAGGTCAACACCCTCAACTCCATGTGCTCCCATTTTGTGTAACGTTTTAATCAATTCCAATTCCTTTCCCTCCAAAACAAGTTTCTTTTTCCACCATCCTCTCTCTTTTTTATGCTTCAATTTAGATTCAAATTACACCACCTCTTATCTGGTGGTTAAACTGAACGCTTGGACCCTACTGTAGCTTCTCGGACTATTGATCTTATGGTGGAAGCTATTTCCTGCTCTCAGGTGAGGTAATTATAATGTCTTTATATGGAAAGAAGTTTATGACACTGCACGGGACCACTGAATACCATCACCAGCCCCCAGACTATCTATTGGACAGGTGATATGAGCAGGTGGGGCTAATAATGATTATGATGATGCAGACAATGAAAAACAGAGCCATGATGAAGATGATGATATGGGTCATAACCCTCATTGCAATCAGCACCAAACCGATTTCCTCCCACAGTTACTCGAGGAGCAGTATCCATCCGCAATATTTCACAGTCCATAGGGTTTACGCACCATTACTGACTAACACTGACGGGTATTGAACCAGGGGTCATTTGCATGTTATGGTACTGCATTAGCTTGATGATCTCAGGCTTAACAGCACGCCTCAGGGCATGTGGCTGATGGGGATTTAATCAAAGGTCATCTGTGCAATGTGCATGCCAAGATAACATCAACTTCTGCAGAGCTTCTTGTCATTATGCTAGAAATGAAAGTAGATACAAGGTCATCAAACTCATCTTGGACATAAGGTTCTGTCTGGATAATGAGGAGAGATGCTGAATATCACAGCTGAAAATGTTACTGCAAAGCTCATAAAGTGCTGAAAGCAAAATATCAAATCAAGTGTCCTTGAAGAAGCAACAGAGTGACAAAGCCTTTAATCCTGTAAGGTCAATCTGGTTTGGTTCTATAATGGTCTAGTTTTGCTGCTGACAACCATTGACCTCCATCTGAAAGGGTAACTACATGAACAAATATAGTGTAAGCTGCATATGTTGTTTAACTCCGACATTGGTGCTATTCACCGCTTTTGGTGGACTACTTGCCATCGGATTGGCTAATCCTGCATTTCACAACAATTTTGGTAAATAAACTATAGCCACTGAAAAGAAGTTAGCTAATATCGCATCCACTTAAATACATGGGTATTTAACGAGACCTAATCAGTTATCAAGTAGCTAACCATTACGTGCATTACATGGTAATGCTAGCATTGTAAAAGTAGTATTACCTGTTATCTAGATGTAAACTACTGTATGCATTATGTTACACAAGTAACATTAGCAAACTAGCTAGCTTGTAAATGGCTCAAGTAATCTTGTGTGTTCAATTAAGTTGTTGAAGTCTTTTTAGGTTGAAAATCGAAACACTTTTATTTCTCTGTCATCGTTGTTGTTTCATATGTTCCGAAATTAAATATAAAGTCACACTGGAGCCACGTTCGGTAGTCAGGATAGTTATCAACTCCAACAACAGAAGAAATTTCTCTCCATACATTAATTCGTCACACAGTTAAAAAAATGTTAAAGAAAAACTAGTAGCACCACATAATTTGTCTGTTATTAGCAACACTGGATGTGGAACTGTTGTCCCTGTCTGTGTTATCAGGTCGGTAGAGAAAAATAGCACACAATAAAGTGATAAGTGGTTGCTCAGAAAGTATGTGTGATGTGTCAAGATGATAGATGTAGGCTATGTATGCTTGTACCTGGCCTAAGGGCAGGAGGAAATCTAATTTATTGTAATTTAAGTAAGCCAAAAGTGACAGATTAAGTTGCTAACACTATCTCAGTGGCTGCAATGAGCTTCAGTAAAAGTTGTAATATGTCTTTGCAAAGAGAAAAGGGAAACATTAACAATCAAGAACATGACATAACTGAAAGTTAAATTTTTGGTTAGTTCTTTCTTAACCATTTAAAGTTACAGTGGGTAGAATTGGAGGAAATATGATTTAAAAAAGTTATTTTTATAAAACGGTCACTATATCCTGACAGTAGTGCATGAGACAGGTAATCTGAAAAAAATCATGTTCCTCTGTGTCCTCCGATGCTCCTAATGGCATCTGAAGATTTCACAGACCGGAGTAAAACAACCAATCAGAGCCAAGCTGGAGCCTGCCGTCTCTGAGCAGCTGTTAATCACTCTCGAACTCCTATCAAACGGTCAAACTAGGCAGCGCTGATCAAATATGAATCGATATTCTGTTATTGTAATGCCTATTTTTCGCCTCAAATGTTTTCAGAAACGTCTTGTAGTGTACTGTTTAGCTGTAAAATGAGAAAGTTTGTGACCCGGCAGCCATGTTGAGATCAGTCGAGGAAATACCAAGCACCGCCCACCAGCTGGAGCAAACTTTCTCATTTTACAGCTTAATAGTACACTACAAGATGTTTCTGAAACATTTGAGGCGAGAAATAGGCATTACAGTAACAGAATATTGATTCATATTTGATCAGCGCTGCCTAGTTTGACCGTTTGATCAGAGTTTGCGAGTGATTTACAGATGCCTCTGTTGAATGAACAGCCAATCTCTCTGATATGACCTGTGATTGGCCAAAGTCTCCCATCATGGGCTCGATTTTTAAAGCCTGAAAACAGAGCCATGAGAAGTGCAGAAGTCTAGTTTTCTCTTAGAACACTTGAATTACAATATGCTGAAAAGTTATTATGTATTTTTTGCCCAATGATGCCAAAAACATTCTGCCTACTGCAGGTTTAAGTATGGAGATATATTAAATACAAACCCCTCACTTTTTAAAAATAAAATAAAAATGTCAGAATAAGCCGAAAACACAGAATCAACTGTTTCTGGAAAATTCCTGAAACTAGTTTACCTGGCCAAATGCTTCGTAAAAGCACAACCCATCCCATGGCTATAGTCATAATCACAGAAGCGGCCTGTCTCAATCACCCTCTGCAGCAGTTGATGAAAGAGCAATCTTCCCCCAGGCCATCAGACTGCTGAACAGATAAATCACACCCCCAAACACCCTCTCTCCCACTATGTGCAATAATAAGTACAATTAAAAAGTGCAATACTGAATACATACCTCTGTGCAATATAAAAAAAATAATGCCTGTGCAATACTTGTATATATTTACCATTCACCATATTTCCTTATTATTATACTGTATATTATTGTAATGCACTATTATTTTATTTTATTTTACTTTTACTTTATTTTATTATGTTATTCTTTGCTACTTAACTGTTTCTTTCTTAATGGAGCTTCCCAGCAAAAAGTATTTCACACGATTGTACCTGTATAACCGGCGTGACAATAAACATCTTGAATCTTGAATCTTGAATCTTGAATCTAGCTGCAATGATACAGACTTGCGCCTGAGCCAGACACAGCAGAGGGTGCGCCCACAGCGCTGTGCTCACAACCATCAGCATAAAAGGCATAAGGTATAATATTTAATATCACAATACAGCTCAGCCTTTCTCTGTGGATCAAAAGAAAGGCAAAAGTAATGCAAAATAATTTCTGGGGAAAAAAATCCCACCGTCACGGGGCTCCATACATTTGTAATGTTTCGCAATGCAGTGAGTTTGCTGTGTGTGTCACTTTCCCCTCTGTAAGAAAGTAAAAATCCAGGCACAGATGTTGAGAGCGCTCTCGAGATCCAAGGGCAGCGGTGCCCTCCCCTGCCTCACCCTGAGGGAGATAACTGATGGCTGGAGGGTGAGAGGACAGAGGAGGGGATGAGAAGGCAGGAGGAGGAGGAGGAGGAGAGGATGGGTGAATCTGACTGTAAAGACTTGAAACGAGAGGCTACGTGACAGGGATGGGAGGAAGTATAAGATGGAAAAGATGATGAAAAGAAAGAGGGTTTAAAGGCTATGAACAAGAGTGTGAGGGTATTTAATATGTACGCTTCAGCAGTCTCCTCCACGTACATTTCTGTCTCCTCATTATTCCTCAGAGTGTGCTGGGATGTAAAAAAAAAAAAGGTGATGAAAGTCTGTTGGTGATAACGGCCTCTCCATCACAGTAAATGTTTATTCTGGCAATATGAGGATAGAATAACAAATGCCTTGAATATGGCAGCTGTGCAGTCTGTGAAGCCTTTAATATTGAGGTTTGGCTCCCATCATACAGTAGCTTACTGTACATGAAAGTATGTACGGCTGGGCTGTCACAGTTTATGTTTCCTTCTGTCAGGAAATCATTTTTACTGCAGTATGTACAATAGCCTGTAATGATTTACAGTGTTGTAAAATTATGTGTAAATTGTTTCTCATTAGCGCTGCTCTAATGCCAGTTCCTATATTCATGCTGCTGATGTGAATGATTGTCTTCTTTTCTTCTGAGCAGTTCACCTCATTCCACCAGTGCTTTGTGTCCAAAGCTACCTATGTGGTTTGCTGAGAGGTGTTTTGTGTGATCGACAGACAATCCAGATGCCAACTGAATGACCTTGGGTGTGCTGCAAAGGAGCAAGTTAAAGAGGTAAGAGGACAGAGTGAGGGAAGGATTTTTAAAGGCTTTGAAAATCTCTCTCAATCAGCTTCTTTCTATGAGTGATGTAGTGATACATGAATACAAAATAGTTTGCCAAAGTCATAACAGTTTTTGGTTATTTCATATGAAAGATTTTCTGTTGCATTATTCTCACTGGTTTGACATGGACGGTGATAAAAATTGATGTCATGTACTTTCGCGCATCACTCAGAATTCAACAATACTTGAATATGAATCTGACGACAGCTGTTGGACTGTTTGCCTATATGTTTTTGCTCTTTAAATTTGAGTGTTGCTTATTTAGTCATGAATATTCAATATTATATAGAGAAATACTTAAAGGACCAGTGTGTAACAATAAGGGGGATCTATTGGCAGAAATTGAATAGAATATTAATAAGTATGTTTTCTTTAATGTATAATAACCTGAAAATAAGAAATGTGTGTCCGTTACCTTAGAATGAGTCGTTTATATCTACATAGGGAGCAGGTCCTCTTCATGGAATTCGCCATGTTGCACCATTATTGTTTCTGCAATAGTAGTAACTTTTCCTGCTTGGGCCGGAGTCTATGACATTACTTGCTGCCATCGCCGCCGCTCTCTCTCTCTCGCTTCACCACTCACTTCCCACGTACACCCACACTCTAAGCACTCTACTCAACAACTGGCTCTTGAGGGGGCCATTTGCATCTTCAGGTCGGCCATCGTAGCAATCCTACACGCTTGGCACACGGGAGAAAATCGGTTGTAATCTGCAACCTCACTGCTAGATACCACCAGATCCTACACACTGTTCCTTTAAAGCGCAAATCATTATTTTTACATTCACAATAAATCAAATAATTCTGTGAAATGTAAAAGACTTTTGCTTGAAGTGACAAACTCACAAAGAGTTATCACCCGACTCTGCAGTTCCCTACAGTTGTACAATGCATTTTAACATCTTTTAGTGCATTGTTTTGGTTTTCTTTACAGTTTTGGTTCTGTCTCACAGCTCTCATCTACCTAGTTTCCATCCGCAGCAGGCAGCTGTTTTAAATAAAAACATTCTGATAATCCCACTGCATGACTTGCGCAGCCAACCCGTTATCACTCACACAACGAAACAGACGCACCGAGGCTCCCTTGAGCATAAGTATGAGATGCATCGGGCTTTCAACTAACACCAATGTAAACCCATCCGTTTCTTTATTAGTATAGTATGTGTAAAACATAAAACAGTCATAGCATAGTATAGTGTGTCTAAAAAAGTCATAGTATAGTATGTCGAAAAAAAGAAAAATATCATAGTATAGTATGTCGAAAAAAAACAAAAGTCATAGCATAGTATGTTGAAAGAAAGTCATAGTATAGTATGTTTAAATATTAAAATCATAGTATAGTCTGTCGAAAAAAAATAATAGTATCGCATGTCGAAAACAGTCATATAGTATGTCGAAAAAGTCATAGCATAGTATGTTGAAAAAATCATAGTATTGTATGTCAAAAAAAAAAAAAAGTGTCATAATATAGTATTTCGAAAAAAAGTCAGTATAGTATGTCAGAAAAATAGAAAAAGTCATATAATATTATGTTGGAAAAAATTCATGGTATAGTATGTCGAAAAAATATAAAAAGTAATAGTATAGTATGTCGAATAAAAGTCATAGTATAGTATGTCGAAAAAAAAAGGCATAGTATAGTATGTCCAAAAAAAGTCATAGTATAATATGCCGAAAAATTTTGTAAAAAAAGTCATAGAATAGTATGTCGAAAAATAGTCATAGTATAGTATTTCGAAAAATGTTGTTAAAAAAACTCATAGTATAGTATGTCGAAAAAAAGTCCTACTATAATATGTTGAAAACTTTTTTTAAAAAAAGTCATAGTATAGTGTGTCGAAAACTTTGTAAAAAAAAGTCATAGTATAGTATGTCGAAAAAAAGTCATAGTATAGTATATCGAAAAAAATTCATAGTATAGTATGTCGAAAGAAAGTCATAGTAAAGTATGTCGAATAAAAGTCATAGTATAGTATGTTGAAAAAAGTCATACTATAGTATGTCGAAAAATTTTATCAGAAAAAGGCATAGTATAGTATGTCGAAAAATCTTGTGAAAAAAGTTAGTGTAGTATGTTGAAAAAAAGTCATAGTATAGTATGTCAAAAAAAAGTCATACTATAGTTTGTCGAAAAATTTTGTAAAAAAAAGGCATAGTATAGTATGTCGAAAAATCTTGTGAAAAAAAGTTATAGTGTAGTATGTCGATAAAAAGTCATAGTATAGTATGTTTAAGATTTTGTAAAAAAAAATCATAGTATAGTATGTCAAAAAAAGTCATAGTATAGTATGTGGAAAAAAAGTCATAGTATAGTATGTTGAAAAAAGTCATAGTATAGTATGTCGAAAAAAAGTCATAGTATAGTATGTCGAAAAATTTTGAAAAAAAAAGTCATAGTATTTTGTGACGTAAAACTTTGTAAAAAAAAAAGTCATAGCATAGTATGTCGAAAATTTTGTAATAAAAAGTCATAGTATAGTATGTCGAAAAAAATTCATAGTATAGTATGTCGAAAAAAAGTCATACTATAGTATGTCGAAACATTTTTTAAGAAAAAGTCATAGTATAGTATTTCGAAAAAGGTTGTAAAAAGAAGTCATAGAACAGTATGTCGAAACATTTTGTAAAAAAAGGTCATGGTATAGTATGTTGAAAATTTTGTAAAAAAAAGTCATAGTACAGTATTTCGAAAAAAAGTCATAGTATAGTATGTCAAAAAATTCCTTAAAAAAAATCATTGTTTAGTATGTCGTAAAAAAAGTGATTGTATAGTATGTTGAAAAAAAGTCATAATATGGTATGTCGAAAATTTAAAAAAAAAAAAAGTCTTAGTATAGTATGTGGAAAAAAAGTCATAGTATAATATGTCGAAAAAAAGTCATAGTATAGCATGTCGAAAATTTTATAAAAAAAGTGATAGTATAGTATGTCGAAAATTTTGTAAAAAGAGTCATAGTATAGTATGTCGAAAAAAATTCATAGTATAGTATGTCGAAAAAAAGTCATATTATGGTATGTCAAAAATAAAAAAATAAAAAAAACCTTGTATAGGATGACGTAACATTTTGTCAAAAAAAGTCATGGTATAGTATGTTGAAAAAAAGTCATAATATCGTATGTCGAAAATTTTGTAAGAAAATGTCATAGTATAGTATTTCGAAAAATTTGGTAAAAACAGTCATAGTATAGTATGTCAAAAAATTCTTTAAAAAATAGTCATACTATAGCATGTCGAAAAAAAAGTCATAGTATAGTATGTCGAAAAAAAGTCATAGTATAGTATATCGAAAAAAAGACATACTATAGTATGTCGAAAAATTTTGTAAGAAAAAGTCATAGTATAGTATGTCGAAAAACGTTGTAAAAAGAAGTCATAGAACAGTATGTTGAAATATTTTGTTAAAAAAGGTCATAGTATAGTATGTTGAAAATTTTGTAAAAAAAAGTCATAGTATGGTATCTCGAAAAAAAGTCATAGTATAGTATGTCGAAAAATCTTGTGAAAAAAAGTTATAGTGTAGTATGTTGAAAAAAAGTCCTAGTATAGTATGTCGAAAAAAAGTCATACTATAGTATGTCGAAAGATGTTGTAAAAAAAGGCATAGTATAGTATGTCGAAAAATCTTGTGAAAAAAAGTTATAGTGTAGTATGTCGAAAAAAAGTCATAGTATAGTAGGTCGATAAAAAGTCATAGTATAGTATGTTGAAAAAAGTCATAGTATAGTATGTCGATAAAAAGTCATAGTATAGTATGTTGAAAAAAGTCATAGTATAGTATGTCGATAAAAAGTCATAGTATAGTATGTGGAAAAAAAGTCATAGTATAGTATATTGAAAAAAGTCATAGTATAGTATGTCGAAAAAAAGTCATAGTATAGTATGTCGAAAAATTTTGAAAAAAAAAGTCATAGTATTGTATGACGTAAAACTTTGTAAAAAAAAAAGTCATAGTATAGTGTGTCGAAAATTTTGTAATAAAAAGTCATAGTATAGTATGTTGAAAAAAGTCATAGTATAGTATGTCGATAAAAAGTCATAGTATAGTATGTGGAAAAAAAGTCATAGTATAGTATATTGAAAAAAGTCATAGTATAGTATGTCGAAAAAAAGTCATAGTATAGTATGTCAAAAAATTTTGAAAAAAAAAGTCATAGTATTGTATGACGTAAAACTTTGTAAAAAAAAAAGTCATAGGATAGTGTGTCGAAAATTTTGTGATAAAAAGTCATAGTATAGTATCTCGAAAAAAATTCATAGTATAGTATGTCGAAAAAAAGTCATACTATCGTATGTCGAAACATTTTTTAAGAAAAAGTCATAGTATAGTATTTCGAAAAAGGTTGTAAAAAGAAGTCATAGAACAGTATGTCAAAACATTTTGTAAAAAAAGGTCATAGTGTAGTATGTCGAAAAAAAGTCATAGTATAGTATGTCGAAACATTTTGTAAAAAAAAGTCATAGTATAGTATCTGGAAAAAAAGTCATAGTATAGTATGCCAAAAAATTCTTTAAAAAAAATCATTGTTTTGTATGTCGAAAAAAAAGTAATTGTATGGTATGTCGAAAATTAAAAAAAAAAAAAAGTCATAGTATAGTATGTCGAAAAATTTTGTAAAAAAAAGTCATAGTATAGTATGTGGAAAAAAAGTCATAGTATAGCATGTCGAAAAATGTTATAAAAAAGTCATAGTATAGTATGTCGAAAATTTTGTAAAAAAGAGTCATAGTATAGTATGTCGAAATAAATTTATTGTATAGTATGTCGAAAAAAAGTCATACTATAGTATGTCGAAAAATTTTGTAAGAAAAAGTCATAGTATAGTATGTCCAAAAAGGTTGTAAAAAGAAGTCATAGAACAGTACTTCAAAAAATTCTTTAAAAAATATCATAGTGTAGTATGTCGAAAAAAAAGTCATAGTATAGTATGTCGAAAAAAAATCATATTATGGTATGTCAAAAAGTAAAAAAAAAAAAATCATAGTATAGGATGACGTAAAATTTTGTCAAAAAAAGTCATGGTATAGTATGTTGAAAAAAAGTCATAATATAGTATATCGAAAATTTTGTAAGAATGGTATAGTATAGTCATGGTATAGTATGTTGAAAATTTAAAAAAAATTTTAAAAAAAAAGTCATAGTATAGTAGGTCGAAAAAAGGCATAGTATATTATGTCGAATAAAAGTCATAATATATTATGTCGAAAATTTTGTAAGAAAATGTCATAGTATAGTATATCGAAAAATTTTGTAAGAAAAAGTCATAGTATAGTATGTCGAAAAACGTTGTAAAAAGAAGTCATAGAACAGTGTTGTCGAAACATTTTGTAAAAAAAGGTCATAGTATAGTATTTTGAAAATTTTGTAAAAAAAAGTCATAGTATGGTATCTCGAAAAAAAGTCATAGTATAGTACGTCAAAAAATCTTGTAAAAAAAAGTTATAGTGTAGTATGTCGAAAAAAAGTCATACTATAGTATGTCGAAAAATTTTGTAAAAAAAAGGCATAGTATAGTATGTCGAAAAATCTTGTGAAAAAAAGTTATAGTGTAGTATGTCAAAAAAAAGTCATAGTATAGTATATGGAAAAAAAGTCGTAGTATAGTATGTTGAAAAAAGTCATAGTATAGTATGTCGAAAAAAAGTCATAGTATAGTATGTCGAAAAATTTTGAAAAAAAAAGTCATAGTATTGTATGACGTAAAACTTTGTAAAAAAAAAAGTCATAGTATAGTATTTCGAAAATTTTGTAATAAAAAGTCATAGTATAGTATCTCGAAAAAAGTCATAGTATAGTATGTCAAAAAATTCTTTGTCAAAAAGTCATGGTGTAGTATGTCGAAAAAAAGTTATTGTATATTATGTCGAAAAAAAGTCATACTATAGTATGTCAAAACATTTTTTAAGAAAAAGTCATAGTATAGTATTTCGAAAAAAGTTGTAAAAAGAAGTCATAGAACAGTTTGTCGAAACATTTTGTAAAAAAGGTCACGGTATAGTATGTTGAAAATTTTGTTAAAAAAGGTCATTGTATAGTATTTCGAAAAAAAGTCACAGTATAGTATGTCAAAAAATTCATTAAAAAAAATCATAGTTTAGTATGTCGAAAAAAAAGTCATAGTATAGTATGTCCAAAAAAAGTTATTTTATGGTAAGTCGAAAATTAAAAAAAAAAAAAGTCATAGTACAGTACGTCGAAAAATTTTGTAAGAAAAAGTCATAGTATAGTATGTCCAAAAAGTTTGTAAAAAGAAGTCATAGAACAGTATTTCAAAAAATTCTTTAAAAAATATCATAGTGTAGTATGTCGAAAAAAAAGTCATAGTATAGTATGTCGAAAAAAACTCATATTATGGTATATCAAAAATTTAAAAAAAAAAAAATCATAGTATAGTATGTCAAAAAATTCTTTAAAAAAAGTCATAGTATAGTATGTCGAAAAAAACTCATGTTATGGTATGTCAAAAATTAAAAAAAAAATAAATCATAGTATAGGATGTCGAAAAATTTTGTAACAAAAAGTCATAGTATTGTATGACGTAAAATTTTGTCAAAAAAAGTCATGGTATAGTATGTTGAAAATTTAAAAAAAAAAGTCATAGTATAGTAGGTCGAAAAAAGGCATAGTATATTATGTCGAATAAAAGTCATAATATATTATGTCGAAAATTTTGTAAGAAAATGTCATAGTATAGTATATCGAAAAATTTTGTAAAAAAAGTCAAAGTATAGTATGTCAAAAAATTCTTTAAAAAAAAATCATACTATAGTATGTCGAAAAAAAAGTCATATTATAGTATGTCGAAAAAAAGTCATAGTATAGTATATCGAAAAAAAGTCATACTATAGTATGTCGAAAAATTTTGTAAGAAAAAGTCATAGTATAGTATGTCGAAAAACGTTGTAAAAAGAAGTCATAGAACAGTATGTCGAAACATTTTGTAAAAAAAAGGTCATAGTATAGTATGTTAAAAAAAATTCATAGTACAATATGTCGAAAAATCTTGTGAAAAAAAGTTATAGTGTAGTAGGTCGAAAAAAAGTCATAGTATAGTATGTCGATAAAAAGTCATAGTATAGTATGTCGATAAAAAGTCATAGTATAGTATGTTTAAAATTTTGTAAAAAAAAATCATAGTATAGTATGTCAAAAAAAAGTCATAGTATATTATGTTGAAAAAAAGTCATAGTATAGTATGTCGAAAAAAAGTCATAGTATAGTATGTCGAAAAATTTTGAAAAAAAAAGTCATAGTATGGTATGACGTAAAACTTTGTAAAAAAAAAGTCATAGTATAGTATTTTGAAAATATTGTGAAAAAAGTTATAGCGTAGTATGTCGAAAAAAAGTCATAGTATAGTATGTCTAAAAAAAGTCATACTATAGTTTGTCGAAAAATTTTGTAAAAAAAAGGCATAGTATAGTATGTCGAAAAATCTTGTGAAAAAAGTTTTAGTGTAGTTTGTTGAAAAAAAGTCATAGTATAGTATGTCGATAAAAGTCATAGTATAGTATGTCGAAAAAAAGTCATAGTATAGTATGTCGAAAAATTTTGAAAAAAAAGTCATAGTATTGTTTGACGTAAAACTTTGTAAAAAAAAAAGTCATAGTATAGTATTTCGAAAATCTTGTGAAAAAAGTTATAGTGTAGTATGTCGAAAAAAAGTCATAGTACAGTATGTCGAAAAAAAGTCATACTGTAGTTTGTCGAAAAATTTTGTAAAAAAAAGGCATAGTATAGTATGTCGAAAAATCTTGTGAGAAAAAGTTATAGTGTAGTATGTCGAAAAAAAGTCATAGTATAGTATGTCGATAAAAGTCATAGTATAGTATGTTTAAAATTTTGTAAAAAAAAGTCATAGTATAGTATGTCAAAAAAAAGTCATAGTATAGTATGTGGAAAAAAAGTCATAGTATAGTATGTTGAAAAAAGTCATAGTATAGTATGTCGAAAAAAGTCATAGTATAGTATGTCGAAAAATTTAAAAAAAAAAAGTCATAGTATAGTATGTCAAAAAATTCTTTAAAAAAAAGTCATACTATAGTATGTCGAAAAAAAAGTCATATTCTGGTATGTCGAAAAAAAGTCATAGTATCGTATATCGAAAAAAAGTCATACTATAGTATGTCGAAAAATTTTGTAAAAAAAAGTCATAGTATAGTATGTCGAAAAACGTTGTAAAAAGAAGTCATAGAACAGTATGTCGAAAAAAAGTCATAGTATAGTATGTCAAAAAAAAGTCATAGTATAGTATGTGGAAAAAAAGTCATAGTATAGTATGTCAAAAAATTCTTTATCAAAAAGTCATGGTGTAGTATGTCGAAAAAAAGTCATTGTATATTATGTCGAAAAAAAGTCATACTATAGTATGTCAAAACATTTTTTTAGAAAAAGTCATAGTATAGTATTTCGAAAAAAGTTGTAAAAAGAAGTCATAGAACAGTATGTCGAAACATATTGTAAAAAAACGTCATGGTATAGTATGTTGAAAATTTTGTAAAAAAAGGTCATTGTATAGTATTTCGAAAAAAAGTCACAGTATAGTATGTCAAAAAATTCTTTAAAAAAAATCATAATGTAGTATGTCGAAAAAAAAGTCATAGTATAGTATGTCGAAAAAAAGTCATATTATGGTATGTCAAAAATTTAAAAAAAAAAAAATCATAGTAAAGGATGTTGAAAAATTTTGTAACAAAAAGTCGTAGTATTGTATGACGTAAAATTTTGTCAAAAAAAGTCATGGTATAGTATGTTGAAAATTTTGAAAAAAAAAGTCATAGTATAGTATGTCGAAAAAAAGTCATAGTATAGTATGTCGAAAAAAAGTCATAATATAGCATGTCGAAAAATTTTATAAAAAAAGTCATAGTGTAGTATGTCAAAAAATTCTTTAAAAAAAAGTCATACTATAGTATGTCGAAAAAAAGTCATAGTATAATGTGTCAAAAAATCTTGTGAAAAAAAGTTATAGTGTAGTATGTCGATAAAAAGTCATAGTATAGTATGTTTAAAATTTTGTAAAAAAAAATTCATAGTATAGTATGTCAAAAAAAAGTCATAGTATAGTATGTTGAAAAAAAGTCATAGTATAGTATTTCGAAAATCTTGTCAAAAAAGTTATAGTGTAGTATGTTGAAAAAAAGTTATAGTATAGTATGTCGAAAAAAAGTCATACTATAGTTTGTCGAAAAATTTTGTAAAAAAAAGGCATATAGTATGTCGAAAAATCTTGTGAAAAAAAGTTATAGTATAGTAGGTAGAAAAAAAGTCATAGTATAGTATGTTGAAAAAAGTCATAGTATAGTATGTGGAAAAAAAGTCATAGTATAGTATGAGGAAAAAAAGTCATAGTATAGTATGTCGAAAAATTTTGAAAAAAAAGTCATAGTATTGTATGACGTAAAACTTTGTAAAAAAAAAAGTCATAGTATAGTATTTCGAAATTTTTTTAATAAAAAGTCATAGTATAGTATCTCGAAAAAAGTCATAGTATAGTATGTCAAAAAATTCTTTATCAAAAAGTCATGGTGTAGTATGTCGAAAAAAAGTCATAGTATAGTATGTCGAAAAAAAGTCATAGTATAGTATGTCGAAAGAAGTCATACTATAGTATGTAAAAAAAAATTCATAGTATAGTATGTTGAAAAAAAGTCATACTATAGTACGTCGAAAAATTTAAAAAAAAAAGTCATAGTATAGTATGTCGAAAAAAAGTCATAGTATAGTATGTGGTAAAAAACTCATAGTATAGTATGTTGAAAAAAGTCATAGTATAGTGTGTCGAAAAAAAGTCATAGTATAGTATGTCGAAAAATTTTGAAAAAAAAAGTCATAGTATTGTATGACGTAAAACTTTGTAAAAAAAAAAGTCATAGTATAGTATGTCGAAAATTTTGTACTAAAAAGTCATATTATAGTATGTCGAAAAAAATTCATAGTATAGTATGTCGAAAAATGTTGTAAAAAAAAGGCATAGTATAGTATGTCGAAAAATCTTGTGAAAAAAGTTATAGTGTAGTATGTCGAAAAAAAGTCATAGTATAGTATGTCGAAAAAAAGTCATACTATAGTATGTCGAAACATTTTTTAAGAAAAAGTCGTAGTATAGTATTTCGAAAAAGGTTGTAAAAAGAAGTCATAGAACAGTATGTCGAAACATTTTGTAAAAAAAGGTCATGGTATAGTATGTTGAAAATTTTGTAAAAAAAAGTCATAGTGTAGTATGTCAAAAAATTCTTTAAAAAAAAGTCATACTATAGTATGTCGAAAAAAAGTCATAGTATAAAAAAAGTCATAGTATAGTATGTCAAAAAATTCTTTAAAAAAAAGTCATTACTATAGTATGTCGAAAAAAAGTCATAGTATAATGTGTCAAAAAATCTTGTGAAAAAAAGTTTGTGTAGTATGTCGATAAAAAGTCATAGTATAGTATGTTTAAAATTTTGTAAAAAAAAATTCATAGTATAGGTATGTCAAAAAAAGTCATAGTATAGTATGTCAAAAAAAAGTCATAGTATAGTATTTCGAAAAATCTTGTCAAAAAAGTTATAGTGTAGTATGTTGAAAAAAGTTATAGTATAGTATGTCGAAAAAAAAGTCATACTATAGTTTGTCGAAAATTTTGTAAAAAAAAAGGCATATAGTTTGTCGAAAAATCTTGTGAAAAAAAGTTATAGTATAGTAGTAGAAAAAAAGTCATAGTATAGTATGTTGAAAAAAGTCATAGTATAGTATGTTGAAAAAAGTCATAGTATAGTATGTGGAAAAAAAGTCATAGTATAGTATGAGGAAAAAAAGTCATAGTATAGTAAGTCAAAAAATTTTGAAAAAAAAGTCATAGTATTGTATGACGTAAAACTTTGTAAAAAAAAAAGTCATAGTATAGTATTTCGAAATTTTTTTAATAAAAAGTCATAGTATAGTATCTCGAAAAAAGTCATAGTATAGTATGTCAAAAAATTCTTTATCAAAAAGTCATGGTGTAGTATGTCGAAAAAAAGTCATAGTATAGTATGTCGAAAAAAAGTCATAGTATAGTATGTCGAAAGAAGTCATACTATAGTATGTAAAAAAAATTCATAGTATAGTATGTTGAAAAAAAGTCATACTATAGTACGTCGAAAAATTTAAAAAAAAAAGTCATAGTATAGTATGTCGAAAAAAAGTCATAGTATAGTATGTGGTAAAAAACTCATAGTATAGTATGTTGAAAAAAGTCATAGTATAGTGTGTCGAAAAAAAGTCATAGTATAGTATGTCGAAAAATTTTGAAAAAAAAAGTCATAGTATTGTATGACGTAAAACTTTGTAAAAAAAAAAGTCATAGTATAGTATGTCGAAAATTTTGTACTAAAAAGTCATATTATAGTATGTCGAAAAAAATTCATAGTATAGTATGTCGAAAAATGTTGTAAAAAAAAGGCATAGTATAGTATGTCGAAAAATCTTGTGAAAAAAGTTATAGTGTAGTATGTCGAAAAAAAGTCATAGTATAGTATGTCGAAAAAAAGTCATACTATAGTATGTCGAAACATTTTTTAAGAAAAAGTCGTAGTATAGTATTTCGAAAAAGGTTGTAAAAAGAAGTCATAGAACAGTATGTCGAAACATTTTGTAAAAAAAGGTCATGGTATAGTATGTTGAAAATTTTGTAAAAAAAAGTCATAGTATAGTATTTCGAAAAAAAGTCATAGTATAGTACGTCAAAAAATTCTTTAAAAAAAATCATTGTTTAGTATGTCGCAAAAAAAGTCATTGTATATTATGTCGAAAAAAAGTCATATTATGGTATGTCGAAAATTAAAAAAAAAAAAAGTCATAGTATAGTATGTCGAAAAAAAGTCATAGTACAGTATGTGGAAAAAAAGTCATAGTATAGTATGTCGAAAAAAATTCATAGTATAGTATGTTGAAAAAAGTCATAGTATAGTATGTCGAAAAAAAGTCATAGCATAGTATGTCGAAAAATTTTGAAAAAAAAAGTCATAGTATTGTATGACGTAAAACTTTGTAAAATAAAAGTCATATTATAGTATGTCGAAAATTTCGTAATAAAAAGTCATAGTATAGTATGTCGAAAAAAATTCATAGTATAGTATGTTGAAAAAAATTGTAAAAAAAAGTCATAGTATAGTATGTCGCAAAATTTTGTAAAAAAAGGCATAGTTATAGTATGTCGAAAAATCTTGTGAAAAAAGTTATAGTGTAGTGTGTCGAAAAAAAGTCATAGAATAGTATGTCGATAAAAAGTCATAGTATAGTATGTTTAAAATTTTGTAAAAAAAAATCATAGTATAGTATGTCAAAAAAAAGTCATAGTATAGTATGTGGAAAAAAAGTCATAGTATAGTATGTTGAAAAAAGTCATAGTATAGTATGTCAAAAAAAAGTCATAGTATAGTATGTCGAAAAATTTTTAAAAAAAGTCATAGTATAGTATATCGAAAAAAAGTCATACTATAGTATGTCGAAAATTTTGTAAGAAAATGTCATAGTATAGTATGTCAAAAAATTCTTTAAAAAAAATCATAGTTTAGTATGTCGAAAAAAAAGTCATAGTATAGTATGTCCAAAAAAAGTCAATTTATGGTATGTCGAAAATTTAAAAAAAAAAGTCATAGTATAGTATGTCGAAAAATTTTGTAAGAAAAAGTCATAGTATAGTATGTCCAAAAAGGTTGTAAAAGAAGTCATAGAACAGTATTTAAAAAAATTCTTTAAAAAATATCAGTGTAGTATGTCGAAAAAATAGTCATAGTATAGTATGTCGAAAAAAAGTCATAGTATAGTATGTCGAAAAAAAGTCATAGTATAGTATGTCGAAAAATTTTGAAAAAAAAAGTCATAGTATTGTATGACGTAAAACTTCGTAAAAAAAAAAGTCATAGTATAGTATTTCGAAAATTTTGTAATAAAAAGTCAGAGTATAATATGTCGAAAAAAATTCATAGTATAGTATATCGAAAAAAAGTCATACTATAGTATGTTGAAACATTTTGTAATAAAATGTCATAGTATAGTATGTCGAAAAAAATTCATAGTATAGTATGACGAAAAAAAGTCATACTATAGTATGTCGAAACATTTTTTAAGAAAAAGTCATAGTATAGTATTTCGAAAAAGGTTGTAAAAAGAAGTCATAAAACAGTATGTCGAAACATTTTGTAAAAAAAGGTCATGGTATAGTATGTTGAAAATTTTGTAAAAAGAAATCATAGTATAGTATTTCGAAAGAAAGTCATAGTATAGTATGTCAAAAAATTCTTTAAAAAAAATCATTGTTTAGTATGTCGAAAAAAAAGTCATAGTACAGTATGTCGAAAAAAATCATATTATGGTATGTCGAAAATTAAAAAAAAAAAAAGTCATAGTATAGTATGTCGAAAAATTTTGAAAAAAAAGTCATAGTATTGTATGACGTAAAACTTTGTAAAAAAAAAAGTCATAGTATAGTATTTCGAAAATCTTGTGAAAAAAGTTATAGTGTAGTATGTCGAAAAAAAGTCATAGTATAGTATATCGAAATAAAGTCATACTATAGTTTGTCGAAAAATGTTGTAAAAAAAAGGCATAGTATAGTATGTCGAAAAATTTTGTGAAAAAAAGTTAAAGTGTAGTATGTCGAAAAAAAGTCATAGTATAGTATTTCGAAAATCTTGTCAAAAAAGTTATAGTGTAGTATGTTGAAAAAAAGTTATAGTATAGTATGTCGAAAAAAAGTCATACTATAGTTTGTCGAAAAATTTTGTAAAAAAAAGGCATATAGTATGTCGAAAAATCTTGTGAAAAAAAGTTATAGTATAGTAGGTAGAAAAAAAGTCATAGTATAGTATGTTGAAAAAAGTCATAGTATAGTATGTGGAAAAAAAGTCATAGTATAGTATGAGGAAAAAAAGTCATAGTATAGTAAGTCAAAAAATTTTGAAAAAAAAGTCATAGTATTGTATGACGTAAAACTTTGTAAAAAAAAAAGTCATAGTATAGTATTTCGAAATTTTTTTAATAAAAAGTCATAGTATAGTATCTCGAAAAAAGTCATAGTATAGTATGTCAAAAAATTCTTTATCAAAAAGTCATGGTGTAGTATGTCGAAAAAAAGTCATAGTATAGTATTTCGAAAAAAAGTCATAGTATAGTATGTCGAAAGAAGTCATACTATAGTATGTAAAAAAAAATTCATAGTATAGTATGTTGAAAAAAAGTCATACTATAGTACGTCGAAAAATTTAAAAAAAAAAGTCATAGTATAGTATGTCGAAAAAAAGTCATAGTATAGTATGTGGTAAAAAAGTCATAGTATAGTATGTTGAAAAAAGTCATAGTATAGTGTGTCGAAAAAAAGTCATAGTATAGTATGTCGAAAAATTTTGAAAAAAAAAGTCATAGTATTGTATGACCTAAAACTTTGTAAAAAAAAAAGTCATAGTATAGTATGTCGAAAATTTTGTACTAAAAAGTCATAGTATAGTATGTCGAAAAAAATTCATAGTATAGTATGTCGAAAAATGTTGTAAAAAAAAGGCATAGTATAGTATGTCGAAAAATCTTGTGAAAAAAGTTATAGTGTAGTATGTCGAAAAAAAGTCATAGTATATTATGTCTAAAAAAATTCATAAAAAAAAAAAAAAGTCATAGTATAGTATGTCGAAAAAAAGTCATAGTACAGTATGTGGAAAAAAAGTCATAGTATAGTATGTCGAAAAAAATTCATAGTATAGTATGTTGAAAAAAGTCATAGTATAGTATGTCGAAAAAAAGTCATAGCATAGTATGTCGAAAAATTTTGAAAAAAAAAGTCATAGTATTGTATGACGTAAAACTTTGTAAAATAAAAGTCATATTATAGTATGTCGAAAATTTCGTAATAAAAAGTCATAGTATAGTATGTCGAAAAAAATTCATAGTATAGTATGTTGAAAAAAATTGTAAAAAAAAGTCATAGTATAGTATGTCGAAAAATTTTGTAAAAAAAGGCATAGTTATAGTATGTCGAAAAATCTTGTGAAAAAAGTTATAGTGTAGTATGTCGAAAAAAAGTCATAAAATAGTATGTCGATAAAAAGTCATAGTATAGTATGTTTAAAATTTTGTAAAAAAAAATCATAGTATAGTATGTCAAAAAAAAGTCATAGTATAGTATATGGAAAAAAAGTCATAGTATAGTATGTTGAAAAAAGTCATAGTATATTATGTCAAAAAAAAGTCATAGTATAGTATGTCGAAAATTTTTAAAAAAAAGTCATAGTATAGTATATCGAAAAAAAGTCATACTATAGTATGTCGAAAATTTTGTAAGAAAATGTCATAGTATAGTATGTCAAAAAATTCTTTAAAAAAAATCATAGTTTAGTATGTCGAAAAAAAAGTCATAGTATAGTATGTCCAAAAAAAGTCAATTTATGGTATGTCGAAAATTTAAAAAAAAAAGTCATAGTATAGTATGTCGAAAAATTTTGTAAGAAAAAGTCATAGTATAGTATGTCCAAAAAGGTTGTAAAAGAAGTCATAGAACAGTATTTAAAAAAATTCTTTAAAAAATATCAGTGTAGTATGTCGAAAAAATAGTCATAGTATAGTATGTCGAAAAAAAGTCATAGTATAGTATGTCGAAAAAAAGTCATAGTATAGTATGTCGAAAAATTTTGAAAAAAAAAGGTCATAGTATTGTATGACGTAAAACTTCGTAAAAAAAAAAGTCATAGTATAGTATTTCGAAAATTTTGTAATAAAAAGTCAGAGTATAATATGTCGAAAAAAATTCATAGTATAGTATATCGAAAAAAAGTCATACTATAGTATGTTGAAACATTTTGTAATAAAATGTCATAGTATAGTATGTCGAAAAAAATTCATAGTATAGTATGACGAAAAAAAGTCATACTATAGTATGTCGAAACATTTTTTAAGAAAAAGTCATAGTATAGTATTTCGAAAAAGGTTGTAAAAAGAAGTCAAAAAACAGTATGTCGAAACATTTTGTAAAAAAAGGTCATGGTATAGTATGTTGAAAATTTTGTAAAAAGAAATCATAGTATAGTATTTCGAAAGAAAGTCATAGTATAGTATGTCAAAAAATTCTTTAAAAAAAATCATTGTTTAGTATGTCGAAAAAAAAGTCATAGTACAGTATGTCGAAAAAAATCATATTATGGTATGTCGAAAATTAAAAAAAAAAAAAGTCATAGTATAGTATGTCGAAAAAAATTCATAGTATAGTATGTCGAAAAATGTTGTAAAAAAAAGGCATAGTATAGTATGTCGAAAAATCTTGTGAAAAAAGTTATAGTGTAGTATGTCGAAAAAAAGTCATAGTATAGTATGTCGAAAAAAAGTCATACTATAGTATGTCGAAACATTTTTTAAGAAAAAGTCGTAGTATAGTATTTCGAAAAAAGTTGTAAAAAGAAGTCATAGAACAGTATGTCGAAACATTTTGTAAAAAAAGGTCATGGTATAGTATGTTGAAAATTTTGTAAAAAAAAGTCATAGTATAGTATTTCGAAAAAAAGTCATAGTATAGTACGTCAAAAAATTCTTTAAAAAAAATCATTGTTTAGTATGTCGCAAAAAAAGTCATTGTATATTATGTCGAAAAAAAGTCATATTATGGTATGTCGAAAATTAAAAAAAAAAAAAGTCATAGTATAGTATGTCGAAAAAAAGTCATAGTACAGTATGTGGAAAAAAAGTCATAGTATAGTATGTCGAAAAAAATTCATAGTATAGTATGTTGAAAAAAGTCATAGTATAGTATGTCGAAAAAAAGTCATAGCATAGTATGTCGAAAAATTTTGAAAAAAAAAGTCATAGTATTGTATGACGTAAAACTTTGTAAAATAAAAGTCATATTATAGTATGTCGAAAATTTCGTAATAAAAAGTCATAGTATAGTATGTCGAAAAAAATTCATAGTATAGTATGTTGAAAAAAATTGTAAAAAAAAGTCATAGTATAGTATGTCGCAAAATTTTGTAAAAAAAGGCATAGTTATAGTATGTCGAAAAATCTTGTGAAAAAAGTTATAGTGTAGTGTGTCGAAAAAAAGTCATAGAATAGTATGTCGATAAAAAGTCATAGTATAGTATGTTTAAAATTTTGTAAAAAAAAATCATAGTATAGTATGTCAAAAAAAAGTCATAGTATAGTATGTGGAAAAAAAGTCATAGTATAGTATGTTGAAAAAAGTCATAGTATAGTATGTCAAAAAAAAGTCATAGTATAGTATGTCGAAAAAATTTTAAAAAAAGTCATAGTATAGTATATCGAAAAAAAGTCATACTATAGTATGTCGAAAATTTTGTAAGAAAATGTCATAGTATAGTATGTCAAAAAATTCTTTAAAAAAAATCATAGTTTAGTATGTCGAAAAAAAAGTCATAGTATAGTATGTCCAAAAAAAGTCAATTTATGGTATGTCGAAAATTTAAAAAAAAAAGTCATAGTATAGTATGTCGAAAAATTTTGTAAGAAAAAGTCATAGTATAGTATGTCCAAAAAGGTTTTAAAAGAAGTCATAGAACAGTATTTAAAAAAATTCTTTAAAAAATATCAGTGTAGTATGTCGAAAAAATAGTCATAGTATAGTATGTCGAAAAAAAGTCATAGTATAGTATGTCGAAAAAAAGTCATAGTATAGTATGTCGAAAAATTTTGAAAAAAAAAGTCATAGTATTGTATGACGTAAAACTTCGTAAAAAAAAAAGTCATAGTATAGTATTTCGAAAATTTTGTAATAAAAAGTCAGAGTATAATATGTCGAAAAAAATTCATAGTATAGTATATCGAAAAAAAGTCATACTATAGTATGTTGAAACATTTTGTAATAAAATGTCATAGTATAGTATGTCGAAAAAAATTCATAGTATAGTATGACGAAAAAAAGTCATACTATAGTATGTCGAAACATTTTTTAAGAAAAAGTCATAGTATAGTATTTCGAAAAAGGTTGTAAAAAGAAGTCATAAAACAGTATGTCGAAACATTTTGTAAAAAAAGGTCATGGTATAGTATGTTGAAAATTTTGTAAAAAGAAATCATAGTATAGTATTTCGAAAGAAAGTCATAGTATAGTATGTCAAAAAATTCTTTAAAAAAAATCATTGTTTAGTATGTCGAAAAAAAAGTCATAGTACAGTATGTCGAAAAAAATCATATTATGGTATGTCGAAAATTAAAAAAAAAAAAAGTCATAGTATAGTATGTCGAAAAATTTTGAAAAAAAAGTCATAGTATTGTATGACGTAAAACTTTGTAAAAAAAAAAGTCATAGTATAGTATTTCGAAAATCTTGTGAAAAAAGTTATAGTGTAGTATGTCGAAAAAAAGTCATAGTATAGTATATCGAAATAAAGTCATACTATAGTTTGTCGAAAAATGTTGTAAAAAAAAGGCATAGTATAGTATGTCGAAAAATTTTGTGAAAAAAAGTTAAAGTGTAGTATGTCGAAAAAAAGTCATAGTATAGTATTTCGAAAATCTTGTCAAAAAAGTTATAGTGTAGTATGTTGAAAAAAAGTTATAGTGTAGTATGTTGAAAAAAAGTCATACTATAGTATGTCGAAAAAAAGTCATAGTATAATGTGTCAAAAAATCTTGTGAAAAAAAGTTATAGTGTAGTATGTCGATAAAAAGTCATAGTATAGTATGTTTAAAATTTTGTAAAAAAAAATTCATAGTATAGTATGTCAAAAAAAAGTCATAGTATAGTATGTTGAAAAAAAGTCATAGTATAGTATTTCGAAAATCTTGTCAAAAAAGTTATAGTGTAGTATGTTGAAAAAAAGTTATAGTATAGTATGTCGAAAAAAAGTCATACTATAGTTTGTCGAAAAATTTTGTAAAAAAAAGGCATATAGTATGTCGAAAAATCTTGTGAAAAAAAGTTATAGTATAGTAGGTAGAAAAAAAGTCATAGTATAGTATATTGAAAAAAGTCATAGTATAGTATGTGGAAAAAAAGTCATAGTATAGTATGAGGAAAAAAAGTCATAGTATAGTAAGTCAAAAAATTTTGAAAAAAAAGTCATAGTATTGTATGACGTAAAACTTTGTAAAAAAAAAAGTCATAGTATAGTATTTCGAAATTTTTTTAATAAAAAGTCATAGTATAGTATCTCGAAAAAAGTCATAGTATAGTATGTCAAAAAATTCTTTATCAAAAAGTCATGGTGTAGTATGTCGAAAAAAAGTCATAGTATAGTATGTCGAAAAAAAGTCATAGTATAGTATGTCGAAAGAAGTCATACTATAGTATGTAAAAAAAAATTCATAGTATAGTATGTTGAAAAAAAGTCATACTATAGTACGTCGAAAAATTTAAAAAAAAAAGTCATAGTATAGTATGTCGAAAAAAAGTCATAGTATAGTATGTGGTAAAAAACTCATAGTATAGTATGTTGAAAAAAGTCATAGTATAGTGTGTCGAAAAAAAGTCATAGTATAGTATGTCGAAAAATTTTGAAAAAAAAAGTCATAGTATTGTATGACGTAAAACTTTGTAAAAAAAAAAGTCATAGTATAGTATGTCGAAAATTTTGTACTAAAAAGTCATATTATAGTATGTCGAAAAAAATTCATAGTATAGTATGTCGAAAAATGTTGTAAAAAAAAGGCATAGTATAGTATGTCGAAAAATCTTGTGAAAAAAGTTATAGTGTAGTATGTCGAAAAAAAGTCATAGTATAGTATGTCGAAAAAAAGTCATACTATAGTATGTCGAAAAATTTTGTAAAAAAAAGTCATAGTATAGTATTTCGAAAAAGGTTGTAAAAAGAAGTCATAGAACAGTATGTCGAAACATTTTGTAAAAAAAGGTCATGGTATAGTATGTTGAAAATTTTGTAAAAAAAAGTCATAGTATAGTATTTCGAAAAAAAGTCATAGTATAGTACGTCAAAAAATTCTTTAAAAAAAATCATTGTTTAGTATGTCGCAAAAAAAGTCATTGTATATTATGTCGAAAAAAAGTCATATTATGGTATGTCGAAAATTAAAAAAAAAAAAAGTCATAGTATAGTATGTCGAAAAAAAGTCATAGTACAGTATGTGGAAAAAAAGTCATAGTATAGTATGTCGAAAAAAATTCATAGTATAGTATGTTGAAAAAAGTCATAGTATAGTATGTCGAAAAAAAGTCATAGCATAGTATGTCGAAAAATTTTGAAAAAAAAAGTCATAGTATTGTATGACGTAAAACTTTGTAAAATAAAAGTCATATTATAGTATGTCGAAAATTTCGTAATAAAAAGTCATAGTATAGTATGTCGAAAAAAATTCATAGTATAGTATGTTGAAAAAAATTGTAAAAAAAAGTCATAGTATAGTATGTCGCAAAATTTTGTAAAAAAAGGCATAGTTATAGTATGTCGAAAAATCTTGTGAAAAAAGTTATAGTGTAGTGTGTCGAAAAAAAGTCATAGAATAGTATGTCGATAAAAAGTCATAGTATAGTATGTTTAAAATTTTGTAAAAAAAAATCATAGTATAGTATGTCAAAAAAAAGTCATAGTATAGTATGTGGAAAAAAAGTCATAGTATAGTATGTTGAAAAAAGTCATAGTATAGTATGTCAAAAAAAAGTCATAGTATAGTATGTCGAAAAATTTTTAAAAAAAGTCATAGTATAGTATATCGAAAAAAAGTCATACTATAGTATGTCGAAAATTTTGTAAGAAAATGTCATAGTATAGTATGTCAAAAAATTCTTTAAAAAAAATCATAGTTTAGTATGTCGAAAAAAAAGTCATAGTATAGTATGTCCAAAAAAAGTCAATTTATGGTATGTCGAAAATTTAAAAAAAAAAGTCATAGTATAGTATGTCGAAAAATTTTGTAAGAAAAAGTCATAGTATAGTATGTCCAAAAAGGTTGTAAAAGAAGTCATAGAACAGTATTTAAAAAAATTCTTTAAAAAATATCAGTGTAGTATGTCGAAAAAATAGTCATAGTATAGTATGTCGAAAAAAAGTCATAGTATAGTATGTCGAAAAAAAGTCATAGTATAGTATGTCGAAAAATTTTGAAAAAAAAAGTCATAGTATTGTATGACGTAAAACTTCGTAAAAAAAAAAGTCATAGTATAGTATTTCGAAAATTTTGTAATAAAAAGTCAGAGTATAATATGTCGAAAAAAATTCATAGTATAGTATATCGAAAAAAAGTCATACTATAGTATGTTGAAACATTTTGTAATAAAATGTCATAGTATAGTATGTCGAAAAAAATTCATAGTATAGTATGACGAAAAAAAGTCATACTATAGTATGTCGAAACATTTTTTAAGAAAAAGTCATAGTATAGTATTTCGAAAAAGGTTGTAAAAAGAAGTCATAAAACAGTAGGTCGAAACATTTTGTAAAAAAAGGTCATGGTATAGTATGTTGAAAATTTTGTAAAAAGAAATCATAGTATAGTATTTCGAAAGAAAGTCATAGTATAGTATGTCAAAAAATTCTTTAAAAAAAATCATTGTTTAGTATGTCGAAAAAAAAGTCATAGTACAGTATGTCGAAAAAAATCATATTATGGTATGTCGAAAATTAAAAAAAAAAAAAGTCATAGTATAGTATGTCGAAAAATTTTGAAAAAAAAGTCATAGTATTGTATGACGTAAAACTTTGTAAAAAAAAAAGTCATAGTATAGTATTTCGAAAATCTTGTGAAAAAAGTTATAGTGTAGTATGTCGAAAAAAAGTCATAGTATAGTATATCGAAATAAAGTCATACTATAGTTTGTCGAAAAATGTTGTAAAAAAAAGGCATAGTATAGTATGTCGAAAAATTTTGTGAAAAAAAGTTAAAGTGTAGTATGTCGAAAAAAAGTCATAGTATAGTATTTCGAAAATCTTGTCAAAAAAGTTATAGTGTAGTATGTTGAAAAAAAGTTATAGTATAGTATGTCGAAAAAAAGTCATACTATAGTTTGTCGAAAAATTTTGTAAAAAAAAGGCATATAGTATGTCGAAAAATCTTGTGAAAAAAAGTTATAGTATAGTAGGTAGAAAAAAAGTCATAGTATAGTATGTTGAAAAAAGTCATAGTATAGTATGTGGAAAAAAAGTCATAGTATAGTATGAGGAAAAAAAGTCATAGTATAGTAAGTCAAAAAATTTTGAAAAAAAAGTCATAGTATTGTATGACGTAAAACTTTGTAAAAAAAAAAGTCATAGTATAGTATTTCGAAATTTTTTTAATAAAAAGTCATAGTATAGTATCTCGAAAAAAGTCATAGTATAGTATGTCAAAAAATTCTTTATCAAAAAGTCATGGTGTAGTATGTCGAAAAAAAGTCATAGTATAGTATTTCGAAAAAAAGTCATAGTATAGTATGTCGAAAGAAGTCATACTATAGTATGTAAAAAAAAATTCATAGTATAGTATGTTGAAAAAAAGTCATACTATAGTACGTCGAAAAATTTAAAAAAAAAAGTCATAGTATAGTATGTCGAAAAAAAGTCATAGTATAGTATGTGGTAAAAAATTCATAGTATAGTATGTTGAAAAAAGTCATAGTATAGTGTGTCGAAAAAAAGTCATAGTATAGTATGTCGAAAAATTTTGAAAAAAAAAGTCATAGTATTGTATGACCTAAAACTTTGTAAAAAAAAAAGTCATAGTATAGTATGTCGAAAATTTTGTACTAAAAAGTCATATTATAGTATGTCGAAAAAAATTCATAGTATAGTATGTCGAAAAATGTTGTAAAAAAAAGGCATAGTATAGTATGTCGAAAAATCTTGTGAAAAAAGTTATAGTGTAGTATGTCGAAAAAAAGTCATAGTATAGTATGTCGAAAAAAAGTCATACTATAGTATGTCGAAACATTTTTTAAGAAAAAGTCGTAGTATAGTATTTCGAAAAAGGTTGTAAAAAGAAGTCATAGAACAGTATGTCGAAACATTTTGTAAAAAAAGGTCATGGTATAGTATGTTGAAAATTTTGTAAAAAAAAGTCATAGTATAGTATTTCGAAAAAAAGTCATAGTATAGTACGTCAAAAAATTCTTTAAAAAAAATCATTGTTTAGTATGTCGCAAAAAAAGTCATTGTATATTATGTCGAAAAAAAGTCATATTATGGTATGTCGAAAATTTAAAAAAAAAAAAAGTCATAGTATAGTATGTCGAAAAAAAGTCATAGTACAGTATGTGGAAAAAAAGTCATAGTATAGTATGTCGAAAAAAATTCATAGTATAGTATGTTGAAAAAAGTCATAGTATAGTATGTCGAAAAAAAGTCATAGCATAGTATGTCGAAAAATTTTGAAAAAAAAAGTCATAGTATTGTATGACGTAAAACTTTGTAAAATAAAAGTCATATTATAGTATGTCGAAAATTTCGTAATAAAAAGTCATAGTATAGTATGTCGAAAAAAATTCATAGTATAGTATGTTGAAAAAAATTGTAAAAAAAAGTCATAGTATAGTATGTCGAAAAATTTTGTAAAAAAAGGCATAGTTATAGTATGTCGAAAAATCTTGTGAAAAAAGTTATAGTGTAGTATGTCGAAAAAAAGTCATAGAATAGTATGTCGATAAAAAGTCATAGTATAGTATGTTTAAAATTTTGTAAAAAAAAATCATAGTATAGTATGTCAAAAAAAAGTCATAGTATAGTATATGGAAAAAAAGTCATAGTATAGTATGTTGAAAAAAGTCATAGTATATTATGTCAAAAAAAAGTCATAGTATAGTATGTCGAAAATTTTTAAAAAAAAGTCATAGTATAGTATATCGAAAAAAAGTCATACTATAGTATGTCGAAAATTTTGTAAGAAAATGTCATAGTATAGTATGTCAAAAAATTCTTTAAAAAAAATCATAGTTTAGTATGTCGAAAAAAAAGTCATAGTATAGTATGTCCAAAAAAAGTCAATTTATGGTATGTCGAAAATTTAAAAAAAAAAGTCATAGTATAGTATGTCGAAAAATTTTGTAAGAAAAAGTCATAGTATAGTATGTCCAAAAAGGTTGTAAAAGAAGTCATAGAACAGTATTTAAAAAAATTCTTTAAAAAATATCAGTGTAGTATGTCGAAAAAATAGTCATAGTATAGTATGTCGAAAAAAAGTCATAGTATAGTATGTCGAAAAAAAGTCATAGTATAGTATGTCGAAAAATTTTGAAAAAAAAAGGTCATAGTATTGTATGACGTAAAACTTCGTAAAAAAAAAAGTCATAGTATAGTATTTCGAAAATTTTGTAATAAAAAGTCAGAGTATAATATGTCGAAAAAAATTCATAGTATAGTATATCGAAAAAAAGTCATACTATAGTATGTTGAAACATTTTGTAATAAAATGTCATAGTATAGTATGTCGAAAAAAATTCATAGTATAGTATGACGAAAAAAAGTCATACTATAGTATGTCGAAACATTTTTTAAGAAAAAGTCATAGTATAGTATTTCGAAAAAGGTTGTAAAAAGAAGTCATAAAACAGTATGTCGAAACATTTTGTAAAAAAAGGTCATGGTATAGTATGTTGAAAATTTTGTAAAAAGAAATCATAGTATAGTATTTCGAAAGAAAGTCATAGTATAGTATGTCAAAAAATTCTTTAAAAAAAATCATTGTTTAGTATGTCGAAAAAAAAGTCATAGTACAGTATGTCGAAAA
This sequence comes from Sebastolobus alascanus, assembly GCA_916701645.2. Lineage (NCBI taxonomy): Eukaryota > Metazoa > Chordata > Actinopteri > Perciformes > Sebastidae > Sebastolobus > Sebastolobus alascanus. Next base: position 5,344,599 of record CAKAOJ020000022.1, on the reverse strand, counting down.
AAATCATATTATGGTATGTCGAAAATTAAAAAAAAAAAAAGTCATAGTATAGTATGTCGAAAAATTTTGAAAAAAAAGTCATAGTATTGTATGACGTAAAACTTTGTAAAAAAAAAAGTCATAGTATAGTATTTCGAAAATCTTGTGAAAAAAGTTATAGTGTAGTATGTCGAAAAAAAGTCATAGTATAGTATATCGAAATAAAGTCATACTATAGTTTGTCGAAAAATGTTGTAAAAAAAAGGCATAGTATAGTATGTCGAAAAATCTTGTGAAAAAAAGTTAAAGTGTAGTATGTCGAAAAAAAGTCATAGTATAGTATGTCGATAAAAGTCATAGTATAGTATGTTTAAAATTTTGTAAAAAAAAATCATAGTATAGTATATCAAAAAAAAGTCATAGTATAGTATGTGGAAAAAAAGTCATAGTATAGTATGTTGAAAAAAGTCATAGTATAATATGTCGAAAAAAGTCATAGTATAGTATGTCGAAAAATTTAAAAAAAAAAAGTCATAGTATAGTATGTCAAAAAATTCTTTAAAAAAAAGTCATACTATAGTATGTCGAAAAAAAAGTCATATTATGGTATGTCGAAAAAAAGTCATAGTATCGTATATCGAAAAAAAGTCATACTATAGTATGTCGAAAAATTTTGTAAAAAAAAGTCATAGTATAGTATGTCGAAAAACGTTGTAAAAAGAAGTCATAGAACATTATGTCGAAAAAAAGTCATAGTATAGTATGTCAAAAAAAAGTCATAGTATAGTATGTGGAAAAAAAGTCATAGTATAGTATGTCAAAAAATTCTTCATCAAAAAGTCATGGTGTAGTATGTCGAAAAAAAGTCATAGTATAGTATGTCGATAAAAAGTCATAGTATAGTATGTCGATAAAAAGTCATAGTATAGTATGTTTAAAATTTTGTAAAAAAAAATCATAGTATAGTATGTCAAAAAAAAGTCATAGTATAGTATGTTGAAAAAAAGTCATAGTATAGTATGTCGAAAAAAAGTCATAGTATAGTATGTCGAAAAATTTTGAAAAAAAAAGTCATAGTATGGTATGACGTAAAACTTTGTAAAAAAAAAGTCATAGTATAGTATTTTGAAAATATTGTGAAAAAAGTTATAGCGTAGTATGTCGAAAAAAAGTCATAGTATAGTATGTCTAAAAAAAGTCATACTATAGTTTGTCGAAAAATTTTGTAAAAAAAAGGCATAGTATAGTATGTCGAAAAATCTTATGAAAAAAGTTTTAGTGTAGTTTGTTGAAAAAAAGTCATAGTATAGTATGTCGATAAAAGTCATAGTATAGTATGTCGAAAAAAAGTCATAGTATAGTATGTCGAAAAATTTTGAAAAAAAAGTCATAGTATTGTTTGACGTAAAACTTTGTAAAAAAAAAGTCATAGTATAGTATTTCGAAAATCTTGTGAAAAAAGTTATAGTGTAGTATGTCGAAAAAAAGTCATAGTACAGTATGTCGAAAAAAAGTCATACTGTAGTTTGTCGAAAAATTTTGTAAAAAAAAGGCATAGTATAGTATGTCGAAAAATCTTGTGAGAAAAAGTTATAGTGTAGTATGTCGAAAAAAAGTCATAGTATAGTATGTTTAAAATTTTGTAAAAAAAAATCATAGTATAGTATGTCAAAAAAAAGTCATAGTATAGTATGTGGAAAAAAAGTCATAGTATAGTATGTTGAAAAAAGTCATAGTATAGTATGTCGAAAAAAGTCATAGTATAGTATGTCGAAAAATTAAAAAAAAAAAAGTCATAGTATAGTATGTCAAAAAATTCTTTAAAAAAAAGTCATACTATAGTATGTCGAAAAAAAAGTCATATTCTGGTATGTCGAAAAAAAGTCATAGTATCGTATATCGAAAAAAAGTCATACTATAGTATATCGAAAAATTTTGTAAAAAAAAGTCATAGTATAGTATGTCGAAAAACGTTGTAAAAAGAAGTCATAGAACAGTATGTCGAAAAAAATTCATAGTATAGTATGTCAAAAAAAAGTCATAGTATAGTATGTGGAAAAAAAGTCATAGTATAGTATGTCAAAAAATTCTTTATCAAAAAGTCATGGTGTAGTATGTAGAAAAAAGGTCATGGTATAGTATGTTGAACATTTTGTAAAAAAAGGTCATTGTATAGTATTTCGAAAAAAAGTCACAGTATAGTATGTCAAAAAATTCTTTAAAAAAAATCATAATGTAGTATGTCGAAAAAAAAGTCATAGTATAGTATGTCGAAAAATTTTGAAAAAAAAGTCATAGTATTGTTTGACGTAAAACTTTGTAAAAAAAAAGTCATAGTATAGTATTTCGAAAATCTTGTGAAAAAAGTTATAGTGTAGTATGTCGAAAAAAAGTCATAGTACAGTATGTCGAAAAAAAGTCATACTGTAGTTTGTCGAAAAATTTTGTAAAAAAAAGGCATAGTATAGTATGTCGAAAAATCTTGTGAGAAAAAGTTATAGTGTAGTATGTCGAAAAAAAGTCATAGTATAGTATGTTTAAAATTTTGTAAAAAAAAATCATAGTATAGTATGTCAAAAAAAAGTCATAGTATAGTATGTGGAAAAAAAGTCATAGTATAGTATGTTGAAAAAAGTCATAGTATAGTATGTCGAAAAAAGTCATAGTATAGTATGTCGAAAAATTAAAAAAAGAAAAGTCATAGTATAGTATGTCAAAAAATTCTTTAAAAAAAAGTCATACTATAGTATGTCGAAAAAAAAGTCATATTCTGGTATGTCGAAAAAAAGTCATAGTATCGTATATCGAAAAAAAGTCATACTATAGTATATCGAAAAATTTTGTAAAAAAAAGTCATAGTATAGTATGTCGAAAAACGTTGTAAAAAGAAGTCATAGAACAGTATGTCGAAAAAAATTCATAGTATAGTATGTCAAAAAAAAGTCATAGTATAGTATGTGGAAAAAAAGTCATAGTATAGTATGTCAAAAAATTCTTTATCAAAAAGTCATGGTGTAGTATGTAGAAAAAAGGTCATGGTATAGTATGTTGAACATTTTGTAAAAAAAGGTCATTGTATAGTATTTCGAAAAAAAGTCACAGTATAGTATGTCAAAAAATTCTTTAAAAAAAATCATAATGTAGTATGTCGAAAAAAAAGTCATAGTATAGTATGTCGAAAAAAAGTCATATTATGGTATGTCAAAAATTAAAAAAAAAAAAAATCATAGTAAAGGATGTCGAAAAATTTTGTAACAAAAAGTCATAGTATTGTATGACGTAAAATTTTGTCAAAAAAAGTCATGGTATAGTATGTTGAAAATTTTGAAAAAAAAAGTCATAGTATAGTATGTCGAAAAAAAGTCATAGTATAGTATGTCGAAAAAAAGTCATAATATAGCATGTCGAAAATTTTGTCAGAAAATGTCATAGTATAGTATGTCGAAAAATTTTATAAAAAAAGTCATAGTGTAGTATGTCAAAAAATTCTTTAAAAAAAAGTCATACTATAGTATGTCGAAAAAAAGTCATAGTATAATGTGTCAAAAAATCTTGTGAAAAAAAGTTATAGTGTAGTATGTCGATAAAAAGTCATAGTATAGTATGTTTAAAATTTTGTAAAAAAAAATTCATAGTATAGTATGTCAAAAAAAAGTCATAGTATAGTATGTTGAAAAAAGTCATAGTATAGTATTTCGAAAATCTTGTGAAAAAAGTTATAGTGTAGTATGTTGAAAAAAAGTTATAGTATAGTATGTCGAAAAAAAGTCATACTATAGTTTGTCGAAAAATTTTGTAAAAAAAAGGCATATAGTATGTCGAAAAATCTTGTGAAAAAAAGTTATAGTATAGTAGGTAGAAAAAAAGTCATAGTATAGTATGTTGAAAAAAGTCATAGTATAGTATGTGGAAAAAAAGTCATAGTATAGTATGAGGAAAAAAAGTCATAGTATAGTAAGTCAAAAAATTTTGAAAAAAAAGTCATAGTATTGTATGACGTAAAACTTTGTAAAAAAAAAAGTCATAGTATAGTATTTCGAAATTTTTTTAATAAAAAGTCATAGTATAGTATCTCGAAAAAAGTCATAGTATAGTATGTCAAAAAATTCTTTATCAAAAAGTCATGGTGTAGTATGTCGAAAAAAAGTCATAGTATAGTATGTCGAAAAAAAGTCATAGTATAGTATGTCGAAAGAAGTCATACTTTAGTATGTAAAAAAAAATTCATAGTATAGTATGTTGAAAAAAAGTCATACTATAGTACGTCGAAAAATTTAAAAAAAAAAGTCATAGTATAGTATGTCGAAAAAAAGTCATAGTATAGTATGTGGTAAAAAAGTCATAGTATAGTATGTTGAAAAAAGTCATAGTATAGTGTGTCGAAAAAAAGTCATAGTATAGTATGTCGAAAAATTTTGAAAAAAAAGTCATAGTATTGTATGACGTAAAACTTTGTAAAAAAAAAGTCATAGTATAGTATGTCGAAAATTTTGTAATAAAAAGTCATATAGTATGTCGAAAAAAATTCATAGTATAGTATGTCGAAAAATGTTGTAAAAAAAAAGGCATAGTATAGTATGTCGAAAAATCTTGTGAAAAAAGTTATAGTGTAGTATGTCGAAAAAAAGTCATAGTATAGTATGTCGAAAAAAAGTCATACTATAGTATGTCGAAACATTTTTTAAGAAAAAGTCGTAGTATAGTATTTCGAAAAAGGTTGTAAAAAGAAGTCATAGAACAGTATGTCGAAACATTTTGTAAAAAAAGGTCATGGTATAGTATGTTGAAAATTTTGTAAAAAAAAGTCATAGTATAGTATTTCGAAAAAAAGTCATAGTATAGTACGTCAAAAAATTCTTTAAAAAAAATCATTGTTTAGTATGTCGCAAAAAAAGTCATTGTATATTATGTCGAAAAAAAGTCATATTATGGTATGTCGAAAATTAAAAAAAAAAAAAAGTCATAGTATAGTATGTCGAAAAAAAGTCATAGTACAGTATGTGGAAAAAAGGTCATGGTATAGTATGTTGAAAATTTTGTAAAAAAAAGTCATAGTATAGTATTTCGAAAAAAAGTCATAGTATAGTACGTCAAAAAATTCTTTAAAAAAAATCATTGTTTAGTATGTCGCAAAAAAAGTCATTGTATATTATGTCGAAAAAAAGTCATATTATGGTATGTCGAAAATTAAAAAAAAAAAAAAGTCATAGTATAGTATGTCGAAAAAAAGTCATAGTACAGTATGTGGAAAAAAGTCATAGTATAGTATGTCGAAAAAAATTCATAGTATAGTATGTTGAAAAAAGTCATAGTATAGTATGTCGAAAAAAAGTCATAGCATAGTATGTCGAAAAATTTTGAAAAAAAAAGTCATAGTATTGTATGACGTAAAACTTTGTAAAATAAAAGTCATATTATAGTATGTCGAAAATTTCGTAATAAAAAGTCATAGTATAGTATGTCGAAAAAAATTCATAGTATAGTATGTTGAAAAAAATTGTAAAAAAAAGTCATAGTATAGTATTTCGAAAAATTTTGTAAAAAAAGGCATAGTTATAGTATGTCGAAAAATCTTGTGAAAAAAGTTATAGTGTAGTATGTCGAAAAAAAAAGTCATAGAATAGTATGTCGATAAAAAGTCATAGTATAGTATGTTTAAAATTTTGTAAAAAAAAATCATAGTATAGTATGTCAAAAAAAAGTCATAGTATAGTATGTGGAAAAAAAGTCATAGTATAGTGTGTTGAAAAAAGTCATAGTATAGTATGTCAAAAAAAAGTCATAGTATAGTATGTCGAAAAATTTTTAAAAAAGTCATAGTATAGTATATCGAAAAAAAGTCATACTATAGTATGTCGAAAATTTTGTAAGAAAAAGTCATAGTATAGTATGTCAAAAAATTCTTTAAAAAAAATCATAGTTTAGTATGTCGAAAAAAAAGTCATAGTATAGTATGTCCAAAAAAAGTCAATTTATGGTATGTCGAAAATTTAAAAAAAAAAGTCATAGTATAGTATGTAGAAAAATTTTGTAAGAAAAAGTCATAGTATAGTATGTCCAAAAAGGTTGTGAAAGAAGTCATAGAACAGTATTTCAAAAAATTCTTTAAAAAATATCAGTGTAGTATGTCGAAAAAATAGTCATAGTATAGTATGTCGAAAAAAAGTCATAGTATAGTATGTCGAAAAAAAGTCATAGTATAGTATGTCGAAAAATTTTGAAAAAAAAAGTCATAGTATTGTATGACGTAAAACTTCGTAAAAAAAAAAGTCATAGTATAGTATTTCGAAAATTTTGTAATAAAAAGTCAGAGTATAATATGTCGAAAAAAATTCATAGTATAGTATATCGAAAAAAAGTCATACTATAGTATGTTGAAACATTTTGTAATAAAATGTCATAGTATAGTATGTCGAAAAAAATTCATAGTATAGTATGACGAAAAAAAGTCATACTATAGTATGTCGAAACATTTTTTAAGAAAAAGTCATAGTATAGTATTTCGAAAAAGGTTGTAAAAAGAAGTCATAAAACAGTATGTCGAAACATTTTGTAAAAAAAGGTCATGGTATAGTATGTTGAAAATTTTGTAAAAAGAAATCATAGTATAGTATTTCGAAAGAAAGTCATAGTATAGTATGTCAAAAAATTCTTTAAAAAAAATCATTGTTTAGTATGTCGAAAAAAAAGTCATAGTACAGTATGTCGAAAAAAATCATATTATGGTATGTCGAAAATTTAAAAAAAAAAAAGTCATAGTATAGTATGTCGAAAAATTTTGAAAAAAAAGTCATAGTATTGTATGACGTAAAACTTTGTAAAAAAAAAAGTCATAGTATAGTATTTCGAAAATCTTGTGAAAAAAGTTATAGTGTAGTATGTCGAAAAAAAGTCATAGTATAGTATATCGAAATAAAGTCATACTATAGTTTGTCGAAAAATGTTGTAAAAAAAAGGCATAGTATAGTATGTCGAAAAATCTTGTGAAAAAAAGTTAGTGTAGTATGTCGAAAAAAAGTCATAGTATAGTATGTCGATAAAAGTCATAGTATAGTATGTTTAAAATTTTGTAAAAAAAAATCATAGTATAGTATATCAAAAAAAAGTCATAGTATAGTATGTGGAAAAAAAGTCATAGTATAGTATGTTGAAAAAAGTCATAGTATAATATGTCGAAAAAAGTCATAGTATAGTATGTCGAAAAATTTAAAAAAAAAAAGTCATAGTATAGTATGTCAAAAAATTCTTTAAAAAAAAGTCATACTATAGTATGTCGAAAAAAAAGTCATATTATGGTATGTCGAAAAAAAGTCATAGTATCGTATATCGAAAAAAAGTCATACTATAGTATGTCGAAAAATTTTGTAAAAAAAAGTCATAGTATAGTATGTCGAAAAACGTTGTAAAAAGAAGTCATAGAACAGTATGTCGAAAAAAAGTCATAGTATAGTATGTCAAAAAAAAGTCATAGTATAGTATGTGGAAAAAAAGTCATAGTATAGTATGTCAAAAAATTCTTCATCAAAAAGTCATGGTGTAGTATGTCGAAAAAAAGTCATTGTATATTATGTCGAAAAAAAGTCATACTATAGTATGTCGAAACATTTTTTAAGAAAAAGTCGTAGTATAGTATTTCGAAAAAGGTTGTAAAAAGAAGTCATAGAACAGTATGTCGAAACATTTTGTAAAAAAAGGTCAGGGTATAGTATGTTGAAAATTTTGTAAAAAAAAGTCATAGTATAGTATTTCGAAAAAAAGTCATAGTATAGTACGTCAAAAAATTCTTTAAAAAAAATCATTGTTTAGTATGTCGCAAAAAAAGTCATTGTATAGTATGTCGAAAAAAAGTCATGTTATGGTATGTCGAAAATTAAAAAAAAAAAAAAGTCATAGTATAGTATGTCGAAAAAAAGTCATAGTACAGTATGTGGAAAAAAAGTCATAGTATAGTTTGTTGAAAAAAAATCATAGTATAGTATGTCGAAAAAAGTCATAGTATAGTATGTCGAAAAATTTTGAAAAAAAAAGTCATAGTATTGTAATACGTAAAACTTTGTAAAAGAAAAAGTCATAGCATAGTATGTCGAAAATTTTGTAATAAAAAGTCATAGTATAGTATGTCGAAAAATTTTGTAAGAAAAAATCATAGTATAGTATGTCGAAAAATTTTGTAACAAAAAGTCATGGTATTGTATGACGTAAAATTTTGTCAAAAAAAGTCATGGTATAGTATTTTGAAAAAAAGTCATAATATAGTATGTCGAAAATTTTGTAAGAAAATGTCATAGTATAGTATTTCGAAAAATGTTGTAAAAAAAGTCATAGTATAGTATGTCAAAAAATTCTTTATAAAAAAGTCATACTATAGTATGTCGAAAAAAAAGTCATAGTATAGTATGTCGAAAAACATTGTAAAAAAAAGTCATAGTATGGTATCTCGATAAAAAGTCATAGTATAGTATGTTTAAAATTTTGTAAAAAAATCATAGTATAGTATGTCCAAAATGGTTGTAAAAAGAAGTCATAGAACAGTATGTCAAAAAATTCTTTAAAAAATATCATAGTGTAGTATGTCGAAAAAAAAGTCATAGTATAGTATGTCGAAAAAAACTCATATTATGGTATCTCAAAAATTGAAAAAAAAAAAAATCATAGTATACTATGTCGAAAAATTTTGTAACAAAAAGTCATAGTATTGTATGACGTAAAATTTTGTCAAAAAAAGTCATGGTATAGTATGTTGAAAATTTTGTAAAAAAAAGTCATAGTATAGTAAGTCGAAAAAAAGTCATAGTATAGTATGTCGTAAAAAAGTCATAATATAGTATGTCGAAAATTTTGTAAAAAAAAAAGTCATAGCATAGTATGTCGAAAATTTTGTAATAAAAAGTCATAGTATAGTATGTCAAAAAATTCTTTAAAAAAAGTCATACTATAGCATGTCGAAAAAAAAGTCATAGTATAGTTGTCGAAAAAAAGTCATAGTATAGTATGTCGAAAAAAAGTCATACTATAGTATGTCAAAAAATTTTGTAAGAAAAAGTCATAGTATAGTATGTCGAAAAACGTTGTAAGGAGAAGTCATAGAACAGTATGTCGAAACATTTTTTAAAAAAAGGTCATAGTATAGTATGTCGAAACATCTTGTGAAAAAAGTTATAGTGTAGTATGTCGAAAAAAAGTCATAGTATAGTATGTCGAAAAAAAGTCATACTATAGTATGTCGAAACATTTTTTAAGAAAAAGTCGTAGTATAGTATTTCGAAAAAGGTTGTAAAAAGAAGTCATAGAACAGTATGTCGAAACATTTTGTAAAAAAAGGTCAGGGTATAGTATGTTGAAAATTTTGTAAAAAAAAGTCATAGTATAGTATTTCGAAAAAAAGTCATAGTATAGTACGTCAAAAAATTCTTTAAAAAAAATCATTGTTTAGTATGTCGCAAAAAAAGTCATTGTATAGTATGTCGAAAAAAAGTCATGTTATGGTATGTCGAAAATTAAAAAAAAAAAAGTCATAGTATAGTATGTCGAAAAAAAGTCATAGTACAGTATGTGGAAAAAAAGTCATAGTATAGTTTGTTGAAAAAAGTCATAGTATAGTATGTCGAAAAAAGTCATAGTATAGTATGTCGAAAAATTTTGAAAAAAAGAGTCATAGTATTGTAATACGTAAAACTTTGTAAAAAAAAAAGTCATATTATAGTATGACGAAAATTTCGTAATAAAAAGTCATAGTATAGTATGTCGAAAAAAATTCATAGTATAGTATGTTGAAAAAAATTGTTAAAAAAAGTCATAGTATAGTATGTCGAAAAATTTTGTAAAAAAAAGGCATAGTATAGTATGTCGAAAAATCATTTGAAAAAAGTTATAGTGTAGTATGTCGAAAAAAAGTCATAGTATAGTATGTCGAAAAAAAGTCATACTATAGTTTGTCGAAAATTTTGTAAAAAAGTCATATTATAGTATGTGGAAAAAAAGACATAGTATAGTATGTTGAAAAAAGTCATAGTATTGTATGTCGAAAAAAAAGTCATAGTATTGTATGACGTAAAACTTTGTAAAAAAAAAAGTCATAGTATAGTATGTCGAAAATTTTGTAATAAAAAGTCATAGTATAGTATGTCGAAAAAAAGTCATACTATCGTATGTCGAAAATTTTGTAAGAAAAAGTCATAGTATAGTATGTTGAAAAACGTTGTAAAAAGAAGTCATAGAACAGTATGTCAAAACATTTTTTAAAAAAAGGTCATAGTATAGTATGTCGAAAAATTTTGAAAAAAAAAGTCATAGTATTGTATGACGTAAAACTTTGTAAAAAAAAAAGTCATAGTATAGTATGTCGAAAATTTTGTAATAAAAAGTCATAGTATAGTATGTCGAAAAAAATTCATATTATAGTATGTCGAAAAAAATTCATACTATAGTATGTCGAAAAATTTTGTAAGAAAAAGTCATAGTATAGTATGTCCAAAAAGGTTGTAAAAAGAAGTCATAGAACAGTATGTCAAAAAATTCTTAAAAAATATCATAGTGTAGTATGTCGAAAAAAAAGTCATAGTATTCTATGTCGAAAAAAAGTCATATTATGGTTTGTCCAAAATTAAAAAAAAAAAAAATCATAGTATAGTATGTCGAAAAATTTTGTAAAAAAAAGTCATAGTATTGTATGACGTAAAATTTTGTCAAAAAAAGTCATGGTATAGTATGTTGAAAAAAAGTCATAATATAGTATGTCGAAAAATTTTGTAAGAAAATGTCATAGTATAGTATTTCGAAAACTTTGTAAAAAAAGTCATAATATAGTATGTCGAAAATTTTGTAAGAAAAAGTCAGAGTATAATATGTCGAAAAAAAGTCATAGTATAGTATGTCGAAAAATTTTGAAAAAAAAATTCATAGTATTGTATAACGTAAAACTTTGTATAAAAAAAAAGTCATAGTATAGTATTTCGAAAATCTTGTGAAAAAAGTTATAGTGTATTATGTCGAAAAAAAGTCATAGTATAGTATGTCGAAAAAAAGTCATAGTATAGTTTGTCGAAAAATGTTGTAAAAAATTTTGTAGTATGTCGAAAAAAAGTCATAGTATAAAAGTTCGAAAAAAAGTCATAGTATAGTATGTCAAAAATTTTAAAAAAAATATCATGTATAGTATGTCAAAAAAAAGTCATAGTATAGTATGTGGAAAAAAAGTCAGTTATAAATTTAGAAAAAAAGTACATAGTATAGTATGTCGAAAAAAGTCATAATAGTATGTCGAAAAAGTCATAGTATAGTATGTCGAAAAATTTGAAAAAGATGTATGTATTGTATGTCGTAAAACTTGTGAAAAGAAAAAGTCATAGTATAGTATGTCGAAAATTTGTAAAAAAAGTATAAATAGATAAAAAAATTCATAGTAAATTGTCGAAAAAAAGTCATACTATAGTATGTCAAAAAAATTTGTAAGAAAAGTCATAGTATAATGTGCAAAAAAGTTTAAATGAATCTAAAACTATGTCAAAAAATTCTTAAATATATTGGTAATTTGTGAAAAAAAGTATAGTATTATGTCGATAGTTTGTCGAAAAATCTTGTGAAAAAAAGTTATAGTGTAGTAGGTCGAAAAAAAGGCATAGTATAGTATGTCGATAAAAAGTCATAGTATAGTATGTTTAAAATTTTGTAAAAAAAAATCATAGTATAGTATTTCAAAAAAAAGTCATAGTATAGTATGTGGAAAAAAAGTCATAGTATAGTATGTTGAAAAAAGTCATAGTATAGTATGTCGAAAAAAAGTCATAGTATAGTATGTCGAAAAAAAGTCATAGTATAGTATGTCGAAAAATTTTGAAAAAGAAAGTCATAGTATTGTATGACGTAAAACTTTGTAAAAGAAAAAGTCATAGTATAGTATGTCGAAAATTTTGTAATAAAAAGTAATAGTATAGTATGTCGAAAAAAATTCATAGTATAGTATGTCGAAAAAAAGTCATACTATAGTATGTCGAAAAATTTTGTAAGAAAAAGTCATAGTATAGTATGTGCAAAAAGGTTGTAAAAAGAAGTCATAGAACAGTATGTCAAAAAATTCTTAAAAAATATCATAGTGTAGTATGTCGAAAAAAAAGTCATAGTATTCTATGTCGAAAAAAAGTCATATTATGGTATGTCAAAAATTTAAAAAAAAAAAAATCATAGTATAGTATGTCGAAAAATTTTGTAAAAAAAAGTCATAGTATTGTATGACGTAAAATTTTGTCAAAAAAAGTCATGTTATAGTATGTTGAAAAAAAGTCATAATATAGTATGTCGAAAAATTTTGTAAGAAAATGTCATAGTATAGTTTGTCGAAAAATCTTGTGAAAAAAAGTTATAGTGTAGTATGTCGAAAAAAAGTCATAGTATAGTATGTCGATAAAAAGTCATAGTATAGTATGTTTAAAATTTTGTAAAAAAAAATCATAGTATAGTATGTCAAAAAAAAGTCATAGTATAGTATGTGGAAAAAAAGTCATAGTATAGTATGTTGAAAAAAGTCATAGTATAGTATGTCGAAAAAAAGTCATAGTATAGTATGTCGAAAAAAAGTCATAGTATAGTATGTCGAAAAATTTTGAAAAAGAAAGTCATAGTATTGTATGACGTAAAACTTTGTAAAAGAAAAAGTCATAGTATAGTATGTCGAAAATTTTGTAATAAAAAGTAATAGTATAGTATGTCGAAAAAAATTCATAGTATAGTATGTCGAAAAAAAGTCATACTATAGTATGTCGAAAAATTTTGTAAGAAAAAGTCATAGTATAGTATGTGCAAAAAGGTTGTAAAAAGAAGTCATAGAACAGTATGTCAAAAAATTCTTAAAAAATATCATAGTGTAGTATGTCGAAAAAAAAGTCATAGTATTCTATGTCGAAAAAAAGTCATATTATGGTATGTCAAAAATTTAAAAAAAAAAAAATCATATTATAGTATGTCGAAAAATTTTGTAAAAAAAAGTCATAGTATTGTATGACGTAAAATTTTGTCAAAAAAAGTCATGTTATAGTATGTTGAAAAAAAGTCATAATATGGTATGTCGAAAAATTTTGTAAGAAAATGTCATAGTATAGTATTTCGAAAAATTTTGTAAAAAAAGTCATAGTATAGTATGTCGAAAAATTTTGGAAAAAAAGTCATAGTATTGTATGACATAAAACTTTGTAAAAAAAAAAGTCATATAGTATTTCGAAAATTTTGTAAGAAAAAGTCAGAGTATAATATGTCGAAAAAAATTCATAGTATAGTATGTCGAAAAAAAGTCATACTATAGTATGTCGAAACATTTTGTAATAAAATGTCTTGGTATAGTATGTCGAAAAAAATTCATAGTATAGTATGTCGAAAAAAAGTCATACTATAGTATGTCGAAACATTTTTTAAGAAAAAGTCATAGTATAGTATTTCGAAAAAGGGTGTAAAAAGAAGTCATAGAACAGTATGTCGAAACATTTTGTAAAAAAAGGTCATGGTATAGTATGTTGAAAATTTTGTAAAAAGAAGTCATAGTATAGTATTTCGAAAGAAAGTCATAGTATAGTATGTCAAAAAATTCTTTAAAAAAAATCATTGTTTAGTATGTCGAAAAAAAAGTCATAATATAGTATGTCGAAAAAAATCATATTATGGTATGTCGAAAATTAAAAAAAAAAAAAGTCATAGTATAGTATGTCGAAAAATTGTGTAAAAAAAAGTCATAGTATAGTATGTGAAAAAAAAGTCATAGTATAGTATGTCGAAAAAAAGTCATAGTATAGTATGTCGAAACATTTTGTAAAAAAAAGGCATAGTATAGTATGTCGAAAAATCTTGTGAAAAAAAGTTATAGTGTAGTATGTCGAAAAAAAGTCATAGAATAGTATGTTGATAAAAAGTCATAGTATAGTATGTTTAAAATTTTGTAAAAAAAAATCATAGTATAGTATGTCAAAAAAAAGTCATAGTATAGTATGTGGAAAAAAAGTCATAGTATAGTACGTCAAAAAATTCTTTAAAAAAATCATTGTTTAGTATGTCGCAAAAAAAGTCATTGTATAGTATGTCGAAAAAAAGTCATGTTATGGTATGTCGAAAATTAAAAAAAAAAAAAGTCATAGTATAGTATGTCGAAAAAAAGTCATATTACAGTATGTGGAAAAAAAGTCATAGTATAGTTTGTTGAAAAAAGTCATAGTATAGTATGTCGAAAAAAGTCATAGTATAGTATGTCGAAAAATTTTGAAAAAAAAAGTCATAGTATTGTAATACGTAAAACTTTGTAAAAAAAAAAGTCATATTATAGTATGACGAAAATTTCGTAATAAAAAGTCATAGTTTAGTATGTCGAAAAAAATTCATAGTATAGTATGTTGAAAAAAATTGTTAAAAAAAGTCATAGTATAGTATGTCAAAAAATTTTGAAAAAAAAAGGCATAGTATAGTATGTCGAAAAATCATTTGAAAAAAGTTATAGTGTAGTATGTCGAAAAAAAGTCATAGTATAGTATGTCGAAAAAAAGTCATACTATAGTTTGTCGAAAATTTTGTAAAAAAGTCATATTATAGTATGTGGAAAAAAAGACATAGTATAGTATGTTGAAAAAAGTCATAGTATTGTATGTCGAAAAAAAAGTCATAGTATTGTATGACGTAAAACTTTGTAAAAAAAAAAGTCATAGTATAGTATGTCGAAAATTTTGTAATAAAAAGTCATAGTATAGTATGTCGAAAAAAAGTCATACTATCGTATGTCGAAAATTTTGTAAGAAAAAGTCATAGTATAGTATGTTGAAAAACGTTGTAAAAAGAAGTCATAGAACAGTATGTCAAAACATTTTTTAAAAAAAGGTCATAGTATAGTATGTCGAAAAATTTTGAAAAAAAAAGTCATAGTATTGTATGACGTAAAACTTTGTAAAAAAAAAAGTCATAGTATAGTATGTCGAAAATTTTGTAATAAAAAGTCATAGTATAGTATGTCGAAAAAAATTCATAGTATAGTATGTCGAAAAAAATTCATACTATAGTATGTCGAAAAATTTTGTAAGAAAAAGTCATAGTATAGTATGTCCAAAAAGGTTGTAAAAAGAAGTCATAGAACAGTATGTCAAAAAATTCTTAAAAAATATCATAGTGTAGTATGTCGAAAAAAAAGTCATAGTATTCTATGTCGAAAAAAAGTCATATTATGGTATGTCCAAAATTAAAAAAAAAAAAAATCATAGTATAGTATGTCGAAAAATTTTGTAAAAAAAAGTTATAGTATTGTATGACGTAAAATTTTGTCAAAAAAAGTCATGGTATAGTATGTTGAAAAAAAGTCATAATATAGTATGTCGAAAAATTTTGTAAGAAAATGTCAGAGTATAATATGTCGAAAAAAAGTCATAGTATAGTATGTCGAAAAATTTTGAAAAAAAAATTCATAGTATTGTATAACGTAAAACTTTGTATAAAAAAAAAGTCATAGTATAGTATTTCGAAAATCTTGTGAAAAAAGTTATAGTGTATTATGTCGAAAAAAAGTCATAGTATAGTATGTCGAAAAAAAGTCATAGTATAGTTTGTCGAAAAATGTTGTAAAAAAAAGGCATAGTATAGTTTGTCGAAAAATCTTGTGAAAAAAAGTTATAGTGTAGTATGTCGAAAAAAAGTCATAGTATAGTATGTCGATAAAAAGTCATAGTATAGTATGTTTAAAATTTTGTAAAAAAAAATCATAGTATAGTATGTCAAAAAAAAGTCATAGTATAGTATGTGGAAAAAAAGTCATAGTATAGTATGTTGAAAAAAGTCATAGTATAGTATGTCGAAAAAAAGTCATAGTATAGTATGTCGAAAAAAAGTCATAGTATAGTATGTCGAAAAATTTTGAAAAAGAAAGTCATAGTATTGTATGACGTAAAACTTTGTAAAAGAAAAAGTCATAGTATAGTATGTCGAAAATTTTGTAATAAAAAGTCATAGTATAGTATGTCGAAAAAAATTCATAGTATAGTATGTCGAAAAAAAGTCATACTATAGTATGTCGAAAAATTTTGTAAGAAAAAGTCATACTATAGTATGTGCAAAAAGGTTGTAAAAAGAAGTCATAGAACAGTATGTCAAAAAATTCTTAAAAAATATCATAGTGTAGTATGTCGAAAAAAAAGTCATAGTATTCTATGTCGAAAAAAAGTCATATTATGGTATGTAAAAAATTTTAAAAAAAAAAATCATAGTATAGTATGTCGAAAAATTTTGTAAAAAAAATTCATAGTATTGTATGACGTAAAATTTTGTCAAAAAAAGTCATGTTATAGTATGTTGAAAAAAAGTCATAATATAGTATGTCGAAAAATTTTGTAAGAAAATGTCATAGTATAGTATTTCGAAAAATTTTGTAAAAAAAGTCATAGTATAGTATGTCGAAAAATTTTGGAAAAAAAGTCATAGTATTGTATGACATAAAACTTTGTAAAAAAAAAAGTCATATTATAGTATTTCGAAAATTTTGTAAGAAAAAGTCAGAGTATAATATGTCGAAAAAAATTCATAGTATAGTATGTCGAAAAAAAGTCATACTATAGTATGTCGAAACATTTTGTAATAAAATGTCTTGGTATAGTATGTCGAAAAAAATTCATAGTATAGTATGTCGAAAAAAAGTCATACTATAGTATGTCGAAACATTTTTTAAGAAAAAGTCATAGTATAGTATTTCGAAAAAGGTTGTAAAAAGAAGTCATAGAACAGTATGTCGAAACATTTTGTAAAAAAAGGTCATGGTATAGTATGTTGAAAATTTTGTAAAAAGAAGTCATAGTATAGTATTTCGAAAGAAAGTCATAGTATAGTATGTCAAAAAATTCTTTAAAAAAAATCATTGTTTAGTATGTCGAAAAAAAAGTCATAATATAGTATGTCGAAAAAAATCATATTATGGTATGTCGAAAATTAAAAAAAAAAAAAGTCATAGTATAGTATGTCGAAAAATTGTGTAAAAAAAAGTCATAGTATAGTATGTGAAAAAAAAGTCATAGTATAGTATGTCGAAAAAAAGTCATAGTATAGTATGTCGAAACATTTTGTAAAAAAAAGGCATAGTATAGTATGTCGAAAAATCTTGTGAAAAAAAGTTATAGTGTAGTATGTCGAAAAAAAGTCATAGAATAGTATGTCGATAAAAAGTCATAGTATAGTATGTTTAAAATTTTGTAAAAAAAAATCATAGTATAGTATGTCAAAAAAAAGTCATAGTATAGTATGTGGAAAAAAAGTCATAGTATAGTATGTTGAAAAAAAGTCATAGTATAGTATGTCGAAAAAAAGTCATAGTATAGTATGTCGATAAAAAGTCATAGTATAGTATGTTTAAAATTTTGTAAAAAAAAATCATAGTATAGTATGTAAAAAAAAAGTCATAGTATAGTATGTGGAAAAAAAGTCATAGTATAGTATGTTGAAAAAAGTCATAGTATAGTAAGTTGGAAAAAAAGTCATAGTATAGTATGTCGAATAAAAGTCATAGTATAGTATGTCGAAAAATTTTGAAAAAAAAAGTCATAGTATTGTATGACGTAAAACTTTGTAAAAGAAAAAGTCATAGTATAGTATGTCGAAAATTTTGTAATAAAAAGTCATAGTATAGTATGTCGAAAATTTTGTAAGAAAATGTCATAGTATGGTATTTCGAAAAATGTTGTAAAAAAAGTCATAGTATAGTATGTCAAAAAATTCTTTATAAAAAAGTCTTACTATAGTATGTCGAAAAAAAAGTCATAGTATAGTATGTCGAAAAACATTGTAAAAAAAAGTCATAGTATGGTATCTCGAAAAAAAGTCATAGTATAGTATGTCGAAAAATCTTGTGAAAAAAAGTTATAATGTAGTATGTCGAAAAAAGTCATAGTATAGTATGTCGATAAAAAGTCATAGTATAGTATGTTTAAAATTTTGTAACAAAAAATCATAGTATAGGATGTCCAAAAAGGTTGTCAAAAGATGTCATAGAACAGTATGTCAAAAAATTCTTTAAAAAATATCATAGTGTAGTATGTCGAAAAAAAAGTCATAGTATAGTATGTCGAAAAAAACTCATATTATGGTATATCAAAAATTTAAAAAAAAAAAAATCATAGTATAGTATGTCAAAAAATTCTTTAAAAAAAGTCATACTATAGCATGTCGAAAAAAAAGTCATAGTATAGTTGTCGAAAAAAAGTGATAGTATAGTATATCGAAAAAAAGTCATACTATAGTATGTCGAAAAATTTTGTAAGAAAACGTCATAGTATAGTATGTCGAAAAACGTTGTAAAAAGAAGTCATAGAACAGTATGTCGAAACATTTTTTAAAAAAAGGTCAGAGTATAATATGTTGAAAATTTTGTCAAAAAAAGTCATAGTATGGTATCTCGAAAAAAAGTCAAAGTATAGTATGTCGAAAAATCTTGTGAAAAAAGTTATAGTGTAGTATGTCGAAAAAAAGTCATAGTATAGTATGTCGATAAAAAGTCATAGTATAGTATATTTAAAATTTTGTAAAAAAAAATCATAGTATAGTATATCGAAAAATTTTGAAAAAAAAGTCATAGTATTGTATGACATAAAACTTTGTGAAAAAAAAAGTCATAGCATAGTATGTCGAAAATTTTGTAATAAAAAGTCATAGTATAGTATGTCGAAAAAAATTCATAGTATAGTATGTCGAAAAAAAGTCATACTATAGTATGTCGAAACATTTTTTAAGAAAAAGTCATAGTATAGTATCTCGAAAAAAAGTAATAGTATAGTATGTCAAAAAATTCTTTATCAAAAAGTCATGGTGTAGTATGTCGAAAAAAAGTCATTGTATATTATGTAGAAAAAAAGTCATACTATAGTATGTCAAAACATTTTTTAAGAAAAAGTCATAGTATAGTATTTCGAAAAAAGTTGTAAAAAGAAGTCATAGAACAGTATGTCGAAATATTTTGTAAAAAAAGGTCATGGTATAGTATGTTGAAAATTTTGTAAATAAAAGTCATAGTGTAGTATTTCGAAAAAAAGTCATAGTATAGTATGTCAAAAAATTCTTTAAAAAAAATCGTGGTTTAGTATTTCGAAAAAAAAGTCATAGTATAGTATGTCGAAAAAAAGTCATTTTATGGTATGTCGTAAATTTAAAAAAAAAAAAGTCATAGTATAGTATGTCGAAAAATTTTGTAAAAAAAAGTCATATTATAGTATGTGGAAAAAAGTCATAGTATAGTATGTGGAAAAAAAGTCATAGTATAGTATGTGGAAAAAAAGTCATAGTATAGTATGTCGAAAAAAAGTCATAGTATAGTATGACGAAAAAAAGTCATGGTATAGTATGTCGAAAAATTTTGAAAAAAAAAGTCATAGTATAGTATTTCGAAAATTTTGTAATAAAAAGTCATAGTATAGTAATGCGAAAATTTTGTAATAAAAAGTCAGATTATAATATGTCGAAAAAAATTCATATTATAGTATGTCGAAAAAAAGTCATAATATAGTATGTCAAAAAATTCTTTAAAAAAAATCATTGTTTAGTATGTCGAAAAAAAAGTCATAGTATAGTATGTCGAAAAAAATCATATTATGGTATGTCGAAAATTAAAAAAAAAAAAAAGTCATAGTATATTATGTCGAAAAATTGTGTTAAAAAAAGTCAAACTATAGTTTTTGGAAAAAAAGTCATAGTATAGTATGGGAAAAAAAGTCATAGTATAGTATGTCGAAAAAAAGTCATAGTATAGCATGTCGAAAAATTTTATAAAAAAAGTCATATTATAATATGTCGAAAAATCTTGTGAAAAAAAGTTCTACTGTAGTAAGTCGAAAAAAAGTCATAGTATAGTATGTCGAAAAAAAGTCATACTATAGTATGTTGAAACATTTTGTAAAAAAAAGGCATAGTATAGTATGTCGAAAAATCTTGTGAAAAAAAGTTATAGTGTAGTATGTCGAAAAAAAGTCATAGAATAGTATGTCGATAAAAAGTCATAGTATAGTATGTTTAAAATTTTGTAAAAAAAAATCATAGTATAGTATGTCAAAAAAAGTCATAGTACAGTATGTGGAAAAAAAGTCATAGTATAGTATGTTGAAAAAAAGTCATAGTATAGTATGTCGAAAAAAAGTCAGTATAGTATGTCGAAAAATTTTGAAAAAAAAAGTCATAGTATTGTATGACGTCAAACTTTGTAAAAAAAAAAGTCATAGTATAGTATTTCGAAAATCTTGTGAAAAAAGTTATAGTGTAATATATCAAAAAAAAATCTTAGTATAGTATGTCGAAAAATTTTGTAACAAAAAGTCATAGTATTGTATGACGTAAAATGTTGTCAAAAAAAGTCATGGTATAGTATGTTGAAAATTTTGTAAAAAAAGTCATAGTATAGTAGTTCGAAAAAAAGTCATAGTATAGTATGTAGAAAAAAGTCATAATATAGTATGTCGAAAATTTTGTAAGAAAATGTCATATTATAGTATGTCGAAAATTTTTGTAAAAAAAGTCATAGTATAGTATGTCAAAAAATTCTTTAAAGAAAAGTCATACTATAGTATGTCGAAAAAAAAGTCATAGTATAGTATGTCGAAAAAAAGTCATAGTATAGTATGTCGAAAAACGTTCTAAAAAGAAGTCATAGAACAGTATGTCGAAACATTTTGTAAAAAATGGTCATAGTATAGTATGTCGAAAAAAAGTCATAGTATAGTATGTTGAAAAATTTTATAAAAAAGTCATAGTGCAGTATGTCGAAAATTTTGTAAAAAAGAGTCATAGTATAGTATGTCGAAAAAAATTCATAGTATAGTATGTCGAAAAAAAGTCATACTATAGTATGTCGAAAAATTTTGTAAGAAAAAGTCATAGTATAGTATGTCCAAAAAGGTTGTAAAAAGAAGTCATAGAACAGTATGTGAAAAAATTCTTCAAAAAGTATCATAGTTTAGTATGTCGAAAAAAAAGAGTCATAGTATAGTATGTCGAAAAAAAGTCATATTATGGTATGTCAAAAATTAAAAAAAAAAAAAAATCATAGTATAGTATGTTGAAGAATTTTGTAACAAAAAGTTATAGTATTGTATGACGTAAAATTTTGTCAAAAAAAGTCATGGTATAGTATGATGAAAAAAAGTCATAATATAGTATGTCGAAAATTTGGTAAGAAAATTTCACAGTATAGTACGTCGAAAAATTTTGTAAAAAAAGTCATATCATAGTATGTCAAAAAATTCTTTAAAAAAAAGTCATATTATAGTATATCGAAAAAAAGTCATACTATAGTATATCGAAAAATTTTGTAAGAAAAAGGTCATAGTCTAGTATATCGAAAAACGTTGTAAAAAGAAGTCATAGAACAGTATGTCGAAATATTTTGTAAAAAAAGGTCATAGTATAGTATGTTGAAAATTTTGTAAAAAAAAGTCATAGTATGGTATGTCGAAAAAAAGTCATAGTATAGTATGTCGAAAAAAAGGCATAGTATAGTATGTCGAAAAAAAGGTCATACTATAGTATTTTTAAACATTTTCGAAAAAAAGTCAGTATAGTATGTCGAAAAAAGTCATAGTATAGTATGTCGAAAAAAGTCATAGTATAGTATGTCAAAAAAAAATGTCATTTTATAGTATTACGAAAAATGTTGTAAAAAAAAGTCATAGTATCGCATGTCGAAAAAAAAGTCATAGTATAGTATCGAAAAAAAGTCCTAGTATTGCATGTCGAAAAAAAAGTCATAGTATAGTATGTCGAAAAATCTTTTGAAAAAAAGTTATAGTGTAGTATGTCGAAAAAAAGTCAGAGTATTGTATGTTGAAAATGTTGTAAAAAAAAGTCATAGTATAGTATCGAAAAAAAGTCATCGTATTGCATGTCGAAAAAAAAGTCATAGTATAGTATGTCGAAAAATCTTTTGAAAAACAGTTATAGTGTAGTATGTCGAAAAAAAGTCATAGTATAGTATGTCGATAAAAAGTCATAGTAAAGTATGTTTAAAATTTTGTAAAAAAAATCATAGTACAGTATGTCAAAAAAAAGTCATAGTATAGTATGTGGAAAAAAAGTCATAGTATAGTATGTCGAAAAATTTTGTAAAAAAAAGGCATAGTATAGTATGTCGAATAATCTTGTGAAAATAAGTTATAGTGTAGTATGTCGAAAAAAAGTCATAGTATAGTATGTCGAAAAATCTTTTGAAAAAAAGTTATAGTGTAGTATGTCGAAAAAAAGTAATAGTATTGTATGACGTAAAATTTTGTAAAAAAAAGTCATAGTATAGTATATTGAAAATGTTGTAAAAAAAAGTCATAGTATAGTATCGAAAAAAAGTCATAGTATTGCATGTCGAAAAAAAAGTCATAGTATAGTATGTCGAAAAATCTTTTGAAAAAAAGTTATAGTGTAGTATGTCGAAAAAAGTCATAGTATAGTATGTCGATAAAAAGTCATAGTAAAGTATGTTTAAAATTTTTAAAAAAAAATTATAGTATAGTATGTCAAAAAAAAGTCATAGTATAGTATGTCGAAAAAAAGTCATAGTATAGTATGTCGAAAAATTATCTAAAAAAAAGGCATAGTATAGTATGTCGAATAATCTTGTGAAAAAAAGTTATAGTGTAGTATGTCGAAAAAAGTCATAGTATAGTATGTCGATAAAAAGTCATAGTATAGTATGTTTAAAATTTTGTAAAAAAAAATCATAATATAGTATGTAAAAAAAAAGTCATAGCATAGAATTTGGAAAAAAAGTCATAGTATAGTATGTGGAAAAAAAGTCATAGTATAGTATGTCAAAAAAAAGTCATAGTATAGTATGTCGAAAAAGGTTGTAAAAAGAAGTCATAGAACAGTATGTCGAAACATTTTGTAAAAAAGGTCATGGTATAGTATGTTGAAAATTTTGTAAAAAAAAGTCATGGTATAGTATTTCGAAAAAAAGTCATAGTATAATATGTCAAAAAATTCTTTAAAAAAAATCATAGTTTAGTTTGTCGAAAAAAAGTCATAGTATAGTATTTTTAAAAATGTTCGAAAAAAAGTCATAGTATAGTATGTCGTAAAATGTTGTAAAAAAAAGTCATAGTATTGTTTGACGTAAAATTGTGTAAAAAAAAGTCATATTATACTATGTTGAAAATTTTGTAAAAAAAGTCATAGTATAGAATGTCGAAAAAAAGTCATAGTATAGTATGTCGAAAAATAGTCATACTATAGTATGTCGAAAAATTTTGTGAGAAAAAGTCATAGTATAGTATGTCGAAAAACGTTGTAAAAAGAAGTCAAAGAATAGTATGTCGAAACATTTTGTAAAAAAAGGTCATAGTATAGTATGTTGAAAATTTTGTAAAAAAAAGTCATAGTATATTATCTCAAAAAAAAGTCATAGTATAGTATGTCAAAAATTCTTTATCAAAAAGTCATTGTATATTATGTCCACAAAAAGTCATACTATAGTATGTCGAAATATTTTGTAAGAAAAAGTCATAGTATGGTATCTCGAAAAAAAGTCATAGTATAGTATGTCTAAAAAAAGGCATAGTTTAGTATTTCGAAAAAAAGTCATACTATAGTATTTTTAAAAATTTTCGAAAAAAAGTCATAGTATGGTATCTCGAAAATAAAGTCATATTATAGTATGTCGAAAAAAAGGCATAGTTTAGTATGTCGAAAAAAAGTCATACTATAGTATTTTTAAAAATTTTCGAAAAAAAGTCAGAGTATAGTATGTCGAAAAAAGTCATAGTATAGTATGTCGAAAAAAAGTCATAGTATAGTATGTCAAAAAAAAAGTCATATTATAGTGTTACGAAAAATTTTGTAAAAAAAAGTCATAGTATTGCATGTCAAAAAATTCTTTATAAAAAAGACTAGTATGTCGAAAAAAAAGTCATAGTATAGTATGTCGAAAAACGTTGTAAAAAAAAGTCATAGTATGGTATCTCGAAAAAAAGTCATAGTATAGTATGTCGAAAAATCTTGTGAAAAAAAGTTATAGTGTAGTATGTCGAAAAAAAGTCATAGTATAGTATGTCGAAAAAAAGTCATACTATAGTATGTCGAAAAATTTTGTAAAAAAAATGCATAGTATAGTATGTCGAAAAATCTTGTGAAAAAAAGTTATAGTGTAGTATGTCGAAAAAAAGTCTTAGAATAGTATGTCGATAAAAAGTCATAGTATAGTATGTTTAAAATTTTGTAAAAAAAAATCATAGTATAGTATGTCAAAAAAAAGTCATAGTATAGTATGTGGAAAAAAAGTCATGGTATAGTATGTTGAAAATTTTGTAAATAAAAGTCATAGTATGGTATCTCGAAAAAAAGTCATAGTATAGTATGTCGATAAAAAGTCATAGTATAGTATGTTTAAAATTTTGTAAAAAAAAATCATAGTATAGTATGTCCAAAAAGGTTGTAAAAAGAAGTCATAGAACAGTATGTCAAAAAATTCTTTAAAAAATATCAGTGTAGTATGTCGAAAAAAAAGTCATAGTACAGTATGTCGAAAAAAACTCATATTATGGTATATCAAAAATTTAAAAAAAAAAAAATCATAGTATAGTATGTCGAAAAACGTTGTAAAAAGAAGTCATAGAACAGTATGACGAAACATTTTTTAAAAAAAGGTCATAGTATAGTATGTTGAAAATTATGTCAAAAAAAGTCATAGTATGGTATCTCGAAAAAAAGTCAAAGTATAGTATGTCGAAAAATCTTGTGAAAAAAAGTTATAGTGTAGTATGTCGAAAAAAAGTCATAGTATAGTATGTCGATAAAAAGTCATAGTATAGTATGTTTAAAATTTTGTAAAAAAAAATCATAGTATAGTATATCGAAAAATTTTGAAAAAAAAGTCATAGTATTGTATGACGTAAAACTTTGTAAAAAAAAAAGTCATAGCATAGTATGTCGAAAGTTTTGTAATAAAAAGTCATAGCATAGTATGTCGAAAAAAATTCATAGTATAGTATGTCGAAAAAAAGTCATACTATAGTATGACGAAACATTTTTTAAGAAAAAGTCATAGTATAGTATCTCGAAAAAAAGTCATAGTATAGTATGTCAAAAAATTCTTTATCAAAAAGTCATGGTGTAGTATGTCGAAAAAAAGTCATTGTATATTATGTAGAAAAAAAGTCATACTATAGTATGTCGAAACATTTTTTAAGAAAAAGTCATAGTATAGTATTTCGAAAAAAGTTGTAAAAAGAAGTCATAGAACAGTATGTCGAAATATTTTGTAAAAAAAGGTCATGGTATAGTATGTTGAAAATTTTGTAAATAAAAGTCATAGTATAGTATTTCGAAAAAAAGTCATAGTATAGTATGTCAAAAAATTCTTTAAAAAAAATCGTAGTTTAGTATTTCGAAAAAAAAGTCATAGTATAGTATGTCGAAAAAAAGTCATTTTATGGTATGTCGTAAATTTAAAAAAAAAAAGTCATAGTATAGTATGTCGAAAAATTTTGTAAAAAAAAGTCATATTATAGTATGTGGAAAAAAGTCATAGTATATATGTGGAAAAAAAGTCATAGTATATTATGTCGAAAAATTGTGTAAAAAAAAGTCATAGTATAGTTTTTGGAAAAAAAGTCATAGTATAGTATGTGGAAAAAAAGTCATAGTATAGTATGTCGAAAAAAAGTCATAGTATAGCATGTCGAAAAATTTTATTAAAAAAGTCATATTATAATATGTCGAAAAATCTTGTGAAA
The DNA here is from genome assembly GCA_916701645.2 of Sebastolobus alascanus. Lineage (NCBI taxonomy): Eukaryota > Metazoa > Chordata > Actinopteri > Perciformes > Sebastidae > Sebastolobus > Sebastolobus alascanus. The sequence goes on along the minus strand of CAKAOJ020000022.1, from coordinate 5,318,917 downwards.
AAAAGTTATAGTGTAGTATGTCGAAAAAAAGTCATAGTATAGTATGTCGAAAAAACGTCATACTATAGTATGTCGAAAAATTTTTTAAGAAAAAGTCATAGTATAGTATGTCGAAAAACGTTTTTTAAAAGAAGTCATAGAACAGTATGTCGAAACATTTTTTAAAAAAAGGTCATAGTATAGTATGTTGAAAATTTTGTCAAAAAAAGTCATAGTATGGTATCTCGAAAAAAAGTCAAAGTATAGTATGTCGAAAAATCTTGTGAAAAAAAGTTATAGTGTAGTATGTCGAAAAAAAGTCATAGTATAGTATGTCGATAAAAAGTCATAGTATAGTATGTTTAAAATTTTGTAAAAAAAAATCATAGTATAGTATATCGAAAAATTTTGAAAAAAAGTCATAGTATTGTATGACGTAAAACTTTGTAAAAAAAAAAGTCATAGCATAGTATGTCGAAAATTTTGTAATAAAAAGTCATAGCATAGTATGTCGAAAAAAAGTCATAGTATAGTATGTCAAAAAATTCTTTAAAAAAAAGTCATACTATAGTATGTCGAAAAAAAAGTCATAGTATAGTATGTCGAAAAAAAGTCATAGTATATTATGTCGAAAAATTTTATAAAAAAAGTCATAGTACAGTATGTCGAAAATTTTGTAAAAAAGAGTCATAGTATAGTATGTCGAAAAAAATTCATAGTATAGTATGTCGAAAAAAAGTCATACTATAGTATGTCGAAAAATTTTGTAAGAAAAAGTCATAGTATAGTATGTCCAAAAAGGTTGTAAAAAGAAGTCATAGAACAATATGTGAAAAAATTCTTCAAAAAGTATCATAGTGTAGTATGTCGAAAAAAAGAGTCATAGTATAGTATGTCGAAAAAAAGTCATATTATGGTATGTCAAAAATTTAAAAAAAAAAAAAATCATAGTATAGTATGTCGAAAAATTTTGTAACAAAAATTTATAGTATTTTGTCAAAAAAAGTCATGGTATAGTATGATGAAAAAAAGTCATAATAAAGTATGTCGAAAATTTGGTAAGAAAATTTCATAGTATAGTATGTCGAAATATTTTGTAAAAAAAATCATAGCATAGTATGTCAAAAAATTCTTTAAAAAAAGTCATATTATAGTATGTCGAAAAAAAGTCATACTATAGTATGTCGAAAAATTTTGTAAGAAAAAGTCATAGTATAGTATCTCTAAAAAAAGTCATAGTATAGTATGTCAAAAAATTCTTTAAAAAAAAGTCATAGTGTAGTATGTTGAAAAAAAAGTCATAGTATAGTATATCGAAAAAAAGTCATACTATAGTATGTCGAAATTTAAAAAAAAAAAAAGTCATGGTATAGTATGTGGAAAAAAAGTCATAGTATAGTATGTTGAAAAAAAGTCATATCCCAGCATGTGGAAAATTTTGTAAAAAAATGTCATAGTATAGTATGTCTAAAAAAAGTCATAGAATAGTATGTCAAAGAAAAGTCATAGTATAGTATGTCTAAAAAAAGTCATAGTATAGTATGTCGAAAAAAAGTTCTACTATAGTATGTCGAAATTAAAAAAAAAAAAAAGTCATAGTATAGTATGTGGAAAAAAAGTCATAGTATAGTATGTTGAAAAAAAGTCATATCATAGCATGTCGAAAATTTTGTAAAAAAATGTCATAGTATAGTATGTCTAAAAAAAGTCATAGTATAGTATATCTAAAAAAAGTCATAGTATAGTTTGTCGAAATAAAGTCATACTATAGTATGTCGAAAAATTATCTTCTACAAAGTCATAATATAAGTCATAATATAAAAGTCATAGTATAGTATGTCTAAAAAAAGTCATAGTATAGTATGTCAAAAAAAAGTTATACTATAGTATGTCGAAATTAATAAAAAAAAAAGTCATAATATAGTATGTGGAAAAAAAGTCATAGTATAGTATGTTGAAAAAAGGTCATATCATAGCATGTCGAAAATTTTCTAAAAAAATGTCATAGTATAGTATGTCTAAAAAAAGTCATAGTATAGTTTATCGAAATAAAGTCATACTATAGTATGTCGAAAAATTATGTTCTACAAAGTCATAATATAGTATGTCGAAAAAAGGTCACAGTTTAGTAAGTCGAAAAAAAGTCAAAGTATAGTATGTCGAAAAAAGTCATACTATAGTATGTCCAAAATTTTGTAATAAAAAATCATTGTATAGTATGTCGTAAAAGTCATAGTATAGTATGTCGAAAAAAGTCATACTATAGTATGTCGAAAGAGTTTGTTAAAAAAGTCATAGTATAGTATGTCGAAAAAAAGTCAAAGTATAGTATGTCGAAACATTTTGTAAAAAAAAAGGTCATAGAAAAGTATTTCGAAAAATTTTGTGAAAAAAAGTCATAGTATAGTATGTCGAAAAAAAGTCATAGATTAATATGTCAAAAAATTATGTTATACAAAGTCATAGTATAGTATGTCGAAAAAAAGTTAGTATAGTATGTCGAAAAAAAGTTTTGTAAAGTATGTAAAAAAATAAGTCACATTATACTATTTCAAAAAATAGTTATAGTAAAGTGCTTCGAAAAAAGTCATAGTATAGTAGGTCGTAAAAAAGTCATAGTATGGTGTTTCGAAAAAAGTCATACAATATGTCAAAAAAGTCATATCTTATATTAAAAAAAAAGTCATAGTATTGTTTGTCTAAAAAAAGTCATAGTATAGTATGTCGAAAAATTTTGTAAAAAAAAGTCAAAGTATAGTATGTCGTGAAAAAGTCGTAGTTTAGTAAGTCGAAAAAAAGTCATAGTTTAGTATGACGAAAAAAAAGTCATAGCATAGTATGTTGAAAATGTTGTAAAAAAAATCATAGTATAGTATGTCGTAAAAAGTCATACTATGGTATGTCGAAAAAAAGTCATGTTATAGTATGTTGAAAAATGTTGTTAAAAAAAGTCATAGTATAGTATGTCGAAAAAAGTCATACTACAGTAAGTCGAAAAATTTTGTAAAAAAAAGTCAAAGTATAGTATGTCGTGAAAAAGTCATAGTTTAGTAAGTCGAAAAAAAGTCATAGTTTAGTATGACGAAAAAAAAGTCATAGCATAGTATGTTGAAAATGTTGTAAAAAAAATCATAGTATAGTATGTCGTAAAAAGTCATACTATAGTATGTCGAAAAAAAGTCATACTATAGTATGTCGAAAGAGTTTGTAAAAAAAAGTCATAGTATAGTATGTCGAAAAAAAAGTCATAGTATAGTATGCCGAAACATTTTGTAAAAAAAGGTCATAGAAAAGTATTTCGAAAAATCTTGTAAAAAAAACTCATAGAATAGTATGTTGAAATTTTTTTTTAAAAAAAGTGATAGTATAGTATGTCGAAATGTCGTAAAATGTTGTAAAAAAAGGCATAGTAAAGTATGTCGGAAAAAAGGCATAGTATAGTATGCCGAAATGTTTGAAAGTTTTGTAGAAAAGTCATAGTATAGTATGTCGAAAAAAAGTCATAGTATAATATGTCAAAAAATTATGTAATACAAAGTCATAGAATAGTATGTCGAAAAAAGGTCATAGTATACTATGACGAAAGATTTTGTAAAAAAAAGTCATTGAATAGTATGTCGAAAAAAAGTCATAGTATAGTATGTCGAAAAAAAGTTTTGGAAAGTATATAAAAAAAAGTCATATTATACTATCTCCAAAAATAGTCATAGTAAAGTATTTCGAAAAAAGTCATAGTATAGTAGGACGTAAAAAAGTCATACTATAGTATGTAGAAAAATGTTGTAAAAAACACTCATAGTATAGTATGCCGAAAAATTTTGTAAAAAAAGTCAAAGTATAGTATCTCGTAAAAAAAGTCATATTTTAGTATGTCGAAAAAAAGTCATAGTATAGTATGTTGAAAATTTTTGTAAAAAAAAGTCATAGCACAGAATGTCGAAAAAAGTCATAGTATAGTAGGGTGTAAAAAAGGCATCGTATATTATGTCAAAAAAAGTCATAGTATAGTATTTCGAAAAAAAGTCATGGTATAGTTTGTCAAAAAAAGTCATACTATATGTCAAAAAAGTCACAATATCTTATATTAAAAAAAAAAGTCATTGTATTGTACGTAAAAAAAAATTCATTCTATAGTGTGTCTTAAAAAAGTACGGCACGATGCTGCAGTGGTTAGCACTGTCGCCTCATAGCAAGAGTGTCGCAGGTTCGAATCCAGCTTGGGGCCCTCTTGTGTAGAGTTTGCATGTTCTCCCCTTATTAGCGTGGGTTTACTCCGGTTTCCTCCCACAGTCCAAAGACATACAGATTAGGTTAAATGCTGACTCGTATTGCCCGTAAGTGTGAATGTGAGCATGTGTCTCTATGTGTCAGCCCTGTGATAGTCTGGCGACCTGTCCAGGGAGTACCTCGCCTTCGCCCAATGTCAGCTGGGATCGGCTCCAGACCCCGCGAGCCCGAATGGGATAAGCGGTTACGGATAATGAATGAATGAATGAATGAATGAAGTGGTATTGAATGAGTGAAGTTTTAATATATTATATCGAAAAAGAGTCATAGTATATTATGACGAAAAAAAGTCATATTATATTATGACGAAAAAAAAGTCATAGTATATTATGACGAAAAAAAAGTCATAGTATAGTATGTCGTATAAAAAGTCATAATATAGTATGTCAAAAAAGTCATAGTATAGTATGTCGAAAAAAAGGCATAGTATATCATGTCAAAAAAAGTCATAGTATAGTATGTCGAAAAAAAGGCTTAGTATGGTGTGTAGAAAAAAATTTAATAGTATAGTATATCGAAAAAAAGTTATAGTATAGTAGGTCGAAAAAATTCATAGTACAGTAAGTCGAAAAAAGTCATAGTATAGTGTGTAGAAAAAAGTCATAGTATAGTATGTGGGAAAAAAAATTCATAGTATAGTATTTCGAAAAAAAGTCATAGTATAGAATGTCTATAAAGTCATAGTATGGTATGCCGAAAAAATTTCATAAAATAACATAGAATAGTATGCCATAAAAAAATCTTAGTATGCCGTTATGTCTTAAAATGTAATTAAAAAGGTTTGTAGTGTATTATGTCATAAAAATGTCATAAAAAGGTCAAACATAGTCATAGTTTAGTATATCATAAAATAGTCATACTATAGTAAGTCTAAAAAATGCATTATAAAGTTATAGTATAACATGTCGAGAAAATGTAAAAAAAAAAAAGTAAAGTTTGCCATAAAAATGCAATTAAAAAAGTCATAGTATAGTATGTCCAGTTTTTATGAGATACTATACTATGACTTATTTTATGACATACTTTTGTTTCACATTATCATAATTTTTTATATTCAAAGCAAACTATACACTGGTCAAACACAAAAGCACACTTAGTCACCAAGTACATAACTTACACACACACACACACACACACACACACACACACACAGGGGATGCCCACTGCTTGTCCTCTCTGGTAAAAAACTCCTCGACCTTTTTTCCACCCTCACATCCTCTGTTTGATTTATCTGCCCACATGGAGAGTGTGCATGTTTGCATCACGTGTACACACACACACACACACACACACACACACACACACACACACACACACACACACTCACACAAACTGAAACACACTGTCTTTTCTCACTCACTGTCTCTGTTGCTTGCAGATACATGGCAGAGAGAGAGAGAAAGAGCTGGAGACAGTAGACTTTTCTCCTCCCACACACCTCGCTTTCTAAAACAGGCACCTCTCCTCTCCATTGCTGTATCATTGCAAGCCTTTATGGACCTCTTGTTCCCAGTGTGAATTATTAACTATCGCTCTGCAAGCCCAGACAGGCTGGTGGGGAGAAGAGCATCTCTCCTCACACTCAGCTTAAAAGAAAATAACTACTGTTTTTTCATAGCGCTGCCCTCTCACTTTCCAGCGAGCCACGCAAACATTTGTGGCAAGTCTTCAGTGTCTTGCTGAGGTGAGGGAGTCCTCCTGCTCCATTATTGTCTGCTCATTAACTACAGAATTAACATGTGCAGGACCTGTGCATGTCCTGTGCACCTTTCTCTGCTTTTGATGCCAATAGTGAATGTTGTGTAAGAAGAAAACCTAATGCTAGTTCATAGAGGAGACACAAATCAATGAGAATTATGCCAGCGTGTGTTCTCGCGCATATGTGTGTGCGCACAGTAGTAGGGATTATCCTGGTACTGTTACACTGCTTTAGAGCATCAGTCTCTGATTTCATTAAGCTTCTCCAGCCACAGAGTCTCAGCATGCTGAGGAATAGATTGCATGGGTTTGTGATCTCCTTTACTGCTTCTGTCATGCTGTTTTATCTCTGACTTCCTAGTGCTTGATAGCAGATCATTCCTCACTGTGACCACATTAAACAGTGCACGCCCCAAAATGTCTTGAATGTGACTAAGAATCCAGTCTTAGGCAAAGGAATGATAGCGGAGGTACAGGTATCTTCCTTTACATACATAATTCATATAGTAGTTTTAACGAATTCCTGAAATGCATCACCAAGTCTGTCAAGGGAGTTATTGAACCGCATCATGCAAAGAACCGACTGTATGAAGAGACGAGCTTTAAGACGTCTAAGACAGGAAGAGACAACGTATACGGCTCCATGCAGTCTCTATAGTAAACCGCGTCCCGAGCCACCGTCAAGGCCACAAAGTGCAAACGCTGCATTTACTGTATGTCACAGCGAGCCTCTGATTCACAGAGCGGAAATCATTTGATCATCTGATTATTATGGATCCTCAGTTCCTTTCAAAGTATCATTTCAAGCGTGTGATATGTGACTCTTTGCCTGTTCACTGATAGCCTCGAATAATCAAAGAGAGGGGCTGGATGTAGACATGACTCACAGACGAGAATGGGAGAAAGTTGGCTGGTTCTGCTTATGAATCGTCACTTTGGATTTACTGTATGGGCCAAGGTTTTGATTATTAGCCTCTGACATTTCTGACATCACCCCATACCAATGGAAGCGACAACTTCCTAAAGGAAAAAATAGTCCCTAAGTGAACTGTTCTGTGGATTATCAAGAGAAATTTTGACATTGTTTCATATGCTGCTGATTTTTTGTTCCATTGTTGCAAGCACCACAAACAAGATTAGTCAAAATCAGTATTGGGGTGGAGGCTGAAATCTCACAGATACCACAAAACCTGGGCATGTAAACCAAAAACTATCTGGGAAGCCAGAATCTCCTTCTTCTTTTTGTACAACACACAAAAATATTATTAACATTTTATTTTGTTTGGAAATAAAATAATAAAAAGTAATATCAACACAGATAAGTGATATTAAAATGGTTTAAGGCCATATGTAATTTCTGATTAATTATGATTTCTGAATTCCATTTAACTGCTTCAGTTTCCAGGTACTGCTTATGACGGGTACACACTACATGAGAATCATGTCGATTTTGGGCCTGATTCCCCCCTCCCGACTACCGTCAACAAAGCCCTGATTTTTTGATGGTTCTAAAGATTATCTTTCCAGATATTCCTGTGGTGTGAGGTATGTTAAGAGTGTTTTTAACATCCCCAGATCGGCTCAGAAGTCCATCTTTGCCGCACGGTTTTCAAATCATAAATATTAAACATGTTCAATATTTATATTGATATATATATTTATATTTTCAATACAACCAAAGGCCGTGATGGCAGCCGTGGCTTATGCATGAGCTAATGCTAGAGCTAATGCAAAACGTGAAGCATGAAGTAGTAGTAAAATGGACTTCAGAAATGGAGGACCAATTTGTTAATCTGTGGCAACAACGCAAGTGTTTATTTAACATGTCCCCATGACTTCATCCATCCTTTGTCAATTTTCAGTACAAAGTAGTACAAAAATGAACACAGATAATTCTTCCTTCCCTTCGTTCGTCATGTTTGTTCACACTAAAGTCACGTTTGATCGCGAGAGATTTTGCGAGATTTTCGTTTTTTTTAGTCGGGACTCTTGTTTTTCATGAAAGGAATCTTTTAGTGTGTAGTGCGCTGTTTTGACCAAATCATTGCGCTCCACACACTATAGGAACAAAACTGTTAAATTTAACATAACATGTCGTTATGTGTGGGGTCTCTCACATTTTCAGAATCTGTTAAGATTCGAAAAAACTTTTAGTGTGGGCCAGCCTCTGAATTCTGGCTTACTGTCACACAGTCATGGCTTACTGGGACACTTGAAAATAACAGAGCCATTGCTAATGATATTAGTAACACCTGTGCTTTTCTTACTCAGTCAAAAAGTCTGCTGTGAAAAATACCTATTTCAATCATTTCTATTTAGCATTCCAGACTGTGGTGGTAGCAGCATTTCTTTTAAGTTACAACATGATTTTGTTTTACATTAAATACAAAAAATAAATAGTTTATATCTATGTTTTTTGTAAGCCTACTTAAATCTTGTTTGCCTGAATTGACAATTTCAAAAACATAAATTGTTTCTGTGACGTTAAATGTGATGTATATCATTTGAAGACATGGTTAAAGATAGGAGACACGACCTGCTCAAAACTGCAATGAACTGCTTCTTTTTTTTTCGTTCCCTGGGTGGTTTATTTTTTCAGTTGTTCCCGACGGACGCCGGTTACTTCTGCCTCAGGCTATGCGCTTATTCAAGATAGACAGCTCATCATGATGAGTGACAAACGCTGGGGCAGAAACTTGACCATCTGAGGGGGAGGAGGGGCAGGACTAAATATACCTCCCTCCTCAAAGTGAAGAGTTGCGAATCTCACATTGATGGGAACTCCACTGGCACATAAACATGGCTTTTACCCAGCTTGTTTATCATTTATGTAATATCCTCAAAACGGCTGAGAAAAATGAAAAGAGGAAGTCTATGGATTTAACTAGAGCAACACTATGCATTAAATTGCATTTGCATCTTTTGATTGGCTGTGTGATGGTATTCCAAACACAAGAACACAGATGTAAACCAGAAAGTTACAAATGAGCCAATTACTGTGGTCTGCAGGTTTTACTCTGAGATATTGTTTACTTTATGTGTTTGGAAGAGGAACAAGAGCTAATTTGTTTTGTGAATAAGAATGAAGGGATTACAAATTATGGAAAATTGATGACAAAATACTGCAAAGCTGGTGAAAGTCGATGACTCATTAAAACTTTCTTTCCGATCTTTCTTTCTAAACTCCTCATGTTACAGCACTGTATGTCCTCCCCTTCTCTCGTGAACCAGCTAGGTTGCCTGCAGCACTGTGTTCCCTTGTTTAGAGTCTTGCGTGACAATTAGAGAGAACAGTTGGCCTTTTCTGCCTCCCAGAACAGCTCTGCCCATCCATATGTTAATGCACCGCACAACATCTCTGTGCCACTCAACAGTGTACAATGATTGTGGGTTAATTGTAATTTAATCATTGGTGTGTGCACACTGTAATTTCAGTAAATGAGAACTGAAGTGTGGAGTGAGTGAAAAGTGGTTAAAGAGAGGAAGGAAAACCTAGAAAGCAAGAGAGAAGAAGGTAGAGACGGAGTGATGATGACACGATAGAAGAGAAAAACGGATATAAGGATTGAGTGTGATCTCAATACTGTATATTTTTCTGTGGGCTTGCCCTGGGCAGCCTAAGGAATTCAAGTCATGTTTCATCACTTTCTCTCCCTCTCTCTCTCTCTCTCTCTCTCTCAGACACACACGCACACACCCTTTCTTTCTGTCAAACAGCTCTGGCTAGCTTTGAACAGCTTCCAGTGCCTGAGGTCAAAAGAGCACACTTCAAACAGAAAAAATGATCATCCCCTTCGCTTATACAAGCTACTGTGATGCATATAAACACACAACTACATGAATGCACTCATAAGAAAAATCCCCAAAAGGAAGTATTTCAATTGTATTCCAACTGAGTTTTGGTGCATTAATGTCACTGTCCAGGAAGAATGTTACCTGGCAAGGCAGCTGGATTCTTGCAATTTCACAAGATCATGCGAGAATCGCGGGATCACATCTCACACGAAAATACATCTTGTCAGGCTTCAAGTAATGCGTTTGTGGCCGGCAAGCCAGACCACGGCCAATCAGCGTCCTGTGGGTTGCTACTGGCAGCTGGGTGTGGTTTAGGTGTGATTGACGCGACACAGAGAGGGGACTGTTTGTTCAAAAAAATAATGGATCATCACGCATCATTTATATCAGAACTGGAGTGTATTTCTTCATTGAAAGAACAGCAAACAAAGGCACTGAAGGATTTTCTCGATGGAAAAGATGTTTCTGCTCTTCTCCTGACTGGCTTCGGCAATAGTTTGATTGACCGATGGTTCATCCAATCACCTGCCAAGTGTTTTTTGAAAGTGCACGCCCTTTTCCAAACCGTTTCCAATGATGATTTCTCAGATGGTTCTGTGTAACAAACCATCTGGCGGGTCAGGTTAAGGAAAATGAGCATCGTCATGTCAATTGAATAGTTCCACATTTTGCAAAATACATTTACTCAGGTTGTTGCCATGATTTAGTTGGGGAGATTGATACCACTCTCATGTCTGTATGTTAAATTTTAAGCTACAGCCAGCATTCGGTTAGCTTAGCTTAGCACCAAGACTGGAAACGGGCTAGTCTGGCTCCGTCAAAAGATAACAAAAGCCGCCTAGCACCTCTATACCCGTTTCTTTCTTTTTTGCACAGAGCCAGACCAGCTGTTTCCCTGTTTCCAGTCTTTATGCTAAGCTAAGCTAACCGGCTGCTGGTGGTAGCTTCATATTTACCATACAGACATGACAGTAATGTTAATTTGTTTTCTTTTAATCTAACTCACAGCAAGTAAGCCAATCAACATGCTATTTCTCAAAATGTCAAACTATTCTTTTAATCTCCATTTACTAAATTTAAAGGTCTTATTGATAACATTTTTATGTAGACAAATATAAAAAAAATACATCTACAGAGCCATTAGAAAGGTGCCAAGTAAAAGTATGGCTTTTCCTGAAAAGGATTATTATGATTGTCAATTACACATTTTAGAAATGTTGGCGGGTCCAAAATGAATGTTTTATTTATCTCTGTGGAAGATATTTGACGTTTGATTCACACTTCTAACAGGGGCTTGTGAGCCAATAGTAAAACAACATTGGTATCGTGGTATCACTGGGTCATCAGTTAGTGTGGAAAAAAGAAAGATAAATGGCTGAGATTGACAGTAAGTGCCTGGCAATGACTTGCTGTGAAGTAAACATATCTAGTTGGTGAGTGTTATCAATGTTATCAATAGCACATTTAACACTTCTGAATCCGACATCCAGTCCAGACTTGAAATCTACACACAAAAACATATAAGTAGCCTACACTACAGTAAACCATACAGTAGTAGCTGAGGAACATATAACCTGCTTCCTCAGGCAGGATTCTCTATATAGGGAGGATCAATTGTTTCCGCTCTCCAGTTTCCTCTCATTGCTTTCTGTTTGCGCCATTAATGTGAATCAATTGAGAAACATGGCTATAGATGCAAGGTATGATACATTATTGATGGCTTGTTCATGAGGGACTTCATTACATGCAGTCAAAAAGAAGTCTGCTTTACGAAATGAACATTACTTTTAGTGCTGCAAATGGTAAATTGTTGTCCACGTTGCTGTCGAAGCTGCAGCTGATTCAACTGATGACAGGGTTTGTGTGAGAGGCCGTCAGGGCCACAGAGAAAGTGAAAGAATAATGGAGAAAAAGCCAGCTTCATTCTTTATTCCTTTTTTTTCTGCTTCCTTTTTCTCTCGTCTCTTATTTACATGCTTGCAGCTGACACGGCTCCCCCCCGCTAGCTCTACTCCACACCTCACGACGTGGTCTGGGGTGGAAAGTAGTCTAAGTAATGCTGCTGTTTGAGCTTGGGAAGGGAGTGAGGATAGGGAGGGAGCTGGGGACGCTGTGATTTCATTTGATAATGTATATTGATGTGTGAGTGTGTGTGTGTGTCCTTTTGCTGGCATACACAAACGCATACCTCCACTTAGTCGACTCTGAAGGCCTGTGTGTGAGTGCCGTGGAAGATCTGAGCTCATACTTGCCAACCTTGAAACCTGAAAAATAGGGAGGATTTTGGAACCAGGGTGAGGGGTCTGGTGGTCTTCCCCCAGACAAATTTGAGTTTCAGAGACTTTGTTTCCTGCATTCTGGTGACTTTTAAAGAGTGAAAATTGCAAAATAATTATAATCATTAAGTACACTGTAACAGCAGCTTTATGTTAAATGAAGCTTAAAGCGAAAGTTCAGACAGGAAGACCCTCTTTACACTCTTTCATTCACAACCTTTATGTCTCTCTTATCTCTACTGGCTCCTACTCTATCAGCTGACTGTGGGTGGTTCATTCTTAATAACCAAACAGATTCTGCCATGCTCTCTCTGAGCCAATCATGTCGTTGCAATCAAATTTTAAAACTGTTCTCCACTCTGCTGCGTCAGGTCTCATTTCAGTGCAGCTCGATGCAACCCGCCTCTACCCCATCACCTCCAGTCTTCATCATATTCAGTGCCCAGGCCTGCTCCACATCCCTTCATTGGATCTTCAGTACTCCCTTCACCACCACCACCAGTGTCTAGACTCCAAGGGGGGAATATACCTAATCTCATCACGGCATCACTACCCCCTTTTATATACTACATCACGATGGAGTCTAATCGCCAAAGACTTTGCACTATTCTTCTTATCATGCATCATGTAATAAATTATTGTTCAATCAATACTGGGTCTCTCCTGATTGAAATACTTTTAATATGACTTTTAATTGGAAGGAATAAAGAGTAATTTGCCCCTCTAGTATGAACTTGAGTAGGCCAATTTATTTCTCCTATTCTCCATTTCCCTCCCCTTCTCTGCCTCACAGAAGGCCCTTTCAGACACAACGTGACAACAACACAACTGCGCCTTGACACCCATTATTTCCAATGGTTTGCGCCACGCCACAACGGCTTTTTGCTACATCGAGCAAAGCCCAACTTTGGGTGCAGCGCGCACTGATGATGTGCGCTGAACCCAGCGGCGAGCGCAGCTCAAACCGCGAGCAGCTCTCTTCCCCCAGGAAACGACATTTGGTGTAGCTGTATTCTTGTCCGGGAGGATAGTAGGGCTTATACGCTGTACAGTGCCATAAATAGGTTGAAATAACGACAAGGAAAAAAAAAAGGCGTGAACATCTGTCATAAATCGGGAGAAATGCGGGAGAAATTTGACTCCGAGAGGAAACCATGAGAGGGCAATGAAAAACGTGAGTCTCCTGGGAAAATCGGGAGAGTTGGCAGGTATGTCTGAGCCCTACCTTGGGTCAAACACTCATGGAGCACTCACAGGGTCAACACCAACATGCTCACACTTACTTTTAATTTATCTAAACAGCCACTTTTTTTATCTTCTCTTCCAACTTTGCCTTCATTTTAAAGAAGTTCTACATTTTGGGAAATGCCGAGGGTTAGGTTAGAATGACGGTACCACTCTCACATCATATGGTAGGCCTAAATATAAAGCTGGATCCAGCAGCTGGTTAGCTAAGCTTTGCATAAAGACTAAATCTTAGCATAACCCCCTGTATTACACAGCTTTGTTGAATACTTGATTATTATTGGTCAATCACTGCATTCTACGATCGTTTATTTCTTTATGCTATGGGCATATCTCTGCTATCGGACTCAGGCGGACCGTTTTTGTGTCAAATTACAATTGGGAGAGTTGAAGGGAGCCGCAATGTCAGTCGCAAATAAATGTCCATAAATCTGCTTAGAAATCATAGAAAAATGACATTCCTTCAATCTCCAGAACTTTTTTTTATTGTCAGTATGAAAGTAATCCAGTGGTAGCTGGCTGTACATCCAGGTATATTACAAAACTACTAATAGCTAATTTGGCATAGGCCTACTTTTAATGGTGCCAATTTGCCAAAATGTAAACAAATATTGGCTACAAAGAGTCGATGGGGGCTGTTGGATAGCACAGTGGTCTCAAGGGTTGGCCCACAGAATCAGACTTTGAAGACCCTGCTTTGTACAGTAAGCACAGCTCCAAATACTCATGCATTCAGTGCAGCAGCCAATGCTGCAGTTAGACATAAATTGTGACACTTTTGTTTCATTTCCTCTCTCACTTAGTTCTCAAAAGGTGTTTTCACTGCTTTCTGCCACTTTGCACACTTTTGCTGGCTAGCCGAGCCGCGTCCTTTGAGAGCAGCTACAGTCTGATAATCATACTCAACACTGAGTTGTTGTGATGCTCCATGAGGTTCAATCTACAGGTTTTGTATTTTGGGTTCTTACAGTAGCCTATGCCTGAGGGTTAGAGGCAGTTGTAAGTTTCTTTGCCTTTCATTTCCTTCACAACCCATCTCTGGGGGCTTTTAGTCAACCCGCTAAGGCTCCAGTTGTTTCTGCTGTCACCCAAGCACCTGTGCCCCAGACTAACAAGCAAACAGTCCAGGTTGAGTCCAAATGAGCAATGTGCGTACAGTACAAGCTACAACACTGCCAAGCCTAAAACACAGGAACAAGCTCCAAATTGCTTGTGTGGAAATATTTTCTTTCCTCTTTTTCCTTTTAAAGGATTTCAGACAAAACTGCTAAAGATCCTAAGAATGGTTATAGGTAAATATGACAGTAATAACTGTAATTGAGCATCATCACCTTCATCATAATGGTGATAACGGTGATGCTGGTGGCGTTGGTGTTTCTGATGAATCACTCACTTATTTAATCTTTGTTGCATCCTCAGGTGATGTAGGCGTTTAACACTATCAAATAAGAATACACGAGAAGTGTTGGAGACGGGACAAAAAAATACATGGTTTCATTTTTACGTTATTGTGTTAGAGCAAATGAAAGAGAAAAGGGCAGCAGTGGAGGGACAGACTGATAAGGTAGACAGAGTCATTGTTGTCACAGTCAGGCAGACTCCAGGCCAGCTAATCCTTTTCAGTTGTGACTGAAACATCAAATGAGAGAGAACTAACAGGCTGGTGTGTGTGTGTGATCAGTCTCATACTAAGCAGCCGTGGGCATATGCTCCACTGTAGGTCGCTGTGTAGTGATAGAGGGATTCAATAAGGCGAAACTGTCTCTGTCCTCAACTCCTGTTAGCACATTCTCAGCGCCCTCATTCCTTCTTCTTCTTCTCTGTTTCTCCCTCTGTCATAGAGACTGATTGCCTGCATACCTCTGGCAGTGATAGTATTGCTACATTCCCTCACCAGCCAGAAACCCAGGGGCAGTTAGGGTAAAAAATGACCACTCCACATACGTTATAGCATGCTGACATGTTTAGAGGGGATGCTCTGATTAACAATTAGGGCAGCTGACTCGAACACACCAGGCAGCCCAGATTAAACAGGCAAAAGTGCAAACACACCACTGGCAGGACACAGCGGCACGCACTGAAGCCACTGGCCAACATGCTGGCACATTAGCATAACACAACATGCGCAGACAGAGAAGTGCTTATACACGGATATTTCACACTGTCGGGCCATAGCAAAAAAAGATCAATCTTCAAACAAATCAGTTATATATACTAGGCGTGGGAAGATGAGCTGATATGTGTTAAAAAAAAAAACACTTCAAGGATATGAGATGTTACTATATCAATTCACAACCACAGATCCGACCCAAATTCTGCATGAAATTTGTGTGAAGCCAATAGTCAACGTTGACTTATTTTAATTTGCATCCGTAACTTAAATAACGTAACCAACATACTTATTTTTCTGGCCACTGCCCTGGCCTGCGCAACGATCTTAGGGTACATTCCAGTGAAGAAACTAGGAGGCTAAATAATGATCGTAACTTACGCTAAACTTTAGCGAGGAAAAGCTGTCATGGCAATTTTCAAACGAGTCCCTTGACCTCTGACCTCAAGTTATGTGAATGAAAATGGGTTCTATAGGTACCCACGAGCCTCCCCTTTACAGACATGCCCACTTTATGATAATCACATGCAGTTTTGGGGCAAGTCATAGTCAAGTCATCACACTGACACACTGACAGCTGTTGTTGCCTGTTGGGCTTTAGTTTGCCATGTTATGATTTGAGCATATTTTCTATGCTAAATGCAGTACCTGTGAAGGTTTCTGGACAATACTTGTCATTGTTTTGTGTTGTTAATTGATTTCCAATAATACACATACATTTGCATAAAGCAAGCATATTTGCCCACTCCCTTTTTGATGTATGTTGAGTATTAAATACTTGACAAATCTCCCTTTAAGGTACATTTTGAACAGATAAAAAAATTTGTGATTAATTTGCGATTAATCGTGATAAACTATGGACAATCGTGCGATTAATCACAATTAAATATTTTTATCAATTGACAGCCCCACTTTTTATGTATGCATTTACTATGTAATAATGAAAAACAATTCATAAAGTTATTAAAGACAGAAAGCTTAATAGTTGTCTTTTAAACATAATATGTATTTCACTTTCTTTGTTCGATTTGTTTTCATTTAGGCATTTTAAATCTTCCATAGAGGCGCAATCTGTGGAAATTGTTAAATTTAAATACTGGTTTAAAAATGAAATGAAAATCAAGGAAATAAGTGAATTATTTCACTCCCAATTCTACTATTAAATATTTTAAATATTAAAAATCTAATCCCAGCTGAATTGAATTGTATGGAATCGGCTTTGAATATTATGTATTGTATCGTTACAAATTCACCTGTGTTGTTTTTGTGTCAGATAGTGGACTACACATACCGAATCACCTGAATTTGAGATACACACACACCTAATAAACACACACATACCTGAACACACACACACACACACAATCAGAGAAAATCACATGTGCAAGAATGTTAAGTAAGAAGCATGACGTGCTGCCCTGCAGAGTTGTGAAACCAACATAATGCAGCCTGCTCCCTCAAGAGGATCAATAGCTATCCAATTAATGTAATGCTGATGAATCGGTGGTCACTGCTGATCACCAGGCTAGATTAGGTCCTTCTTCTTCTTGTCGCTGATGTTATCACTCTATCAAGAGCTCTACTTTGATCCCACAGCCTGATACTGTGTATTCTGTTACCTGTAACGAGATCGAGAAGGAGAGAAGCATACCTGAGTGAGAACTTGAGAGTGTAATGAGAGTCAGCGAGGATCGTTTTTCTAACTGTTGGGCTACTGTTTCCTTTGTGTCCTCATAGAAAGGAAAGTTCCAGGATCAAATCAGGGCATTGAGGAGGAAAAACACTCCTGGTGACCTCTGACCAAACGTCCGATGAAGTATACATCATGTGGGGGCTTCGAGAGACAGTCCCACCCAAAGGTAACTGGATTAAAGCACTGACTGAAACTTCACTTTCAGATATCTTGGGCGTGGGGCTTTAGAGTTTGAGAGAGGTTAGGGTGCTGCTGTACAAAAATCCAGTGGTTGAAGAAGTATTCAGATCCTTTACTTAAGTAAAAATACCAATACAGCAATGTAAAAATACTCCATTACAAGTAAAAGTCATGCATGAAAAATCCTATAACTATAAGTATTAGCAGCAAAATGTAGTTAAAGTATTTAAGTAAAAGTACTAGTTTGGTCCCTCTGACTGGTATATCATCATATATGACATCATGAGATTATTAATACTGAAGCACCACTGTGTACTGTAAGCAGCATGTTACTGTTTTAGCTGCTGGAGGTGGAGCAAAATACTGTTTTATACACAGGGACACCAGATATATCTGAGGGGTCAAGAGATGATTAATGGGAGAGGAAAGGAGGAAAAAAATAAAGATTTGATATGCAAATCTGTTCTACGTTTTTGGACTTTTTCACTAATCTTTGATTTTTGGTGAGATATTGGATCATTTGAACATTTATTGATTTTTATTGAAGTTAAGAGGGAAAAATCTCTATTTATATGGAGCTGTTAACAACTCATAGACATCTGAAATGTGACCCCTGACTATACACTGCTTTTTGTAAGACATCAGACGCCAAAAGGTTGGAAACAACGGGTTTAGTCTTTAACAAAGCGTTGTATTTTAAAAAGCTTGTTATATTATCCATT
The DNA here is from genome assembly GCA_916701645.2 of Sebastolobus alascanus. Lineage (NCBI taxonomy): Eukaryota > Metazoa > Chordata > Actinopteri > Perciformes > Sebastidae > Sebastolobus > Sebastolobus alascanus. The sequence continues at coordinate 5,300,932 of CAKAOJ020000022.1, read as the reverse complement.
GTGTAAAATCTTCATCTTTAAGGTGACTAGTAACTAAAGCTGTCAAATAAATGTAGTGGAGTAGAAAGTACAATATTTCCCTCTTGGATATAGTGGAGTGGAAGTATAAAGTAGCATAAATTGAAATACTCAAGTAAAGTACAAGTACCTCAAAATAATACTTAAGTACAGTACTTGAGTAAATGTACTTAGTTACTTTCCACCACTGCACAAATCACATTTACATGGTGTAAATAACAGAAATGGACATCCCATCTCCTTTCATGTGATTTGTAATGATCTAAGCAGACTGGAATTTAGCAGTAACACTGTACGTAACACTGATCCCAGATTTGATGAACAGGTCAAGAGTATTTTCTCAGCATTGCCTTCTTTAGCTGAGAAATCTCTCCAGAATGAGATCATACATCTCACTTGGTGAAGTACAGAAACTTATCTGCATTTTTATATCTCCTCTTTTGGTTGATGGCAGCTCCCTTCATTCCTGCCTCAGTAAAGAGCTCCTCAGATCTTTGGGGCTTGTATAAAATGCAGCAGCAAAGCTTTCAGCCAAAAGCTGAGACACAAATTGAGTGTTGAGTGTTTTTCCAGCGGTTGCTTGATAGTTTTGGAACAGTCTTCTTAAAGATACCTGGCCCCAGAGAGGGAAAGAGAGGGGAGTGGAGGTTTGTGATGGGTTGCTTATTATATTTCCATTTATTTCTCTAAGTGGATTTAAATATAGGCCAGCACCACCGTGCAGTACACTTACTGACATTAGCTGAAATTTGAATCTAATTTCTTCCATAAAGAAACACATTTGAATAAATTTAAGTAAATACGTGAAAGGGGTTAAATCCAGTAGAGGAGGGTCATAACATGAATCTTGAAATAGATGGGATCTAACTAGGATGAAAAGAAGAAATTCAAATTGATGACAGAAATAGACAAACTGAGAGGACTGAGACAGCAGTCTGTGCTGCCCACCTGATAGCCTGCAGTATGATTCCCTTTATGCTGAGAGGGATTTTGAAGTCAGCAGGGAGCCTTGTTGATAAGCTGTGAACCTGCTTTGAATATGAATTATTTCACCCTGAGCAGCGTTTACGACGCTGGCTCATTTGGATTGATTTCGCCCATTGAAGGGTGTGCAGTTTTGAATATTTTACATCAACAGTACCCATTTGGATTCTGTAAATCAGCCATTGCTCATCATTATAAAGACAGAGGTTACTGGTGATTATTTATCAGAATGCTGCCATCGTAGCTCCAGCACCCAGTCTAGTTTTATCCAGTTTAAACACAGCAATAGCCAACCCACTCTCCAGATTAAAACATCAATATTGGATAATTCTTTAAACTCAGGATTTTGTCCAATTATAATATAGTATAAACCATAATTCATAAAGGCAGTGGCATTTAAGTTTTCAACAAAGTATTGTGCCCGAGCCAAGGAGGTGTTCAGTCTGGCTCTGTTTCCCACAACCCATTCAGTAATACTCAGGAGTATGCAGTCTTGCTCTACGTCCTCTAATCTCTAATCTAACATGGCAGGACAGCAGGCATGCAGGATGTAGGGTGGGAAATTGCCACTGGCTTCTGGCTACATTGAAACGACAGGAGTAGCATACTCTAAGCATTCTTACTGACCATTCACACATTTCTTTCTATTACGCTTCCAATGTCCACAAAATATATAAAACTAAGTTCATTTAAACCTAATATGAAGCTTCAGCTGTCAAATAAGTGGGTATCTTCCAAAGGTAGTTTTTTTATATTTTTTATTTAGGACAAATGCAAAATGGAATATGTGTACAGAGAAATGCATTTAACATTTTTGGTCTTTACATACCCTTCACCCATCCCTCCAATATCCAACACTGGAATTGCATGCAGGTTGCATTTCAGTTGGCACACCAAAAATTGCAGTTTCCGGTGACTGGATTATGATTCTGTTATGCACTCTGGGAAATGTGGTGAAGAATTACTCCCAGAATCTTGCAAGTTTAGGACAAGCCCAGTACATACAGTATGTGTGTAGAAGGGAAAAAGGGTGATTAAAATGGGGTTACTAGAAGAATGGAAGACCAGTTAAACTTTTGTTTAATTTGGGCCCAGACCTTAAATGTGTGAATGGCAACTAAATTCATTGAATGATGTGTTGGCCAACAGGAAGTTGGGCTACATACCAAAGCTTGAAGGGAGGACGATATGTAGGATTCAGCTTCAAGATGGTACCAACTATCTTGCTGTTCACTGAAGCACAATGGTTAGCTGTCCGGTAATAGCGTAAGAGGTTTGGAAGAGCGATCCTACCACAGCTCTGCTTCCTCTGCAATAATGAGCTACCCAAACACTGTTTCGGCAAATTGGAATGGTAAATCTGATTGTTTGATTAAGGCTAACGGACTTATTGGAAAACATTCACTTTTCTGGATATTCAATTTGTAATATGGGATCTACCATTTTCCATCAATATAATAGCATCTATTATCTCAGAGAGTGTTTAAGGGGCCTATATCTAGGGTTGGATATATGGAGCCTCATGTTTTGAGCTGTATTGCTTTACCTTTTGAGCCCAACACTACTAACAACTTTTCATCCCTGAAGTTCCAAAATCCCTTTAAGGAAAATAGCACTCACAGGTTCTTTGAATTAGATATTACAGTACAAACAACACAGACTATAAAAATCACAAAACACAAAAGACCTATCACACAACGAGACAAAATAGTACTTTTTCTTTTCAATCTGTCCATCTCTCTGACTCGATTTTCTAAGATCTTCACCTGCTCTTCCAGATGAACAATTCTAGCAACCATGGTCCGGTCCTTCCACGGCCTGATGCTCAATAGGATGCAGACGCACCCCAGGCACAACAGCCTAAATACCATGGTTTTTGTGTCAACACTGTGGTCGTTCAGGATTAGTCCAAAACAGGCCAATGCCATTCCCACTTTCAGCAGCCACCACAACCACCTCAGGAAGAAGGTGACCAATACATAGGCAAGAGCGATCGCCCCGTAGCATATGAGAAGCAGAAAAACCCACTGGGCGACAAAGATGACCCCTTCTGGTGTCACTGTGTTGACAGGAAGGCCAACTGTGGAGACATGGGAGGTGTTCATATAATTAGCTGGAATGTAAAAGGGATTTCAAGTAGCTAAAGTAAAAAGGTGTAAGATTGTGATCTTCAGAAATTCATAACCAAAATCTACTGACATGCAGTAAACCTGGGGGTTTAAGGGTCCCTTGGGCCCTGCAATCCTGCTTCACTCTTGAGACCAAATGTACCATTTGATCCACCATAAAGGTATAAATTGGTGCAAATTTACCCCAAATGTAGCCTGAACGTAAGGTTGACTCAAAGTCACTCAAGTCATTTAAGCACACTGTGTGTGGGGGAAAAAGTTGCCCACTGCCACAGATACAGTATGTGGTCTCAATCCCATCAAGCAGTGGAGCTTGTGGCATGTAGAACACAGTGGGACTGAGTTAGCAGCACAAAGGAATGCCATGCTGGTCCTTATATAATACTTTTATATTATAGGTAGGGCTGTCAAAGCTAATGCGATAATAACGTGTTTCTTTTAACGCCACTTATTTTTTTTAACGCATTAATGCAATCGATCTTTCAGAGGTTGTAGCGGGCTCAGTTTTAAAGCTAGAGTGGAGATACTGGTATCATATAAAACTAGAAAAACAAAGAAATCCATTGGTACCAACTATTGACAGAAATGTCATACTAGCTTGTCGCGAAGGAGGTTACAGTAAATTTCGTGCCAAACTTGCGCTAAATCGTGGCAAGGAAAAACTGGCATGGCCATTTTCAAAGGGGTCCCCTGACCTCTGACCTCAAGATATGTGAATGAAAATGGGTTCTATGGGTACCCAGTCTCCCCTTTACAGATTTTATGATAATCACATGCAGTTTGGGGAAAGTCATAGTCAAGTCAGCACAGTGACACACTGACAGCTGTTGTTGCCTGTTGGGCTTGAGTTTGCCATGTTATGATTTGAGCACATTTTTTATGCTAAATGCAGTACCTGTGAGGGTTTCTGGACAATATTTGTCATTGTTTTGTGTTGTTAAATGATTTCCAATAATAAATATATACATACGTTTGCAAAAGGAAGCATATTTGCCCACTCCCATGTTGATAAGAGTATTAAATACTTGACAAATCTCCCTTTAAGGTACATTTTGAACAGATACAAAATGTGTGATTAATTTGCGATTAATCACGATTAACTATGGATAATCATGCGATTAATTGCGATTAAATATTTTAATCGATTGACAGCCCTAATTAAAGGTATGTATATTACATAATTATGATGTATAATGATATACATCACATTTCCACTATTTGTGTCACTTGAGCTTATTGTCATTTTGAATGGTTGGGGTACAAATGTTGACTTGCAAGAAATGTACTTTACCTGTGAACTGCATCTGTTATGATAGAAAATGTTACACTGACACATACTTTGATTGGAATCATTTCTAATGATGACATTATAAATTATCTTTACCTTGGATTCCAGTAGCCTGCAGGAAGTGTGTAACATACTGTAAGAGCACGTTCAGACCACCGGCCAAACTTCCTGCCACAACATCCAGAACCTTAGAGAAGGTCTGGGACACGGTCTGGTGGGGTTGGGTGCACAGATATGAAAACATGATTTTATGGAGTTGGCTCATACTCTACAAGGCTGGGATCACATTGCTTTACCTTTAGGATTATTAGATTATACTGAACCTGAACCAGGAAGTAACTCGTCATTATTTCCCATCTTTTCACTTTCCTTTTACACTGAAATAGCTAGCTCTACCCAGACCTGTACGTATGTGTGTATGTAGCCTCATAGTACCACAGACACATATTTCAACATTCTATGGAAAATATATCACAGCAAGTCACATTAAAAAACAACATATATGTGTGTCATAGTAAGACCTTTCCTAGGATAAGACACATTGAAACATACCTTGATGTTTCTATCATATAATTACAGTAAACTGTGCAAACTGTAAAAAGTACAAAAGCGTATGGAACATATGAGATTTATTCACTACCTATATTGTAAAAGTATTTACATACATGTATTTTTTTCTTATTGTGGTTTGCATATATTTTAATCTAATAAATTAAATTGTTTAGAATATCTGCAAAAACAATTTCTGTCTATAAATTAGCCTATATCCATCTCTCACCTGTTGAAAGGCAAGTGCCATCTGCTTCCTTTCTTCCTCTACTGCTTTGTTGTCCTTAAACAATCCGACCAGTTCAGAAAGAATAGTTACAAGGAACAAAAACCGCAAACCAAAGTCTGATTGTTTAGCACGTACAGCCAAGTTAGAATCCATTATGATGATAATCTTTGCTCACAAATATACATTATAACAAGATATTCCTCTCAGTATAAATGTAAATGACCACACAGGCTGAGTCACAAGGTTGAGTCGCAGTTGTAAAAACTCTTAACTGCTCACTCAAGTGTACACGTTTAAGTTTGACAACATGAGAGAGCAAAGAATGACAGTGATTAACTTCCTCAAGGGGAGGAGCTGATTTTAGGTCCTCCACCCAGTGAAGCTATTTGTTTGTCATTTTCTCCACCTCTCTGTGGAGGAAAGCTGAGGGCTGGATATTCGCATAATTTACACAAAGCTGAGTGTGCTGTGTAGTAGTGTGATTTTGAGCTGTCTGCCCAGACTAGTTTCATTCCACATCGGTAGCAAATCCATGTAAACAGATGTATGAGCATAAGGCCCCCTGATTTGTCACTCTGCAGGCACCTTGGACCATAGAGGGGTATAAAACACATATCAACTCCAATTGGGGAAATGCAGAAAAAAATCTAATCCCTCTAATGAGTCATTTCTGTATACTCAGCAGTCTACCTGACATACAGCAACAAGTTAAGACACAGCAAAAGAACTGCAGAGTGCAAAAAAATAAGAGCAGTAACATGTTGAGCGTGGGAGGCAAGCTATCAGCTGACACAGCTGGCGCTTTCACATTAGGTACGATCGATCCGTACCGTGCCCGAGTACGATTGCCCCCCCCCCCCCCCCCCACTCCGCTCAGCTTTCACATTAGTAAATTTGTTCCGTACCCGAGTACACTTGCGTCATCATCCACGTGTATTTGTTTATGTTGAGATCAGCTGTTTTGGCAGCGGAGCATCGTAAAACACTTCCTTCAAACTTGACAGAAACAAAACAAAACTCACAAATACTGTCGTCGTTAGTCTTTCCAACAATCTACAACTCTGGTTTGGCCGAAATAAACTCTTATTTCACCGAGTTTGATGTGAAAATAGGCCGACTCTACACGTTGTCTACCCTTCACCCCGTCTCTCTCTCTCTCTCTGCGCACTGAGCAACTGAGCAGCTCTCGTTCTTCGCAGACAAACCATCAAATTAGCTAAATAAAATAATAAAAATCACTCAACCCCATCACCTATTGTTTATATTTTAAGGAACCACTCGCCGAACCACTTTTTTTTTTAGTTAAATCAGCTTCTTTAGAGGACTTAATAGCCCTCATTTAAATCATTATGTTCTAAAAGTTGTAAAATTAACTAATAGCCGAATCCAGAGTTGTTTTCCTCGGCTTATAACATATCCGGTTCTGCCGGCTTCCTGCTAGCTGTATGCGGCTGTAATAATGGATATTGGCTGAAATTCATCACTTTTATTATCTTATAATACACCCATGGGCTGTATGCTGTAAGCCTGTACTGTGGTGGATGTATTAACGTCTCTGTTCCCAAACAACCGGCTATCGGCCAGTAGCTAGTGGTGCTAGTAGCACGACATACACAGAATTTTATGTAGTTGTAGGCTATTTACAATCAAATTGTACATCTATTTTGGAGGTCCTTGACATGAAAAAGTTTGAGATTGCTCTCAAAATCTTTGTGCTGGATTTTTCTAACTTCCATTTATATCCATCGTTCACTTCATGCCCCTTTGGGAAGCGGCCAGGAAAAAAGTTTAATAAATAAATGAGTAAGTAAATAGTAATAATAGTATGCATACTTATATTTTTTTTGTTTAACACATGCCATTCCGATAGACATTAAATATGACAATAGAATAGATATAAATTTGTTTTACTTTTGTTCGGCACTTTGTAGGCAGACGTTTTACTGGCGTCCGGTGGTCGTTTTTCAGTCCAAAATGGCGGAAGCGTAGCTTTGCTGCCGGGCGCTGACGTTGCAATAGAACAAGCAATTAGCTTTCACTTCTTATCAATATACGTTCTTTGACTCAACTCCACCATGTGCACATCTCCACGCCTCAGGCTGCCCCTTGAGGTGCTAGAATCTTTCTACACCTGCACCGTAGAGAGCGTCCTGACAGCCTGGTTTGGGAACAGCACCAAGAGGGATCACCTGGCCCTGCAGAGGGTGGTGCGGTCAGCTGAACGTACCATCCGATTTAAACTGTGAGGGCGAGGACTGAGTGAATCATAAAAGACCTCCATCACCGCAGCAACAGCTCTTCTCTCTGGTGCGGTAGGGAGGCGCTACCACTGCCTCAAGGCCAAAACAGAGAGGATGAGGAGTTTCTTCCCTCAGGCCATCCAGGTCCTGAACCACTGATTTTCACTTATCTATAACTCACTACATATAATTTATAATCCATAAATATAATCCATCCACCTGTCATTCATTGCTTATGTTATATGTAACTCAAATATACAACCTCACAGAGCCACAAGGATGGCTGTATGGAATCCTATTTTTTCTCTGCAATCCTGTTTCACTTCCAGTAAGGTGATGTTTAGAGCAGCTCTAAACATCATTGAAACATTTAATTATTTATCTGTCTGTTTATCCATTACAGGAAAGCCCATTATGCCCAGACCTGCCAGTTACACTGCATCTTTGAGCTATTAGTCAAGGTCATCTTGGCTAAACTGTGTCAAAAGGTGTGTATGTGTCACTGTTGATGTGAATCCTCATCGGTTCAGCCTCAAATATACTGTATACGAATGTGTGTGTATGTTTGCTCTCACAGTTTTGTCTGGCAGTGTACCAGATGTGTCTCACATAAACCAAGGGATTTGTTTTTGCTCTTAAATTTTTGGTCTACTGTGGCAGTTTCAGGCAAAACACAATGGATCAGACAGCGTTTGTATGTTTAATTCATATGAAAAGAAAACAACATTATTATCTTCGGATCACATGAACCTTGTTGTCAGAGACGCTAATTGAAACAGACCTGATGTAGCCGCTGTCTACCTGTATCAGCCTGGTGTTTCATCAACCTGTCCTCTCCTTTTAATTCCACTCCTGTGTTCACCGTCCCATTTCCTGTCCTCCACGAGATGTTTCCCCGCTGTCAACATCTTTTCCTCTCTTTTTTCCCCACCAAATGCCTTCCCTCATCTTCTTCACCTCCTCTTTTCATTATGCTGACTGTCCATTTTCTGCTCTCTTATTTTCTCAATTTGCTCTTTATTCCATCCTGGGTGCTGGGTGTTAATCTGTCTATTCACACCATCCTCTGAGAGGGCAATTAACCTGATCAAAACTTGCAAGTGCTGAGATCAAACACAATTCAGCAGGGGAGGGTTGTAAGAGAATCATAGAGAGAGGAGAGAGACTGGGAAATCAGAGGAGAGGCAGAAAAGAGAGAGAAAAAGTTGGACAGGACCATCGGGTGGAACCATCGGGTGGGACCTTCAGGTGCGAAAGTGTGTGTTCAAATAGCTGAGTGACTCACTGCTCCTCTCCTGCACACCACTGCTCATCAGACCCGGCTGCACGCCGGTTGCTGCGATCTCATCTCAGCCCCTCTTGCCTGTGAGGGATTAAACTCTTAATCTGCCAGACTGAGGCTCGCTATTAGTATGGACAGGAATGCGGTTGTCTTTGTGTTTTCTGCTGCATGTGTGTGCTGGCTTCTGGTGTATCGCACTGGTTTGTGTGTGAGATGGCAGCTGCAGGTATATGGTTGTGTGTGAGATGGCAGCTGCAGGTATATGGTTGTGTATGAGATGGCAGCTGCAGGTATATGGTTGTGTGTGAGATTAATAAAAAACAATGAGGCAGGGACACAGAGAGGGTGCTGGGGGTGGTGCAACACATAAACCAGTTAGCCGGTTCAGTGTTGGAGGACCCGGGTGTTCTCTATCTACCACCTGTGCAAAATCTGGACTGTGGGGGTGTGACTGTTTCTGTATGTCTGTATGTGTGTGTGGCAAAGCATGAGAAAATGACAGACAGAATTAAAAAGGAATATTGCATTACTATCTCAGTGGGGCAGATTGCAGGGCGCCTAATCCATTCAGCTGTGACTGAAACGTCGTCTCCTTTGTCAGAAAAAAAAGGCTGACTGAGAACTAATAGCCCAGCGTGTGTGATCAGTCTCATGTTGCATACACTAACCAGCCCGGGGCATATGCTGCACTGTAGGTTAATGAGTAGTGATGGAGGGATTCAATAAGCCCAACGTCGCTGTTCGTAGCACACACACACACACACACACACACACACACACACACACACAGAGGCCCCCACCTCTTCATTCTCCATCTCCACCCTCACTAATGTTTTGTCTGCTCCGTTAGCAGTCATGAGGGCCTGGACAAAGTGTTTGCTTGTTTTAGCAGTTCCCTCAGGCGCATGCAACCTAATGAGCTGCCTCTCAAGGACAGAGTGGGTGTGTGAGGCCAGCGACGCAGATAAATCTGCAAGCATATTGATATTATTCTTCCTCTGAACTTTAACCTTGAGCAAATTTGGTCCCAGTGTTGCAGAGGTTGGCGTGATACAGCAGGTGCTGATCTGGAACAGTCAGTGTTTTCAAAGTCAGCAGTGAGCACTGACGTCTATTTACATATGACACGGCCAAAAGTTTGGCCAGCTGTTCAGTGTCACTTAGATTTATCGCTGTCCTTCCTACTACTGTGGGACACAGGTCTGTGATTGTATCTGTGGCATTCAGTCAGTTTTTATTACTGTATCATACCAATCCAGACTGTATAAAAATGGACGACATGACAGTTCCCCAAAAGTGAAGGTGGTGTTTTGAAGGTAACCCCCAAATTACGAAAACTTGGAAAAACTCTTGCGAGACTCGCTGCCAAACAACCAATCCTAACCTAAACTATTCAAGTTCAATGCCTAACCTTAACCATCTTGTGAGAGTTTCACAATTTGTACTTTATAGACACGACCAAAAGTGAAGCCAAAACATCTTAATCGCCCCCTGGTGGCTGGCTGCAGTATAGGTCATAAACCCGCCCCCCTCCGTGTTAGTGGATGGGATAAGGGCAAAACTGAAAAGACAAAGTACACATTAAATACATTTTTTCCCAAAGATGGTTTCTGTCTTTTTAGGTAGTGCATGCTGATGTATGTTCAAGTGTTCATTTTTCTGATAATTTTGGTTTTAATTAGTTATTTGATGCCATGAAAAGGGGGTGAGACAGCTGCTCTGAGTGAAGTAGTCGCGGAAATGTACGAGAGAGGAGATGTGTGTAATAGAACATGTGTCAATTTGATTATAAATGTAGTTATAGAGATATTATGGTTAGTTGTTGTGTCTTTCTAGCCATACAGCTACCGTGGGGCTAACGTAGCAGCTAGGCAGCTCACGCTCACAAGCCGCGGCCGTGCTTGGCTCGTGAATGGCCCGCGCAGGTGTGTGGATGGGACCTTGAGCCCCCGATCACTACTGCGCAGACTCTGGCTCCAAATGACATCAAAATCTCAAGATGGCAGCTCCCGTATCTGGGATATTTTGGCTTCACTCTTTGTACAGCGGGAGGAAGTGGATCCTCCAGTAATACAGAAACCATTAAACATTAAAAGTACTTCTATGCTTTCAATAACATTTATTAGGAAAATTTACAGATGAACTGTACACCGAAAAGAGCTGCTTTAAGCCTGAAGTTATCCTGATGAAGGACTTTTCCGCCCTCATCTTTAAGTCTTTCTCCAAGTAAGATTAGATCAGATCAGATAAGCCTTTATTGATCCCCAGAGAGGAAATCCAGGTGTTGCAACAGCACCAGGACAGAAGATAAATAGAGAGAAGTAGAGAAAACAAATAATTAGAAGTATATCAAGTAAAAATAAAAAAAACTATAGATGAGCTAAAAAAAAAACCCCCACAATTACAATACGGTTGTAATTTTAAATTACTAATAAAATTTAATTTAAGCAATAATAAAATCAATTTAAATGTCAGTCTTTGTGCATCATCCATATTCACAAAATCAATTTCTGCATTTATCTTAGTATTGTGCGGTTCCCAGTGAAAATGACAATACAAAACAAAATTTGCATTTTATATTCTGTATCATTCAGACAGCTCATTGAACAAAACGGCTTCTAGTATATGTATCCAGTTTCATCATCAGTGGGAACATTACCAGACCTCAGTTGGGCACATAAAAATATTTTCACTATAGGTACAATGAGTGGTATTATCCTACTTTATGGTGTTTTCTGTAATGACATCATTTCACTATTTGTCTGCCTCTTTTTCTTTGTTTTGGTGTTAATTGTGACAGTAGTGTTATCGGACTCAAACTGTATGTAACATTTTGACTGAGTTGGTGCTTCAGTTCCCAGCAGATTCAGAACCAACCTTTAGTGAGGTAATCTGGGAGGTAACCGCGCCCCCTGTTGCGCGTGAAGCGATCAGGGCAGGAAACATGGTTGAGAGCATCTCCTCAGTGTCCTTGAATTTCATACCATCTAAAAGGGAACGTGGCGATTTCGAGTGAACACTGAAATCCATACTCTCTGGTAAAATGCCATCTTTGTCTTATCGGGAGATCACATACTCCGCCTGTCGTCACCTTTACGCAAACTTGAACTTGGGTACTCGAAGTCTCCTCTGTTGCGCACCACGGCTCCGACTCCCCCCCTCCCCTCCCTGCCCCTCCTCCTCCTCCTGCAGCACCACTAACCGAGCTGTAACGGGACACTTTCAGCGCACCGAACCTTTACCCGCCGCTTACATCTCTGGTATGTTCAGACTCTCTGCGCGCCTTACGCCGGCGTGGATGATGCGGACGCCGGAGGAGAGATATTCCTGTTATTACAACATGTGGCGGTTGGGAATGATCGTTGACACCCTGATTTGGTGTTGAATGATCGGAGGGACTGCAAGACGACAAAGGGGAGTTCACACCGAGCTGATCTGGCCGTCTGGAGATGAGTGCGGGGCTCAGGATGGTAAGGCTGCACTTCACAAGTTATATACTGATGCCTGCGGGGGTTGTGCTTGCAGCTGGATATTTGTCTGAAGTTGTTATGCTGTGACAATACTTAAAAGGAGGAATGCTGGTGCCGTTTCATCTCACCAACGCTGCAACATACAGTAGGACAAGACAAATAGTCACAGATAGCCAGTGTATTTGATCTAGTGGGTGTTGGGTGTGTACTAAAATGCGAAAGCAAAGTTGTTCCCTTTTTAAAACGATTTGTAAAATAAGAAAGGGGTGTAATATTGCCCTCTAAACAACATCTGACTTTGACTTTTAGGCGTCCCATTATTTGTTTTTCTCTCCACGAAATCATCGAAACGTGATTTGGTAACGAGAATCTAATTAATCGCTCAATTTATGCAATCTCAATTAAAGGTCTAAGATTAATATGCAGTAGTTCCGCTACCCTGTGTGTGTGTGTGTGTGTGTGCGTGTGTGTGCGCCTTTGCAAGTTCAGAGAGAGAGAGAGAGAGAGAGATAGAGAGAGAGAGAGAGAGAGAGAGAGAGATGTCTATATGCTACATTGAAGCATCCCAATCCATATGAGACGCTTGGCCCTCCACCAGCTTCAGCTTCAAATGCAGTCAGTGATTTCCCCATGAATATGATATAAGCTCTCTGACTGAATGCTGAATACAGTATGAACCCACCATAGAGAAAAAAAGCAAGTAAAAAGTATTGATTTGACTTTAGTACATGCCCAAATTTTCATATAACTTAAAGTTTTAGTTCAATAGTAGGGGAGAGCAGGGTCGGTTGGTACACTTTTGTACCGACACCAAATAACCTTCCATTACTCACAGACCGCTTGAACAGTAATGAAAATAATTTAATCCCTGGACAGATACATGTGCCTGCTAACAATTTATCACTTTTTTTAGAGCCCAACCCAAACATGAAAGGTACAATTTTGTTAAATGTACAAGGAGTGCATTTTCCAAAAATTCTGCCTCCCCGGGACGGTTGGGACAGTGGGTCGGGTGACTTTGTTCTGGGCTAAAAAAAAAAATATAATTTAAATTGAAAAAATTGCAGTCTAAATTTAAATACCTTATATTTACAATGTAACTTGTTTACACATTTCTTTGAGATAAAAGAAAATATTTGTAAAATTATTATATTTCCATAAATTACTGAGATATGGAATTTGGCAAAAAAAAAAGGGTTTCTGACTGGCTGCCACTTGAGTAAACATTCACTCAGTAGGTCTTATTCAATTAGGAAAAGCCTTTGTCTTGTTTTTGTTGATTTGTAACAAGGTAGGAACTATAAACAATACTGTCCCAACCGTCCCAGTGAGAGCAGGCACGCTTTGGACTCCTATGCCAGCTACCAACAAACATTCAGACAGCTAACACAAGCATCAACTGTTAGGCCAGAAAACCAGCTTTCCAAAAATATCGTTTTTGTATGTGGCATAACTAAAAACAGTACGGCAGAAGAAAAATAACAAAAGAGCCTAAAATGTACCTACACGCTGTAGATTTCAAAACTGTGAATAAAATGTGAGTAATAGTCAGAGGGTCTCCACTTTAAGGTTGAAAGGGAAGAGAGTGTGGATGAGTCTGAGCATGTTGAATAGCGTAGGCATAGTTACTTTCTAACTTGCTAAAAAGGCTCTGTGCCAACAGACCGATGTTTACAGAAAAAGAAAGACTACATTCCACTTCCTCTGATATCCTTCCCTCTCCTGTCTGTCATCTGTGTCCAGCGGAGAACCCAAGGAGGTCGAGCAGAGCTGATAACACCAGTGTGCTGCTAAAAACACCTCCTTCAATTAACTTTCCACCGAGAAGAAAAACCGGCCACATCCACGGGGAATACAAATCGATTAATAAATAGTTTATCATGCTCTCCTCCCCCTATGAGGTGGAAATGAAACACCAGCATTCGTGACAGAAGTGATTTATTGGGTTCCTCCAGTACAGTATCCTATCTCCCTGGATCTGAATTAGTGACGCATGTTGGTGCGGTCCAATGCTTCAAACTGTCTGCGCTGTCCAGTCACACGTTCAGTGAGCCTGTGGGTACTGTAGATAGACACTGAGCAGAATAATCTCGATACTGATGATATTCTTATTCTGTAATGAGCAAAATATGTAGTGCTACTGTACCTCTGACAAACAGGCCTGTAAGACTGCGGATCTGTATTGGTCTTACAGGACACCATCAGGGCTGGTAGTCAGGGCTAGTCACAGTGACAGATGAGTGTTGCATGTGTTGCACCTATGTGTGTTTAGAAATGATTAGAGTCTGGAGATCAGTCAGAGATTCTGGCTTATTAAATTGCAGTGGCATGTGTAGAAAATCTTTTATAGTTTCATATTCGCAACAAAAGCTGGCAGGAGAAAAGTGCAGGGCACCACCCAAATGTAAGTCATCTTTATTGTGAGCAGCTGGATACGAGAAGCGACGGAACAATGAGTCTCTGAGGATGATTCCAGCTGTTTCAAACTATGCCTTATTCTTTCATCATTTGCCACCATTGCACTCGATACTAAAACTGTTCTCACCCGCTGCCTTTTACAGAGTGGCTTTTATCTTGAAAGGTTGTGGAGCTGGTTGAATGTACTCCTATCTGTCACTCGTAAAATGTGTAAAATATCTATATATCAAAACACACCTTCAAAAATTCTGAATTGTGCAATTATTAAAGGGACTCTATGTGAGAATCAGAAATTGCTTGTTAACAGCGACACCTGTGGTCGTTAAGTCAACGAAAGTCAGCGTCCTGTTGGTCGCGCTCGCGCTTGTGCTCGCTCTACATGGACATGAACGAGCATCGGTCAAAACAGTGGGGCGAAACACGTCAGCTAAAACCACAATATCACTCTATATTTCACCTGCTTGGCAGTAATGTTAGCTGACCGGACGAGGGTCTCTCCATGAATCAATGCTGATCCTCGTGCTTTTCCTGCCTCAGCCTCCCGACCGCGGCCGGAGGGAACAGGGGAGACACCGGAGTTTTGGTCGGAGACGATAACGTTACTCGCTCCGGAGCCCCGTCACTTCACAAGACACGGGAAACCTCTGTTGGTCTGGAGGAGCTGCAGCATTTATTTCTGCACAAAAGTCCACTGTACAGTCTCTAGATATTCTCAGAGCTAAACTAACTCTTCTGCAGTGTGTAGTGTGCGCGCATGCACGTGAGAGGTGGAGCGAAAGAGCGAGTGAGAACGAGCGCGTTGTGTGAGTGAAGGCAAGCAGGCAGAGGAGCAGAGACTCCGGCCTTGGAGACCAAGACTACGGTTTCCCCCGCGTCCTCCGACCGCGGCCAACACTGTTTTGCAAGACGGGCTTCACAAGATATAACTTTGCGGTTTTGGTGCTTCCGTGTAGTTTGTGTTGGAGTCTGAGTCTGAACAGCGTAGCCACACGCGGGCGCGCATGAGACACCGACCCGCAATGATTTATACGTGTAAGAAGTTACTAACAGTACCTTTACTAAGACATACAAGAGTGTAATAGACCTTTTTCATTAACACATATAATCCTGTTTAATTAATATTCTCAGTGAAAATAGACATTAAGTGGAAGTATAGGCAGAATATTTTTGGCATCATTGGGCAAAAATTCCATAATATCCTTTCAGCATATTGTTTTTCAAGTGTTCTGAGAGATAACTAGACTTCTGCACCTCCTCATGGCTCGGTTTTCTTTTCGGGCTTTAAAAAATCTAGTTTGTGACGGGAGACTTTAGCCAATCACAGGTCATTTCAGAGAGATATCGTTCCTATTGGCTGTTCATTCAACGGAGGCAGCTGTCAATCACTCGGAAACTCCGATCAAACGGTCAAACTAGGCAGCGCTGATCAAATATGTTTAGCTGTAAAATGAGAAAGTTTGCTTGGTATTTCCTCAGCTAATCTCAACATGGTGGCCGGGTCACAAACTTTCTAATTTTACAGCTAAACAGTACACTACAAGATGTTTCTGAAAACATTTGAGGTGAGAAATAGGCATTACAGTAACAGAATATTGATTCATATTTGATCAGCGCTGCCTAGTCTGACCGTTTAATCGGAGTTCATGAGTGATTGACAGCTGCTCAGAGACGGAAGGCTCCAGCTCGACTCTGATTGGTTGTTTTCTTCCGGTCTGTGAAATCTTGCAGATGCCATTAGGAGCACCAGAGGACACAGAGGTACATGATTTTTTTCAGACTACCTTTCTCATGCACTACTGTCAGGATATAGTGACCGTTTTATAATTATATTTTTTTTTAATCATATTTGCTCAAATTCTACCTACTGCTGCTTTAACAATGGCTAACTGGATTGCAGCCTGTGCTTTCACTGCTATGACCGTCCGAAAAGTAAAAAATGTCAACTGTGAAAAAAGGTCTATTGACAATTTTTTTTCCAGTCGCCAGTCTGACTTCTATATGCCGGCAGCTGGTCTTAATGTAAGTAACTCTGCAGTAGATAAATAGACAAACTGTAAGTTAATCGCAGTGACTAAATTACAAATAAATGACAAATAATGTGATAATAGAACCCAGTTTGAAATTAACACAACTATTTAAGGCTTTGATACACAGCGAACCATTCTGGGCAACTGTAACGCCTGACTGTGCCAATAAGTTTCAGGGCAATTGCATTGCCAAGAAAAACATTTTGGACCCTGCGTTTCAGTGTCTGTTGCTACGTAGGATCGCTGCCCATCCACAGCAGCCAATAACTCACTCTGAGTGTGAATAACACCACAGACCTGAATGTTCTTTTCTACTTATTCCTTGTATTTTCTAACACCCGTATTAAGTACAACCAGCCAGGCTGTTGTTGATGTGAGTGTAAATTCCTTTGCTATCCGGTCAAGTCCTGCGCTGACCACACTGACGGGCCATTTATAGCAGCAGAGAAAGGAAGTGAAAGAGGAGGGTTGATCCTACAGCACTGCAGTCTGGTTGAGGTGTGCTGTCTCCGTGTCTTCCTCACCCTTTTCTGTCTTCACACATGTCTCTTTCCAAGTCTTTGCCCATTCGTTCTCTGAATAGCGAAACCCGCCTAAATCTCAGTACATCCTGGCTCCATTCTGACATTTCTCTCTCTCTCTCTCTCAGTGCCTGCATGATGCCACCGCGGCTCTATAGCCCTCCCTAATCCTGCTGCGGCGACACAGAGGATCCCCCTCCGTCCCAGGACACCTCCATGACTCATCCAGCTCATCCTCTGCATCTATCAGCCACTGATCAATCCTAACCCACTCCCTCTATTGGGGGGCTTTCCAGACTCTCGCCTCAGACCCGGATTACCCTCTGATCTGATGCTGAATCCTGACACGCCAACTAGTCTATCGTGGACCTCTGACGGAAATGTCAAAACTCACCCACATTCAAATGTGACAGCAGGATTCCCGATACTCATCATTCCTCTCCTTTCTGGGTTTTTGCCTTGCTGTTGGAAGCCAAAGCCATAGATCGTCTGTCATTGAGAAAGAACTCCTTGTTATGAGGGGTTCTGAGGCCAACAAGACTGAAAGCTACAGCCATATTCATGCTCAGCTTGTCTACAATAGACCTTGGCTGTGGCAGGGAAGCTTTTCTCATGTGCAAGCTTTAACATAAGTTGTTGGAGGTTGCGATACAGAAAGGACTGCTGTGTCCCGAGACGAAAAAGTTGTATCTGTAGACTTTTTCCTGCCTTCATTACGTGGTCTGAGCTGCCCAGTCCGGAGCAGCGCGCTTTCCAGATGCTGCCATGCCCATCATCAGCAACGCCAACCATGACTTCAGCAATCTGTCAGTCAGCGATGACAGCAGTCTCGACCGCATCTTCACAGAGATCCCTGAGACTGAGACCATCAAGGTATGAATACGATTCTCACTAAAGTAAAATAAAAAGGAATAAAAGAATGATATCAAACAAGTGATCAAGTTGTTCAGGCATATTTCAGATGCGCATCCAATGAAGCTTTTCATTGTTCACTCTCCAGGGTGTGTACTACCAGAGGGCTCAGCTCATCCGTCGTCCAGAGGACCTGGTGTCCGTCGACCACGCCTTGCTGGCGGTGATCAACGTCGGAGGAAACCGCTACACCTTCCCCTGGAGCACCCTGGAGAAGTTCCCCCTCTCACGACTTGGCCGCCTCCGTGGCTGCCGGTCGCCCGAGGACATCGCCCGCGTCTGCGACGACTACGACGAAGCCCACAAGGAGTTCTTCTTCGACCGCTCGCCGTCCGCCTTCAGGGTCATCCTCAACTACCTGGCCGCGGGGAAACTGCGCCTGCTGCGGGAGATGTGCGTCCTCTCCCTGCATGACGAGCTCACCTACTGGGGCGTGGAGATGACGTACATGGAGCGCTGCTGCAAGAGGAAGATGTACACGAAAATCGAGGAGATGAACGAGTTGGAGCGGCGCGAGGAGGAGTGCAGGCAGAGGAACGCCATGCAGCGCGAGCCGGTGGAGGAGACAAGGTATCGGAGGGTGATGAACTGGCTGAGAGATATGGTGGAGAACCCGCAGTCTGGCGTACCGGGGAAGATCTTCGCCTGCCTGTCGGTGATCATGGTGGCAGTGACTGTCATCAGCTTGTGCATCAGCACCATGCCAGACCTCAGAGAGGAAGAGGACAGGGTGAGTGAACCAGTGTGTTTGCATGTTGTGAATGTAGCTGTCAGCAGCACAGGGCCCTGAACCAAAGTCAAACTGATACTAAATAATCAATTATAATACCTGAATGGGGCCCATAAATTCAAGTTTTGTAGTAAGATGCCTGCAGCGACTGTCAGTGAGATTTATCACGAGTGGTGTGAGTGATTAGAGCTTCTCACAGTTCCTCCCTGCTCAAAGACACGGTCACCATGAAGTAACAGAGCTGCTCATCATAACTTAACATGACAAACTGGATGCTCATTATCTCCAACGCTAACTTTGTTTCCTGGAAACTAACGTTGAATTTTATCACCTTGTGTGCCTACAGTATGTCAGTGTATGTCAGCGTTATCAGTATGTCAGAAAAATACCAAATGTGTGAGTCTTGTTTTATTCATTTCAGATCGAGGCAGACACTGTGATGCTGCAAAAAGTCAGGCTTCAAATTTCTCAAATATAAGAACTCCTGTCGTCACACCCTCTTAAATACCCCCATGGGATGCTGCAACTGTGTGTGTGTGTTGTCGTGCATGTCCTGTGATCTGTGGCTACCCGTGGCAGCGTGGGATAATGAAGCCAGAGCTGCTCACTGAGGCCTGTCCAGTATCTGTCAGTAAACACTGGGGAATAATGAAATGGGCTTACTGTATCTCACACGAAAGACATGTGCACGTGCACAAATGTGCACATCAGTAGACAGACTCTCACAAATTTGCACATGGAAAAACACACACAGACATGCAGTGGCAGTCACGTGCCCACACACACACACACACACACAGTCACATGCACACACACACAGTCACATGCACATACAATAGTAATGAACTCATCCACTGTAACCGATACGGCTCTCTCTGAATTTTTCACACATTTAGTCTTGAGTCTCCTGTTCCATTCTAACTAAAATCTTACAGCAGCATATCCACTGTTCATTTATGATCGGTTTTCTCATTACATATACGTTTCGCCTGCAGTCAAAGATTTTATCCTTCTTTATATTTACAGCAACTTTGCCCTGTCTGTTATCCCTGCATCAGGAAAAGGTTGCCCTTTTTAATCCCAAGGTGCCTTTAAATAAGAAATAGATTTAAGACTCAAGATGTTTAAAAGAAAGAAAATAAATAGTTACTATAAAAAGACATAAAATACAATTCAATAAAATATAATAACAAAGTATAAGAAGCAATAAAAAATATCCATTTAAGAAAAAACAATAAAGAGGTTCCATATTTCAGGAGTGGGATTGCATTTTGTGTGTGCATCACAGACCGTATATAAGAAGTGACGTCACTGTGATGTCACCCATTTGTTTGTGGACTGCTGTTTTGAAGCCTCGAGTTCGCCATTATGTCGTTGCCATCTTGGTTTTTGGCTGTCGCCATATTGTTTTTTTGTAACCGGAAGTGACACGAGAATGTGGAAATACGTACAACCGAACGCTGAATAAGACGTTTTTAGGCGACCAAAATGTTAATATTAACATTCATGAATTGAAAACACACTGTAAAAGGGTTAAAGTTATAAGACAAAAATACGGACAACTCCCAGACAGGGTAGTGGCTAGAAGGGAGCCCCCAAACTTGGGAAACTCTTGTAGGTCGATTGTAGGTCGTCAGGCACCGAGTCTGGCGAGAGTTTTTGAAAGTTTTTGCAGATCTCAGATCAGATTTCGCGATTTGCGGGCTACCTTCTAGACACGATCCCCAGACAGGACAACGCCGTCGTAAAGTAGCGACCTGTCAATCACAAGGTAGCCACGCCCTAAATCATACCCTCTCTAAATGGGACCATAATTTACTAAATGAACATCGTGTTGTATTGAAGAAGACTTGAAACTAGTGATTGAGACCATAAACTCATGTTTACAATGTTTACCGAGGTAATAAATCAAGTGAGAAGTAGGGTCATTTTCTCATAGACTTCTATACAATCAGACTTCTTTTTGCAACCAGAGGAGACGCCCCCTGCTGGCTTTTAGAAAGAATGCAGGTTTAAAGCACTTCTGCATTGGCTTCACTTTTCAGAGCCGGAGGTTACCCACTGGTGTGTATGTTTGTATGTGGTGTGTGTGTGTGTGTGTGTTGTGTGTATGTGTGTGTGTGTTATTTATTTAGGAGTCTTAAGGCCTTGGGGGAAAAAGCTGGTCTGCTGGTGCGTGCTTTGGGGGTCCAGTACCTCCGACCTGAAGGCAGCAGGGAGAACAGGCTGTTTTGTGGGTGTGTTGGGTCCTTAGTGACCTTCAGGGTCTTCCTGAGGCATCGCTGGGTGTACAGCTCCTGCAGGCTGGGAAGTATATATAGTAGTATATGAATATACAGTATATAGTATATATGTAATATATGTCCTGTGTGTGTAGAGACTAGTTGCTGCAAGAAAATTCTACACACCTGTTCAACAGCTGTTGAGGAGTCGTCAACAGCAGCACCCATGTATTGATTTTGATATGAGCAGTCACAGGCAGCCGAAGGATCAAGTGCAGGAGGGTGTGATACTGGAGAATTTAGGGAGGTGGAGGAGAGCGCCGGTTGCAGAATGCTCGATGAGTTGAGAAGGCTCGCTGCCAGGAGGAGTCCGGTAGTCGGTGACAGTCATAGGAACACAGATGGACAGGATTGGCCAGAGTCCCCGGGTCTGATTCATCAAGTGCTGTAAACCATCCATGACTGGATGGTGCCATATGATAGGACAAATCTGTAAGAATTAGCCTGTAGGTAAAAAGCACAGTGGAGTCAGATGCCATTTATTTTCTGTACACTGACAGCAACGACAAGGTTCACAACAAAAGAACCAGATATACAGTCGGATACAGAAAACAAGCAGATATTCAGGCAGCAGAAGCAGAGACACTGTACACAAGTGTTGCTGAATTCAAAGAGATTGTATTTCCTGATATTACAATTGCATTTGAGATGCTGACAGGAAATTGGGCTTTCATGCTTGTGAATCTCTCAGGTAAACCGAGTAGCAGTGATGGGGCTGTTCTCAGGGGCCAGTACTTTTACACAAACTCCTCGCACACCCAACCTTTACATACATACATATACTCGCCATTGTCATACTGTATTGATTCCTCCTGATAAGAGCGTTTCAGGAAAAAGCACTTTTCTGAAACTTTATACTGCTGTTTGTATGTGTATGCATGTTTGTTTGGCTGTGTCTGACATCTCCATGTCTTGTGAGGACATTGTAGGTTGTAAGGACATCTTGGGTGTGCGTGCGTGCGTGCACGTGTATGGTTGTGTCTGACATTTCACCGCCTTGTGAGGACATTGTGGGTTGTAAGGACATCTTAGGTGACAGTTCACTGCCGCGTGATGCTTAATGTCGGTTAACGGTTATACGGTTAATTATTAACATCCCTAGACTGACTTCTCCATGCCTCGTGAGGACATAGTAGGTTGTAAGGACATCTTAAGTGTGTGCGTGTTTGTATAGTTGTGTCTGACGTCCACATGCCTTGTGAGGACATTGTGGGTTGTAAGGACATTTTAGGTACTGTAACTCTAAGAAAAACAAATCCATCCTTTCATGTTTTGGTCTCTGCATGCTCCTGAGTTTCAAACTAGACTTGGGTGTTTGGCTACTGATCTCCACCCGCACCGTCCGGCTAGCCTGCCCTGGCAGGAGCAGCAGGACTCCTGTCATCTTTAATTCACATGGCGCCGCTGTTTGTCTCTGTCTCTGGTCTGCTTTCTGTTGGAGTGGGCCAAAATTCCCTCGTCCACTCATCATTCATCCTGTTTTTCTGCCTGCCTCGGTTTGGGCTAGGAGTGTGAAAGGAGAGATAGAATAAGTGGGAGATGGAGGAGGAGAACAAAAACAGGATATGTCTGAGAGAGATGGACTGCAAGAATGTGCTTTGGAGAGAGAATTAAAAAGGGAGAATGGATGAGAGTGAGATTCTGGTTGGTGAAAAAAAGCAAGAGATAAACAGTGCTTCATTTTCCCCTTCTCCTGCTCTCCTCTGTCTATATCTATGTAATGTGTTTCTGCTTCTCCTCAGTTGATCCCTTCTATCAAACAGTATATCACTATGAACTAAATGCTTTAGGAGGGGCCTTTATCTCACGGCTCAGTTTCAAGACCCCCGATAATAACCACTCCGTCATTCCTCCATCCCCTGCTGTGGGTGTGTATCTCTCCACTGTGTAAGTGCTCTGCTCTTTATGTAAAAACTCTCCATATAATTCTGGAGTCACTATTAGTCCATCCGGCTGTTTACAGTTGAAACATTTAGACGGGAAGAACAACCTCCCTTGATGTATTTCAGAAATGCAAATCGATGCATGAAATATTGATATAAAGTCAGGGAGTCAAAACGGTAGTGGCTTTCTAGACCCAGCTGATAGAAAGGTTCAACTGCCTCAGGAGTTTGTCGGGCTGTAGCTAGTGTTTCAAATTTGATCATTGTGGACATATATGAAAAATGTTTCAAATTAAGAAAGTGGACTGGAGTCGTACTTGAATATCTAGAAGTTTGTTACCAAAACTAAAAGGTCCAAGGTCATTCTGTAAACATCACATTCTTCCAACACAGATTGGAATGTACGTACACAGCATGATTTGGACGTCTTGTTTTCACTCCTCACTGTAAAAGACAGCTCAGATTTGTTCAGATTTGTTTGTTGATGCTGTGTTTATTGACAGCTTGTTTGTTGGCAGGATTTAATGCCTTTACACACCGGGGGCGTGACAAATAAACAACACAAAAATGCAAACTAGTTGCCTGCGAATATTACATGTCCAGGGCCTTTATTGTGAAAGGTAAGGGTCTACACTGCCTTTGTCAAGGTTGAAAGGAGTAATAAAGTTTGCCATCTTGGCTCGGACTACAGAGCTTAAATTTTTTTGATTCATAAATATAGCCACAGCTCAACCAGTTCTGCACGACGTGAATGGTTGAGGCAGTTATTCGCGGTGTGAAGGCTCAGAAAAATCGACCTTGTTCCGGAAAAGACGAATGTTGCCTTTTTACCGCATAAGATTCACGTTCTGTGTGAAAGTATTTATGACGAAATCAACAGTTTGGAAAAATATATTGACGTGTGAATTAATTGCACAAAAAAAAAAAAAATTGCCCTTGGTGTGTAAAGGCCTTAGAAATGGGGACGTCACCTTCCTGCATAGCTAGTTAGCTACCTGGCTATATTTGTGAAAAATAGGAATACAACAAGGATAGATGAGATTAACGCGGCAATGCAGGTTGTTGTAAGTCCACATACAGAAGTAACATCTTTTCATATTTTTTGATCGGTGAGGAAAAAAGTTAACTGCTCTTAGCAACCGCAACCGCAACCGCTGCTTCCTGTTGACTGAAATTGACACCTGCAGAATAAATACGCCACTCGCTGCCATTAGTTAGGGCAAAACAAAAGAAAATGCCCCCCCCCCCCCCGTTGCATCAGCAACCAAGATGACCAAAGTCCACCAGCCCAACAATGACCTTGATTTCAACTTAACGTAACTATTGTCTTTCTAGTCATGACTCCTCAATATAATCCTTCCGTAGTGGGTGCATGTATGTTTCATGAGACACATTTCCACTGTGACTACTGTCCTAACCCAGCGCTGACCCCCTGAATCTCTGGCGGGATAGCAAAAGTGTTTAGATTGAAAAGAACAGGGTGTGTGCCGTTTTAAATCTCTCTGGGAAGCAGCAGGTCTCAGCACACACTGATAACCTGTCTGAGTTTACAGTTTGTTCAAATGTCAAAAATCCACCAAAGACACTGTAAAGTAAAACTTTTCAGCAAAGGGAGCAAATTCCTCTGCATTCATTTTTATGCATTTACCGCATATACGTCAAGTGTTTTACTCTAAGCGAGTGTCACTCAGATTCATGCCTTTAATATTCTCGCCTAATGATGGAGTATTTTCAAACAGCCCTGTCAGATTTGCTCCCCTTATCCTAATTCAGTCGTATTCTGGCCTGGGGAGTAATTGAAGTGGCTGTTTTATGTCCTTAATGCCATAAATTGGAGAGGGATTTGCTGTTCAATAATTACGTCCCAGGGCATCAATCACAAGTATCTGGAGAGAGAGAGAGAGAGAGACAGCCGAGTGGCAGACTGGATGACTTAAGCTTCAGACTGTGGGTTTTGACACGTTTTCTGATTGACTATCCCCTTGTTCTCAAGCAGAGACTTGTCAATAATCGTATTGAACCATCAAACCTGTCTGGACAAGTGATTATAGAGAGGGCAGACGAGTGTATTAAGAGACAAAAAAAGAAACAGAGTGAGACGGTGATAATGTGTCTCGTGACGTCTGAAGCGAAGATAAGGTGATTCTTTATGTATTAGAGTGGAGGGAGGAAACAGAGGAGTATGGGTCATGAAGAAGGAGTGGAAGATAACAAGGGTACACAGTAGGAAGAGAGGATGTAAACACTAACCCCGCCGTGAAGCCTCCTTTCTCTCCTTCCTGTCCCTCATCTTTCCTCCCAGAGGAGCTGTATCTCCTAGACACATAAAGAAGAGGGGACACACATAAGCAGAGCTCACACACTCCCAGGACATACATTAGGGCTGTGTATTGGCAAGAATCTGGCGATACGATACGTTTCATGATACAGGGGTTACGACTCAATATATTGCGATAAGGGCTGTCAATCGATTAAAATATTTAATAACGATTAACTACGTGATTGCCCATGATTAATCGCGATTAATCGCAAATTAATTGCACATTTTTTATCTGTTCAAAATGTACCTCTAAGGGAGATTTGTGAAGTATTTAATACTCTTATCAACTCGGGAGTGGATCAATATGCTTGCTTTATGAAAATGTATGTATATATGTATTATTGGAAATCAATTAACAACACAAAACAATGACAAATATTGTCCAGAAACCCTCACAGGTACTGCATTTAGCATAAAAAAATATGCTCAAATCATAACATGTCAAATTCAAGCCCAACAGGAAACAACAGCTGTCAGTGTGTCAGTGTGCTGACTTGACTATGACTTGCCCCAAACTGCATGTGATTATCATAAAGTGGGCATGTCTGTAAAGGGGAGACTTGTGGGTACCCATAGAACCCATTTTCATTCACATATCTTGAGGTCAAAGGTCAAGGGACCCCTTTGAAAATGGCCATGACAGTTTTTCATGTCAGTGAGTGTATGGAGTGTTATTTAGCTTCCTTCCCTACGAGCTAGTATGACATGATTTGTACCAATGGATTCCTTAGATTTTCTAGTTTCATATGATGCCAGTATCACTCTAGCTTTAAAACTGAGCCCGGTACAACATCCGGAAAATCGATTGTGCTAATGCGTTAAATAAATGAGTTGCGTTAAACGAATTTGCGTTAAAGCGTTATTATCACATTAACTATGACAGCCCTAATTGCGATATATTGTGTTACTGTAAGCAAGGCGATATATTGTGAATTTTTAAAATCTAATTTTAAGAAAATTGTCATAGTATAAATAACACACCACCATATGCATAAAATCTGAGCAAAAAAATGTTTACTTTTGGGATCTGCATTAGCATTTATCACAGTCCCTGTAACATCCAACATCACAGCACTGCTTTGAGAGGGCTCATACACTGAGAGGGTGCATCTCTTTGCAAATGAAATAAAGTATTGACTGAATGAATTTGCATGTAAACTATTAAAAATTGATACAGTGATTTTGAGAATCGATACAGTATCACAAAACATAATATCGACATATTCAATATTTTCAATATTTTCTTACACCCCTAATATACTTTCATGGCTTACTTTAACATGGTAATATTTTATATTTTCAAAGAGTGCAATCAATAAACAGAATCCTTATTGAATGATTATATAGGACTGAATATACCAAAAATATTCACTTCAACACATGAAGTAGCTAAAGACTGTTAAATCTGCAGTAGGCAGAATATTTTTGGCATCATTGGGCAAAAATTCCATAATAACCTTTCAGCATATTGTAATTCAAGTGCTCTGAGAGAAAACTAGACTCCCGTCACCTCCTCATGGCTAGCCTCATCCAGCCCGTGACGGGAGACTTTGGCCGATCACAGGTCATTTCAGAGAGAGAGCATTTCTATTGGCTGTTCATTCAACGGAGGCAGCTGTCAATCACTTGCGTACTCTGATTAAACAGTAAAACTCGGAGTTCACGAGTGATTGACAGCTGCTCAGAGACGGCAGGCTCCAGCTCGGCTCTGATTGGTTGTTTTCCTCCAGTCTGTGAAATCTTGCAGATGCCATTAGGAGCACCGGAGGACACAGAGACACATGATTTTTTTCAGATTACCTGTCTCATGCATTACTGTCAGGATATAGTGACCGTTTTATAAAAAAAAACCTTTTTTTAAATCATATTTGCTCCAATTCTACTCACTACTGCTTTAAGTGGGCATAAGGAATAATAGATTCATTTGTGGTCTCTTGGGAAGAACAAACCGTCATAAAAAAAATAAAACTGAGCAATGTTACAGAAGGTCAGAGAGATCAAAAGTGAAGATGATTGTTTTCGGATTAATAATAATTTTTTTTTTTTTATCTGAAGGAATGAATAAAATGTTCTCTCTTCATCCTGAGGACAAAAGTTCAATTCTGTGATCTTAACAAGCTGCAAAAACTGCAAAAAACAACCTTTGTTGTGGTCACATATCACGATCACTAGAAAACAAGGTTTGTTATGTCAGGATCAAACAAAGCATGAGATACTACATGCATGTCGTCCGCGGCTGTCTGTGTTCTACATGAACAGAAAGTTTAAAGTGATTTGTGACAGAGACAGCACATTTGCTGCAGAGGCTAAAGAGGCGAGGAAGAGATAAATTGGCCATAGCATAGCATACACCATTTTACATTACAAACGCTAATGTCATTAAGATAAAGTTGGTTTGTGTAATAGTGTGGAATCACAGTGGGTCTGTTAAACGACCTCCCATTCTCGTCATGTTCAACAGAGCTGCAGTGATGGAATACAAATGTTACAGCCAAGAATAATAACCTGGAACCAAATCACTGTCGGGAATCCTTTTCTTATGTAATTGACATGAACGTTAGTCATTCATAATATGATTGCCGAGCTTCTTTTAAGAATGGTAACTCAAATTTTTCAGGGTGTCAGACTAGTGAGGAAGATCATTTTTTTGTGCAGCGTAGTACCATGGTGATCTAACCTAGTTAGGCCCCATATTAGGTCACTTACAGGCCGTATCTTCACTCTAGTTTTAAAACTGAGCCCGCTAACCTAAAAATTAGTAAGTAAGTTGCATTAAAGAAATTAGTGGCCTTAAAACAAATTTGCATTAGTGCATTATCGCGTTAACGTTGACAGCACTGACAAAAATATAATATTGCATGTATGCTAATAAATAATAATAAAACCAATTTAAAATATGACTTATATGGCCTACAGATTAAATTGGATAATGAGAAGGACTACCAAAGCGCAGTGCAGTTTTCTCAGCATTAAGCTAGCTATGTGTTTACACAGAGACACAGTTACCCAGGTGTTTAGGGGTGCGCACCTAGACTCACCAGGATGTGGCAGTAAGAAGTCAGAGTACTCATGGACAAAAATCAGAAGTGTCGGTACTCAGTACTGGTGAGCACTGGCCCATTTGTAACCCAGGGGAGTTTTCTGATTTGCAGTAAGGTCTGTATACAATATACAGTATTCTGTTTAACCACAATACAAATGAAAAAAGAAGAAAATTGACCAGGCGGGACTTTATCTTTTGCTATAGTATGATAGTTCTGCCTTTAATGTCTCCAACAGCCAGAAACAACCAGAGTTTGTTCTCTTATCTGTCATTTTGCACCAATGTCCGGCTCCACTGAGAATCATTTTGACAAGATCAAAGTGTTGGCTGTGATAAAATCTCAGAAGAATTTCTGCTTATGGCGTACCGCCTCCTGCTTCTGAACCGTGCCGCATTGTATTATGTGAATCAACAAAACCATTTTCCAAATTTATTGTCCCTGAGGGGGAGGTGTGATTCGGTATCCAACATTTTTCACTGTCTGGACTTGAAAGCATGAATGAATTTCCTCTGCAGCTCAAAGCAACACAGCCAACAGTCTGATGTGCAAGAAAAAACAATTGTGAATTCTCTTTTAGCTTAATTCTATTGTAGGCCTTCCCAGCAGATAATTTTATCTAAGGTAATTCAATTCCACACCTGAGATGTGAAACACATACTGTAACAGGAGATACAAAGAAGTAACAGAAAGGCTTTAAATGACTCTTTGTGTGTGTACTCTCTTTGTCTTTCTATACACAGAGTCAGCTTGCTACAGTACACATGCTTAGCCGAGAAAACAAAGCACCGCCATCTATCATGAGCCGCGTTCGAGTGTGTAACAACAGGGGCGCAAAATTAAGAATGCATTCTTCACGTGCCACATTGTTTATCTCCCCGTCCCCGTAATTTCAGCCTCCATTAAAGGAACACGAAGGGAGCATAAATAGATGTCCGGGTCTGTAAACTTTGTTGGCTCAGCAGGCTGGCAGTCAGTCAGAGCGACTATAAGTCAAAGAAAGTAAATAAGACTTTAGGCATGCTGGTGGCTGGAGAGAGAGTATAAAGGAGAGAGGAAACTGAAGAGGAAACAAAAATAAAGCAGATGCAGAAAAGAAGAGAGGGGTGCTTAACCCATTGGATGCCGCTGGGCTATTTATAATGTCTCACACACAAACATAGTCAGAGGGAGCTGACTTTACAGTAACTGCAGATGACCTTATCATCAGAACTGAGATAATGTGAAATAGACGATTCAAAGAGTGTCCCACAACTTTAAAATTCTGCTCAGGTTTCGACTGTATAGCAGAGATATTGTCTGTCTCAATCTCAAACACCCTCAAACCACAAGAGGATCTGTGAATATTTGTATGATTGAACTAATTACCAAACTCCATTAAAACACTGACAATACATGTGTGTGACTGCACATGCACTAATAATTATCATGCACATTTCCTATGTGTTTATGTCTGCGGGCCGTTTGACCGTATCAGTGTGGAGCAGATTCCATTCCCGGTTATGAGCTGTATTCCCTCCATCTGATGTGCTGCATGGCTGCCAAGTGGGATTATTTGAGAGAACAGTAAAGTATGAGGTGTTTATCCGGTCCGTGCCAGGATGGGATTGTATAGCACAACACAGCATAGAGGAGAACAGCGCAATGGAGTATCTGAATGTTTTAGTGCTGGAGATTGTTGAGAGATTGTTGTTGTCAGTTAATGTTACAGTGATTTTGTGATTTGACAGTTAACATTTTGATATTTTATGTGCTTGACAAATTAAACTTGTGATTTTTGAAACAAAATGGACATATCCAGATAATCACGATTTGTCATTTTTTGAAGTTACTTTTTGCTTTTTCATACGATGATCTTAACCTTTTGATGATCTTTTTTTTTAAATAGATATTTATCAAGGACACAAAGTTTCATTAATGTCAGGCACCCTTCACAGTTGTGCAGTACTGATAAAAAGGAGACGTTCAAGATGTTCATTGACATGGTCTACGAAAAGTGTGTCCTACTAAGGACCGAAGGCCAGCAGGCCGAATCTGTGCTTTAAAGCCGTTTCACACCAGGCAGGATTTTTACCCGAAAAATTCACGTGGAAATGTATAAAAAATAATTTTGTGGGTTCTTATAAATAATTTCACACTGTTGCGGAACTGTCAAGTGGGTGTTTTTTTTTGGTCCAACGGGACATTTTTGGGACTAGAGATCGCACTTCAGTTGAAGATGAAGATGGTAATGTGTATGTAGCTGATATGCACTTGCTAATGTTATATGTTGGTCATGGAACAGGGCTAGCACAACAGCTGGCATTAGTGTTGATGTATTGTGTAGTTAACGTTAGCCCCTTAGACATTCTCTGCCCGTGTTGTTGTTGTATGGAGTGGACACAGGCTCTATTTAGGAGGAAACTCTTTTGGCCTCATTGACAAAAATGGACCACGGCAACGCAAATAATTTGCACTGGAACCTGTGTGTATTATCCTGCACTGCATTTTCGCATCACACTGGTGAGAAACTGCTTTCATTGGTGACCCAAATAAGACCAGACCAAAACTACAGTAATGGTGTGTTCGCCAACAAGACAAGTCAAAAATTTCAATATTAATGGAAAACTTGGTAAAGTTTGACGATACAACTTACAAAGTCAATAACCATTGTGTATCTTGTAAATATAACCTGGTTTCCTGATTTACCAGATGATGACAAACACCTGAATACACTATAACAGATGGATTGTGGGAAAGGACATATGGTTAATGTCCTCCAAATTTTTCTGTCAAAGAAGGCTGCAGAGTTCTTGGCCTCTTTGGAGGAGCCTTTGAATTGTGACGACAAGCTTGTTGACTCTTACAAATGTATTTTCTCTTGAAATGCAGACATTGAGGAAAAGAGCTCATCTGAATTGGGACACACACCTAGTTCAGTAAGTATGCAGACCATAGAAATAAAATAGGAGTTAAACAGATATTCCCATTCAAATCAACGTAGCAGGACAATCAAGGCGGCATTTTTACGTGTACCGTTGCATTTCCGTCTCATTGCCTTGAATGCCTTCGTTGGTTGGATTGGTTGGTTCGGTTTAGGCATGAGGAGTGAGATCAGTTCGGTTTAGGAAAAGAATATCAATATATATATCAGAATATCACTGAGGACACCTATAGGACAGGTGAGGAATGACACAGGCAGGGAAACCAGAAACATCATGGAAAGAGATGAACTTAGGGCAGAGGAGGATGGAGAGGAAAAACAGCTGTGGCCAACCGAAACACACACCAGCAAACACTAAAAAACAAACCAGCAGCTCTATTCCCCCGAGGTTATATAGTGAGCAGCAGAAGCCTGTACTACGAAGCAGGATTTGGGGTTAGCGAGGTAACTTCAGGGTTAACACTGGGTTTTCCGTCCTATGACGGTGGTTCACTTCTTAGATCGCCATGGTAACTTATGCTGAACACCTAACCTGCTCCGGAGCAGGTTAAATTCTAGATAAGAGATCAACTCGTATAAAATCACCGCCTACTGACCAATCATACACGCCTCAACTTTGTTAAATGCCATAATGTGATAAGTGTAACCTACTCAATCCTGTATACTCTGAAAGCTATTTATATATCACTGCTCCATCTAGATGACTATGTCTGACTTTTGAGTATTCCATTAAATTAATAAATCTGTTAATTTACGAATTCACACATCTGCAATTTTTTTCTTTTGCCAGCTGTCCTTCCTGGATTTGGCGGCTTCAACTGTGTTACTTTTAGCCTGGATTATGTGTTTAACTTCTTCGTATTTGTCTAATATTATAGCTCGCTCTGCATTCGTGAAATGTGCCGCTCTGCTGACAGTAGACTTGTCCATGTTTGTGATTGGTAACATGTTGCAAACACCGCCCCTTTCATGTGAATGTGCTCATAGCCAGGTGGAGAAACCCTGGGTTGACTTATCGAGTTGATAACCACCTTCGTAGGACCGCTTAGCGAGATCATGTTTGTTAGGTTTAGTTAAGCCAGATAACGAGAAGATACTCTGGGTATGTTGAACTCGCTTCGTAGTACAGGCCTCTGATGTCCACCCCTGCACAGTTGCCCTCTCTGATCACTGCAGGGCATCAGAATCTTATTCTGTCTGGAGCTACCGCAAATCACTCACCCCTTCACACTGCAGCTCCACCCCATCATGACTGAAGTCAAACGCATCTTTTGCACTGTGCCCCTGCATTCCTACGTGCAGCCTGCAGAGCCAGCAGTAGTTTGTGTGTGTGTGTGTGTGTGTGTGTGTGTGTGTGTGTGTGTGTGTGTGTGTGTGTGTGTGTGTGTTTCTTTTTAATCTAATTTTCTGATATGCTTATTGATGCAACAAATTGATGGAACACTTTCAATGTAGATGAAAAATAAAAATATGTAGTTTATTGCTTGCATAGCATTGTGATAATAAAAATACATGGCTCATTTTCTGTGTGTTTGTGTGTGTTTACTCAAGTCTCTTTTGCGAGCACATTGCTGACGCACCTATAACATCTTGAATTTGATGAGAAACTAAATGTTTAAGAATATTGGATGAGAAACTAACATGACAACACTGAATTACTTTCACAGCATTTTGCAGAGAAAACTGTTTTTAACGATACACTCCCTTCATCGTCAACCTATATTCGATGAAACAATCCAGGAAGAGAGACCCTAATTAACTGGAAAGCGTGTGTGTGTGTGTGTGTGTGTGTGTGTGTGTGTGTGTGTGTGTGTGTGTGTGTGTGTGTGCAGCATCCTGGCAGACCGAGAATAGAGACTTATGGGGTGTGAAAGGAACCCTGTGCTTCAGATGTCAGCTCATCTTTCCCTCATCAACTGATCTTGTAATCCCTTACTCTTGTATCCTTCTACACCGCTTAGCCACTTACTCTACCTCCATCTATTGTCCTCTATCCTCTGTTCTATCCATCTATCTATAACCCCCACCATTCCTCTGTCATTTTTCTCCATTAGAGTGTTTGTGAGCGAACAAGCTGTTGGTCTTTGTCAGCGATAGGACACTCGGCAGCCTGCACAGCAGCTTCATACTGAGATGAAACTGTTTTACTCAGTGCACGAAGTGTCACTAGAATCAGTGGACATTGTGTCTTCTGAGACTGGGTGGCTGTTTGTTGCTCTTTTATCATAATACATATCAAGGATTCTTGCAAATGAATGGGTGCAAACACAACTCTTAACATGCACCCTCTGTGCATTTGTGCGTACATGCAGCTATCAGGTTACAGGAAATGATGGATGTGGGTGTCATATGATACAACCCCTTTAATAACCCATGACGAGTGAACACAGTGCTTTATGTGCAGTATTTCAGTGGTGTGGCGTTCGACCACACCCCCTGATTCCTTCTCTGTGTCTGTCTGCCTCTGTCGTCGCCATCCATCCCATCCCACTTCCCTTCTCCCCCCTTCTTTCTAGAAGCTTTAAAAGTGAGTGCAAGGTCAGTGCAGCGGCATTGAGAAACAGCGTGCAGTGGTGCAAAGTAAGGTCTCCTGTAAGGTAAAGCTGATTGATGGGCAGAATCTTTTCTTTTGTTCCCTTCTCCGCCCAACCCTTGGATTCGGTATGATCATCATTGGGGGCTTTTTCTACCGGATTGGGATAGAGATGAGGAGACAGCTGTGGAGTTAGAGACATGCTGTGACAGAGGCAGAGAATAAAATTAAAAGTTAGAATAAAACACCAGGGAGCTCTCCCTAACCAAATTTTATACACACCGCAGTTTATAGTCATGCAGTAGTTATATATCTCTATATCATTCATGGAACATATGGCAGCTGCGTATAGCGGGAGTCGTCCTAATTACCGGCGAAAGACAGTGAAATGTGGAGCTGATCCACAAGTAGAAAAAACACATTCATAATTCAAAGCTATAGAAGCTTTTTCTTGTCTAACAATAAAGAGACACATTTACACTTCAAACCCGCGGTACA
Organism: Sebastolobus alascanus; assembly: GCA_916701645.2. Taxonomy (NCBI): domain Eukaryota; kingdom Metazoa; phylum Chordata; class Actinopteri; order Perciformes; family Sebastidae; genus Sebastolobus; species Sebastolobus alascanus. Next base: position 5,266,655 of record CAKAOJ020000022.1, on the reverse strand, counting down.
CAGAGTGACCCTGCTGTGGAAGCATCCGGCAGCTGTCTCAATGCACAGTGATGGGTCACTCACAGAGGGTAGACGGGAGGCCGTCAACAAGAATGTAAAACAAAAATGTAAATCTCTGTTGGGGCTGGCAAAACAGCAAGATGCAACTCGTAGCAGTCATGGTGCGCTTGAATGATAATGATTTAAAGACAACCCAAATTAAGAATTACCATTAAACATCATGTGCTTTTCTCCCTTCACAAAGATGGAGGAGTGTGCCGTGTGTGTGTTTTCTGTGTTGAGACTTATTCATATTTAACTGCCACGTCAGTGAAAGTCAGTTGTGTGTGTGTTTGTGTGAGAAAGGCAAGTATACTACATTGCACCAATTCCATCTCTCTGACCATCTGCTCAGCCATTAACGCAGACATCAATATAACACCCTGAAAATTATAATAATCATGCAATAAATGCCAGAGAGACTGCAGAAACCAACCAATTACACTGCAGAGCCTACATTAACTTGTCAATGTAAGGGTCATTCAGTATAGGCTAGGGCAAACTGTCTTTATTTTCTATGACATTAGATACTGAGACCATTTCCTCTAAAACCAGAATCAATAATCACATTGCACTCAGCTCCTCGTCTTTTTTCTCCCCCCTAAGAATAAAAAATGTCAAGGTCACATAAAGATATGGAGTAAGTTTAAACAAAGTTTGGTATTTTAGTCCATTTTCAGCTCAAATTGCCCTCAAATCGATTATTTCCACTCATTTGACAGTGAAAGATTGTGAATTTTCAGTGTGGCCAAATGTTGGTCTCAAAAACAAAAAGAGAATATTTTTGTCTTGTTTCAGCAAATAGTAGAAAAGTTCCACCATCCAAGATATCACCACTTCAGAAACCTAGAAGTTAAGATCAAGTTTCAGGGGTTTTCTTCTCAATGACATAACACACAGCACCACAATTCAAAATGTAGACACAAACACAGCAGGTGTGATTAGATATCATATTGCAAGGAAGAGTGGGGGCCTACAGTTTGAATGAAGAGGCCAAAAGAGGTTAGATACAGACAGGTGCCGGTTTAATCACACTTAAGGCCCGGACACACCCGAAAGCAGCACAGCAAAGTTCACCCGTGTGCCCTTGCAAAGTGCTATAAGCTGGGTGACTGTTCGCAGGGCTAGTTGGAAATTGCTTCATGCACTAAAGGGCATAACTTCAATAATATGTTATCAGCATTCCCTTTGAAATGATCGTCATTTAGGCAATTCAAGGAAATCATATCGCAGTGTGCCAGTAGGTCACCAATATGGCTACCTGTAACAGAATCTCACACACACTTGACCTCCATGGCAAAAAGAAAAAGGAACTCTCTGCTCAGACCAATGATGCTTCCCACCTGTGTCTGCCAGAAATGGTTCATGAGTTATGAAAGACGGCGTGGTTTAAGTATAGGGGACAGGGCTAACCCACGCCATTGAAACAGGAACTCTCTGCTGAGTGAAATGATGCCTCCTACAAGAGTCTACGACCAATTCTTCATGAGTTTGGCCATGGTATGTGAATCCGTTTGGAAGTTATATGCCTTTTTTCGTTAAAGGCCACTCTCACTGTCACACACAAAGACTGTATATAAGAAGTGGATGTAGTCACCATGACATCACCCACTGGTTTGTGGACTGCCATTTTGAAGCCTTGAGGTTGGCATTTTGGCCGTCGCCATCTTGTTTTTTTGCAACCAGAAGTGACACGAAAGGGTGAAGCCAAGTACACGCTGAATAAGACATTTTTAGGCGACTTAAATGATACAATTAACCTTCATAAACAGAAAACACACTGAAAGGATTAAAGTTGTAGGAGGAAGAAACACGGAATACTCCCACACCGGACAACTCTGTGTTAGCGACCTGTTAATCAAAAGGTAGCCAAGCCCTAAAGCATACCCTGCTGTATGGTCTATTGGACTCTTAATGGGACCATAATTTACTTAATGAACCTCATGCTGTATTGAAGAAGACTTGAAACTAGCGATTTAGACCATAAACTCATGTTTACAATGTTTACTGAGGTAATAAATCAAGTGAGATAGTAGGGTCCTTTTTCATAGACTTCTATACAATCAGACTTCTTTTTGCAACCAGAGGAGTCGCCCCCTGCTGGCTATTAGATGGAATGCAAGTTTAAGGCACTTCTGCATTCTTCACTTTTCAGACCTGCAGGTTGTCCACTGACCACACCCCCTTTTACCAGTTGACAGGAACACTAACACACACACACTCCATTCCAAACTTCAGCCTCCTAGGGTGAAAGCTGTGGATGTCAATGGGTTGGGAAATCTTTGTGGACAGAGTGAGTAATAGAGACGCTGGTCTCAGCTAAAAATCACCCGGCTTCATTCAAGTATTCAGGGATACTGGCTAACCACTGTGAAGTTGACAAAGCTATGCGAGATTTACTTCTTTTCTTTTTGATTCTGTGTGTGAGTTGTCCTTTCTGGTCTCCCTTAGTTATCTTTTTTATAATATTTTGGTCAGCCTGTTATTTGGGCTTGAGGTTCTACAGAAAGGCATTTGCTTCAGTTTATTGTAGACTGACCACCTTCCTCTCTGTGGGATTCTGTGGCAGTGGTTTTTGGCAGTGGTTCAAATGTCCCTGTCCCTAGAATGCCCTGTCCAATGATTCCACCCTCACTACGCTCTTTGTCTTAATTTGACATTGAGACGCGTTAATAAGGACAGTAATGTGAAACACTGGACAGCTGCTGGGGTGAACAGTGTCTGTGTTGAAATGAGCTGTCACTGACTTCAGTCCCAGCGAGAGTCGTCCAGAGGAGATAAGGTCAGGGAGATAATGTGTATTGTGGGAGGTATTGTGTGTGCAAGTGTGTATCTGTGTGTTTGAAATAGAGAGAGAGACAGAAGAGGAAAGCTGTAACAAATGGCCTATCAAGCAGAGGGTGAGGACGGTGTCGCAAAGCCCTGATGGGCCTAGTGTCAGCACGAGAGAGAGAAAGAGCAGCGAGGAAGGGAATAAATGAGAGGTGGAGAGTGCACGTGAGAGATATAACATGTGAGCTGTGGGGAGAAAGTGTCTGAAAGATTGATACAGGACAGACAGCCAGCCAGACATCTCAGCAGGACTGGACATCAGACAGAGAAAACGCAGGCCAGATAAAAGCAGAAGTAAGGTGTAAAGGTTTATATTTAGTTAGAGATTTATTTAAGTGGTAATTCTCAGGGAGAAACCCTTTAAACTGTCAAATGTGTCTTTTCCTTTTGTAAATGTCTTCTGCTTGAGGAACAAATGTCAATCCTTCAGATTGTCTGGAGAAATCATAAACTGTTCTGATGTCGCCATTGTGGATCCCACTTTTTACAGTGTGAAAAATGAATTCAATAAAAAGGATATTTAATCTTTTAGTAATATTTGGAACTAAATGGGGGATCTTAAGAAATTGATTTGTCTTTTAGTTTTAAAGCTGTACTAATCAATATTTTTATATATTTTATATATATATGACTACTTGTAATGTGAAAGGTCCCCACAGAGAATTATCTGCAGTTCCGCTCAGCTTTATTTTTTAGCCATTTTAGCTCATTGTTCTGCTGTTATAAACCTTGTTTCCAGGTGCAGCCAGCTGCTGTTTTTAGTGAAAAATCCCTGATAAACCCACTGTATATGTTACCTGCCCTGCCCCAAATGGCAGACAGATAAAGCGACTAGCTGGCGGACATAGTGGAGCATAGCAACTAAACAACAAGATATTTCCCTCAGGAGTCGGTGGATGCCAAAACTAAAAGAGTTAAAGGAGAGTGAATGTGAGGGGATTGACGTTCACATGTCAGGTGGTCAGAAACACAACTCCAAAGGAATGCTAATGTTGCTTTGTGTCTGCTGAATCGACAAATGTGCAACTGTTCACTAACAACTTCATCAAGTGATAATATGTCAATGCTTTCATCAAGTGTAATGTTCTGTAGCCACACAGGCCAGGATTATTTTTGCATAAAATGTTATTTTTAAATGAAGCCGTTTATCATTTGCAAACATTCAGAGCGTAAGAAGAAGTGTTTTGTGTGAGTATGCTGTAATCATGTTCAGAAATTGTTTGAATTGTTGTTGATTCATGAAACATTTTGTAGTTTCTTATGTAGCAGCACAAAACATTCCTAAACTTTAGAAAAATGTTCGTTTTGTGTTAAGCCAAGTTGTGTTGGTTAATCAGTCCATTGGGATGGGTTAAGAGTTCAGTAGACAAATGGAGGTAGGTACAAAACTAGATGTGGCCCTTCTGGTTCTTAGGAGCAGGGACCTATATCGACGTCTGGAGGGCATGAGGATGTAGTAGGTATTGCGGGTGTGTAGTGTCTTCAGCTATTTATGAGGCCTTCTTTACTGTCCGTTTTTATGCTTCTGCGCCGGCGATAGCCGTGGCCAGAGGCATTATGTTTTCAGTCCGTCCATACGTATGTCCGGTCCATTCTTGTGAACGTGATCTCAGAATGCCTGGAGGGAATTTCTTCATATGTGGCACAAACGTCTACTTGGACTCAAGGATGAACTGATCAGATTTTGGTGGTCAAAGGTCAAGGTAACTACAAACTAACATAACTCAAGAATTCATATCCTAATTATGACAATTTCACACAAATGTCTAATAGTGTAAAATGATGAAGTGATGCCATTTTGGACAGCCATGGATGTAAACTGCAACTTCACAGGTTGGCGGAGGCATACAACCGCGAGGTCGTAATTCTAGTTTATGGATGATGCTGAGTGGCTCCTGTTCCCACCCGGTGATCTTGCTGCTGATCTTTACAATCCTGTTGTGGGGGTTCATAGCTGTTGATAGCGCTCATTCTTCCAAATCATGGCTTAATATTGAAGATTAATGTGGATTCCACAAACGATCGGTAGAACACCTGCAGGACTGATGGCTTGACCTGGTGCTTCCTCATCTTTCTGAGGAAGAACAGGCAATCGGGAGAGTATCAACTCCCCATTGGTCTTAAAGGGGAGCTTGTGATCGATGTGCCATGGAATTTAAACTCCTCAACACCATTTATCTCCAGGGTCGGGGCAGTGGGCTGGTCCCGCCTGAAATCTACCAGCATTTCTTCGATTGTTGCTTTGATTTAGGTCCAGGTAGTTGTTCTCATACACCACCCTGCAAAACTGTGGATTTCCTAACTGATGTGGTTGTTTGAGTTGGTGGTGTCAATAATAACTGTGTCATCAGTGTATGCAACATCTCAGGATCTGAGCTCCTGCAGTCGTCTGTGTACAGTACAGGGTGAACAGCAGTGGTGAGATGACAGAACCTTGTGGTGGATGTGGTTCTGTTGGAGCTGTTGAATTTGACCGTCTGGTGTCTGTCTGTGAGGAAGGAGATGATGAAGAGTGTGAGGTGGAGGTTGACATTCATGTCCCATGAGGAGAGGTTACACAGTGTTCAAGGCACTTGAGAAATCCACAAAAAAACATCCTGACCCAAATGATTTGGGCTTCCCCAGTGGTGTGTGGGCGTGGTGCAGTATAGAGACAGATGGATAGACTAAAAGATGGATGCAGAATAGATACAGCCCAGGAGTTCTGCTATTATCACTATCACCAGTATCACTGTACATTGTGAAAAAAAGCAAGTGGTTTCAGAGTGAATGCATGAAGGTAATGTCCTTAATGTTCTAAAGTCAATAATGTATTTTCCAACTTGATAATAGCAGTGCATATACTGTACAACACTATAAATTACGCACATATATGTCACTCTGTAGGAATGAAGTTAAAGACTACTGGGAGGAGAATCAGTGAGGAAGGCAGAGAGGACACAGGTGATAAATGAGAGCGGGAGGAATGGGACACGTGTGTGAAGGATGCATCATGCATAGCGGAACAGTGGAGGGAGTTGTGTTTCATTTAGAGGAGCGCTGAATGAATGAAGGAATTTAAGCAGAAGGAGAGCGGTGTGAGAGGAACAGAGAATGAAGGATGAGAGGGAGGGAGTCCGGAGAGGGTGATGGAGGAGGAAACAGGATGAGTGATGAGAAGGTGGAGACAGAGGCAGGAAGAGAACAGAAAGGGTGGCAGAAAGCAGAGTGAAGGATGAGAAAATGGGGAGAAGCTAATGACAGAAGAAGATGAGCAAACGTACAAGTAATGTGCATATATATCTGACCAAATCTTAAGCATTGTGGTGTCGGATCAGAAAACGCTTTTGTATGCAGTGAATTTAACAGTTTAACGAGGCACTAAAAGAGTCATACTGCTGATTGGGGTATCAGATTATACAGCGCTTACATGTGTTGTTCTGGAGGCAATTGGAAACAACGTTGTTAATTTGGAGGACTTTTTGAGTGTCCCTGAGGCAGGACGAAGAAGTGGCAACCACCATGGCTAACTGACGTATGCTTCAAAGTGCTTGCTGGATTGTTGAATAACTATCGAAACCCCACATTTTCGACAGTGGAATAGGGGGAGGGAGCTGCATGCAACTATCTTAAACACACAATCAATCCGATTGGCCAGTGTGTAGACGAGAAAGTATTTGAACTTCTCTCTTAAGCTATCTTTTTTTTTACTCTCAACACTATAGACTGCATATAGGAAGTGGCCGTAGTCACCGTGACGTCACCCATTGGTTTGTGGACTGCCGTTTTGAAGCCTCGAGTTTGGCATTTTGGCCGTCGCCATCTTGTTTTTTTGCAGCCAGAAGTGACACGAGTGGGTGGAGCTGAGTACAACCGAACGCTGAATAAGACGTTTTCAGGCATCCAAAATGTTACAATTGACTTTTATGAACTGAAAACACACTGTGAAAGAGTTAAAGTTGTAAGATGAAAACGCGGACAACTCCCAGACCGGACAACGCCGTGGGCATGACCTGTCGATCTCAAGGTAGCCACGCCCTAAAGCATACCCTGCTTTATCATCTATTTGACTCTAAATGGAACCATAATTTACAAAATGAACATCATGCTGTATTGAAGAAGACTTGAAACTAGTGATTGAAACCTTAAACTGCTGTTTACAATGTTTACTGAGGTAATAAACCAAGTGAGAAGTAGGGTCATTTTCTTTTCTATACAATCAGACTTATTTTTGCAACCAGAGGAGTCGCCCCCTGCTGGCTATTAGAAAGAATGCAAGTTTAGGGCACTTCCGCATTGGCTTCACTTTTCAGACCCGGAGGTTGCCCACTGCTCCACACAGCTACTTCTGTTACTTTTTGTGTGTGACATCGTAAATGCCTTTGAAGAGAAACAGTCCAAAAATGTGCACTGTTATCCCCACATGTACAATTCATCGCCAATGGCAGGCCTTCCATTGAGGCCATTTGGAACAGCTACAAACACTTTTGCTTTCAGGTGCTGTCCAACGACAAGCCAGAGACCAGTTCACTTTGGCAAACACTTAATCCAATAAACTTTCACTTTTTCAAAGGTTTAGTATTCCTTTAATGGAATACAAATTAAATATGGCCAACAATACACACATTAGAGGAATTAGATTAGTAAACACGTTGTGGAAATCCATTCATTTGTGGTGAAGGGTATTTCCCCACTGAATTTAACACTCCTTTTTGGGGCCATTATTAGTGGAAATGTATCTTAAAGCATTTTGTATTGGTGCCAGTGCCAGTTTCCAATAGTGGTTGCTCAATAATACATTAAGTGATTGCACATATATTCTGCAGTGGAATTTGGAAATTTGAGGAGATGGAATAAAGGCTGATTTGTAGAAAAAGGTAAAGGGACAGAGATAGCTGTTAACAGCAGGCATCTCTCTGTATCTTCACACAGGGTTTATATTAGTGCATTGTTTTTCCTTGATATTGTAGTAGAGGGCATGCTAACCTGACTGCTTTCTGTCACCGCTCCCACAGAGTGTCGCATTAATCTTTGAAACCAGCCCTAATAACATAATTGATTATGTCACTGTATTATCTATCAGTGCTGCTGCAGTACAGTAGCTTCAGCCTACTGAGGGACTGTAGCTCATGATTTATGAATGATTACACAGGGTGATTATCTGACCTCAGGATTTTTGTCTTTTGTCCATCTCACCCTATCTGTCTCGCTCCCTGCCAAACTCCTGCTCCTCTCCTCCTCAATGTCTCTGTCTCTCACTCTCTCTCTTGCTCCCTCCAACCCCTCGTCTCCCCTTTCTACCTCAGGGCGAGTGTTCCGCTAAGTGCCAGAACATGTTCATCATAGAGACGGTGTGTGTGGCCTGGTTCTCCCTGGAGTTCCTCCTGCGGTTCATTCAGGCCCCCAGCAAGCTGGAGTTCCTCCGCGGGCCGCTCAACATCATCGACGCCATGGCCATCCTTCCCTACTATGTCTCCCTGGTGGTGGCAGAGGAGGACCCAGCTCTGGATCATGAGAGGCCAGGAGGAGGTAAGGGCTACTTGGACAAGCTGGGCCTGGTGTTGAGGATCCTGCGTGCTCTGAGGATTCTCTACGTGATGCGGCTGGCTCGCCACTCTCTTGGCCTGCAGACGCTGGGGCTGACGGTCAGGCGCAGCACCCGGGAGTTTGGCCTCCTCTTGCTTTTCCTCTGCGTGGCCGTCACACTCTTCTCCCCGCTGGTCCACTTGGCTGAGAGCGAGCTCACAGGCACCCACGACTTCAGCAGCATCCCCGCCTCCTACTGGTGGGCCATCATCTCCATGACGACCGTGGGCTACGGCGACATGGTGCCCAGGTCCATACCGGGACAGGTCGTAGCGCTGAGCAGCATCCTCAGCGGGATCCTCATCATGGCCTTCCCCGCTACCTCTATCTTCCACATGTTCTCCCGCTCCTACCAAGAGCTCAAGATGGAGCACGACCGGCTGTTCAAAGAGGAGTGTGCGGCCGCCGCGGCTGCTGCTGCTGCCTTTGGGGAGCTGCAGGAGGCGGGAGGTGAAGGAGGTGGGGAGAACTCAGTTCCGCCTGGGCTGGGATTACGTCTAGACAAGGACGGTGTGCACTCACTGGAGTCTCTTGCACTGTTAGGGAAAGGCGGTGAAACTGCAGGAAATAACAACCACAGCCTGCCACCAGCAGCTTTCTGAACAGTGCTCCCACTGACTGACTCAATCCAAAAACTTCCAAGAAGATACAAGTCCACTAATCTCTGTGTTGCATACAATGACTATTGCTCCAAAGGCCTCACCTCCCATAAGGTTGTGAAGGTATCTGTGTTGCATCGGAGAAAAGGAGATTAAACAGACAGCATTTCTTTTGCTCTTTGGTCTGCTGAGAAGTGTGCACATTGTAGACTGCACGGAAACTGAAAGACTTTAAACCCTTTAAATTGGACAGTGCAGTTTGTCTGACCAGAAAGCCTCTGCAGCAATACTAGTAACCAGCTGCTTCCATAAACATGCAATATTCAATCCAAAGTTGCTTTTCCTTCCACTGTGAAAATACTTATAAGCCCAACTGCAACTTTTAGTTTTTTTCTTCTTTTCAATATATTGCCTACAGTATGATCTCATACTGAATACTTTTCTGTCATGAATTCAAAGAAGTGCTCCTCTTAGATTATTTTTTGAGAAGCTTGAAGCCATGTTCTGATAAGAAATATAAACAAACTGTTGGCCCATATATGATATATGATATATATCCATCTGTATCTCTCTCATGTATGTTTGATTGCTTGGACTCAAAAGAGATGATGGTTTCTCCATTCTCTACCATGAACTCCAGGTAAGATGTTGCAAAAGTTAATTGTTTTTTTTTAATCAGGAAGGACGAGGAAGTGAAAGGATGGAGAGAAAGAAAGAGTGTTTGTGTTGGAGAGAGAGGGCGTGCGAGTGAAAGAGAATGAGCGCTAACAACCATGACGTGTACTTTGCAACGCTCCGAATAAAAGCTCTCCTAGTAATCTGAGAGAAATCCATTTTCTGGGCTGCAGTTTTTTTGTTTGTTCTGAGTATGACAGTCTAATCTCCTTGGTTAGCCCGGGATGCTCAATCAGAGTCTTGCCGCTGAACATTTATGAGAGAAGAAGAAACCGAAACAGCTGTCCGAGCCAAACGCAGAGATAAGTAAACAATGATTCTGTGACAATCCCCTTCTTACATCACCTCCTTGTTGTCATGTGCACACATGTTACACCACTCTGGCAGGGTGCCTTCTACAAATCTTAGTAATGGAAGCTCTGCTTAACGTTACATCTTCAGGTCTGGGATAAACCAATCCTCTCATCCTCTCAATCCTGGGGTTGCCTCCAAAAACGGGTAGGGTCATGCTCTCTTTTCTGAGAAGAATGGTCAGCCGCTTGGGGTCCAAGAAGCATGTGGAAGCACACAGAGACATGCCAGATGTGGATGTAATCTAGATTAGAATTGGGATTAAATGCCCCACAAGCAAACGGGTTGCTGCCTGAAACTAAACTTCATCCAGTTGAATTTGGTTTCGATTTTTTTTTTTCTTGACGTGCAATCACGTTTGGCGTATTGTGGCATCTCTCTCCATATGGCATCCCATTTCAGAGCTCTAGTAAGATTTAGAGGTACAGTGGAATTTGTAATTGGAGCTGCCACAGTAACATATGGCCCAGAGTGTATCAGTCTGAATCTGAGGCAATCCAACTTTGCATGATGAGATATGATGGATTATCCATCTGTATACTCAATAGTTTAAGAGACATCAATACCATAGACAACAGTATATTCATGATATTCCACAGGACTGATCATAACTCACATGGATCATAACTCTAAAAACAGTTATGGGGATACTGTGTCCTCATATGAGCAATAATGATATAATAAATATGTTTTTAGCCATCCAGATGGTTGAATGGGCCTCAGTAGGTTTATTGATGAAACTCCACATAAAGAAAAAGGTCAGTCACGCGATTCATCGCTCATACTGATGTAAAAGGAAGTGAGCTCCACCCCAAAACACCCTCTGAAGTAGCAAAAAGAATAATATATTATAGCCTATGGCATTTTTAGAACTCCCTCCTTGCCTTTTAACAGCAAAATTTAGAAGGCAAATAATTTCATATTACACAAACTAATGATTAATATTATTTTAATATTATTTAATATTTTTTATATATATATATATATATATATATATATATATATATATATATATCTATATATATATATATATATATATATATATCTATATACATATACATATATATATATATATATATATACATATATATATATATAATTATCATTTCACTGTTTGTTAAAAATTAAATCATATTTACTATATTAATTAACTATAAATTCACCATTTAGAAATGATGGTTATTATAAAGTGTTACCAAGGGTCTATCTCGATTAAGATATCTCAATTATGGACCATCATTACAAACAAAGCAACAATTTCTCTAAATACAGAATAACTCCATACAACTTTTCTTATATATTGTTCTTCCTAATTCCTTGAACAACACATTTTCTGAGGGCAGCCGAAAAATGATGTAGCTTTGACCTACTGAAATGTTTTCAAAAGGTTCTCTTTTATGTTTTTAGGTGTATTCGAGTATTTGATCGCCTATCCTGCTGTGAATCCGATAAGTGTAGCCTAATGTTAACTCAAATTCCAAGTGCATATTTGATATTTGTGTCACCTCAAAAAGGTACATTTAACAAGCACCTCATCATGTGTGAAACTACAGACTGCCGTGATCAAACTTCTGCACTCAAAATCATTTCCATATTTTTACCAGACATCATACCTAATTTAAAGATTTACATGCCATTTCAAAAACCTTTCCTACATGTAACACTTGTAAACGACAATTTACTCATAACAATGTTAGTCAAAGGGTGGATGACAACTTCAACGATTTAATTGTTTCCTCACAAACCTCTCATTATATTTAGGCTTGATAAATGACTCACATTACTTCTGTTAATTGACTATCCTCGAACTGCAGCCACTGGAAATACATTGAGATGAGTGTTTTTAAGGCATTTGTTCAGTCTCTTGTGGCTCTCTCCAAACAAATGGGGGTGATATCAGTGGTGAAGCTGTTAAGCCACATCACTGGATTTAATTGGCCAAAATTATGTAACTGCATGTAAGACCACCAGGAACAGCTGGTAAATGATTTGCACTTTTAAATGAAACTAGGATAACTCAAGTTTATTTTAGTGAATATTTATGATCATATATATATAATAAATTAAGCTTTTACACACATATACAGTCATTATTTTTCTCTGGTACTCACCTTGACTCTCTACTCAGTATTTTGCACAAAAAGACGCACACACACATACACACAGACAGAGGCAGGTGAAGCAGAGGTTGTTTCTTGGTGTCTTATTGGGATGGATCTCCTGTCTAGTCCCTCTTTCAGCCTTCTCTTTGGATCTTGTCTGCAGGCTCGTCACATACATTGTTGCTGCCAGAGACATCTGCACTCCCCTGCTGAATGCACATTGTCCCAGCTCCCTCTTGTGAGGCTACCTTCCTTGTGGTGTCGGCACAGTTTCATTCATTATCTTTGTTTCTTATCTTTCTTTTTTCTTTTTTTTTTCTAAACTGCTGAAAGGTGCTAAATACGGGATTGGGAGCATTTCTATTGCCTCTAAACGGCTCTCAACATGGCAATGGCGAGCCAACGGCTGGTGACCAGACATCCTGCTTTGTCCGGGATTGTCCCGGTTTCAAACTAGGTGTCCCGAGTCCCGACAAATATCTGTAAAACACTCAAATGTCCCGTTTTTCAACAGTCACTACCAAATTGTCCCATTTTAAATTATTAAATAAATTAAATAAAATATGATATAATGACAAAATTATACTTAGGTAGACATTTATCATGTTCTGTCCCACTCAATAAAGGCGCACGAGATAAGTATATATATTCCTACAGAGAGCCAGCCCAGTGCACCCCACTGCAGTCTCTAACTAGTGTATGTTGCACGCCGTCAAGCCACAATTACGCACTGACAAGGAAAATCCGCTGGTTACATTTTGTGCAACCAGCATTAGACTGTTGAACCACAGAACCCCCCGTGCTTATGCGCTCATCAAATGTGTTGTTTTGATTAATTATTCTACAAAGTTCCTTCTGCGCATCAACAGGCATGTAGGTGAAAAATTGTGAATCACTTTCGCTCCACTTATAACTCCCTCAGGACCGTCCGTTCCTCAGTCTTTCAACCGGTGTCTCCATCCCGACAAAATGTCGTCTGAGCTCCACAGAGATTGTTCGGGTTCAAAACTAAAGTTGAAAAATAATTTCTGTAGGCCCAGACAACAATAAGTTTCCTCTGAGGAAAACTCTCTACAGGACTCCCCAACTGTCAGAGCGTCATGAGGGGGATAGCCCTGTGATTAAAGGGGGTGAAAGTAGTGAATGTAATAAGTCCTGACTGTCACAGTCTCTAATGCACCCACCTATAATAATGCTTTATAATAATTCTTTCTGATCCCACCACGTGCTCAAATGCACCACAGATGCGCCTAGTTAGCCATCCTGATGAAAACGCCTATTGTGCGTGCATATTAGCATGTGCACGTGCGTTTGCATGAACACGAGCGTGTGCATGAACGTGCGTGTGCATGAACACTAGCGTGAGCATGAACATGCGGTACACTTAAGGGTCCCGGTTTGAGGGTTTGCAAATATGGTCACCCTGCTAACAGTGAAAACAGCGGCGAAAGTGCTGACAGAGCAGTGTTAACCTGGGGGGGAACCGGAGGGTGGGTGCTATGCTGATAATGCTGTCCCTACCGACGACAGCTGTAACCGTCCTATGAAAGCAGCGCAGAGCAGCGGGCGTGAGCTAGCCAGTGGGGCACGCTCACGTGCACCAACATGCACTAAAAGCACGCTCGGCCGGCCCGGTTATGTCAAGAAAGCAAGGAGAAGCTCGGTTTACAACACACAGAGAGGGAGAGCGAATTCATTCTCTGCTCAGGTAGACATTACTCCTCTATATCTTCACATAGCAAACAGCTGTTTGCTGCTATTACAAATTTAGCATCTTAATTGACATGACTGCTCAGCTGAAACAGTACAACCAAAGCATTATTCAATAATCTAATTTATTCCAAATGTTAAAACATGTAAACTAATCATCAAAAGTTTGAAAAGGCATGTCTGGCATCTCACTCTCTCTCTCTCTCCCACGTTCACAGAGACAAATGCTCTCTCGCACACACCTACTCACACCGGAGACCGAGGTTTTAGTGGGAGTTTTTCTTGCTCATTGAGAGTCTAAAGGTTGAAGGGGTCACTGCGTGCATTCATTGTTCCCATAATGTGGGCGTTGGGAAGCCCTTTGAGACTGTAACTGTGATTAAGAAGGCTGCACAAATAAACTTGCAAATGTGTGTCTCTTGCTGCTGGTAGCTACTGTAAGTACGGATGGAGGTGCCGAGGGCTGGCATGGAAGAGTGCGAGGTGTTTTGATGGAGTAAGGTGACGATGGAGACTCAGCAGACTCGCCAGATGGATCGGCTGTCATGTGTGTCATCTGCCTCCCTCTTAGCACTGTGACGTTAAAAAAAAATCCTGGCAAGCGCTTATTATAGTCGGGAAAAAAGAGACAAGGAAAGGACAGTTTGATGGTATTCTCAAATTATCATTCTCTCTCTCGCTCCACGCCTCTCTGATTCTGAGTAAACGATCCAGCTTGGGGGAAAGTTTTTAAGAGTGACTCAGTTCTGTGGTCTCACTTCTTTTTTAATGACTTAAATATTCATGAAATCCTGGGGCTGCAGAAAGACTAGAGTAGGATGTGAGTCAGAGACTGTACACTATATTAATTAAAGTAGTCAGCAATATTAAAATGTAAGGTCTGAGAAAAAATATTGTAAATGTTCTGTGATATTTGGCCATTTACAAGAAATTTTCCCACTTCTGGTGAGCCATTTTTCATCAGGTATAAGTAAATAAGGTTTTGTAGTTGTTCAGTATTCCAACACAAATGCAGAGCAGGTTGAAAGTCAAGTCAATTTTAGCTTAGACAAAGAGAGAGGGTCTCAAAATGTGAAAGGACAGAGACTAACTGGGATTCAACATACGGAGATGGCCCTGCAGAATTTACAGACGTAGCTGGGGAAGCAAAACTAAATTTATATGTAATCTCATCTATTTTTCTGCAAAATAAATCTAAAAAATCATATGCTGTAAAGGATGAGCTGCTAACAATCAGCTGTTTTTGGGTAAGTTTGGCTACAGTGTCAAAGATAAATCTAGGATTGTGTTTATTGTTTCTGATTAATCGAGAGAAATAGGCTGCTTTGGCAGTGGATAGAGGACGCTTGTAAAAAATAGTTTGACGTTTTGGAAAATGTCAAACTACTCGTTTCCTTGCCGAGAAGATCGATACCACTCTCTTACCTTACAGTGGTATCAATCTTCTCATATGTCTCTGCAAGAAGGCAAACAAGCACATCTCAAATGTCAAACTATTCCTTTAAAATCCAAACTCTGTTAGTGAACTGAATGATGTTGTAGAGACAGGTCGTATTTTTGTCTGGTTTCACACTGTGGACACCCACCAGTCTCCAACAATCCAAAGCCCATGAGAAGCAGCTAGAAGGAAGGAATGGAGGAAGGCTATTTAAAATACATAGCCAGCTTTACTTTCATCCTATATTTATAGGCTACTGATGACGGCGCAGCGGCTACAGTTAAGTGCTGCGAGGTCGTCTCAGCTGAAGGTTGTATCGCAAGAAGTGCTGTAATTTTCATAGTGAAGCCACCACTTGACTTTCAGTGTTAGTGAACCATTAATTGATCCATGGTTTAATAAAGGAGTGTGTGTGTGTGTGTGTGTGTGTGTGTGTGTGTGTGTGTGTGTGTGTGTGTGTGTGTGTGTGTGTGTGTGTGTGCGTGTGTGTGTGTGTGCGTGTGCGTGTGTGTGTGCAATGTATCCTCATACAACGGTTTGTATGATATTAAGAAAAGTTGCCCCAAGCGAGGGAGCTAAGTATCTCGGGGCCTTGTTCATGAGTGAGGGTAAAATGGAGTGGGACCTATCAGGCACTGAACCAGGGAGCTGAGCCACCTATGGTCATGAGCTTTGGGTAGTGACCAAAAGAATGAGATTGCGGATAAAAGCGGCCGAAATGAGTTTCCTTCTTAGGGTGGCTGGGCTCAGCCTTAGAGATAAGGTGAGGAGCTCACACATCCGGGGGGAGCTCGGAGTAGAGCAGCGCTGCTCCTTTGCGTAGAAAGGGGCCAGCTGAGGTGATTCAGGCATCTGATCAGGATGCCTCCTGGACGCCTTACTTTAGAGGTTTTCCGGGCACATCCAATTGGTAAGAGGCCCCAAGGTAGACCTAGAACACGCTGGAGGGATTATATATCTCGTCTGATCTGGGAACGCCTCAGCCCCCCAAGAAAAGCTGTAAAACGTTACTGGGAAGAGGGGCATCTGGAATTTCCATGCTGAGCCTGCTGCCCGCGCGACCCAGCCCCGGATAAGCGGAAGTAAATGGATGGATGGATACTCCTCATTTTTCGTGCGTTTCCTACGAATGTCCAGCAACAGGTGTCAAATTTCGCTCGTTACATGCATACAGTTTTTTTAAAAATAAACTTCCGTCTTCACGGGAAACAACTTGTTTAGGTTTAGGTTAGGTTTATAACTTAAGTCAGAAGTTACGTGACAAATAAATCACGTCGACTTCTGGTTTCACACGGGACACAAACACCGGTCTCCTGGGTGAAAGTCTGTTGGTTTTTGACCCACCAATCCTCCCTACACGGCGTTTGACGATCTTCATACTTCCTGGTTAACAATTACATGGATTACAAACGAATTGATTTTTCGATATACTGTATACGAATTACAGTGCATTACTTTTCATATAGCTACAAACGGTGTATGAGAACAGCCTGATGTGTGTGGATGGACAGGTGAAGAGGGGCGCTCGATTTTGACCATGTGCAGCCCTTAGGGTAGGTCACTTTTTACCAGTATATACTGTATCAGTGGCTTTTGAAAAGAAATGCAGCAGGATGTGTTCAGCTTTGCTTGCGTTTTCTGTATTTGCGGAGTGATTCAAAATGCATACTGGTGAAGGTTTTCTATTTTTTTTGCCTTTTTTTTGCAGTGTGTTGTCTCTCAACATGGTGATATGATTATTATAAAGCGATTGGTCTTGTGCTGGATAAGTCAATTGGACCTCATGCTCATAGCTGAATAGATGAAGTTTTCATCAGTTATCAGTAACTGCTACTTCATGTTGTAATGCTGTGCTAATCAGATCAGTGATATACATGTTAGCCTGCAAAACATCTGCTAGATTACATAAGAGCAGACACATATGTCGGCCTGTACAGTAGGTTTACATAACAAATCCCATTACATCAAAAATGAAAGTGATTCTAGCTCAAAAGATTAAGAAGTGTATACATGTAGTGTTTTTATAAAACAAATTGTTGGACTTGAACTGCAATTATGTAGCCAAGGTAGAAACACATACATTCACTCTAATATATTACGCTGTGTCCTTCTCTTCTGGTTATCAAAAGAAAATGGATCAAAGATGACTGAAACTGATAAAAAAAAACTTTAATAGTGTAAGAAAGGTTATCTGCAGATGAACTAGACCATCTTTGTATTGATATACTGATGAAATATCCTTTCAAGACAGATAAAAGAAGAATTTTGAGTACTGCATATTTGTTAGATTTGTTACATATTTATGTACCGTAAGTTGTAATTGCAGTATCACCACAAGTAAGACTAAGTTGCACTGGATGTCACTGATTTTCCCATGAATTTTACTGCATATTACTGTAGGGCTTGTGTTGAAGGTCAGCAATGACACCATATAGCATTTTTTTTCTCCTTTGTTATAACAAATGTCATCTTGAATTCCTTCTCTGTCATTAGATTTCATCAGTCTGTGTTTCCTCCCCTGCTATTCGCGTCAAGGTGGATGCACACCCCAAGGTTTCTGATAAGACGTGGACCGAATTAAACCACACAGACACAAACCATCAGGATAGAAACCCCCTATAGAGGCCGTATCCCACCATCTAGATCGAGAGACCATGGCTCAGACTGCAAATGTAGAATTTAATCAGCTGAACGAGTCGTCAAGGAGTCCCAGAGTGTCTTCACCCCCTGATTTAAAGGAATGAAATGGAAACGTGAAGAAAATCTGTGCTGCCAACACTGCCTCACTGTAGGGACACTAGAACCAATTTATTGAATAACATAAAACATATATGTCAGGGAAAAGGGACAGAAAAGTTGATTTCTTTCAGCTACGAAATGTGAAAGTTGGTTTAGCACACCGCAGGGGAGAAATCAGAAGAGTGTGGGGGTTTGATATGAATGTAAAACTACTGGAAAACAGAACACCTTTTTGGGTGACAGAAATGAGGAGAGACAGGAAGGCAGCAAGGGGTAAGATATCAAAGAGAGAAAGGGGGCGGACGGAGAGAGAGAGACTCCCTTTATCTGCCTTCTTAAGCCGAGCACATTTTTCAGCTTCATAAAGAGCTGGACTATGTGCTCGGACTTGGAATTAGCCCTTTATGTGGTGTCAACTCCGCTCTGATGATCGACTCCTTAAAAAACAAGGTATATTAGCACAACACACTTGCACAACGATAGTAAACACCCTGAGAGATATACACACACTAAAGCTCAGCAGGAGGACAGCCCAAGCAGCACCTAGGAAGCCTGTAATGAAAAGAAAAGTCCTTCCTACAGGAGGCTCTTCATACTGAATCACTATTCCAGAGGCGTACTAAGATTTGCTTCCGTTATACCAAAAGAGAAATAACACACATAGAAACGAGAGAGATGCTAATTATATTGATGAAGTTTAATGGCTTTAAAACTCTGCCTGGACTGGAGTTGCCGCAGTTTGAGGATTTGAGGCTCATTTGTCTGAAACATTTACATTTTGATCAGTGTTTTGTGTTTGATGCTTAATCGTGCACAGTCACCATGGATACTGTTAGTATCACTCCATGAATGAAATGCAGCAGCTTCATTAGAGATTGTCCCGGTTTCCCATCATCTGATGGAGATGGATTGGTCCAAATAATCTCTGTCTTTGGTAGAGTACTGGCCGCTCAGCCGGTCACACTAAATGGCGTATGAATGAGACAGTAATTCGCAAGTCATTTAGCGTGCAATAACACCGCTGTTCTTGCTTTTGATGTGTCATTTGAACACCATGTAGTCTGCACTGACTGTACTGTAAATGTATCCACGTAAATACGCTATGCTCAAAGCAAGTGATGTGGAATAAAAACTGAGAAAGAGTATTTATGGGGTGCGGGAGGGGAGGGGAGGTGGATGGGTCCAACAAACACAGGACTTTCAACCAGGAGACCGGTGTTTGTGTCCTAAAGTATTGTTGAGTTATTTTGAAGTTACGTTTGTGACGTGTTTTCCGTACGTTGTTTCCGTATGTTTTTTACTTAGTTTACATACTTTTTTAAGCCCAACCATGATGTTTTTCCTCAACCTAACTAAGTGGTTTTGTTGCCTCAACCTAACTGCGGGCGTTGCCATAGTTTTGTTACGAGGAGTAAAAATGACACCCGGAAAGGCTAAAATGCATTCTCATGACACGTGGAATATCCTTTTAATGTTTTGCTATTTATACGCCTTCCCATGAGATCGAGTGGAGCCGCTCATGTAGCTGTAATCACTATTTTCGCATTTGACAATTTCCGGTACAGTTTTTTTTTTTGCAATTGCTAAAAGACAGTTTCTGAAACTAGGGGCCCTAGATTGAAACTCCACAAATAAAAAACAAAAACATATACTTCAAATATAAAAATATCTTACATCTCTTGCAAAAGCAAACGCTTCATTTAAAACTTTATAAACTTTTCTAAAAATTTTTATTTTTGCATCATAACTTTACACACAAACACCAGATAAATAGCTCTGTCCACAAGCCAACTGCACACTGATGTATAGTATGTAAAGTATGAAACATTATTATCTACAGTCTTTGGCATTTCCATTTGTAGTATGCTGTAAATATAGATTATGAACACAAATGCTATGTATTCTCAATACTCATATACATACTCAAAACAGTATCAGAAACAATGACTTTTATTGAAGATGACACGAACATTGTTACTGTAATGCACTGTAAACAAATTACAGTTTATTTTAATTACAGTCCTCTCTCCTAAATTGGCCTCCATTGTTGTGCACACCAAAGAGCATACCTGAATCCTATTTATTGTGTTCAAGCTCTGATTTCTAAGTGATCTAATTGGTTACAGGTGTTTTCACAGGTGCATTCTGGGTGCAGCTGATTGATAATTGAGTGTAGATATTTCAATGGCAGTGTTTTGCAAACAACACACTTTAGTTTTAAATGATGTGTCAGGTCATTTAACACTGAATGAGAAATTCAACCTGTTTCACAAGTTGTGTATTTGTTCACGGATGGCAGCTGTTAGGAAGGCTTGCAGTCCACATAGCTTTCAATCATAACAGCCACCCTTTATTTCATCGGACAGCATGTACACCAGCATGTTAGGAGCCAATCGGCTCCTTCGAGTGGTTAATATGCCCTTTTCACAGCAGCTATTTGACATGTCATTCAGGGGTAAACACAGGTCTAATTAATAACATTAATTGTGGCCCTGTTCCATTTAGGTGGCATTGTGCATGCTGTCTCACTGGAGTGGCTTTGACTAAATAGAACGGGACCATAATTCATTTTATCACTACACCTGTGTTTACCCTGCTATGCCATGTCAAAAAGGCTGCTGTGAAAAGGGCCAATTGGTTTAATGGATTGTTTGGTTTGAAGTGAACTAGCAGACAGTGCGATGGATATGTGTGGGATACAAGTTGCCTCTCTGGTTGTATGGGAGGTTATGTGTATCAGTTATTATGTAAGTGTAATTTATATTTTGTGCCTTCTTTGTGAATACTGTCAAGGACGAGTGAGTGTTCAGACTAGATGGCGACATTATGGCTCAGCAAACAGAGCCCGTAGGAGGTTAACTGACCTGCAATTTGAAACATATTAGTTCTCATCTAACTTGGCATTAACATATATTTGCAGTCTTATTGTTTATTTGTAACACTGTATAATAACCATCATTAATAAATGGAAAATTGATAGTTAATTGAACTGTTATAATAGTTATTTTACTGTTATCAAACAATAAAATGATGAATAATAATGTTCACTAATTATTAGGAATCCTATAATTTATGTTATTTTAACAGTTTATAGTTGCACACATTGTAACATTTTATATACTATATTAAGTTTTTGTTAATGATTACCAAATTATTTGTATTTTATTTTATTTATTAATTTATTTGACAGGGACAATACATGTAGGCATTGTTACACTTAATTAAAGTGAAACCGATGCAATGTATCTAGCCATAGCTAATTTGCAGACCTTGTCCCTAGTTAGGCTTTTAAAAAAAATATAAAAAGATACATAATACAACATCTTATATAAAATCACATATTACAACATCGTACATTACAAACAATTTGCATATGTATGTTCCCAATCAATAATCAGTGATCATAGGTTTGGTTTAGTTTCAGCCAGTGTTTCACCTTTTCATTAAACGTTTTCAGGTCAGGTTGTATTTTTATTTCCATAACATTTAAGAAAGCGTTTGTGAAACATCTATAAACATTATATATACAGATATTTTCTAACACTTTGTTAATGGTTAATAACTGGTTTGTAAACTGTCTATAATCATAATTTGGGTGGCTATTATAAAGTTGCAACTGATGGTTATAATACCTTGTTAAATGGTTAATAAATAGTTTGTAAAGCATCTATATTATTATATTATTTAGATAAATAGTTAATACTTTGCCAGTGGTTAATAATTGGTTTCTGGTCCATCTATCTATATGATGTTTATATATGTTTTACAAAAGATTTCTTAAATGTTTACAAATTATTTGGTCATCATTAAAAAATAGTTAATATAGTATGTAAAATGTTAAAATGTGTGCAACAATAAACTATTAATAAATAGCTTACTAATGTAATCAGAATGTAATTGTTATCGTCTCTTATCAGCTATGATGCAATATATAATTTATAAACTAATTTCATATTACACAAACTAATGATAAAATAACATAAATTATAGCATTACTAATAATTAGTAAACATTATTAATCATAATTTCATTGTTTGTTAACAATACAATAACTATTAACTAAGTTTAATTATTTATCAATTTGCCATTTATAAATGATCATTATTATAAAGTGTTTCCTGTTTATTTATTAGTTTGAGAATTTGATAAAGTTATTGAATCTCACAAATTCATACTTTACTACAAAAAATAGAAGCTGTCCACTTAATTCTCTTTTGAGATTAATTATATGTGTATATCCAATGTTGTATTGACACCCTGTGGACAAAACTCATAGGACTCTCATTTTTACTAATTGAATTTGTATTGTGTGGTATTTCTGTTATTCCCTATCATTCTAGAAACCACATACACCTCAAGTGTAAACCTCCACAGTCTTCTAGTAAAGTACAAGAAGCCTCTGAAGCATCTTATAGTGTATTCTAACAGATAGACCACAGTGATTACAAACTCCTCTCAAACACCATCACAGCAACTCAACAAGTGAATCTTAACCCTTTCCCCTAACCCCCCTAAGCATCAGGGCTATTTCTTGGGACATTCTGCAAACACCATAAGGTACATTTATTTATTTATTGTAATACTGCGGAGTACCATGATCTGTTGTGATGTTTTAATGAACTATACCAGTGGATGAACAATCCACTCAGCACTTTTAATAGGTTGTGTCTAGAAGGTAACTTCCAAATTGCAAAATCTGATAAAACTTGCAACAAACTCTGGCGAGAGTCCTCACCCGACGACCAATCCTAACCTTAACTTTTCGAGGTCCATGCCTAACCTTGACCATTTCGCGAGAGTTTCCCAACTCCTGGGTTCCCTTATAGTCATGACCGTGTTATTATTACTACCACTTGGTCACTTTCAGACTTTAAGATGGATCATTGTCGTGTATTGCTGTGTATGGTGTGTGTTGTCTTATATAACAGTGCCAAAGATAATTTTCCATTTTATGCAAATCTAATGGACAATAAAGTAATCTGAATCTGAACATTTTATCATATCATTTTATCAAATGTTATACGCACTTTAGGTAATCCATGAAAAATCAGACCATGCCCAAATATCTCAAAATCAGAAACATATTCAATAAATACAGATTTGGTTTCTCTTTCTTACAAATTAATCTGTTATTAATGTTTCTGTTGATGAACCTTTCACTCTGATTGTCTTCCCTCTCTTACTGGCTTTCCCTTCTGTCCTCCTTTTCCCCTTTCTCTCAGTTCCTTTTCATTCATCACCTATTCCTTAATATTATACTCTCAGCCAATTGACAAAAGCTATACCTTTGCATACACTAAGAATATTCTGATACAGACCAAACACAGTGCTCTGTGATTGCTTGCTGATTCGTGAAGGAATACCAGCACCTTGAAATTGTTATATCAAGACTGAGGTGACACCTGTCGGATGCAGCATATCCTGCTGTTCATTAAACAAAAAGCTTCATCATCGGTTTACACCTTTTTTTAACAATCCAGGGAGGGGGGATGCTAACGAACTCAAGGGAGCTATTCCCTTGTGAAATCATTATTTTTAAAGAAATGCTTCAACAGCAGCTGATCCCACTCATTAAGC
Organism: Sebastolobus alascanus; assembly: GCA_916701645.2. Taxonomy (NCBI): domain Eukaryota; kingdom Metazoa; phylum Chordata; class Actinopteri; order Perciformes; family Sebastidae; genus Sebastolobus; species Sebastolobus alascanus. The sequence goes on along the minus strand of CAKAOJ020000022.1, from coordinate 5,243,028 downwards.
CTCAGCTCTTCCTCCCTCTTGTATCTACCGGTAAACACCTTCGCATTTCCTGGAAACAACCTCCTGACTCAACACACCTTTCACTTAGACCAGAGTCCGACATCAAGAGGTGAGATAAACCATTTACGCATTCGCATTCAGCTTGAGCTGAGCATGCTGTATGTTTTGCACTATTTTTTCCAGGGAACACAAATATCCATAACTGTTTGTTTTTATCGCAAGTGAATAGTTTTGGGCAAGTAGGGGCTGTAATGTGTGCTACAGTGCTACTCTTGTTTGCTGTGGTGTTGATGTGACTGGAGGACCAAACAGGGATATATCTCAATTTGGCAGCCAATGATCTGGAACCAATATTGTGTCTGTCACTGTGTAACAAGGGCATCAGACATTCAGCAATGTCAGCAGTTGCAGTTTCCTTTAATCATTGCTGATTTAGATGACTAAGGGAAATCTCAAAAAATGTAAAGGGATAATTTGACATTTTTGGATTTGGGATTAAACAAACGAGATGTTACATGTCAAATAGTGAGCTTTAGAGGTGCTGGTAAGTAGATTTTTCTACCCTTAATGGACCAAGGCTTGCTGTTTCTCCCTGTTTCCTGTCTTTATGCTAAGCTAAGATGAACACCTGCTGGCTCTACCTTCATATTTAGTGTGCACTAATGAATATGTTGTATTTCTTTAAAGGAACAGTGTTTAACATTTTGGGGGACCAGAAATGGAAAATAATATCCATTACTATGTTCTCATTAGTGTATAATCATCTGAAACTAAGAATCCTGTTTTTGTTAGCTTAGAATGAGCCCTTCATATCTACACAGGGAGCGGGTCATCTTCACGGAGCCCGCCATGTTTCTACAGTAGTCCAGAACAGACAAACCAAACACTGGCTCTAGCGAGAGCCTTTCACGTTTTTATGTTACCTGACACCTGACACTGTTCTCCGACACGCTTGTGAAACTGCGGTAACGTGAGTGCAAAACCGTTGTTCCGCCAGCCGCCGTCTGACTTCCCTTGCTCCTGAAGTAGTGTTATTATAGTAAGGATGGCCTCTGACCGAGGCGAACAACGTTACCACGGTTTTGCACTCTGCAGCTCATGTCTTGGAAAGGGAGGAGTGAGCGGAGGGGTACTCCGTTGGTTGCAATCTGCAACCACACCACTAGATGCCGCTAAATCGTACACACTGTACCTTTAATCTGTACACAGAGAGAAATGTAAAAATGATAATTTGTGGTTTTAGAGAACAGTGGCTGGGTGCAGCTGTTTGCACCTGCTGCTTCCAGTCTTTATGCTAAGCTAAGCTAAGCAAAGCCAATTACCCCCTGGCTCCAGCTCCATACTTAATGTAAAGATATGAGAGAGAAGGTCAACAGCTTCTCATAACATTTATAGGTTTCATATTCCTTTAAATGCTTGAATGCGCATTTTGTAAATAACCAATTCCATGGCAATTTCCTGATATGATTATTCTCTGAGAGCTATACCTCCGATTTTTAGGTGTGTTGCTTTTTTCAACCTCAGCAGTAAAGAGTTGTTTGCCAGCCCACACATTCGTGGAAACACTACTTGATGAAAGCCCTCGTTTTTAGCTTGCATTAGAAAAGTTTCGCATTGGCCGGTGGGTGACCCGCATGCAATTGGCTGGTTGGCTGCCTCCCCTCTGCATCAGCAACACCGCCATCTGGGTGAGCCCACACACACCTGTGCTTTCTGGGAGGGTGCCACAGAGAGGCGAGCAAAAGGCTGAAGCACTGAAGCAGAGGTGGAGGGCAGGATGCAGGGCTGCAAAGACGGGTCATGCAATTGAGAGACTGTGCATCAACTTATCCTTTTAAAATAGATCATAAAATCGCTGTTAAGGAGGAGAAGTCACGACTGTAAATGCTTCAATCAGCAGTTAAGAGAAGTATTCAGGGGGTGAGATGTATGAAATGGGTAAAATATGGATTGAGCAGCAGAAAAATAGACGGAAATATGATGTTATAGGGAAATATAATGACCCCCAAGTAGTTTGAATTTCTCCCCACTCGTACAGTACATTTAATTCCTTTGGATAAGTAGGGTTAAGGAGGGGACACATGCTTATTACAGGGGAAACTGATGTCACACAATCATGCATTTTATCTGGATCATTCTTACAATTGTAGCTTGGGGAAAAGAGGAGGAGGGGGTAGAGACACACCTGTTCCCTCGCCACTTGGGCATATTACAGCCCGATCCATGGATTAATGGTGGTATCCACGTCAAAAAGGTCAAATCTATTTCCCCTTGGGCTTGCAGCAAATTTGCGTGTGTCCGCAGAATTTCTGACAAGGCTGTCAGGAGGAAGCCCGCTCCGCTCTCCTATTCATTCACCAGAATAATTCACACTCGGCTAAAAACAAAGCCGGCCGCCGAACATTCTTTGCGGCTGAGGAAAGTGTGGAGATGGATGAAAGGATATCTGCAAGCTCCAGGGGTGTGCAGATGTGGCAGCGCAGGATCGGCAGAGTGTGTGTGTGTGTGGGGGTTGGTGAGTGAGAGTGCGTACATGCTTTGGTTTTTAAGCAGGGTTGAATCCTAAATGATTATTGACTAAGCCGTTTTTCGGAGAAGACAGAGTAGGAAAGGTGCCGGGGGCCACTTTTAAAGAACCTGACTAGCCTAAAAATTAGCTCACAAAGACATCTTTAAACTTTCCTCAGCCCAGGAGTCAGCTGTGCAGAGTTTACAACCTCACAGTTCTTCTAATTATATCACCAGAGGCCAATCAATCTGTCATATTGCATATATGAATATGGATTATGGCTTTGGAAACACATTTCTTACTGTTTCTGGATAGCTATGAGGACAGAATCATTGTATACACATTTGCAACCTGATGAGAAAAACAAAAGCACCAAACTGACTTAAATCACTATAGAGTCAAAAGGCCTGTTTGTGTGTGTGTGCGTCTGCATGTGTGTGTGTGTGTGTGTGCGTGTGTCGCATGACTCCTCCACGATCTGAGATAAGACTTGTCTTTTATCACAGACAAATACACGGAGATGAATGGTAATAAACAGTCATTTGCCAGACTTTTGGCTCCACCACTAATCAGAGAGCCGGCCACTCGATGCCAGCGGACTCTCTCCCTGTGTGATTACCACCGCATTGTTCTTTTACAATGACCTTGGCTCATCACACAATCAAGTGTCTGATTGCATCACACACACACACGACTGGCTTGTTAGCTTTACAGCAATTACTGTGGTGCATGTGTGAGTGGCTGTTGGACACACTCAGGGTGCATCAGTAATCAGTGTTGCTCTGTGCTGGTTACATCCATAAATGTGTCTTGTAAACAGAACTGGCACCCCACTGGCTCATGTTCACACGACTAGAGGTCAGTGTTTCTTCAATTGGGTGGCTATTTGTTGTGAATTTAAGCCATTTATTTTGATTTTCTTTAATTGGTCAACCAGGGCTCTAAGCCCCATTTTGAGCCCCATATTGGCCTTATTTATAAGGAGGTGAAGCATTTGTACTGGATAAATAAGAATATACAGCCAGCTCTGTAGGGTGTGCTTAAATGCTAATGTTTATGGTGCAATGTTTATCTTGTTCAAGCCGTTTCACACCAAGCACGGATTTTTGTCTGAAAAACTTGCACGGAAATTTATAAAAATTGATTTTGTCGGTTCTTGTGAATGCTTGCACACCCCTATGGAACATTTGTGCAGACTGTCGGACAAATGGGCTTATTTCGATCCAATGGGACATTTTTTTCAAACTATTGTTTTTTTGGAATAACAATTGGCCATCCCATGCAGAAAATTTGCATGCAGATTTTCCGTATATCCTGCACCGTGTTTTTGCATCGCACTGGTGAGAAACGGCTTTTAAGCATCATAATTGTGCATGTTATCATGCTAACATTTAAGACAAATGCTGCCTTCAAATGAAACTCGTCAGCTTGTGTTTACAACATGGGACGTCGTGTACACAATATGCTTGGCGTTCAAATGGTTAAGTCGTGAGAACACCGCTGCTAAGCAACAGCAATATTGACGTTACTGTCGGCATCTAGAAGCCACAGAGGCTAACAATTTAGCAAGCTAGCAAGTGGGTAACATACTGCAGTAAATGCAAAGGTGTAATAACAGAGGAAAAGAAATGAGGCCGTTGGGAATATCAACGTTTTCCTCAGACATATCATAAAATTACGAAGAAAAACAATACACGACTAAAATTACAATAATTTCACACATTATGTACTGAAAAATGAACTTTCATGGCCTCCGCCATTTCTGACTACGTCAACAAACATGTCACAAATTGTGAGCTCGGAGCCTTCAGAAACTTTCCACTTATGAGATCGTGAATACCACAAGAGGGGGACGTTCATATAGACTCTTCTCGTGAGCACGGTAAACACGGCCCCATTTGAAGGCACCAAATGCATTAGTGATTCATTTTTTAGATACAGGAATTACCAAAGTCGTTAAGATTAATTCTCTGAGAACCACGAATGTCAAGTGAAAACTGGTGCTAGATAAAAAGACAGAGGATCACCAAAATCATCCCATGTCGATCCAAAATGTAATGTCTATCCATCCAATAGTTGTTGAGACCTTTCAGTGTTGGACAAACCAACCAACATTGCCATAGAGCCACACCAGAGCCGCTAGCGTGGCTGAAAACAAGCAGTTTACTGCACATGGACGAAGCATGCAACTGAAAGAACTGTTCCTTCCACACATGAGTAGAGAGAGGAAGCTCGCTGTCAACCCACTCAAATAGTTTTCCTTCAAAGACATGGAGTAAACTGTATTTCAGAGTTATTGCATCACTAACTTGCTGAATTGCTTAAGTTTTCAAGAATTTCAAAAACATGGAATAAACAACAACAAAGGTTTAGTCAGCAATGTTGGCTCAGAAATTGGTATGCTGAAGTTCCCAGAGATAGCTGTTTTTCCATGTCTTTTTTTCAAATTCAATTGAGGGAATCTTTGAGAAATACTGCCCATGTGGTTGTGCAACATGAACCCGGATAAAAATGTAATGATCTTGAGTAAGACCAGCACTGTGTTGTCTTCTCTTCACATGCTGCAGGGTCACTATGGACAGCGCTTTCATGCATAAAAGCTGACACTGTGTATGAAAGACAGACAGTGTAACATTATTTCTTTAGGACTTTGGTGACATTTAGGGGCAGCTTGCCCAGACAAACAAGTTCCTGCTGCAGTGAAATCAGCAAAGAAGGCAAACAAAAAAGGCATCAGAGGAGTCCGTCCTCCTCTGGAAACACCTAATAACACATGCCTCTGTGCCCACTACAGGCCTCTCCAGCACATATTCATTATTCAGAGGGTGTTCCTCTCCATCTATACCACTGATCTCCCCTTTAGTCATCCCCTCCATAGATTTATAATTTATCGCCAATGCCTATAAATCTTTAATTGTTTTTAGAACACCCGTTGGGGATGTATAATTCAATGATCTGTGCACCAAAAGCAAGCTTTTTTCCATGAATTAACATAACAGATGATCCTCTGAAAACCCAATTCTCCTCATGATATTATGTAACACAAAACTATCCTGGAGATCTAGCCCCTTCTAAATTATTGTCTGGGTGTCGGACAGATGCAGAGGATGAAGATTGATTCTTTTGTTCCACCCCCCTCTGTCTGTCTGTCTGTCTGTCTGTCTGTCTGTCTGTCTGTCTCTCTAAGCTCTAATACCTGAGCAGAGCAGAGTGACCTTCAGTAGAATACAGAGCCAAACTAAACTTTCCAACTAAAAGTGTGAGTGGTAGAACAATAACATTCATAAGCAGAAATGTAGGGCTGTCAATCGATTAAAATATTTAATCGTGATTAATCGCAAATTAATCGCACATTTTACTTTGAACATCTGTTCAAAATGTACCTTAAAGGGAGATTTGTCAAGTGTTTAATACTTTTATCAACATGGGAGTGGACAAATATGCTTGCTTTATGCAAATGTAATGTATATATATATTATTGGAAATCAATTAACAACACAAAGAAATGATAAATAATATCCAGAAACCCTCACAGGTACTGCATTTAGCATAAAAAATATGCTCAAATCATAACATTACAAACTCAAGCCCAACAGGCAACAACAGCTGTCAGTGTGTCAGTGTGCTGACTTGACTATGACTTGCCCCAAACTGGATGTGATCATCATAAAGTTGGCATGTCTGTAAAGGGGAGACTTGTGGGTACCCATAGAACCCATTTTCATTCACATATCTTGAGGTCAGAGGTCAAGGGACCCCTCTGAAAATGGCCATGCTAGTTTTTCCTTGCCAAAATGTAACGTAACTTGGAGCGTTATTTAACCTCCTTCGTGACAAGCTAGTATGACATGGTTGGTACCAATGGATTCCTTAGGTTTTCTAGTTTCATATGATGCCAGTATATTCACTCTTCTAGCTCAAGCGTAAAAACTGAGACCGCTATAACCTAAAAATCGCACGTTGCGTTAATGCGTTAAATAAATTAGTGACGTTAAAACGGATTTGTGTTAACGTGTTATTATCGCATTAACTTTGACAGCCCTAGTAGAAATATAAAAATGCACTTCAGTAGAAAATAATGTCATGATGTTGGATAATTGTATTGTATGACATTTATATTAAGCCCCTTTCCCACTGGGCAAAAAAAACCACTAACATCTGGCTTTTGTCTTTAGTGGCAAAGGTTACAATCAGCATTCATTCCCAGGACAAATTACTCTGAAACAGTCACAGATATTTATCAGCTCCAACTCCAATCGGTAGTGATGGAAACATGACAATCGGGGTGGACACGCTAATTTTCTACCCTTTTCCAGTGCGACGCTATGTGACGTGCGTTGAAGTGAATATATAATAAATAGAATCAACAGGCATTTGGACAAGTATTATAAGGCAGATGCTATTAGCACCCAGGTGTCAGTAGCCAACAATACTATTCAAACCCGGGGCGGAATAGCCAATGTGGCTATTTGGTGCATGTACTCTGTCGCTCTTTATATTACTACTATTATCGGGTGTAAATAGAAGAATAGCTGCCTTGTGATTATTCTCACCCAGGTGCAAATAGACACTCCGTTATTATAACTTATTAATGTAGAAAACATACACTATTTGCTCCTCAAAGCCACCAGACTCCGGTCAGACAACAGTCATTTTACCTCGCTGATCATCGAAATGCACTTAATACCAAAATACTGTTCAACAATGACCAACTCTGGTTTGAGAGTTTGAAAGAGAGATTGAATAAGTAACAGATATAAAAAAGTTACCGCGTAACATCTTCACTGTTTACTAACCCTGCTTCCAGTGCCGGTCGGCGTGTTCGTGACGTTGAACTTAACACACCAGGAAAAAAACAGAAAGGCCAGTGCAACAGCACGGTGTACTCGCAGACTCGCCTATTTTTAGCGGGTTTTCTCGTGTTTAAAAAACCTGCATGTACGCCCTAATTTTGGTGGGAAAAGGGAATTAGTATAGAAATATAACTAAATAACGAAAATATAACATTAAATAAGCTACAGCAGGCCAATGAGTCACCCCAATACTGTCAGTTAAATGGTTGTGTGTTGTGCTGGCAGTTCCAGAAGATCTAATGTCATTAGACCTATTAAAGAAAGACTATAAAAAATGTCTTTGCCACTGTCTGCTGACTCAGGAGCCCACAGAAACTGGGCCCGAACAACTGTGCACTTGGCTTTGTAAAGATGCTTATCCCCAGTAATGATGTGACACACCCCAAGCCTTGGTACTGTGTGTCTTTAGTGAACTGTAAAGCCATAAAAGAGGCAGTTCATAAGCTGAATTAATAGTTTGCAAAAGTTTATTGGCAGGCTGTACCACTGAGAGGCAGTTAAAGGTAATTTACGAGGCATGTGTCTGAGCTGTTTGTCGGATAATGAAGCCATCTATTCACGACCATTTGAAAATGCATCTCGTTTCTTTGTATTTGTGTTGGTTTTGAATTACTTTAATAGCATTTCTTAGTCATTTCATGACCCTTAGACAGCATTGTGTCTGGGCTTCATCTGTTGGAGGCGTACACTCTGAGCACCTTGTTGATTTTGCTTTGGTCTGTGACACATTAATCATCAGAGGATTCATGTTATCTGTCTGTGAGGCAGCAGGAGAGATGTGAACATGGGGAAGCTTATCACATATGAAAGGACCTGCTGGGCGCCCCACTGTGTTGACTTGCCCCATGCGGAACATCGTCTCGGTTGTCTGAGCCTGTAGGTTGATCTCTGCATAAGGGTGTTTATCATGTGCCAATCAATATCTCAGTTTCAGTTTATTCTTTATTTTTATGAAAATGGCACTTTGTGGTGGGACATTAAAAATGTAACAATTGCAACGGTTCCCATTTTTAAATCTGTACCATGATAAGAATTATTTAGATAATCCTGCATTTCTGAATGCAGAAAACAAAGGCACAGTGTAAACAGAGTACAGTATACCAGTGTGTCATTCTGTTTAGGGATACATTTAACCAAACACACTACTATGACATTTGTAGCCTTGAAAACATAATTTTCTCAACTGACCATTCGCTGAACCCCTCCCTCCAAAAGGGATACATAACGGCAGGCCTGTCAAGCTTTGAATGTCCACACCTCGAAGAGGACAGGGCTGTAGTAAGAAGTTTGGAAGGTCAAGTCTTTTTTTTTGCATTCCCAACACCAAAAACACAACAGCAAAAGTGTAAGGAATGTAGGCTATTAAACAGTGTCTGTTCTAAACTACCTTATTTTGTGGGGTTACATTACATTATAAAAGGCCTAATTCGGGACTGGGACACATTTACTATTTAGTATTCAGTCAATATGTGGAAGCCAGTTCTGGATGCTACCAGAGCCCAGTGAAACGTTAGTGGCTTTTTCCTGATTTGGGGAAGTTTACATTCCAGCAACCCCAACCAAACCCATTACCTGAGATATAGCATTATGTTTGAGGGTTAGTCCATCTTAAAAGTCTTTTCTCCTGTAAAGTTAAAAATGAAACATGCCGTTTGTAGATATGAACAATTAAGCATAAATCTCATCACAGTCACTTCGAAGGAAATAACTGTCCAATTTTAAATTTCCCTAGTCATATCTGTATGGAATACTAGGGCTAAGTGCTCTCCCATGCTGACTTATTACCTGGGACATGTAGCATATAGCATAAATCAAGTGCATATGTAACACCCTTTTTTACAGGGTTCTTGTGTCAAACAAGTCCGCGGATAATAGCCTCATGGAGCTAACGTTAGCTTAATTAGCTAGCTAGCTATAGTTGATAAAATCCGAGAGCAGCAATCATTTAGTCTGTAAAATTGAAAGCAACCATCTAGAATTGTTATAGAGAAATATTTGATTTGGAATCAAGATTTCAGGGGCATTAAGTTATTGGAGAAATAAAACATTTGAAAGGCAATATTTGTCTTAAAGGGGCTATATGTAAGAATCAGAAATTGCTTGTTCACAGCGACACCTGTGGCCGCAATGTCAATGAAAGTCAGCGTCCTGTGGCTCGCGCTCGCCCGTGTGCACGCGCTACCTGAATGTGAGCGAGCGTCCGTCAAAACAGCGAGACGACACACGTCAGCTAAAACCACAATATCACTCTATATTTCACCTGCTTGGCAGTAATGTTAGCTGACCAGAGGAAGGTCTCTCCATGAATCAATGCTGATCCTAGTGTTGGCTTTTCCTCCCGATCCGGAGGGAACGGAGGGAACGGGGGGGGGGGGGGGGAGGGGGAGACCGACACCCGGTCGGGACGATAACGTAACTCGCTGCGGAGCCCCGTCACTTCACAAGACACGGGAAACCTCTGTTGGTCTGGAGGAGCTGCAGCAGTTATTTCTGCAAAAACGACCACTGCACATTCACCAGATATTCTCAGAGCTAAACTAACTCTCTGCAGTGTGTAGTGTGCGCGCGTTCACGTGGAGGCGGAGCGAGCCGAGCGGGGGAGAACGAGCGCGCTGTGCAAACAGGCAGGAGCAGAGCTGCTGCGCGCTCGCGTACCCACACGCGAGCGCGCATGGGATACCGACCCGTTAAGATTTATGCGCGTGATAAGTTACAAATAGTCCCTTTAAAGAGGACCTATTATGTTTTTGTGCTTTTTCCCTTTCCTTAACTGTGTTACAGGCTATAGCTAAAATTTCAAAATGTATTAGAGGATGAACCCCTTGATATGCACCATCTCGTTTTCAAAAGCTCTGCAAAGTTACAAAGCCCAAAGTCAAGGCTGAAGGGAGTTACTCTCCCCCACAGAAACACTGCTCCTGAACTGCCTGAAACGCCTTGATTGAAGTCCCGCCTTTTCTTCCGTAACGTGGTGATGTCACCAGGTAACATAGTTGCATAATACCTGCCTAGTGGCTAGTTTGGCACGCCCTCAAACAAAGCTAGTTAGAGCGGAGCTGGAGCGGAGTCTGAAGAGTTTGATTTGGTTCACCAATCACAACAGAGTGGGCCAGCTGACGAATCAGAGCAGACTGGGCTTTTGGAGGGGAGGGGTTAAACAGAGCGTTTCAGACAGAGGGTGAAAAGAGGTGCTGAAAGCGGTTTTTGAACATCAAGGCATCTAAATATGTTCTCGTAGAAACCCAAAATGCAAGTATGAACCTGAAAATGAGCATAATAGGTCCTCTTTAATACTGAGGTTCTTTATGTAGTCAGGGATATATTTCAACTTAATTTCCCTTTTCACATTATCAGGTTCTAAAGGAAACTGCTAGTGTCAAATACAAGATAAGATGACATTTCAGTTCAAATCTGCTCTTTCTCTCTTGCTCTTGGCTCTGAATCACATGCACACACAAAAAGTTACAAAAAACAGTGGACGAAAATTTGCCCTGCATGTGCTGTTTTTTTAAGCGTCTCGACACACTGAGGAATGGAGAAAACAGATTACAAGCGTCTGGGCAGGTTAGCTGCTCGAGTGCACGTGTGTTACACATTACTTCAGCCTGCTTCAGGATCTCACATAACAAGGCACATCACCATCAGGCGTATCAACATGCTTTTTAACCCTTTACGTTCGTTGTCTTGCTCACACTCTCACTGTTACACAGTTACTGCCCACGTTCGACCCTTGCACCCTTCAAACTGGAACGATCTTTCTCTGCCTGTTAGGCATGTTGCGCCTTCTGCTGTGTGAGTGACACAAACTGCTGCATGTGACAAGAAAAGAGGGCCAAGCCAACCACGCTATCAGGTTATGAAACCACACCAAGCCTGGAGAGCGTGATGGCTTCACTTTGACCTCAACAGGTATGGTAGAAATGTGATTTTACATATAATATCATGTGTAAAGTGTACATTTTATTGTGAATTTTGTAATGATTCACCCGGACTTGTAATGTGAGCTTTTGGGTTCATGATCCAGATTTGGGTCCAGACCTCTTTCAGTCCAATCACACGAGGTGGGTAATCTGATCTCTATTATTAAAATGCTTGAAAATCCTTTATAAACAGGTTCCTATGCAGTCTGTGAAGCTCCATTATTGTTAGTAGTATGTGTGTTAAGTATTTTTCATCAACGGAAAAAAAAGAATTGAGCTAAATCCTATCATGCATGGTGAATCTAATTTGCTGGACTGTGGTCCAAAGAGATGACAAACAGCTGGCAAATTTTTACTTTTTATTTCCTTCTCTTGATTCTCCTGATTCGATTTCTTACAGGCTGTTGATGTCAAACAATAGCCTTCGGTTATAAATTATATATTCTGCTTAAATAAAGACAATTTTAACAGTAAAATGTCATATCCAATTCCTGAAAATTTCATATAAATACCTTTCATACTTGGAAATTCTATCTGAATAGGCTTATAGTCCAGATGATCATACATGGATACATGAATAATAATAATAATAATAATAATAAATAATATCACCAGTGTCATAAAACAGAAATAAGCAGCTGCTCTACTATATGCAGTGTTGTTTATTGATCTACTTGAATGAGTTCCAGTTGTGACTGAACTGTGAACCTGGATGTAACTGTGGACTAACATGAACTTTTGTCACGTGAGGGGGGAAAAAAGCAAGACAAAAGCTGTAATAAAAAAACCTGAGGATGAACTGTATCTGTTTCAAAATGCTTAGTGTTTTGTCATTGGAGAAACCCCCAAAATGTAAGATAAAAATTCCTGTCCAATCAAGTACTGCGCATATGCCAGACTCCCAGACGACATCTGAAATTATAAATTACTTTCTATGTTTACAAATATGGTGATTGCTGTACAAAAAGTGTACTACTGCCAAGTGTACTAGAATATTTTACTCGAGTAAAAGTACTGTTACTTTAAAGAAATTTGACTCCAGTAAAAGTAACATATATGTATCCACTGTTTTTGCAAACCATATAAGACACACACACACACACACATACATGGTTGTTGACATCCATCAAAGAGTTTTCTTGGTGTACTCAACTATCTGAACTGCATTCTCCCAGTCTTGAGCACCGCAATGTCCTCCACAATCTGCTCGAGATTCAACATCCCTGCTCGTTCATGCTCAAAGCCTAATATGACTCAACATCTCTGGTCCCACTGCGCTCCTCAAATTGGAAAACTTTGGAGCTGAATGCTCGGCTGTCACAGTTGTCAAAAACAGCAGAAAGGTCTCACACACACCTCACTGATAGTAAATGTTCCTCAGTGAATGTAGAAGTCACTGATGGAGGTTTTTAGCATTTGGTCCGACCCGGCGTTAACCTGTTTGTGACGCAACATTGTGTTTTTGATATGGATTACTTAGTGTGCTCACTGGTTGATTAAAATCAATGATTAACATAGATGCAACCTAGGCACAATAATGCTAACCTTAAAGCTGCAGTCGGTGACTTTGAGCAAATATGATAATAAGTTATTTTTATGCAACTGTCACTATATCCTAACAGTAGTGCATGAGTCAGATAAACCAAAACAACCAATCAGAGCCAAGAAGTCTCTACAGCAGCTGTCAATCACTGCTCGCGAAACTCGAAAATTACAATCAAACTGTCAAACTAGGCAGCGGTGATCAAATATGAATCAAGATTCTGTTACTTTTTCTCTCCTCAAATGTTTTCAGAAACATATTTTAGTGCCAAAACCAAGCACCACCCACCAGCCAGAGCAAACTCGGCTCTGATTGGTTGTTTTCCCTCAGCGCTGTGAAATCTTGCAGATGCCATTAAGAGCACTAGGAGGACACAGACAAACATGATATTTTCATAAATTATCTGTCTCATGCACTATCAGGATAGTGACCATTTTATAAAAATAACTTTTTTATCATATTTGCTAAAAAGTTACTGACTGCAGCTTTAACCCTTTAACCCATGACATCATCCTCAATTTAATTGCATTGTTGTGCATTTTTTTACTCTTCACAAACTGCCAAACTCCAGCCCAGATACGACCCAATCCCCCACACACCTCCTGACACTCGGCCAGTGAACGCACACATTCAACATGTATGTTTTCCAGATTGTCAGCTGAGTGCAGACTGTTACCCCACATGGAGCTCTGTGGAGCTCTGCCCTCCTGCGACCACAGACGAACAAGCAGCTGCAGCAGAGAAGAAGCTGCTGGTGTGTCTGCAGCCTTTGGCTCCTTTTTTTTTTATTCCTTTGCTGTTTATCATTACTTTTTCATGTGATTTTTTTTTTACTTTGTAACGGATTTGACTTAAAATGTAGCGATGTACAATACTTGAAATAAAAAAATATTTAAAGTGGCAGTAGGCAGTATATTTTTGGCCACATTGGGCAAAAATTCCATAATAACCTTTCAGCATATTGTAATTCAAGTATTCTGAGAGATAACTAGATTTCTGCACCTCCTCATGGCTCTGTTTTCAGGCTTTAGAAAATTTAGCCTGTGACAGGAGACTTTGACCAATCACAGGTCATTTCATTGAGAGAGCGTTCCTATTGGCTGTGCTCCGGTCATGTGACCAGAACTTGGCGTTCCTTCAACAGATTTTACAATGGCGGCCACGTCACAAACTTTTCATTTTACAGCTAAACAGTACACTACAAGATGATTCTGAAAACATTTGAGGCGAGGAATAGGCATTACAGTTACAGAATATTGATTCATATGTTATCAGCGCTGCCTAGTTTGACCGTTTGGTCGGAAATCTTTCAGATGCCGTTAGGAGCACCGGAGGACACAGAGGCAAATGATTTTGTTCAGGTTACCTGTTTCATGAACTTCTGTCACAGTATAGCGACCGTTTTATAAAAATAACTTTTTTTAATCATATTTGCTCCAATCTCGCCTACTTCAGCTTTAAGTAAAGGTACAATTTATGATTTCTTTATTTTTTTTAAAAGTACACAAAAATGACTTTGTTACAGTAATGACAGTAAATGTAATTTGTCACTTCCACCTCTGTGTACAAAACATAATAAAAAACACCCATGGCTTTTTTTCCCAGATATTTGAATGTGGCAGAAACCAGCACAGATCAACATGGACTCTCCAGTGAAGGCTCAGAAAGCGAGGGTAGCCGTGGTACCAGCAGCAGCCCCTGATGGTGGCTACGCCTGGTTCATCCTGCTCTCCTGCTTCCTGGTCTTCGGCCTGACCTTTGGGGTCATTAAGGCCTTTGGTGTATTCTACGTTGAGATACACCGATACTTTGAAACCACAGCAACAGAAACATCGTGGATTGCCTCTATTGCCGTGGCTGGCCTTCACTTTCTGGGTAATTATGAGACTCTTTTTTGACTACGAGTACATCTGTATTTAAAATCTCTGTGCTTATAAAATATATATACACCATAGGACATCAGTACATATTTTATACCCCTCAATTTCAACAGTATTCCCTAAACTTCATATTCATGTCTTTTAAAATCCCTCCACTCTTTTTGATCTTGATGCCAAATCTTTTAGATGCACTAACAGACTTCTTGAGGTTCTGACCAGCAGTAACTGCTTGGAAAATTCAATAACATTGCTTTTTGATTTTCAAAAGGAGTGTGTGGGTCAATTAAATTATTACCTGCTGCAAATGTAGGTCTACTCAGGCAGCAAGAGGCAATGGGATTAATTTAAAAACTCCTTAAGGTCTTCTGTGGTTTAACTTAAAGCTGGGTAGAATTAAAGCAAATTTGATTAAAAAAAGTTGTTTTTATAAAACGGTCACTACACTAGACAGGTAATCTGAAAAAAATCATGTGCCTCTGTGTCCTCCGGTGCTCCTGATGGCATCTGCAAGATTTCACAGCCCAGAGGAAAACAGCCAATCAGAGCCAAGCTGCAGCCTTCCTGTCTCTGAGCCGGCTGTCAATCACTCGTGAACGCCGATCAAACGGTCAAACTAAGCAGCGCTGATTAAATATGAATTAATATTCTGTTAATGTAATGCCTATTTTTCACCTCAAATGTTTTGAGAAACATCTTGTAGTGTACTGTTAAGCTGTAAAATGAGAAAGTTTGTGACCCGGCAGCCATATTGAGATCAGTTGAGGAAATACCAAGCACCGCCCACCAGCTGGAGCAAACTTTCTCATTTTACAGCTTAACAGTACACTACAAGATATTTCTGAAACATTTGAGGCGAGAAATAGGCATTACAGTAACAGAATATTGATTCATATTTGATCAGCGCTCCATAGTTGTGACCATTTTATCAGAATTCGCGAGTGATTTACAGCTGCCTCCATTGAATGAACAGCCAATAGGAATGCTCTCTCTGAAATGACCTGTGATTGGTCAAAGTCTCCCGTCACGGGCTAGATTTTTTAAAGCCTGAAATCAGAGCCACGAGGAGGTGCAGAAGTCTAGTTATCTCTCAGAACACTTGAATTACAATATGCTGAAAGGTTACTATGGAATTTTTGCCCAATGATGCCAAAAATATTCTGCCTATACTTCGACTTAAATGTCTATTTTCACTGAGAATATTAATTAAACAGGATTATATTTCTAGAGACCATCTTCATTTATACATCTTAAAAATACATACCTGCTGTGAAGTGCATAAACATTCAGTGTACCCCAAATAAAATAACTGTATATTTCCTGAATAGTAATGAATGTGTCCCCCTGCAGCTCCTGCAGCATCTGCTTTGAGTGCTCGCTACAGCCATCGCTCTGTAGTGATAATTGGAGGACTGATATGCGGCGTAGGAGTCATGTGTGGGGCTTTTGCTCGTAACCTGATTGAACTCTACTTAACAGTGGGGTTGCTAAATGGTGAGTGCTTTGAAGCAAACACACACACTGTCTCAAAAACATACACACAAAACATGATATTCACTGTGAGTGCTGTGCTGCAGGTTTTGGCTATGCAATGACATGGACCCCGACAGTGACCATGCTGGGCTTGTACTTTGAGAAGAGGCGTCCGGTGGCAAACGCCTTGGCCAGCGCTGGAGAGTGCCTCCTAACCTTTGTCCTCACACCCCTCTTCCAGCTGTTGATTGACAGCTACTCATGGAGGGGTGCTTTTCTAATCCTAGGGGGTCTGCAGCTTAATCTCTGTGTGTGCGGCATGCTGCTGAGGCCTCTAAAAGCCACCAGAGATGTGACTTTTGCGGTCAAAGCAGAGGAGGAAGGCTTGTCCTTGGAATTGCTACCAAAAGACGACTTTGAGCAGAGCGAACCAAGCTGCCTGGAGGCGGATGAGCTGAGAATATCTGAGGGGTCAGATCACGACCCTGAAGAGATAAAGAATTCAACCGTGAAAGTACAAGACTCAAACAACAGGACTAGGCCAAAACTAAGGACCAAACTCCTTCGCCAAGTAGATTATACCCTCATCACCAATGCTCGATTCATGGTCTATTCAATGTTTGGGGTGTTTGCTGCACTGGGTTTCTTTACCCCATTTCTGTTCCTGGTTCCATATGCTCGTAGTAAGGGGATTGAGGAGTACCGGGCGGCTGCACTCATGTCCATCTCTGCAGCGTTTGACGTGTTTGGAAGGGTGTTCTTTGGCTGGGTGGCAAACTTGAGACTGGTGGAGACGGTACGTTCAGTTTAACCAAAGCAATAACATTTTGAAAATCACATATTTGAAAGCAAAGGTACGGCCAAGCTTCGGTATTTGCACCATGTAGCATAGTACATGTGATTATATTAAAGGAAAGGTTTGACATTTTAGGATATAAGCTTATTTGCGTTCTTGCCGAGAGTAAAACGAGAAGATTGATACCTCAATCATGTCTGTACAGTAAATATGAAGCCACAGCCACCTGCCAATTAGCTTAGCTTAGCATAAAGACTGGAGGCAAGGGGAAACAGCTAGCCTGGCTCCGATCAAAGGTAAAATAGATTAAAAAAAATCCACCTTCTAGCTCACTTATTAACATGTTATATCTTGTTCGTTTAATATGTACAAAAGTGTATAAAATGACAATTTAACTTCCAGTAACTTCCAAAAGACTGCAAGAAGCAACCTCACAGTGATTACAAAACTCCAAGAAATAGTCCGGATCATACGCAGATCTTTTTTTTTTTACCTTTGGAGAGAGCCAGGCTAGCTGTTTCCCCCTGCTACCAGGGGTCCTTATGCTAAGCTAAGCTAACAAGCTGCTGGTTGTAGCATCATATTTTGCATAAAGACTGCCAACAGTGGTGTCAATCTTCTCATCTAACTCTCGGCAAGAAAGCCAATAAGCATATTTCCCAAAATGTCGAACCATTCCTGTAAAGAAGCTGCCTACATGAAAAGTGCATAGACTATGGACGTAGAGGCCACCGTACATGGCCACTGATGCACATGTCTGATGCACATGTCTGTCTACCTTGTCTCTGTTCCTACCAGCTGCAGCAGCTGACGGCCACAGTGATTCTGCAGGCTATTGTATTACTCCTCTGCCCTCTGGCCTCCTCACTCCCAGAGCTGGCTGCTATCAGCGCAGCTTACGGCCTGGCGTACGGCGCCACGGTCGCCATCCACATCACCGTGCTGGCCGAGGTTGTGGGCGTCAACAGGCTCGGAAGCGCGCTGGGGTTCTACATGCTCACACGCAGTTGTGGAGCCCTGCTTGGACCACCCATTGCCGGTGAGTGAGAAAGATGCTTTGATAGTTAACTGCAAGTCCATAGTGCGCCTACTGTGCGTATCAAAGAGAAATGGATTTTAGCTTTGAGTTGTTGCTGTAAAATTCCCAATGATCTTCTCCGACATGCTAACTGCCTGCCAGCTATGAATAAACAAGAAGCTGCACAGAATAGAATAGAAGAGAATAGAATTGTACTTCATTCACTGTATATTAACATTTCTGTTAGCTTAACTCAAGGTTACAGTGTCTGTCATTTTCCTGAGCCTATTCTTCCATCACATTAAATCTCACACAATGGACGTGCTTATACATTGTTCTGCATTGTAACCACAGCCCAGTGAGCCTATTCAACCAAAATGAGATTTTTAGACCTTCATGACATGGCGCCACCCTTCAATTAATAAGGAATTTTGTCGTCCGCTCCATCCCACTGAACCTGAGGTTTTCATTCAGAGAGCAACTGTGCAAAAATTACAATATCATGATACTTTATGGTTGTGTTAATTTCATGGCTGATTGCTTCTCAAAGATCCTTTTTTCTCCTTTAAATGGAGTTTCTTCCCCACAGCCTTTCCATTCTGTTACATGTGACAGTTGTCCAGATTCATACACTGTGTCCTACGACCTGAGAACAGCTGTAATAGAGAAATGGCATAACAAAAGAGTAGAGAAAACCAAAACAATTTGTAAATGCCAAATGGAAGTCTTTTTTCTCAGACTTGTTCAAACCTGTGAAAAAAGCAATAGCCGATGCTTTGGCCACTTGGGGTCAGCAGAAACCAGCTGTAAACACATATTTTAAGTTTATATGGTGAATTTGCTAAACAGTTAGCACATCCAGCAGACACAGAGCAACAATGGCATTAATTTGGAGATGTGTTTCTCTGTTTTGGTCTCCACCAACTCCTGAGAGAATATCTGAGTATTCAGCTGCTAATTGCTCCACTATGTTCACCAGCTAGTTGCTAACTTTTACTGTCTGCCTTTGGGTGCTGGGCAGCTATAAAGTACAGTAGGTTTATCAAAGGTTTCTCAATGAAAACAGTTGACGATGTGGCCGAAAACGACACTGAGGAGAGTGGTGAGAGTGAACTAAAACAATTAAGTTGCGGGCCGTAGAACCAAAACATTGAGCTGAAAGACGTTAAAACACAGTAATTATTCTTTGTTGGTTCATCACTACGAGCGACCACTTTCACTTTCACATAGCCTTGAGATCGATAGTTAATATAAAAAAAATCAACTATAGCGGCTTTAAGTTATTGGAAGACACATAAAACATCCAGCAAACATATTTAATATTATGGGCATCTTCACGATAGGGTGTTTCGGATAAATCACAGCCTTCTTCTCTCAGTACAAAAATCTTTTTTGTCTGCTTTCCATGGTGTGCATTTCCTATTTTGTGATTAGCATAGATTTTGTAAGGAGCGACTCATTCCATTATCTGTGCACGTAAAGAGGACCTATTATCCTCATTCTAAGGTTCATACTTGTATTTGGGTTTCTAATAGAATGTTGACTTGCTTTAATGTTCAAAAAACGCTTAGTTTTTGTCATTACTCTGCACAGTCTGCTCTGATTGGTTAGCTGGCCCACTCTGTTGTGACTGGTCAACCGAACAAATCTCTTCGGACTCCGCTCCATCTCCACTCTGACTAGCTTTGTTTGAGGGCATGCAGTCGCTAGGCAGGTATTATGCAAATGTGTTACTTGGTGACATCACCACGTTACGGAAGAAAAGGCAGCACTTCAAGCAAGGCGTTTCAGGCGGTTCAGGAGCAGTGTTTCTGCAGGGGAGAGTAACTCCCTTTGGTGTGAACTTTGGACTCGGTAACTTTGCAGTCCTTTCACATGCACAAAAAAACTATAACACACTAAAGGAACGGGAAAAAGCACAAAAGCATAATAGGTCCTCTTTAACAATACGTATAGGTGTCCATAATATGTTGCATCCCACCAACGCTCCAAAATATATTTAAATATATTTTAAAGTAAACAGACAGTAAAGAGATACAGTGTCTGGAAAGCTTCTCAAATGTGTCAGCTACTTTGGCAGTCTGTTTGCAATAATCTTCATTAATCTATTCTATTGTGAGTAATTAAAAAATACTTAGGCTGCTATTAAACTGAAATGCCCCTGGTGCTCACATCCAGTAGAAAAAAATATTTTTCTCCAGTCCTCTCACACAAACTGCAGCCCCGCCCACAGCGCTGTCCTACAAACCAGCGAGCATTTGAACCCGATTAGTGAGATCATGACCCATTTTCACACACAACTCTAAACAACAGCAGTAAATACAGCATGTAAAACACCCAGCTTGACTTTGGCACCCAGGCACAGTAACCCCTGCCAGAAAGTGTCCTGCCTCTGAGCACAGCCAGCAGTAAAACAGCTGGGGAAACCTCTCCAACAGAGTGGGGAAAAAAACATAATTGTAGTTTGGATTCATTTGATGGTATTTATGGATTTTCAAGAAGGTTTTCAGTTCAGCAAAAACAGGGAATGAGAGTGATTTGAGTTGTTAGATAGCAACAGGCTGCTACATGTATTCTTTCGCTCTGCAGGATGTAGAAGAACTTGAACTTGCCTTTGCACAGTATATATTTTTAACTATAAATGAAGTGTGTCCTTTTCACTGGCCTGATATATGAGGAAAATGCACAAATGCCTCTCATTACCCTGCTCAGTGCTTTCCCCATTTCCCTTTTACAGTAATATCTCTCAGTTTAACAAGTTCCTGAAAACCTTCTACCGTAATTTGGATTAAAGCAACATCACCACATGTAAATGTTAAATTTAAGTGCTGAAGGCTGATACTGACCTCAAATAAAGTAAAAGAGCTAATTAAAGTGAAGGTGGTGTCCTATTTATAACTTAACATGGTCCCTCTGACACAGAGGCTATTTCTTACTTATTTACTGTACCGTTCAGCACTTTGAGCACTTTGAAGACCAGAGAGCTGATGGATGTTGAGGATTCATCAAAGTGTTCTAATTATGTTCCCTTCACGGGATGAAGGCGCTGGCATTAACGCCCTCAGGATAAAATGAATCTTCGTGCAATCCTCTCTTCCTTATCTCTGCCTCAGTCTTTTGCCTCGTTCAGAAATATGTCATTAAATGAAGCCAAAATGATACCATAATTGGGGGACGTTGCTGTGTTTTGGGCAGCGTGGGTGCATTCCAGTCAGGAATGAATGTTGACTTTGACTAAAATATTGTGATTAAAAAGTATGACTGTGTCTAAGCTGCAAATCACTCACACGCACTTTTCCCTTCAGGATTCTTTATAGACAAGATGAGTGACTACGGAATGGGTTTCCTCATGGCAGGAGTGGCTCTCATCATCTCTGCTCTGTTCCTGTTCCTCCTCCATCAGTTGAACTGCAGGGGTCAGAGGTCAACCGCCAAGAAACATATGCATACGGACAAGATGGAACAAAGTGCCAGAGCTAAAGCCAAAGAGCTGGACATGACATGAATGAAGGAAAATTGTTTTTGTTGCTGATAGACGATGAGTTTGAAAAGAGATCTAAAGATCGCAGTCAGAGGCAGAATCAAGTCACAACTCAAGTGATTTTACAAACCTAAGGGACTGTACAAAAATTATTAGAGGGGGGTCAAAGCTGCCAAGCATTTCTTCTTTTAAATGTTACTGATATGATCAGTTCTGCAGGTGCATTTTCACTCACTCACTTTCTTTATGTATTCCACTTTGCAGGTGAAACAAACTTCCCTTACTCATAAAAAAAAGAGCTTACTGGTGGTGTAGCAGTTAGTGGCTCTTGTTTCAAACGTAGAGGATGGCTGGAAAATTTGCTAAATGTGATGCATCAGTTGTTTGCCATAAATTACACAATGGCTCATTTCATTATTAATGTATGTATTGGTTGCACACACTGAAAATTAATGTTCTATTAAGATAGTCAATGTTTAAGTCAGGGTAATTCATCTTAAAGTGGCAATCCTTAAGATTGCAATCCTGGTTGATTAAGGCCTCGATCGGACATAGCACATTTTAGCAGCCTGTGGCACCTTTTTTGTAATTGTTTTCATTGAGATTGAACCGTTTTGCACGCTGCTTTTGCATCGCTGAGCGCCTCAAGTTGTTCCGCTCTGTTCACCTTGCGTTTTTACAGGAGCGCCCTGAACGCCTCGAGTTGACAAAAATTCAACTCAGAGCGGAGAAGGACCCAACGTGATTAGCGTTTTTTCCCCATTGTGGAGACTTTTGCTGGATACCCAGCTGATTTTATGACTTTACCAACCGTAGTTACCATGAATGAACAGAAAACAGCAGACCTGGAGGATGTTGCTGGATACCCGGAGCTACTATATATGAGTTAACCAACTGTAGTTACCATGATCTGAACAGAAAACAGCAGGAGGCAAATTAATGCAGTACTTAAGATTTCGGGTATGTTGTTTTCACTAATTTAAACTGTCCTATTAACTATTTGGGTGGTGTACAGTTCATGATTTGTAATAAGGTAATGTTAGCACTCATTTGGTGGTTACTTAGCAACGTATAAAATAAAAAGACGCGGCAAACTGCAAGAAACGCTCTGTCAGATCGGGCAACAAAAAGGCAGTGCGGTGCGCCTTACGTTTTGTGCGGTGGAATTCAGAGGTTCAGAAGTCTGGTGTCTTTTTGTTGATACAGAATTGTGTGGATAGTTACATTTTTTGTGTGTGTACAATGGAGAAAAAATGTAACACAGCATTGTTTTTCCGGGAATGTCGGACATTCAAATATATAAATATTACTTTCATCAGAGGGCCATAGGCTCATTCACCATTGTGTTACCTCTGTCAATAATGACTTAACAGACGTTTATTTAAATAAAAATCTTCAAGATTGACACATTAGATTCTTTATTTCTCTTTAAGTTAGTTATTGTTAACAGGGTTTTACTGTTCTATTATTTTAAGATATTGGTGGGAGGGTTTTGGAGTCAAGGGGGAAATAGTAATAATGCGAAGGATGGTGTTGCTTTTTTAAAATGTGAAACATAAGGTTCAGCCCTCCTCCTCCCTACACCAGTAATTTTCGAACAGTCCCTAAAGTGTTCATACTGATTGCTGAACTCACTTTTTGGCACTTTTTTGCACTAAACTTGTAGTAACATTACAAACTGCAGAAACTGTTTATTTATGTCAGGAATGTGACAACAGAGTCTTATGGAGTTTAATTGATTTCTATCAAAATCACAACTTCAGAAGTTGATTCATGATGTTTTAAATATACTGTCTTAAATTCACACGTTGTTATTGAATGTGTTTGTCCTTTATTGCAGTAGTGTCATGTAACTACGACGAATGCTGGGTTGCAGTGTGAAAATGTGACTTTGGCTCCCTCCAGTGAGAAGCTGCAGATATTGCATTTGCAGCCTTCTCAACTGCAGGACTGAGCTGAAAAGTGCAGATATATCCAGATATTATACCACAGGGAAGATTGGGGAATTTACAGATGCAGACCAAACAACCAAATTACAGTAAATTGCATCAGTTTTCGGTTCAGTGCTCAAACTGAATGTAGTACCCTTTGCTGCTGCAAGTAAAACATATGAAGCATGATCCCTTTAACTTACCAGCAGATCTTAAAAACAATCAGAAGTGTTAGATTACATCGCTTAAACAACAAAATGAGTTCTAAACGGTTCAGTGAATTTCTTTCCAATCCCAATGCAGCCTGAAACCCAGAGAGAAAAGCTTTTCTTCATTTTCTTCGTCTGCTGCAGAATGTTTGGTATGTGCAACCATCAAGAAAACTAGCTTTCATAACCCCGAACCAACATGAGGCACCAGATAAACATCTTCAACCTGGTATAGTGCAAATAAAACAAGCATAAATAAACATGTCACTTTGCATAAATCCGCAATAACAAACTCCAAACCATGATTTACAAAACAGTGGCCCACGCTGGAATCCCCCCCTCCTCTACTAACAGACACAAGACACACATACACTCATAGACACACAAACACAGAGGAAAGAGACTGCAGAAAAAAAAACTTGCCACAACAAGAGAGCTGGTCACAAAATACCACAAGCCTTTGATCTGCCAGACAGGAACAAAGACATAATCCATGTTTCATAGAAACTCTACATGAAAACCAAACACACACTCAAACACAAAGACACACACACACACACACACACACACACACTGCCAAGGGAGAGTAGAGGCCACCTATTATCAGGGAAAGGAAGACTGCCGGCTCAAAATGATCAGAGGATTTCCAATCCAGTGAACCTAAAATCTACTGTTACTTGATACATGAAGAAGTCCTTATTTACACGCTGTCTATGGCACATTAAAGGGATAACACGTCTGAGCAACGGACAAAATCGGCAGTGTTGAGATGAACACCATTTTCTTTGATATATTAAGATATTTTTATTAAATGAGCTGATAAATGAATATATATCCTTAAATACTGATGTCACAATAGATTTTCCTTCTTGACCTTGCAGTATGTCAAAAGTAATATTAAAGGAACACTGTGAAACATTTCAGAGGATCTATTAGCAAAAATGGAATACGGGCCCTCTTCACGGAGTCCGCCATGTTGCTCCGCCATGTTTCTACAGTAGCCCAGAACGGACAAACCAAACACTGGCTCTAGCAACAGCCGTTAGCATTTTTACATTACCTAAAGGCCACCGTATTTCTCTGACACGCTTGTGAATCTGCGGTAACGTGAGCTGCAGAGTGCAAAACCGTGGTACCGCCATTCACCGTCTGACTTCTGTTGCTCCTAAAGTAGCGTTATTATGGTAAGGATGGCCTCTGAGCGTGGCGAATGGCGTAACCACGGTTTTGCACTCAGCAGTTCATGTTACCACAGTCTTGGAAAGGGAGGAGTGAGCAGAGGGGTACTCGGTTGCAAACTGCAACCACGGATGCTGCCAAATCCTACACATTGTCCCTTTAAAGGGGCACTCAACGATTTTGTATATGAAGTTCAGTTTACTCGTCAGTACTAGTCAGCATATCAAAACAGCCGTATAATGTCTTCTGTGGCTCTGGAAGGTGCTTTCCAAAGTTTGAAGACCCTGATGATGTCACTGTGATGTCATAGGGGTAACCTCGACTTGGGCTGGAGACTTGCAATTTTTAACAGAAAGCCTGAATTACAACCTGGCTGTGCAGCGTTTGAAAGAAGTGGCCATTTAGCAGGCTGGGAGAGTCTAATGAAAGATGCTATTGAGTTGCACCATGTGCTTTTACTTCTAGCAACTAAGTGGAAAAATTTCAGTTTTCACCTGGTCCACAACTCAATGCCTGTGTGTGTGTGTGTGTGTGTGTGTGTGTGTGTGTGTGTGTGTGTGTGCGTGGGTGGGTGTGTGTGTGCATGGAGAGAGAGAGAGAGAGAGAGAGAGAGAGAGAGAGAGAGAGAGAGAGAGAGAGAGCAGCAGATATATGGGACTGTCTAAAGCAGAAGACACAGGAAAAGCTTTGAAGTCTAACAGGACTTATTGAAGCACCTCCCGGTCACTTTGACCCCACAGTGGAACCCCTGGGCTCAGGGTCGCTATAGAAACAGCTGAAATAGTTTTTCTTTTTTTCCTTTTTTAGCCAACCTTGCTCCCGGGGGTCATGTTGAGGAATGCTACACAGCTACCTGAGTTCAAAGCACTCGGTAGTGGGACGAGAAAGAGGGGAGGTGAGAAGAGAAGTAGGAGTGAGAGGGAAAAAGGGAGAAACAGAAATGGGGGACAAGAGAGGGGGGAGATAGCTGCATGTGATAGAAGAGAAACCAGCTGGGAGAAAGTTGAGAGAGGAAAACATGAAGAGGGAAACTTAAAACTGAAGGAGGAGCACACGAGCTGACAGAAACAGTAGGCAGAAAAAAATGAAAAGAGCTGAATGTGAAGAAAGAGAAGGAGAATGACAGAAAAGAACCAATTACCATATACTAGGAAACCCTCAGAGCCAGCTGAGTACAGTCAGACTTTGTGCCGGTTAGGACCATTAGAGGATGAAGGATAATGATACAGGAATGAAATAGGGGAAGCAGCTGAGATCAGGCATAGCTCTAACCTCCTCTGATTAGAAGAAAAGAGACAGACGTGGTGGTAATGAGAAATGATTAGTGTAGCTCCAGGGGGTTAAGCTTAATGAGCATTACTAGCTAGCAAACAGACCCACACGCCACCTCCACCGACGGCAGAAATACATGTTGAAACAGGTTACTGAACATGGACAGTCTCATGTGTATATGGCCTGTTGCTAATCTGAGATGTCCTGAGGTGATCCTCGTTTTGAAAAATAAAATGTTTCTAGGTGTCTTTCCAGAATGCAATTCAGCGTAATTTACAGTAATTGTAGAAGGCGAAAATATCCCCCAAGTCCACAGCTTCAGGCTCCAAAACTAGAGATGCCCCGATCCAACTTTTTCAGTCCCGATACCGAATACCTGGGCTTTTGGTATCGGCCGCCCGATACCAGTGTTTAATTAATAAACTGCATGCCTCACTGTGTGGAAGTGACTGGATCAGGCTTGACTTAAACTTTGCTTTCCTAACTTTGTAAAACCAAATGTAACAAATAAATACATAGATAAAATTTTAACTGAACTGTATTAAAATAACAAATCGTACAGCTGCAACATGGTAAAACAATCTTTAAAATGAACAGGAATTACATTAGATGGTAAATCTTTTTAATGCAGCAACAAATTGGTCAAAGATTCCAGTATATAATCTATTTTGTATAGAAACATAGAATTGAACTGAATAGATCGGCCCAATTGTCACCGATACTCGATCCAATTATTTGAGTCAGTATTGGCCTGATATCTGATCCCGTATCGGTATCAGTGCATCCCTATCCAAAACATTGCCAATGAATAATATGAGTGGCACATTTTTTACAGGTTCAATGAGTTTTTATTTTGAGAGGCTCCCTCTCCAAGTTTGCAAGATTTGGGGAATTTAAAGAGGACCTACTGTGGGTTTGTGCTCATTCTCTTTCCTTTATTGTGTTATATATTTTTTTGTGCATGTAAAAGGTCTGCAAAGTTACAAGGCCCAAAGTCAACCCCATAAGGGAGTTACTTTCCCCCACAGAAACACTGCTCCTGAACTGCCTGAAACGACTTGCTTGAGGTCCCGCCTTTTCTTCCGTAACGTGGTGACGTGGTCACCAAGTAACACGATCGCATAATTCCTGCCTAGCGGGTAGTTTGGCACACCCTCAAACAAAGCTAGTTAGAGTGGAGTCCAAAGACTTTGGTTCAGTTGACTAATCACAACAGAGTGGCCAGCAGACCAATCAGAGCAGACTGGGCTTTTTGGGAGGGGGTGAAGGTGCTTAAATGGAGTGTTTCAGACAGAGGGTGATTTGCTTCTTTATTTATCTTTGTATTAATTCCCTTATTTATTTAGTCTTCTGTTTAATTTTCCCTTTTATTTATTCATGTGTTTATTTTTATTAATTTTTAAATGTATGTATTTATTTTTGCATTTATTTTTTATTTATTTTATATTTTTAAACGTAGGTATTTATTTATGTATTTATGCATTTATTTATGTATTTATTTCTGCAAAATTTTCCCTTTGCATTAGACCCCTTATTTTTATTAGATTCTTATTATATTATTCTTATTAGAAAAGAGGTGCTGCAGCACAGTCGGTATGAGAAAAATAAAGCTTTCTTTGAACATTAAAGCATGTAAACATGTTCTAGTAGAAACCCAAAATACAAGTATGCACCTGAAAATAAGCACAATAGGGCCTCGTTGGTTCTTCATAATAACACACTGATTTTTACGATACAAGCTTAAAAAGACTTCAGAGAGACGTGAGAGGCAGAGAGATGGTACAGAACTCAGGCAGATGTTTGGTCTTCGTGAACCCCTCTTTGTCTGTTGTCAATCGTTCCTCACAACGTGCTTTCTCCCTTTATCGACCCATCTGCATTTCTCCTGTCCTCCAGCTTCTTGTTTTCTTCCTTTTCCCCCCTTGATCTTCTTCATCTTCTCTTATTTTTCCATCAGCCAGTGCCAGCCCGCATCTTTTAACAGCTGTCCCACTTTAACTCATCAATGTCATTGTGTTGAAAAACTATAAAAGCATGAAAAAGCAACAATATATCATATTTCAGACATCGCAAATAACGTGTTTTAAAAAGCATACATGCAGTGGTAGATTATCCTGTCTTCAGCTGTTCGAGGTTTATATTCAATCAGACGACCATTAAAACCAAATGCTGGAATGCAGCCGATGCTCGCTGAACTCTTCTTTTTTTGAGACAGTAAAACAGAGCAAAGTAGATTTTTATTGGTGTTGATATACAGCACATCAAAGGGAGAAAATTGGTTTTGAGTCAAAGTGCTGTAAAGACTTGGCACAGCAGTTGCAGGATGAAATCACCTAGCCTAGAATATATAGGGATGTATGATCAAGTAAATTCTTCAGGCATGATTTAGGATTGTATTCTATGTATAATAACTATATTAAATGTGGCATACTGCATGCTGTATGTGTTGAGAGGTTATAGCCTCTAAGTGCAACTTTCACCCCACTCCGAATCAAGCAGCCTAGTTCAAACCAACCAATCACAGCTGACCTCTGACCCCTCAGGCTGACAGCCCTGATTTGGAATGTATGGCTTTGACAGGCTTCTGCTTCAGGCTTCAGCACACTGGTACAACAGCGGCCTACTAGAGTAGCGTCCTAATAAACATTTAGTGACAATGAAATAATAATTGCCCTGTTCTTCACCCTGTTAGCTTGCTTTGTTGCACAGACTTACTTGAAAATGCCAAATTATATACAATAATATTGTAAAACTGTCAGCCATGCCAGCGCCGTATCTCTATAGATGGCAATGGTGGTCTGTTGGTTAGTCGGTCCACCACTTTAGTCCTAACTGACATGTCTTACAACTATTACACATATTACCATTACATTTTGTACAGATATTCATGGTCCCCAGAGAATGAACTTTAACGACTTTGGTGATCACCTGAGGTTTCATCTAGCACCAGCATCAACATTTAAATTTCTCCAATATTTTGCTTTTTGACCAAATACCTTCAAACTAATGACATTCCCATCAGCTTCAATTATACTTTGTGTTAAGTGCTGATCAGTTGGCAACCTCCGGGTCTGAAAAGTGAAGCCAACGCGGAAGTGCCTTAAACTTGCATTCTTTCTAACAGCCAGCAGGGGGCGACTCCTCTGATTGCAAAAAGAAGTCTGATTGTATAGAAGTCTTTGAGAAAATGACCCTACTTCTCACTTGATTTATTACCACAGTAAAAGTTGTAAACATGAGTTTATGGCCTCAATCACTATTTTCAAGTCTTCTTAAATACAGCATGATGTTCATTACCTCCGCCAAGGCCAAGGGCCTTGAAGGAGGTAATGAATGAGGTCTGCGTTCTCTGAGTGCCATTCTAGTTTAGTAAGTTATAACAGCATTGACCGGTCTGGGGGTTGTCCATGTTTTCATCTTACAAGCTTAACCCTTTCACAGTGTGGTTTCAGTTCACGAAAGTTGATAGTAACATTTTGGTCGCCTAGAAATGTCTTATTCAGTGTTCAGTTGTTCTTAGCTCCACCCTCTCGGGTAACTTCTGGTTGCAAAAAGAACAAGATGGTGACGGCCAAAATGCCGAACTCGAGGCTTCAAAACGGCAGTCCACAAACCAATTGGCGACGTCACGGTAACTACGTCCACTTCTTATATAAAGTCTATGGTGCTAATTAGCAAATGTTAGCATGCTAGCACGCTACACTAAGATGGTAAACATGTTAAACATTGCCTGGCAAATATCAGCATGTTAGCATTGTTAGTGTGAGCATGTTAGCAAGCTGATGTTAGCATTTAGCTCAAAACACCGCTGTGCCTATAATCTGACAGTGCTGCTTGCATGACTGTAGACAAAAAACCTTCTCCTATGTCAAAATATGTATTCTTAGGCAACAGTCCACATTTATGACGGCTGAAGATTGAAGCATTTTTGAATATTTACACTGAACATCCCTGGGTGTTAATGTCTCTCACAAAATTCTCATTTCAGCTAGAAATATGGTGAATAACAGAAGCAACCATTGTAATAAATGCATACTGTATATTACACCTTGTAATTTTTTTGAGTACACAGACAGAAACCACACACTATTAGCACATTTGCCTAAACCTGTTAGTCCACAAAGCGCACATATTCCATCCAGATGCACAAGCTGGACTTCATTATGAAACATATGCCACGCATACTTCCATTTGGCTTGTATAAAACCATACTTACTGTGCTCGTATAATCATCACGTGTGACTGAGGAGCTGCCCTGACCACTGAGCCAGATCCATCTCAGAACTATTACGCCATGAATCAGACTGGAATTAATCTTGACCATCGGAGAGTAGAAGCATGTGATGTGAAGCCCCCTGAGACTCGCAGACACTCCACCCTACAGAAACAGCTAGAATGCATCCATGCCTCCAGAGAAAGCCTCTCAGATGAAAGGAATTTCTGTCTGAGAGTCCTTCTCTGAACACACTGATCGTCAGCAGACTTTATCTCTGAGGTGTTCCTTCCTCTCTCTCATTTCTGTCATATATAACTGCACGAATGGATGCTGAATCCAGACTGAATGCCATGTCTGGGTAGCTCTTTTGTGTGTCCGGAGTTACAATACAGTATAGGCTACAGTATGTGTGTGTGCATGCCATGCACTTAAAGTATCCGTAGGCTAGAATGTGTGAATGTTTCACCCCTCGTCCTGTTCACGAATGCAATTGTTTAGTTTGTTTAATATTCATGTATACATTCCAGATTTAGGAAGGAGGCAGGATATGGATGATGTATGTGAGAACATGTCTGGGAATAGCAGCACACTGTCTACTACTGGAAACTGTGCAGCTGCAGTCTTTCTCCATTAACTGTGGAAGAACTGCAGATAGTTCAGGGTGTGGTACAGTTTTACAAAATCATGACAAGATAATACAAAACATATTGTTTTTATTCTAGTGAATTTCATTCCACTCCACTGTATACCAGGCCCATCTAAAATCGAACACATATTTTTGCCTCTGCAGTAAGTATTCTTGGTTTCAATTAATTTTCCATATATTGTTCTCTCGTTTTAAAGTGAATCAGCTTGAAACATTAAAAAGTCAGTGGAAGACGATGTTTTTAGCTAACTCATGGAGCTAATTAGCTAGCTAGCTACAGCGTATAAAATCTGCTGGCTACAGTTGTAGTTTCCAGCCCGTTCTCATTCCCAGGGCATCAAATACTGACAATTTGTCATTCCCCTTTAGCACCTGTATGAGACGCACCGGGTTTTCAATTAACTACAATGTAAACCCATCCGCGGCCATATTTAAACGCTCAGAGAAAGTGGTTGGGAATGTGTTGGCGTAATTTAAAGAGCAAAAAAAAGGGTGAGTGGGAGGGATGGTGGATGGGTCCAACAAACACAGGACTTTCATCCAGGAAACTGCTGTTTGTGTCCCATGCGTTAAGTTTTAATTTTAAGCCAAACCATGATGTTTTTTCCTAAACCTAACTAAGTGTTTTTGTTTGAATTTTGTCTCACGGCAAGATAAAGCAGTGAAAACATTATATATATATATATATTCTAAAGTACACTTAAAGGGATATTGATTTTTTTTTTTGGGGGGGGGCAGTGCTTTCTTTTAGGTGGCTAAAATACGTTTTGCTGCTGGCCCCGTCCACAGCGGTACATTGCTTTTCTCCTGTGCCTGTACTCCTGTCTGCTTCTCCAAAGAACCTTGTACAACCCCACTTCAAAACACCCAAACTATCCCTTTGATTGTACCTCTGCACTATAATGGACAGGCTCATCTCTCTATCTGTCTCACATATCCATGTGGTATCTTCCACTATCTCTATACCTCCCCCTTTTCTGTTCTCTCGTTTTTCCCACTCTAACTCTTTACTCTGTCTTTTGTGTAAGTGAATCCGGGGCCTCCCAGTGACATGAGCCCTGCTCCTGTAAAACTAATAATGACTGAGATTTGTGCAGGCTTAGCATTCTTTCTCCCTTTCAGTGCAAGACACTGAGAATGGAGTGAGGGGAGGGGACAAAAGGGGAGAAAGGTCCAGTGGTAAGGTGGGGGGGTGAGACAGGGGTGGGGGTGGGGGTGGGGGGGATGTCCTAGTTTGAGAGGGTGCAACTTGGGAAGTTGTGAAAAAGGAAGACAGAGAGGCCCCTTTCCCTGAAACACCACATGCTTTCATTTTTTTATGGGTCAATGCCACTGAAATCACACTTTATTCTCTCCGAACATGTTATACAGACACAGGAGTGTACACACATGGACACATTCATACACATTCAGGTGTTCCCTCCCACACTGTCATATAAATCATTCATATCCTGTCCCTAAAGAAAAATCAGGAATGTAAACATGGATGTTGGACAGTTAATGGTTACAGTTCATGCTGGAACTCTGAGCTGGCGGTCAACAAGTATTTCCAAACCCCACACTTAGCAAAGTCATTTATTTTCCCTCCTACATTACCGCACGCAAGCAAAACATGTGAAGCGAAGCCACAGAATATAAAATATGCCCCGACCACACATTGACACAACTCTGTCAAACTCGCATAAAGATCACCAGATGTGCAGCTAGATGCAACTAGGGGGCAAGGGGGAGGTCTCACACACACTACCCTATCTAATGCTCTCCACTCCCTTCTTTCACCCCCCTCCCCTCCCCTCTCCCCTCCTCTCCTCTCTCCGAGAGACATGTGCGCATGCTGTGCCAGCAGACAGTTCCAGCTCTCAACAACTGATGCACAGACAGCTGCTGTTTCTCCCTTCCCCTGCTCCCCTAACTATTCTCCTTCTTTCGTTTCTTCCCTACACTGCCTCCATTCATCCCCTCTGTACTTTCCCCTTCCTTCCCTCCACTCTGTCATTCTGCCCTGCACTTTTCCTCAGGCGGATATAAAGGCAGGTCCCGTTGGAGAGAGAGGGCTTGTGTAATCTCTGGCTGCACATGAGCACCGGGGAGTTATTGCTTCAGCCGGAAAGGCACCACGGACGCGTGAAAGGACAAACTTTGGAATAAGGAGAGAATAGGAGGAATACCTCTTGAGACAGGAAGGGAGGAGAAGGGAGGGAGACGCAGAAAGAGTTTGGAGCTGTGGTGCAGGACACAGACCATGCCGGGCTCTGTGGTGCTGCTGCTGCTGTCCCTGTTGGTCCTGTCCACAGGAAGTGATGCCAGAAGAATCAGGAAAAGAGGACTCAACCAAAAGGTGGGGCTACTATAACCTCACCTTTGACTTTTATATATGTGCACGTATGAGTGCGTGGCTTTCTTTTTTATCTCTATCACTGTCTTGTGGTATCTGTATCTTGTGTTTTCTGAATATCCTCGAGAGTGGAAGTAGGTGAAAGCTCACATCATTACAGCACAATACCGGCTCTGTTGCAGAGAGCTGGTTTCACACACTGAGAGCAGTTTTGTGGCCAAGGTGAGAGGTGGTCAAGTTGACTGCCTGGTATGAGTGCTTTGATCCAGTAGTGAAAAGAGCAGTGGTGTAAATTAACCAAGTACAATATAAATATGTTTATTTCTTACCGAGAGTTAGATGAGAAGATCAGTACCACTCTCATGCTTGTCTGGTAAATATAAGGCTACAGCCTAGAGCTGAGTAAACTTAGCATAAAGACTGGAAGCTAAACAGCTGGCAAAACAGCTAGCTTGGCTCAACCACCTACCAGCACCTCTAAAGCGCACTAATTAACACGCTATTCTCAAGTTTGTTCAAAACAAAACAAAAAACATAAGTTTAAAAAACGACATGTCTTACAATGGGTTAAGTGCTGGACTATTTCTTGGCCGGGAGCAGTGACATCTAGAACATAACTGCAACTTGTCGTATTTAATTTTGGATTATTTTATTTTTTTGTGGATTAAACAAACAAGATAAATCGTACATTTGGTTTTTCCACTTTGGCTTTTGTATGGATTGAAAAAACAGGCTTGCTGTTCCCACCCCGTTTCCAGTCTCTATGCTAAGCTAAGCTAACCGGCTGTAGCCTTATATTTACCGCAAAAAAACAAGTAAGTATAGTGCCAAGAAGTGAAAGTCAATCCTTCGTTTCAATGCAACATCAGCTCCCAGCAAATCTACTCATTTGCCATTTTGGACCGAAAGCGACTACCGGAAAAGTACCGCACAAATGTAAAACAAAATTATTTCTATTCTATTGTCATAATCTACCAAAATGGCCTGTGTTGAACAATAAAATATTCTAAATATAATAAGCGTTTTCAGTCCAAAATGGCGGCAGCGGCAGTTTTGTCTCTGCTTCTATACTCTTTGTTTACAGTGCAGATATGTGCAATTAAGTGTGTTTTTGAAGAAATTGCACGTTACTTAAGTACTTCCACTTTATGCTATACTGTTTTACTCCTACTTAAGGGATAGGGAAATATATTTTTTATTCCACTAAATGTATTTGACAGCTATAATTATTAGCCGGTTTACAGATTAAGATTATGATGCATTTTTATAGACCAGACCATATAAAGTAGTCAATATTAGCTCCATTTCAACAACATAAAAATGCTGATCACACTCCTTAATAATAATGTAGCACCTTGGAAAAGGATATTCTGCGGAGTGCTTTTGCTACGTTTGATACATTTTACTCGTACTGCTTCTGTGCTTTTATATAACATTTTGAATACAGGACTTTTACTTGCAATGGAGCATTACTACATTGTGATATTGCTTTGAGTAGAAGATCTGAATCTGTCTTCCACTGCTGGAAAAGAAACAGTTTGGGAGTAGACGCACTTTGATTTTTGAAGCATGAAAAATCAACATAGACAGGAGATTTTTTCAGTTTTTCAGGAGCAGAAAGTGATGTGTGCAACAGGTTGGAATAAGTCGCTGATTTTTCCATATGAGTAATTGAAGGGCACACAGGATGTACAACTTTTGTCTCTGTGTGTTGTGTGTGTTGTGTGTGTGTGTGTGTGTGTGTGTGTGTGTGTGTGTGTGTGTGTGTGTGTGTGTGTGTGTGTGTGTGTGTGTGTGTGTGTGTGTTTGTAGTGGATTATTAGGGCAGGAACTGAACTTGCAGACAGGGCCCCTGCTTGTTAGCTCAGCTCAGTGTAGCTGATTGATCATCTCTAACAAGGGCTCACTGTAGCGTGCTGCCTTCTCTTTCTTTTTCTCTCTCGTGCTTCGACGTTCTCACTTTCTAACTGGTTTATGCCCTCATTGGCCTTTATCTCTCTTCCCATCTGTCATATGAATCAGTTACCCTTTCGCCCTCTCCCTACCCTGCTTTCTCCTTCCTCTCGTCCATGTGCCTCTCTCGGCACACCACCCCCTGTTTTCCCTCTTTCAAAATCTTGTTCTCTCGTCTCCTCCTGCTCTCAGGGTAGGCCAAAAGCACCGTCTTGCTGGACTCTGCTTCAAAGCTGCTGTAATTGGAACATGCTGAGACGGCTGTGCAGATGGAGTTTGTCTCTTTCCCTCTGAACCTTTTCATCTCTGCATCTTTCAATCTTTCATTTTTTTTAACCTCCTCCCCCATACGCACATACACACACACACACACACACACACACACACCCTCAGCCTCATTCATAACACCACTGGGGACGTGCAGAAAGACAAATTATAGTCACTGAGTAATTCACGTAGGCACTGCGCTATATAATAGTGTGTCTTGAAAGGAAAATTGGTAAAGCGAAGTAAAGGCCACCAGCATGCTCAGTACCTGTATTGCATTCCTCTGATAATGACACTAGATTTCACAAGATTTTTTTTTTATATGTATTTATTTACTTATTGATTTCATTTTTTTTTTTTTAAATAGATTAAAAAAAATAATTAATAAAAATAAACTAAAAAAGGAGCGAGAGAGAGAAAAGTGGTGGTGGGGATATTAGTGTAGTATTGTGATAAAGATATATATATATATATATACATACATGCACACATACAGGTTTATTTTTCTAAATACACACTATGATCACCTGAATCTTATTTTATGTATTATTTATTAAGTAAGAATACATTCCTCAACGTAGATTGGAAATATATTATCAAAATGTAAGCAGCCTATTTTGTCCATTCATTATGAAATCTACACATTCACAATTCATATAAGATATGTTTTCAATTATGTTTTCTTTGCCTCTATATCTTGCTGTCTTTGCAGACTTGGCCTTAACTTCCTTTATCTGACTTGTATGTAAAGCTCTTTTGTCAGTTTGACCTCTGGGTCAGAATGTCTTGGGGATCAGACTCATGTCCTCCATCCTCTCTTATCTAGACCTCCCCCCTGCTACGAGGTTCAAAGGTCACCAGTGGCACTTTCCTAATTTCCTCTTTGTGTTTGACAAGAGGAATGCCTGCCTAATAACACGTGGTATGTAATAAGAGTGTAGAGGTAAAAAAAAAACAGGCGTGAGAGGGTAACTTACAATCAAGAGAAACGCGTTTGATGGGTAGATGGGAAAACAGGTGGAAAGGCAAAGTCGCACACACACCCACACACACAGATTATTTCGTCTCATACAGCCATAACACAGTCTGGCTCAGGCACCTGCCTGGGCATGTCAGTGAGCACAAACAGTGTCTGAGGCTACCACCATAAATCTTTAAAGTTTTCATTTATTTGATGTGGACCATTCTGACAGCACCTGGTATTAAAACAGGGGCCCTGCAGATGCTCAGAAACATGTGTACTTCCTGTTAGTGGGCTGGCCGGCTGTTTGACTCTGCCTGGGGCCGCTACGTAAAACAAAACAGATCCACACACTGCTTGTTCACTGATGGAAATTTGTAGCTTTTAAGGAATTGATATTTTGTAAAGATAAGATTAGTTTACAATATGTAATAGGGCTGTAGAGTTAACACAATTCGTTTTAATGCCACTAATTTCTTTAACACGTTAACACAACTTGCAATTTTTACCTCATAGCGGGCTCAGTTTTAAAGCAGTTTGAAGAGTGAATATACTGGCATCATATGAAACTAGAAAACCTAAGGAATCCATTGGTACCAACCATGTCATAGTAGCTTGTCGCGAATGAGGCTAAATAACGCGTGAGAAAAAACTGTCATGACCATTTTCAACGGGGCCCCATGACCTCTGACCTCAAGATATGTGAATGAAAATGTGTTCTATGGGTACCCACGAGTCTCCCCTTTACAGACATGCCCACATGCATATTTACCCACTCCCATGTTGATAAGAGTATTCCCTTTAAGGTACATTTTGAACTGATGAAAAAATGTGTGATTTATTTGTGATTAATCGCGATTAAATATTTTAATAGATTGATAGCCCTAGTATGTAATGATCCCTATCAAAAAAGAGTAAAGCAAGAGGTTCAGGTCATGAATTGAATTGAAGGGGATTAAAAGTTACATTTTGATTGCCAAATGGTTGAGAATCAGCAGGTATTAAATATAACTAATTACACAATTACTTACTGATATGCAGCACTGCCTGACTGTCCTGCTTCATCGCTATTGAGGGGAATTGTGGTCAAGTTACTTTTTTCAATGTTAAATTTTGTTTGTGATTATTTGTCTTGTAAACAGTACAGGAAATTGTCTTTTTTTACCTGTGCTGTTGTACAAACTTCCAAATAGTTTGTTGCCTTTAAGGCTGAGAGTTGGCAAGTCCTGGGAATGCATGACAAATGCAGTACAGCCTTGGCAAGCATTAGCTGTTTAAAGGTCACACCAGCATTTAAAATGGCAAAATGCCATTGGACTGAGATAAACAATCTCTGATATTAGTGGAATCGTTTGCAGGGGCAAAGAAATCCTTGAGAAGTTTTTGCATCAAGTTCAACTTTGGTGAACTTTGACCTGCGAATTTGCGCTGTTGACCAATAGCAAGCCTCTAAACTGATCAATGAAAAAGTTACTGAAGAGGTAAAATAAAGCTCTCAAGCTACAGTAACAAACTTGCTAGCTAATCTCAGTCGGTAATGGGACAATAAATTCATACATGTGATTATCAAGTATAAAGTCGGCATGTCTGTAAAGGGGAGACTCTAGACTCGGTATCTAGAGAACCCATTTTCATTCACATATCTTGAGAGCAGAGGTCAAGGTCAACCCTTTGAAAATTTACGTAGAAGACAATCCACAAACCAGATATTTGCAAGTTAACCTTACAATAATAAGAATGCATTCTACACAAACTTCAACATATAGTAGATTAGATGCGTCTCAGATGCAAATTGTATTTCTAGTTTCTGAAATACTTAAATAAATAAATGTCAATTCACTTTACTTCACTTTAATAACCAAACAACATAAGTCTGTGTAATTTGTTTCTGGTACAGCATGGTAACAAGGCCCAGTTCACAGTTCGGCCGCATCACATAGACATACATTAAAATAACATATCAAACAATAAATACTATTACACGGTAGGCAGAAAATTGCACAAATGTAGGGGAATGGCGTCTACATTTGGGGATAATTTTTGTGAATATTTTGATATTTAAATGTTTCTGTAAAGGTGGGAGTTATCGTAGTCAGTCAGTCATCCAGTTAACCAGTAGTTTCGTGAACTGGTGTGTGTGGCTGTAAACAGGACTTATCCCAGTCAGATGATGTGAGTCAGAAGACCATTACACTGGAGTAGATCGCCGCTCAGTACCAAACACCCAAACCAAAAGCAAGAACGCATTTCCACATCAACTGCTGCTTCACTTTTATCACCTGGGGCCTCTGATGTTCCAGACATTCCTTTTATTTGGCAACAGAGAGATTTTATATTATCACTAACAACAGAGTCTGAGTATATGAGACTACAGCACAGACTGTTTGTAGCCATAACTCTGCATATCAAATATACAGTAGATGAGTTTAGGGGGCAGTCCATGCTACCTCAGGCTATGACTGACAGGTAGCAGACGCTATTTCAGACTGTTTTCCCAACAGTAATTAGCAGCATTCACAGTTGGTTAACCTCCCTCCTGTCGTGTAAACCACGCCTCATATAGGTTCAGTCTGTTTGTCTGCATTTCAAGGTTAGATACCACCGCTCTGCCGGTATGTTCAAAGACTGCTTTTCTAAGCTGTGCATGTACCTGTTTGTCTGTCAGTATGTCCTCCCATCACTCACTGAAACTCTCATCTCCCACTGATTTACAGGCCGCTTGTTTGACGCACAGTTTAAAGCCTGCTGTGTCTCTATCTATCTGCATGTCTGTCTATCTTTCTGCCAAAGTGACTGCTGGTATAGAGACAGGAAATGAGTCCTGACAACCCAAAAGCTAACCAGATGTGTGCTGTGGGCTACTTCATGTAGAAGACATGAGAGATCTGGCACATTTGAGTTGACATTTATATGACAGAACACAGCTTTCCCTTGTTTATGCATATACTGTATGTGTGCACAACCTTGACCCTGCAGTACTGTGTGTAGCATATGTCTGAGTGTTTCTGGGTGTGCATGCCTCCTTGTAGTGCATAGCAAGCAGAAAATCTCTGCTGAGATCTCTGCGTGGAACCATGAACGGCCTGATCTTAGTACAGTTATGGAGCCAGACATGGTCTCCAGTGGCATCCCTCCACAAACTCCCCATAAACCACAGAGCAAGAGCACTAAAAAGAGAGAGATTAATCCTTACAGCCACCATCATACCACTGCTTTTCAACATCAAAGAGATCGAGGACTGGAGGAAGAACAAAAACAAGAGGAAGAGAGATAGTGAGAGTGTTTCAGAATGACAGAGACAGACAGACAGAGAGGGGGTAAACATGCCCACAGATACACTTGAACGTCCCACACGGGCCCGCTGGCAGCATTTTTACAGCAGACAGGAGTGTAAATAAACATTGTGTAACATCAGAGAGATGTGCGCAGGATTGTGCAAAAAAGCTCAGGATGTACTTTACAGCATGGCGGCTCTTCTGGCAAAGCTACAAAGACATGAAGGCCGGGGAGAAGACACAAGAGGAGCCCTGAGAGTAATGTTACAGTAAGAGCTGAATGACATGGAGGCAAAGGTATAAGTAAAAAAGAAAAAGTATATTAGAAGTTGGCAAGTCTAAGGCTCAGGGTTCAATACAGTAAACACATATTAAAGAATTAATGGCTTCTGCAGCGTATTCATGTGTACCAGCAAACACACTTTACACACATAAACAGGAAGGGCTCACTTGACCTTTTGTAGGAGACGTTAGAAGCAGATCGGATATGAGACAAGGGCAATAAGTCATTATGTCATTATACAATCACAGCAGACTTTGTAGCCCTCATTCATAGATCTAATTGTACCAGAAGATGTCGTGAACCACTCTGGCTCCACTTACCTCCTGAGAGCCATGAATGAAGCGTCTGAAAGACCTGTAGTGAACAGTGTGTGGGAGCATGTGCAAGCAGAGCTAACTGTAAAAATGCTCCAGTGATTAGGGTTGGGTATTATTTGAAGGTTTTTGAGACTGGGGTCAATATGATATCTGCATTTTGGTACCAATAACATTTTTTTTTATTGTACAGTTTTCAATAACACTAAAGAAAATCAACATTTTCTATTTAACAAAATGCATCTCAAATGTATAAGTGTTTAAATTTTGTCTTAAAGGGGGAACGCCACCAATTTTACACGTATCATGTCTGTTTGCAGGTCTTGGGAATTGCTGTATGAAAAAAGTTGTTAAAAGCCTTTTGATGCTCAAGAGGGAGCTGTGTGAAGTCTGATAAATTGCCTCAAGTGATGTCACTTTATCCTGAAGACTACAAGTTTGAAAATGAAAAGAATCTGGGCGTGTGGAGTTAAACTCGCTCCTCGTCTCTGCTTGAGGCTACATTAGTTGCATTGTGGGTACCGTAGGGACCAGGTTTTGACAAGGAAGAAGATTGCATGGGATAAAAAAAAAACAACATCTCTGGTTTTGTTGCATCAATCTGTTTTTACTGTCCATCATGAGTCTGACAATGTTATAGGAATGCAATGCTAAATTGGTACTCTTTTAAGACAAAGCAGTTTTACAAGACAACACCTTCTCACTCCAAACTCGTCAAGTACCGCCGCTTGGTCAGTGCCCCTCAGCATCAGAGACCAACGCACAGGGTACCCCTCTTATGTTACTTTTGGATGTGTCAGGGATGGCGTGTCAATATACGGAGTTAGTCGAAAGGCCAGTGCAGTTGCTAAATGGTGCGTCCGTGTGTCAGTATCCGTGTGTCAGTATCTAATTGGAAGTGAGACTGGGCTGTACAAGAACTTGATTATTTCTGAAGATTTTGGGGCATTTTGACTGTATTTGACAGATGACAGTGTTGGGGGAGAGGGGATATGACATGCACCAAGGGTCACAAGGCCAGAATCGAACCCGAGACTTTGCGGTTATATGGCATTCACTGTAACCTCTCGGCTACCGATGCGCTCCAGAACTAGATTCTTTTGGCCACTTGGGGGCAGCGCAAAAAGCTATAAACACAACATCGACATACTATCATCTTTTAAAGTTGATATAGCAAACTAGTTAGCAAACCGTGGCTTATTTACTGGATTTACACTGAAGCAGATCACCGCTCTGTACCATAGACAAGCTCGCCGTCAGCAGGGCGTCAAAGGGTACAGATGACCCCCGGCCCAAGGCCCAGGGGGGGCCCATGCAAAGGTCTATGGTTGACCCTTAAATGGGATTAAGTAAAACAATTAAGTTACTGACCTATATCACTGACAGTACAAGTTAAGTGTTTTTACATGATAAATAAATAAAAGTATTGTTAAAACACCTTTCAACTTGTCATCCTAATTTAAAATCGATACATAGGCTAGATAAGACCTGGGATTAAAATCCCCCCCTTAAAATAACATTGTTTATTTCCATCAAATAAGAGTGCATTTATGTTTCTAGTAAAACAATATAATAATAATAATAATAATAATAATAATAACTTTATTTATATAGCACCTTTCAAAACAAAGGTTACAAAGTGCTTTACAATAAAAGCATGATAAAACACTCAGAACTTAAGACCTAAACAAAATAAAATCATATAAATACAACATAAAATCATATAGATAGTTACAACAATGCACCATCAGTTAAGAAAAAGCCATAATGACTATGATGGAATAGTGCAGAATGTGCCAGAGGAACCAAATTAGGGCTTTTATATCTTTTTTCTCCGGAGGGGCATGTCCACGGACCCCTCTAGCTGGCTACTGTTTCTCACTGGCTTGCTACTCCATAGCCTTCTGAAAAGCCCTGATCAGAGGCTCAAAAATAAAAGCCAGGGTACAGAGAGAACAAGAAGGTGAAAGGATCAGAGCACCAGGTATGACAGGCGAAGATGAACGTACAAATAATACCCACTGTAGCTGGCCCAGTTTTAAAGCTAGAGTGAAGATACTGGTATCATATGAAACTAGACGACCTGGAGTCGGTGTGGATGAGGGGCCCAATTTGGAAAGTCTGTCCCCCTGCCCATAATTCGTAATGGCTGGCTTGACCATAGATACTGTATATATATACACACACACACACACACACACACACACACACACACACACACACACACACACACCCTCTGATATTCCAGTCATTCCTTTTAGTTGGCAGCAGAGAGATTTTCCACATTATATCATCTCAAAACAACAGAGAGGAAATTCATAGCAAATCCAGTCTGAGTATGTGAAGCCACAGGCTTATTTGTTTCCTTCACTCTGCAAACAAAGTACAGATATAGTCATCGTAAAGATGAAGAAATCATTTGAAAATGTTAAATTTTTAATCAACCAGAAACGGAGTCATTTGAAGTTGTGCCTCCTGATGATTGTAAGTCCAATATTGACTCTCAATTTTGCTCTGTTTGGTCTCCACCAACTCCTGAGAAAAACATCTGGCTCAATGCTACACTATATTCACTAGCTAGTTGCTAACTTTGTCACAGTCTGCTTATCAGAGCTTTGTCACTGAAAACAGCTGCGTACTGCATCTGGAAAGGATGCTGAAGAGAGCTGTAAGAGTGACTCAAAGCAGCTGCGGGTCTCAAAACCAAAACAATGAGCTGAAAGACGCTAAACAGCTCCGTGGAGCGGAGGGGAACTGTAGTGTCAGTTATAATTCTTTGTGAATTTGTCACTATGAATGGCACCTTTAACATTACGCATAGCCACATAGTTATCCATTGTTAATATGAATATATTGATTAGAGCAGCTTTAAATAGGAAATATCTCATCAAAGAATAAGTAAACCAGGCTAAGAGTCTGACCAAGGCTTCAATGACAACTTTCTGAACAATACACTTTTTACATACCGCTTCAGCCAGTCCCCAAAAAAATATTGAAATTTTAAACCTAGCCCTACAAGTGATGTACAATCGAGACTTGAACTACTTACACTAATATGCAGGGCCTCAGAGTAACTTTTACAAGCTCTGACTGTAAGAGCCGCATATTGTTCCCTCCATCCCTCCATGGTGTGAATCCCCCATCCCACCCCCCCAAAATAACCATCCTTCCACCCACTAAGCCCTCAGCTGCCAAAACGAATTAATGTGTGTATAAAGTGAACACACATACAGTGTGTGTGATACCACCGTCCGCGCCAAACATTTGCTTTCGTTTTTCCGGTTGGTTTGTAAGAGCGTTCAGTGAGCCTGCCAAATAAACAGCACAGTTTTAATGACCGTGTGCAACCCACAAGCTGATTATCTAATTACTAATCTAGTGTAGAGGAAAATCACCCATCTCTCCTTCTCCCTCTCTTTCTCTCCCTCTCTCTCTCTCTGGGACACCCTCCCAAATGAACGGCTGTGACTGGAAAGTCAAAGAAACTCACCCACACAACTGAAAAGACATAAATTCAGGAAAGCTGAAACTCTGTGGTTGTGCTTGTTTTTCATCGACATACAAGCCCACCGTCAGTGGGGGTCAAAGGGTACAGGTCACCCCCGGCCCAAGGCCAAGGGGGGGCCCGTGCAAAGGTCTATGGTTGACCCTTAAATGGGATAAAGTACAACAATTAAGTTACTGTACTATATCACTGACAGTACAAGTTAAATGTATTTACATGATAAATACATTTATCGTTAAAACACCTTTCAATTTGTCATTCTATTTTAAAATCGATACATAGGCTAGATAAGACATGGGATTAAAACCATGTTCCCCCTTAAAATAACATTGTTTATTTCCATCAAATAAGATTGTGTTTATGTTTCTAGTAAAACAATATAATAATAACTTTATTTATAAAGCACCTTTCAAAACAAAGGTTACAAAGTGCTTTAGAATATAAGCATGATAAAACACCCAGAAAACAACCTTAAAGCTGAAGTAGGCGAGATTGGAGCAAATATGATTAAAAAAAGTTATTTTTATAAAACGGTCGCTATATCGTGACAGTAGTACATGAAACAGGTAACCTGAAAAAAATCATGTTCCTCTGTGTCCTCCGGTGTCCTCCAGTGCTCCTCACGGCATCTGAAAGATTTCACTTACCGGAGGAAAACAAGGTCCGCTGTCCAGCTGCCGTCTATGAGAGCCGGCTGTCAATCACTCGCCAACTCCGACCAAATGGTCAAACTAGGCCGCGCTGATCAAATATGAATCAATATTCTGTTACGTTAATGCTTATTTCCCGCCTCAAATGTTTTCAGAATCATCTTGTAGTGCACGGTTTAGCTGTAAAATGAGAAAGTTTGTGACGCGGCCGCCATTGTAAAATCTGGTGAAGGAACGCCAAGTTCTGGTCACATGACCGGAGCACAGCCAATAGAAAAGCTCTCTCAATGAAATGACCTGTGATGGCCAAAGTCTCCCATCATGGGCTAGATTTTTTTTAAAGCCTGAAAACAGAGCCATGAGGAGGTGCAGAGGTCTAGTTTTCTCTCAGACCACTTGAATTACAATATGCTGAAAGGTTATTATGGAATTTTTGCTGGACTGTCGACACAGCATGTGTTCTTATGACAAACAATTCAGCAGAAATTAAATTTGAGGCACAGC
Organism: Sebastolobus alascanus; assembly: GCA_916701645.2. Taxonomy (NCBI): domain Eukaryota; kingdom Metazoa; phylum Chordata; class Actinopteri; order Perciformes; family Sebastidae; genus Sebastolobus; species Sebastolobus alascanus. Next base: position 5,198,058 of record CAKAOJ020000022.1, on the reverse strand, counting down.
CATAATGACGCTTTGACAAAGGATTAGATACATAACTTCCTGTGCAGTAAAAGAGTTCAAAGGTAACCACCTTGCACCCCAGTGGTTGCTATAAAAGTGATGTCAGACCAGCCAGTAAACAGCACGGTGTTGCTCATTGCTATGTGTAGCCGTGGGAAGAAAGGAGTGGAGTGAACTAGAAACTTGATCACAGTGCAGCTTGTAATACAAAAGCCAATACAGTGTATGAGAAAGGATTGAGAGTTAATGTTTAGTCAAGGGCAGCTGTGCTTCTTGGGATTTTGTTGTAATGTTCCCCATGTGTGCATAACATATAACAAAGAATAGCTGCTGCTTACACTGTGGCTTACAACTTGTGATATTTGATACCAGCAGTGTGAAAGTGTAAAATTCCACAAATTCAATGATTCAATTCAATGAGCAGGAATCAATAAAGAGCAGCAGCTTGGTAAAAAACTATTAAACCACAGAGACCATAGCTGTGACACAGATCTCATTATTTTAGTTTCTGCAAAGCACGCAAGAAATTCTCAGCAACGGTGTGGGCCGTGCTGTTGATGTGCACAGGGCTCAGGGTCCTGTGGCCTACTCTCTCCCTCTCAGGATCACCAGAGAAGTGTTTGTTCCCACAGTGAACCACCTTCCCAATCCGGGTCAAGGCGTTAGCAGGCAGGCATGCATACCGAAGCCAAAACCTCTTTGCCTCTATTGCATTTCTCTGCTGTGCTGAAAAGTTGCTGCCCTCTGGTGGTTAAAAAGTGCAATCATGTACAATTTTACAACCACACTGTGTGTACATCCAGTGAATAGTCTTTTTTTTTTGTTTGGAACCAAATGAGAAGTTTAATTTATTTTCAAGTGGTATTCCCAATCCCATCATTCATGATGTTTTAAAAAAAAAACACTTAAATTTACCTTTGCTGATAACACTTGATACACGATGATATAAACCCTAATTTATAAATGGTAAATTGATAGTTAATTAAATTTAGTTAATAGTTATTTAACTGTTAACAAACAACACAATGATTAATAATGTTTACTAATAATTAGTAATGCTATGATTTATGTTATTTTAACAGTTTATTGTTGCACACATTATTACATTATTATACCATTTGATTAACTATATTATTAGTATTTGTTAATGATTACCAAATGATTTGTAAACCCTTAAGAAATTGTTTGCAAAACATCTATAAACATTACATAGATAGATAGACTAGATATTTGTAACACTTTGTTAATGGTTAATAATTGGTTTGTAAACCATCTATATATATTATTTGGATAGCTATTATAAAGTTGCAACTGATGATTATAATGCCTTGTTAAATGGTAAATATATATAAATATATATTATATTAATATTTATGTAAAGTATCTATAAACATTATTTACAAAGATAGTTAATACTTTGTCAATGGTTAATAATTGGTTTCTGTCCATCTATCTATGTAATGTTTATAAATGTTTTACGAACAATTTCTTAAAGGTTTATTATTTAGTAATCATTAACGAATACTTAATATAGTATATAAACTGTTATAATGTGTGCAACAATAAACTTTTAATATAAACTTTACCAATATAATCAGAATGTAATTGTTATAGTCTCTTATCAGCTCCGATACAATATATAATTTATAAACTAATTATTTCATATTACACAAACTAATAATAAATAACAAAAAATAAAATAATAAATGATAGCATTACTAATAAATATTAAACATTATTAATTATCATTTCATTGTTTGTTAACAGTAAAATAACTATCAAATACATTTAATTAACTATCAATTTACCATTTATAAATGTTGGTTGGTGGTTATTATCCTATACTTATATATGTGCACCTGCATGACATCACCTAGTCAGGCCTACAGACCTAACTATATAAACAGATTTTTATCCATGCTGGTGCTAAACTTAATGCTAAAATGTTCACTTATCCAGTGAAATATCTTAACATCTACCAGACCAAACCACATCTACATTCATTCTCATTCATTTATTGGACATGTGTCTCTTTTCTCTGTCCCTCAGGACTACGAGTACCCCAACCTCGCCCAGTCCACACAGCACCAGAAGAACGACCGGTGTCCACCGCCACCACAGATGCTGCCAGAGAGAGCCTGTGAGGTGCCGGGCTGCCGCTCGGACTCAGAGTGTGAGCGCCACAAACGCTGCTGCTACAATGGATGCATCTACGCCTGCCTGGAGTCTGTCCAGCCGCCACCAGGTGAGCAGAACCAACAGGCAGATGGTTACACACACAAATTGGGCCTTAAACTACCTGGAAATGTGCCTGTTTTTTTGTTTCTGTCTTTAAAATATTGTTGCTGTGGCTGTGTGTATTGAACAGTGTTGGACTGGCTGGTGCAGCCCAAGCCTCGGTGGTTAGGGGGAAACGGCTGGCTGTTAGACGGCCCTGAGGAGGTTCTGCAGGGTGAGTACACACACACACACACACCTGACCAGTCACTGATGGTCAGAGATGCTAAGTGCTAATGCAATCCAGCCTTGGCTCTGTGAGAATGAACAAAACAGGTTCCATTCGGCACATTTTGGTTTTGTTTCACCTTAGCTCTATACCCTCCTGTCATGTGTGTAGCGCTGATGTGTTTTAATTTATGCAGTAGTTAAACTATGACATTTTGTCAGTACATCAGCAGTAAAAGTCACATTTTTGGAGTCCATCTTCATAAGAAGAGGCGAAGAGACCAATTTCCAATAATTCTTGGTTCCCCTTGACTGAAAAACTGCCATTCTGCTATTCCTTTTCTGAAGTTTGTACAATTGGCATGCCATGCTGGCATTCTGATTGGGAAATGTAGATGTAGACATGACAGGTTGAGGGAGGTAAAGTAAACAAAATAAAACAAACAAACAAACAAAATACGTATTAAACACACAACCATAAAATGACCCTGGTGCATTTCATGTTTGCCATTTCTTCTGATGCACAGTATGTTTTCTGCCCACTAGCTGAGGCCTGCAGCACAACTGAGGATGGAGACGAGCCTCTTCACTGTCCTACGGGCTACGAGTGCCACATCATCAACCAAGGAAACCCTGCCGCTGGCATCCCCAACCGGGGACAGTGCATCAAGCAACGTGGTAACTCCGGTATGGTAGCTAAAATAGCTGAACAATCGACCATGTGATTGTGATATGGCTTTGAATCCAGGCCTTTGACACACATCATCTCCTGCTTGTCTGATCTAATGGAACTTCTCTCCAAAGTGTGTCCTCTTTTAAAGAGCCAAGGGACATGGACAGGATACTGGGCTGTACCAGCAGCTGTGTATATCTCTTGGCACATCACATGCTGTTAGGTGCCAAGTTTCTCCTATTAAGTACATCTGAAAAAATACTAATTGGAGTGGCCTGGCACAGTCGATTAGACTGTTGTCAGGCTATTAAATAGGCGTTATCAGTCGCGATAAGCCCCATAGATGTGGGTCAATAGGGGCCTACTACACCCACTAGTAGGTTTTATCATCTATTCTCATGGACAATCACAAAAAGAAGACGAAAGCGACCTCTAACGACCGTTGTAGTTATGACAAGAGCAGAAGCTCACATCCCGTGTGAAACCAACAATGTGTAGTTGTCTTTGAGTTCGTTAACCCAAAACACAGCGTTTTTCCCTAAACTTCACCAAGTGTTTTTTTTTTGTCTAAACCTAAAGAACTTGTAGTTTTGTTGCTTAAACCTAAAAAAGATGTAGTTTAGTATCTTAAACCTAGGCACTTGTAGTTTTGTTGCCTAAACCTGAAAAAGTTGTAGTTTTATTGCCTAAACCTAAAGAAGTTGTAGTTTTGTTGCCTAAACCTAAAGAAGTTGTAGTTTTTTTGTTTAAACGTAAATAAGTTGTAGTTTTGTTGCAAGAAGTTGTAGTTTTGTTGCCTAAACCTAAAGAAGTTGTAGTTTTATTGCCTTAATATAAAGAAGTTCTAGTTTTGTTGCCTAAACCTAAAGAAGTTGTAGTTTTGTTGCCTAATCCTAAAAAAGTTGTAGTTTTGTTGCCTAAACCTAAAGAAGCCTTTTGTTTGTGTTCAAAGCATAACGTTTCATTCAGTTTTAAATGTTAGAATGTGTTGCTTTTAAGTTTCACTTTCACTTTTACAACGTAGTAGGCCCCTAATGACCCACATCTATGGTGTTTATACTGTAGTGACTGATAACGCCTATTTAATGGCCTGATAATAGTCGAATCGGGTGCCTGGCAACACAGTAGATTGCCTCAACTTATGATCTGTGGCTGACGCAGTTGGCAGAAATATTAAACTAATGATCTAATCAAAAGAACATCACGTCTTTACTTTATATATCTCTTAATTGCTGTTTAAGCAAAAATTCAAAGTGCAAAGATATGGAGATCAGATGTCAATCTGTTATTATGCTTTTTTTATTTTGGCCGTTTTATTTTCAGATGGACGTGGTCTGAGGCACAAATACTTCAAGGACTACAAGGACTACTTAGGTAAGTGAGGTAATGTGGACAACCTGAAAACCTGCGTTATTACTGAATCAGACATCGGTGCCAATCTGCCTGACATGATGATTTCACTGACAGGTACCAGTTCCAACAATGCAGTGGGCTACGAAAAAAATCATCACAAGCACCTGGGATGAAGTACGTTTTCAGCCACTTTGAACCATCATGTCGTATTAAAAACCTCTGCACCTTTATCTCCCTTTTAGACAAAGCCTTATGTTTTCTGTTGCTCTCAGATCAACCTGACCTCAGCCTCAGCTACGACCATAACACAACCTCAAACATCAGCCCATTCGATCTGCTTTCATCACACCTGAACCAGGAACAGACCATTTTTACCAGACCTACAGTTGCTACCTCCTCTTTGCAAAGCCCCGTATTGCAGCTTGTCCTCAGTCACGAAGTCTGACGTACCCACAGAACGCAGCCAAAGAAATAAGTGCTTTTTTTGTCTCTCCGTCTGGTGTCTGTGAAAGGATGGCGCAGAGGGTGTGCACCAAAGCTTTTCATCAAATGTTTCAAAAGGAAATAAGGAACCTGTGACATGTTTTTTTTTTTTCTTCATTTCTTTACAACCCTCTCCCTCCCTGCAACTCATTCTTATTCCCACAAACACTCCCTCTAACCTTACGGCTGGTCAGCAGCGGAAATCAAAACCATGTGGCCGTGTTGCTCATTCTGTCTCTCTTGTTCTCAGAAGTACGGTGCTCAAATTTCCTGATCTGAAATCTGGAAAGTTTTATAGACAAATAGGAAAAAGTCCAGCTGCAGTGGTTCTCATCTTGGAATCCAATCCAAATGGGGTTTAATATTCAAACTAACTAAAAGAATAAATGCCATATGAGTGTGTGGATTGTGTCTGTTTTAAAGGATCTGGAACAGCTGTAGATTAGTTCCTGCCAACAGATGTTGGCAGTGACTTCATTGCTATGGAAAGCAAAAGCAAAAAATAAAGGTTCATTTGAGAGAGATGAAGATTTAAAGAGATGCTCCACCTGTGTAAATATATAAAATTTTGAAACTGAAAAGACTGATATGGGGTGGATTATCCTTTCAGATTTTAACGTTGTATATATCTGTTATAAATTTCTCGAAATAAATGTAATGAAACAAGTCATAAAGTTGTTCAAACATTTCATAATTTTCAATTATCATACTGCATAATTAAAAAAAAAAAGAATGGTCTTTCTATTAGACTCCACACTGTCACATCCCCTGTTGCAGGGCAGACATGATAATAAAAAAGGGCTTTTGCACAGAGCAGATATTTAAAACTGCTTCGGTCAAACGTAGGTTGTCTCTGTTATCAATCCAAATGGTGCTCAGTTTCATCGCTGCCTATAATAATTACAGGATAATAAGCTGGTCACATAATAAGCTGAAGGTGTCAAACAAAACGTTGTAACCATTCTCTATGTGCAGAGCTAAAGTGATGTCTGAATGTTGCTATCTGACTGGTGCTGTAATGTTTAATCTAAATAAACCACATTGTTGAAGTCGGTCTGAGTTTTGTGATGTTTTTTTCTGTTTTTTGCAAGTGATCTTAGGACTCAAATGGACTAAGGACTAAAATAACACTGAAAAATCAGGAAAGAAGATCATAATGCCACTGCAGTGGCTACACCACAGACTCTATCCTGTTAATTGTTATTATTCTGTAGCAGTAGATTTAGGTGTAACAAATATGAGTTGAATACAGTGTTGAGTCTCCATTTGTTATAGCTTCTAAATAAAGCCTAGAGACCTCAGGTAGTCTTTAGTCTCAGGATATTATCAGCAAAATGCCTAGAAATAAGCACAAAGGAAATGTATAAAAATATGTATTTTCTTCTTTTTCTCGTTATATCTAAATTGTATTCCAAAAACACACCATATCGGTCCAGTAGTATTTATTATCTACTGTGTAAATCGGTTTTGGGTGTCTTGAATAGTGCTCTACACCAACCTATTTCTCTCGAAGCAAGCAGCTCCTTGAATCTAAGAAAAGCTGACTAGAATTAATTTACTATAATAGTGTTAGAGCCAAAATAGACTTTTTTGTTATTGTGGGTAAATAAATGTAATTTTAGGTGTTGTTAGATTGCAGAATATTCCGTTAGATAAAAATATGTTGTGAACTTTGGAAATGATTACATCGATCTTTTTTCAATACATTTTGACATTTGGACTTTACAACATTCTGGAGTTACTGAAAATGTTTGCATCACACGAGTCTGAAATAAGGCTGACCCAAATGTTTCGAAGCTTTGACATGGTAATCGACCTCCAAAGCAGTATTTGAATGCTTCGTTTTTTGTTTTTTTATATAGATATAAGTATGTAATAATTAAGTATAAATCCCAAATAGTCCATGAAATAAGGAATAATCAACAACATTATTCATTATTCATTATTCATATTCAACATTAATTATTATTAGTTATTCTTAGACAGAAATCGCTGTTTGTTATGTGTAGAGGTGCGTGTGTGCACAGTAGTGTAGCAGCGGCACTGTCCTGAATTTTCGAATACCTTTGAATATTTCTCCGCAAAGCTTCGAAGCCCAAAAATTTGCATTCGGGACAGCCCTAGTCTGAAACAATCCTACGTAGCCACCACTGGAATTTAATTCTACAAATAGTATAATACTAACAATATTAGCGTAACCTGATCTTTATCACAAATACCAGGTTTAAACAGAATGTGGCCTAACAAGTAGCAAAAAAATATATCTCTTTAAATAGTTTTATAAACAGACTTTTGCATAAATTATCCAGTAAGTGTGTTATTATGATTTTAGTTATACATAGTTACATAGTTATATAGAGGAACGTTGTTTTTTTTTTCAGATTACCCGTCTTATGCACTACCGTCAGGATATAGTTACCGTTTTATAAAAATAACTTCTTTTTTTTTTTTTAAATCATATTCGCTCCACTTCTACCCACTGCTGCTTTAACTTTGTCTTTTTAAAAGAGCATCTTGTATATTTTAAGCATCTATGCTTCTAGAAGTTTGCAATCCTGATATAAAATTAAGTTTTATACAGTCAGGAAATGGTTTGTTAATGCAATGCTACATCTACAGTATGTGGAAAATGTATATCCCAGGGGGTGCCTGTCTGGCTCTCCCTTTGTCTCGCTTTCTCTCCCTCTCCCCTCTCTCATACACGCGCGCAAGCACGCGCGTAATCACCCCCTACCTAAAAGCTGCGACAGAAAAAAAAAAGGAGAATCAAATTTTCAGTGAGTACTTAGTGTGGCGAGGAGAACAGCCATTGTGTTTTGGATAAGCCGGTGGTGGAAACGCTCCACAACAGTCAGTCAGCTGTGTGTGTGTGTTGGGTAGCACCGGGTCGGACACTTCAAACTAACCACTGGGCATGACGCGCATGACCGCTTCACCACTACCACCTTGTTCAGTTATTTCACCATGAGCGCACCGAACAAATCATCAGAGAAAAGGTTAGTACGATATTCTCCTGAAACTTTGTGGACAATTAGTTACATTTTTGTAGTTTATGTTTCACAGTTACACAATATCTTTGCATTCTTTACAGTCTTCAATATAATATTAATTTCGCCTTGTAGCCTATAGATTTAAAGAGTTAGCCAAATTTAGGTAATGTAATGTATTTATTTAATTTTCGTCAGCTACCATTCACACAAGTTATTTCTCTTTGGGTGATTAGCTTACTTATTGTTGAGACACTTAACCCCATTGGTAGTTTATCACCGGAAACTATCTGACTGACTCCATGAAACAGGCAGAGCTCAATGTGTTTAATATAAGACAAGCCAAACATGTGCCCAGAAGGTGTCAGTGTAGTTTATGCAAAAGGCTGCACCAGTGGAAAAGGCTCTTGATCTTACAGCTGTGACTGTTTATAAGATTTATAAGATTGTCTCTAAGATATTGTGCTTTTTAATATATAGGCCTATATATTATTTTTGAACCATGAAGCAATAAGTATTGGCATCATTGCCATATGTGTAGTTATATTAATTTTTTTCCTTTGGACAGACTTGGCTCCAAAAATAAGCTGGAAAAGCTATTAAAGGAGAGAAAAGGCACCTTTCCACTGCTGATCAAGGTAGGAGGATTCATTTCTGATAAATGTAATATGTGGTTACTAAGTCTTTGATAGGCTTGTGTTTTGTATCTTGCCAGCCTTACCGCTTCAGTCAGTGGAGGCTGGTCCATTGAGGCAGGAGAGGTTGCTCCTCCTCTATTTTTGAGAGGCAAGAGGGAGATCAAAATATGAAAAAAGAGTAATTGGTTGAAATAAACCATTACCAAATCTCAATATCATTTATAAAATATTTTTTCTTTCTTCTTTGGAAAAAATCCATTATTCAAATCCTGATTAAAATGCCTCAACAGCGACACCTGCATGGCAGATGGGAAAGAGCAGCCTGTGTGTGTGAAGCAAGCGGTTGTGGGCATCGTGGCGGGTAGAGGAGGACGGGCACCTGCTGTCCTCCCTTGAGGCGGGACCTCTTCTATCAATTCAATGCATTTCATTTTTTTCATGTTAATCTGTGATAAATGACGCTCCAAGGGAGGTCATCCTCTCTTGGCTTGTAACCAATCAACAACCAGCAGAATACAAGATTGACATTGACAACGCAACAGTTAGCTTGTTGTAGCAGCCCTGAAGGACCCAGTGCAGCAGTGCGTCGGGCATACCGGGATCCAGTCCCGAAGTGCAGCAGTGCATCGGACCGCTGCACGCCACCGCATCCAGCCGTGGGTCAGCACGGACAGCTGAGCGAGGGTCGGGGCGGCCTGGGGCACGCGGCAGCAGCAGGAGTTGGACTCCGCCGAGGAGTGGATGAAGAGAGATCCGCTCGGGGCTCGCTGCTCGGGCCTCGCCGTCAGCTGCCCGGGCTGGACCCACAGCGGAGCTATGGAGACGTGCGGTGCACTCACTCGGGACAGGATCCCGGTGTGGGCAACGGACTGCTGTACGAGCAGTTACAGACAGGCTTCTAGTGACACATTACACATACTCCTGAGGCTGCAGTGATTGTTTTTAAGAAATCTTGTAAGCTATTGTTTTTCTGCTTAATTTTTCGTTTTACATAAGAAAGTAGAGATAAGCAGCCTAGGGCAGCTAGTGTAGTAATAATAATCATAATAATCATTTACATAACACTTGTCAAACTTAAGAGCAAGGTTCTTTCCAGATTAAAATATTTACAGAATAAAAATTTTAAAAAAAATCTGAATCCCATGTATATATGACATATAAAAATGAGGAACATGAGAGCACATATATCAAGCAGCACTGAGCCCATACATAAAATGGAGGTACAAGTGCAAAATAAGAGAAGTAATTAAATAAAATTACATGACACTGTGGGTTTGGGGTTTTTTTTGAGTCACCAGCCGCCACTGGCTTCAAAATATTACTATAAGTTATGGTGGTGGCTGGCGGCCATGTTTTTGCATGCCACCAAGCAACCCTACACCCCGTGTTAATCTGCAGGCCATTAAATAAATGTTATTTAGGTGATTGTGTGCGCTCAGCAGAAGTGATTTATTAGGGAACGTACTCTGCCTTGTGATGTTCTTGGCCGGCACCACTGAACCTGAATCTGAGAGAGGAGCCCCGCTGTTCCTATTTGCAAATGTTTGGAGAGTAAAACTAGCCAACCCTGAGCCATTATAAGGCCACATACTGTACCGGAGGTCTTCTGCACTGACACCATGTTCATACTCTCTTCTACCTGGAAAGTTCTACAACTTTCAGCTCTGCCCTACAAGGACACGTCCACCCAGCAGCGGACTGATTCACACCCTCCCTTCCTGCGTGGAGGGATTAGATTGTTTCAAAGCCCCTCGGACGTCCCGCACTGAGCTCCTATGGGACACTTTTCTACTTACTGCTGATTAAACTTTGTATACAGTTTGGACCTCTTTGCCATGAGGGCGGACAAGCCAGTGGAGCAGGAATAACTAAATCCCTTTGATGTGGAACATTGTACAGGACCGTGCTAGTCGTCTCACTCTAAAGCTACCTGGACTCAGGGTTTATTATAACAGAGACGGTTTGATGAGGAAATAGATGAATAGGGAGGAAACACAGTGTAGATTATATATGAATATGGGGCATTAAGGACATCAGATTCAGATGATAGGAATGAATGCCTAATCCCATCATGGTCCTTGTATTTGCTTTGATCTCAGCACTTTAAAAAAGGACCCTCAGATAGCTATTCTCATTAATGGCTCTACCGACAGATTGTTAAGCCAAAAGACACTCGAGATGAGAATGCTGAAAATCTTTGAACATCAGTGAGAAATTGGAAAGAGCTGCGTCTGAGGCATCATTTGAAGCTGTTAGGGTTTATAATGTGAGTGGACTCCACGCTCTGAGTGTCAGTTCAAAAGATTTTCTCTTTTTCGAAGTTGGGCTATCAATAGAGAGCATTTGCGTCATTACAACTAAAAGCAACTGCTCTCAGCAGATGCACGATATGACTCACTACTGACGTCCACCTTCGGCATTTAAGCCTTCTGTTTACATAAGAAAGTGCTGTCTGATCCTTCCAATAAAGTGGTACATTATACTGTGTGGACGTACAGGACTTATTTTTGGGTATTCGTTCGCTCGCTGAAGACTAATCTTGAGGATTTATGCCAAAATATGAATACTGTAGGGTGTCTGCAGCACTGACGTATTGGAGCCTTTATGCCAGATTCAGGCTGTTAACACTGTTCATATCTATACCTACAAAAATGTAATGCACTGTAATTTGTATATATCCCATGAAATCAATTCGTATGTAATCCACCTAATCATGGACCAGGAACTATAAAGACTGACAAACGCCGCATAGGGAGGAGGTCAGGGTGGATAGGTAGATCAAAAAACAACGGACTCGCCCAGGAGACCACTGTTCGTACCCCATGTGAAACCAGAAATCAACGTTGATTTGTCACGTAACTTCCGTATTGAAGTTACACCTCTTCCGGAGTTATTTTAATCCAAATCACAATCTTATCCCAAACCTATCTAAGTCATTTTTGTCACGTAACTTCCATACTTAAGTTACGTCACTTCCGGTGTTATTGTAACCCAAACCACGATCTTTTCCTAAACTTAACTAAGTAGTTTTGTTGCCTAAACCTAACCAAGTCGATCTTTTCCTAAACCTAACTAAGTACTTTTATTTTGAAAAGACTGGAGTGGAAATTGACACATGCGTCACGTGTTGCTGGACATTCGTAGGAAAAAAACACAAGAAAAATTAGGAAATATGAACTGTTGCATGAGGATTACGTTGCCAGATTACACTTTCTATTCAGTATATTCTAACTTCAGGGTTCTTGAACGTTTTTGATCTGCTGATTATTTTCTAAATTAGTCTATTAAAGGGGCTATATGTAAGAATCAGAAATTGCTTGTTCACAGCGACACCTGTGGCCGCAATGTCAACGAAAGTCAGCGTCCTGTTGCTCGCGCTCGCGCTTGTGCTCGCGCTACATTGACATGAACGAGCACCGGTCTAAACAGTGAGGCGACACACGTCAGCTAACACACAATATCACTCTGTATTTCACCTGCTTGGCAGTAATGTTAGCTGACCAGAGGAAGGTCTCTCCATGAATCAATGCTGATCCTAGTGTTGGCTTTTCCTCCTGATCCGGAGGGAACGGAGGGAACGGGGGGGGGGGAGACCGACACCCGGTCGAGCCGAGCGTGTGAGAACGAGCGCGGTGTGCAAACAAGCAGGAGCAGAGCTGCTGCGCGCTCGCTTACCCACACGCGAGCGCGCCTGGGATACCGACCCGTTAAGATTTATGCGCGTGATAAGTTACAAATAGTCCCTTTAATAGTTTGGTCTGTAGAATGTCAGCAAATAGTGGAAAAAGTCTGTCACAGTTTTCCAGAACCCAAGGTGATGTCTTCAACAGTCCAAAACCCCAAAGATATTCAGTTTACAATGATATAAAACAGAGAAAAACAGCAAATAGTCTCTATGGAGAGGCTGGAACGAGAGAGTGGTTGGTGTTTTTGCTTGAAAAATTACATGAACGATTAATTGATAATCAAAACAATTGCAAATTCAATTTCTGTTGATCGACTCATCTATATAAAAACAATTAATGTTACTGTGAGATCATGACCTTCATTATTTTATGTGCACTTCATGACCTGCTTTAGAGTATTGTTAGTCAGGGCAGACCCATGATGCACCTGGCCCAGCCTTTACCCCCACACACTGGGGAATAGGGAGTGTGCTTCCCCATTATTCTGATGAACCCTGCCCCTGATAGGGTTTCTCATCACAGCTTTGGTCCTTTGTTGACACCGGACCCCCTGAATTAAAGGCAGTCATTTAGAGAGAGGGAGCTCACCTCTGCTGATATCAGTGTCACCGAGCACAGGGTTCACACTGCCACATGCTGTGTATGAATTCTGTTCTAGCCAATATAATGCAATCCTTTCTAATCACCTCTCTACTTATTTCCACTTATACATGTGTTTGTATGACATTGTGCTGTCATGTGTGCAGTTTAAGTTGAGTCCGTGTTTGCAAGCAATCATGTGTGCCAACAGAAACCCCTCTGGCTTGCTGTCAGCGCCGTCACATGGCCCACGCTTCTCAACATGTGAGTCTCCATGTAGCACGGTAACAGACCCAGGCATAGCAGCATCTTCTCTGCTGTGGGTGACTGTTATCCCTCCCACTGGTCCACACAGGACTGTGAAAGCCTGGGCTGCTTTTGGCCTTAATACTCCCAAGACTGAGCCTATACTTGTGCCGCCGTATCACAGCTGCAGGTTTCCTTGGCGAGGAGGTGCTCCGGAGAGAACAGCTGGACTGAGACACTCCCCGAGTCTGATAAACATTAATTCGATTTCCAAAGAATGCCGGGTAAACAGCCACCCAGGGAGTTTCGTTAATGAGTGCCTTGCTCGGTTGCATGAAGCGTCTGTTTTCCTTTAACGGTGAGTCATGCAATGCAGAGCTGCTAAACAGGGTATGCCAATGTCCTCCCCCGTGGCACCCTCTCCTTCCATCTCCATAGGCTCAGGAGCATCATTGTGTAATAATGTGTGAGGTCTTATCTAAAATGCTGTTATATAAGAGGATTGGTTGTTGTTACCTTGTAAGGCTCACCGTTTCCTCCATACATGATTACCAGTAATACTAGCAACAATAATAATGGCATAAATAAAATACAGCCCAGTCACACAGCAGTTTGTGAAATAGTCACGAAATTTAATGTATTGATTTGTGTACATAGACAAGAATTTCCCATTTTTTGTTATGGTCAGTATGAAATCAATTATTATGTAATCCACAAGTGAACCGGGAAGTATAAAGAGCAGCGAACGCCATGTAGGGACGATGTTGGGGTGGATGGGTGTGTCAAAAAACACCAAACTTTCACCCAGGAGACCGCTGTTCGTGTCCTGTGTGAAAACAGAAGTCTACATCTATTTATATGTCAAAAAATTCCATACTTAAGTTACGTCACTCCCAGAGTTATTTAACCCAAACCACGATCTTTTCCTAAACTTAACTAAGTACTTTTGTTGCCTAAACCTAACCAGGTCAATCTTTTCCTATACCTAACAAAGTAGTTTTATTGACTGGAGCAGAAATTGACACGTACGTCACGTGTTGCTGGACATTCGTAGGAAAACGCACAGCGTCACGAAAAAAGGGAAATTCGTGTCTATGTACGCGAATCAAATAGATTAAATTTCTTGTCTATTTCATGAACCGCCGTGAGACTGTGTTGAAACATGAGCCCTGTTGTTGTATGAGATTTATATGGTTTAGAAAAAAGAATAGGAGAAGAAAAGATCAATTTGCCAGCTGTAGATTAATCAAATCCAAAAGTAGTTTGATTAAATATTTACTGTGATTGCACATTTGACCTTATGTAATCATAATTTATATCTATTTTAGCTCCCACAGTTAATAATCTATTATATTAGAAACGTTGAGACTTTTAATTTTACATCCACCAGAGCTTGTGGTGTTTAAAGTGTGTTATATAAAGTGATTGAACAGTAATCAAGATTAACCTTCAGGCCTGAGTTGGTCTCACAGGCCAGAGTGTGTCAGTATATACCTGCAGTATCTGTTGAATGAGAAAGGCCTGAATGCCAGCTGGGAGGATAACACCTGAGCCTCGGATAATAAAGCCGTTAGAATCTAAGACAGGATCTCCTTTACACGCTCGTACCTGTCCGCTGTGTTTTCATGACACTGTGTGGAACAGTATAGCCTCTCTTGCATTTGGCACCCAAAGACAACAAACGTTTCAGTCCTCATTGTCCACATCTGCCAAACATGTCATCAGATTAATTCCTGCAATTTGCGCTAATTGTTACAGTTTGAAGGCAGCGTATTGTCCGTGTCAGTCTAGCTCGGACATGGAATCTTTTGTGTCCGGGTGGCGACAAAAGCGGATCGCCTTGCGGGGTTGTTGTGGAAGGTGACAGGAGAGTCGGTGCTTATGGGGGTCATGAGAAGGGCGGACGACGCTCATCTTACCAAAGCTTACCTCTGCCCATCATCCCTGTAGGAGCAAGGAGAGAGGATGGTGGGATACAAGCAGTGACTTGTGGTTTTAGCAACGGCAGGAAGAGTTAAGAAGAAAGTAAAAAGAGAAGGGTGCGAATTCTTGTAAAGAACTCATCCGTCAGGCCGTCATCACTCACACAGGCCTGGCTGCACGAGCGCACCTCCTCCATCCTCAGGTTCTCAGACCTGGCAGGGCAGAGTCTGGGGCATTCAGGTCAACACCCGCGCTGCACATGATAGGGGCCAAAGCCTGCAGTATTGTAAGCATATTTAGCACACACACACACATTTTGATTATGGAGGTAAACTCACAGGCTTGAGAAATCTCATACACACACATACACACCTGTGCGAGTTTTTCGCCACACACCTGCCTAAGCTGTGGGGCAATTATTTCATCTGATCGCCTTTATTGAAGTAACAGCAAGGTTCTGCAGCGCAAGCAGAGCCAGACATGGGGCCCTGGGTCGGGTCTCATTCCAGGGATGGGACGCAGCAGATCTTAGATGACAGAATGATTAATGAGGTAAGGTTCCCATAGCCAAGCAATTTGGAGAGAAAGACAGCTGATTTTGTTGGTCTGAAAAGTATAGAGGATGGCGTTTTAAGTAGAGGTTGTATTGGCAGCAGTTGAAGAATCGTCATGTTTGAGCATTGAGTATTTTTTTTTCATATTTTCTCTCAAGAACAGAACAACTGAAAGTATGCAAAACTGGGATGCCAACGATGGTTACATCATTGAAACTGGTCAGGACATCAGTGAACTTCTCACGGTATTACTATGGCAACATTTTTAATGTTTCCATGCTTTTGTTTTTTTGACATTCATCATCAGACATTGAAGAAACTAATGAAAGTAAGAATTTCATGTCCTCTTGCACCAAAATGTTTAGATTCCTGTGTTTCTGTACTGAATCCTTATACAAAAGAGTTTTCTTATGATTCTACCAGACAACACCGTCATGCCATCACCTTACCTGCATTCTCTCATTACGAACTTTAATGCTGGGGTTACCAACAAAAGAAAAAATGCTGTGTCAGTGACGTTGTTCCGGGTCATGTTTCTTTGAGGGTTTGCATCTCTCTTTGGTTGGAGAGCTGGTGAGATAGCAAACGGTAGGAATAGAGTTTTAGTACTGACAGATTTGAGGACAAGAAAGTATGACCCTCAGTCATTAAGTGGTATTAAGAGGATTCTATCAAGTTGTTTAGGTATTGGAGCACAGGATTAGGTTTGTCTGTATTTTAGAGTAGCCTCAAAAGTGAGGGATTAATATTTCAGACTCACATTTGGTCAATGGGAAAAAGGCTATTGTTTATAATACCACCACGGGCCAATCGTCTGCTAAACAAGGCCGGGGAACGTGTCCCGTGGCCCAATTCTGGCCGGATTAGAACCTGCGACCCTCTTGCTGTGAGGCAACAGTGCTAACCACTTAAGACTGAGACATTCAGTGTTAATTATTGACTTTTAGTAGAATCATATTGTGATAATGAATACAAAATGTTATTGTTTTGCAAATTTCTGTTGTTCAAATCAACATTTTCATGTATATACATTAGGGCTGTCAATCGATTAAAATATTTAATCGGGATTAATCATCCTATATAGTCCAGCTCTACTTGGTTGCTAGTAGCAATGGTTCAAAATAACTATAGAGGTGTTAATTATATGATTTTGTGATGGCATTTAATTGTTTTCCATCTACTTTTTCAATGATTGGTTCTATTTTTTGACACAGTTATTCATCAAGAGGCGTAGTGAGCCACCAAACTGACCATGCAGTTACAGCATGTGTCATCAAAACAACAACTTGCTATTGCCCTCTGCTCTAACAGCTACATCTACGTATGAGAGCCATATATATAGCTGTATATATTTATATATACATGTTACATCAGTACAGAATGTCCCTGACTGAAGCTACGCCGCAAACATACTGTATAATGAAGGACTGTGACTGATGCATTAGCCCGTTTAGGCCTAGACAGATCTTAGCTACAGTCAAACACTGGCTTGTGCTACTGTTGTTGGACACAAGATGAATTAAGGAGTTTGTTTTTTTGTCTCACCCTCTTCACCACGGTGGAGTGAGCCTCTCCACATGGCTAATGGGATTTGGCTTGGCCTAAGCCCCGCTTAATTTTCAGCTGTGTCCACTACAATCACACACACATGCACGGATTTACTTGAACAAAGAAACACACACAAAATCACTCAGTCCTTTTGACAGAGAATGAGGATAATCAGGCAAACATTCGGAATTTGACTTGATTGTAATTACTTTGCAATAATGGCAGCTTATTGGATGTTCTTTTAATACACTGACTGTGCACTGGTTGTTCATCAGCTACCATTGTTACAGTATTTCTAGTTGAGACAATCGCCCCTGTGCAAATATGAACCCCTGTGGGATTGAAACTCCCTCATACCTGTCCCAGGATTCTCCCGTATTTAACCCTTCTCTCCCGCTGTCCTCCCATTTAAATATTTTCCTGTAAATCTCCTGTATTTTTTACCTTTCTAAAGAAAAAAAAAAAAACGGTAAATGACGGTAGGCATAACCACTGGGCCTATTTGATGTGTTTGCTATTCCCCTCCAGTAAAGCAGGTGGCAGTAGGTAGCTGTAACATCTAGTGACGAGAAGTCATTCAATCAAATGCAGTGGGCTTACGATTTTGAGAAGTGAAGCCAATGCAGAAGTGCCTTAAACTTGCATTCTTTCTAACAGCCAGCAGGGGGCGACTCCTCTGGTTGCAAATAGAAGTCTGATTGTATAGAAGTCTATGAGAAAAGACCCTACTTCTCTCTTGATTTATTACCTCATAGATAGATAGACAGGTCACTACCACGGCGTTTTGCGGTCTGGGAGTCAGTGTTTTTGTCTTACAACTTTAACCCTTTCACAGTGGGTTTTCAGTTCATGAAAGTTAATTATAAC
Organism: Sebastolobus alascanus; assembly: GCA_916701645.2. Lineage (NCBI taxonomy): Eukaryota > Metazoa > Chordata > Actinopteri > Perciformes > Sebastidae > Sebastolobus > Sebastolobus alascanus. Next base: position 5,180,076 of record CAKAOJ020000022.1, on the reverse strand, counting down.
CTTTTCGATGGCCTAAAAATATCTTATTCAGCATTCGGTTTTATTTAGCTCCACCCTCTCGTGTCACTTCTGGTTGCAAAAAAACAACATGGCGACGGCCAAATACCAAGATGGCGACGGCTAAAATGCTCAAGGTTTCAAACGGCATTCCACTAACCAATGGGTGACGTCACGGAGACTACGTCCACTTCTTATATACGGTCTATGATCAAATGGCACAAGAAGAACGAAATTTCCCTTATTTTCAAATGCCAATGTTGACAGTTATGCTCCCTAGACTTCACATAATAACCTATTTATAGCAAAGGTTTCCGTTTTGGATTTATATCCATTTCCACAATTGATTCAACAGACAGGGAATTGACCTCAACCATAACTTTATGTCATATATGATTAAAAGGAAGTGTTCCTTTAAGTCCACTGAAGTTCCATTCATAGACACCTGGATCGTGACAGATGGAACATCACCTGAAAACACTTTGTTAAGCTGCACCTTCCTGACCCATCGCTATTGCCAAGCACCGTTAACATGTCATATGTAAGCCACAGTTGAGCCTATAATTGTCTGTGAGTGTGTCAAAGTGTATGCACTTGTGTCAACTTGTGAACTCGACCCATATCTCACATGGTGACATGCTGTCACTGAGAAGCGTCTAAAACTGCAGGTGCTGCAGTCCACCTGCCAGCCAGGTCAAACTACCCACACTGCCCTCTGCCAAATGGAAGGAGACTCTGATACTGTCTGTTTTGGCTGGCGGCTCACCTCGCTTCAGTTTGCCTCGAACGTCTGGCACCTGGCAGCGATTAGTCAGGGCCCAACAGAATGTAAGGCACCGGGTTATGGTCCATTTGGCCCTGCTTTGACTGAGTCTCGTCTGGCCCGGTGTAGCCTGTCCAACCACCTGCTGTTCACTCTATCCAGATCTGGCCTGATATCTCAAACACGTGGGAAAGGTGTGGCTCTGGGAGGCCAACAGCCGGTCAAATGACTCTGTTTTCATTGGGATTAGAGCCATGGATTAAATGAACCCCAAGATGTGTAGGAAGAAAAGAGATACAGCAGCCAGCTACCGCTCTGTGTCATATAAGCACCAAGAATGGCTGACAGGGCAGTAATGGAATACAGTAGCCTGGTGCTTCATGCTACAGAAATAGCAACATTTTTCCTGTCACCAAAACGAGGTGATGAGCAGCTTTTATTTTTGGTAGAGGGGCAGAATTATGTAAGATACTTGTAGTCACTAAGAGGACGTATCAAAACATTTCAAATGAAATGCTGCACTGTAACTTGAGGTAATCCATTTTTAGTCTCCTCCAGTAAATCATTTAATCATCAAATAAAGAGATGCAGAGAGGTAATTACAACACTTTGTTCCCCCATGACTACCTGCAGTATAAAGCTCACACTCAGCCACGGTGTACTGTCCTGCTGTGGACTCGGCACTTCCCTGCTGCCGTGTGCAGCATGCAGGCAGGAGGCTAGGGACAGCCAGGGTTTGGTGGGATAAGCTTTCACCTACGCGCTATCTGTCAGCAAGACTGTAGCATCCCGCTGGGGGTTTGCGGTAGCAGCAAAGCAGGTGGAGAACGGTAGAAAAGACGGAGGGGGGTGGGGTTGACAGCCCCTCCGGCGGTGTCTCCAATATACAGTGGCAGGAGGAAAGTTGCGGACGTCTGTTGAACCACATGGGAGGCCCATTACAGCTGCACCTCCCTCCCCGCCTGACTTCCTCAGCCCCATGAAGAGCCCACCTGGGAGGAGGATGGGTTTCTATATCTACTGTACCTTCGTCTCATGTCTCACAGCCCCCCTTCCTCCTCTTTCCTCCGGACCTGCACTCCCAGAGGCCTCCTTTAGAGGAAGCTAAGTGCCAGGCCCCTGCTGCTGTGTCTCCGGCTCATGATGGGTCCCTTGTTGAGTCCCATCCATACGTCACTGGCAGCGGCGAAGACAGAGAGCACTCCCTCACCGATTATAGCAACAGCACAAAGCAACAGCATCCTCTCACTGTCTGTCTGCAGCCCGCCTCTCTACTCTGTCTGTATCCCGGAGCGAAGAAATGTAGTGTGGATGACGAGGAAGAAAACAAAGGGGCACCGAGGTCTCAAACAACCAGAATGTAACCTCAGATGAATATATGATGCAGAGTCCATAGGGGAAGAGTTATGAAGAACCACAGGAAGTTCTACGTCATTCCTATATTCAGGATTTGTACACATCTAAAGAAGACAATGGAAAGTCAGCGTAACTGAACTTTGTAGCATCAAAGCTCGAGAGGAATTGGATTTTGTCAAGTGGAGCAACGCCATGACGTACAGTTTCTAGACTAAAAGCAGGAAGAAATGCAAGCCTGGCATCATCATCATCATCACCATCCTTCATTTTGCTTCCGAGGGCGTCTATCTGATCTCTGACCTGCTGAGTGACTTCCTCCCCTCTAGCTGGAAATGGTGTCTAGAGGCTGAGGTGGGCTCCAGGGTGTGGTTGTGGCAGCATGGGAGTGATGTGCTATGTGGGGAGACGGGACCTCGCCTGCATGCTGTGGTTTTAGCCTCCTCCAGGGCTGCTGCTGGGGCAGGAACAGGAGGGTCCAACCTGAGGTATGTTTGGAAGCAACAGAGGCAAGACAACTATTTGTTTCCATTTTTACATCCACCCAAACCTTATCTATATGCCCACACTCATTCTTTCTCCCTCTTTTGTTTTTTCTTTCCTGTTCAGGGCACTTTAGTTTCTATTTTCAGAATCGAAGCACAGTCCTCCTTGTATTGGGTTATGTTAGGCAAACATAAACTGTGACGCTTTGTTTCATTTAATTTTGGTTGCCATGGTGAGATTTACTGTATCTGCATTGTTTTGCTCACCAATGCGTTGTCACCTGGGTGACAAAATGCACACAGCATAATGACTCTCCCAGGTGAACTGTGGCAAGGTTTACAGTGGCTGACTTGACAGCAGTTTGATGATGTACTATTTGATCTCTGCTACATACTTAAGATACTGAATAACAGTTCAGAGCTCGTGCATGACTTGCGCTTTTCATTTTCTCTGCATGCTTCAATATTAAAGGTGCTCTATGGGATATCCAGAGCATTAATATAGCATCAAACAACTATTTGCTATGTAAAGATATAGAGGAGTAATGTTTACCTGAGCAGAGAATGAAGTCACTCTCCCTCCGTGTGTGTTGTAATCCAAGTTTCTCCATGCTTTGTTGACAAAGCTGGGCCGGACACGCATGCTTTTAGTGCATGTCCCTGCATATGAGCGTGCCCCACTGGCTTGCTAACTGGCTAGCTCACGGCCGCTGCTCTGCACTGCTCTCATACAGCGCTTCAGCGTTGCCGCAGAAGCGTAGCACTAAGGCTGTCACAATAACCACAATATTGCAGTACCATGTAGTTGACAAGCCAACCGCAGGGGATGGCAAGCAACTGCCACAACCGATATGTTCATGTTTTTTCTTTTTGGAATTCTTTGCAATGGGAGCGCCATGTATTTATGCTATGCTACAAACGGCAGCAGCACGTCGAAGCGCTGAGCATCTATTCTGCGCTGAGCGCTGCAGATTTGGTGTTTTTTTCTGGTCGCAGAGAGTTGAAAAATGTTAAACTTTGGGTAAAACGCTGCACTTGTTACTGTTTATCTAGTCATCCAATCACAATGGAGGACGGGCGGGACAAATACCACAAAGACACAAAAGACCACAAAAAAAAATCTCACTAGGCGCTATCAGTCGCTATAAGCACCATAGATGTGGGTCGTTAGGGGCCTACTACGCCTACTACATTGTAAAAGTGAAAGTGAAACTTCAAAGCAACATGTTCTAACATGTTGTAGAACTGAATGAAACATCCCCTTTTGAACACAAACAAACAGGCTTCTTTAGGTTTAGGCAACAAAAAAAAAAACACGACCTCCACCCCTTATGGAGTTTCACGCTGTCTATATCACAGCGCCTGACTTCTTCTGCTCCTGTCATAATTACTACGGTCGCTAGAGATCGCTGTCGTCTTCTTTTATACCTTCTTTCGGTGATCTACCATGTAAATAGATGATAAAACCTACTAGTGGGTGTAGTAGGCCCCTACTGACCCACATCTATGGGGCTTATAGCAACTGCTAACACCTATTTAGCCTGAAAACAGTCGGCTGTTGGGCCATAGGCTCAATCACCATTGTCTTATCTCATTCGACATCTATTTAAAGATGCAGTCGGTAACTTTGAGCAAATGTGATAAAAAGTTATTTTCATAAAACTGTCATTATATCCTGACAATAGTGCATGAGACAGATAATCTGTGAAAAGAAATCATGTTCCTCTGCCTCCTCCTGTGCTCCTCATGGCATCTACAAGATTTCAAAGTGCCTGAAGGAAAACAACCAATCAGAGCCGAGCAGTCTCTAAAGCAGCTGTCAATCATTGCTCGTGAAACTCGCAAACTCCGATCAAATGGTCAAACTAGGGAGCGCTGATCAGATATGAATCAATATTCTGTTACTGTAATGCCTATTTCCTCGCCTCAAATGTTTTCAGAAACATATTTTAGTGTTCTGTTTAGCTGTAAAATGAGAAAGCCGGTCGCCATGTTGAAAACAGTCGAGTGCTGTGAAATCTTGCAGATTCCATTAAGGAGAGGAGGACAGGAGGACACAGAGGAACATGATTTTTTTCACAGATTATCTGTCTCATGCACTACTGTCAGGATATAGTGACCGTTTTATAAAAATATCTTTTTTTATCATATTTGTTCAAAGTTACTGAGTTCATCTTTAAATGAAAATCTTTGAGCTTATTACGCAGTTCTACAATGATTAGATTTATCATATTCACTATAATTCTTCCGATTCCGTTTCTGATTTTTCCCATTATGCTGCAGTGTGGAGCTAAAATTAGATGCAAAGTAATGTGTGATTCTGTCTAAAATTGAATTACAGCAGCATATATACCTATAGCCTACAGTCTGGTCTGCTCTGCTCCGGTTGTAATCTAGGTTGTATAAAATGAATGCCTGCTGCTGCAGCCCTTGTCGTTATTAATCAGGCCAGATTTAAAGGAGCCGGTCCCCCTCTTGTCGTCCCCATTCTCCTGAAGGGCCACTCCACGAGCAGGGGCTGATCACAGACAAATCCTGAAACCGTGTGTCAGTTCTTGCATGCTTGTTAGCAGCACCTTACATACTGTATGTCTGATCTAGCTCCAGTGATTGAACTTTGTGATTACTTAGTGTTTTTATTGTATGGTTAAAGGCAACAGCAGACGAGGGAATAAGGGAATAGATTAGGAGAGTGGAATAAGGAGGGCAGGTGCAGCTTCCTCGATAGCTGCTCATCCTGTCTTGAGGCTGATTACTGAAGTGGCCACTGCTGTTGCATAACATCTAATCATATTCATCTGCTTGTTCTGGGCTCCTCATTACATGGAGCAACTGAATTGTATCCTGCAGTGGGGATTATTCATTGGAAAACAATTGTCTTGACATTTGCATCATGATGGCCATGTGCACAGTGTTAATGCTGTAATGTCTGTTCTCTTGTTACATGTTTTAGGATATTTCCTGCTTTCTGAGAAAATGCATAGCATGTCTTGGATGAAGTCTGTCTGTCAACTCTGTTGCATGACTCAAGAAATAGTTCTCACTTTAAAAGAAGAAGAGGACGGTTTTCTTTTATTTGTTTCTGACCACTCTTCCTTTCGTGGATGTTGACTGTGTTAGCTCTTGTACCAATCACGAAAAGAGATTTCAATCTCAAGAGACCATCCTCATGATTAAATAATAAATAAATTCCTGCAGGTTGAGAATTTATTTGCAGTACCCCAGGCCTATGGGACGCTGCCATCTCGCATTAACGCAATCGATCTTTCGGAGATTGTAGCAGTCTAAGTTTTAAAGCCAGAGTGATTCTGGCATCACATGAAACTAGAAAAACCTAAGGAATCCATTGGTACCAATCATGCCATACTAGCTTGACAAGGAGGAAGGTAAATAACGCTCCAAACCTGTGCAAAATTTTGGCGAGGAAAAACTAGCATGGTCATTTTAGAAGGGGTCCCTTGACCCCTGACCTCAAGATATGTGAATGAAAATGGGTTCTATGGGTACCCACGAGTCCCCCCTTTACAGACATGCACTTTATGATAATCACATGCAGTTTTGGGCAAGTCATAGTCAAGTCATCACACTGACACACTGACACACTGACAGCTGTTGTTGCCTGTTGGGCTTGAGTTTGCCATGTTATGATTTGAGCATATTTTTATGCTAAATGCAGTACCTGTGAGGGTTTCTGGACAATATTTGTAAATGTTTTGTTAATTGATTTCCAATAATAAATATATACATACATTTGCATAAAGCAAGCATATTTGCCGCCTCCCATGTTGATAAGAGTATTAAATACTTGACAAATATCCCTTTAAGGTACATTTTGAACAGATAAAAAAATGTGCAATTAATTTGCGATTCATCGTGTTTAACTACGGACAATCATGCGATTAATCGTGATTAACTATTTTAATCGATTGACAGCCCTACATTTAATACTTAGAAGTTCTGGAGGGTTTCAGCAAAATTAGGAATTTTTCAAAAAGCAATCTATTTTCTTTGACGGTTTGGGAGCCCTGGGTCAGTAGCTTACTAGACATATCTGAGCTAGTGAGGAATTCTATAGGAGAAAGGGAGCCCATCTGGTGATATAATAGGCTATCATTTGTTTCCAATTCAGCCCCAACTTAAAAGATATTATTTTCTTGAGTGATCCATCTTATCTTCTGTTTGTTTTTTTCACACGTTGGAAGAAAGATAAAGAGCCATAATGAGAGTGAGTCTAAATGGCAACGTCGTGACAGTGCCGAGGCTCTCTGGAGCTCAGTATGAGAGAGTGAGCAGCCTACATAAACGTTACTGTATATTGAGTGTGTGTGTGTGGCCACGGCGTGCGTGCGTCGGTGTGAACCCAGCGTCGGTGTTGGAGAGCGCATCAGTCACACCTCGTGGTGTAGGTGTACGACAGCAAACGGGAGAGAAAAACACATCTATATCGGGAAATCTCCATCTGTCAGCGGCAGAAACCTGAACAGGTGGCTCCTTCAGTACGCGTCAAGGCGCAGAAACCCTCAACAGCCTGTCTTGCTCGCTAATCTCCTCTCTGACGACAGCGCATTTAGCGCGTAAAACCAGGAGTGCGGCAGGTTTGGGTCGGTGGATCTGATCAGTCATCGGGATTGTCCTACTCATCAGTGCTCCTCACGAAGTTGTGGAAAGCGCGTCTCGGTTTTGAGGCTGGACTGACAGAGTTGGATACAATGAGTCTTTCTTGGATTTTATAATCTCTCCTCTGTGTTTGGATCGTCAAGCAGCTGTAAAGACTGACGCTGATAACACACAGCATGTTGCCAGAAATAAATAACAAGGTGAGGCACTTTGATTTGCTTGCAAGTTATTTCCTGTGCTTAATTGCAGTGTGACTGTGGTACTCAGGTTTATATTATTTGAAAGCAATTTATGATCAATCAAAGTGTCACTATGATTTCCTAATAATGGCAGCCTGGTCTGCTTATCTGATCAATGAGATAGTTTTTATATTGTTATCACCATACTTAATCTCCCTTCCTCTACGGTGAATTTACAGATTCCTATATTTGCTTTTCAATGAAATCAGAATGAGTTTTGCCCAGATACAGGGCTTCCTTCCAGGCTAATTCCATTTTGGGAGAAACCCTCCACAGGTATCCTTTTACAATGAGAAACTAAAATACAACGTCTGCCCTTTACTGTGCATTCTCTATCTATCTTTATTGATCCATGCCAAGAATGTGAAGTCATCCTCACTTTGGAATTATTTCCATTTCTCCTCAAAGTTATCCCACTTGAATGCTTATTTTGTATTCCGCCCCCTTCCTCCTGACCACATGCCAAGCTATGATGAAAAATCTGATCCATTTCTATTTCAGTCGTTGTTTAGCCTACTTATTTCAGTGTTTGTTGTGCTGACAGATTCTGTAAGTCTATATGCGTTCTGGTGTATTTTACACACCTTACATGGAAACTGCTGTAAATTTAACCCTCGCCGTTTTGGGAATTTTTTACCGTTTTTAGTAACAAAAGTTGGATATAATGGAGTGTTTGCTTTGACAAACTAATCATCCTAACGACTAACACTCATTTTGATCACATGGATTGATCAGTGATCATCCCGTGGTACCATTTCATGCCATGCAGGAAACAGCCTGTTGTGTGTGCAATGAGAATGACAGGGCAGTGTGATGCATTGAAAATGACTGTGTGCGTGTCTGACAGCTGATAGTGCGAGTGGGCACAGTTTCACAGTTTGTTGATGTTACTCCTGGTTTTATTGCTTTGCTGACCCTCTGACCAACTGACCCCTGAGGCCCCAAGGCTGCTCGCACGCCCCTCTGCTGTGATGATCCTACCTCCAGCAAAGTCACACGGAAACAGAGTCGGCATTGGTCTTGCTCTTTCCTCGGCTACACTTCCATTCATCTTTATTTAATTGCGCTGGCACGTTGAGAGCAAATTACCTTTTTACGTGTGTTTCATTTGTGCTGAGCAGTGCCTGAAACAGGCCGGTACTCACCAGTACTGAGTAACAGCACTTCAGATTTTTGTCCACATGAGTATACCCTGACTTCTTATTGCGTACCACCAGTTCCTGGTGGCTTAGGTGTGCGCCCCTAAACACCTGCGTAAACCGGTTTACGCAGGTAATGCGTAAACCAGATGCAATGCATCTGTGTTTTTGGCATCATTGGGCAAAAATTCCATAATAACCTTTTAGCATACTGTAACTCAAGGGCTCTGAGAGAAAACTAGACTTCTGCACCTCCTCATGGCTCTGTTTTCAGGCTTTTAAAAATCTAGCCTGTGACAGGAGACTTTGGCCAATCACAGGTAATTTCGGAGAGAGAGCGTTCCTATTGGCTGTTCATTCAACGGAGGCAGCTGTCAATCACTCGCGAACTCCGATCAAACTAGGTAGCGCTGATCAAATATGAATCAATATTCTGTTACTGTAATGACTATTTCTCGCCTCAAATGTTTTCAGAAACATCTTGTAGTGTACTGTTTAGCTGTAAAATGAGAAAGTTTGCTCCGGCTGTTGGGCAGTGCTTGGTATTTCCTCAACTGATCTCAACATGGCTGCCGGGTCACAAACTTTCTCATTTTACAGCTAAACAGTACACTACAAGATGTTTCCGAAAACATTTTAGGCGAGAAATAGGCATTATAGTGACAGAATATTGTCATATTTTAAGTTGGTTTTATTGTAGCATTTTTGCAATGTTATATTAGTGTACAATTTGATTTGTATCAATAGCTACATAAAAAGTTTTATCAACAATTATACAGTTATGTACAAACTGTGGACATGTATGTCGTACATAGGCCTAATGTATGTGTTGAAATGCCTACAAAAATACATTTGAAGTGTGATATATTACCAAGATATACGTATAAATATATCCAAGACACATGCAATGATCATATCATGCAACTGCTGAATTAGGGTACTGGTACCTTTTTGGTCCAATTCAGGCACTGGTGCCGAGTGGACTGCATACTCTGTTTGAAATATTATTTCTGTTGCTTTCTTTTGCAAAACCTGAATTTTAGGCACACATACCGACAATGATAAATATTTAACCCCTGCTGTTCTGGATCTCATTGACAGAGGTGAGAAATACAGAAATGGTTGCACTTGGCACTTGGGCAAATGTTATGAGGGCTAAGTGCTCATTATAGGCTTACAGCAGACCTTTACAGGTGATGTTTTAGAAGTCAAGCTGTCACAGTGACCTACATGGCTCCAGCTGTCACTCACAGTGCCCCTGAGATTGTAACATTAATGTATCAAAGCCTTCTTTGGCTATCTGTTGTTTGCTTGTCTTACTGAAAGATTACATCAACTTTAATGTGAAGAGCAAAGCCAGTGAGTGTTTGCAGGATGTGTTTACTTTCATCCAGTGAGACTCAGAAGTTCAGATGTCAGTTCAGCGTCTCGTCCTCCTCTGGTTAAGTGTAAGATCATGACTGGGAAGCTGTTTCCTATCCAGCACCTGTGGACAACACCCCAGCCATCCTGTCTCACCCCCTCCCTCCCCGACTGCCAGGCTGGCAGAGTGAGTTTAGCACGTATCACCATATGGGGGTTAAGCTTTATTTCACCCATATGGTGTCGCCCAACACAGCTGCACGCTCATCCGCTGATTAATAAGGCAAGTGTAAGCTGGCTTGGTGTCAGAAAGAATCGCGTCGAATCATTTCAAATGTGTGTGCTACTTATTTTTCTTTTTTGGAATATCCGGAACTCCGTTGTTTTATTTTCGCTTCCCTTTAACACATTGAGGCGAGTTGATCTGCAGTGTGCACAGGCTCGGAGGCACGTGTACACCCACTGCCAGGCGCATGGATATGCACATGTTCACACACCTGCACAAACCAGCAGGTACACAGAGAATACTGGATAGCGAGAGGGGTCGTTGTTGTTGCTGGGTTTTTTTGCAGGAGTAATCTATTTTAGGATCACAGTGCATTATTTTTTGCTCGTCTCACTGCAATCTCGCTCAGCTGCCAACAGGCGGTGTGTTACTGAAGAGACTGGAGAATCCAGGCAGCATGAGCACAAGAAGCAACTGAATTATTATACTGTATTATGTAGTCTTTATGACAAGAAATATTAATTTCTTATTTATACCATTCTGGCATTTATATCAGCATTATGCATTTATTTATTTGCACTGTGTTTATTTGCTATCTATTGCACATCTTAATGCAAATATTTGTACATATTTCCTTACATTTCTTTATGTTTATACAAGAGCAACTGTAACGCCCCAATTTCCCCCGGGGATCAATAAAGTATTTCTGATTCTGATGACTGCTTAATCCCATCCCTTTTGGTGTAAAAGGATTCCCAAATCTCACATCAGAGATGACGTTGTTATGCACAAAAATGTGCACGTGACCGCAGCTTTTTTCTCTCTGTCTCTCTCATCTTGTTTTATGAATTGCTCTCATTCCTCCCACAGACGTCACGACCGGAGGCCTTCCCCCACCCTCACAGACTCCCAGCAGAAGGCAACCGTCTTGGAACAATCCGGCCCTGCTCACAGGTCAGCACTCCCCCTCTGCAAGACGCTGTAGCGGCTGACCCCCAAACAATGGCATCTTTTCCCTTAGTGTTTGACTTACGTGTACTCAAATTATTTTATCAACACTTAAAAATTTTGCTTTTCTTCTTATTTTTTTCTTTTCACACACCAGAATGCCTTCTCCTATTAGAAATAAAAGACTTTGGCATACATCATAGAGGCTTATTATGTTGCTTTGATTATTGACGCTGCAACCGATTCAACTGTTATCAGGCCATTAAATAGGCGTTATCAGTCGCTATAAGCACCATAGATGTGGGTCATTAGGGGCCTACTACACCTACTACGTTGTAAAGTGAAACTTAAAAGCAACACATTCTAACATGTAAAACTGAATGAAACGCCATGTTTTGAACATAAACAAAAAGGCTTCTTTAGGTTTAGACAACAACACTACAACTTCTTTAGGTTTAGGCAAAAAAAGTTAGATTTAGGCAATAAACCTACTAATGGGTGTAGTAGGCCCCTACTGACCCACATCTATGAGGCTTATAGCGACTGATAACTCCCATTTAATAGGCTGACAACAGTCTAATTGGCTAGACAGAGCAGCTCCTTTGAAAAAAAGAGTCTCACTAAAACATGTCTATGGTGATCTTCATAATCCAGGTCATCTATATTGACCCACTCTGGATATGACTGTACACATCTGTCTGCACACACGTGGCCTAACGCATCACAGATTTCCATTGATAGAAGTGCAGCTTATTTAAGCAGCATGCCCCCCCCGGGTATGTACAGGCACGTAACTGTGTTTACTTCCTTAGCCTGTCGTGGCAGGTGCTTGCAACTATATTTAGCCCTATCTCTATGCGTCACAACCAAGTTGGCAGATCCAGCAGCAGCTCTTAACACGTGAGATGAAATATCAGAACTATGTACTGTAAGGATGGGAAAGCTTTTTTTTCCTGGAATGCTGTTAATAATTAATATGAAATAATTGATTGTGTTGCTATTTACAGTACATCGCTGAAGGCTACATGATAGCATGCAGGATGTAGGGGCAGCTCTGCTTTGAATTCCTCCATCTGAATTTGAGTGGAATTGCAGCTCAATAAGGGAAAACGTGTCTTAAATGAAATGCCCCTCTTGACACAGATACACGTCTGTAGGACGTCTAATTGAGAGCTTGGCGCAGGACAGAGGTCTAATTTTGCCCGTCATTGCCAGGGATGAGTCTTGTAAGGTCTGTGACACATGTAATCATGCTCTCGGAGCAAGCAGGATGGCAGCCAGTGAAAAGCAGGTTGCTGCTCTACACCTCCCCCCCCACAGAGCCACCATAGACAGACTGTCAGAACCCAGCCGCACAGGCTTTTGTCCCCATTTCACTTTCAACCTGATCAGTAATTCCAGCCGCTACCTTCTGGGGGTCCTGGTTCACCTGAGCCTCTGCAGACATGTGAAAGGGATGTAGATCGCGAGCTGAGGACACAAACCGAAAGTGACGAGCTGCGCCCCGACACAGACACATACTCATGAAAGAATAACAAGCTTGTAGCTACAGTGTAAAAAGAATAATGCATTTAGACTTAACACTTGCCCCACTCTCTCTAGATGCTTTTGTTGTGTGTAGTTCATCATTTGTTATTCAGTTGCATTGAAACACACTGTGGGTTATTCCCCACAGAAAAAAAGATCTTAAAAGCCTTCTAGCTGTGGAAATCTGCCAATTTCTTTGTTGATTTTCCTGAATATTCTCTTTTTTTAAGACTGCAGTCTGCCTTCATCTAGTCACACTGCGATACATTTTAGGCTCTCGGAGTTTGAAAAACCTGATTGAAATATCTTGTTACCTCCATCATCTGACCCTATTTTATTTTTGTTTATTTGAGTTTTTTCATGTTACTTTATGTATTGGTGTTTCTAATCTGCATTTCCATATTCAAGGCAGTTAAAGCAGCAGTAGGTCAGATTGGAGCAAAATGATTAAAGAAAAGTTGTTTTTGTAAAACGGTCACTATATCCTGACAGTAGAGCATGAGACAGGTAATCTGAAAAAAAAATGATGTGCCTCTGTGTCCTCCGGATGATATTATGGAATTTTTGCCCAATGATGACAAAATTATTCTGCCTACTGCCGCATTAAATAAAAAAAAATCACTCTGCTTTACAGAAGTTTGGCCCTGGTGTCGGGACCCTGCCTCAGCTTGAGCCACCAGTGGTCCAGGTGGTGGTCAGCAATGCCAAAAACCAACACCAGCAGTCGGACAACATCCTGCCCCAAATTGCCAACAAAGGGGGCCAAAACAACTACCAGACACACCCGGTGAGGCTCTCACACACCAGCAGCAGCCTGTAATATCCTACAGTGGCACTGGCAGTTATATGCATTACAGTGCCTCATGATGTTTCTGATGGGAAGAAAAAGATTGGAGCATCAATATTTTTTTCCACAGTGGCTTATATAACTCAAAACTGAGAAACAGCATAGTAGTTTCGCTGTGGAACTAGGGCTGTCAATCGATTGAATTATTTAATCGCGATTAACAAATGAATCTCACATTTTTTTATCTGTTCAAAATGTACCTTAAAGGGAGATTTGTCAAGTATTTAATACTCTTATCAACTCGGGAGTGGACAAATATGCTTGCTTTATGCAAATGTATGGATATATTTATTATTGGAAATTAATTAACAACACAAAACAATGACACATATTGTCCAGAAACCCTCACAGGTACTGCATTTAGCATAAAAAATATGCTCAAATCATAACATAGCAAACTCAAGCCCAACAGGCAACAACAGCTGTCAGTGTGTCGACTTGACTATGACTTGCCCTAAAACTGCATGTGATTATCATAAAGTGGGTATGTCTGTAAAGGGGAGACTCGTGGGTACCCATACAACCCATTTTCATTCACATATCTTGAGGTCAGAGGTCAAGGGACCCCTTTGAAATGGCCATGCCAGTTTTTCCTCACCAAAATTTAGCGTAAGCGTTACTTACCTACCTTGACAAAAAAGTTAGTATGAAAAGTAGGTTGGTACCAACCAGAACAACTGATTGGTACCAATGGATTCCTTAGGTTTCCTGTTTTCATATTGTGCCTGTATCTTTACTCTAGCTTTAAAACTGAGCCTGCTAAAACATAAAAATTGCACGTTGCGTTAACGAGTTAAAGAAATTAGTGGCGTTAAAACCAATTTGCGTTAACGCGTTATTATCGCGTTAACTTTGACGCGATGTGGAAACATTGTGAAGGTCACACTGTAGTTACCTTATCTTAACTTTGCTCATAATTACAAAGGTACTCTCCTTTCTCTGTGTGTTTATTGTACAGGATGAGAGACCAAAGCCCACCCAGCAGTTCAGCATGCGGTTTGGCGCAGCGATGGATAAAGTGTCTGTCTCCCGCAACAGCAAGATTTTCAGCAACAAGCTGGAGAAAGAGAAGGCATATGAGGGACAAAGGTTACCCATGTCCCCCATAGGTATGTTATTGTGTATAAGAGTGCAATACAACAGAATTACAGAAGTTATTTCACATATTGAATCTTTCGGGAGTAAGTAACAATTTTGATGCAGTAAAAATAGCATGCTGGCATTGAAGTTGATTGTTCACAATCCTCTGCTCTTGGCAGAGGTGTCATCAATATGATAGTGACTCATCACACCCTCCTCCTCTTACTGCCTGTTTGCAGATGCACTGAAGAACTTCCAGGACCGGCTGACGGAGTTTGAGCAGGAGGAGATCATGGACTACGCAGAGATCTGGTTCCTGGGTCTGGGCTCTCAGAAGATCGAGGGTTCCCAAGGCACGCCGCAGAACTCTGGATATGATGACGAGCACGGAAGCTACGTCAGGGTAAGATGGGTGCTCTGTCACAATGAACATTAAAGAACAGTGTGTAGCATTTAGGGGGATCTATTTGCAGAAATAAGTAGGTTTTCTCTTAGTGTATAATCATCTGAAAATAAGAATCGTTGTGTTTTTGTTACCTTAGAATCAGCTGTTTATAGCTTAATACTCCTCTTCAGGGAGCCGGCCGCTGTGTTTCTAGAGTAGCCCAGAACGGACAACCCAAACACTGGCTCTAGAGAGGGCCATTTGTATTTTCTACACGCTTGGCACATGGGAGAATTTTCCGTTGGTTGCAATCTGCAACCTCACCGCTAGATGGTGCCAAATCCTACACACTGCACCTTTAAGTCTGTTTTCTGGTCAAAGTTATGTTATAGTTGTGTGGTTAAGCAGTTACAAGAAGGGATCGTTAAGAAAAGTTAGACATCCTTATGGCTTCTTCTTTTTTTATTATTGTCGAATGCCAGAAAGCAGTACATTTACAAGCTCATGTGGTTGAAACTCAAGCCTGACACACAAACTTTGAACAAACATCATAAAAAAGACTGGACTGAAAAAGTTTGCTGTTTTGCATATCCTTAGTTGTCTTAGATGATAACATTTCCCAAAGGGAATTGAATGCACCAACAGAGTTTGCTAATAAAGGTGACTAAATGTTCGCTGTGATGAATTTTTGTACATTATCTCTAGCAAATTTGAAGAAAGTTGGTTTTCATAAAGTGCCAGCAAGAACTGAAACTCATACATGTAGCTACCAGAAGAATTCAATCTAAAAACATATGGTTTAGTTCACTGGTTCCCAACCTGGGCTCCAGATCCCCACTAGGGGTCGCGAGGCCTTCTTGATTTGAAGGGGTGTAAGACAACATTAAAAAATATATATACAGTTGGACTACCGGTATATCTCAGCGTTTCATTCATTTCTGTGAAGAAATCTAAATTAAATTGTTATTTTTAAAGTTAAATTATTTGAAATATGAACCAAAAAATCTGAAAAGTATGCAAACAATCGAAGAGCTAATAGAACAATGGCCGAGCGTTAGGGAGAAGAAAACGAAAAAAAAAGAAGCCTATTAAATATGTATGATTATTTAAAAAAAATGAAAAAAACATAATACAGATGGATTTGTATTAAAAGTTCCTAAAAATGACAGAAAAACTCATCTCTGATGCATTATTTACAGGAAATAATCTGAATAAAATTCATCAAAATCGCTCATTTTACACAAACGTCCTGCAGTTACTGCGTTCACTATATGGGTTAATTGTACAGTTGATCAGTTTTTCTGTACTATTATTGATATGCATTAAATATAATATGAAATATCCATAAAATATGTCACTTAGTCAGGGGTCGGCAGTTTACTCAATAATAGAAAAGGGATCCTCTAAGAAAAAAAGGGTTTGGAACCACTGGTTTAGTTCATAACGTGGTCAGCAGTGATGTGTTTAAAACCACCAGTATAGTTCTATAAAAGTTTATTCAGAGTTCATTGTCAACACCATATAAAAGCACATCCACATGCGTTCAATTGTGCAGAGACATGAAACGGATATCATTTAAAAGTAAGAATATGAACTGAAAATGTGAAGACACGTTACTAACATTTCACACACACGCACATACGCAGGCTTTCGAGCTGCCTAAAATGAACCGTACATGAACAGATGCCTTTGTATGACCTTAATCCAGCAGCTGCAGACGTGAACCCGCCAGTCTGGTTGTGTGACTGATTGTTTAATACTGTACACAATAAACTGAACTAAGGTCACCAAACCCTGCGACAACAGGCTAAACGGTCTTGTATAAATCAGGTGACTGGCAGGCAGTTATGTGATAGACGATATGTGGTGAATGAGCTATTTAAGGCTGAGTGACTGACCATTGTTTAGACTCGTACGTCTCCATTGTGGCTCATCTCACTGTCACAGGCTTGAGCTGACAGTTACAGGAAAGATACTGTAGCACAAAGCATATCAAATTTAACAACTGTATTGTCATTGAGTAAATTACATGTATAATCATTAACAGTAGCTATTATAGATTAAAATCGGTAGATTACAATGTTTGGATTTAATCATATAGTTAATTTTGCTGTTGGTGATGGCTATTTTTATTTCAGTGAAAGCATACAGTGCATAATAGTCTTCCTCTTGCTTTTCCAGGTGCTGCATGACCACATTGGCTACAGGTTTGAAGTGCTAGAAGTGATTGGAAAAGGCTCCTTTGGGCAGGTCCTGAAATGTCTGGACCACAAGAACAACGAACTCGTGGCCATTAAGATGATACGCAATAAGAAGAGGTACGGGTACACACAAAGACTTCATTTTGATTTATTTCATTTCCTTCTGACCAAGTCACTTTTGACTGAACCTTTGATGGAAAAAATCTTCAAATTATTCAACCAGAATATTTTTACAAAATACATCCTGTATTACTCCTACATTTAGGGCGCTTTCACAAGCCAACATTTAGTCCACTCCATTTTAATCGAACTCTGGCGCAGTTCAACCCCTGGTAAGGTTCGTTTGGGCAGTTGTGCTGTTGCTGGTAGAAACCTCTCTATCAGAGAAAATCGACAGCAGAAATGTTCATATAGTATATCAAAAAGAGTCATAGTATTTATCACCAATATTGGCATGTCAGAACTCAGAACTTGACTACATACAATTATTTATTCTGGTCCTGCAAAACCAGGAAATTCAGAAATAAATAGTGTTGAAGTCACAGGTAATTAGGGCTGTCAATCTATTTAATCACGATTAATCACAAATGAATCACACATTTTTTATCTGTTCAAAATGTACCTTAAAGTTAGATTTGTCAAGTATTTAATACTCTTATCAACATGGGAGTGGACAAATATGCTGCTTTATGCAAATGTATGTATATATTTATTATTGGAAATCAATTAACAACACAAAACAATGACAAATATTGTCTAGAAACCCTCACTGGTACTGCATTTAGCATAAAAAATATATGCTCAAATCATAACATGGCAAACTCAAGACCAACAGGTAACAACAGGTGCTGACTTGACCATGACTTGCCCCAAACTGCATGTGATTATCATAAAATGGGCATGTCTTTAAAGGGGAGACTCGTGGGTACCCATAGAACCCATTTTCATTCACATATCCTGAGGTCAGAGGTCAAGGGATCCCTTGGAAAATGGCCATGCCAGTTTTTCCTTGCCAAAATTTAGTGTAAGTTTGGAGCGCTATTTAACCTCCTTCGCGACAAGCTAGTATGACATGGTTCGTACCAATGGATTCCTTAGGTTTTCTAGTTTCATATGATACCAGTATTTTCACTCTAGCTTTTTTTGCAAATTGCATTAATTCATTAAAGAAATGAGTGGCGTTAAAACGAATTTGCGTTAACGTGTTATTATCGAGTGAACTTTGACAGCCCTACAGGTAATATTTTTGAATTTCAATCATGTAACACCTCCTGTAAATTTGTCCGTAGGTTTCATCACCAAGCTCTGGTCGAGCTGAAGATCCTGGATGTGATCAAGAGGAAAGACAAAGACAACCTACACAACGTCATCCACATGAAGGAGTACTTTTACTTCCGAAATCACCTCTGCATCTCCTTTGAGCTTCTCGGGTTAGTACGGCCACTCGTATTCTGCATGCGAGCGAGCAGGCCCGCATCTTCAGAAGTTAATCTTACATGAGACTATAAAGACATTACTGAGTAGTTGTTGTTTTTTCTTTTTTTCTTCTCATTTTCTTTTTTTTTGGACCCGCCACCACCCCTCTTCGGAGGACTAAATTTACTTTGTTTTCATTCTTTTTCAAATTAATAGCCAATGAAGGAAAAGAAAAGTGATAATACTAATAATAATCATAATCTTAGTCAAACCATATTGCTTAAAAAAAAAAAAAAGCAGGGGCGAATAAGCTGGCCACCTTAACGACATATAAACAAATAAACAGACAACAACGACAAAAAACGTTCAAGGGTAGACATGGACACATAATATATAAACAGATAAATAATAATGACAAAACAACGAGCTGACAAACATAGAGCAGATACATAGAAAATAAGGCCCCTTTTTTCTTTTTTTCAACTGAATAGTTAATTAAACATATTCAAGATTAGCAACCTTTCCCCAGGTACAAAAGACGGTTAGATCACTGCAATGTCTTATCAAAGGCACTTCTCAGGTCATTAATTCTAACACTACGTGACCGCAGCCAATCAGGAGTCAAGTGATCACCTGTGAACCTTCAGCCATCTGTGTTTTGGCGTGGATCGCAACTATTTGAAGGGAGATAGTTGTGTGCATCACTCAGGCCGAATGACCTTTAGAGGACGACTGGGACTGCCACCTTGTCTAACATTACCGTCACCGAATCCTTTAGTTAAGGCCTTGATTAGGGCCCTATCTCTTACCCCTTCTTGCTTCATGGTGTGAAGGCTCCAGTTACACCGTCTAAAGAAGTTTATGCTTATTACAAGAAGCAAGAAATAGTAGGAGGACACATTCTGTGTCTCTGTCTCCCTTTGAAAGTGAGCACAATCATAGATTATTTAAGTATGCGCTTGACAGTCAGGGTAATGTAAATTGTAGAGTGACATCAACCTTTAGCAGCCTCAGATGTTTATTTGAGGAACATGGAGAAGTTCTTCATGCGGTGCATCTTTTTACAAGTGAATCCGTATTGAGCTCCCTCTGCTATGTAATGAACAAAGTACATAGATAGAAAATTCTAAAAGTATTGTAAAGAAAAAAAAATCTCATGAGGGCGAGTTAATGCGATAACGAGTTAATTAAGCAAATTTGTTTTAATGGCACTAATTTCTTTAACGCATGTCATACAACCTTGTCACGAAGGAGGCCAAATAACGCTCCAAACTTGCGCTAAATTTTGGCGAGGACAAACTGGTATGGCCATTTTCAAAGGGGTCCCTTGACCTCTGACCTCAAGATATGTGAATGAAAATGGGTTCTATGGGTACCCACGAGTCTCCCCTTTACAGATATGCCCACTTTATGATAATCACATGCAGTTTTGGGGCAAGTCATAGTCAAGTCAGCACACTTACACACTGACAGCTGTTGTTGCCTGTTGGGCTTGAGTTTGTTATTATTTGAGCATATTTCTTATGCTAAATGCAGTACCTGTGAGGGTTTCTGGACAATATTTGTAATTGTTTTGTTAATTGATTTCCAATAATAAATATATACATACATTTGCATAAAGCAAGCATATTTGTCCACTCCCATGTTGATAAGAGTATTAAATACTTGACAAATTTCCCTTTAAGGTACATTTTGAACAGATAAAAAATGTGTGATTAATATGCGATTACTCGCGATTAAATATTTTAATCGATTGACAGCCCTGGAAAAAAATATATCTGATTAGTCTTTTTATGTTGTAACAGCATTGTGATCTAACCATACACCATTTTGTTTCTTTCATCAGGGTGAACTTGTATGAGCTCATCAAAAAAAACAACTTCCAGGGCTTCAGTATCGCTCTAATCCGTCGGTTCACCCACGCTCTCCTCAGGTGCCTACAGATGCTGCACCGGGAGAAGATAATCCACTGCGACCTCAAACCGGTACTGACTTCATAATTTCTGTAATACCTGAACTTATTTTTGTCATATAGAATTAGACACGATTTAAAATATAATCAACAAAACCTGATGTGGACCACACCTTTCCACTGAATCACTATACTTGCGGTTTATGATTGTACTGCAAAAGATTCCTCAGAACAATAGTGTGAATTTTGCTCCATCTTGTGGCAGCAGTATAATATTGCAGCAGCATTATATAAAAGCAAAGTGTTTGAAGGTTTTTGCTTCTACTTTTAAACAGGAGAACATCCTTCTGTCTCAGAGAGGGCCAGGGAACATCAAGGTGGTTGACTTTGGATCAAGCTGTTATGAACAGCAAAGGGGTAAGAGCATAAAACTCAACTGAGAGAATATGTAACAATTAGGGCAAATTAATCACACATTTTTTATCTGTAAAGGTACCTTAAAAAGGGAGATTTGTCAAGTATTTAATACTTTAATCAACATGGGAATGGGCAAATATGCTTGCTTTATGCAAATGTATGTATATATTTGTTATTGGAAATCAATTAACAACACAAAACAATGACAAATATTGCCATGTCAGTTTTTCCTCGCAAAACTTTTGCGCAAGTTTGGAGCGTTATTTAGCCTCCTTCCCGACACGCTAGTATGACGTGGTTGGTACCAATGGATTACTTGGGTTCATTAGTTTCATATGATGGCAGTATCTTTACTCTAGCTTTAAAACTGAGCTCGCTACAACCTAAAAATCGCAAGGTGCGTTAATGCGTTTTAGAAATTAGTCTTGTTAAAACAAAATTGCGTTAATAACTCACTAACTTTGACAGCCCTAGTAACAATACTTTTTACCATGTCGGGATGTTCAAAGAAATGGTCCACAGAACTCCTATCTTATATCTCTTTCATCTTTTCCATTAGTGTACACCTACATCCAGAGTCGCTTCTACCGCTCTCCGGAGGTCATCTTGGGTCACCCCTACAGCATGGCCATTGACATGTGGAGTCTGGGTTGCATACTTGCCGAACTCTACACAGGCTATCCTATCTTCCCAGGAGAGAGCGAGGTGGAGCAGATAGCGTGCATCATGGAGGTACGACACGGAAATAACTGTGTGTCCACATTTATTTTGCAAGTCTCACAAATGCAAAATGCATAACAATTTTCCAATGTGGTTGCTGAGTTGCTTCAGTGCGTTAATGTGTCCTGATATTTTTTACTTACAGGTTCTCGGGATGCCTCCAAATGATTTTGTTCAGTCAGCGTCGAGGAGGAGGCTGTTCTTTGGTGAGAATTTATTCAGTTTTAGATCCTTTTTTTTTTTTTTATATCTTATTTCTGTGGATACTTTATATGTTGTACGACTGTAGACTATAGGATTACTAAATGTTATCAGATGATAAATGAATAACTAGGCCAGTACTTTGCAGAAGGTGTGAGATAACTCTATAGGAACAATGTGCCGCGATGATAACTCCGTGCTGTGTTTGATGATTGTGTGCAGACTCAAAAGGAAACCCCAGGAACATCACGAATAGCAAGGGGAAGAAGAGGAGACCCAACTCCAAGGAGCTGTCAGCTGCGTTGAAAACGAATGACGCTTTGTTCTTAGACTTCATCAAACGCTGCCTCACGTATGTTAACTCTAAACATCTGCTCATCTGTCTACCAGAATGGGCTTTTCTTTTTATCAGTAACGGGCTGCAACCAACTGGATGTGACTTTTGAATTAAGTGTGCTTCAGTGGTATTTTTATTAAAAGATCAAAAGAACAATCTGTACTCGCAGACTTAAATTATTTTTGTGTGTGTTTTCAGTTGGGATCCAACCAAACGTATGACTCCGGATGAGGGGTTACAGCATGAGTGGATCCTGGAGGGAAATTTCAACAAAGTCCGGCCAAGAACCAGGCCAACAGTCAAGAAGGCCTCAGACAGTTCGACCAGCAAGCCTGGTAAGAGTACAGTCCATTTTAATCATCCATATTATGTACTTACGATAATACCCACATTTACAGGGCAGTTTAAAGAGGACCTATTATGCTTATTTTCAGGTGCATACTTGTATTTTGGGTTTCTACTAGAACATGTTTACATGCTTTAATGTTCAAAAAAACTCTTTACTTTTCTCATACCGGCTGTGCTGCAGCACCTCTTTTCACCCTCTGTCTGAAACGCTCTGTTTGAGCTAATAACTAATTCTGCCGGTGGATTTTCATGTAGACTAATCCACTGCGTTGATTTCACTCGTTCTCGGCACACACAAATGCCATTGTGAAAATAAAGACACTAAACTAAGGGGGAGGAAATTAAAAATTATAATAAAACCCTCAGTTAGCTAATGCAACAAGTTGGGCTAGCTAACTAGAGAGACAAACTCACAGATTTATCGGTTTGCCTCTGCTCGGACGCAAACTAGCATGAGTACACCTGAACAGGTTTGGAGGATGTGTGGCTAATCAACTTAGTCAGGAAATGACTCAAATATGAAATATCATCGAAATACCAAAATACATTGGAGGGGGGATTTAAGTAAAAGTAAAAATGATCCAACAAACAGCAAAAATTTAGCAAAGACTTGCCTTATATCTATAACATCTGTACGGTTCGGGTTGAATGGGCACATGCTGCTCACACTCACACATTTAATATCCTTTGTTTCCATGGTACAGCGGAGAAGGTCAGCTCAGAGAGCAGCACTACTGACAAGCTGAAGAGAGACGTTACAGCGACAGCAACCAAGATGGCCCCCGCCGAGCGTCTGCGGCCCATCGGCGCCTCGGCTGAGGAGGAGGTGTGTGAGAACGAGGGCAAGCTCTCCACGGATACCAGGCAGCAAGAAGGAGGCGGAGAAAGGCCCGTTCACATCATCATCAAGCCTCAAGAGGAAGAGAGAAAAGATAGCCAGGAGCCGTCTCATTGTTTGCCCCCTATCATCTAACAGCCAAAGGGAACGTGGGAACTACTGTTCAGGCTCAGTGTCCCACTCCCCACCTGAGATGGATTGAGTTGGTGATGTGGAAGGAAATGCTGAGAGAAAGTTGCATCTGTTTGGCCCTGCACACACAGAAAATGTAAAGATCCTTCATGTTTCCATTGACCACAAACACTGCCATGTTGCACATGTGTCTACGACGTCACAAAACAACATGTTAGAGAAGCAGCTCAAGTGGATATTTCCGACTGACAGTTAGGAAACAAACCAGTTCCCACATGCCATGAACAAATTATCCATGTATGGAGGGGACACACTGATCATCAGCAAAGACGGACATCTTCTATTTATTGTTTTAAGTATACAGTCATAGTGTATTATTCTTTTATTCTGTGGAACTTTGAGTTTGTATGACAGTGAGGTCAATCAACCACTTTTTTTTTATAAAGACTTACGGTGCAGTTGCATGCATTTTTGTTTAAATGTGTCACAACTGAGACACCAAGCTGTCTGCCACTTGTTGAATTTAGATCAAATGTTAAATAACCTAATTCATAGTACAGCATCAGCTTTTTGCTGTGACTGTATTATTTATTGAACCCAATCTTTGCTGGGCATTAAAATCTTTGTTAAACAGGTTAGACCATATTTTCTCAGTTTCCATGTTAAAAAAAAACAAAGTAGTAGACAGTGCATGGGTATAAAATTGATCAAATATTTGTTTTTGCTTTTTATTCTTTTTTTCTTTTACACATTTTAGCATCACTTTCATAATGGTATAATATTTTAAGACGTGTGCAATAAAGGCTGAGCCAAAAAATGTTTTGTTTGTTTTTTTAATCAAAGAAATAATTGTCATACACTTTCTAATTGTAGGTGCAGCTGATGACATATTGATTATTAATGATTTCACATATTTATTATGGAGTATGTTTGATCCTATGTTTCATATTTGTTTAACAAATTAATTCAACATTCATAAAATATGTATTTGTAATAGATTTTCTTTGTATATATTTCTGCTGTAATTTCCTATGTATGTGTAATACAGAACATATTTTAAGAAAATATTTCAGATATTTGTTGAGGGGTTTAGACAAGGTTTTACTTGTTGTGTTGTTACTGTATGAAGATATTTTGTATGTCTGTGTTATTCATAACATTTTTATATTAGAAAGAAAAAGACAATCCTGTTATTGATAGTTTGTGCCTTGCAGTATTAGAAATCTTGCACTTTACTATTGTGTGTGTACACCTGGATTAAACAGTTGAATTCTTACCTGTCAAACAGACAAGGGTTCAGACTAACATGCCAGGATCCCTTTTATTTGACAAAATGATGTCTCGTCCAATGTTACTGAACATATAATGAAAATGTTGATAATGTTGAAAATGTTTAATTATTAACCATATTTTTTTACAATTGATTTAGGTCTTTAGTCACCAAAAGAGATCCAATTTGAATTTAATATAGACCCGTGCCCTCATTATCTATTAGATAAGCAACAAGAGATCCCAAGAAGTTGGATTGCAGCTGAAATAAGAAAAGTTATGTTATAGTTATACCAATTTTTATGTCTTTTTGTCCTTTATGATGAAATAAAAAGTTGTTTCAAAGAGCATATGCTTTCATATTTCACCATTTGTATCCTCATTTTATGTGTTTATGTTTCCATGTCCTCAGTAGGGTAGGCAGAAATCATAGTATGGGTGGGCACAGAGAAAATCAGGTGGGCCTAGCCCGTCCAAGACCAACCGAAATAGGCCATAACAACAACACTTGCATGAGTGCACCACAGTTTAATCATACAAGCCTTATACATCATCATCATCATCATCATCATCATTATAACCATGAGAGGTAATGTTATAGGCACCTGACCTGCATACTGTACATACATACTGTCCACCTACGTCGTGTATACAGTATAAAGCAACCTGTTAACATGAATCATTCAATATTTATTCCAGCATATTTGCACTCTGCATCGTTGCACTACTGTATTATTGTTTACAATTTACAGAAACAGCCTAACACATGTTGTTCCTTGTAGAACTACTCATACCTGGCCGATCAAGCTGATTCCGATTCAACAAGACAAACATTAACAGCATGACACAGCCTGGCACAGCGGCCACATATTCAAACACACAGCTAAGAAACAGACAACAGCATCAAGCGTATGGATAGAAAATACACTTCAACATGACGGCCACAATATTCACACACACAGCTGGCAGCAACATCAGCATATAATCCAATTGTGCACCGAACAAAAACTACACGCAATAAACAATAACATTGAAATAGTCCAAAATTGTAAATGGGCTTACTTTTGATGATTCCAGCAGGGGACGATGGGTGTTGAACACTGAAATGAGTCCCTTTCAAAGAGAGAGCAGGCACAAAGTGTTCAGTCTGATATGATGCCCTGATGCCAGTTTTTATCCCACTGACAGCTGAAAAAAGTATTTCACCAGTTAGGCCTACAGCTTGTTATGGTAGGGAGACGAGGGGCCACATGACGTTACGTGTTGTTATTACTTGGCACTTGTTGAGGAGAAACTGGAGGTCTTGGTTGAGATAATGATGGCAGAACTTCTTCCTCCTGCTCCTCAGGCTTCTGTTCCTCAATGCACAGGTGTTCCGGTTTGACGAGTGACCGTGTTATCTGGTGACTTTCAGCCGAGTGCATCCGTGTCAGTGTGCTCGAAGTAACTCTGTAACTGATAAAGTGAAATTCAAGGCTGTCTGTCTGTCAATCAGACGGGAGACCCCGGATGTACACTGATTGAGAGAGGAGCATGAAGACGAGGGGGGGGGGGGCAATCTGACATTTGCGAAACAAGAAGCAAAAAACAAGAATTGTTTTATGGTCGTAGTCAGATAATTGAAACAGCGCTGACTGCCGTTCATTGGATGATCCAGCAAAAAAAAAAGGGAGCCTTCTGATTGGGTCGGCCCGAGTGCAGGTGGGTGGATAAAGGCCCACCTTTATGGAAAGCAGTTTGAGCATTTATTACATATCCTTGATATCAGACGTCAGTGTCCTCCACTAGTTCGGTCTTTGTCAGCACTAGTTGGACATTTGATCGCACTAGTTGGCCATTTTCTCTTACTAGTTGAACAAAAACTCTTACTAGTCGCTGTTTTTCAGCAGCTAGTGGCACTTTTGTCCAACTAGTTCCACCAGAAGCCTTACTAGTGAGACTGTGCACCACACTAGTAGGACCAAAGTCCCAACTAGTCGGCTTTTTGACGCACTAGTGGACTTCTGGACCGAACTAGTAACGCTGAGAGTCTTACTAGTTAACTAGTAAGCTACAAAATGTCTGACTAGTTAACAAGTAAAGCACATATTCACTGCACTAGTTAACTAGTGACATACAATTGTATGCACTAGTTAACTAGTTAGGGCCAAAATGCTCACTAGTTAACTAGTGAAGGCCAAAATTCTCACTAGTTAACTAGTTAAAGTTCTTTTTGACCTTACTAGTTAACTAGTGAGGTTAAAAATGTTTACTAGTTAACTAGTAAGAGACAAGTTGCACTAGTGAAGTTTTTTTTTTTACCTTACTAGTTAACTAGTGCGGGCCAAAAAGAGCCACTAGTTAACTAGTAAGGGCCAAAATGTCCACTAGTACCACTAGTCAGTCTTTTTGACCTTACTAGTTAACTAGTGGGGCTCAAAATGTTTACTAGTAGTACCAGTGAAAGCTAAATGCTTACTAGTTAACTAGTTGCAGTAAATGCTAATGAGGAGGCTGGAAAGGGGCGTACATGGAAGCTTCCTATTGGCTCTCCAGCAGGAATTCCACCCAGCCAAAATTTAACCCTATAAAGCCTGATGATCTTTCACTGTTGTTTACTGACAGCTCCTTGCTCACGGTCCATGTAGAATAAAGCAGCTAATGCATGTCCCTTCAGATGAATCATCTTTTCTATAAACAACAATGAAACATAAGGTATTAAATAGTTTTTCTGTTGTGCAAATTCACTGCTGGATTTATTTTTCCTTTTCGCTTTTTAACAGTGAAACACAAAGCTATGAAATGTTTTTCTACTGAGTCAGTAAAACAGAAAAGCAGCTCCATTGCTTCATTGGTTTTTCCTTATTTTCTTTCAACACATAAACGTTTTACCAACAGAAACACCAGGGGAGGAAGTACCCACTCTCTAATTCAAAATAAAAGCCCATAGCGGTGTTGATGGTTAAAACTTTTTTTAAATGCAAAGTTTGTTGATAAATAACCACGTATATATAATATATTATATTATTGCTGATCAGTGGCAATAACTAATCTAGCATACTATGCAATAATCTTAAAATAAATGAAAAAAAAAAAATTAAATAAATAGATATGTATCCTATATATAAACACTATACATTCTAAACAATGAGTAGGCCTAAATCAGAAAAATAAACTCTGCCCGGCTCACTTTCATCATAGCTAGTTATGAAATAACAGCTATATTTTGGCTGCATTGCTCTGTTTGGAGCTCTCTGCCCGTCAAGCAGCAGCAGGAGAGCAGCGACCTACAACAATCACCTCCAAACTGTGGCACTGATAAAATACGACACAGATAATCACTCAAAACACGCCTCTCTTTGTAGCTTTGTATTTAAAAAAGGGAAGAAGAAAAAAAAAGCAATCAAGCGGCAAACTTGCTTTTCCAGTCTGGCCCACAGTATAAAATGATTTTATACATTTTTGTTTTACTATTGATGCAAAAATGATTGATCCGAAGGTACACTCATTCATGCAGATGCCCTTCCAAATACATGGATATTCCATAGGCCTACAGTATTTATTGTGCTCTTATATTATGAACTTCTAATCTGACTTGTGTTTGGAGAAGGTCAGTGTATGTAGGTTACTGCCACATTTACGATTGCCATTAGGTGGGAGTAAAAAATGACAGAATGACCTGATTAGCTTTTCTAATAATATAATAAAGGATAATAGCACAAATACTATATATAAGAAATATAAGGTATATCATCTTATAAATTATGACAAATCGAGTTACAATCTACCTCAAAATGCTGTAATTAGGAGAATGCTGTCTTGTAATCAAGAGAGAACTCTTGTATTTATATAGTCTTTGCTGTTGTGATATTTAAATCACAGGGAAAGGTCAGGAACAGCAGTCTTAATAGACACATTGTTGGAAGTGTCTATCATGCTGTTATTTATATGTTTGTAGGTCATTACATGCTTGGAATTTTCAGATTCAACCAACAGCCTACTCCTTCAACCAACCTTTTTATGGGATCAAACATCATTAGATCAGCCTGTTTATAACGGGCTCCTCATTGTGATGTACAGTATGTTGAACCAGACTCCCTTAGCTGTCTACAGAGACTTAATGACTGAAAAACCCATGAGACAGACGCAACAGTTCAGCTGTCAAGCAGCAAAAATTTTAATTTTTCAATTCAAAAAGGCATTACACAATATCTCTCTATATCTCTATATCTCTATAATTCTCTCTCTTTCTTGTCACTTTCTTCTGTAAATGAATATTAATAAATTAATTTCAGAGAATAAAATCACCATTATGCTCGCTTTCTCTTCTGGACAAAATAGAATAAACATCATATTATTGCTAATTTCCAAGCCCTGATTTTGATTTGCTCTGAAAATAGTCAGGACATAAAATGTATCAAAGCTTATTGATCTGAATGTTTTTCCAGTTATATTTTACATTAGTCTATTTACCTTTATTGTGTTCCAGAAAGTATTTGATTGTATAGAATTGCAGGACATGCAATGAAAAATTCAAAATTTCATCCTCCATATGTGAGTCTCCAACACTTAGCAAATGACATTTATTCTCCCTTGAACACGGTGCAGATAACCAACTTTAGTAGGGATGAATTTGTATCGGTATAATTTCATTATTCTCTGTTATTATACTGACTAATGTTTTAGTCAGGACAAGCTGATAAAATAACTCTCTTGTGCCATAAAAGAATAATGCTAAATAGTTTAGCTCATCATAATTCAGAGCGGGCGCTTTAAGGCTCTCCAGGACACAGTGTCAACACTGACCAATCAGAATCCTTTGTATGCGGTCTACTAGTACTACTAGTGCGACATATCCTTGATATCAGATGTCAGTGTCCTCCACTAGTTCGGTCTTTGTCAGCACTAGTTGGACATTTTGTCTTACTAGTTGAACAAAAACTCTTACTAGTCACTGTTTTTCAGCAACTAGTGGCACTTTTGTCCAACTAGTTCCACCAGAAGCCTTACTAGTGAGACTGTGCACCACACTAGTAGGACCAAAGTCCCAACTAGTCGGCTTTTTGACGCACTAGTGGACCTCTGGACCGAACTAGTAACTCTGAGAGTCTTACTAGTTAACTAGTAAGCTGCAAAATGTCTGACTAGTTAACGGTCCAGAGGTCCACTAGTGCGTCAAAAAGCCGACTAGTTGGGACTTTGGTCCTACTAGTGTGGTGCACAGTCTCACTAGTAAGGCTTCTGTTGTAACTAGTTGGACAAAAGTGCCACTAGTTGCTGAAAAACAGTGACTAGTAAGAGTTTTTGTTCAACTAGTAAGACAAAATGGCCAACTAGTGAGATCAAATGTCCAACTAGTGCTGACAAAGACCGAACTAGTGGAGGACACTGACATCTGATATCAAGGATTTGTAATAAATGCTCAAACGGCTTTCCATACACATCTGCATGCGGTCTACTAGTACTACTAGTGCAACATTTGTATGCAAATGAAGCAGG
Organism: Sebastolobus alascanus; assembly: GCA_916701645.2. Lineage (NCBI taxonomy): Eukaryota > Metazoa > Chordata > Actinopteri > Perciformes > Sebastidae > Sebastolobus > Sebastolobus alascanus. Next base: position 5,149,839 of record CAKAOJ020000022.1, on the reverse strand, counting down.
CGGGTCAAGGATTTTGATTGGTAGCCTTCCAGTTGTGGGCGTACAAGTAAGCTGTGTATTTTAAAATAATTGGTTGAAGTTTTGGCCAAAACAGGGTTAATGTGCTCACTCGTTAAGGAAATATTTCACTGAAGTTCAGACGTAAACATGGCGGACGCCGTCCTGAGACGTATTAGAAGACGATGTACTGCGATTGAACGAGCATATCATCAAGGATCTGCAGGTCGAAGTGAAGTGCAAGCTATTGACATCTCTATTGCTAACCTGAGAAGAGTTGAAGATACTATTAGCGCCCAGACTGTGCGGGATATAGTTCAGAGTCTCACAGACCTCAGATCTGTCATCACTGCGCCCCCAGCTTCAAATGCATTACGTGCTGGTTTCCATCCAGGACACCGTTTGCATTCAGGTAAGTTAAGCAATAATATTATTTCACTGTTTTAGAGCTGACTTCTCGAATTTTATAGCGGAGAAGGATGCCAAAATTAAAAGCGTTCTTTATTCCGACGTGTGCATAGTAAGCCTAATGTTATTTTAATTGAATAGGCGTATCTTTTAAAAGTCACCCAGTTGGATTCTTGTTCTCCTTTTTTTTTAAAGCTTTAACAAATACTGGACATACGGGCTTGTCTGAACTTAATACAGATGTTGTGAATTCTCTTTAGCAGATCATCAACATGTGAAAATTGGAGCCGATCCACTAGATTTGTTTGTTGATTCCACCTGTTGGCTGATGTCAATTAAGTTTGGTCTCCTTAATTTGGACCCTTGTTACTCTGTGACTCGGTGCAAACTTTTAAAAAGTGTGTTGGGTAAGCGTGTTCAAAAACTTAGAATATACGACGGTTTATATAAATGTACTTAATAAAGCTTCCAGATTAATTACCATTAACAAACTACCACGCACATATGCGGTCATTTATTCATTTCATTTCTCAAATATGGCTTGAGGAAAATAGCTACTAGATTTGAGTTGATCAGAATTTAGAAAAAGACTGCAACTGGGTTTTATAACTTCAAAACCGCTGCCACCCAGTTAAACCACAAGGTGTAAATCCATGTAACTGCTCTGATTTTAGCTTTTAGCCTATGACTTGGTCCTATAATCTGATTAGTTTTAGGCCTACTTGTGTTTGGGAAGACAACAAATGTGGAATAATTAAAATAAGGTGAGAGGGGACTCCGCAATCTTAAACAGCAATTTATATAATTATTACTTTGTTTATGGTAGAGGAAGGTGGTATGCAAACCAACCATTTTCTTTGTACGTCTGGGCGTTATGACATGTTTAATGAAATTAGCCTACTATTGTTGTTATTCATTTATTGATATTTCTTAATTGTTTTATTGGCATATTTTAGGAAGACGAGGGAGACCTGCCCTTGACATTACAAGAGAGCAAATTGAGCTGCTCCTCACTCAATGCTTCACAGTGAGAGCCATGGCAAGGATCCTGGGCTGTTCCTCCTCATACCTGCATAAAAAAATGAAGTCTTTTCAGATTTCAGCGAGAAACAGATTCACTCCCATTAGTGATGCTGACCTAGAGGAGCACGTCAGAAGACTCCACAGCCAGTTTCCAAGATCAGGCTCAGAGGTAAGCATACTACAACATATTCCCTTGTAGGTTTTATGTATATCTTTTTTATACAAAATGTGTTTTATCTTGTCTTGAATTATGAACTGCTTTCAGATGATGAGGGCGTACCTGCATGCTGACGGGATTGTAGTACAAAGAAGAAGAGTTCGAGAGACCCTGAACCGCATTGATCCAGCTGCTGCAGCCCAGAGATGGAGCCAGACTGTGGCCAGGAGAACATATTATGTGCCATTTCCTAATAGTTTGTGGCACATAGATGGCCATATGCGTCTCATTCGGTAATCACTAATTTTATGTACTGGTGGGAGTGTTATGGAGCCATATTGAATGGGTAGTGCAGACTCAATTTCTCTGTGCATGTTAAAAAAAAGTTTAAAGTTTTTTTCAGAATATGACAGCAATGACCTCTCCCGAACCCAGCCTCCTTACTTCGTCTTTCATTATCTTATTCTTCCACCTTTCAAATCTCAATTAAATTCTTATCCAAAATATTTATATTAGTTATGAATCCATTGGTACAAATCTAATAGAATAATCTGGAAGGGTTTACATGTAATGAAGTAATCCATTATTCTATATCATTTTAAATGTTTTACAGGTGGGGGTTTGTGACGCATGCTGGTATTGATTGGAACTCCAGGCTAATAACTTACATCAATTGCGGCACAGATAACAGAGCTCTGACAGTGTTGACTCATTTTGTTGGAGCCACCTGTCTGTATGGATTACCCTCCAGAGTCCGATCTGACCACGGCGGAGAGAACACTCTGGTTGCTCTTTTAATGAACCTTCTGCAGGAAGACGGACATGCAAGGCACATAACAGGCCAGTCTGTGCACAACCAACGTATTGAACGTCTTTGGAGAGATGTTTTCCAGCAGGTTGTGCACTACTTCTACATGCTTTTCTATTCGTTTGAAGATGAACAAATATTGAACCCTGAAGATGACACTCAAAAAATGGCACTGCAAGTAGTTTATAAGCCAGAAATCCAAGCACGACTAGGTTTATTCAAACGTGCCTGGAACAACCACAGAATCAGATCGGCTAACAACCGTACACCAACACAAATTTGGATGGAGGGCATGCTAGCCAACAGTGAGCAGGAGTCAACAGCTCTAAACAATGTATTTGGAGATGACCCTTACAGCCAAGAAAACCTGGAAGCTGGCTTGGCAAGACATGGTATACAGCTCACCCAGTTACAAGCAAACAGTGAAGACCTCGAACGAGCAGTGATTGTGTCACAACCACTCATTAACCTGAGCTCTGCACAACAACAGGATCTTCAAAATGCAATGGATGGAATAACAGACTTAAAGGACAGGTATCTGGTGTGTGTTAGAGATTCAAAACATTCTTCAAAGAACATAGTGTGTGCACACACACCAATTCAGTAGTATGAACAAACACATACAAACAAACCTTCAGACATTACCAGAGGGAAAAACTCATATTGTAAACATGGTTTCTTCGGTTCAGACGGTGCAAACTGACTGGGAGTATTTGCTAATCAAATGTTCTCATGGTACTACTCCTGTAAACCTGCCTGACATGAACTACACCTTTCCAAATCCCAAAGAGCCTCTTATGGCCTGGTAAAGCATATGATGCAGTTCGTCCTCCTGTGTGACGCCTCTTGGCAGGTACAAGCACATCATGCAGGTCGATGCGTAAGGCAAACGACGCTGGCCTGCCTCCTGATCGTAGAAGTCGATGCAGGGCTTCACAGGAAAGCCCAGGGCAGGAACTTCATCTGCTCCAGTGCTGAAAATCAGAAGCTCTTCAAACCTTAGTTCAGTCACTTTGTCTGCAAATGAAGCAAAAGTAAATCTAAATAACATTTGCTTTCATTTCTTAAATAAATAAAATGTATAACATTACAAGATTGGGACTATACCTATTTCAAGCCAACTATTTGTCAAAAAAGTAGGGTAGATAAACATGACGGGCTTTAGAGTACACTTTTAAAACAAAAGGTACATTTGATGACATCAACATTTGTATGTGCCCCTTGTTCTAATGGCTTTGGCTAACTTGGCGTAAGATAATTTGCATTCTCATAAACTGGTAAAACATCCCACAATAACACTTTGAATATTTGCTTTCTGTCACAGTACATTTAAAGTGGACCTTTTTGTTTGTGTAGTGCATAATTAAGATTAGTGCTCCAAAATGTTCATAAAGGAATAAAATGTACCTTCAATCATGTTAAGAAGCATCTCCCAGCTGTAGATGGTGTCCTCCTCTGCCTCACGATGGTTGCTTCCTCTGTTGCTGTAATTGTAACTGAAGATGGCCTTGAAGGCTGCCTTTGACAGAGGTTCCTGCATGTTGGTGAACAAAGGCAGGAAGGCAATCCAGTTCTCCTTGACCAGGTCCCAAAGCTTCCCAAATGCATTCATTCCATCTGTGAACTGGTGTATCATCTTGGCCGTTCTATAAACCAACAAAGATAAAACATGTACATTACCGTGCACAAGTTTGGAATGACTGATAGTTTTTTATTCAATTCTTGTTTATTTTGGGAAAGACTGACTAACTGGATCAAAAATTATAATGATAATGTCACAAATTACTATTACTGTATGTAACGCTTTCTTAATTCTATCTTTACAGCAGCTTTCCGGTTTCAGCAGACAAGACCAGGAAAGAAAGAGAAGAGAAAGCCCAGACGCACACCTGTGCAGGAGGTACATCAGTACATCAGTCTCTACTAGTTTGACAAACAGATGCCCAACTGATCCTCAGCTGGCAGCTTCTCTTTCTGTCCTGGTCATTTGTAACATTATTATTATTTTTGATCATTTTAATGCTACACTGGGGAATAAAAGTATCAGTCTCTGTCCCAAACAAACAAATAAATACATAAACGTTTCTCAGTGATTCCAAACTTTTAAATGTTCGCATGTCACTATTCCTTGAAGATACAAAATCTCACAAGTATTTCCACAATTGTAAACAAAATCTAACATTTACTAAACACAGATTCAGTTTGATATATTCCATGTTTCCATTATAATTTTCAAGCTAATACTGTAGTAGCCTTCAGTAATTTCATGTTTTTATACTGGCAGTGTTTTGTAGTAGTTACAGTTGTAAAGCTTAATTCATTTGTGTATGTGTTTACCTGAGAAAGATGTAGTGCTTCACCACATATGCGTAGATTTTTGGTATGTCTTCAACCGTGGCACTAAATATGCCCGGGACGCCACACTCAGCAATCCAGTCCCCCAGGTCTTGCTGGAGTACACTTAGGTCCCCTGCAGTCTTGCACTGTAGGATCTGAGAGAGAAATGTGAGTAAGAACAATTTAGCTGAAGTCCCAGATTGAGTAAATATTCGTCCTGCCCAGATTTAGTAGAAATGAAATTCTATTTCATGCTTTTTTTGACTTTGACCAGAAGTGATTTTTTTTTATGGTTTAAAATCCCAATAAATATTATGATAATTATTAAGCACCCTTTTGACTTTGTTTTGCACATCTGGGTCAGGCAGCACATTCCAGTCAAACTGCTCCAGTGGCGGCTCCTGGCTGCACATCAGCTGGAAGAGGCTGGGATCCAGGGCTTTGATACATGGACCTCCATGTGCAATCGACCAAGCAATAAGGTTGCCACCTTTGAAATATTTACGTTGGTCTAATGATGCTTGGTCATAACTAAGAAAGACCTGGCCAGCCTTTCCCTCGAAAATGCCAAGAGAGGTCTGTACCTCTATCATCAGGAGTCTAGAATAAATCAACAGAAAAGAGAAACAACAAATTGTATTACTGTGCAGTTCACCTGAAAACATAGACACATTTGTTAAGAAGCATGTATTTAAAAAATTACTTGAGGTATTCAGACCTGAAAAACTCTCGCTGTGGTCCCCCCATATCATCTGCATCTTCTCCTAGAAACTCAATGTGTGGTGAATGGGTCCAACAGAAAGTGACTCTGGAGATTGCTTTTATGGCCGTCTCTAGAAGCTTTTTCCTCCTGATACAAATGATGGACACCAGGCCGTCAGAGAGGTGTTCCTCTTGAAATGTTCTCAAAATGATGGCAAGATCCACTTCTTCCTAAAGTATATAAAATGTATGAAGTACATCAGAAATGACTGGCTAAGAGGATTGGTCACTCTGTGGGACTGATGATTTTGGAAATGTCTTGTGGCAGATAGTGGCAATATCCAAATTCTTTTCATTTTGAGTATTTGAGATGTATATTGTCATTAACAATTCTTGAAAAAAATATTCTCCCAGTTTTCTGTAGTGAAAAAATAAAAACTACTGATGGAAGACTGTCACTTTCAAAAGGAACTGCAATCATGTCGTCGTCGTCTTCCTCATCCTCAGAATCATCAATGTCAAAGTCAATGACAGGAGTCCTAAAAAATCTGATTTCTTTCATTTCAAGTGTCTGTATTACATATTCTGGCCTTTCAAAAACTCATTTCAAACTTTGTTTGCACAGTACAGGTATTGTACTGGGATTAATCTACTGGTGTATTCTGATGATATTGTCTGTAAAATCTATGTAATGGATGAGATTTGAAACTGTTCATGAGTGCAAAATGCAGTGTCACACATGGATCCTGTTTGTAATCCTATAAAATACCTGTTCAGTGGTTCCACAGCTGCTCTTCTGTAAAAGACCTTGAAAGTAAAAAATGTTGCATGAAATGATAATGTCTAAATATATCAATATTTTCAAAACTTACTGTGTAATGGTTTCAATGTTTCTATCTCAAAACCAAACTACCTTACAAATAGACATTAAGTTATATAAGTTAACATGTATCACAGACATCTGAGATGAAGATGACCTATCGTGGGCTTGTGTATGTCATATATATATATTAAGAAAAAGCATATTACAAAAATATTGAACTATCGTCATATAAAGATTTACCTCTGGGGTCCCAGCATTCACCCACTGTGCAGGATCCAAACTTGCCTCCTGTTGATTGACAAGAGTCACCAATTAAATCCAACTGTCTTTTACTGAGGTTAGCTTTGAAAATTGAAAGGATGACTTTTTAAGTAGGATTATTCGAAATTAAGAATTACTCTTTACTTCAGTCTGAACGATCAAAACTACATACAAAATGTATTATTGTTTTACAATAACTTACGAGTGATGGGTTCAAGTCTGTCCTTGGTGAGCTTTCATCAGTGTCCATCGTTGAAGAGAGGGACATGGCATTTAGGGGAGGGGACTGGGAACTTACATGAGAATTGCTGTTAAATGTGGCCAATGGAATGTTGATAGGTACTGTAGGAGCAGGGGGTGTGAGCTCGGGGGCAGTGGAGGACTCGGTTGGACCTACAGAAGTGGCGGGGGGGGCAGTGGGTGAGGCTGCAGGTTTGATGGCTGGTGGTGTGGAGGACTCGGTTGGACCTACAGAAGTGGCGGGGGGGGCAGTGGGTGAGGCTGCATTTCTGATGGCTGGTGGTGTGGAGGACTCGGTTGGACCTACAGAAGTGGCTGGGGGGGCAGTGGGTGAGGCTGCAGGTCTGATGTTTGGTGGTGTGGAGGACCGGGTTGGACCTACAGAAGTGGCTGGGGGGGCAGTGGGTGAGGCTGCAGGTCTGATGGCTGTCGATGAAGAAGTGGCCGTGGCCAACAGTGGTGTGGAAGAAGCAGGTAGAGACTGTGAAACAGTCTCAGGTCCAGCTGGTGGAGATGTTTCTGGTGGGCTATGAGTCGTTTCAGGTTCTGAGATCTTGATGGACAAACAAAGTGCCTGTTTAGTGACTGTTACCAATGTGCCAATATTGAAAAGGAGTGTTGGCCAAAAACAACAATAAACACTCACCTCTGATGGCAGTGTAATATTGGTCTGGGGAATAATATAAATCCTGCTTCTGCCGAGTGCGGTCTTCAGCTCCTGCAGTGTATTTGCCTGAATTTTGGTCAGAATCCTGGACTTATCAGCTCTTGCAAGATGAAATCCAATTACATTTAGGCTAACCATGGGAAAGCTTTGGCAGATGTAATTATTAAACTCTGAGAGAGTCCAAGAAAGTTGTACGGGATCTCTTTGTGAAACTGCCCCCAGCAAATCACGACTCGGTATCCCTGGAAAATAAAAAAAAAAATGTTGTCAATATGATATCAATATACCTACTCAAAAATGTATTTGTCTTACTAGTTATTTACTTAGATTCCAAACCTTATTGTGTCTTCATATGCCATGAACAGCATACATTCTTGTATGTGTTATGTTTTGAGCACATGATGTCAGTATTTGTGCTAGATATGCACAAAGGCTACTTCATGATAAACATAGATTTTTGGATTTTTAAGGGGTTTGCTTGACCAAAGTATTCAGGGCAAGTCCTGCTCACTACACGTGTGAGATAAATGGGATTACAATGAAATCATGTGACTTTGTAGCATTTGATTACCTTTCCCTGTTATGAATATGACACACCAAATAAATGGCATTTTAAGATGCCAGACTGAAATTGATAATATTTGATGTATGTAGGCTGACGTTAAATGAAGCCAAATAAAATCATATGCATTTTAATGCAGTTAAGCAAAAAGAGTAAAAGGCAACAGGCTTCTTTCACTTCAGGGGGGAGAATCGCAGGAGGTTGAAAGAGAACAATCCTTTCATTCAAACCGATTTACAGCTAGAAGGAGGACAGAAGGAGAAACGGTAGCTTAGGTGCCGACATCATTTCCTGATGAGTAAATTTCCTCTTAGGCCATATTATTCATTATCACTTAAAGCTCTGACTGATCGGACATTTACAGTAGTGAATAAAACTGCAACAGTATGGTGCATATTAAGTATGCATTTTTACAGTAATGTGCTTTATATTATTGTGTTTTTCTCACAAGTGTTTTATGATGAGGAGAGGTTTGAGGATTTACCACATGCAGTAGAGCAAAATGATTGTTTTCCACATTGCACACTGGCCATACTGCTATAAATAAGTTTCATATCCAACACTAGCACATCTACAGTAATGATGATGGGTGTGCATTTTCTGTGTAAATAAACAGATAAAACTCAAGTGCATGCTCACATTCAAAACCAACTCAGTGTTCACATTACTTAAGCCTCTTCTGCTTAGTTTACAGCATTCTGTATGAGGTGGAAGGACAACTTGATCAGCATTTTGCAGCAGGAAGAGCTTTACTCTCCAAAGTCCAGTTGCTCTGTTTGCAGGTGCTTGTGTTTCTGTACAAAAACATAATGTAGCCTATTACACATTGTTATACATCTGTACCAGTAGCAACTCCAACAAATTAGGGAGTTAAGTTTCACTGTTACTTCACAAAGTGGCCAGGAGGGAGGAAACGTGTGAATGACCTTTTTCTTATAATTATAAATATGTTTCACTTTCTCTCAATCAATTATACACTACTGCATAAAATACATATTCTAAAAATACATTCTAGTTCAAATCTTGTCATGATAATATCTGGTTAACATTCTTCCAGTAATTGGTTTAATATACTTATCCTGCCACATTAATATTGAGTTGTCTCCTATTTTCTGTAGGCTACACAGCAGCCAGCAAACAGCTATAGTTAGCTAACTGTTCTTGCTCTGAGATGAAGGGAAAAAGCCTACACATGATGAAATAGGAAGCCACCTGCTATGGAAAGGCTAACCTAGGTCCGGGCTAAACTAGGCCCGGGCTAACCTAGGTCCGGGCTAACCTAATCCCGTGAAGTCGGGATAATGCCGCTGGATCCGGAGCGGGGTTCAGTATGACGTGGGTTAAGTCCGGTGTAAGCCCGGGGATAAGCATTATGTGAAAAGGACAATTCTGACATGAACTCAAGTAAACTTATCTCTAAACGTTAACACTAATACTCATTTAAGAAAGCCAGGTAACAGTTACCTGTGAATCGACCTGGTCTTCTTCGTCTCCGAAATGTATTTCTTGTGGCTCTCAGAACGTTGTCTTAGTCCCTCTGCGATGCCAGTTCCCGTCTGGCGACATCAAGCGCATTCCAAACGCGATTAATAACATTATTAAAACCACTTTCTGTGGCAGGTTCATGTGTCTCGTTCATGGCACCAGTATGGAAGGCCTTCCATACACCAGGGACATCGGCTATTAATGACAATGCCATTAACGTAACATCCCGTGGTTTGCTGCCACCTGCTGGCTGTATTTGACCGTTCACAAAGCGTGTAGACTCAGAGGCCCTTTCAGCTGCAGCAGGCCTTTATTATGTGTGTGCTATTATATGGACTGAATAATCAAGTTGAGATTAAGAATTAAGCGCTGGGAAATTAATTAGGGTGACCTGACATCTGAAATCTCAAACTGGACACCTGACAGTTTAAGAGCGCTGCCAGTAGGCCTATGGCAGTACTCTCATGCTGCTTGTCTCGGATATTCATACATTTTATTAATAAGGTATAGTGGTAAAATATGAAATTGATTTACTGGTGTCTTGATGTGAAAAAAAAATGTTTCAGTGAGATTTCAGTGACAGGCTATTCTTTTATTTCCCACAAATGCTGATAAAATTAATACATTTAAAACACACACACACACACACACACACACACACACACAAATAACATTAATAAAATAGTAATAGACTTTCTTTCTTAAATGATTTCTGTATAGCTGCAAATTTTCTATACATAAAAAAATTAATGTTACATTCATTTTGGTTTTCATGTGTGCATTGAGTCGTTATTTTAATCTACTAAAATGCATTCAATTAATTGCCTTGTCATAATAACATAAAATAAAACAAAGTAACAATTCCTGAAATGAGTGCTGCTAAAACTCAAGTTACTATTCAGAGCTGGCACTTTAAGGCTCTCCAGCACACAGTGTAAACACTGACCAATCAGAATCCTTGTCCCGCCTGCTTCATTTACATGCGCTCCACTAGTTAACATGTTGAGTTTAAAGTGGCACTAGTACTACTAGTGGCTGCATGTTGCAGCTTACATGTTAACTAGTGAGGACCAAATGTCCACTAGTTAACTAGTTCAGGTCTTATTGACCTTACTAGTTAACTAGTGAGGCTCAAAATGTTTACTAGTAGAACTAGTGAAAGACAAAATGCTTACTAGTTAACTAGTTAGGGCGTCTTTTGACCTTACTAGTGCGGGCCAAAAAGAGCCACTAGTTAACTAGTAAGAGCCAAAAATGCCCACTAGTTAACTAGTTAAGGTTGTATTGACCTTACTAGTTAACTAGTTACACATACTTTCTCTTACTAGTTAACTAGTGTGGGCCAAAATGAGCCACTAGTTAACTAGTGGCACTGATATTTTCCTCACTAGTTAATTAGTGGAAGGAATTTTGTGTCACTAGTTGGACTTTGTGCCGAACATGTAAAGACTTTGACCGAACATGTTGCAAATTTTTCTTACATGTCGGGTCTTTTCTTTAACTAGTTGAGCCTTTCTCAGCACTAGTGTGAGGCTGTGCGTAACTAGTGAGACATTTGTTTAACATGTTGAACTTTTTGTGGCACTAGTTGACATTTTCGGCGCACTAGTTGACGTTTTCGTCTTACTAGTTCGACAAAACCGCTCACTAGTCGACATGTGCGCTTGACTAGTTAACTAGTGAAGTGGTAAAAATGTCACTAGTTAACATGTATGACATTTTACCACTTCACTAGTTAACTAGTCAAGCACACATGTCGACTAGTGAGCGGTTTTGTCGAACTAGTAAGACGAAAACGTCAACTAGTGCGCCGAAAGTGTCAACTAGTGCGACAAAAAGTTCAACATGTCAAACAAATGTCTCACTAGTTACGCACAGTCGCTCAATAGTGCTGAGAGAGGCTCAACTAGCCAAAAAAAAGACCCGACATGTAAGAAAAATTTGCAACATGTTCGGTCAAAGTCTTTACATGTTCGGCACAAAGTCCATCTAGTGAGACAAAATGCCTTCCACTAGTTAACTAGTGAGGAAAATATCAGTGCCACTAGTTAACTAGTGGCTCTTTTTGTCCCGCACTAGTTAACTAGTAAGGTCAAAAAGGCTTTAACTAGTTAACTAGTGAGCATTTCGGACCTCACTAGTTAACATGTAAGGTGCAACATGCAGCCACTAGTTAACTAGTTGCAATTCCTCGGGCCAACATGTTAACTAGTGCACAACATGCAAATGAAACAGGCGGGATAATGACAAAATCCTGAGTCCTGATTGGTTTGTATTTTTTATTTTGAACTGGAAAGCCAATAGGAAGCCTCAGTGTATGCTCCTTCCCCACCTCCTCATTAGCATTTGGTGCAACTAGTGTTACTAGTGGACATTTTTTCCCTTACTAGTTAACTAGTAAACATTTTGAGCCGCACTAGTTAACTAGTAAGGTCAAAAAGACTTTAACTAGTTAACTAGTGAGAATTTTGGCCTTCACTAGTTAACTAGTGCAGACCATTGTATGTCACTAGTTAACTAGTGCTGTGAATATGTGCTTTACTAGTTAACTAGTCAGACATTTTGCAGCTTACTAGTTAACTAGTAAGACTCTCAGCGTTACTAGTTCGGTCCAGAAGTCCACTAGTGCGTCAAAAAGCCGACTAGTTGGGAATTTGGGCCTACTAGTGTGGCGCACAGTCTCACTAGTAAGGCTTCTGGTGGAACTAGTTGGACAAAAGTGCAACTAGTTGCTGAAAATCAGTGATTAGTAAGAGTTTTTGTTCAACTAGTAAGACAAAACGGCCAACTAGTGCGATCAAATGTCCAACTAGTGCTGACAAAGACCGAACTAGTGGAGGACACTGACGTCTGATATCAAGGATATGTAATAAATGCTCAAACGGCTTTCCATACACCTTGGCCCACCTTGGCCCAGCCACCACAGCTACTCTGCTGCACGTCCTCCTTCAACTTGAAATGATACTGAGGCGTCGCTGGCACGTCGTTCAAATCTGAATCAGACCACAGACTACATTCAGTAAGAAGCTGTCATTCGTAGTTGTAAGGTGTAGTTTAATAGTTTTCACAGCCTGTTGCTAAATAACTGATAAATTAAAAAAAAAATGTAAATTAGAATTGTAAAATAATTGTATAAAACTTTTTTTCATTTAATTTACTAAATTATCTTTATTATACTCCATCTCAATAAAATTTCTGTTTCTTTGACATTTGCAGTTTTCACTTTGCCCTTTATATATCATTATTATTATTATTATTATTATTATTATTATTATTGTTATACAATTAAAGCAATGTGCCACCTACAAAAAAAGAGTATAGAAGAGATGAAACCAGTGATTTTTTTTGACAACAGACGCTGCCGCCATTTTGGACTGAAAAAGCTTATCCATCCATCCATTATCTGTAACCGCTTATCCTATTCAGGGCTGGAGCCGATCCCAGCTGACATTGGGCGAAGGCAGGGTACACCCTGGACGGGTCGCCAGACTATCACAGGGCTGACACATACAGACAACCATTTACACTCACATTCACGCCTACGGGCAATTTGTCTTACTTTTTAGGCAGACGTTTTACTGGCGTCCGGTAGGCGCTTTCAGTCCAAAATGGCAGAAGCGTAGCTCTGCTGCTGAGCACTGATATTGCAATGGAACGAACAATTGACTTTCACTTCTTGGCAATATACATGCTTTGCCTACAAATTAAAAAACAGCAATAGGAGCTCTGATCGGTGGTCTGTTACATGCGTTTGCTGCACAGTGCTGCCACCTATCTGCTGTGTGCAGGAACAGGTGGTGGCAGGAGTGGATTGGACCTTCTTTGAGTTATTCGCTGCATCATAAATACTAATTTAGAATAGCTTTTAAAGTATTATCAATAAATCTCTTAATTCTAATTAAAGATTGAAACACCATAATTATTCTGGTGGCAGACTTCATAGTTTGGGTCAGAGACGATTTTGGCTGAAGAAGAGATGGGACTGGAGCAGAGATAAATGTTGATCGATTGCCGATCCTTAGCCAAAGGACCATGTAATCTGAGGTTATGGCCTGCCCCCCATCATGATGACATGCTGACATTAAGCTATTAATGCCGGAAAATGCCAGAAAAGCGTGGATTGGATATAAAATACTGAAATAGCTTAAAGGGGCTATATGTAAGAATCAGAAATTGCTTGTTCACAGTGTCACGACCTGGCTCTCACAGCCATGACAAATATAGAGATACACCGTGGTAACGCTTAAATCAATGAATTTATTTAACAAAGGTAGCTTGAATTATACTGAACACAATGATCAAAAGACATGGAGTGTGAATATCAGTAGTATCAGTAGTGTAAGGTGTGCATGGAGAGTGTAAATGGTGTGTGCATGTTGTAAAATGTATAAAACAACAATAGATTAACCAGGAATCACAGAAGACGGCCACATGCCCTGCGATGGTGTCTGTGGGGAAAAGAGAGAGAGAGAATGATACATGACGCAAAAGCTTTATAGGCTGGGAGCACCGGGCCCAGGTGTTCCCAGGAGGCCCTAATGGTAGGTTCACTGGAACCCTAACCTATAGTCGACAGCAGGGGTCGCCACAACAGCGACACCTGTGGCCGCAATGTCAACGAAAGTCAGCGTCCTGTTGCGCGCGCTCGCGCTACATTGACATGAACGAGCACCGGTCTAAACAGTGAGGCGACACACGTCAGCTAACACACAACATCACTCTGTATTTCACCTGCTTGGCAGTAATGTTAGCTGACCAGAGGAAGGTTGCTCAATGCTGATCCTAGTGTTGGCTTTTCCTCCCGATCCGGAGGGAAGGGGGGGGGGGGGGGAGACCGACACCCGGTCGGGACGATAACGTAACTCGCTGCGGAGCCCCGTCACTTCACAAGACACGGGAAACCTCTGTTGGTCTGGAGGAGCTGCAGCAGTTATTTCTGCAAAAACGTCCACTGCACATTCACCAGATATTCTCAGAGCTAAACTAACTCTTCTGCAGTGTGTAGTGTGCGCGCGTTCACGTGGAGGTGGAGCGAGGGAGAACGAGCGCGGTGTGCAAACAGGCAGGAGCAGAGCTGCTGCGCGCTCGCGTACCCACACGCCAGCGCGCATGGGATACCGACCCGTTAAGATTTATGCGCGTGATAAGTTACAAATAGTCCCTTTAAATAATAATATTTTTTAAATATATCATTTAAAATGTATTTAAATTCATTTCAAATAGAGATATGTTTATTAATAAAAGATGAACACAAATATGTATAAACCCCTCCGCACACAAAATTGACTTGACACTGAATTGTATTCCAATGCTTTTTAATTCATCGGTGCCTTCAATCAAAAGTAGACACTGTCAGACAGCAGAAAAAAATTTAAACGGATGTCAAATCATAAAATCTTGGTTTTTCTTATCATGAAAAAAAAATGTAATGATCACAGAAGAATAAAACTCGATATAAATTTATTCTGTGATCTCAATAACTCAGTTTCACATCCTCTCGGGCCTTCCATGAAATATGTCGCTGCCCATTGACTTTGATGTTATCTAATATATGTTCATTTGAAAAATGTTGTTCATTGTGAGGTTGTATATTTCTAAGACTTGTGTCTGCAAGTTGACATACAAGCTTTTTGGATACGTTCTATCTTTGCGACACTCAGAAACCACTGTTGTGACGAAAGGCGTATTCCGTTATGTTTGGCCCTCACGGTATGCCGTAGTCGGAAAAAGATGGCGACCGTGGCGCTGGTTAGCCGACCTGCGAGTGTCCTTCTAAAGATTTCAAGTGAGTAATGTCAAAACAGTAGGCATTTGATACTTACATTAACATCTTAGAGTATAATGTTGTGGTTTCAGATCTTTACACGCATGTCGTGCTAACCCAGGCTCACAGTTAGACCACTCACTGGGCTCGAGTGACCTTGCTAACAGGCTCAGCTAGTCTCCTGCTACCAAGGGCTTTAGTTAGCTCCTAGCTCACATCTGGACCTTTGAATAACTCTAATATGATCGGCTACCTGACCATATAACCACCCGCATCACTCTGAGCGTTAATAAATGAATGATAATGCGTTAAATTAGGCTGAGCTTTTGTTATTATCCTTTTCCAGTGGGCTAACGTTACATTGACGTGGCGTCTGTTATAGTGGCTCACTTAGATAGATAGATAGATAGATAGATAGATAGATAGATAGATAGATAGATAGTAACTTTATTGATCCCGAGGGAAATTCAAGTTTCCAGCATCACAGGTCCATAGTGCAAACATATTAGTAAAAACGTCACAGGTGAGTAGTACACATATTAGTAAAACGACACAAGTAGTAACAAGACACATGTAAGTAATACAGAGTATAAAACAAAATGTGCAATGTGCAGAAGAACTGTTAAAGATGAATATAGTGCAGGGTAAACAACTGAGATACAGGACTATTTAAAAAAAGTGAATGTAGTGCAGTAAGTGATACAGTGCTAGGTGGTTAAATATAGGAGATATAGATATTAAGAAATTTCAGGTATGGAATATAATGCAGGATAAGAACTTAGGTAAATAAGTTTTTTTTTTTTTGTAGTGTGCAGAATTAAACACTGTTTTTATAAACATTAGTTATCATGAGAGGCTGTTACTCTGGAAATACAACAACAGCTCTAGATGTCTGACTAACTGATCTGTTGTTTTTTACAGTGACGATGTTGACAATAATATGCGTCTGCACAGCGACACTGAGTTAGCGTTAGTTCCTGATTTCTACATGGTTCACATCAAACATTTCTTTATTATATAATGCAGCATTCATCCACTTGCACAGTCCAAGATTCCTGTTTAAAGTTTCGTAAGGAAGCATGCAGCCTTTTAAGAGCCCTTCTTGCTCATCTGTTGATATTCATCTTTGCTGGTGTACAATTTATTATTTTAATAATAAAGAACAATTAAATCAATTTATATCTATGTATTTATTGGTCACATTGTTTTACAAAGTTAAGAAAGCAATGTTTAAGTCATGCCTGATGGTGCCTTACACATAAAAGAATGATCCCAGTCACTTCCACACATACAGATTATTAATTATATACACTGGTATCGGATCAGTACTCCATTTCGGCCGATACCCAAAGCCCAGGTTTGGTTATCAGGACTGTCGGATTGGACTATCCCTATATATACACAGTATACTGTGTGTATATATATATATATATATATATATATATATATATATATATATACACAGTATACTGTGTGTATATATATATATATATATATATATAAACAGTATACTGTATGTATGTATATATATATATATATATATATATATATATATACACTGTATGTATATATATATATATATATACATACACACACATACACACAGTATACATATATATATATATATACACAGTATACTGTGTGTATACTGTGCGTATATATATATATATGTATATACGCACAGTATACTGTATATATATAACAGTAAGCTTTAGCAAGCAGAGCACCACAAACCTCTATAAAACAGTTTCAACAAAAAAAACATTATAACCATCATAAAGGAAGGTTTTATCGCTTAATTAGTTTCAGCAAGGTGTACCTAATAAATCAGCAAGTGGTAATCTTACCACTTCGTATGGATCAAACGCTGCCTGTGTTCCTCTCCTCTCAATAGGTAGCTGCTCCCCTGCTACATTGTCAGCTGCCTCGGTCACCACAGTCCAGCAGAGGAAGCTCCACCATGCTGTCATCCCCAAAGGGAAAGGAGGACGCTCCTCCTCCAGTGGAATAGCGGCAACGGTGTTTGGTGCCACAGGTTTTCTGGGTCGATACGTGGTCAACAGGCTGGGTGAGTTAAAAAATATAGCGTAAATACTGATTTTACAGTATATGCACACACTAATATTTACTCTATAATATATTCAGCAAACTTGTGTATTGTCTTTATGAGCTTGTAAACATCACATCCTCTGTCCAATATCCCACATCTCATGAGAACAATTACTGTATATACAAATAATGTTGACTGAGATGCCAACATGTTGTCCCATTAAGGAGATGCTACTCCTAAATTTATTTGAATTGTAGTCACTAGTCAGCATCACAGCAGGGATTTGGGAACCTGCTTGCAAGAAAATTGTGAGAAACTAAATTTCTACAGGTTGTTGGACAAGTCAAGTCAAAAAGATAACCTCTAACAAGGCACATAAACATGTTCTGGGGCCCATCACTGCAGTTCATTTATATGTTGGAATTATGGCGTTTGAACTATTTTATATTTTTATTGTATTATTGCTATCAAATTCTAAGAGATCATGATGCAAAGATGTGATTGTCTGTGTTTATTAACTGATGATTTGCAGGTCGGATTGGCTCTCAGATTGTCATCCCTCACCGCTGTGATCAGTATGACATCATGTACTTGAGGCCCATGGGTGATCTTGGACAGATCATTTTCATGGTAAGCTGTATACAGACACACAGGCATCCTGCAGAAATCTTGCAACACTCATGGATGATGGAATCTTTGATCTGCATGCACTTAATATAAATAATAAATTTAGAGCCTTAAAGGTATAATATGTAACCGATGTCGGTTGCTGTTTGTTAACACACCGCACTCAAAGTTGGCCACACCTCCTCAGCTCAAGAGAGAGCGGCGCTAGTGAAACAAAGCAGCGAATCAGAGAAATAAAACGTTATATTCTGATTGTTTCACGGTGGTTACGTTCTAAAACACAAATAAACACACAACTAACTCCGCACAACTCTACGGAAAGGTGCCGAATGCCGGATTTTGAATGAATGCAGGCTTCCTGTCTGTGGCTCAGCGCTGCTCTCGTTAAACTACAGACACACACCGATCATAGCTGCGCTCACAGCACAGAGAGGAACAGGGGGATCACTGGGCACATGCACATAACACAACCGATCTTCATCTGTGAAATACGCCCGCTTTGCATCTAACGGAGTAAAGGGGGACTTGTGAGTCGGTATCAGAAGTCGAGGGGCGTGACAAAGCGGCGATATTTGACCACCTGAAAAGGCTGCACACCCTGCGCTGTGTTCTTGGCTGGGGGTTCCACCCCTACGTGGGACCGAAAGGCTGTTTGCTGACGCCCAGAAGCGTTCCGAGTAAAACAAAATAAGAAGAAAGGAGAAAATAAAGGCAGAGGGCTGCAGGGTCTCTGCAGAAATAGACACCGCCACACACTTCTAGTGGGGCATAGGTGATGATTGAGAGGGATTATTTTTGTATCAGTATATACATTGTTTTTTTTAGTTAATTCTTGCATATTATACCTTTAATAAAATGCAAATGTGTTGTCTCTGCTCTGTCTTGTTGCAGGAGTGGGATGCCAGGAACAAAGACTCCATCAAACGGGCTTTGGAGCACTCTAATGTTGTCATCAACCTAGTGGGCAGAGAGTGGGAGACAAGGTAATGTCTTAAAGCATGTGATGTATGTATTATGTTGTTCACATGAAATAGAATTTTAAGCTGGCGTGGCGATGTAGGTATAGGTGAATGTTGGAGGACATTTCTGAATGGGTGTGTAAATTGTAGGTAAGCATTCACATGCAAGTATTTCTCCTCTTTTTGTGTAAAGGAACTATCGCTATGAGGATGTCTTCGTGACCATCCCTCAGCAGATTGCCAAGGCAGCCAGAGAGGCCGGCATCACGAAGTTCGTCCACATGTCTCACCTCAACGCTGACATACGCAGCCAGTCCAAATACCTGAGGAACAAGGTAGAGGGCTGTTTTGGAACATAGAGTAACATACAGTATATGCATGCTTAAGCCAGTGAAGGTTAAAGGTGCTATTGATAACATTCAGCCACTAGATGTCACACTCTCCCTGCCAGTTCCATTGCATTTACTTCAAGCGGTGCTTTGAAGTGGTAACTGAACATCAGATGTCTTCCATAGAGATAAATAAAACATTCAACAGTCATTTTGGACCCGTTTTTTTTTTTTTTTTGGAAAAGCCATACTTTTCTTCGGCACCTTTCTAAAAGCTGGATGTATTATATAAAAAAAATATATATATAGGTCTACATGAAAATGTTATCAACAAGACCTTTAACCTGTATAAATGTAGCTGATCATTGTGTATAATGTTCCTTTACCATAGGCTGTAGGAGAGACAGCAGTGAGAGATGAGTTTCCTGAAGCGATCATCATGAAGCCCTCTGAGATCTTTGGGAGGGAGGACAGATTCTTCAACTATTATGCAAGTAAGACAGTTGTTACCGTGAGTGAAAGAGACAATGAAAGCACTCCTAATGTATGCCGGTCAACATGTCAGTCTCTAAGTGACGCAAATGTTAATATGATGTATCACATACGGTCATGTCTATGAATGTTGTTGAGGTCCTTTTCATTGATTTGGTTGCTGCGCATTTAGTGCTCCGTCATGGACGCTCCAATTTAACTTGTGCTGCATATTAATTGTATTGTCGTCTCTTCATTAACTTCTACAAGCACAAGTGGAGCTGTTGAAAATGTTACAGTTAACAGCTAACCAGTGAAAATGTATGCGTGGCTTTAATCCTTTTTCAGACATGCGCTGGTTTGGCAATGCCGTTCCACTCATATCTATGGGGAAGAAGACCGTGAAGCAGCCTGTTCATGTAAGTCTGTTGAAAGGAAGCAGCTATTCTAATATTTCCCCTTCTAATAAATTTAAACTTCCAGAAATAACTTCTAAAATTTGGTGACTGGCTGGTAGTAATAACACTATCTTACTTGAGGTTACATGTGTTATTTTTGTGCAATGAAGCCATCCTTGCCAGTTCAACAGAACATGATGACAACCGGAATGTTGCCAGACTTGAAGATAGAACACAGTTAAATCCGTTTTTGAACTTGTAACTGCGTGCAAAGAAGTCCCGTTGCCCATCCTTAAACTATTTTAGTCATAGTTCAGCGTTGGTGACACCACCCAAGTTTTATTGTTATAAGCCTTCCTACAGCTTATGTGTCAGATCACAATGTACTTTGAAGCAATCCGTCTGATTAACTTGGGTTTCCAATATTCATACCAGACAATACACACTGAATAACTCTACTCACTGAATGTGTTTATCAAATGAACCCAACCAAACCGTCTCTTTTCTCCCTCAGGTGGTGGATGTGGCCAAGGCTATTATCAATGCTGTCAGAGACCCTGATGCTAATGGAAAGACATTCGCATTAGTTGGGTAGGTTGTCAGCACTCAAATAACTTTGTTGTTTCGAAGACCTGTGCCTAAGAATAGAGCAACTACTGAAATTTGATAACAGACACAACATAAAGCACAAATAATTTGTGAACTTAAATTTTGTAGCAAGAACAATCAACAGTAATTACCATAATCAGTACTGAGCAAGAAAGAGTACCCTGGTGAAGTCATGGGCGCAATATACAGAATTTTGCCTTGTACATTGAAGGCGAAAACAAAATGTATGTCACCATGCAATAGCATTGTGCTTAATTTGCAGTCCTTAAAGTTTATGTCCACAAGAAAAAAAGTTGTAATTTTTTAAGTTAACTTACACAAAAGGTAGACTGTTTTCTCTTTGGTTTAGAGTTCAAAAAAGCATGACCAGGGCCTGAATGGCAGCAGTGCACTAAACAGACATGTTCAGAAATGCGTACTGTGTATTCAACAATAGTGCAATCTGAATTTTACAAAAAAAAATTTGGATTAATTTTCATTAGGACAAGTTTTGGAATGAGAGGAAAGAGAGTGTCCTGCATATAAAGAGGTGACAGACAAGGATGCATTTAAGTGAAAGTTATAGCTAGTTCACGCAACACAACTTTAGCCCTGATTTTCCGCTCCCTGACAGTTTTTGGAGCTCCCCGACAAAAGCCCCACATCAGAGGCAAATCCCCTCGCACATGGGCACTCAAGCGTCATGTGTGAACTGCTCAAAGAGGCCGATGCCTCGCAGAAACATGCCAGATATCTAGCATGCTAAATATCTGGACCTGTCGGGTCCAGATATTAGACACGGGTTGAGAGGAAACCTGGGAGAGGAGAGGTCGCCTGTAACAACAGGAACTTACTGTTTGTGTTTTATTTGCAACAGTATTTGTAATCGGCCAGCCGTAGCGAGCAGAAACCGGCAGATACGACCGGCGGAGGGTCGGCGTGGATACTACCTGCACCCTCACATTTTAAATCCAAAGTGTTAAACACTACACATACAGCAAAGTAGGGAAACACTTTGGGTTTCACACATTACCAGGAAAAGCAGAGCTAGACATCACGGCTAAAGCTGCATGCTAACTCTGTCATGGACAGCTAACGTTATCGTATCGCGGTAACGTGCGGTCAAGCCAGCCGTCACTTGCATCTCCGTGGTCAAATTGGCCGACGCTACAGCTGCAGCACACCCATATACTGACATTTATGTTAAATGCATTCAAACGGCCCCGATGGAGCTGACCATGGATGTATAAAGACAACGGAGCTGACGGGAGAGCTACGGAGAGAGCTAGCGACAGACTTGGCGAAGTTAGTGGAGGTATACACATGACTACGTCCAGTTTTCAAAATAGGATGTTAACAAAGGGAACTGTATTATACAAAATACATATATGGAAATAAGATTGACGGGATTATATTCACCAGAAGCATAAAACATTACATGTTGTTTATAAATTAAATAGAAAATACCAGTAATTTGTGAGGGAAATTCTTTCCTTTTTCTTTGATTTTTGCGTTGCTGGAAAGAAATGTAATAAATAATGCCTAACAATGAGTGATATATTTGACTTCACTACATACAGTACATGCTGCAAATCAAACATTTTAACCGTAATAATTTAGATATTTTCCAAAGTAAAAGTCTCTAGAAGTGTATGATTCATTTTTTTCAATGGTCTAGTGTTAAAAAAGTTACCAAAAATCGCAATAAATCTTAATATTGAATCGTAATACTTGCAGAATCACAATACTTAAAAATTGCAATACATATCGAATCGGCACCCAGGTATCGTGATAGCATCGAATCGGGAGATAGGTGAATCGTCCCGGCCCTAGTATCAAGTAATATACCGTGTATTGTTTGCGTGTTTCCGTGATAAAACATAGTTTGGAGACCTCATTGGGGATTCCTCCCGGTGAAAGATCTCGTTGTGTGTGACCCCGTCGCCAGTCAGTCAGTCACGTAGTGTGAAAACCTTCAAGACTCCCGATTATAAGACAGCAAGTTATGTAGTGTGAACAGTACAGCGATATGACGACTACGACCTGAACTTAGCTTTAGAGACTAGCTTGCCTGCACAGAAACGGCCTATTGAAGGATTAGAAACCTTGTATGTCAACATACAGTATATGTTGGTCTGTGGTTCATGCCCTGTATTTGTATCATTTGAGCGCAGATTTACATTCATAAATTGTTTTTGTCTTGTTTTCTCTTGTCGTCTAGTCCCAACCGTTTCCTCCTTCATGACCTGGTGGAGTACATCTACGCCCTGGCACACAGACCTTTTGTGCCCTACCCCCTGCCTCGCCCACTCTATCAGTAAGTGCTTCATACAGGTTGTTCAACATTCTCCGGAGAAAACGCATCTCTTATGTAAATAACTCAAGCATTCATCCACATCCAAGGCATATTGCAAAACAAAACAAAACCACAACACCAACAAGGAGTGGTTAATTGCAGAATGCAAAGTGTATACCCATGTGTGCTACAATATTAACACACGAGCAGTTCATCAAAAAATGTCCCTTACAGAGCCACCAGTAACCAAAACCTCTACAGGGCTCTCTTGGGTGCAGTTGTTATACTGTATACTGTACACTGTACAATCATGTGATAGTTTCTGTTTTTTACTTTCAGCCTTGCTGCTCAGTTTTTCGCAATGAACCCATTTGAGCCCTGGACAACCGTAGACAAAGTGGACAGGGTAAGACAACCAGGATCTTGGAATTTGAGTATTGTGTCACCAACTGTAGAGCCTCTACAGCCAACACTAATTCTGTACTGCGCTTTTATTCTCCAGTTTCACACAACAGACATGAAGTACCCAGGACTTCCTGGTCTGGAGGATCTTGGTATCACTCCCTCCACTGTAGAACAAAAGGCAATCGAGATTCTGCGTCGCCATCGCCGATTCCGTTACCTGGAAGCTGACCTGGATGAGACAAAGCCGGCCAAGACTGTCAACTATTAAACTACCAGCAACACCAACCAGGGCAGCCAGAGGACCTCAGTACCTCTGATTGTTTGGTCTTTCACTATATTCTGTACATACATTAAAAAATGGTCCTCTAAAGGTTGTCTTGTTTTGAATGTTTTTATGTAATATGACAGATATCTAGCATGCTAAATATCTGGACCTGTCGGGTCCAGATATTAGACACGGGTTGAGAGGAAACCTGGGAGAGGAGAGGTCGCCTGTAACAACAGGAACTTACTGTATGTGTTTTATTTGCAACAGTATTTGTAATCGACCAGCCGTAGCGAGCAGAAACCGGCAGATACGACCGGCGGAGGGTCAGCGTGGATACGACCTGCACCCTCACATTTTAAATCCAAAGTGGTAAACACTACACATACAGCAAAGTAGGGAAACACTTTGGGTTTCACACATTACCAGGAAAAGCAGAGCTAGACATCACGGCTAAAGCTGCATGCTAACTCTGTCATGGACAGCTAACGTTATCGTATCGCGGTAACGTGCGGTCAAGCCAGCCGTCACTCGCATCTCCGTGGTCAAATTGGCCGACGCTACAACTGCAGCACAACCTTATACTGACATTTATTTTAAATGCATTCAAACTGCCCCGATGGAGCTGACCATGGATGTATAAAGAGAACGGAGCTGACGGGAGAGCTACGGAGAGAGCTAGCGACGGACTTGGCGAAGTTAATGGAGGTATACACATGACTACGTCCAGTTTTCAAAATAGGGTGTTAACAAAGGGAACTGTATTATACAAAATACATATATGGAAATAAGATCGACGGGATTATATTCACCAGAAGCATAAAACATTACATGTTGTTTATAAATTAAATGGAAAATACCAGTAATTTGTGAGGGAAATTCTTTCCTTTTTCTTAGATTTTTGCGTTGCTGGAAAAATATGTAATAAATAATGCCTAACAATGAGTGATATATTTGACTTCACTACAAACATGCTGCAAATCAAACATTTTAACCGTAATAATTTAGATATTTTCCAAAGTAAAAGTCTCTAGAAGTGTATGATTCATTTTTTTCCATGGTCTAGTGTTAAAAAAGTTACAAAAAAATCGCAATAAATCTTAATATTGAATCGTAATGCTTGCAGAATCACAATACTTAAAAATTGCAATACATATCGAATCGGCACCCAAGTATCGTGATAGCATCGAATCGGGAGATAGGTGAATCGTCCCGGCCCTAGTATCAAGTAATTTACCGTGTATTGTTTGCGTGTTTCCGTGATAAAACATAGTTTGGAGACCTCATTGGGGATTCCTCCCGGTGAAAGATCTCGTTGTGTGTGACCCCGTCGCCAGTCAGTCAGTCACGTAGTGTGAAAACCTTCAAGACTCCCGATTATAAGAGAGCAAGTTAGGTAGTGTGAACAGTACAGCGATATGACGACTATGACCTGAACTTAGCTTTAGAGACTAGCTTGCCTGCACAGAAACGGCCTATTGAAGGATAGGAAACCTTGTATGTCAACATACAGTATATGTTGGTCTGTGGTTCATGCCCTGTATTTGTATCATTTGAGCGCAGATTTACATTCATAAATTGTTATTGTCTTGTTTTCTCTTGTCGTCTAGTCCCAACCGTTTCCTCCTTCATGACCTGGTGGAGTACATCTACGCCCTGGCACACAGACCTTTTGTGCCCTACCCCCTGTTTCGCCCACTCTATCAGTAAGTGCTTCATACAGGTTGTTCAACATTCTCCGGAGAAAACGCATCTCTTATGTAAATAACTCAAGCATTCATCCACATCCAAGGCATGTTGCAAAACAAAACAAAACCACAACACCAACAAGTAGTGGTTAATTGCAGAATGCAAAGTGTATACCCATGTGTGCTACAATATTAACACACGAGCAGTTCATCAAAAAATGTCCCTTACAGAGCCACCAGTAACCAAAACCTCTACAGGGCTCTCTTGGGTGCAGTTGTTATACTGTATACTGTACACTGTACAATCATGTGATAGTTTCTGTTTTTTACTTTCAGCCTTGCTGCTCAGTTTTTCGCAATGAACCCATTTGAGCCCTGGACAACCGTAGACAAAGTGGACAGGGTAAGACAACCAGGATCTTGGAATTTGAGTATTGTGTCACCAACTGTAGAGCCTCTACAGCCAACACTAATTCTGTACTGCGCTTTTATTCTCCAGTTTCACACAACAGACATGAAGTACCCAGGACTTCCTGGTCTGGAGGATCTTGGTATCACTCCCTCCACTGTAGAACAAAAGGCAATCGAGATTCTGCGTCGCCATCGCCGATTCCGTTACCTGGAAGCTGACCTGGATGAGACAAAGCCGGCCAAGACTGTCAACTATTAAACTACCAGCAACACCAACCAGGGCAGCCAGAGGACCTCAGTACCTCTGATTGTTTGGTCTTTCACTATATTCTGTACATACATTAAAAAATGGTCCTCTAAAGGTTGTCTTGTTTTGAATGTTTTTATGTAATATGACAGATATCTAGCATGCTAAATATCTGGACCTGTCGGGTCCAGATATTAGACACGGGTTGAGAGGAAACCTGGGAGAGGAGAGGTCGCCTGTAACAACAGGAACTTACTGTATGTGTTTTATTTGCAACAGTATTTGTAATCGACCAGCCGTAGCGAGCAGAAACCGGCAGATACGACCGGCGGAGGGTCAGCGTGGATACGACCTGCACCCTCACATTTTAAATCCAAAGTGGTAAACACTACACATACAGCAAAGTAGGGAAACACTTTGGGTTTCACACATTACCAGGAAAAGCAGAGCTAGACATCACGGCTAAAGCTGCATGCTAACTCTGTCATGGACAGCTAACGTTATCGTATCGCGGTAACGTGCGGTCAAGCCAGCCGTCACTCGCATCTCCGTGGTCAAATTGGCCGACGCTACAACTGCAGCACAACCTTATACTGACATTTATGTTAAATGCATTCAAACTGCCCCGATGGAGCTGACCATGGATGTATAAAGAGAACGGAGCTGACGGGAGAGCTACGGAGAGAGCTAGCGACGGACTTGGCGAAGTTAGTGGAGGTATACACATGACTACGTCCAGTTTTCAAAATAGGGTGTTAACAAAGGGAACTGTATTATACAAAATACATATATGGAAATAAGATCGACGGGATTATATTCACCAGAAGCATAAAACATTACATGTTGTTTATAAATTAAATGGAAAATACCAGTAATTTGTGAGGGAAATTCTTTCCTTTTTCTTAGATTTTTGCGTTGCTGGAAAAATATGTAATAAATAATGCCTAACAATGAGTGATATATTTGACTTCACTACAAACATGCTGCAAATCAAACATTTTAACCGTAATAATTTAGATATTTTCCAAAGTAAAAGTCTCTAGAAGTGTATGATTCATTTTTTTCCATGGTCTAGTGTTAAAAAAGTTACAAAAAAATCGCAATAAATCTTAATATTGAATCGTAATGCTTGCAGAATCACAATACTTAAAAATTGCAATACATATCGAATCGGCACCCAAGTATCGTGATAGCATCGAATCGGGAGATAGGTGAATCGTCCCGGCCCTAGTATCAAGTAATTTACCGTGTATTGTTTGCGTGTTTCCGTGATAAAACATAGTTTGGAGACCTCATTGGGGATTCCTCCCGGTGAAAGATCTCGTTGTGTGTAACCCCGTCGCCAGTCAGTCAGTCACGTAGTGTGAAAACCTTCAAGACTCCCGATTATAAGAGAGCAAGTTAGGTAGTGTGAACAGTACAGCGATATGACGACTATGACCTGAACTTAGCTTTAGAGACTAGCTTGCCTGCACAGGCCTATTGAAGGATAGGAAACCTTGTATGTCAACATACAGTATATGTTGGTCTGTGGTTCATGCCCTGTATTTGTATCATTTGAGCGCAGATTTACATTCATAAATTGTTATTGTCTTGTTTTCTCTTGTCGTCTAGTCCCAACCGTTTCCTCCTTCATGACCTGGTGGAGTACATCTACGCCCTGGCACACAGACCTTTTGTGCCCTACCCCCTGTTTCGCCCACTCTATCAGTAAGTGCTTCATACAGGTTGTTCAACATTCTCCGGAGAAAACGCATCTCTTATGTAAATAACTCAAGCATTCATCCACATCCAAGGCATGTTGCAAAACAAAACAAAACCACAACACCAACAAGGAGTGGTTAATTGCAGAATGCAAAGTGTATACCCATGTGTGCTACAATATTAACACACGAGCAGTTCATCAAAAAATGTCCCTTACAGAGCCACCAGTAACCAAAACCTCTACAGGGCTCTCTTGGGTGCAGTTGTTATACTGTATACTGTACACTGTACAATCATGTGATAGTTTCTGTTTTTTACTTTCAGCCTTGCTGCTCAGTTTTTCGCAATGAACCCATTTGAGCCCTGGACAACCGAAGACAAAGTGGACAGGGTAAGACAACCAGGATCTTGGAATTTGAGTATTGTGTCACCAACTGTAGAGCCTCTACAGCCAACACTAATTCTGTACTGCGCTTTTATTCTCCAGTTTCACACAACAGACATGAAGTACCCAGGACTTCCTGGTCTGGAGGATCTTGGTATCACTCCCTCCACTGTAGAACAAAAGGCAATCGAGATTCTGCGTCGCCATCGCCGATTCCGTTACCTGGAAGCTGACCTGGATGAGACAAAGCCGGGCAAGACTGTCAACTATTAAACTACCAGCAACACCAACCAGGGCAGCCAGAGGACCTCAGTACCTCTGATTGTTTGGTCTTTGACTATATTCTGTACATACATTAAAAAATGGTCCTCTAAAGGTTGTCTTGTTTTGAATGTTTTTATGTAATATGACTTTACCATTACAGTGCCTCTAAAGACTATTCACCTGCTTCATGTTTACCCCATATGACTTTTACATTTTATTGTTGTACTACAGAAAACGCAGAAACACAGACTACGCTCTAACGCGCATACTTTTTGTTTTTACTTTTAGTACGTACTGCAGCTGCCCTTACAAAGTACGTACTGTTGCATGCAATATGAATACAATTGGGATATACTACTTCATCATAACATTGCACCTTCTACTTTGACCCTCTTGCTCATATATCTGCTGTGCAGAGGATTGTGGGTTAGAATAGCCAAAAAAGCAGGCTGGCTTGCATACTGCAAATGCTACCAGATGTACTAGGACATCCTGGTATTTTTGGCATGCTACATAGATATAGGGCTGGGTAATAACAGTAAGTAAGTAATAAGGAGTAAATAAAATACCTCTAACAATTTTGTAAGGTTGACTATTGGTGCTTTCACAAAATATTTTGACAATGAGATTTTTGAAATAAATCATCAGTAATGTGCCTAGAAATGACTAAGTGTCAATACAATTGAGAAATTGTAACGGAGCCAAATAGCTGACAGAGCCAAAGAATATTGCATTGTAACAGCCAAGTGTAGCAGCCAAGTCCCAAAAATCACAAAAACTAATGAGGTAGGTGAGAAACTATTCAAGATTCAAGATTCCTTTATTGTCACTACACAAAGTACAGCGAAATTTGAAGCAGTCCTGATGGTGCAATCACGCATAACATACAGTATAAAAGAAGTTTAACCTAAACTAATATAAAATAAGTAAATATATATATATAAAAGAAAAATATATATATATATATATATATATATATATATATATATATATATATATATATATATCTAACTCGAAATGTTGGCCTATGATACAATATATACAATACAATTACAGTACGGTCGAGGCAGTATACAGTACAATCAAGTCAGTGAGTTATTGCACAGTAATAATAGTACATATATTGCACATGAATCAGTAGTGCAGTAGATAAATCACAAGAAATGATATATCTGAAAAAATAAGGTGCGGTATGATGTAAATAAGGTGCGGTAGGATGTAAATGTAAATAAAATGCGGTAGGATTTAAAAATGTAAGAGTCCTGATAAGTGTCCGACAGTGTTATGATCCGGTCCTTTCTGTTCAGTTTTTGTGTGAGTGACTGGCAGTGTTCAGCTCACGTATGACGCTGGGGTAGAAGCTGTCCTTGAGTCTGTTAGTCCGTGATGTGATGGACCTGAACCGTCTACCAGAGGGCAGCAGTTCGAACAGCTGATGTCCAGGGTGGGAAGGGTCCTTCAGGATGTTGGCTACTCTGCTGAGGCAGCGGGTGGTGTAAAGTTCCTCTAGAGAGGGCAGTGGGCAGCCAATGATTTTTTGAGCGGAGTTGATGACCCTCTGAAGGGCTTTTTTGTGTGCTGCTGAGCTGCTGGTGTACCATGTGGAGATGCAGTACGTCAGCACACTCTGGATGGAGCAACAGTAGAAAGACACAAGCAGCTGCTCTTGCAGGTTGTTCTTCCTGAGGATCCTCAGAAAGTAGAGCCGCTGCTGTGCCTTTTTGACTGCCGCCGTGGTGTTTGTAGTCCAGGAGAGATCCTCAGCAATGTGTGTTCCCAGGAATTTGAAGGCAGGGACCCTCTCTACACAATCTCCGCTGATGTACAGTGCAGTGTGATCTGTGCTGTGTTTACGAAAGTCTATTATGAGTTCTTTCGTTTTGGAAGGGTTCAGGGCCAGATTGCTTTCTGTGCACCACCCTGCCAGATTTTTGACTTCATCCCTGTAGGCGGTCTCATCATCTCCTGAGATGAGTCCGACCACAGTTGTGTCATCCGCAAACTTGATGATGGTGTTGGTAGGGTGGGTGGGGGTGCAGTCGTGAGTGTAGAGGGTGTAGAGAAGGGGGCTCAACACGCAGCCTTGTGGGGCTCCAGTGCTGAGTGTGAGGGTGGAGGAGGTGTGGGGGTCTAATCTGACCGTCTGGGGGCGGTCAGTCAGGAAGTCCTTGATCCAGTGACAGATATGTTGGGAGAGTCCTAAGTCAGTCATCTTGGAAAACAGTCTGTCCGGGATGACTGTGTTGAATGCTGAGCTGTAGTCTATGAAGAGCATCCTCACGTAGCTGCCCTGCCGTTCGAGGTGGAGCAGTGCGGTGTGTAGGGCAGTAGTGATGGCGTCCTCAGTAGACCTATTTGATCTATACAAGTAAAGAGCCAAATTATATCCAACAACTAAAATAGAAACAGAGACTACAGCCAGGACCACGATCTTAAGTGTAATATGTATTTAATGTATGTATTGTACAATAATAGTTCTAATAATATACTGTACTAAAGTATTGCAAGTAACAAAGAGGCACATAGAATCAAGGTTGTCATTGATGCCAAAGATACTCAATGTACAATAAAACAATAAAAAACATGCTTAAATCAAAGGAGAGTGAATGTGCTTTGTAGGCACAGTAAATACTGAAGTGTACTTTGAAACCTCCATTATATTTATGGCTTGATAGTGTTAGTCCACCTCTCCACCCTCAAGTCAGCAAGGGACTATTAGGCTATTTCTAGGTATTGTAGTTTCCCTTAAAAGCAGTGTGTTGACTCAGTGTTCTTATGTCGGCCTCCTTAAGTCATGCTCTTTTGTTGATTTTAACTTTAAACAAGTGTAAACTGAAAGTCGTTTAAGATAAGATGTGCTTTATTGAACAATTTGAGCAGTAAAGTGGCCGGCGTAGAGGGACAGAATGGCATTGATGTGATCTTTCGTGGGAAACTACAATGAAGACGTTTGTGCGAAGAGCCGGAATGATTGGAGCCTTTTTACTGTTAATATACGTCATCATTTACATGATCGCGAGTTGGACAACAGGCAAATCTTTTCCAGAGGGAGTCACAGATCGAGAGGTTGTGGGGAGGAAACTGGACAGGATTGAAAAGACCCTGAACAAGCTGGGTGAGTACCAATTCAGAAGCAATCTCAAAAAGACTTAAAAGGTCTAGTGTAAAGTTCTGGCTTAGTAAACCTGTATTATGTTACAGTTTTGTATCAATTGTTTACACACCAACACTGGAACTTGAGACACAATGTCCACAACCTGGAACTCATGTACCAACCCCCTGAACCCATTCTGCTAAAATACAAGCACATTTACTGCTCTACACTCAGATTGTCGTTCTAAACCACGCTTTTTTCAAAACACTACACACATTTCTCTACATTTGCACAATCTTCAAGGATAAAATCTATTGTGTTCACATGGAACACACTGACATCCAAAATCCTAAACTTTAATTTCTTACTATCCACTCTGACTGCTCACATGGGCAAACACATGTTGCACAATTGTTCCATTAGCGATCAGAGTTTTAGCAGTAAAAGGGCCACTGGTGAGCTTTTGTGTTTTGGAGCAATGGATGCCAACATAGGAGAGAGAGGCATAGTGAGAGGAAGAGGAGAGCCATAATCTCTGATGAGATTCAGGTCACTTTGGTGACCATGGTCTAACAATGAGGGAGGCTGGGCAGATAGTACAACCACATTTACTGTAAGCAGGTTCACAGTAGGTAAAGTAAGAAATCTACTCTCATTACAGTATTATAGTACTGCATCAATTCAGTACTCAATGATTAGTATTGCAAATGGACCGTAGTACTGTAAACAGAAAGTAGCCTATGTTTCAGTTACAGTATGTATGAGATTTGGAACTATATTCCTACTGTACCTATACAGTATTTACACTGTTGGCCAGGGAGAACATTGCCCGTTATGTTGATGAGGTGCTGTGGCCAGACTCAAACAGACGACACGATGCAGCCTCATTTATTTTTATTTTTATTTACTGTAAACTTTTGTTCTACACTTTAAACATCCAACCAAAGCATGTTTGTGTTTATGTTACAGTATATTTGTGTTTAAAATTTTAGTATGAAAACATTATGCCAAAATATTTTACATTCCATAATTTATTTTACAGGAGTAAGTCTCCTGAGAACAAATTCATACAGTGTTTTCCTTTCATAGTTGTGTTTTACATTGAGCACATCAGTGTTCAACTGATTCTTAGAAATGTCTACTCCTATGTGTGTGTGAGTGTGTGTGTGTGTGTGTGTGTGTGTGTGTGTGTGTGTGTGTGTGTGTGTGTGCGTTCGTCATGTGAACACAAAATACCATTTTGAGAAGACATAACATTGTTTCATTTTGTAGGAGATTCGTGGACTTTTGCTTTTTCTGTGTGTGGTTTTGGATTTGTGTGTAGAGTTCTGAGAATATTAGGTATGCTTTCAGAAAATGTAATCATAACAGAAGTTATCTCGAGACACTTTTCATATAGAGCAGAGGCCTGTACTACGAAGCAGGATTTGGCGTTATCGAGGTAACTTTAGGGTTAACCCTGTGTTTTCCGTCCTACGAAGGTGGATAACTTCTTACCGGGGTAGATCACCATGGTAACTTACGCTGAACGGCTAACCTGCTCCGGAGCAGGTTATGTTCCAGATAAGAGATCAACTCGAAGAAAAACACCGTCTACTGACCAATCAGAGCTCAGTGTGCAGATCGTATGGTAATATTACACAAATACGAAGAAGTTTAAGTCATAAACCAGGCAAAAAACAACACAGTTTAAACTGACAAATGCAGGAAGGACAGATTGATTTATGCTGCGGGTGTTTACCGCTTTGAATTATATTTTTATATTTATTTTTTTACTTGCTCTTGAGTCCGTTTCACACCGCAGGAGACGGGGACGCACCTGACAGAAGGTTTAAATAGTTATACACGCCGTTTGTTTAATAATGGGTATAATAACGTGTAACCGTCCTTCCAGCCATCAATATAATTTCTTATTGCTATTTATAACCCGACGACTTTATCCGACTTTTGAGTGTTCCGTTAAATTAATAAGTCTGTTAATTTACGCATTCACACATCGGGAGTTTTTTCTTCTGCCACCTGTCCTTCCTGCATTTGGCAGCTTCAACTGTGTTACTTTTAGTCTAGATTAAGTGTTTAACTTCTTCGTATTTGTCTAATATAGTTTGCTCTTCCTTTGTAAAATGTGCCGCTCTGTCTGTCTGTCTGTCTGCCTGTCTGTCTGCTGACAGTAGACTTGTCCATGTTAGTGATTGGTCAGATGCTGCAAACACCGCCCCGTTCACGTGAACGCGCTCACAGCCAGATAGAGAAACCCTGGGTTGACTTACCGAGTTGATAACCACCTTCGTAGGACAGTTTAGCTGGAACTCGTTTGTTAGGGTTGGTTAAGCCAGATAACGAGAAGATACCCTGGGTATGTTGAACTCGCTTCGTAGTACGGGCCTCAGGTCTAGACTGTACCCTATCAGACAGCAATGTGGCGTCATAGCCATCTTCCAAAAGCATTTCTCTGGAATCCCATTGGGAAATAAATGGACAGTCAGAACACAGATCCATGAGGCCACATTGTTCCAGAAACCAGCTGCTCCACAAAAGCTCAGAAACATCACACACCAATACGGCAGTGATGGGACCTGTAGCGACCGCAGAAAATTCCAGTGCCTTTCAGTGGGATTGATGTGAACTGAGTGTCCCTTTCCTGAGTGCCCAAACATGACACATTTTGTCACCGAGGATAATGTGGATGGACATGCTGCATTCAAAAGGTGGAAAAAGCAAGAAAAAAATAGAATCCAAATCATATGTAGGAGACCTAAGAGAATATGAAAAACATTGTTGTGCTTTGTTCTACCTCTGGTAGGGGTATCTCGAAAGCACTTTTGGGGGTCTTCCCTCTAGCCTATATTAGGCTAAATAGAAACGCTCTCTCTCTAAAATGACCTGTGATTGGCCAAAGTCTCCCGTCACAGGCTAGATTTTTTAAAGCCTGAAAACAGAGCATTGAGGAGGTGCAGAAGTCTAATTTTCTCTCAGAACACTTGAATTACAATATGCTGAAAGGTTATTATGGAATTTTTGCCCGATGCCAAAAACGTTCTGCCTACTGAAGCTTTAATGTTCAAAACATATTATTTTTCTCATACTGTCTGTCTAAATGTACCTAGATTCACCCTCTGT
Organism: Sebastolobus alascanus; assembly: GCA_916701645.2. Lineage (NCBI taxonomy): Eukaryota > Metazoa > Chordata > Actinopteri > Perciformes > Sebastidae > Sebastolobus > Sebastolobus alascanus. The sequence continues at coordinate 5,115,304 of CAKAOJ020000022.1, read as the reverse complement.
CTGATACTCTCCGTTTTAGCGCCTGTCTCTTTAAGCCCCCCTCCTGAAAAAGCCCAGTCCGCTCTGATTGGCTTGCAAGAAGAATATGGCGCACATTTGCCTTTCCGTGGGTGGAGATACTCAGATCGGGGCAGTATATTCTGTGACATAGGAAGGGGAACAAAATCTGAATGGCTTATTGAATCACATATTTTCTGATCTAAGCAGCGACAAAAAAAACTGACTGGGTTGTCTTATTTCATTGTTTTAGGTTGGTAGGTACTCCAGATACCCTAATGTATGTGCACAACATGGATGTATAAAGAGAACTGGATACAGAGATGTAGGCGGGCTCCCGTTCATTCCAAGAAAGTTGCTCAGTGGTGCATGAAGCCAAAACGGCTCGACTGCCGAGTGATAAAGTACTCAGATCATCCGGCAATCTTCCGCTTCCACTGGGCCCACAGAGCAGGCGCAGTAGCGTTTCTTTTAACTCCGCCTCCCAGCCCTCGCTCCAGCCTCGGTCTGGGTCTCATTCACATGAACGGAGAAAGAGAAATAACTCTGGATTCGACTATAAGTGCATTTTACAACTTTTAGGACCTAATGATTTAAATGAGGGCTATTGAAGTGGTCGTACTGGGAAGTTGATTTACCTAAAAAAAAATTATACGCCGATTTACAGACGTCTCTTTCCCAATGTAAGTCTATGGGGAAAAGTATTTTTGGGCCCAATGGCATCATGTGACTGACACAGAAGTTGTAGTACCGCCGTTTGGCCACTTCGAAAATTTGCTTCACAGGCCGGCGCTCTTCCTGGGGGTTTGGTGCACAAGCACTGAAAAAGTGAGTTTCTCCATCCTATGTCAGCCTTTAAGTAAAAGGAAGAGTAATAAAAAATCTCCTTGTCAAGTTAAAGTCCTGCATTCAAAACGCACAGTTATACGGTCCATTACAGACATTAATGGACACCTTCCAGCCAATCAGAATGGTGAGAAAAGGTAAATAAATAAAACCACACGTTGATGCGTTGGCCTGAGTCGACCATGTTTCAACTTGAGTGAAAAATGTGTGTGTATCCCGAGGCTTTATGATTACACTACAAAAACATACATAAAAGAAAAGAAATGAAAGAGAGAAAGTGAGGGAAAACACAAAGAACTGGAGTTCCTGGTAAGTTTTGAGATTGAACTGTCACACAAACAGCACAGATGGTCGTATGTAGGCTACATTGCTAGCAAGCTACCATTAATGTCTATCTGTATACTGTAGTTGGTGTATTGTGTCTAATGTTCGAAGATTGCCACAGCAATCAAATTGGTGCGGAAAAACACCAGGAGAAAATGTGGTTCACATTCGAACACACCTTGAGAATGTACTGTAGGTCTGTAATGGACAAGGAGAGAAAACAAGGTGATAAGATGTTTTTTTTACTACATGTGTGTATTAGAAGAGCTCGCAGCAATCCTCCCAGCTAAATTGCCTAACAGATTTATACCGTTTTTATTTCCGTTTTACTGACACTGTTTATGATTTCTGTCTTTCTATGAACACAATCGACCAAAGCAAAGCTGATAGAAGTATCTGGTCAAAAGAGCTCCACCAATGAACGTTTTCCAAATGTGGACCAAGAAAAAGAGAAGGTGGTGATGCCAAAGTTATATCCAAACTCCATCCTGTTTGCCCACTGGGGCGATGACCTGTCAGAAGAGGAACAGAAGGAGGCTGAAGGTCTGTTTCAGATTTATGGATACAATACCTTCCTGAGTAACCGGTTACCACTAGACCGAAAGCTTCCAGATACAAGAGACAACAGGTAACTTTTGTTCATACTATTTTGAAAGAGGGTTGATTATTTGTTTCCCGACCTTTGCCGGAACTTGCTATATACAGTAGTCGAATGTCTTCGAAAGAAATAAATGCATTCAACATGACATGACAAGATAACTGTTACATAATGCCACCCTTTATCTAGAATAAGACCCAGAACCACCAACCGTCTGCACAGAAAAAATATCTAACATCTATTTCTTCCTAAGCTTACTTGTGTTTATGCTTTCACACTGATTTTCAGTCTCTTCAAACTCTCTTTTTTCTTCTGATGTCAAGCCAGCTCAAAAAATTGCTTTTGATACTCTACCCTCCATGACAAGGACGTAACTTTGGTTTGAGAAGTGGGGGGAGGTAATAAAACATTTTTTTTACTGATAAATTCTGCTGATAATACTCATGTAGGCCTACTTTTACTTTTTGAATGAAGGAGCTTTACTTTAAGTAGGGTATTTTCACGGTACTTTTGCTTAAGTAAAGGATCTGAATACTTCCTCCACCTCTGGTTTTGAACATCCCTTGGTAACCTACTAGAAATTAGCATGTCATTCAGGGCATTTCTTTATTTTCTGTTAAGTTTAAACAAATGACTAATGATAATTGGTCGTGTTTAGAAGGTAACCCTCAAATTGCGAAAACTTGCAAAAGCTTGCAAAAACTCTTCCAATACTCGCTGCCCGACGACCTATCCTAACCTTAACCATTCTTGGTCAATGCCTGACCTTAGCTATTCGAAGTCAATGCCAAACCTTAACGATTCGAGGTCAATGTCTAACCTTAACCATTCGAGGTCAATACCTAAACTTTACCATTCCGTGAGGGTTTCGCAATTTGTGTTACCTTCAAGACACAACCATTATAACTGGACACCTCTGCTCTCTGTCCATGGTGCTGATTATGCGCTAAATTAGATAAGATGAAAGGCATTTTCACTGCTCTAAGTAGCGCACTACATGCTAACATTAAGCATTGTGAATGTGAGAGAGAGCTATAGGTCTGTTGAAACCGTTTTTTAATAGTATAGTAGGTCATTGACGTCATGTCACATGGCTTTTGCTGAAACAATGCCCCTGCATACCCCCCTGCAGCAACTCAATGCTAATTTCCCTGCCTCGCCCTCCCTGTTTTCCATGGGAACCTATCTTAACCATCCAAGGTCAATGCCAAACCTTAACCATTCAAGGTCAATGCCAAACCTTAACCATTCGTGATCAATGCCTAACCTTAACCATCTCGTGAGGGTTTCACAATTTGTGTCACCTTCTAGACACAAGCATTATAATTGGACCTCTGCTCTCATGCAAACATTAAGCATTGTGAATGTGAGAGAGAGCTATAGGTCTGTTAAAACAGATTTTTACTAGTATAGTAGGTCCTTGACGTCATGTCACATGGCCATACCTTGGCTTTTGCTGAAACAACGCCCCTGCATACCTGCAACTCAATGCCTATTTCCCTGCCTTGCATGGGAACCTTCACTCACGTCATATGATCTCTGATGTGAAAGGAGAGTCCCCTGGTGTGTGAGTCAAATGTTAAAGTAAAGCTAAGCTTTTCATAGGCTACATTGTTGGCGGATAGCCAACTTGCTGCAGTTTAAGGCGGATTCGTTTTCACATTACATAGGTTAATAGAAAAGTCATTCTGTTAGTTTGTCAAATTGCTTTTACCCTGTTTGGAAATATGTGATGCTTGATGCATTATGGGGAACATTTATGCTACACAAGCTACATGACATATTAGGACATCCTTTCAGTCTCTCTCTCTGCAGTTCACTGAGATCTGAGTGACTCTAACATTAACCAAATTGTTACATCTGTCACTACATCTCACACCATTTAGATGTCTGATGAAGAATTATCCCAGGGTCCTGCCAACCATCAGCGTGGTACTGATCTACCTAAACGAAGCTCTTTCGGTCATTAAAAGGGCAGTACGAAGCATCATCACCCACACTCCACAGCACCTGCTGAGGGAAATCATTCTAGTGGATGACTACAGCAATTACAGTAAGTTTAACTGTGCGTGATGATGTTCCTCTCAAACGTCTCAGTATCCTGATCAACATCAACCATGCCACTTGTCTCATGTCTCATTACCTCTACTAAGGACATTTAGAGTAAATTACATTAGTACTCACTGTTTTTTGTATATAATTTATACAGCTTTTTGTAGTCATCGGTACTCTTTTTATAGATTTGACTGTGGACTACTACATTTTCAGATGACCTTGGAAAACCATTACAAGACTACATAGGTCAGATTCACAAAGAGAGGCCTGGACTCATAAAGAAAGTGCGGCATACGCGACAAATGGGGCTGTCCCAGTCTCGGATCTCAGGTTGGGAGCATGCTACAGCTGATGTTGTGGCCATTTTGGATGCCCATATTGAAGCCACAGAGGGATGGTATGTACATGTTTCAGATTAAGGGGTAGAGTTCAGGAAAAAACGAGTGAATGAGCCCTTTTATAATCCTACATCAATACTGTTAGAATGATTTACTTCACCTCCTCCTCTTGAGGTTATTGTACTGTATAATCTTGGTGTCCTTACCAGGGCAGAACCTTTGCTGGCCAGGATCAAAGCCGACAGGACGGTGGTGGTCTCCCCAGTGTTTGATAAGGTGCATTTTGATGACCTGCATGTGGAAAGATATTACTCGTTTGCTCATGGCTTTGACTGGGCTTTGTGGTGCATGTACGAGTCCTTTATGCCAGAGTGGTTGAAGATGGAGGACGAATCGCAGCCTGGAAAGTATGTGGAACACACACTATTTTACTTAGCCAGATTACTGTGAGTGGGATGATTAAATTAGACTCTCGCCTAGATTTTAGAGTTTTGGAGAGTTCTACAGGGATTGGTTGGTCGCTTTGACTTTTATGCTAAAATTTGACTTTAGACACCTATACAAAAGAACATCAAGCTATTTTTGAGCTTATGATCTTATTTGCAGTAGGGCTAATGGAAAATCAATGTTTTACCACAGTGAAATATTGCTTCCGTGTCTGATGTTATGTTCTTTAAAGGTGCTAAATACGGGATTGGGAGCATTTCTATTGCCTCTCAACGGCTCTCAACATGGCCAGCGGTGGCGAGCTGGCGGTGAGCAGCTAATGGTGCTAACAATGCTAAACAGTACAAACAGCAGCAAAAGTGCTAACAGAGTGCAAACAGTGTTTACCTGAGGGGGAACCGGAGGGTGGGTGCTACGCTTCCGCGATGACGTCATTTGTCGGGACAGCGTGATCAGCTGTAACCACTGTATGAGAGCAGTGCAGAGCGGCAGCCTTGAGCTAGCTAGTCTCACATGCACACCATGCACTAAAAGCACGCGCGGCTGGCCCGGCTATGTCAACACACACACAGAGGGGGAGTGACTTCATTCTCTGCTCAGGTGGACATTACTCCTCTATATCTTTACATACCAAATAGTTGTTTGCTGCTATATTAATGCTCTGGAAATCGAATTTAGCACCTTTAATAGCTTTTATTAATTGCCAGTGTTTAGATTTATTTCACAGTAAAGTTTGTGCCTTTGTCTTCTTTCTATTTAAGGGGAAAAAGTGATTAAAAACAATCTTTACAACTTTTGTGTTTTTCAAATCACTGAATAACTTTTTAAACAATAAAAAGTTTTAGCTGTTTCACGATATAACAGACAGTAAAAGTGTCTCTGTTTGTTTGTTTTGAGCAGGAGTCCCTCTGTTATGGGAATCTTTGCAGCAGACAGAGGCTTCCTTGGAGAAATCGGTGGGCTTGATGGTGGAATGAGAGTTTATGGAGGAGAAAATGTTGAACTTGGGATTCGTGTGAGTAGCCAAAACCGACAAGTAATGAGAATTTAACATGGCACAGATTTTAAATCATTTAAGGTTGAACTTTGGGGTTATCATCACCAATGACTACAGTGTCTGATCTGTGTCTTGACTGCTCAGGTTTGGCTGTGTGGAGGGAGTGTGGAGGTTGTGCCTTGCTCCAGGGTAGCTCACATTGAGAGGGCACATAAACCGTATGCGCTTGATCTCAACCCTTCCATGAGGAGAAATGCATTGAGGGTTGCAGATATCTGGATGGACGAGTACAAGCGGAACGTGTTTATTGCCTGGAACATTCCTCTAGAGGTTGGGACAATGATTTATGTTTGTAGAGATTAAGTTTAGTATATGTACGGTATAGTATTTTATACAGTAGCTAACTAAATTAGTAATACATTATATTCATAAACTGCTGATGAAAGTCTGGAAACATGGATCATAAAATGTAAACAAGTTAATGGTAAGGACCAGTCTAGGTGGGTTGTATGCCTCCTTAACATTGGCATACTTTGCCTTCCGGCTCAGCTTTCTTTTCATCACAACAGTGCGGTAAAGCAAATGCAATTCTCCGGCCAATCTCACGTTCCATTGTCCCCTCACTCGCGAACAAGACCCCGAGGTACTTGAACGCACTTCACTTGGGGTAAGGACTCATTCCCTACCCGGAGTGAACCAAAGGTGTGTCACAACTTGCTTAATTTGTCTAACTTTAACTATTTCAGGTCAATGCCTAACCTTGACCATTCAAAATCAATGCCTAACCTTAACTATTGAGGTCAATGCCTAAACTTAACCATTCAAGGTCAATGCCTAACCTTTACTATTGAGGTCTATGCCTAACCTTAACCATTCGAGATCAATGTCTAACCTTAACCATCTAGCGAGAGTTTCCCAACTCGTGGACCTTCTTGACACGACAAAGTTTACTTCTTGCCAGATACTGCATTAACAAACATTGGAACAAGAAATACAAAGGGACCCATTTAGAATGTCTATGTTGTCAAGTTTGAAAGGTATTGTGCATGTTGACTCACTGTCACGGCTAACTAGGATACTTGAATAGAACAGAGCCATCATTCATGTTTTTTTCAGAATAAGACTCAATGTTTTGTAAATTAGCAACACCTGTGTTTTTTAGAGGTAGTATTTCCACATGTATTTGCTTGCTCTCTTATAAATAAGAGACTTGTTGAGAATAGACTTGAGAGTATAGATTTTACCAAGATTTTGCATTGTTCATACACAGAATCATGGAATTGATACTGGTGACGTGTCAGAGAGGAAGAAGCTCAGAGAAAAGCTGAAATGTAAACCTTTCAAGTGGTACCTGGACAATATTTATCCACATCTGGAAACATGGGATAACCTCTTGGGGTATGGTGTGGTAAGGGACATTTTCAGTCATTAATTTGCTCATGTAACAGGTCATATTTTAGTGTGAGTACTATATTAGTCAGCCTGAAATACCTACACTGTGAATTCAAGATAAAAAAATCTGTATTTAATGAGTTCTATCTTCAATGAATATAATAAATGTAGCAATAAAACTGTTGCCATTGGACATCACATTTTAAAAGATATAAAAAACAAATAATGAATGTTCATATAGTGGTCAAACACAAAGCAAATAAATACCTCTCTTGACCTGTACAGCTGCAGAACACGCTTTTCATGAGCCATTGTGTGGACCAGGGCGCTGTTCCAGGAAACATCCCCATCCTGTATGAATGCCACTTCCAGCAGCCACAGGTAGTCTAAGAAAACAGGCAGAAAAACTGACACTGAAATGATAATAATAAATCATAAATATTAAATCATAACTCATCCTTTTCACCAGCATTGCTTCTACAACGCAGACGGTGAAATCTTCATTGGGGGGATTAAATCTCACAAATATAACAGTAACCGCTGCCTGGTTGATACGGGCTTTGGCAGCACTCCCACTCTGCAGGAGTGTCAGCTGGCAAAACTAAACCAACTACACATGCACTGGGACTTCAAACAAGTAAGACCTCAATCACGGTGGTATGTTCTGACCCCTTTGCAGTGCGTTAGATGCATTTATGCTACCATCTCATAAATTCTCTCTCTTGATCAAACTTTTACAGGGCCAAGCGATCATAAACAAAGCAACAAAGAGATGTCTAGAGGTCGCCCAGGGAGGAAGCTCGGACTATGAGGTCATCATTCAACAGTGCAGTGGACAGAGCTGGAAGATTGAGCATCTTATCACAAGTTTTTAGTTTCGGTCTTAAACTGAATCCATAATAAAGGATAATGACAAACTGGATCTTATTTACATTTTTTTTACTGATTAATACGAAATTAAAAACTAAAGTTTGACTGACTGACTGTTTTTGTGTCATTTTCGTAACATGACCTGTGTGTGTGCAATTATTCAGACTTTCTTGAAGAACCTAAATGCAACATCTACCAATCGGGGTCGATGAATTCTACACCTTTGAGCAACTTTTTTTCTTCTTCTTTTTTCTTTTTTTCTTTACAATTTCCCATGTACAAACATTATGGCTTAAATATCTTTACATTAGACCAATAGGATCAGGTGCATACAAAAATAAATAAATAAATAAATAAACAAACAAACAAACAAACAAACAAACAGCAACACTGAAAAATAAATGAATTAAATTGAATGGCTAGGTTTTTTTTTTTGGTAAATTATATTCTTCTATTATGCATTGCATTCTTATTTTTCATTACTTTAATGGCATTCAATTAAGAAAGAAACTCATTATGAAATACACTAAACCAAGGTTTCATTTTCATATACTTGGATTTGTGTAAATAAAATTTCCCAAGAATAAGAATGTTATTAACCAGAAAGTCATCTTTGCTATTGTCAATGGCGAGTCCACAGTGTCCTTTTGAGAAAAGTTTCCAAGTTGAAAAACCTTCAGGCAAAGCCAGTCATGTACATCAAGCCATAAAGCTTCAGAATACATACATTGTAAAAAATAAATGATCAGTAGCTTTACTATCATCACAAAATACACAATTATTGGTTTCAATTCCAAAAATCTCGAGCATACTAGGTTTGGATGGACCCGAGCGATTGGAGGCCATTGTGGTCAACTCTTCCACAGGCAAGCCAGTCCGTCCTTGAACTCATAAGTTGTGGCTGCAAGAAAGGCTAGAGGCATTGCAAATGCAAAAAAGCCACCTTTAAGTGCACTGCTCTGTGTCAGTGTGGATGAGACTGTGAAGGAGACAGTGAAGAATAGGTTCAACAGCAAATGCAACAGCAAATGTGTTTCTAAAATACATTTTTTGAAGTAAAGGGCAGCGGTCCTTTGTCCAACACTGGAGTATGACAGCCCCCAATAAGAGCATTCATGGACGAACTGACTGTCACTACTGCATCTATCCCGGGCAGCAGGTGGATACTCGAAGGCCTAGAGAAGCTCATAAATATTTGTGTTTCACATATTCTTTTTAAGCTAAGTTGTTAAGGTCATATTGAATATTGTTAAACTCTTCACAGTCACTGTATTGTCAGGGTTAATGAACAAAAGGGTTAAACTTTTACATACAACAGACATGATATTATATAGTCTGGCCTAGGTTCTCAGACATTGTGATTTGCTTAACACAACATCACTGAATTCACCATTAACTATTCACCTGGACAGTTTATGATGTTGTAAATGGCATCGTTGTAAATGTTGACCATGAAAACATTTCTGTGGACATCAACTTGTCTGTGTTATCATGTTTGGTTAATGAGATATGATGCAAAATACATAATTTGGTTAAAACGCCTCATGGCTGCCACGAGGCGTTTTTGCAATGGCTCCATATCTGAAAATGTTCAGGGCCCCAAACTGTTAAAGTGTACCAAGTTTCATGCCTTTGTGAAAAAGTGAACATCATTTTCACATATCACCTGGACTATAAAGCATTGCTACTGAATCAGGGCCTCATCAGTTGTAACGTGTTTATATTGACAATGAGGTAAGAGTGGGAAAGCACAAAGTTCCGTTTATTCTGATAAGAAATGTTGTTATTCATGTAATATATCATTTCAAAGCTGTATTTGTGCTCTTTATGCTGGAACTATCCATGGGCATATCAGAAATATACTGTATGAAGTTAGTTATAAGGGCATTTGGAGTGGCATTCAGAATTTGCCCCATTGCAGCATTAGAGGTCAAAGGTTAAATTATCTTGACCTCAGTTTGATGACAATGTGACTGATGGATAGATTATAGTCTAAGCTTTACAATGATATATGACTTCATGATATTGTGTGTTGGTTACCCTCTTTTTCTTTGACAGACATTTTATCAGTTTGATTGATCACATAGGTGTGCCAGCCTGCACAAAGCATTGGCACTGTTATCAGGAAATGGGAGTGTAGTTCTAGGAAGATCTGCTTTGAGAGAGGTCTATTGTTTAACTTTCATTGATAACAGATTGTGAGTTTGTAAATAGTTGTCCATGTCTTTGTGACTGAAACTACAATTCAAATTAAAGCTGCAAGCAGCGACGAACGGGCCCTCGCACCTACCAGCACGTCGGGGGTACTGGCGGGACGGCGGTCGACACACCTGTACAATTCAGTGACCATCGGACACTGCACGCACAAGTTAGACGCTATTTCCTGTGTGGATTGAGTGGCACAGGAAATGAGGTATTGCAATTTTTTCAACCACTTCCTGTGTCCACTATGTGGCGCTAGACAACACACGCTAAACATGCATTATGTTGCTCATTATCAAGTGTAAACCAAACAATGTAAATCGGATTATGTTTATCAAGTAACACTGACTTCCTGTTGCCAGTAGGTGGCGCTATGGCTATGAGTCAATATTGCCGTGTAGATGTCCTCAGGCCTGAACTCTTATGAAGTAGGTCAAGTTTGGGGCAGATTGGACCAAGTACAGTCGAGTTACAACAGTTTGTCTTTCAATGGCGAATCATGTAAATTCTCCACCACGCCACGTCAACACCGTTTCATAAAACCTCAAGGTTTGAACAACTTTTCATTACAAAGGTCCTAAGATTGTACTGAACAAATCTGAAGTTGATGGGTTTAAATCTGTAGGATGAGTTCTAGAAAAGTACAGAGTCTGGAAATAGCCAAAAATACACGAAAGAAATCACACAAAATTCAAAATTGCGGACTCCCTGTTGGGTTTAGAGCATGGCCCCAAGAGACTTTTTTTAAAGAAAAACTCACGAAAACTCAAAACCTTCACCATCTGTTATCATGAAGGACCAAATTTGAGGTGGATCTGGTTAACCTGCTTAGAGTAGTACGTCAAAATTAGAGACTTTAACTTCCTGTTGCCACTAGGTGGCGCTATGAGTATGATTCAAAATCGGCCTAGAGATGTCTTCAGGCAGGGACGCTCATCAAACGTTAGAAATTTGGAAAAAATCTGACCATCTGGAGTTGAGTTACAACAGTTTCTTTAGTAATGGCGAGTCATCGAAATTCGCCATAACTCGAATTTCACAGCGCCGTCATTCGACAAAACCTCACAAGGAAGCATCATCGAGGTCTTAAGGGCTTTTCTGACCTAATTTGAGGTGGATCTGATTAGTTTATGAGGCAGAGTACATCAACATGCAACACATGACATTTCCTGTTGCCAGTAGGTGGCGCTATGACTGCGAGCCAAAATGTGCATGTGGATATCGTCAGGCAGGGACGTTTATCAGGCATGAGAAATATGTAGCGGATTGGTTAATGTATGACGAAGTTGCAGCAACTTCCTGTTTTTTGGCAAAATGCGCTTTTTCGCCGCCATGCCACGGCAACATAGTTCCATAAAAATGGAAGCTTTGAACAACTTTTCATCACAAAGGTCATAAGACTGTACTGACCAAATTTGAAGTCGATCGGGTTAAATCTGTTGGAGGAGTTAGTTAAAGTATAGTGCCTGGAAAGGGCAAAAAAAGACCTAAAATAACACATTCAATTCAAAGTGGCTGACTTCCTGTTGGGTTTACGGTACACCTCCAAGAGGCTTTTTTGTACGTCTCAACATGTTGCCTATACCTGCCAAATTTCATACTTCTAGGTGAAACCACAATTAGGGCTTAAATTATAGCATTTTTTTAGGGGGCGCTCTTGAGCCATTTTGTCACATCCCAGCAAGAAACGCAGAAAAAAATCAAATTTTTCACCAGTGATACATGTGCAATATTTGCTCAGTTTCTGAGCACCCTAAAAAATGCAATTACTTTGTGCTAAAAAAAATAATAAGAAGAAGAAACTAAGCAATTAAAATAGGGCATCACCCGACCTTCGGTCAGTGCTCGGGCCCTAATTACAGGTATAGTCTTTATTTCATATCAACAAAATGCTGTTAAAGCTGGGGTCTGCGATTTATCCAGTATACACTTTTTGTTATATTGGTTGAAATGGTCTTTACACCCCGACAGCAATCCGTTTCTTATGAGCACTGAAAATAGACCGGAAAAGATCCGTCATCTGTAGCTGCTGTAATCCTGTAAAAACGTCTACCAGTCAGTAAAAATGGTCCCGGTTGTAAGGAACCAATCAGAAGCCTCCCTGCCTCCCTGCTCGTACTCTAGCCTCAGCGTGCACCAGCGTGAACTCAAAGCGCGTCTCCGCCGCACGTTCACTGGAGAGTGGAAGAGAAAACTCAGCTCTTAAAACACCGGACAACGAGAACGAACTCGTACCACTATTACCATATTATCGAAAAATACAACTTTGATTTAGTTGTTTATGTTCTGTTAGTTTACTTTATAAAATACTGCAGATTTAAACTATTTATTCTAACAGCTCAAAGTGAAGTCAGACAAACAGGATTATCAACGAGGGGAGACGGCGGATAGAAAACATTGCCGCACAAAATTTACGTTACTCAAACTGCTGTTTCAGTTACAGAAACAAACCAGTGGACTGATCTCCCTCCAGATATTAGAGTAATGTTAAAAAGGGTCGTGTTGTCTCAGCAGGTATCGCTCTCTTTCCCTCCCCTCTCTGCTGCTCTGTGGCCGGCTCTCCAGCGAGCTGCTGCCCCCCCCTCCCCTCTCCGTCAACCAGGAAATAAAAGCCCCTCGTCTACGAGACCGGGGTCTTGAGAGAGCTCCAGCCAGCTCATAGCGGGGTCTGTGTGAGTGAATGCCCGGGTGGAGAGGTGGCGATCCCGGCAGGAGCTAGCTAGCTGTGCCGGCAGTTTGTGGAGCTTCTAAACTCCGACAACAGTTGAGAAAATGTTTGATTCGCCATCTAACATCGTAAAACTGTCAATATTCTAAATCTACACCGGTGGGACTTTTCATTCGGGAGGAAGACCCCAACACACAGTTGCCAGCAAGCTATTTATAAATGGCCCAGAAAAGCTTACCTTTTGTCTCACAGTTCCCCAAAAAGTCGTCTTTAAAATTCTATCCAAACAATTTGATTTAGTGCATTATCCTTCAGCTGCGGTTGAGCTGAGCGCCCTGCCTACCACGCAGATAATTTGTAGACAAGCCCATAATCAGGATCACCTGCGTTATACCCGTCAGTCCAGTAAAGTCACTGAGCGCGCCTGTTATCCTAACGGCTTTATATTCTCCTGCTGGAGCACCAGTCGGTGCGTATCAGCATGAGAACCATCGGGTTTAAGCGGTCAGTGCTGGTGTTTGGGGGCTTTAGTCTCGTCCTCTGCGCGGTCATGTTTGTAATGAGTGGAGAAGATAAAGCGGGGGCTGACAAAGTGGACACATCGCTTACAGTCAGGAGGTTTTCTGACCTGGAGTCAAGCGTCAGCAATCTCTGTGAGTTGAGGCAATGATTAATCTTTCTCCTATAGCCGATGTGCGCAAGTTACTCGGATTTATTTATTTATTTTACATGAGGTTTAATCAGTTCTTCACTACAAATGAAGATGGGGAGATGGAAAGAAAGTTCTAGGTTCAGTTTGATTTAACTTCATTGACATTGAAGTGGCTTAAATGTCGGTTCAGTACACAAAAAGATGGGTGAATTAAGGGGTGGATGGGACAGTTTATTTGTGTTAAAAATATTAGCTCAACACGGAATACATTTATAGGCTACTGAAGATGTTATCTATCCATTTGAGAAGGAAAAGGTTTTCCTATATACAGTATATTCCCTTGGAATGTGAGCATTGTCCTACCCTTTTGTGTAAACTGATCCCAAACCTTCTTTTTAACATTTATTGGGACAGCACATATTATCACTGGCTAGTGATAAGATGTGCTTATTGTGTGTATTTATTGCACAATTAAATACTTTGATATCATTTCACGTGCACATTTACCTTTTCCTGTTCCTCATTATGAATCTAGACTCCATGTTAATTTTTATGTTCAACTTTATTACAGAAGGTTTAAAAATATGTCCACAATTAACAGTAGGCTACAAAGCCTAGTGCCTTTCCTTGCTGTCACAACAACCCCCTCCCTCCCACTCTCTCCCCCCAAATTTTATTGAACATATTTAATTGAGGTTAAAAAAAAAATGCATTCTTTCCCTGCGCTCTGCTGTCTTCCTGCATTTCTCTTCCTGTCTCACTGGTGCCTTCTACTCTGCAACAAATTAATAAGGATTAGTTAGGGTCGGGTTAAGAGGTCAAGGCTTTCTTGTGAGACTCGCATGAATTGTGTCGCTTCATGTCGTATTCCCCCCTTTGTGAAATTGAAAAAATAACGCCCACCAGCTGGAGCACAGCCAAAGGAACGCTCAATTGGAACGCTCTCTCTCTAAATTAGCCTGTGATTGGTCAAAGAGCCATGAGGAGGTGCAGAAGTCTAGTCTTCTCTCAGAACACTTGAACTACAATATGCTGAAAGGTTATTATGGCATTTTTGCCAAATGATGCCAAAAACATTCTGCCTACTGCAGGTTTAATGATAAATTAGGTCAGACTTTAACCTATTTTATATTGTTTGTGTTTTATGTAATTTTACTGATGTTTCTAACCTTTTTTATATCATTACCTAGTCTCTCTCGTGTGCTTACCTAGTTTAGTTTTTGGGTATCAATAAAATGTTTTTTCATCAAAACATTCATCTTAAGGAAAATGCTTCATTTGGATTTAGAAAACATCTAGTCTAGTATTTTCTGCAAAAAGTGATCAAGTGCCTCTAGCTAATTTTGCTCTCTCCCTTTCATCCTTTTTTCAAGACAATGTAGTCAAATCTTTTGAAAAAAAGCAGGACACCCTGCAGAAAATGCTTGAAGAGGAAAGAGGCGGGCCGAGAAAAGCTCCAGATGTGGAACAGCCACCAGTCAAAAAGCAGCCAGAGCCAGAGAAGGAGAAACCTGAAGCAAAGATCCAGGACCAAAAGGAGGCCCCCAAAGAGAAAAAGTCAAATAAACTGTTTCCCGACTCTTACCTGTTCAAGGAGTGGGGGGAGAATCTGTCTGAGGATGACCAAAGAGAGGCACAGGGTTTGTTTGAGAAGTACGGCTACAACGTTTTCCTCAGCGATCGCATTCCTCTAGATCGAGCTCTTCCAGATACCAGGGATAAAAGGTACAATTTATCATTGTCATGTTCTGTGATGCCAAGCCTGTCACTCCACTTCATACACAAATGTTTAGATGGCACCCAGTTCACTGTTTGCTGATTATCCTTCACCTTTCTGCTCACACAGTTTGTGTGATTTGTGACAGCATTTACACAGCTTACTTATGGAAAGACTTCTGTTTCTGAATAGGTGTCTTAAAAAGACTTACCCAAAGGACCTGCCAACCGTGGGAGTGGTGTTGATCTACCTAAATGAGGCCCTGTCCATCCTCAAAAGAGCTCTGCGCAGCATCATTGACCGCACCCCTAAAAATCTGCTGAAGGAGATAATAATGGTGGATGACAATAGCTCTAATGGTTGGTTGGCAGCAATGCGTCACTGTGCAAACCTGTTTTGTGATGTTATAAAACAATTAACAATTGTGCAGATGACCCACTGCACAATGAATGATGTATTGGGGAAATACCCTTATGTGCTTTCTCGCTAAGAGTTGGATGAGAAGAATGATACCACTGTCATCTCTGTATGGTAAAATATGAAGCTACAGTCAGCAGCTGGTTAACTTATCTTAGCGAAAAGACTGGACGAAGATAAAAAAAAATAATAAAAATACCAAAAAATCTGCTCACTAATTGAAGCTGGAGTGCGGACCTTTCGTCTCCCCACTCTGGCATTGAGAGTAATTACCATATGGGAGAGACCATAGCGACGGAGCAACAACTATCTGGAATGGATGCTCCGTGGAAGCTCTGGCGTTCAGAGAAAGGATTAAAGTAAAAAAAAAAATTGCACAGGAAGACTTAAAGAGAGCGCTCCTGTCCTCGGGGAGGAGGAGATGCGGCGAGGCATACGTGCACCAATGCAGAAGAAGTCGCCATCGACGCGAGACACCACAACTCCGGTATACTGCGAAATACAGAGAGCTTCCAAAATTCCATAATAACCTTTCAGCATATTGTAATTCAACTGTTCTGAGAGAAAACTAGACTTCTGCACCTCCTCGTGGCTCTGTTTTCAGGCTTTAAAAAGTCTAGCCAGTGACGGGAGACTTTGGCCAATCACAGGTCATTTCAGAGAAAACGTTTCTATTGAACGTTTCTATTGAACGTTCCTATTGGCTGTGCTTCGGCTGGTGGGAGGTGCTTGGTATTTCCTCAATTGATCTCAACATGGCTGCCAGGTCACAAACTTTCTCATTTTACAGCTAAACAGTGAAACAAGATGTTTCTGAAAAGATTTGAGGCGAGAAATAGGCATTATAGTGACAGAATATTGATTCATATTTGATCAGCGCTGCCTAGTTTGACCGCTTGATCGGACTTCACGAGTGTTTGACAGCCGGCTCATAGACGGCAGCTGGATAGCAGGCTCCAGCTCGGCTCTGATTGGTTGTTTTCCTCCGGTCTGTGAAATCTTGCAGCTGCCATTAGGAACATTGGAGGACACAGTAAAAAAATCATGTGCCTGTCAGGATATAGTGACAATCTCGCCTACTTCAGCTTTAAGTTTGGGATCATGTGAGGCATGTCTAAGGTCAGGACTGTGGCTCCCTCTCAAAATCTTCTCAAGTCTACTTTGCATTCTGGGTAGTCAGTGTGGAAACTGGTAGCATTCTCTAATCAATCTCGTCTAAACTTGCTATAGTAAAACCAATATCTGTCACGCCTGTTCTCCCCTAATCTCAAAACACATTCCCACATTCTCCTCTCAATTCAGAGGACCTGAAGGGGGACCTCGACGTGTACTTGAATTCGCTCGAGCAGCAGAATCCAAGTCTCCGTATTACGAGAGTGAGGCACAACGAGCAGCAAGGCCTGGCATTTGCCAGGGCTTCTGGGTGGAGGGCTGCTACTGCTGACGTGGTGGCCATCCTGGACGCACACATCGAAGTCCATGAGCTCTGGTAAGAATGTGGCAAAAGTAAATCCTTTTATACCATGGTTAATGTATAAAATTTTCACTGGTATATGTGTAATATTTGTAGTATGCTTAGTATATTTTCTGCACAGTTCTTAAATGTCAATACAGGGAAATGTCTATTCCATCACCAGGTACTGACTCTGATGCCAAAGTTGGCTCACGTCTTAGCTTTTATGTAACCACAATAGTTTTGCGATGGATTACTCCTTCAGGAACGCCCTGTTTACACAGTTTCATACATTTGCAACAGCCCAGTACAACCACATGCTGATCCCACAAAAGCCACTGTCTGATATACCAACCACTGAGCAGCTCCCCTGAGGTAATCAGGGCTTGCACAAGGGCATTGCAGTGATGGCACTGGGGGAAGGGCGAGTGCTGCTCAGACTTGCAACCTTCAGACTCATTTGTAGTGCAATAAAAAAAACTATTTGATTAACGGCCAAATGTCCACATCCGTATTGAATATGTTTCAGTCTCCCTCCACCTTTCAAATGCTGCACCAATGTGCACTTGGGTTGTGTAAAAATGGAACTAAGTGCACGAGAGATAAAAGTATTCCAAAAAGGGCTGTCAAAGTTAATGCAATAACACGTTAAAGCTAATACGTATTAACGCCACTCATTTCGTTAACACATTAACGCAACTTGCGATTTTTAGGTGTAAAGCTGTTGTAGGCCTAGTTCAGTTTTAAAGGTAGAGTGAAGATAACTGGTATCATACTAGAAACTAGAAAACCTAATGAATCCATTGGTACCAACCCTGTCAGACTAGCTTGTTGCCTGTTGGGCTTGAGTTTGTCATGTTATGATTTGAGCATATTTTCTATGCTAAATGCAGTACCTGTGAGGGTTTCTGGAAATTTATTTGTCATTGTTTTGTGTTGTTAATTGATTTCAAATAAGAAATATATACCTAAATTTGCATAAAGCAAGCATGTTTGTCTACTCCCATGTTGGTAAGACTATTAAACTCTTGACAAATCTCCCTTTAAGGTAAATTTTTGAACAGATAAAAAAATAAGCGATTCATTGCGATTAACTATGGACAATTGTGCGATTAATCACGATGAGATATTTTAATCGATTGACAGCCCTAATTCAAAACAAACCGACATGGTGTGTTCTGCCTGCTCAGACAGCTAAATCTCAACAGCCACTAAAATACTAAAGGAGTGGCTGGCACTTGACAATGCATGCCAGCTCACATTCATAAATTAGTCCTTTTGAGCGAAGAGAAAGGTTTATTGAACCAGCAGTCTAACTGGTTGTTCAGGTTCAGGTTCAGGTTCAGGTGACTTTATTTGTACCCGTAGTTAGATTTGTTTTGCAACAAAAATAGGGGATGGCATCTGTAAACGTCATGTTGTTGCAGTGATGTGTGAACCACCTCTCCTCCCTTCCCGTCATGTAGGGCTGAACCCCTGCTGACACAGATCAAAGCTGACCGAACGGTGGTGACGTCCCCTGTATTTGACAAAGTCAACTTTGATGACCTCACGATAAGTCCATACGAACCAGCAGCACACGCCTTCGACTGGGCTTTATGGTGCATGTATGAGGGTTTTACGCCAGAGTATTACGAACTCAAAGACGGCTCATTGCCTGGAAAGTAAGTTAAAGAGAAAACTGTCAGTCTTGTTCCGATTTACATATGTGTCAAACAAATAGAATGCCATGATCTTATTAATCGTATCTTGGATGAGGCCTTCTTGATTATCCTAAAAGCTTTACCTTTATGGTAATGCTGTTGTACTCTGTAGAATATGGTTTAAATTATATAGCAGTAACAGTTCTCTTCTTTCACTACAGAAGTCCATCGGTCATGGGGATCCTAGTTGCCGACAGGAAGTATCTAGGAGAAATTGGAGTCCTCGATGAAGGAATGAAAGTGTACGGTGGAGAAAACGTTGAGCTGGGAATCCGTGTGAGTAAAGCACCACCTCTCTAACATCAAATCTTACACCTGATGACGCAGTCCCAGGCCAACTTGCAGCAATAAAGAGTACATACTGTATCCTGGCATCAGCACACTTACCCCTCTCACTTCGCAAAATGAACAGTGCTGTTTACCTCACAATCGATGAGACGGAGGATAAAATGATTCCCTGCCCTAATATCTTGCCAGAGTTGTAAAATCCTGCCTCGTGTTTTATTCACTTTCTTGCTTGCAGTTAGATGAGAAGATTGATACAACTTTTGTGTCTGTATGGTAAATATGACGCTACAGCTAGCATTCACTTTGCTTACTTAGCATAAAGACTGGCAACAGGAGGAAACGGCTAGCCTTGCTCTGTCCAAAGGTCACAAAATCTACCAACCAGCACCTCTCTTAAGTTTGATTTATTTAACACGTTATAGTTTGTTTGTTATATGCCGGACTGTTTCTTGGCTAGGAGCAGTAACTTTCTGGAGTCTCCGCTGGTTGTCTGGCAAATTTGCTAGGACGAGCTGGGGCCCTACAAACATTATGTGTTTAATGTGTATATCAAGCGGGGGCGCTGCCCACAGTTTGTAAACTTCTAAGTAGCTCTTATTTATTCTTAAAGAGGACCTATTATGCTTTTGGGCTTTTCCCCTTTCCTTTAGTTTTTTATACAGTTTTTTTTTTCTTGTGCATGTAAAATGTCTGCAAAGTTACAAAGCCCAAAGTCCAGGCCAAAGGGAATTACTCTCCCCCACAGAAACACTGCTCCTGAACTGCCTTGCTTGAAGTCCCGCCTTTTCTTCCATAACGTGGTGATGTCACCAAGTAACACATTTGCATAATACCTGCCTAGCACCTAGTTTGGCACACCGTCAAACAAAGCTAGTTAGAGCGAAGTCCAAAGAGTTAGTTTCGGTTGACCAATCGCAACAGAGTGGGCATGCTGACCAATCAGAGCAGACTGGGTTGTTTTTTTTGGGGGGGGGGGGGACTAAACAGCGTGTTTCAGACAGAGGGTGAAAAGAGGTGCTGCTGCACAGCCGATGTGAGAAAAGTGAAGCAATTTTTTTAAGTTTTTTTTACTTTACAGCAGGTAAACATGCACCTAAAAATGAGCTTATTAGGTCCTCTTTAACTTTTGATTTTATTCATGCTTTGCACTTGCACAATTATCACTGGTGACTGATAACGATTCAGTTTTACTGAGTAGTATAAAGTTAAAGGTTTTTTTTTTTTTTTTGCTAATAGGTGTGGACATGTGGAGGCAGTATTGAAGTAGTTCCATGCTCCAAGATCGCCCACATCGAGAGGGCCCACAAGCCCTACATGCTTGACCTGGCCCCAGCCATGAAGAGAAACGCCATGAGAGTAGCAGAAGTCTGGATGGACGAATACAAACACAACATCAATTTGGCTTGGAACTTGCCATTTGAGGTACTTCATATGTAGTCAAGAAGAACAAAAATGATGATGCCCTTTTTATGGCATAACGCATGCTTCTACACACAGGATGATGAACATCCAAGGGTACATAGATAATTGGTTATGAGTGCATTTGAATTTCTTCAGTTACAATACAACAAACAAATCACGCTATGTTCTCTGCAGAATCACGGAATTGACATTGGGGATGTCTCCGAGAGGAAAAAACTCAGGGAAAGGTTGAAGTGCAAACCATTCAAATGGTACCTGGAAAATGTGTATCCCAAGTTGGATCCGTGGGACAACATTCTTGGTTATGGAGGAGTAAGTTCAGTTTAATGTAATGCTTTGTATGTGTGGTAGAGGCAGTACAGGGGTGTACGGGTTGTGTGCCACAGCACTGCCACATGCATTGTCACATTAAATTGTGTTTTAATGCTTCACTCCTACATGCCATAGTGTTCAATACATTGTCACTCACAAAATGATGAACTCCCCCACTTATAGATGAAGAATCTTGATGCTGGCATGTGCTTAGACCAAGGCCCAATGCCAGGTCACACACCCATCGCCTACAATTGCTACTACTATGGACCTCAAGTAAGTAAAGCAGCTAAAAATGATTAATGATTATAGTCTCTGAGTTACAAGAAATATACAGTCCGTTTGCCGCTGTTGGCTTATTTAACTGTACGATCTGCTTGCTGCTTAACGTTTTTTTAATATATATTTTTAGATCACCTATTATCGCTCAAATGGTGAGCTCTATATCGGTGGCATCAAGTCCCACAAGTACAACGACAACCGGTGTATAACTGACATCGGCAAAAAAGAAACGGAGCCTGGCCTTTACAACTGCAAAGAGGCTATGCAGAAAGGAATGGGGATTTACTGGGACTTCACACAGGTACTACAAGTTAAACTAACATCTAGCAAAGTATAGCGAAGAGGTGTGGAATGTCTCACCCTTTTTAAATTATAGGGTGAATGAGTTTAGGGTGACTCATAGCTCAAAATAGTGACCATTATGTCTGAATGTTTTATGATGACATACTGTGCATCCGCAATCTTGACACTTGTCGTCTTTTCTAGGGCAAAGAACTGAAGAACAAACAGACAAAACGATGTCTGGAGATTATAAAGGAAAAACTTCTAATAAAGGAATGCTCCGGCCAAAGATGGGAAATCCAAAACACAATCAAGGCCTTTTAAAAAGAAGTGCACTTTTCTGCTCATACAGTGGGTAATATCGCCTGAATGTGTAAAATGTAAAAGAAAGTCAATGAAATTTGACAACCGCTATGACTCCTGTAATAATTTAAAGGTGCACTATTTGAGAGATTTTGTAAATCTTATGTGAAATGTATTGACTTCTCCCTAAAGTCTGAAAATTTGGAAATTTGCTCAACATCTTATGAATGAACGTTAGGTCTGCAAGTAATTATTATTTCTACTATTCATTAATCTGCCTTTTTTTTTTTTTTGATTGACCGTACTAAACTGAAGTGTCAAAATTGCCTATTGGACTATGAGACTGTCAAAAATGCCACGGTTTTCAATGTACAAGAGAAAATATATTATTTAGTTCTATTCTTTTCATGTTTTAAGATCTAACTGTTGTTCCTACTGTGCTGATCAGATAAAATGTATAAAAGGTCTTGACTTGTCAGACTGTTACCTTAGATACAAACTCACTCCTGTTTTTTAAACAAAGGGAGGTTTAGTGGAGTTGATGCTGTAATAATGAGCACGGCTCATGGTTGGTGATATGCAAGCGGTTTCCCAGTAGGTATTTATTACAGGTATGGTGTGGAAAAGAGCAGTACTGGGACCACATTGACACAAGGCATCTTACCTCGGGCTGCTTATAAAGGGCATACCCACCTTTACGCAACTTAGCAATGCAAGTTAATCCTTTTTCCTCCCTTCAATCTTTCCACTCAAGGACACCAAATACATTCTGTCTAAGCACAAAGGCTAATGCAAATGTTTGGATTTTGTTTGGATTAAAACCTGGGGCAAATCAAAAGATGGGAGCTTACGCTTTGACTTGTTGAGCTGTTTAAATAAAGTTTGGGCTGTACTGAATTTTGAATTTGAGTGTATACTGTATATTATTTAATTATTTTCAGTGTATAAAGGATCTTGCCGTTTTCTAAAGGCTTGTTGAATTAATATAATTACCCACAGCCTTAATCTCTCAAGGAGAGCCTTGACAGCTCTAGTGTCAAGAACAGGGATAGCCATATTTGGGACTTAGTTAGGTTAGGGGTAGGTAGTCTTTTTATTTACAGCACACCTCAGTGGAGGCCAACAAAGGCCTATGTTTGAAATATATTCAAATATTGATCATTGCTTTTTATTCTCATTTGGAAATAAAATTGATTTATTAAACCGGTTGATGTTTGAATTATTTTTTAAAGAGTGAAGCTCGAGCCTATCGTCTCTAAAAAATGCACGGATGCCCAACATGCTGATACAGCTCAGATGTGCGTTTTTGTCCATTGAAGGTTTGGAGAGGAGGTACTTGCAATGATCATCCTAGAAGGGTTTACCACCAACAACAATATACCTTTCATGTAATTTGGAAAGATTCGTTATTTGTATTTGGCGTTGTACGCACAGACAGGAGGCAGATCAGCAGGTTATAATAAACTGCCCTTTAAATCAGTGAGCTGTCCTGTGAAACTGAGTGAGATACTGCAAGGTCACGCGTGTAAGGGCGTAATTTACAGGGGTACATGTCTTTTTTTCAGAAGGTTGCACAATTCTTTATTAACCAAATCTAAGGGATGCTTAACAAAAATGTCATATAATCCCATAAATGTGTATCTTGTGTTTTCATGTAATGGCTAGTATATAAAATCATTTGATCTGATTAGACCTCTGCTCAGGTTGAAGGGGGAGCCAAAATATGCGTCACTTATGTGAGTCTATTGATTCGCATAGCAATGTTTATATTATGTATCATATATTATTATGTTTATTTATATTTTGTTTGTTTTTGTAAAGCGCATCAATAAGTTTCCACCATGAGGGTGGTTGCAGGTGTTTTTCATGAAACACTTGCGTCACAAATACACCGGAAAAAGCCGACACGCTACGAACCCTCACGAACTCTGGTTTCCTAGCAACCGGTGTGTTTAATGTAGCTAAGTTTGTCGCGTCTTACATGAGTCCGCTACAAGTTTAACACCGCTACTACTAAACATACTATTTGAAGTCGAAATGTTTAACGTGGATTTACTCTCAGATCGCGTCGCTGGGGCGAGTCTGCAGAGACGTCGCGACAGAGAGACTGAGAGACAAGAGAGGATTTTTAATGACAAAGTGAGGACGATTGGGGTAAGATAACGCTAACAGCAAAGGTATAACCGCACAATGCTAACGCGTAATGTAGCCTCACTTTGTTCTAAACAGGCATTTAAAACTTTGCTGCCACGACCGTGGTCTGTTTTTATAGGTCGTAAAGGAAGCCTTAAACATGCAGGTGAGAGAAAAGGAGAAACGAGAAGAGGCAGCAAAAGAGGAACAAGACGCTCACGGTGAGTTCGCTAAACGTTTACTAAAGTTGTCAATGAGTGTCGTTTGATCTGGGAGGACAATGTATGACAAAAAAAATAGCCTATACAATACAGTATCACTCACTGATAGACAACAGTGTCTAATCATAAACATCCGTACACACAATATTGCCACTATGTTGTGTATTATGATACTTTTGGACCACAGTTGGAAATTAAAGGGGTTATTGATAACATTTTTATGTAGACGAATAATAATAATAAAAAAAAATAATAATAATAATAAAAAATACCACATCCACAGAGCTTTTAGAAAGGTGCCAAATAGAAGTATGGCTTTAATTTAAAAAAAATATTTGGTGAATTAATCATTTAAAAAATGTTGACGGGCCCACAACTAATAATTAAACAATTAAATCTAACAGCCACTTATGTATTTTACGAGCTCTTGTTGGCTGGTGGCAGGTGCGAATTTCCAACCTTGTTTTGGACAGTCAGTCAATCAATCAACAGTCATAATCTCGAATGAAATGCATTGGGGTGTTTTTTTTACTCCATATAGATGCTTATATGCTCCATAATAGCAAGGTAGCTTGCCTCCTCCAAAGGACAGAAGTAGAGGAGAAGCGTGCGATGGAAAAGACCATCGTTGACTACAGGCATCAGTACCAGCAGCCCTGGTGCCGGCGGGACTATGACCTGAACGACCCGGACCGCTGCAGAAAAACCGACCCGGGTGATGCACAGATGATGCCCCCTGGCCTGGTGGGCGAGGACCCCGACAGTGAGAGCAGGCGACAGAGACAGAGGGAGCAGCTCAGAGAGTGGCTCATCCAGCAGCAGAGTGAGCGAGCAGCAGAAAGGCATCAGGAAAAGCTGGAGGGTAGGTTTGTCTGATCCCATACAGGATACAGATACTCAGTTCACACGCACTCAACATAACCTCACTTCATCTTCTCTACTGTTCTTCAGAGCAGCGCTATGACCAAAGCAGAGTAGACATGGACAACAAAGCGCTGCAGCTTCAGAGCACTGAGATGGAGAGGAGAAAAGAGGCCACTATTGCCACTAAAGAGCACAATCTGGCCAAGGTAAGTCACTCGGGTAATCTCTGTAAAATGAAGGTGGTTGAACCTACTTTGAAAACATGGGCGTATAACTTTTAATAGCCTAATATATCCATAAAGCAACAAAGGATGGATAAAGCTTAGAAACACGCCCTGAAACTCTAACTGCATGTACCTCATTTGGCATACTAAAGCATACAAGGGAGTTCCGTCTTCAGAAAACTATTAGATAGTCTTTGGTTGTAACGGCTTCAGATGAAAAGCAATGCATGTTTTCGTGTTTATATGTCTTGTGGTGTGGTCTTGTATTAAGTTTTTAAGTTAAAACTGCAGCTTGTATCTCATTGATATATTCAATTAAAAAGCTAGAGATATTTTTGATTCACTTTAGACATTGAAATGGAATTGGAGGTGCAGTAACCACACTTTCTATCACACTTACCTTTTTTTGCCGGGTCTGGACGGACAAAGATTGCAGAGAAGCGCAACGATGAGGGCAAGCTGAGAGGTGCAGATGCCGAACCCACCCTTAGCATGGTGGGAGTGCCTGGTATTTGCCCCAGCAGTGATAGGAGAGCCCCTCCGGAGAGCCTGCAGCAGATCATCCAGTTCCAGAAATATCAGATAGAGGAGAAAAAGGTAAAACAGGAACAAACGATACGTAAAACGCGTGCTCTTGTTGATCATTTACTGTAAAACAGCTGTTCAATGATCATTTGTCTGTGTTATCTGTGCATCTGCAGAGGGTAGAACTAGGGAAAAAGCGAGAAGAGGAGCAGTATGATCGCGTCCGTTCGGACTCGGCCCGCACAGCTCTGTTAATAGAGAGGCAGCAGGCGAGACTGAACAAGCAGCTGAGACGACACCTGGACAGCACCAACGTCAAGCTGGCCGAAACGCACAAACAACAGTCAGTAGCATTATTCACTCCGTTGTACACGCACAGTATATTCAAGCACATAAAAAAAAAACTATTGTCTCACTCTGTGTTTCTAAACTGGTGTCATTTTAAGGAAACCGGACATTGAAAGAGGAAACATTGACGACAGCTTCTTCTCCAAATTCAACACCTGCAGCAGATGATGGACGGCACGCTGAGGCCAACGACTGGCTCATTACAGTGGCTAAGTACTGATAACGGTGCCACATGGGAAGGACACCGAATAAACTGAAGCATTACCGTAAATCAACAGTTGTTTTCAATTGTGTCAGTTTAATTTCAGCAGGTCACAACATTTAAATATATCTGGATGATGCGGACAGTTGTTCATATGGATCTTGGCTACTGCTGAAAAAAATAGCTAAGGACAGACATTCATGCTTTCATTCACTCATTCATTACCCATAACCGCTTATCCTATTCAGGGTCGGGCCTACGGGCAATTTAGAGTCAACAATTAACCTAACCTGCATGTCTTTGGACTGTGGGAGGAAACCGGAGAACCCGGAGAAAACGCACGCTAACACGGGGAGAACATGCAAACTCCACACAGAAGGGCCCCAAACCGGGTTTGAACCTGCGAACCCTCTTGCTGTGACAGACATGATATACTTTTTTTTTGTTTCTTTGTTGTTGTTTTTTCATAGATTACATAAAATGTGCCTACATGAGCAAAATGCCAGTTATGCCCCTTTATATATCCACGACAGCTTAGAAAAAAAAAATACATTCAAGTAAAAAACTTGTAAAACTATGTAAAAAAATACTGTCTTTCATGAACAGTGTTTAAAAGCCCACAGGATTTAACACCCATTTTAACAAGCTACGTATTACACTCTTACAAAGCACAAGCAAACCCCAAACACACCGCAAAGAATTATAAGTCATAAATGACGCTTTGCACCTCAACCGGTTAACAATGCTGTCTGGCACTGTTTAAAACATAGGCAAACCTGAATCATAAAGAGGACCTATTATGCTTACTTTAAGGTGCATACTTGTATTTTGGGTTTCTACTACAACATGTTTACATACTTAAATGTTAAAAAAAAACGCTTTACTTTTCTCATACCGGCTGTGCTGCAGCACCTCTTTTCACCCTCTCTCTAAAACGCTCTGTTTGAGCTCCTGCCCCGCCCCCTCCTGAAAAGCCTAGTCTGCTCTGATTGGTCAGCTGGCCCTCTCTGTTTTGATTGGTCAACCGAAATAAACTCTTCGGACTCCGCTCCAGCTCCGCTCTAACTAGCTTTGTTTGAGGGCGTGCCAAACTAGCTGCTAGGCAGGAAAGTCACAAAAGGAAAGTCACAAAAGGAAAGTCACAAAAGCACAATAGGTCCTCTTTAAAGTGCAAATATATTGATAATCCTTAATAAAACTAGACATAACAAGATGCCTTTGATCAAAGCTATTTTATATATGCAGTTCAAGTTATCACCCTAAATGTTATGGGCCTGTTTGACACTGGCCAGTTTATTTACTGTATAAAGCCAACTCCACTTTGTGGCAACATGGAACAGTAGGCTTTATTCACAGCAGATGCGACCTGTCATAGTTGGAAAAGCACAGGTGTTACTAATAGCATTAAGAATGGCTCTGTTCTATCATATTCATTTCATCATTCATTTCCTTATCTATCCCAGTGCTTTTCCTACTGTAACATGTCAAATTGTCTTTTGTCGAAAGAGGACAATATCTGACCCTAAACTAGCTTTGTTGTCCCAAATTTGTTGCTACCACAAACCTGCTCACCTGTGCAGCACTGTTTTACACATTTCCCTTTACCATTTATGATTTACCTGTGCTACAAGGCGTTTCTTTCTCAAAGGAAGCATGAGGGCATTTGAAGACCGCCCTACAGATGATGTTTTAAAAAAAAATGTCAGAGTTTCTTTCTAAAATGCATTTTCAGAGACAAACTTATCCCATCTTCTCTGCCACAGAGCCAGGGCTTTCTCCTGTTGCTTTGGAGTCAAAGAACTGTACCTGAAAGACAGACAGGGAGATGTCAGTGAGCCGCCTTGCTGAGGCATGTGAGCACTCGCGCACGATTCGTGTAATTTGTAAATCGCATCTCTCGTCATCTCAGCTGAAACTCACCTAATAGAGTTCATGGCCAGCTCTTTGAGGGAGCCTAAATGGGACCTAATCCCACCAAAGCCCACAAAAGCTTCATAGAAGTCATAAGAGAGTCCAGAGGAACCGAACATGGCGGGGTCATCAGAACTGATGACCAGTGGGTGGTTCTCTGACATCAGTGCAGCTGCCGGGTGGTTTCGCATATCATTTACCAGCTTCATCACCTGAATGAGGACAGGGAAGGAGATATGTTTAAAAGATGCACGATCTATTCAATTACAGCCTTGTTGAATACGATTTGATGTATTACACTCTGAAAAAAAGTATGTATTATCATTGTACAGTATGGTTTACGAGATGATAGTGCACCTGGTTGGAGATGGGACACACTTCCAGAGCCACCCCTCTCTTTCTGGATAGATCTTTGGCCACTGGGTGGCGAAGCAGAGCAAATCCATGGCCAATACGGGAAGTGTTCAACAAAAGAGCATCCAGCAAGTTCTGGTCTACTTCTGTGCCCTCGAGATCTACATGCAGCCGAGAGAAGTCAAAATGCATGCTATTTTGGGATGTTTTTATAACACAAAGTGTGATGGTTCTTAAAATGATTTATATTTCCTCTTCCTGAATTTCACTCTTGGTAAAGATTTAATTTCTTTGGTTTTGCAACAATTCGGAAGAGGACAAAAAAAGATACTGTGACAGATATAATGTTCATGGTCAGGTTTGCATGGTACTTTATTTTTGCTTTAGGGCTCTAGCACTGTCAATAGTGAGAAAATACATGTACATCTTTGTTCTTGTAACTACGAAGCTGGCCGTGGGGATCCTCAAAAAACTACATTTCCTCTGTGAGTGTGTGATGAATAAAACATTCAAACACTACAACTGATTTTTTGATTGTCCTTTGCTAAGAACTCTTTTTGACTATCAACAAACATTTAACTTTGATGGCATAAGTTTAATAGCTCTCCTTAACGTCAGTTTACCTAAAAAAATAACAACATTTCTATATGAGTGCTACAGGAATGAGTCCTAAAATCCAGAAATGACTTATCATTTTAACACTTCCGGGGTTCCCTCGTCTGGAAGTCAATGGGTTTTTGGTTAGATGCCTGAAATAAAGTTTGTGGTTTACGCAAGCTGAAGAGATTTTAATGTTTTGTTCTATGATATAAAATATGTCAGTAAATATCCAACTCGTGAATTTTGAAGCCTTTATCTTTCTTAAAAAAGGCGGTTACTAACAAGTGGCTAAATGAGACTACTTAACGTCATCAAGCCGACTCATCCGCCTTTACAGCCTCGTGTTCATGCGACCGTGGTGTAGTTCGTTTATAGCCTTACGTTATCTTTGTACTTTATTGCATCTACACTTAAAAAATCATAAAAGCGGTGTTTATTTGTGGAGATTATCTTGCTGAACAAAACACGCAAGTATCATAAATGTTTGTTTGCCACAGGGCTTATTTTATGCAATAATCCAAAACCCAATGGAAAAACTTTTGTTGCTTTTTGTTGAGGGAACCCAGGGCGATGCTAACTTCCTGGTTGGCCTACAAAAATACGTCATTCCTGGAGCACTCTATAGTGCCCTGTCTGTGCTTAGAACTTACACATTAGTTACGCATTAATATGTTATCGTTTCACTTTGAATCTTATTGTATTTTACATGCAAGGCATGAGCATCCAGACGGCTGCTACTACTATTTCACATTTATATGGATAAGGTTGATTATCCCTAAACCTCATGTACGTATGAAGCCACATGCTGTAGTATACAATGTGTAATACTGCAGCTGTACAAACTGAATTCTCGTGAGCTCACCGGTCTCTCCAGCGTGGAAAAAGAAAGGAAGCGTCACCCCTCTCTCTGCTGGCAGTGACAAGGCATCTCTGAAGTACCACAGGGGTCTGCCTCTGTCCTCACGGCCCACCTGTGCAAGTTAGAGAGGAAGGAAACACCTTTTTTTCAACAAATAGAGAAGTCGTGCTATTGTAGTAGACATGTTTAAGTTTGCTTTCACTGATTCAAAAGCGTTAGATTTGACCATCTGAGACCCAAAATAGACCAGTTTTTGTATTTTTTAGGGGGGGGTACAGGGGGTCTTTAGGGGAAATAGCAGGTCAGCTCAGAACTGCTCAGAAACCCCCTTATTGTCAATATACCTAGGAAAGTTTCATGAGGCTGTGATTATCCTAGAGGTCACAACAGGTCATTCTATACAGTGAGGTCAAGTTTCAAAAAATGGTCTATGGACTATATGAAATGGCTACTATGGGGACTAACATCATCACACATGAAAACAGTCGGGCTCATTGGATCCACAAGAGTCTCAGCTTTACAGTCATACCCCATTTATGCAATTCCAAAACTGTTTATGGACCCCAGTATGCAGACATTTTCGAATGTTACTGAAAAACAGTAAAGTCAGTTGGGATCACGGGTCTCAGGGGGTTAAAGCTGCAGTGTGTAGAAATGGAGCAAATACGATTAAAAAAAGTTATTTTTATAAAACGGTCACTATATCCTGACAGTAGTGCATGAGACAGGTAATCTGAAAAAAATAACGTGCCTCTGTGTCCGCCGGTGTACTCCGGTGCTCCTAATGGCATCTGCAAGATTTCACAGACCAGAGGAAAACAACCAGTCAGAGCTGATCTGGAGTCTGCCTTCCAGCTGTTGTCTATGATAGCCGGCTGTCAATCACTCGCTAACTCCGACCAAACGTAATGCCTATTTCTCGCCTCAAATGTTTTCAGAAACATCTTGTAGTGTACCGTTTAGCTGTAAAATGAGAAAGTTTGTGGCTTGAGGAAATACCAAGCACCGCCCACCAGCCGGAGCACAGCCAATAGGAACGCTCTCTCTGAAATGACCTGTGATTGGCCAAAGTCTCCCGTCACAGGCTAGATTTTAGATAGAGCCACCAGGAGGTGCAGAAGTCTAGTTTTCTCTCACAACACTCGGATTTCAATATGCTGAAAGGTTGTGATGGATTTTTTGCCCAATGATGCCAAAAATATACTGCCTACTGCCGCTTCAATTAGGCTTACATTTTCACTATCTGCATTCTAAGTGAAACTAAAAATCAGTCTGTACAAACCGACAAACTTCTCACCATGTCAAAACCAGCCATGATATCTGGGAAGTCTCTCTGTAGCTTCATAGCCTCCTCCACAACTCTGGCCATCACGGATGCATTTACTCCCCTGAAGCATACAGTACAGTGTGTGATCAGTGATTATATCAACATCCTCTTATTTCTGCTAGTGAGCATATGAGCAGTTCGCCATTCACACTAATAAAGTAAAATCTATTGTAAGGGTAGTTGACACCTATGGATTGTGAAGATGATCCTTGCTCCAAAGAAGTCTGGGTGGTCTGCCGTGAACTGTCTGGTGACCTCCTGGTAGGTCTTCAGAGTCCAGGCTTTTTCATGAGTGCTGCCGTCCAACTCGTATATCTGAGTACCAAAAAAAAAAAAGAAAAAAGAAAACGGCACTAAATAACAATCATAAATTGAAAGACAAGTGAATGCATTGAACACACGAGGCATGATGTTAGCGTACCTCTGGGAGTAAAGCTCGCAGTTCCAGGTACATGACGTTGTCCATATAGAACTGGGTGAGACCTTGGTAGTAATAGTCTCTGAACACAGGAGCGTATGTGACCAGGCCCCACACTGCAAGGAAGGCCTGTTCAAACCTATCCCAGACCACATCCTGACTGGGGTACACCGTTTCTGGATCCTGATAAGTGAAGAGCGTCATGTTGCCCATGATGCTGTAAATATGAAGACATGGTTGTGATCAGCTTTCTTGGAAAACAGTGCATCTGCAGTGGTGATCTCACGCTGCACTTTAACCAAAACGTACATCCAATAAAGTAACCAAAAAATGTTTCTCTTCATTAGTAATAACCCATCTGTTTACACTTTATATTTAGAGACCTCTCTTTTCATATCCTGTCCATGCATCTTGTTCCAAAAAGGAAATATATTTAATTAAGAGAGTAATTAAATCATTTTATGGGACCTTTAAATACAAACTGTATCATGTTAAACTTCCTGACTAACAAAGATGTTCTGTACAGAGATTAATATAACAATAAAGTCTGTTTGGATTCATGTGTTTAAAGGGACTTATTTCCTGTTAGATACTTCTACTACTTCTCAATTTGGGTTTCAGGTAACTGACAGCTGTTGCTGTTGCTGGCAACAATATACAACAAAAAGTCATTAATGATAGGTAGGCTTCAGCGATATTACTGAAACTATTTACTTTTGTGTTGACACAATGAAAAATTAGAGGTGCATTTGAGGTCACTGGCACAAACAGTGGAAAAGTGCAAACTGGTATATTTCAGAGTACAATAAATTAGTCTGTGCTGTTGAACGTGGACATGACAAACAAACAAAAAATACCAATATGTAGACTCAGAGAAGAATAAAGAGCCCAATCATCGGGATGGGATTACATAAAATGAACATATACAATGTTCTGTGGCTTGTTTATTATTCTGAGGTATTCTTTGAATTAAATATTTGTCCTCTCCAAGGTCATTGAGAAAAAAACTCACCTGTTGTCGAGATCCGTGGTATTGACCACCTTGGCCCTGAGGTTTTCCAGCAGGGTCCAAGGGGAGCAACGTGGCAGAGCTTTGGGCCATTGGGACGAGAAGATGAATCTGATGGACCGGTTGTCAGTGAAGCACATGTAGCAGTGGGGCCGATAGGTTACGTTCTTCACCAGCCACTCCACGTCTACCATGGCCAAGTCATGGACATGGAGAGCTCCCCCTGAAACAGTGAATTACAAAATTATAAAGAAATACAGAACTTGGATACTGGGTTTATTAAACACTTGTAGGCTAAATATTCCCTGTGGAAAAAATCCAACATTTGTGATTTTCCAGTGTTGCCATGGCAATCAACCTCCAAATCAGTATTCGAACTCTTCGTTTTTTGTTTCTTTTTATATAAGTATGTAATAATAAAGTATAAATCCCCAAATACCCCATGAAATAAGGAATAATCCCATAATATTATTCATTCTTCATATTCAACATGAACTGTTATTAGTTATTCTCAGACGGATATCGCTGTTTGTTCTGTGTAGAGGTGCGTGTGTGTTCAGTAGTGCGGCAACGGCACTGAAACGGGGGAGATGGAGACAGACAGACAGACAGGAGATCATGTCAGCCTGCTGCGCTGCACCGCAAAGCTTCAAATACCTTTGAATATGTCTCACCGAAGCTTCGAAGCCCAAAAAATGTTATTCAGAACAGCCCTGTTGGTATCACAAGCAAAACTGCACCAGCATCACTGTCCTCTCTACAAAATGCCTATAAAATGTCATGCAGTAGTGAAAAATGTCCATCCCAGAGTCCAAGCTCATATCTTCAAATGTCTTGTTTTGTCTAACTGACAGTCCAAAGATATTCAGTTTACTATGAAGAATGTCAGATAATATTCACAACTGAGAAGCTATAACTAGGGATTTGGGGATTAATCAATTATCACGATAGTTGCCCATTATTTTTCTGTCAATCAACTTATCGATTAATTGACTAATTGTTTCAGCTCTATACAAGATGCAATGTACTGACCAGTTCATTCGGAGGAAGAACATTCTTTCATAAAAAGAAAGAATTTTTTTGATTGATAAGAAAAGCCAAATCTGCTGCAATTTCATATTGAAAACAGATCATGTTTTCAGAGGTCATAATAACTAGGGCTGTCAAAGTTAATGCGATAATAACGCATTAACGCAATCGATCTTTCGGAGGTTGTAGCGGCCTCAGTTTTAAAGCGAGAGTGAAGATACTGGCATGAGTGGCATCATATGAAACTAGAAAACCTAAGGAAGAAGAAAGAAAATCTAAGGAGTCATACTAGCTTGTCGTGAAGGAGGCTAAACAACGCTCCAAAGTTACGCTAAATTGTTGGCGAGGAAAAACTGTCATGGCCATTTTCAAAGGGTTCCCTTGACCTCTGACCTCAAGATATGTGAATGAAAATGGGTTCTATGGGTACCCACGAGTCTCCCCTTCACAGACATGCAATTTTGGGCAAGTCACAGTCAAGTCAGCACACTGACAGCTGTTGTTGCCTGTTGGGCTTGAGTTTGCCATGTTATGATTAGAGCATATTTTTTTTATGCTAAATGCAGTACCTGTGAGGGTTTCTGGACAATATTTGTCACTGTTTTGTGTTGTTAATTGATTTCCAATAATAAATATATCCATACATTTGCATAAAGCAAGCATATTTGAGAATTAAATACCTCCCCTTTAAGGTAAATTTTGAACAGATAAAAAATGTATTTGCAATTAATCTCGATTAACTATGGATAATCATGCGATTAATAGCGCGATTAAATATTTTAATTGACCGACAGCCCTAATCACAGCCAAGTCATTAAGCTCAACTGTGTCCACGATAGCTAAAATGTTGCGGCGAATTTAGGCTTAAAGTTCCGGGAGGCAATTCAAAAAGCTGCCCATTATAACACGCAGCTCACAAAGCAATGGCAAAAGTGCGAGATGTGTATAAACATGCTACGAACATATTTGGAGGAGTGAGACCGAACGCACCTTTGGGCATCTTCTGGAGCAGGTCGAAGATGGGACTGGTCCTGATGAGGTCCCTGGCCTTGAAGAAGTGCATGGCGGGAGGAAAGTCTGCTCTCGCCATCTCCTCCTGCTTCATCTTGAACAGAAGAGCGTCCAGCCGCTGCTCAGCATCAGTCAACACCACCTGCCCACCCGTCTGCATAGAGGCCTCCAGCTGTATGAGGGCCTCTCTCTGCCCGGGGTCTGGCATGGACAGGCCACCACCGGTCAGGTAGCACAAGAGGAGGCAGGCCACGGCCGCGTGGGGGCGCTGTAGAGAGCCTGCCATGTGTCGGAGAGTGTGTGGAGCTGTGAGAGAGTAGACATAAAACAGGGTTAAGAGAAGTCAGGGATGCTTGTTTCGAGAACCGAGAACAGTTGTTTTTAGACAAGCTGAGGTAAAAATAAACTTCAACCCCTAACATCATCAAAAATGACCAGATGTTTGTTTCCACCACCGTTTTACACACTAATACTAACGTTACCGAGTCAAAAGAGAAGCAATGATAACGTAAAGTAACATCTTCAAGTGTATGACGTTAGACAATTTAAAGGGGAAAAGGAACTAACAATAGTAAGCTGGGTTAACGTTACTGTGTTAATTTGATAAGGAGCAACTTTGTTTTGTTTTGTTTTTAATAGGCTGAACAAACATAAGACACAAGAAGCCCGGTTACCGGTACATTACCTTACTTTAATCCTAGCAGTGAACAGTCTTATGAATGTAAAACTACTGTATCCTAACGGAACGTCGGTAACGTTGGTAACGTCGGTAACGTTAGCTTAGCTGGTGGCTCGACGGCGGAAGACGGTTTTGTAAACAGTCCAGTCGAGAGTCACTTTAGAGGACCGAGGCGAAACCTGCTCGACGGTCTCAGCTGGAAATACGTGTATGCTTTTGTGAAATAGCTTACTTTATTACAGCGGTGTCACCAAAATAAACAAGCTGGCAAATAAACACTGCTAGAGCTAATTTGGGGGGTTTGTTTTGGTTCTCTGTGTTTCGCCTGTCAGACACAAGCAAACCTTTTTCTCAGGGTGCATCTAAGTCCCGCCCCCGTCCCTCTGTGATTGGCTGAAATTCAACTTTGGTAATCGTTTCATTGGAGTGTGGATGTATAAATAATAAGCGACCCCGATGCACTGTGGGCACATTACTGGTTTATGAGTTGTGTTTGTTTTTTTTGGCAGACACTTTGCATCACAATTATGCTTTTATTATATAAAACAAACTGTGAAAATACTGCGCTTTGGTAGTAATTAAAAAAAAAAAAAAATGCAAATGGAAAATACATAATATTTTTGGTTGCATGGCAATAATATATTTGTCAAACTATTGCTAATTAAAGCAGCGGTGGAGCATATGATACAAATATGATTACAAAAAAATAAAGGTATTATTATTAACATATTAATGTCTTATTGATACTTCTAAAGATATAATCAGTATTGATAACCTTATTCCTAATAAAGTCTGCAATGGCACTAGGAGAGCATTAAAACTTGTGATTTTAAGTACACAGGTCAAGTTAGCAACATTTCATTTTTATTTACCAGTTGTTTAACTT
Organism: Sebastolobus alascanus; assembly: GCA_916701645.2. Classification (NCBI taxonomy): domain Eukaryota; kingdom Metazoa; phylum Chordata; class Actinopteri; order Perciformes; family Sebastidae; genus Sebastolobus; species Sebastolobus alascanus. The sequence continues at coordinate 5,079,139 of CAKAOJ020000022.1, read as the reverse complement.
GAATAATGTAAATATTTTTAAGCATTAGCAGTGAGTCTACCTCTGTTGATGCTAGGAGATGTTGATCTGTGTATTTAAAATCACGAGTGTTTGCTGCCCTCTGGTGGTGACAGTGAAGAACTGCTAAATTAGTCAAAGTAGCGTCAGTGCAGACATTATAGCATACTTACACTTTCGGTAAATCATTTCAAAATAAAACTATAAACGTACACAGAGGTATATTCACTTGTGGTTACCGTGGCAGGGTAGTGTATAGTCATGGCAATGATTGGCCATAAGCAATAATTACGTGAAAAATACATGATATTTAGTGTAATTATTTAATGTTATACTGAGTATTTTTTAGGGATTATTTTGTACACATAAAGGAAAAGAAGCACAACATCCCAATAGTGTTTTCCTTTATATTTCTCATATTGTTTTGTCAAGAAGATGGAAGGGATTAACAATAAATCCCTGCTGTTATATCTAAGGTAAAAGGTAAAACAAAATGCTCGCCAGTTGTACAAATCATAGAGATGATCTATATTTAAAATCAGGAGTGTTTAGGAGATACCAAGCACCGCCCACCAGCCGGAGCAAATTTTCTCATTTTACAGCTGAACAGTACTCTACAAGATGTTTCAGAAAACACTGGAGGTGAGAAATAGGCATTACAGTAACAGAATATTGATTCATATTTGATCAGCGCTGCCTAGTTGAGTTTGCCAGTGATTGACAGCTGCCTCCGTTGAATGAACAGCCAATAGGATCGCTCTCTCTCTGAAATGACCTGTGATTGGCGAAAGTCTCTGGTCACGGGCTGGATTTTCTAAAGCCTGAAAACAGAGCCACGAGGAGGTGCAGAAGTCTAGTTTTCTCTCAGAACACTTGAATTACAATATGCTGAAAGGTTATTATGGAACTTTTGCCCAATGATGCCAAAAACATTCTTCCCACTGCAGGTTTAAGCATGTTTATATTTGAGACATGCACAAATATTAAGCAAAAAAGCTAGATAAAGCATGATCCATAAGATGTAAAACAAAATACATCTCTCCATCCAGTCACAGTGATGAAAATACACATTTAGTTTTTTTCCAAATTAAACAGAGATTCATATGATGGAAGGAATGACCACTTAAAAAGCCAGATACATAATACTTGACAAAGACTCAATTGCAGACATTTGTCAAGCATTTTGAAAGTTGTTGTTGAGGAGTTGTATTGGAAATGGCATCTCCTGATAAACATCTCCTGATAAACATCTCCTTAAAACGTTTCTCTTAGTTTTGATTTTGTTTTACTGAAATCATTCTAATACCTTTATAAAATACAAACATATTTTTTTCAGGGACGGAACAATAAAGTCTCATACTTATTTCCATCTTTCATCATCTTTCCACTGATATGTAATATTTTTTACTACAGAAGTTTTTCTATTAAGTTGTTTGTTTGCTGTTGTACATTGTCTTGTTTTTCCACTTTCAGAATGTAGTTATACATCCTGCTCACCAAGTATCTTATTACATGCCTCATTTGAACATTTTTCCACTGCCAAGTTTGTCTTCATTAGGCCTGAACAAAATAATTTACATGTTTGCTTACAAGGAGCCCCTTGAAGGAAGCCTTGGGGAGCCATGCTGCTTCCTCTTGACGTCACATCACGTCTCCTGCAGACACGAGAAGGATCAAACAAAGCAGCATACAATCTGTGGAGGGTGTTCGTCAAGAGGATAAGCACTAATTGAAGGCGATGGCGTGATGCGCTCCAATAGATTAATGCATTGTCTTGCATTGGCCCTCTTGTTTTGTCTGTTTGCATTTCATTACTTTTGGCCTCTCAGTTTCTTTAACGGATTATAGATACATGCCCCGTTACTATGGAACGGCACGGCCTTGTTTTGTCTATTTTTTTCACAGCAGTGTTAAATTAAGAACAAAAATACCACTGATCTGCTGTTATTGTGATGTGACTAGTAATGAAAAGTTTATTTTTTTCCTCTAAACATATGATTTTTTTTTTTTAAAAATGGACAATGATTAAACTGACTCTTGTTCGAGAAAAGTGATTTATTTCTAAGAAATGTACAGTATAGAAAATATTCCGTTCCATTTCCAAAATAATCTATGTCAGTCAGATAAGAACTTGTAAACGTCACTTAAAAATTAAAACGCACAGGTCTTTTTTTTTTTTTCAATGCCACCATGCTACTGAGGTAAAAGACGACTGCTTAAAAACAACATCAAGAAGAAAAAAAACACACCACATTTATATTAAAACAAGTCCAAAAAATGTACAAAAGTTCTTAAAAGAGAAAATAAATATGATTCACATTTAATCACGTCTAAAATGGTTTTTCACTAGTGCAGAGAGAGATGACAGCAGAGTAAAAGTGAGGGATGAATGCACACTTCCGATCGTCTGGCGCCGATTCTACGCACCAGAAACACGCACACACACACACGCACACACACACACACACGCACACACATCTGTACAGCATAAGACGGTATCACAACCTCAGACCTTTAAAATCAACACTGTCCTTCATACATTAGACAGCACAAGTGAACACGCTACCTGCAAAGTGGCCCTATTAGGCCCACTAAATATTGAGACAATTCCCTATTTTAACAAAATAGCAAATCTTGTGTGACACATTTAAAAAAAATTGTCTCACAGCTTCTAGCACTTTCCTATTCCATCATCCTCCCTCAAATGAATTTCTTACAATGCCTTGGGTACCTATTACTAAGGAACATAGTAAACCCCTTAATGCCGCCAAACTCTATGCAGTCTATTACAGACCCTAGACTGAAACACTGCCTACTTTGTCTAGTTTCAACAACCTTTAGGCAGGAAGGCATGCAATCTGTACAACTAGAGACCCATTTACAGAGTACCATTTTAGACATGCGATGTAATATTGTCCACCATACTCCATTTAAAAAAACTGAGAATGAAAGTGCCGTCCCGTTAAAAAGATAGTGTACACTTTCAAAGCTTATTTAACAGAACGACTGTCGATGTCAGTCGGCCCCATAATTTGACACGGCGACCTGTGACCAAGACGGTCATGTGCTGTAAGGCCATTTCATTGACAGTTTTTTTAAAAACCCACAAACTAAACATGGTGCTAAAAACGTCAGCTGGTCACAAAATGTCGACCCACGGACGTCTGGCAGAGCAGGAGAGGAAGTGGAGGGACTCAGTAGACGCCATTGACTGGCTAGATGAGGTAGATTCATTTGCTGCCATCACTAAAACTGCACAAGTGGGGTTCACAGGTGCAACATGGATGTGATAAGGGAGAAGGGTGCAGGACAAAAACCTCCACAGTCCACATCAGTCACGATAAAATACATTGGTTGCTCTTAAAAATGTGTCCGAAGAAAGCCCAAATTAATTGTGAGAACAAACGGTATTATATCAGATCAACAGGAATGTAGAATAACTCAAATTGGATCCTTCTCACTTCAAATCAGCTTTGATGAAAATTAAAAAACGACAGGGTTTCAAATAGGTTGGCAGTGTGATGAGCCAAACGTTGTTAAGGAATAATGAATACAGACCCTTAAAAGTGAAGTTCTTCACACGAGGTGGTTTGATTTGCCACGGTTGCAGTCTCGTTTTCCTTCTTCTCCTTCAAATAATGCAGAAAAATACCCGTATATAGAAACTTTACACCCTGAGCATACGTTTATAGTAGTGACATGGGGAAGAGGAAGCACTCGAAGAAGCAACCATGCAAAGGGCAGGGCCGTGAATGAACAAAGAAAGTACACACTTTTAAGTGGAATGCAACAAATGTCACAATAAAAAAAAAAACAGCAGGATTTGATGTGTTTGTTCTGCGTATGTGCATTTACCAGCTAGCAGGATATGTCATTTTAGAAGTTCCCTAATCTGGAACAAGAGATACATTTTCATACATATATGTGTTTGACTAAAAAATAAGACTAATCCAAGGCCACTCAATTCCAGGATGTCTAGACTAAACGAAATCCATAGTGCATAACAGAGAGTTAGGTAAAGTCTGATACAAATTGCGCCATCTTTGCCGGTCCCTCCCTGCTAATTAGACATTCTTGACAATGAAGGCAGCTTTTGAAAGATGCATATACTGCGTGTTTACTCCAGAACTAGAGAGAAAACACTGTTAGAATTGGGGTGGAAACGGACAGTAACTGGGCCTTTTACAGGACGGTTTATGCTTCGGACAAGTGATCGGCGTTTGTGTCCTTTCACGTGCAGCTAATTTGCTGTACACACCTTATTGTCTACACATTCACTCGTACATTCACAAAGGAGATCAAGGCAACTGCAAAGGGGCCTGTGAGTTGACTGGGCTTAGGGTGACAGTCTCGTAGTACCTCCTTTTCTACACCTGAGTTTAAAAGATAGGGGGTTGGAACAGAAAAATAGCAGTAAAAACAACAGTCCCTCTCGCCTTCATCACAGTTCGGTCAGTAGATTAACAGCTCCATCAAGCACTACAGCCAGGACAGGCAGGCTGTGTTCAGTGTCCTTTAATCCATTCATATTTCCATTGCTCAAAGAGGAGAGGGCTGTCCAGTGTTCTTGGGAGGCAGGGTCCTATTTGTTGGGCAGGTTGGCCTAGTGGTTAAAAAAAAGGCTGCCCTTCTGCTGGAGGACTCGAGTCCAGGGCTCAATAGCATTTCACATTATTATCATCTCAGTAATACCAGCTGCCTAGTTGGATCTTCAAGTTCAGCAGTGGGCAAAACAGAGCCAAAAGTTCTCGTCCAGTGTAAGAAAATCAGTAAGAGATGTATGCGGAGCAAGGTGTCCCATCTACAGTCTCTGTCAGCTCAGTCGGCATGCCAACGTGTTCTTTCTTTTTGGCTCACTGCTTTGTCCAGATGTTCTTTGATAATAACATGCCTGAAAGGAGACGAAGAACAATTAGTTTAACATCTCAAACGTGAGCACGTTTAGGACTGACACACAACACGAACATAGCGTCGACAGCGTCGTCATAGCATTTCTGTGTTTTGGTCCCTTCGGAAATGTATGAAGGCCTTTTGGCAGCATGTTCATGTTCTTAGGAATAGATACCTCAGGCACTGTAAAGAAATGTTTAAGGGAGGATGATAAAAATAGGAAATTGCTAGAAACTTTGAGACAAAGTTTTAACATATAGTGTAAAGTTATTTTTACTCACTCCGATATGGTACTTGTCACACTCCTTGTTTACTGCTAGGGCCGCCTGGAGCAGCCATCATCTGTTGCCTGTGACCACGAAAAAAAGAAAAAGAAAAAAAGAATGTTGTTAACATCAATAGGTTGAAGAAGAAACTTGTGGGCCAAATAAAATGATAAAAAAAAAATACAACCAATCACATGATGCAAGTCACATGTGCATTAGGTGGTGGCGATGAACCAGGCAGTGCATAAAGTTTGACCCGTGTGGCTAGCTAAACTAGCTAAAGTTTTTAAAACACATTCAAATTGGATTCTGTTTGGAGGTTACTGCAAGCATAACTTCCACTACAATGTCCTGAGCTCCTTCACATTCAAAGAAACAAATACTAGTTGTGAATTATTATTAATTGGATTGATATTTTGACAGTGAAACAGACAAAAGTAAGTTTATAAAAAAGTGTATAGCTCAGTAGAAAAATGCTGACTCACAAGAGACTACAGATACAGAGATAATAATAATATAAAAAACTACACAATCATACACATAATCATTTTTTACCCTGGGTGTAGGAAGTGTTCTGGTGGCAGGCCTCTCTGCTGAATCATCATGCCCTGGAAGTGCCCCGCGGGCCGGGGATGTCCGTACATGGCCATGCGTGTCTGACCCGGCGAGTAAGGCAGCTGCTGGGGCCGCTGCAGAGCCTCCATCAGGTGTGGGTGAGGTCTTTGGGCGGCGTAGCGTCCTGGATCTGCGTACGGCTGGCCGGGGTAAGGGGCTCTGTTGCCGTTTCCGTGAGCCTGAAACATCATGTGGGGCGGAGGGACGCCGCCTCGCTGCATGCCGGGGTGGACGGCACGAGGGTCGTACATGAAGCCGGACACCATGTGTGCAGCGGGGGCGGGAGGGTGCTGTTGAGGTGGCTGGGCGCTACGGCGGCGGGTAGCGGCGTTGTGGCTGTCGAGGTCCAGGATTTCTTTAGGGCTCTCGGGTCGCTCCGAGCTCTCCGCTTGAGCCTGCTTTGCTGGGCTGCCACCGCCGCATCCGCTGGCCTGCTCCCTGCTTTCACACTTCCTCTCCTCCGGGCCTCCAGGGTGTGGCGGCCCAACTTCAGGCACGGGGCCGGGAGACACCAAACTAGCACCGCTGGAGCCCTCAGAGCCCAGCGGTGACACGCTGCTCTCTTTCAACTGACCGTTGCCTCTGGCACTAGCCGCGGGTAGGTAGGCACTGGGCGGCATCGTTTGGCGAGGCTGATAATGAGGCCGATGCCACTCTTCCAGAGGATAACTCCCTCTACTGTTGGCCTGGTTATGGGCCTGAGCTTGGGGGTGGGGTTGCGGGAAGTAGTGTTGCTGCTGGTACTGATGAGGTGGGTACATGTTGGGGTGGGCCTGAGGATGCTGCTGGCCTGGCGTGTGGTAGGAGTAGGCAGTCCCTCCCTGCTGGTGGTGGTAGGCGGGGTGCTGGGCAGGATTGTGGAGCGGGTTAATGGCCTGGTTGTGATAAGGGTGGTGAGCAGAGGGAGGCATGGGCCTGGTCATGTTCGTCTGGCTGTAGTGTGGATGCGGATGGTTCCCCATGCCGTATGGACCCATGGCTCCATTTGCCTGGCCTTGGGAGTGAGGAGGCATGGCCTGAATGTGAGGAGGTGCTGGGCCTCTCTGAGCCAGCATACCTGGGTTACTACCCACCAGCTGGGTTTGATGCTGATTGGGGCTAAAAGCCTGGTGTTTATAAATACCATTTGGAGGCCCGGCTTTCACCATGTGCTGCGGAGGAACGGCGGTGCCGTCCGCGTCCGGTCTACTTGTAGGCTCACTGGGTCTTTGATCTCCGTGGTCTGCCGGGCTAGGCTGGGAAGGTAATAGTGGGGCAGGATGACTGGGTGGCAAAAAGGTGAGAGGAGCCGGCTGAGGGGGACCAGGCTGGGCTCCTTGCGCGGCACTCTGTGGCATCCCGTGCATGGGGCTGCTCTGAGTGGGACGTTGCGGGGAGATGTTTCCGGGGACGTGATGAGGGGGCAGCAGAGAATTGTGGTGCTGTGCGCTCTGGGTCATCTGCTGGGGGGAGCTCTGAGGGTGGCACTGGGGAGGTGTGCTCTGGGCTGCCTGAGGTTGCTGCTGTTTTTGGACGTTCGGCTGTTCGCTTTGCTGATGTGCGTTCTGCACGTGTGACAAGTTGCTCTCTGACATTTGCTGATTCTGAGATGCTGCGACGTGCAGCGGCGGCGGTACGTTCTGGTGAAGGAGTGCGGGGCTCTGAGCTTTTTGCTGTGGACTGCTCTGTGCGGGATCAGTGGAGCTGTTGTTACTCGGGTTGAGATGGGGTGAAACAGTAGTGGCGCCGGTGTGTTGAATGGGACAGCGGCTGGCAGATTGTCTCTGGCCGTCCACCTCCTGCTTGTGGCTCTCTGTTGAACTCTGCGGGAGCCCCGGTCCAGACGGATTCTCCTGTGATCTGCCCGAGTTAGAGGCTGGGGAGCTCTGCATTCCCTCTGCTGGCCCAGCGTGGTGATCTGCGGGGCTACGGATGGACGGGTGCTCTTGGGTAATTGGAACGCTGATTTGGTGTGATGAAGCTCCGTCGGCAATGTTGCTGGCAGCCATTTTGTTCTCTGATGTTGCGTCTGTTAACATACAGAAAAATGAAAGGAAAGTTAGCATTAAAAGAACAACAGAAGGGAGGTTAGCACTGAACACTGATCAGCTATTATTATAAGAAAGGATTGTAGGTCAATACCATTGCATTACGCCGTGTACTGTGTCAAAGAATATAAAAACAAAAGATCAAATAGACATGGTGTGTGTCACTTTATACTATCTATCCAAACCAATGAAATGAACAATACAAAACCAGCAAATTATAAATGTACCCATGTTCAATTCCTTCAAAGTGAGAATGCAAACACACTGTAAGCTTGCTTGTGAAGCTAAACTGACGTCATGCCACCTCTTTAGTTCCCTCAAAGCAAGACCAGCAAGAAATTTCACGAAACTAATGAATATTCAATTTGCCACTTACTGTGAAAAATAATTAAAATCAAATTGCAAAAAGCACACAGAGGAAGGGCAAGGATGGGGGGCTGTGCTGATTAACAAATTGAGACACCGCAGTCTAGAAGGAACCCTTGTGTGGAAAGGTTAGACTGTGCTTGGGCTCCTTCATGCAGAATATAGACGGCTGGTGAAATACTGAGAGAGAAGGTCAGGTCTACCTTTGGGCTGCATGTCTGTCTGTTGGGAGGGCTGGCTGTCTGGCCCATTGTCTCTAGCAGGACGCAGCAGCTGAACCTCAGGGGCAGGGGGAGGCTGTTGAGAGGGGTGAGCTGGGATGCTGCCAATTCCTGATGGGGGCCCAGGCTGCTGAAAGTTGCCCATGTGCTGATGAGGGGCACCAGCAGGGGGTCCAGAAGAGGCTGACAGCTGCTGCAGGGCCAGCATCTCTGGGCTTTCCAGCATGGAAGCCGAGCGTGTCCTGCCAGAGGAGTCTGGGTGGGGAACAGGGGGGCGTGAGGACATGGGCCCCGGGGAGCTGACCGCTGCAGACATTTGATACTGGGCGTTGGGAGGAGGGTGGGGGTATCCAGCGGCTTCCGGCCACGGTTTATGCCCCACCGGAGGGGGGACTCCACCATAACTAAAGTTGCGCTGGGTCACCATGTTGGGATCTTGCATGCGCATCCCGTTGGGTCTCTCCTGGTGATTCATACCAGTCCACATGTTGGATAGGCCCATACCAGAGGGCCTCAAGCCTGGGTAATTGTGCTGAGGTTGTCCCTCTGGCCCTGGGAATCTGTTGCCCATGGGGTGCATGGTGTGGCCCTCTGGACGGTGGTGGTGGGACGGATACATGCTGGCTTCGGGAGGAGGGCCAGGCTGGAGGCCCACGGGACGGGGGCCCAGAGACGGGCCATGAGTCGGACCCATGTAAGGGTGCTGCTGCTGGTGTGAGGGTTGCTGCTGGTTTGGGTCTGCCACCATTGGATACCTAGGACCCATGTGATGTCCTTCAACCATGCGATGCTAGGAAAAAAAGAAATCGAGTTAGTGGTTTTGATCAGTATAACTGCACATCAGTCTGTTTTACCAGCATCAAGTAGACCACATACAGGATAAGGTGCTTCTTCAGTTAAAAACTTTTTCTTATGATTAAGTTTAGAAAGGTGTAATTGGGTCTGTATACCTGCATGTTAAAGTTGTGGGGTAAGCGGTTCAGACTGGGCTCTCCATGCCTGGGAATGTGAGCTGGGTAAGAGAAGCGGGGATCCATGGCCATTCTTTGACCATACATGTGTGGCCCATGAGGACCAGGGGGGCCGGGTGGACGACGGAGCTGGTGAGATAATAGAAAGAATTCACTATTGAAGTTTTCCTACTACGTTTCAGACAGAAATCAAGAGAAGAACAACCAAAAGTTTGAGGTGTTCATATAACTAGTCGAAATAATTGTGTAGGATAGGTGACATATTAGGTGCAGGAACTTCAAAAAACAAGCAAAGTTATCCTGTAGATACCTGTTGCCCTGGGTGGTACATGACCCTCATGTCTCCTTCATGAATGTGCTGCTGGCCTGGAGGCAGGCTGTGGGGGTGGGGGGGGCCGTTGGCCCAGTGAAGGGGAAGAGGTGGTCGTGTTGGTTTACCGTCCTCTTCCTCTGACAGTGCGCTGCCCTTGCCCCCTTGGGAGTTCCGCTTACGTTGGACTTGCTCGGTGGCTCTGATCAGACTTTCGGGTCCCAGATGTTTACTGCTGCCACGATTGCGCTTCTTGTCCTTGCGCTCTTTGTCTTCGCTGTTGATGTGGAATTCCTCGTCTGTGTCGCCATCCTCTGATGGGAAGTGTTTTAATAAGGCCCGGCTAAAACACCGTTCTAGAGACTCCGCCATGATGGTGTACTCTGGGGAAAGACATAAACATTAGCTATGCTTAAAGCTTCAGTAGGGAGACATTTTTTTGGCATCATTGGGCAAACATTTCGTAATAACCTTTCAGAATATTGTGATTCAAGTTTTCTCAGAGATAACTAGACTTCTGCACCTCCTCATGGCTCTGTTTTCAGACTTTAGAAAATCTAGACCGCGCCGGAAGACTTTGACCAATCACAGGTCATTTCAGAGAGAGAGCGTTCCTATTGGCTGTGCTCTGGCTGGTGGGAGGTTCTTGGTATTTCCTCGACAGATCTCAACACGGCTGCCGGGTCACAATCTCTCATTTTACAGCTAAAAAGTACACTACAAAATGTTTCTGAAAACATCCGAGTTGAGAAAAAGGCATTACAGAAACAGAATATGGATTCATATTTGATCAGCGCCGCCTAGTTTTACCGTTTGGTCGGAGTTCACGAGTGATTGACTCGTGGCTCTCATAGACGGCAGCTGAACAGCAGAGGCCTGTACTACGAAGCGAGTTCAACATACCCAGGGTATGTTCTCGTTATCTGGCTTAACCAACCCTAACAAACGAGATCCCGCTAAGCGGTCCTACGACGGTGGTTATCAACTCAGTAAGTCAACCCAGGGTTTCCCAATCTTGTTATGAGCGCGTGCACACAAAAGGGGTGGTGTTTGCAGCATCTGACCAATCACAAATATGGACAAGTCCACTGTCAGCAGACAGACAGACAGAGCGGCACATATTACAAAGGAAGAGTAAACTATATTAGACAAATACGAAGAAGTTAAACACTTAATCCAGAGTAAAAGTAACACAGTTGAAGCTGCCAAATGCAGGAAGGACAGCTGGCAGAAGAAAAAACTCCCGATGTGTGAATGCGTAAATTAACAGACTTATTAGAACACTCAAAAGTCGGATAAAGCCGTCTAGTTTTAAATAGCTATAGGAAATTATATGTACAGATGGAGGGGTTACACCTCATTATGCCCATTATTTTACATGAGGCGTGTATGACTATTTAAACCTTATGTCAGGTGCGTTCCCCGTTTCCTGCGGTGTGAAACGGATTCAAGACCAAGTAAAAAAATAAATATAAAAATATAATTCAAAGCGGTAAACACCCGCAGCATAAATCCAGCTGTCCTTCCTGCATTTGTCAGTTTAAACTGTGTTGTTTTTAGCCTGGATTATGACTTAAACTTCTTCGTATTTGTGTAATATTACCATACGATCAGCGCACTGAGCTCTGATTGGTCAGTAGGCGGTGCTTTTATACGAGTTGATCTCTTATCTGGAACATAACCTGCTCCGGAGCAGGTTAGCCGTTCAGCGTAAGTTACCATGGTGATCTACCCCGGTAAGAAGTGATCCACCTTCGTAGGACGGAAAACCCAGGGTTAACCCTGAAGTTACCTCGATAACGCCAAATCCTGCTTCGTAGTACAGGCCTCAGGACTACTGCACTACTGTCAGGATATAGCGACCGTTTTATCAACAGAACTTTTTTTTAATCAGATTTGCTCCGATCTCGCCTACTGCTGCTTTAAATGATAAAAGTTCAGCACCCCTATTAACACAGCCACACACATGAAAACACATACCTGTAGCACATCCACTCATGTACACTCAAATGACACACTCCCACAAACAACGCCTCACTCCATCTCTCAGTCATTCCCTGACACTCATGTCCCCATAGATACACACTCGCTCCTCTGTTTTCAGCCCAGCGCTGGCCGACTGACCAGGTCAGAGGGCGTAGGCTGACCCCTGCTCCTCCAGTCCCTTCCTCCTCCTCCTGCTCCACGCAGGGCCCCCTTACCACTCTCCTCCCCCTGTCCCCGGGGAGAGTATTCAGTTGGATGGATGGCTCCAGACAGGGGGCTTAGGGGCTGGAATGTTTCTCTGGCACTGCAGGGCCCAGATCCCCCTGAGCACTGGAGCACAGCTCAATCACTCCTCATTAATCACTGTCAGGGCTGCCCTGGCCCTGGCCCCAACGCAGCACTAAGTCCGGCCCCCTTTCTTTTGCTCTCTCTCCCACCGTCACCCCCTGACTCTCACCCCCAAAAATTCATATATCCACGTCTTTCTCACAACACACACCGACTGAAATGGATTCTGACGCCGCGGTCTTTCTACTGACGCCAAATTCTTAACGGAGGAAGCAGGACTTTTGTGTTTGTGTTCATTTACCACTGTCTTCTCCATTGTACTCAATGCAGTTCTCAAACATGAGCTTCACGTCGGCAACAAACTCCTCCTTAGCAACGTACTCCCCGTCATTGAGCTTCTTTTCAATGGTGGACAGGTCCATGGGAGTCTGAGGGGATTGGAAGAACAATCAAGTTAAAACAAAAGCATCAAGCGATATCACAATATTTGTGGTTGAACATGTTTGTTGGGATCTGAACACCCACAAACACAACATCACTAACTACTGCTACATGCCAGCTATCATTGTCTTGTATTTAATACCTGGATGATCTCGTGGTAATTGGGGGCATATGAGTCATCCACAGGCTCCAAGAAAGGCCAAGCATCTTTATGGGCTTTCAAGACCTCCAGCACTGTAGAAGAGAGATCAGATCAGGTCAGGTCAGACATTAGAACAAATATTAATGCAGATTGAGATAAAAAGCAACAGCCTTGAGTAACTGATCAGCAAGCATACCTTTGTATAGATCAGTGTAGTCGTCATCAATTTCATAGCTGAAATGTCAAAACATACGACATGTTACGAATAATCGACCTCGACTCTGAGTAGAAAGTGGAATTCTGGAGTCAAATGCACAAAGCCTCTTACAATGCTTTATTCCTGCGCGTTCTGTGGACGGGAGAAGAAGGCTCCAGATTCAAGAGTTCAGGTGGCAGGTCTTTTCCTTGAGACAGTAACCAGGCCCTTTCCTCGCGCATCTTCCTCCTCTTTGCTCGCTCTGAGAGAGAAGGACGAACACAGGGGGGGGCGATTAGAGGCACAAACAATTAAAAAAACAAACAAAAAAACACCAGTCTCAGGAGGATGCAGGGAAACAACAATGTTTTAATTGCCTTTTCAGGCTCTTGAGTTACAGTTCAAATTGCACTCGCTGTCCGTCGAGGCTGTCGGGGGAGTCGGGGGAGTCAATGAATAGCAGGCCTTTGCCACAAGAGACAGCAGTAGCTCAGATGAGAGCGATTCGTCAGCCATCTTTTCTCAGGCCCAGTTGATCAAAAGAGCAGAACAGAGAAGAGCGAGTGCATATGTATCCCTGCTTTATCTTTTAACATGAGAGGCCGGCCGCCCCCCCCCCCCCACCCGCCGTGTGAATTAAAGAGGTTTGAGGGAGGATTCCACATATGCAATCCACACAGAGAGCTGGCCGGGTCCTGCTGTTCATCTATAATACATTAATGAGGCTCCTCCACTGAAGCACAATCAGCAGTTCATTAACCCTTGACAGATGACATCAGAGAGGGGGAGAAAAAGAGAAGTGATCCTGTGATTAAAGGCCCTGAGCATTCCCTCTCACAGTCTCTGTGTACTATACATAAATCACACGGCTTCCAGCGCCGCTACGCTACTGCAGATTTTTAAGCCGTTACGAGCCGAACCGCAGCGATGGAGATGTGAAAGTCTGTGTGTGGGGTGCCCTTCACGATCCATCCTGCCCTTGATCCCGGAGTTGTAAGAAGAGTGCGAAAGCCCCCCTACCTGCTGCTGACAGGTTCCTGATGAAAGAATGTGAAATTATTGATGCTCCTTTGATATTTGACTTTTGGCACGGAGATTCATTTCTATTTTTTTTTTTTTTTGTTACGTATGTTGGCTTGCCTCAGCACCTCAGGGATATTATTCAGATCTGAAAGTATAAGGATACTTTTTGCACAAACAGAAGTCGTACATCTTTCCATTTGTGTTCCGTCAATCTTACCCTCCGCAGCTTTGATCTTCTCCATCTTTTCTCTCTGTTGTTCTTCCTGCTGATGCCTTTCCTCTTCTCGTCGCTGCTCGGCCAGCAGGACCTGCCTGTCCAGCTCTTCGTCTTTCTTCTTCTCCTCTTCTGCTTTGGCCTTCAGATTGTCCTGAATACATACACACAGATACACCCATTAGTCTACTGTGGACTCATGGAAAGACAGCTTCTAATAAGTATGTATAAGCTGAAAGTTAGATGTCTTTAACTTAGGGCTGTCAAAGTTAACATAATAATAACGCGTTAACGCAAATTCGTTTTAACGCCACTAATGTCTTTAACGCATTGACGCCACTTGCGATTTTTAGGTTGTAGCGGGCTCAGTTTTAAAGCTAGAGTGAAGATACAGGCATCATATGAAACTAGAAAACCTAAGGAATCCAGTTTGCTTGAGTTTCCCCTGTTATAATTTCATCATATTTTTTATGCTAAATGCAGTACCTGTGAGAGTTTCTGGACAATATTGTCAGTGTTTTCTGTTGTTAATTGATTTACCATAACAAATATATACATACATTTGCATAAAGCAAGCATATTTGCCCACTCCCATGCTGATAAGACTATTAAATATATGAAGAATCTCCCTTTAAGGTTAATTTTGAATAGGTAAAAAAATGTGTGATTAATGTGCGATTATTCGCGATTAACTCTGGACACTCATAGGGATTAATCATGATTCAATATTTTAAATCGATTGACAGCCCTTCTTTAACTATATCAATATTGTGTATACAACATCAGGAATAACGTACAGAAGCAACCTAGACAACTGGTACAACCAAAAACCCCAACATACTGCTGAAGTGCACAACATTGTGTGGAAAGTATTGTTAATAGGGCTGTCAATTATTTTTTCATTTTCATTCTCATAAAGTGGGCATGTCTGTAAAGGGGAGACTCGTGGGTACCCATAGAACCCATTTTCATTCACATATCTTAAGGTCAGAGGTCAAGGCACCCCTTTGAAAATGGCCATGCCAGTTTTTCCTTACAAAAATTTTGTTTGCAGCGTTATTTAGCCTCCTTCCAAGCTAGTATGACCTGATTGGAACCAATGGATTCCTTAGGTTTTCATATGATACCATCATCTTCACTGTAGATTTAAAATTGAGTTGCGTTAATGCGTTAAAGAAATTAGTTGCATTAGTGCGAATTTGCGTTAACGCGTTATTGCGCCAACTTCGACAGCCCTAATTGTTAAATAAAAAGGAAATTACTACAGATTTTGTCTGCAAATCGGATAAATGAATGATGTCTCAGTGTCTTTTCAGAAACACAGCTACTGCAGTAGTATACCAGAACTGCAATACTACCAAGAAAACATGTACACAGACAAGCACACACACCTCCTCCTCCTCTTGAGTGATGTGTTTTTCAGAGAACCGTTGTGATATACGAACTGGGGTTGGGTCCAGTAGCTTCTGTTTCAGCTCCCTCTCCTGACAAAAAAAGAAGAAAAAAAAAGAGATGAAGATCAGCTGTGCTCCTTATAGCCGTTAAAAGGCACAATCCAAATGTAAACAAAAGGGTAATCCTGGATTGGAACCTCATGTTGCTCCCAAACCTCTTAATAAACCAAGTAGCAGTAGATGACAACTAACGTTATTTATGTTTTTCTGATAATGACAATTATATTTCCCGTTATGCTCATTTCCAACTTTTTTGTGTGTGTGTATGTAATGCCTGTAATTTATATGGTCAACAAATTACTGATTGAGTCTTCAAGACAGAAAGACAGACAGCCACACACAAGCCAACTGACAGGCCCTGGGGAGTTGTGGAGGAGCAGCGAGTATTGAGAGGTCACTGGCTCTGCTCTCCCCTCCCCCCAAGTCACCCTCTCTCTCTCTCCTGCTGCCTGCATTCCCCCACCTTTCCCTGGGGGCTTGACAAATACACTATGCAGTGATATAACACCAGATCCTGCCACTTTTGAGCACTTCCTTCACTATGCATCTTGAAAATACGGTCCACAATCCACATTTGAATCCACATTAATGACATAACACTGATCCAGATATAGCACACACACACACACACACACACACACACACACTCGGGGAAGGAGAGAAACGCCAGCCAACAGAGAGCTCTAAGCAGATCCCTTGAAAGCCTGTCGGTATCAGGGACTGGCCTCTGCAGCTCATGTCAGAGTTCATCAGGGAAGATGGACTGTGAATAACTGTCAGCCTGAGGCGGCCAACAGCACCGAGAGGTGTCACAGTCAGGCTTCTGGTCATCCATAAAACAATCATGGGAGGCCTAAAAATGCAGTAGCCTGGGTGTGTGTGTGTGTGCAGGTGAGGAGGCAAAAGAGGAAGGAAGACGTGGGTGGGGAAGTGAGAGGCAGAGAGGAGAAAAAAAGACAGATGTTCATGATCTGATCTATTTTGCCCTCCACAACTCTTCTGTCCCCACTCCATCTCTGCCTTGTCTTAGTGTGAAGCACTGGCATATCCCGGGGCTCCACAATTCCTCCCCACATTACCACCAGCACTAAATCCCCCTCCACCCAACACACACAAGACGGAGTGCCTCTGGTGTCGACACTCGGAGAGGTCGAGAGAATCCTGCAGCGCAGCAGAGCTGTCATTCAAGAGGCTCCATCCTGCCTCAAGGTGAGCTCCCGCCTGCTGTCAGTGCCCCATGAAATGGCTGGTGACAGCAGCCTGAGACACGCGGAGGGAAGGATTCAAGAGGCTACACACACTGTGTGTGCTCGTACGCATGCTCACACCCGCATAAAGACAGATATATATTAGTGTCAATTAATGCCAAACGTTTGCTGGTTCCAGCTGCTTTAATGTGGGGAATGGCTGCTTTTTCTCTTTTCCGTATCGTTCGGGATTTCGGACTATTGGTGAAACAAAACCAACAATTTGGAGACATTACTTTGAGGCTCTGGGAAATTCCATCAAATTCCATCGTCATGCAAACTAGAGGCTTTGGGAGGTTTAAAGTACGTATAAATATTACAATGTCTTTGTAGTAATAACACCACTCAGTAACGACAAAAAAAAAAAGATAACTTTGTTTGCACTGCAAGTAAATGTGGCCCAAATTTGATTTTTTTTGCTCTCAAGTGACACAGATTTTGATTTTTTTTAGAGTGGACACAGGAATATGATTTTCTTCCAATCAGATCTGGGCCATTTTCATATGTGGTCCTAAATCCGATATATATCTGATCACCGGCCATGCGACCGCTGTGAGACCGGTCATATCGGAACTCATGTGTGTTTTTCCACGTTATACTTCACTGCACAGGTGCAGATCACTCACCATGCAGTGTCAGAGCGGTGCATTGAAACTACAGAAGAGGAAGAACCTCTCTCTCCACAGTGGCAGTGTGTCAATCAGACACTAATAATATTTGTTAACTGACAAAAAATACTTTTTATATATTACAGAGTTCTTATGTGTCATGTTTCACATGTGTCATGTTATAAAAATGTGTAAACTGCTATTAAGGCAGACAAGCTTTTATCTGGGAAACATCACATTTATTCACTTTACATGGAGCTAACAATGCTTTCATGACTGACTACCGACTTCCACGTTTGTTTTGTCACTTATTGGTACCCTTGTGAATAAATGTGCCTATTTATTACTTTTATACTCGTCTGTTCTCCGATTTTTGTTGTAGCCTTTGTGCCGGGCTGTAACAAATGGGGGCTCGTCCTATCCTTGTTGACCCGGCGCAGTAAGCAGGTGCACCTTGTTTTGTAAATTGACAAGATACATTTGTATACAGACTCTTGGTGCCTTCAAATGGGGTCGTGTTTACCAAGTTCACATGAAAAGACCATATGAACGCCCCCCTCTTGTGGTATTCACAAGTGGAAAGTTTCTGAAAGCTCTGAGTTCACGACTTGTGACGTGTTTGTTGACATTGTCAGAAATGGCGGAGGCCATGCAAGCTCTTTTTTCAGTACATAATAAGTGACTTTATTGTAATTTTAGTTGTATATTGTTTTTCTTCGTAATTTTATGATAGGTCTGAGGAAAATGTTGATATTCTCAACTGCCTCATCTTTTTCCTCTGTCATTACGCCTTTGCATTTACTGCATTATGTTACCCACTTGCTAGCTGTTAGCTCTTAATTGTTAGCCTCTGTGGCTTCTAGATGCCAACAATAACGTTAATATTGCTGTTGCTTAGTGTTCTCACGACTTAACCACTTGAACGCCAAGCATATCGTGTACACGACTTCCCGTGTTGTAAATAGGAGCTCACGAGTTTCATTTGAAGGCACCCTACGTACAGTATCATGGTGAAATGTGATGATGTGATGTACATATAATTAATACGCACTACGTAGGATCTTTTAATGTGATCTCCTGCTGTGTGACATCAGTGAAATTTATTTGCACATAAGACGAACATCAGGGGAATGCTCTCTTCCCTTTAATTGAGACTGTTCTTTGAGCCAAGTAGAATTAATCAGTATTTTCAGAGTATTTCTTTCCACTCTGTGATCAAGCCGGATAGAAACCATGAAAAGTTCTGTTTAACATAAATCTGTCTCCTTGAGTCTAACGCGCTGTAGTGGAATTTCATGCTATCAAAACTTTATGCCGGTTAATTAACACAAGAGCAAACTAACACAAAAAGCCTCCAAGATGTTCCTATACTGACCAGCCCAAACCAAAAACATACTCGGTCTGCCGCTTTCATTACAAAACCACCAAAATGCTTCACTAATATTCTGCATTGAGAAAAGCTACAGAAAGAGAGTCCTTCTGAATGCCATATATACGTATATAATTTGAGTATGAGTAGTACAGCTGAGTGTACAGTCGATGAAGGATAAGAATACATTCATCCACTGACCGATCGGCCAACATCAAACTGCCAGCAGGATTCTTTACTTCACTGCTGATGATGATGGAGAAAGGCTGCGAAGGTTTCTATAGCAGTAAGTGCTGGTTACATATCACGAGAGTGGAAAAAGCCTGACCACCATCTTTATACAAACAGGTAGGATAAAAACAGGGACCTACTTTAGCTTTGACTAGCTGTAGCATCCAATGACTGAAAATAATTCCATTGCGAACCACAGAAATAAGTTGGAAGGAAAGTTGAGTCGGTAGTGTTGTCTTTGACTCATGTTTGCTACGAACAGGGCAAAAAATATCTCTGTAATCTCCCCCTGAGGTACTTAACACACATTCCAAGGAAGATATGATAGACAAATGAGTATGACCCAAGGTATGGCCAAGCCCAATGAAGATCACTACACAACTTGTGCCCTTGTGCTACCAAACTAGCATGAGAGCATAGCTCTCCACAGTCAGGCCTGGGGCAAACTTCATTAACCAAGCTGGTGTGCAGAATTAAGGGCAAGCACAGACCGGCTTTCCTTCACTTCACCTCTCCTGCAGCTGGCCCAGCTAACGTGTCCAGGATCGTGAAATGACACTCCTGAAGGAGGACAGTGATTGCTCAACCTTTCAAGCTTCATTACTCCAGCTCCATTGGGGGCGCCAATGTGAAAAAGTCGTAAAATAAAATTAAAATGAAGTAATAAAAATGGTAGGTAGCAATTTACAATGATTTTTTTCCGTACAACCACTGGAGGGCTTCCAAGTATAAGATTAATTTAAAATGACAATCGTTAAGGTGCTAAATTCGATATCAAGAGCATTAATATAGCATCAAACCACTATTTGCTATGTAAAGATATAGAGGAGTAATGTCTACCTGAGCAGAGAATGAAGTCACTCACCCTCTGTGTGCGTTATAATCCGAGTTTCTCCGTGCTTTGTTGACATCGCCAACTTTGTTGACATCATGCTTTAGTGCACTTCGTGCATGTGAGCGTGCCCCACTGGCTAACTCATGGCCACTGCTCTGCACTGCTCTCACACGGCAGTTACAGCTGATAACGCCGTCCCGACCGACGTTGGCTCTCTGTCCAGACGAGCGTTTTAGGGCCGTTTTAGAATTAATCTCCGTCCATACTACCACGCCTGAAAAAGCATATCAAATGACCATTCAAGTACACTGGGTATGCCTGTGCCAGTGTAAACAGGAAGCAGCGCTGGACACAGGAATTGATGCGCTCGAAAAATAGTTTGCCTCCTGCGCATGTAGGCAGTAGTAGCATTATAAAATGTAGACTTTAACTGCACAACAGCTGCTAGCATAGACAGCAAGGTCAGCGACGCTTGTAACTCGTTACCCATGTTGAAATGAACCACTGGTGGTGGAGGCTGATGACATTTGTTTTCTTCCGGAACAGGTTCATGTGATGGGGCCTGACGAATCAGGGAAGGACACGTCGTGACTGATAAGACCCAATCGAGAAGCGAACGTGGGCGTCTGCGTCATCGTTTTGGTAGGTCTCCGTTTCTGTCCGTCCAGACTAAAACGCAACCCCGGAATTTGAAAACTAAAACGGGGTCAGCAGCTTTACAAACGTCTCAATTTTAGGGGCTCGAAAACGCCGGAGTAGTGTGGACGCTAGGCGAGAATAGGAGGCAAGAATTGAATTTGCGTTTTTAGATGTGAACACTGGCACATCTACCATGGTTGGAATTGCCAGTTATGAGCTGGTATTCATTCATATTGCTCTGGGTAATAGCTGACAAACTGTACCCAGACTCTATCTAAAAGAAGACATTATGTACTGCTGTAATGGGGATTAATAGTAGCCGTGTCGCTTTGGTGTCTGACCTTGTGCTCAATCATGCTGCTGATCTCAGGCAGGAAGTTCTGGCTGATGACACGGTAGAGGTGGCGGTCCTGTGGGGAGGTTTTGTCCTTGATGCTTTCTACCAGACCGACCCATTGTTCCTTTGTATCACACACGAGGGACCAAGCGCCTCGCTTACGGCCTGGTAGAAGCAAAGAAGAGAAACGTTGGCTTATTGATTCCAAGGAAAATGTATAGAGACAAATCAGTGAAACTAGTAGTCAAAACTAAAATAAAGCACAAATACACAGATTCCTCTATGTGGTCAACATGAAAATGAAATTGCTTGTATTCATAAGATCCTTTCACCTGTGCTGGGGCGGACATCTTCCAGCCCATTTTCTGTCTTCACTTCTGTCACTTCACTTTCCACCTCACTGAAAGGTAAAAAGAAACAATGGAGAATAACAGATACAAAACATTCCTACAAAGAACAGAGTGATTAAAACTATTGCAACTTCAGCTATTTTTAATTTAAGAGCAACCGTCACCGGCACTGATTTCTTTAACGCAACTTGTAATTTTTAGGTTGTAGCTCAGTTTTAAAGCTAGAGTGAAGATACTGACATCATATGAAACTAAAAAAAGCTAAGGAATCCATTGGTACCAACCATGTCATACTAGCTTGTCAACAAGGAGGCTAAATAATGCTCCAAACTTAAGCTAAATTTTGTCGAGGAAAAACAGGCATGGCCATTTTCAAAGGGGTCCCTTGACCTCTGACCTCAAGATACATCGATGAAAATGGATTCTATGGGTACCCACGAGTCTCCCCTTTACAGACATGCCCACTTTATGATAATCACATGCAGTTTGGGGCAAGTCATAGTGAAGTCAGCACACTGACACACTGACAGCTGTTGTTGCCTGTTGGCCTTGAGTTTGCCATGTTATGATTTGAGCATATTTTTTTATGCTAAATGCAGTACCTGTGAGGGTTTCTGGACTATATTTGTCATTGTTTAGTGTTGATAATTGATTTCCAATAATAAATATTTACATACATTTGCATAAAGCAAGCATTATTGCCCACTCTTATGTTGATAAGAATATTAAATACTTGACAAATCTCCCTTTAAGGTACATTTTGAACAGATATAAAATGTGTGATTAATTTAATCGTGATTAACTATGGACAATCATGCGATTAATAGCAATTAAGTATTTAATCAATTGACAGCCCTAAAATTTATGTTTCCTTGACTATTAAGGCTTTTTAGACATAAGATTACTCGTGGAGATATATTCTGCAAGTCCTTCCTTAGCCTTTTGCTAACATTTCAGCTTCTTTTCACTTAAAGCCAAATCCAAGCTGTGCAGTATACAGTAGCCCGATGATTTAAAATAAATGTAGGAATACAAAAACGCATGCTGCAATTTATAAGACTGCTCTATATATCCATGATATTTCCCATGATCAACATGTTTTTTTTTTTCCCACAGAGCCAATTGAAATACAAGGGGTCAACATTTGTGGTCAGAATATGGTTGGTATGTGTGAGTATGTGGCCAAGAAATAAACATGTATTACATTTCAGATATAGCAGTTGGCGATAGGTCAGTCAACAACTGACTGAGAGCAAAGTGAATGATAACATAAGTCTTCAGAAACCCCATCGTGTAATTTTCTAGATGGTTCAAACCCTCACTATCATCTATGCACACACAGACCACATGGCAAACGGCCATGGCATCTGCTCTGACGGTTAAATGCAGGTTTTTCTTTTGACATAACCAGTACATCTGTGCAACACATGCCCGACTGCACATGTGAGCGTTTCTCTGCTATACGCTGTTGGCACTGACGACAAACAAAAAAATGTTTTTTCTCACTTTAGCTGAGGGTCTTCCAATTTTATCTTCTTTGGTGGTCTTCCCCTTCTCTTCTTCTCTGGTAATGTCAGCTCAACGGTTTCACTGTTGGCAACATGAAGTGGAAAAGAATTATTTTTCAATTATAGCCTTTTAACCAAGGTAATTAGCAGTGGGAGACCTCTATAATTAACCCTTAACAGGCCTGTAAACAAGGGTCAAACTACTGCTGCAGTTAGACACTTACCAAATGCACTAGTTAACTACGGAAAACATGACCGGTGACATTCATTCTTGGTGTACTGGACAGAGAAAGAAGATACACAATGCCCAATGATATTTACCTGATCTTCTCTGCTTTCCTCTTGACCGGCTCTTCTTTGTACATACGAGTGCCGTAAAAGTACCAGTAGAGGGCTCCGTTTCCATCCTGCCCCAGCGGTTCCACTCTCAGGCTGTCCGCATCCAGTCCCTGATGGAGGTTGGGGGGGTGGGGGTGGGCACATTACATTTCTTAAATCATGTGTAGGACTGTGTTTTTTTTAAAATCATCAGTCATTAGTGATGATGTCATTCAGTCCTTTGAGCCTACAGGGCTGTGAATCATACACAGACATGAAGCACTTTCACACTCTTTCTGAGTGCATTCATAAATTTAATCTGATAAATGATTTCAAAAAATCTTATCTCATGACAGAACTGGAAAATGTATTCGAGGAAAATGATAAACTGAAAGTCGGGATGGAGGTAAAACTGTCAGGTTATTATTAGTCGCACCCTAGTTTATTCCAGGATATATACGTTGAGCTGCTGTTATCTTTGTCAGGTGTAATAAAAAAGTACATTACTTGTAAATTCAGTTAGACCGGAAGCATTCTGTTACAAATGTAGGTGTAGATGTAAATGCAAATCTTACAGCTTCTCTTCGGGCCACAGTAAAAAAAAACTCCAGTGTTGATTAACCCATTAGTGCCCGAAGACTATATTTAGTATGATAAGGAAAAATGCCACAACATTTGTTCCGATTGGTCAAAAGTCTTGAAATTTGGTACGGGCACACTTTGGGCAAGTAGCTAACCGTAGAACTTTGAAGATTTAGATCACATGAAAAAATCACATTTTTATTAATAATCAGAGACAGGATTTTTGAAAAATTAGGAAAAACGCTGACATTGTGTTTAACATTGTGTTTAACATTGTGTTTTCCATATGATTTTTTTTTTTGACTACATATGTGTGCATATCTTTAATATTCAACTTGTTATGAGTTCATAGATACCAAATACTTGACTGCACTCCTTGTAGTTTCTACAGCCATTTTCTTATCATACTATATCTAGTCTTTGGGCACATGGGACTACTGTTTTTTCCTCAAATATAATGGAGTCTATTGAAAAACAGTAGTTCCATGTGCCCAAATACTAGACATAGTATGATATGAAAACTCACTTTTCAGCCAAGGTTTAATCAATTTATTAAAATTTATTCACATTTGTGAAATATTAAAGGAAATTAAAAATGTCAGTTGCGGGCACAAATGGGTTAAAAGAATAAAATGGATGGTGCTTTGAAATTCACCAACCCGTGTGCTCAGGTGCTTTCACCTTGTACAAAAACCATCATGTTTTAAAATCCCCTGATGCATTATATACACACACACAGTATCCATTTAAACTACATCTACTGTTAAAGGTAAAACTAATTAAAGTAGTAGCAGGTGTTTCATGCACTAACCATAAAGTGTTAATGGGATACAATGCTTACAGGCTAGGTAGGTCATATTTCTGTGGTTTACACATTAACTAATGTAGGTTCACTGGTGTTTTTGCAAAACCTTGAACACCAGTATCATTGCACACAGGGGCATGGCTTTGATTTCAACCCAGTCACAAAAAATAAAACCTCAAAACCTGAGTATAATGCATAAAAACATGCAAGCATGAAAACAAATGTGTGTAGATCGTTTGAGCTGATCCTCATGGACGTTTTACTACCTTAAGCAGGTCAAAGACATCAGCGGCATCTAGGCGGTAGTCGCACAGCCGGTGCAGCAGCTCCACCTGAGTGCGAGGAGGCAGATTCTCAAAGGGACCTTCTCGAAGTGGGTTGGGCTTCCCTTCTTCCAGCTCCCACCGGTAGCTGATGATGTCGTCCAGGTAACCGCTGAATGCCTCGGGGCTAAAGGGCAGAACAGATGAGAGACGGAGAGTGAGAAAGGAAGGTGCTATATGTCTCTCAAGACCAGTTACATAAGTTGATATTTGTTATTGAATACTTATGAGACTGTTTTGACGCCATACAGATCCCAGCGAAAATTACACCATAATCATTTTAATATGTTCTTCAATGAAAAGGAGAATAATGACGTAAAAATGATCATTCCCTCTAATATCGCTAATCATATCGCAATATCAGTCAAAATAACCACGATTTTTTTTAAATCATTCAACCCTAGTTCAAACTGCCCTGTTGAGACAGAGAAAAACTCTGACTAGTTTCTTTGAATGGGAGTGGGGTTGTATCACCGCTATGAGTGGAAGCTGGTAAATAAATGTTGGTTCCGGTTCAGGTCTCGCCGATTAATCTGTACCTTTCAGCTCCAACTCACATGAACAGAACAAGGGCTTGGGGCAGGGGTGAGCATCTATGCAACGGCAAAGAGAAAAGAGGGACAGAAAAAAAAATGGCTTATCTTGAAAGAGCAGTGTGCACTTTTCACACAGCTGCAGCCCCCCCGCCCCCCCATCGCCTCCCCTCCTCACTACCCCATCTCTCTCCTACTTTCTGTCCCTTCGTTCTCCCCAACATGCTCCCTCCCTTCTTTCCCCCGCTCCGGCAGAGCGTTTAACACGTGCGGATGAAAAGGGCAGCTCTGTGAAAGGCTAGTGCTGAGCAGCCACCCCCAGGATGCCAGCGCCTGTCCAGTCCAATAAAGCAGGTTGTCCTCCTGTTACCGGTTGCCTGGCTGGAAAAACTGGATCATTCCTGCCTCTCTGCTTATCGGTTCACTGGTACCACTATGCTACTCTCTGTGATGATGGGCTACGGTAGGAGGTGTATGGAGGGGGAAGCCCCATGAGAGATTAAGCATATTAGTGGATTTGAATAAAAGCCTCTGCTACACACTCACTTTCTCCCATCGTTTGATTACAGAGGAAGTTTCAGTGGTCGTGTTGTTTTCACATATTCCTGTAGTAGTAGAGCATTATTTCACCACAGACCTTTAGTCACCATACGGTGAGTAAATTCTGACTCCTCAGCGACTCATTGTGCCGGTGACTCAGACTTCCTGTGAAGGCTCTTGGGTGTTATGACTAATTTGAAGTAGATGGAAATACTGCTTTTATCTTGGAAGCTACATATCAAACTGGAAAAAAATGTGCATTGAATATTTTCCACTGTGCCTCTGATGTTTTATTTAAAAACTGCAGGAGATGCTTCCGCTGTTCTAGTTCTGGCAAGGTTCAGAGCTGGACCTACGTTTGTAAAACCTAATTCAACAATACAAGTCAGTGCAGGTTTACAGCTGCTTTAAGAACGTCAAACAGTAGGATGCAGGTCGACTTGTACCATATTCCCTTGCCCTTTCTCCATCAGAATGCATGGTAACCAATAGGCTTGCCGCGGTAGTCGGTGTTACCGGTGTTACACGCTGTTACACGGTGTTCAGGCACACATCGATCACACTACTTGTCCACTGCCCCCACCGTGCTTTTTTTCATATAAATAAAACCCATTTTGTTCATTTTCACGTATCAGCGCCGTTTTATCAATACATAGTCGGACAACAGATGCTGCTCCATACGAAGTCTCAGCACAGAGCAGCAGGAGTCAGATTTCACACTCACACATGGGATGAGAGAGAGTTGACAGGCAAGGCGATGGCGGAGGATTTGGTGTCAAAGCGAATAGCAAAAGTGCCCGTTTAGCAATATTTTTGATTTAAACCCAAAGCTATAAGGAAACCATAACGTTAATGAGGCCATGTGGAGGACGGAGCGGTCACAGCCGGCGTGCGCGGCGGATCAGCGCCAGGGGTAGAAGCCTGTGGCCCCTCAGCGAAAGCTCGACTGGAGAACAGCCATCCAACGGTAAAGATCAAAGTAAGCGCGCTACAGATATTGAGCTTCATCTTTTCTTGTAAAATGTCCGGTGTAATCGGAAACACCGGTGTTGTTACAAGTTTATTAAGCGGTGGGAAAATGTCCTCACCGTCACATCCCTTGTAACCAATAAACCCTTCCTTGCCAAATTCAATCTTTACTGAAAGCACTCGAACAAAGCCAAAACACTGCCCGACCATTTTTTCAGTTGTTACATGATAGGAGGTGAGCACAATGTGAAAAGCTACAGCAAGAAACTAAATACAAGTAAAACACTTTGGGAAACAACAATGACTAGAATGATGTGTTGGAGAGTAGGACTGGACCTTCTCCATACTTCTTTGAGCTGACTGAAATGTGTCCACAGTGCACAGTATTGAAAACTATTAAGGCCCTGACACACCAAGCTGACAGTCGGCCGTCGGACAGTTTGGGGCCGTCTGTGAGCGTCTGTCGGCCTAGTTTTTGCGGTGTGTCCCGCACGGTTGGCTCTTGTCTGCCCATGTCGGAAGTTTTTCGGCCGATTCAGCGTGTTGAATTGGCGGCGGCGCTCGTCGTGAGAGAAATCACTCCGACTGGCGGTTCAGCTTAAACGAATCGCATCACGAGAAGAGAAATGGAAGGGAGGAAAGCAAGCAAGCCAACGAGTAAAGTCAAGAGGGCAAACACAGAAGGCTCTTCTCACTTTTCATTTTCATCTCATCTGATCGCTTCAGTACACAGACATTTTCGATAGAACGACATGGCCATCTGGAATGAAGCTAAGAGGTGAGTGAGAGTTGTGTGAAAATGATCGGCAATCGCCGCTTTGTTTCATGTGCGTATCATAACGACGGCTTGTATATCCGCAGTCCTCGGTCTTCCGGTTTCCCTTTTTGAATGACGAATACAGACTACCGCCACCTGCTGGTGTGGAGAGTTAATTCATGTCACTCAGAACGTACGTGGAAGTTGGCCATTAGCTGTAGTCTTTGCGGTGTGTTCGAGTGCAACTTTCTGGCCAAGACAAAGGCGACGTGAGGCGACTCAATGGTCGGCCTTCATCGTCGCTAGTTCTTGTTCTTGATGTCGGGTTGGTGAGTCTGGGCCTTTAAGTACCCAAAGCTAGCATTGCATTTCTGGTCTGATTCATAACTTAGCTTACTTATTATTCCATTAAATATTAATTACATTTAAATTTTCCCAATTCAAACTATTTTATTTAGCAAAGTTCTTCTTGTGCTTAGACAACATTTAGAACTTTAGCTTAATTTGAAAAATGATAAAGATTTTGCAGAGAATTTCTTTTTTTATATTTCCCAAAGTAAGATATCAGTAAAGGACATTTCTGGTATAGCAACCAAAACAAAGGTGTCACATCAATATCATATTTAGGGTCGTCGCGGTGAAGAAATTTCCCCTGCAGAATAATGATTGGCTCAATGGCATGATATGCCGTATTAGCGGTAATTGTTTTGTTTTTGCAAATCCTGTTTTTAGTGCTATATAAATAAGCTTCATTGTTACGCTATTATTAGGTATATTGTTCCTATCCTTGGTTGTGTTGCCATGATACGGAATATCCGAGGAAGTGAAAATGTCGGCACAGGGTAGAGAACTTGCTCTGGATGAAGGGAAGGCTGAAACACGTAGGGAGAGAGGACGGACCTGCCAGTCTATGTGTATTCATTTCTCCTCTCTTGTTGCTGTTGTTCAGCAGTTGCAGCCTACATGTAGGATGTGACGGTTGTTCTTTGTGGTAGGCTATTTGTCCCGCCTCTCTTCCACTGTGATTGGACGGCCGGGTAAAAAGTGACAGTGACGAGCGCAGCGTTTTACCCAAAGTTGTTTCAACTCTCGCCGACCAGAAAAAAAACACGCAGCGCTCAGGGCAGAATACACGCTCAGTATTCAGTGCCTCGTCACGCTGCTGGATGAAAAAAAGAATGAAAAAAAGAAAAAACATGAACATGGCGGTTGCTTGGCATCCCCTATAGTTAGCTTGTCAATAGCGCGGTATTGCAATATTGCGGGTATTGCGACAACCCTAATCATATTGGTTTCTTATCACAAACTTACGAATGATTCCCAGCCCTATTGGAGAGAACGCTAAATTCTTGATTCCTGCTTTGTTTAGCTTACTTAATGATGATAGGCACCAAATTCCCTTACTGTACTGAAACCACACCTAGACCCAAACCTAAGGTATGTATAGATTGAACTGTGAAATTTGTATACCTCTATAACGCTAGACTTCAGTATTATTTGCAACTGGTCAACTGTCACAGTTGCATTTTTTTATTATCTGAACCTGTGTTTTCCAGTTTACTACGACTTCTCCCTTGGCCCTGACTCAAAACCTCATCCACCGGTTGTAGACGCCATAGAGTGGCGAAGTCCCGCCCCTTCCGGTGGACCACCATGGGGCCTTATTTCGGAAAAATATGTATGGGAGTCAACGAGAGAGACAAATAGTTTTTCTTGTGCCGTGAATCACACCTATGATGTTTGTCAATTTAAAAGATAATTTTGCAGGTCAAGAAAGTTGCAGTTTGTTGTAAAACTGTTATTAGTATAAGTATTACACTGTGAAAATACTTAATTAGAAAGACTACACACCCAAAAGTAGCGTAAGTGACGTCTCTCTCGCTGAAGCTACGATGCCTGTGTGTTTCTTACTGGTATGTACTCACACGAGCAACGGGTCTGATCGTTCTTTCGCTTCCCGGCTGATAAAAAGACCAGGGGTCGTTGTGCTAGATGAGAGATGTAGTTCACTCAGTGGTTTCACAAAAAACTAGACGGTACTACGCCAAATCTACGAAAAACAGACTTTCTTGACTTGCAAAATTATGTTTTAAATTTACACACATCATATGTGTGATTCATGGCGCAATTCAAAGGGGATCAAAAAATTATTTGTCTCTCGACGTTGACTATCGTACGTATTTTTTCCAAAATAAGGTCCCATCTGTTCCACCGGATGGGGAGGGACTTTGCCTCTCTATTAAACAAAAAGACCTTAAGCTGCAGTGACATTACTTTCAACAGCCTTTGCCAATATACCAGATTCTTTACTTAATTCTATACTTACGTGATGTCATTGCGCTGGTAGCATCCCTGCAACAGGCAAGCAATGAGGTCCCCGAGGAAGTCAAAGTCCTGCTCTGACAGGGCTTTCTCCAGCTCCTGCATAAACACAACAAAGGAGACAGTAGGGTCAATGCACACGTGAAGAACTCTGTAGGTACTTTTACCGAACAGACCAGAGATATCAGTACAGATTTACAGATATAACATATTAGTAAATGTTGCCACAGCTCAGCTGCACTATGATGGAACCAGGAGTATAAAAGGATCTCTTTCATAAGCATTATGAGCAAAACGCAGGTGATTTTTGACGTATCAAACAATTGTAAGTCATTATATTAGAAAAGAAAAGGCAATATCTCAGTTGTGAGAGGATATGATGCATTAGAAAAGAGATTATATTAGTGAGATCTCGGCATACGTTGTCTGACAGAGTTGGTATCAGTGTTAAGGTAAGCTGGCAGAGGCAGACAGCAGGAGGGATGGTTGGAATTTGTCTTATTAGGGCTTCTTGGTTTGCCGGTGGTTGTTTGGCTGGAGCCGAGGTTCAAGTTCAGCCATGACCCCTCTCCTGCCTGGCATTGTGTTTCCGCCATTGAGGTTTTATGAAGCGGCAGTAACCGGCAGAGCAAACTCTAAAAGACCTGAAAGCCCCAAGGAGAGATGGGAGGCAGCAGGGGCCTGGAGCTGCAACACAGCCGTGCCCCCTCCTCTGCTTTGCTGACCAACCAAGACATAGCACCCCACACGGCTTCCCAGCATGCACCGCTCTCCCCAATGATACCCAAAAGCTCTGGAGGAGAACAGGAGGGGAGAGAAAGCGAAAGACAGAGAGAAAGAGAGAGAGAACAGGAGGCTGAGAGGGCAGAAATGCAAATGCAATGTGCTCCGTAAGCCAAGTGTCCATTTCACTTAAAGCCCCCTTTTTGCAGGATGCAAACGAGCCCCTTCAGGCTGAAGCCCAACAGTTGCTCTTCAGAAAACGAACATGACTGCCCGCAGCTGACCACTCCTTAGTCCTTGCTCTCACACTAGCAACAGATCCAAACTCTTTCTCTGTGTCACTCTTCCTCTATCTCTCATAAACATTCGCAAAAGTACTACTGCAGGTTCAAGAGGTTATAAAAAAAAAATGGTCAAAAATGATCTCAAGGACGAGGAGGCACGTTTAATTATTGTGCACTCACTCGTCTCTTCTCGGCCTGCCTCTCTCTAGAGGAACCTGGTTGAGCTCAGGGGTCATCAAAGGTCAGCGTACACACCTCCCGGCCATGGAGAACGACGGAAGCCAGGAGCCGACAAGTCAGCACGATGAAAAACAGAGGAGGGGGAGGAGGAGGAGGAGGAGGAGGGAAGAGACAGAAAGGAGGCTGAGAGAGAAGTTGAAAAACAGGATAAGATTAACGTTGCTGCTTGAGGTTGGAAAAGAGGGCAAACTCAACAGGCTGCTCCTGCTTCTGACTGAAGCTAAAGAAACACACCAGGAGAGCAACTCTGATGACAGGAGATAAAAAATCCGCTATG
Organism: Sebastolobus alascanus; assembly: GCA_916701645.2. Taxonomy (NCBI): domain Eukaryota; kingdom Metazoa; phylum Chordata; class Actinopteri; order Perciformes; family Sebastidae; genus Sebastolobus; species Sebastolobus alascanus. Next base: position 5,047,935 of record CAKAOJ020000022.1, on the reverse strand, counting down.
TCTCATGACTCAAAGGAAGAACAGTTCATTAGGTTTTATGAGCACATCCCAATGACCAATTTTAAGGTCTCACAGTGGCAAATGAGACAGATTCTAGTGGATTTTAATGATTCAACAACAAGACATAAGCAGGAGGACTTGATGAGTTATAATGGCACAGCAACTGGTTGAAATGTTTGTGTCTCCGTACATTTAGAGACCCAAAATGTTAAGAAACATAGAATTTGGGGCGATCGGGTGGTCAATACAAACAGTATCTGGCATCGAGGGAGGCACAGCTTTGACAACAAAGAGACTGATTAAATGTTTAAACAGTTGCTTAAGCAAGTTCGCATGTGTACGTATGGTACCGAGCTGCAGAACTATGTCATAGCCGTGAGCTCTTCTGATCATTACAGGATAGAAAGATAGTGACTGTGTGCATCTCTGTGTGTACGAGCGCATGTGCATAGGATGCCGAGAGATCCTGTGTCACGCTCCCCTTCCACTTCCTGGTCCCCTGTCAGGCAGCCTCTGGGCCAGAGTGAGCCCATCCATCAGAGACCGACTGCACTTTGATCACACTTCGCAAGCAAAAAAAAAGCTGGGGGGCTGGGGCCGGGGCCGGGGGGGGAGAGTGGAGTAGAGCACAGCAGAGTGGAGGGCTTGCTACAGCCCCTGGATTAACACCACCCTGCTCCACCTTTGAAGTGCCACACTGAATCTCAGATGGCAGAGGGGAAGGGGAATTAATGTGGTGTGCATGCCCTTTCTTCAGCCGTCCATCCTGCCGTCCAATCCCTCCGTGGCCGGGTGCTAACTAACACTCATCTTGATGAAGGGCTGCAAGACAGCAAGGACACTCCGCTGCAGCTGGACATGTCCTGTGGGAACCTTTCCCCCCCTCTATCGGCACATACACACTAAAAGCGGCGACCAAACTAATACACTACAAGGACGCGACCCGCAACCTTTGGCAAACACAGACATAGAGCACACACTTTTACCGACACACTTTTACCGACACTCTTTCACACACGTGCCTTCAACAGAATAAACACTTCGCGGTACTTTGGCTGCTTCGCATTAATGATCAATGGGGCTCAAAGATAAGAGAGCTGGATAAGTGATAAGCTATAAAGAGTATAAATCATAAGGCCAAACTGTCGGATTTATCACTGAGCTACTGCGGTGAACAAAACAGGCTATTCGTATTCACACACACACGGGACAAAGATTGGAGGGTGAAGTCAAGGCTTGTCAAAAGGTGTGTCATCACCACAGCCCCTCTGTAGGGGCCTGGCTCGCAATCAGCAATTCACCCCGAAGGTATTTGCCACTTCTCTCACCCGACTCCCCTGCTGTTTCTCTCTCTGCTTCTCTCGCTGGCTTAACCTCTTATTCCTCTCACACCATTTTCCTCCCCCTGTCTTGCAGCACAGTGTCTTCGAGGGCCTCCGAGGCATTCTATTATTCCCCTGACAACACCCGTGCTCCGCTCTCCACCCCACTCTTTTCCTCTCTCTGTATTCCTTATCTCTACTCTAACCTCCACACATTGTCCCCCGTCTACAGCCAGAGCCAGTTGCCGGCTCCGCTGTAGCCGAGGACGGTACAGACCCTTCTTGTTGTGATTGGCTGCGTGATTCTCCCAAAAATTATTTATTGTAACAGTGGGGGAAAAACAAAGCAGCATCTAGACAGAAAATCTCCACTCGAAACAATTGTTTGAGGCAGTGTCTCACCTATCCATCTATTCAACAGAATGGCAAACAGTGTGAGAAGTAACACCTGTGGTGTCAATGCCGCTCGTCCTGTTCTCATTCTCACAAGAACCTGTCACACCTAATGTACCTTCACATTAAGAGAATAAAACGCCTGATTTTCCAAGTAAAGGTAGCAGCTGCTGTCACTCACACAAGCAATGCCTTCATATAATTTTAACCACAGGCACAGTTTGCGTTGGTTAAGGGGGGCTCACTGAACCCCCTAGAAATGCATCGATATTTTTTTATAATAACGCAGAACTAATCATTTATTGTAATGATGAATAATTGCGACCTTGTGTCTTCATATTGACAGAATAAGAAACCAACAAGATAAGAAGATAGATAACATCGGACACTCTCTGTCCACACACCGTTAAATATGCGCTTTCTGTTATGCCATGTAAACAAACCACTTATCTATCAGCTGTGAGCTCAAGATCCGACTGGAGACGTAACCACTTAAAAGATGGGTGAGTAGTAGGCTACTTGCTCTCTTCCGACATTTGTGTTTTTTTTAAACAGAAAACACAGGTTTTATACTGCGATTTTTACTGAAAATGACATACAATACAGCCAACAGTAGCCTAAGTAAACTTTCAGGCGATCCCCTGGCAATCCCTCTCCAGCCAGCTGTCGCCTTATTTAGGTTTTTGTAGTGAAATGGGGAGGTATAGTATAGATAGCTCCTCATTTCAACTTCACAAATAAGCCGTTCCTCATCCGTTGCGGCGCTTTCAAAGCGAGCAACAGGAATAAAAATAAACAGGGCGTCTGACAAAAGTTCAGCGCTTCGTAACTTGCGGCCAGTTGGTTCATTCCAACAGAAACCAATGCAATTGAAACGGATTTTGTCACTGACGCTCGCTCACGTCGCGTTCTGTTTGTGTAATATGTAGGCTGCACGCATACCAATACATTAGACCTCTCTGCGTTGTACACATTACATTCCCTCGAGATTTTTTTTTGTGAACCCCCAACCTTAAAGATCAAACTGCGCCTGTGATTTTAACCCTATGTGGCCAGGCACCAACACACAAGTCCTTGAGTTGTTTATATCCATACCAATAATGTATGTGATACTTTTGTCCAAAAAGCATACCAGTATGGAACCGTAGCTGGACTTATACTTGATGCAAGCTACATCGAGTTGGCGTTGTTGACCACCTAAAAAAGGTCTCCAAATGGCAGTCTAGCATTGTGGTGAGGAGGGGAAAAAGAGATGAAAAAGCAGGACAGCTAAAAGCATTACTGTCATGTGACTTCAGGTGTCTCATGGTCAAATGATTAGCAATTCATCTTTACCATCACTGGGGACAAATTGCAACCACTCTTATTTTGGCTGAACCCATGGTAAACGTTACAAAAACAAAAATGACAACGCAAAAGCAACCTATGTTGCAAAATTGAACAATTTTCTGATTTTGTTATCTGTTCTGGAGCCTCTCGCATCATGTCGACAAGGGCAAGGGAAATAACTATTTCACTCAACATTAGTAATTTGTAGGTGGCTTTTGGTTGCATTATCTATCCAGCAATATACAGTACAGATGTTTATAGAAACAAGATACATATATTGGTTCGATATTACAAGTGTGTATGATTTAATGCTGTGGGCCGATGTTTCAGTCATGGACAGAAGTGGACTGCGTCCATAGACTCTATGTAAGAAGTGGACGTAGTCACCGTGATGTCACCCATTGGTTTGTGGACTGGCGTTTTGAAGCCTCGAGTTTGGCATTTTGGCCATCGCCATCTTGTTTTTTTGCAACCAGAAATAAAAACGACAGGGTGAAGCTAAGCACAACCGAACGCTGAATAAAACGTTTTTAGGCGACCAAAAATGTTACAATTAACTTTGATGAACTGGAAACACACTGTGAAAGGGTTAAAGTTTAAGACAAAAACACGGACAACTCCCAGACTGGACAATGCCGTGGTAGCGACCTGTCAATCACAAGGTAGCCACGCCCTAAAGCATACCTTGCTTTGTGGTCTATTTTACTCAAAATGGGACCATAATTTACTAAATAAACATCATGCTATATTGAAGAAGACTTGAAACTAGCAATTGAAATCATAAACTCATGTTTACAATGTTTACTGAGGTAAACAAGTAGGGTCATTATCTCATAGACTTCTATACAATCAGACTTCTTTTTGCAACCAGAGGAGTCGCCCCCTGCTGGCTATTACAAAGAATGCAAGTTTAAGGCACTTCATTGCATTGGCTTCACTTCTCAGATGCTGAGGTTGCCCACTGGTCACAACAAACCCGTAGAGATGATGAAAAGCTGAGTTGTGCTGTGCTGTGTCCCCTACTATTCAGCCCACAAAGTCAGGTAGGCTTGAAGCTGTCAAAGGAACTTGACAATCTAGTTGTAGTCTGCCTCCAATTTCCTCAAACCTAACAAATCTCAAGAAGCCTTTGAACACATGTAATGATTCAGAGATGAGGCTAAAGGTTTCACTATATTGTAAGATGTCAGAATCAGCATATGAACCCAGTAACAACCAACTGTTAAACAGGGCAGGGTTCGACCTGTTGGAGGGCTTTCCATAATCCTTCTCGCCTCTTTGTATGCTCTGTCATTGTGCTATGTTCTTGAAACATCTTTGAGACGCCTTTGCCCTCTCCAGAGTTCATCACTCCTTCATATATATAACACAAAATACTCATGATGAAAATACTTGGCTCCGCCATCACCCTCACACATTACAGACTTGTCATGTCCTTGTAGGTGACTTGCGTTCTTTCTGAATGAGTTGACACGTGTCAGTCAATTATGAATTACAACCCTCCTCCCAACCACGGTTAAACATGGATCGACGCTTGGTTGGATGCCTGGCTTTGATGTCTCTGTGTCTCTATGTCTCTATTAGGGATGGAAATAATTGAATGATAATGACGCCTAAACCTCAATTTAACCGACTCCCCAAACAGAGAGAAAGAAAAACAGACAGAAGGGAAAAGTAGAAAAGTGCACAGCAAGCAAGAGTAGGAGCGTGCATACGAACAAAAGAAGAGACGAGAAACTGAAACCGCTTTTATATAGTACAGATCCAGTGTAATTCTGTGTGTTTTTTTCTATGGTTTAGCAGTGTGGCACTAAACTACAGACAGGAGTCTCTGCTAAAGGTGAGAACCAGAGATTAACCTGTGACAGCTGTCTCATAAGAATGGGTCCAACATGGGTCAAACGCGCATTCAGAGACACTGCATCGTATGCACATCTGCTGTATGAAAAGGGTTTAATGATGCCAAGCCGAAAGAGGACAAAACTCTAGGTCTCTGTTTGACATGAGGATGGTAAATGTTACGAGACATGAGACATAAATCTACTGAGAAGAGGAGAGGAGCAGACTTTTTTTTTAAAGAAAGGAGGCTAAACTGACTTCAAGGCAGAACACACACCATCTGCATTTGCAGATAAAAGTGAAATGTGCTTTTCTCAGTGGATGCCCATGGCTCCATCATGTGTCCCATTTATATCTATAGAGAGAGAAAAAACTGAGATAAAAGGTGTGTATGTGTGTCTGGCCAATGCATGCAGCGAGAGCGAGAGAGAGAGAGAGAGAGAGACACAGGGTTGTGATAAGCAGTGAAGCAGTGTATGTATCAGCAGCTCCAAGGTTGTGGCAGATCCACAGAGCCTGTAGTATCAGGGGGGGGTGGCCTCTCTGGCTCCCCTCACAGCAGATACTTTCCATGCCACTGCCGTTAACAGCTCCTCCGGGGTCTATATCACCAACAGTTGGAGGACGTGTGCACAGCTAGCTGGAGGGGGGAAGGGAGGCCTGTTTGTTGTGTAAAGGCCCCTCTCTTCCTCTCCTTTTGCTTCTTTCTTTATTTCTTCCTCCCCCACTCCCCTCCCACTTTCATCTCACACATGGTTCCTCCAGGAGCCATCATCTGACAACACCCTCCACCCCCACACGTAACCACCTCCTGCCACATGACAAACATGCGCGCACAGCCATAACACCACAGGAAAACGCCCTCGCATCCTCAGGATGTGCCGTTCATCTGATCATCAGAGGAAAGCATCGACATCTTTGAGTCGCTGCCAGACGCATCAAAACAAGAACTATGTTGGCTGATTTGCCTGCGTAGTCGGTCTTGATTTACAACATGTCTGCTGGAGTGACACATTGTGTCCGCCACACCTGTCTTGACTAGCATTCTGACACATTCAAACAACTAGAGCCTCCAGGCGAGGACGCCATTTGTTTATGAAAATATGTGAACAGGAAGAACGACTGCAGGTTGATCTAAGGGAGCAGCACTGCCATGTGGGAGCGGTGACAAACACTAAATATAGCTCGTACACAACACAACTGTCAGCTTCAACTTTCAACCGAGTTTTATTATAGCGTGTCAGGGACAGGTGGGACAGGTGACTGGGCTGTGTGAAGGGGTAGAGGAGGAGAGGCTGTGTGTGCGTGTGTGTGAGGAGGGGAATGGACGGTGGACAGATCCTTCCTGAGACAGACGGAGACCCTTTGCCTTGGCCTACCTCGCTCGCTATGTGGGTGAAGATCATTAAGCACAGGAGATGGGAGGCCACCCAGTGCAGCCCAGCGCCTCTCATACTTCCACTGTCAGCTCTGAGGAAACCACACCATCAACTTCCTTATATAAAATGGAGCTTCCTGCTTCAGCTGACATCCCAGTGGTCCCATTCGCTGACTACATAAACATGCTCCCACATATACGTGCACATATACACACACAAACAGATCGTTAAAATTCAGCCTGCTGGCCCTGAGGAGAAAAAAATAGTCCCTGACCAGTGTGGTTGAAGACGGCGGAGGGAGGAGTCTTGAAATGGAGAAAAAAAACATGAAGCAGATGGCTTGCAGCCTTGGAGTAAAAGCACACAGACATGAGGAGGAACTGCTACTTGACGGGAGAGGGAAAAGTCGCCTTTAGAGAAAATGTTTAATTCTGACACGTTAAAGCAGCAGTGGGTAAAATTGGAGCAAATATGATTAAAAAAAGGTTATTTTTAAAAACGGTCAATATATCCTGACAATAGTGCATGAGACAGGTAATCTGAAAAAAAAATCATGTACCTCTGTGTCCTCCTGTGCTCCTAATGGCATCTGCAAGATTTCACAGACCGGAGGAAAACAACCAATCAGAGCCGAGCTGGAGCCTGCCGTCTCTGAGCAGCTGTTAATCACACGTGGATTCCGATCAAACGGTCAAACGTTACAGTTTAGCTGTAAAATGAGAAAGTTTGTGACCCGGCAGCCATGTTGAGATCAGTTGAAGAAATACCAAGCACCGCCCCCCAGCCAGAGCAAACTTTCTCATTTTACAGCTAAACAGTACACTTCAAGATGTTTCTATAAAACATTTGAGGCGAGAAATAGGCATTACAGTAACAGAATATTGATTCATATTTGACCAGCGCTGCCTAGTTTGATCGGAGTTTGTGAGTGATTGACAGCTGCCTCCGTTGAATGAACAGCCAATAGAAACGCTCTCTTTCTGAAATAACCTGCGATTGGCCAAAGTCTCACATCACGGGCTAGACTTTTTTAAAGCCTGAAAACAGAGCCATGAGGAGGAACACTTGAATTATGAATATGCTGAAAGGTTATTTTTGCCCAATGATGCCAAAAACTTCCTGCCTACTGCAGGTTTAAGTGAGAACAGAAGTGCATCTCTTTCCAAAATGTAAGTGAAACTTTGGAGACACTGGTCAGGGGGGAAAGACGCCTAAATATGTTGGGCTAACAGGTTGTGCAGGGGCAGCAACACCTCTGACTGAACGCATGGCTGTTTGCAGTTGGTAAACCTGTACAAGCGACTAGTGAATTTGTGTATCACAGGAAGTTAAGATAAGATACTGTATACTCCAAGCCGCTGCATCACGAAACACACTTGCCAACAACGTCACAATGCACACATACATGCATAGAACGTAGATCATACATACATACACTCATGCATAGATGTGCTTACATTCCCGTGTTGAGTATGAGACAGTAGTTCTTTAAAATAATAAAAAAAAAAGCTAATAAAGGTCGTTCTAAAAGGTCGTTAATAAAGGTTAATAAAGGTCGTTGAACACAGATTTTTCAAATAAAGACTGGAGATGGTGATGTTCTTTTTTCCCTATGATCTTCATGGCCATTTGAGTAAAAAGTGCAAGACTGTGCTGACAGGAAATAAAATCTAAATCATGAGTTTACTATCTACATCATAGAGTCTAAGCCTTCTCAAAAAATACACGAGCTGTTTGAATAGCTGTTCAGACTACTGAAGGTAAAGTATTCTGAGAGAATTGGTTGTAGTCTTTGCACTCTGTTTAAATGCAACATTTAACAGGAGACGTGAGATGACAGTGTGTTAGGTCTTGTCGGCTCTACTTCTTTGAATTCAGCCTGGCGTGTCAAGGTCCTGACATTCCCAAACAACAGCGCAACAGCTCCAAAGGCACTTTTAGGCCACGTTTAGACGGCATGAACCCGGGGTGAAATAACCCAGCCCTCTAATTCATTTGAATAAGACCCCTCTATTGACTGCAGGGTCAGCCAGCACAAAAAAAACTACTCAGCTTTTGCTGCAATGCAATGCAACATTATCTGGTAAGGCCCTGCGTTGGCTAATGAAACATGTGCAGGCGCACATTCCTAGTAGATTGCTTTACAGGGCTGTCCCAAAATCCCAAATTTTTGGGGCTTCGAAGCTTCGGTGAGAAATATTCGAATGTATTCGAAGCTTTGGGACAGTGCCGCTACCGCCCGACTGTACACACGCGCACCTCTACGCATAACAAACAGCGATATCCGTCTGAGAATAACTAATAATAATTAATGCTGAATATGAATAATGAATAATGTTGTGGGATTATTACTTATTTCATGGACTATTTTGGGATTTATACATTATTATTACATACTTATATATATATATATATGTAAAAAAAATGAAGCATTCGAATACTGCTTGGGAGGTCCATTACCATGGTAACGGTCGAAGCTTCAAAGCATCGAAGCATTTGGGCCAGCCCTATTGCTATTGTAACATGAACATTGTATTTCCACTGTGATAAATTTCCAGTCCTGAAAAATCCTGTGTGTGAATATTACAAACCCTTAACCAATGTTTTGGTGTCTGATAAGCCTTTAGTAGTTCCTATAACTGTACTTCTACTACCGGATCGTATTTCATCCCCCCCCCCCCGCAACACAGGGCTGTTTTCGGTCTGAATCCCCGCTAATTGATTTGAATGACGCCCCTCCATTGTGCCAATGCCGCGGGCTCTGTCAAAAAAGTTGAACCTGGCTCAACTTTTGCTACAATGCAACATCATCCAGTAAGGCGCTGCGTTCCTGGATTGCATTTCATTGTGTCCCCAGTAACTGAAATGCTCACATGCCCACAACAATGCAGCCCGTTGCATTTTTAACGCAGGGCTGCATTCGGTCTGAACGCCCACCTAATATTTCCAAATTACAGCGTCATGGGTCACTACTTCATATTTTGAAAACAAACTGTGTAATGAGATAGATTGGGGTTGAGAACGCTCAAAGTGTGCCAAACAGAAATCTATTATTTCAGCCAGTGGTCTCCTGCAGTCCATGTAGTCAGCCAAGTGTTTGCCAGTCTGCACCCCACTAAAGCCTCGCAGATCCACACCCCTCCTATGCATCCCTTGTGCCAGCTCTCACACAACTCTCTAGTCAGCGTCGCTATAAAAAATTTCAAACTCAAACTTTTTGGAATAACATTCCCCTCTTTACATTGTACTTTTTTTTTATCTATCGGTACAAACAGCAACACGTTCCAGAATAGATCTCTTTCTTTATTACCTCCTCCGACTGTGGTGTTGCATCACACAGAAATAGACAAACACACACCAACGCAACACACAAAATGCTGTTTCTAGGCACACTAAAGGCATTAACCAGTGACTCAAGTTAGTCTTCCAGGGCTCCCACTGGATGAGACCTGGCTTGGTGAAGTTCCCATCGCTTGGTCTTCTCATCTCTGCAGCACAACCAGCCGCGCAGAGAAAGCATCAGTGGAGGGATGCCGCCCCAGACTGGAGACAGAGAGAGGGAACCATGGGGAGCTGCAACAATGGAGCTGGCTGAAGCAAACCCCGGTGTATGTGCCCCTCTACCTCCCCCTCTGAGCACACACTCCCCATGTGAAACCATCTGATGCATGTACTGCTGCTCTCACTTGTCAATCACAGCTGGGGGAGGGGCAGCAGCCTCTTACAAAGCCCCCCCCTCCTCACAGTGCACGCAAGGGAGGGGTATTAAAGAAGACATGCAAAAAGGTTCTTGATCTTCGAGGGGTACTCACAGAGTGTGAAAAAGTTTTGAAGGCTTTATGTGGAGCCTGATCTGGAAAGGAAAAGTGTCAGAGGTTGGTGTCTGTGACGCTGTAACAAGGGCTGAGCTGGGGATGTGTCAGTGGGTGGGACAGAAGGAAAGAATGGGAAAAAGGATGAAGGATGAGTGAACAGTGCAGATCTGGGATGAGAATAGATCATTGTGTTGGGGGCTCTAATCTCCTCCCTGGAATTGGCAAAGGAGGTAAAGCAGCCCAAGAATGAAGGGTTAACATATCATCATCATTATGATGATGATGGTGTAGATATCACAGCAAACATCAGAAAAATCTCCAAATTCCAACCTCGGCTTGCTTTTGCTAGTGATATCCTGCCGCACATCTTCACCACAACCATCCTTGGCCATCACATCAAAAGCCCCCTAATGGAGGCCAGACTGGCAACACATATTAAGTGACTGCTATCTGCAGATATAATCCACAAAAACTGGGAATCAGCAAGAGTGTGCGTCTGTCTGAAGTTGGGCCATGATGGAGCAACACTTAAGCCTTGATCCTATTCCCCGTTAATCCATTTGCTTTCTAGACAACAGAAACAAGGATGTGCTCACAGGCCGCCTGCTCTTGCTTATTTACCAGATCTAATAGGACTAAATCTTCTTTTACAATCACACTGCGGGGCTTTACGAAAACAGGAGCCCCCTCCCCAGAAGGGCTGCAGCAGCAGCAGCTAGCACCCAGTCAGAGTGGAGAGCCTCCACCCTCCAGGGGGAAGGGAAAGAAAGAACCACCATCTGGGGTTTAGTCATGGTGATGCCAGGGGCTGGGGCTCAGGGACGGGGAGGCTGATGGGGCTCGAGAAGGGGATGGGGTAGAGGGACTGCTAATGGGTATGGGGTAGTGGGACAAGTGATGGCGGTGAAGATGGGGCTTGGGGAGAGGTAGACAGAGAGGCTAGTCCTTGACTGGAGGGGAGAGGGGTTGATGTAACCTAGATGAAGCGGGGGTTTTTGGCGTTCGGCAGGTGATGGTGAGCGAGAAGATATTTCACAATCCATCAACAGGAGCAGAAACAAGGATAAAAGCTTACCGAGATCTTCAAGGCTCTGCACACCCAAGCAGGTGTTTCTGGTTAATCTGGCTGGTTAGAAACCTAATCTGGCTGAAGTTGGGCGTAGCTTTGTGGTGCCACCATCTCTATGAACTAACTACAATAATAATAGTGTGTGGTGCAACAAAACTGGAGAGCGAGGTGAGCTGTCAATATGTACACAAACAGAGGTCTAATCAGGCAACATAAGTGAAAACGTGTGTGGGACGACTACGGCTGTGTGAGGACATACTGCACTTTAATAGCTGAGATCTTTGCCAACAATTGCACAGAATAAATAGTGTTTCCAACTAATCAACCAGGTGGAGATAAAGAAATAAATAATCCAATTAGCCAATCAGAAAATCAACCGTTGAAACATTAATATTGCCTAACAACAACACAACTTAACAAATCACATTGAGAAGAAGTTCTTCATAGGTGGCCCCGCAATTAGGTGTTTTTGAGAATAAATATCCAGTAGGCTCCAGGCTGTTAGCAGACTCGGTTACCTTTATCTGGAAGTTATTTTTTATGCTACAACAGGAAACATTTATTTTCAAAATTGTTAAAGTGAACCACGACTTGAGCTACAGCGATTTCGGTAAATACTGTTTTCTGGTTTCAGGGAGAGTTCATGTACGAGAGAGAAAGACAGAGATAGCAATCAAGAAAGCAAAACTGAAACTGTATTTGGTTTCTTTGCCATTGTGGTTACTTAATAAAATTAAAAAAAAGCAGCATATAAAATTCTCAGGATCAGTCAGTCAATTTCATTGACCAGAGTGAAACAATCAGCAAGATTGAATTCGCTCAATTGTGGCACTTGGGAACAGCGACAGCCATTCTTCTCACACCAGGGTGGCGATGAATGCCTGTGATGACACCTACTAGGACATGATTTAAACCAGACCTACTGTAAAAGATATAATAAGGATAGTTTGGAGCAGAAAAAAGCCGATAGCTGATTAATTGGCATATGTTTTCTTTACTTCTGCAGCAGCCTAGTCGGCTACTTTTGCATATGCCGTTTTTAATAAATCATATTTTTGTCACTCCGAATTTAATAATTCATGAGAGAATATTCTGTCGTGTGATTAAGTGGATTACATCATTGAACATTTTCTATTTATTTACAATGAGCGATGCGCTATACTCTGGCTTACAGTGTGACTGGCCAGGAATTGTTCTGTTGCGCATCTCGTACATCGTTAAATGGCACTCTTGCAAACCATTAATGTTCGTGCATATATATAAGTGTGTGATTTCATTTCATAAATTGATGGTTACGTGGCTGGATTATTTGGAAGAGAGAATACCAAAGTGGTAAGCAAGTTAAAGTAACAGTGAATGATTTATTTTCCTCCCTGTCTGCCTGTCTTGTATCACGGGACAAGGAGCTGATAGTGTTGATTTAAGGTCAACCCTAGACCCAACTTTAACGTTTTCACATTTTGCCATCGGGGTTGGAAATTTACTTTTTTGTCCACCTGCAACTGTGAAAAAAAACAATGGTAGTCTGAGTGGCTGGTAGATTTTGGAATCTACCAGCCACTCAGACTACCATTGGTTTTTTTGGCTTATGAGTGAAGCAAATCTAGCAGCCACTTGCATATTTTACCAGCATTTGGCTGTTGGCTGGTGCTAATTTCCAATCCGAAGGCCCTGTTCAGACCTGGTATTAACATGCGTGGACAGCTCTAAGTACAGGTGTGAACGCACTCAAGACGCATTGAGGACACATTGACAGCCGATCGCTCAGACCACATTCAGAGGTGATCTGGGCCACATATGGCCACATTCTTTTAGCAATATGTAGTGAATGTGTCCTGGGACACATCGAAGGACCGCCTACTCAACTGACGTCCTGCTGGGATCCCCGGGGTCTCACTGTGCTCTTCATGTGAATAGACAGGCAGACATGAGTGCTTGTCTGCCCCGCAGCATGGAAACAGCCTCTGTGCTCTACTGTATCCTGTCGGTACAACTGTATTTTATTAAATTATATCTTATCTATAGGCTAAATAATCTACAGATTATCAGTCTGTGCTTTATTATCAAACTGTCCGAGATGTGTCCGTGGTTTTGTTCTGGTGCTTTGCACGGAGCGAACACCCGCCCGCCCACTTGCTCTCTCACTCGCCCGCCCTCTCATCCTCGGCTCTCTGAAGCTCTGTACCCCACTGTCGCCTGGCAAAGGCTGCAGTGCCGGCGGAAGGTCGCCGGGGCTGACCGCTGCTACAATAAACTTATATTTTGATGTTAATAAAATGTACCCGAATTCACGAATATGTAGGATATTGCTACTGACATTCTCGTAATATTACATCACAAAGTCTGCTGTATTAGCCATGTGTTTACTGCGGGTTCATTTGCATATAGAGCGGGGAAGTGAGATCCGATCACAAGTGGTCACTCAAGACGCACGTGGAGACGTACTTAGAGCGTTCCACTTGTGTTCGGATCACTCAGGACGCATGTTAATGCCAAGTCTGAACAGGGCCATAGAGTCACTAGCATGTCTAGCATGTCATGCCGCTAGCATGTCTAATAAGCTGTACCATTTTTATGCCCATACTCAAAGATTCTTCTCCAACCAGAACAAAGAGAGTCACTTCAGTGTACTGTAGAAGTTTAACTTGTTTCGCTAGAAGTCTCTTCATTTCTTCACCTAAACAAGGATGGCAATTTTGGCTTCTCACTAGCAGTCAACATCTTGGTATGGGACAAGGAATAATCCATCTCATCTTTGAGATCTAATTTCTGTTTTTCCCATTATATCATTCTTGTTTACAAACGCCACAGTCAGACTATTGTATTAAAAGAGCTTTCACACAAACAACTGCACTGAGGCAAACTGCAAAAAAACATGTTGGTAATTTGTACTGGAAAAAAATAAATACAAACTACAAGTCCAATCTCAAGTGACCCACGTCTCTTAGCTAAGCACTAGTTTAATAATGAATACCTCCAAAGAGGAGGCCAATATAAGTCAGAGTTCACAACACAGATTATGACAGGCAGCTGATGAAGATATATGGAACAAATGCGCGACGACGTGCCAAACAGGCTGCCAGCGGAGCACGGGGTGGGAAGACAGAGGTCCTTGGCATGAAGGGCTAAGTCTGGCAATGAAGGGCACATCATTGAGAATCCAGCAACAGAGGCCTGCAGCGTCTGTTGGCTGTGGGATTTTAGGCATCATTTCACAGACACATAGCCAAGAAATCAAGCATACGCCACAGAGACAAAAACCAGGCCAAAGGGGACAGGCATGTTGACCCTGGGCCTCCATCCTGCAGATCACTCTCCCACTCTTTCATACTAATGTGCTTTCACTTCCTAGCTCGCTCGCTCTCCATCTCGAGGACACTTTTCTCCACTTCCCCTCTTTCCCCTTGCCTCCCACTCATTCGTTCTTTCCTCTCCATCTCACCCACTCAACTCTCTCATCCACACACACACACACACACACTGCTTTCCCAGCTCGCTGCCTGCAGCCGGAGGAAAGTGGAAACCAGCGACAGTGAAGTGTATCAGCCAAGGAACAATGTGCAAGGGGCTGTTTTGTAAGGCTAGCCAAGGAAATTGCGGGGGGGGACTCCATTATCACTGACCAGCACCGTAGAAAGAAAAGAGCTGTCCAAACAGTACCGCAGCAGTACTGTCGGACTCACTCACTGAGTTTGTCAATATCCAACCTGGTAGCAGTTTCACAGGGGACAAAACATTGTGGTCTCAAATGGGCCATTCATAACAAAAGGCTCCATTATGAGAAAAAGAAACAGGTGTTTCAGTGACACTACATTAGATATCGGCCATCCTGAGTTCTCCATACTTATTACACTTTAGCATGCACAGGACAAAAACCTAAAAAGCTTTTAATTAGGACTGTCAATCGATTAAAATATTCAATCGCGATTAATCGCACGATTGTCCATGGTTAATCGCGATTAATCGCAAATTAATCACACATTTTTTATCTGTTCAAAATTTATCTTAATGGCAGATTTGTCAAGTATTTAATACTCTTATCAACATGGGAGTGGGCAAATATGCTTGCTTTATGCAAATGCATATATTTATTATTGGAAATCAATTAACAACACAAAACAGTGACAAATATTGTCCAGAAACCCTCACAGGTACTGCATTTAGCATAAAAGATATGCTCAAATTATAACATGGCAAACTGAACTAAAGTGGGCATCTCTGTAAAGGGGAGACTCGTGGGTACCCATAGAACCCATTCTCATTCACATATATTGAGGTCAGAGGTCAAGGGACCCCTTTGAAAATGGCCATGCCAGTTTGGAGCGTTATTTAGACGGATTTCTTATGTTTTCTAGTTTCATGTGATGCCATTATGTTCACTCTAGCTTTAAAAATGAGCCCGCTACAACTTAAAAATCACAAGTTGCATTAAAGAAATGAGTGGCGTTAAAATGAATTTGCGTTAACGCGTTATTATTGCTGAACTTTGACAGCCCTACTTTTAATGTGACGAAATAGACAACAGGACATCAGACTAGAGAAAGTTTGCACCCCAACACCCTTATAACTCATCGCCCATAGGTGACACCAGAGCGAAAAACCAGATCAGACATCTAACAAGGAAATACATAGAAATGCTGTGACAGGCCGAGTTGGTTGAAACCCTCAGCAGCCAAAACATTGACTCCTGCTATCTATAAAATAGGGACAGGGTGGCAAAGACTGACAAAGCGCAACAGAAGCCAACGTAAGAAGCTATGTCCACAAGAAAGGACTGGTGGTATGTCAGAGAATGTTGACACTGAAGCCCAGGACAGAGTGAAATCACTCGACGCCCCCCACTCTGTCATGACCAATGACAGCCACTTCCTGCCCCCTTTTTCACCCCTTATTCTTGGGTAATTCAACCTACTCATCCAGAGATAGGATTGCAACTGGAGCTGACTGACATTACCCAACCGACCGTTCTTACACAAAAGAGCAGTCAAAAGGGGGACGGACGAAAATGAGCTTCAAGTTGAAAGACTGTCCGGTGTCAAACGTATATTGATTGTTATTGCTTGTGTTTAATATGAGGGGCTCATCAATTATCATCAACCTTAACTGTATGTCAAGACAAAAGGTAACACAGAGAGAGACAGAGAGAGACAGAGACAGAGAGAGAGAGAGAGAGAGAGAGAGAGAGAGAGAGAGAGAGACCAAAGTGCTAGACTTGCGACAGTGCCCAGGCCAGCTCGTCTTGTTGCTGGTATGTGGCATTAAGCAAAACAAACACGAGAAAGTAAACATGTTGGATCCAAATGTCCTCAAGCCATTGTTGACTACTGTTCTACATTACTTGAGTGCCAAAAGTTAGTCTGAACATTTGAGTTTACAAAGCCACAGAGGAACAAGAACTGGAATAGGACCAGACTACATGAGCTGATATTAACATCGTCATATCTAGATTTGTGCAGAGCCTTCCTGGTATCTGCAGTGTGGAAGACAGAAGGTTGAACTCTGGTGGTCTGCATCGCCTAATTTTTATAACTTCCTGACTCGACACCTGACCAAAAGCCCACTTTACGCACCAAATGGCACGGGGTGCTCGTGGGTGTAAAAGCAGAGCTCCAAGCACAATCTTGCCTGAAAGGCCATATAAAGGCCACATTCAGACGCATAACAGCCCCATGGCGGTACAATACAAGGGACTGCATTGTTTAAGAAAATACTAAACATTACTTAACTCAAGTGAGCGAACATGCGCAGGTGTAGATATTTCAATAATTCAAAGCAAGAAAAAAAGAGCATTTACATGACAAATTTTAGGACAGGCCAGTTTATTCTGATCAAGGTGGCTCCAGGAGTCACTTCAAATCTGATTTGGGTCTTTTTTGTTTTAACGCCACTAATTTCTTCAACGCATTGACGCACGATTTTTAGGTTGTAGCGGGCTCTGTTTTAAAGCCAGAGTGAAGATACTGACATCATATGAAACTAGAAAACCTAAGGGATTCTCGTCCATTTCATATTAGCTTGTCGGGAAGGAGGCTAAATAACGCTCCAAACTTATGCTAAATTTTGATGAGGAAAAACTGTCATGGACATTTTCAAAGGGGTCCCTTGACCTCTGACCTCAAGATATGTGAATGAAAATGGGTTCTGTGGGTACCCACGAGTCTCCCCTTTACAGACATGCAGTTTTGGGCAAGTCATAGTCATGTCAGCACACTGACAGCTGATTTTTAATGCTAAATGTAGTACCTGTGAGGGTTTCTGGACAATATTTGTCATTGTTTTGTGTTGTTAATTGATTTCCAATAATTAATAAATATATACATTTGCATAAAGCAAGCATATTTGCCCACTCCCATGTTATTAAGAGTATTAAATACTTGACAAATGTCCCTTTAAGGTACATTTTGAACAGATAAAAAAATGTGTGATTAATTTACAATTAATCGTGATTAACTATGGACAATCGCGATTAAATATTTTCATCGACTGACAGCCCTAATTTTTAAAGTTTGCTCCTTCCCGCAGAATAGTGGGGCTTTAGCCCGGATTAACATCAGTTATAATATATTCCAATGGTGTTTTCACTGCCTAAAAGTATTACATCCAAAATTCTAAGTAGGTTTCACACAAACACACACACACGCGCACGCACACCAAAATATGGTCACTTTTCAAGCCCAGAAGTGAGAATCTTACACTCACAAACAGAAGAATCCAGGAACCAAGAATGCCACACAGCCATTTTGTTATCATCAGAATCATCCCATGTCCCAGTAGACCAATGCCAAAATTCACTCTGTGATTTGGACTGTGTTCTGATACCACAAATATGCAGCAAGATGAGATGAACTCAGTATTTGCTCTACTTCCAAACCAAAACAGTTTTAAGTGTAGTTTTCAGCGCTGCCGCTCCATTTCACAGGCACAATATTATTCAATTCCTTAGAAGATGTGTATTTCCACTGGCTTTATCGCACCTAAAGCAGTAAACACTTCTATTACCATTTACTATCTAGCTATTATAATTATAACATCTGCAGCTGCAGATAATATCACAGAGAACCAAAGGAGTTATGACCTTGAACACTTGTGTGTGTGTGTGATTGAGATGTCATAGGATAAGACTATTACATCAATCTCAATATTTCCTCGAAATCCAGCTGAGGGGGGGGTGTATCCGCATATATGATCTGCTTAGTGATGCAGTTAAAGACGAATACATCATCTGTACTGGATAGCAGCAGAACGACCCTTCTGTTAAACTGAACGGCTCAAACCACGTTTGGTCTCCGGAAGCATGTGTTAAAGTTAAAATCAAGAAGCTCAACCGATCAGTGCTTTGCAACTAGATAACTCATTGTTAGCTTTCATGCGTTTTTCGCGTAAATCCATCCCCATCCGAAGGAGAAACGCAACAGCACAAGACCCTCAACTTTCATGTAAACTAGGCGCAATGCGATCCCCCCATCTGGCTTGCACCTCGTTTAATAACAAAGCGATGCCTGCGTGTGTTTCTCTGCCTCCGGAGGGGGGGTGGGGATGAATGAGTGATGGAGACTGTTGATGCGTGATGTTGACCTTACCAGTTTCTTTAAAGTGCAATCATTCCTCGATGGATTAAACAATCTACATTAACTGTGATGTTATAGGTTACTTGAATGAATGAATACATGTTGAAATTAGCTGTTCTGTGTGAAGTCCGAATACATCTCAAGGAAAAAGGGGGGGTCGAATCGAGAGATAAAGTTGTGTTATGTAGCCTAATCGTGATGTAATAAATGTCGAATAGAACAGGGAGCGGGTGGGGCGATCTCACCTCTATAACTTAATGTACTCTATTGATATCGGAAACAAACGTTTAAAGCATCGCTTCTTGCGACAGAAAACAGGACTTGGGCGAGCAAACAATGCCTGAACAGCATCTGCGTCCCTATGGCTACCCCAGGCCAGATGGCTCGCAAATGCAAGAGACAATAAAGTCGAACCTCACGCCACGAACTTAACTTTATATGACAGGAAAAAAAGCAACAAAACACAGCAGCACAGTCCAGTCGGTGAGCGGGACGAGAAGTGAAGTTATTGCGCGACTTTTCGCTCTACAAAAAACAAATGTCGAGCTACAGTAGTCGCATCAATATTAGCCTATCTATCTATCTAAAGGCTTACCACTTAAACGGTCACAAGTTTCGGATCGTTTTGTCTCTGTCACACAAGCATACTCTCATCATCTTCTCTCATTTACTTTTTGTGCGAATCACCTGAAATAAGGTCGCTCTTCCAACATAAACACGCGTCTCTGGCCAAATGAAAACAAACGAGTGGCACATGGTTGTTACGAGAGCAACCTTTATCTAAAAATATACACACGAGTGATCAGTGGATATAACGTTAGAGCAACTCATAACGTTACTAGGGACACAACTGTGTCACGACTGCTATATTCACCTGACGTCTCCTGTGACATTTTTCAACTTTGAGGACGAGCAATTAGCAATTAAAGCTAGCTTTTTAGCTGTGCTAACGAGCTAGCTTTTGCTCGTTACCTAAAAGGATTGCCTTGGTAACGAACGAGAAGTTCAGAGGACGCCGCTAAGCTGGTTT
Source organism: Sebastolobus alascanus (assembly GCA_916701645.2). Taxonomy (NCBI): domain Eukaryota; kingdom Metazoa; phylum Chordata; class Actinopteri; order Perciformes; family Sebastidae; genus Sebastolobus; species Sebastolobus alascanus. Next base: position 5,028,191 of record CAKAOJ020000022.1, on the reverse strand, counting down.
ACCTGACACACAAAATGCGCTCAACAGAACCAAGTAGACAAAAAAAGCTGACACAAACAACTTTTCATTTCCGCAAAGAAAGACATTCGTGTTACCGCAAGCAAGTACGGTTTTCATTTACCTCTATTTCAAAGTCTGGCAGGTTGAACGCGGTCCTGAACAGCGAGCAGAAGTGGGCTATGGCGGGGACTTCCCACCAGGACTGGACCTCTTCCACAGAAACTGTACATCCCCGGGACATTTTCGGACTCGAGAAATTGTGCTACGTGTGTTTCTCACATTAGAAAGTAGTTTCTCCAGCGACTTATGGCGCCTCTGTAACATTACAAATACGACAAAAAGTTACTGCCGTCGTCCTGTTCCGATAGTTGCCATTGCGACCCAGGGAGCGCTACAATCTGTTTCAATCAGAGTCTCGCTGGAGCTGAACAGATGGGATGGGCGATACCACTTGCGCGGCGAGGAGGAGGGGGGGGGAGCGATTACTTAGCTCTATATCTTAAACTATATTTGAACACAAGCGCTATTTATATTGTCGAGTGTGTTGCATCTTTTACTCAAATAACTTGTAATTGTTTAACATATTTGGAATTAGATTTGCTTGTTTGTTGTAGTAGCAAAAGTCTAAAGTCAACAGTACCCCCCATTGGATCGATAGTGCGGCCGCCGTTTAAAGGGAATGCCTGTGAATGGTGAATTAATAAAAAAAAAAAAAAAAAAAAAAAAGAACCAGGTATGAGCCAGGTAACTTGTTTTAAGTTACATCAGCGTGATTTTTTGTGTCTGCGGAGATAAGGTTTTAGTTCTCATTACTTGGCATATTTTGCCATATTTTCGTTCATTTCCTGTTTCCCTTTTGTCAACGTATTTAACCTCCCACCCCGTTTGATTTACTTACAGCAACAACAGTTTTCAAACAGTCCTAAAGGCTCGTTCAGCTGATCATTGTTGTGTACAATAAATTGCCAGCTACATTGAGATTTTGTAACAACATCGCAGTGGAAGTTGGGCAATACACTAGACAAGGGCTCCCCCCATCGCAATATGTGAAAAGTGCATGCCATGAGTGGTGCTCAGTGACAGTGAGTGACAAGCGGCCACTATGCCCTGCAGGGCTGTTTTCAGAGTTGAGCACATATCTTTTATTATATCTCATTCTATTGATTTTTTTAAAGAGCATATCATATCAGACCTTACACAGAATGTTTCTTGCTCAGGTGTTTGCCATGGGAATAAAAAAAATGCAGACACCACTGTAGTGTAATCACAAGGCAAAAAGCCATCAGTATCAGAAAAAAAATACTTCTATGTTCTGATAAAATTATTTTTATTTATAAAACCATTTCCTCATATAGCTTGTATCGATTATGTGTAAACTTCAAAGTATAATGTATGCATTTAAATAACCACATTAACCTAAATAAATATAAAAAAGTCGACAAACTTTCTTATGCATAAACAAAGACTTAAAGCAGCAGTGGGTAGAATTGGAGCAAATATGATTAAAAAAAGTTATTTTTATAAAATAGTCACTATATCCTGACAGTAGTGCATGAGACAGGTAATCTGAAAAAATCATGTGCCTCTGTGTCCCCTGGTGCTCCTAATGGCATCTGCAAGATTTCACAGACTGGAGGAAAACAACCAGTCAGAGCCGAGCTGGAGCCTGCCATCTCTGAGCAGCTGTCAATCACTCACAAACTCTGATCAAACGGTCAAACTAGGCAGCACTGATCAAATATGAATCAATATTCTGTTACTGTAATGCCTATTTCTCGCATAAAATGTTTTCAGAAACATCTTGTAGTGTACTGTTTAGCTGTAAAATGAGAAAGTTGGGCAGTTGGGTAGTTTTGTTTAATTTAAATTATTAAATAAATAATTAATTAATTAAATTATTAGATTCATGAGATGTCCTGTGTGCAAGTTAACATTTTGGCCTAAAGGTGGTGCAAGAGGAAAGCTCACGATTTCTCCAACATGGGCAGGGTTCATCGGGAGCCTAATGCTATATATTATTTTATATAATGTATGTATTATACATACTGTATATTATACAATATGTGCTGAGTAACTTTGGTGATAATAATTTGCCACAAACACAAACAAAGTACACTCTGATACACTTCTCCTGTCAGTCCACTAGTCCAGACCCATCACTGTTTCATAGAGAAGAAGTAGATTGTAAATGTGTGTTGCTGTAGCAGTATTTGCTATCAACAAATGTCAACAATTAAACCTGGACCCAAGCTGTTTCCAGCATAACACAATTCCAAAAAAACATGTATCACAGCGGCCGGGGGTTATTATCAACTTTTATTTATTTATTTCAATATTAATTCATTTATTTCCATATATACTTCAGCATTTATTTATTCTTTTTATTCTTATTTTTTCCATGTATTTATTTATTTATGAATTCATTCATGTTTAAATGATGTACTAATTGACTGTTTTATGGTGTTTTTGTAAATCCCTTTTTAATTTGAACTATTCATTGATGGATTCATATTTAATATGTAAATTCTTTTCATAATTCTTCTTTTTATTGTGCATTAAAATGTCAAATAATGAAGTACCTTGTATTTTTTTTATTCATAGATTAATAAATTGATTTGTAAACACATTTATTAATGCCTATTTTTATTGTACAATTAGTTATTAATCGATTAAATGCTCTATTACTATTTACGTGACTCTTGTGGTCCTCCATACAACACAGACAAAGTGTGTTGTGTAGAGTTTAAAGCTTTAGAAGGTCAAGATTAAAAAACAAATCAATGAACAGCAGCTTTCATGTTTCTTGACATTTACGATCACATCTATACGGTTGTAATACAGACAAATTAAAATGACCTTGACATATATTCTAGAAGTCTCTGAATTTATTTTTCATTATTATTATATTAAATCAAAGTCTTGGTCAGACCAACTCAGCAGCCATCATCACCAATCTCAGGCCCTGCTGCTAATAGGGCTATAGAGTGGGTAAACTGGCATTGAAATTTGGTTACAGCTGCAGTACATCCCATGTGCAATGGAGGGCAGAGACTACACAGATTTTCACTCAAACTGAAGACTACTCCACGTGAAGTCATTCATTCAATAGTCCAGTGGTTCTCAACCAGGGGTCCAGGGACCCCCAAGGGTCCTTGAGGGAGTTCCATGTGGTCCCCAGAAAAAAATTGAATAGTTTATTATCACTATTTATTTCACTATAGAAGTGAACCCAATGTTAAGTAAGAGTCATAAGCGTGACTATTCAAATCGTAGGTTTCACTTCCTCCACGGTTATTTCCTCAACTGTAGTTGACAACTATAGAATTCTGGTCTTAATCATATCTAACAAACCAACATCTTTTCAGATGGAGGTCCCTGAAGCAAAATCTTCAATCAATGTGTATCAATTTAGTGGTCTTTGACATGAAAAAAGGCTAAGAACCACTGCATTAGTCCCTCCAGTCTAGTTGAATGTGTGATTATCAGTGCAATAAATAACATTTTGTAGTCATTGGCTGGATTGTAAACCTGCACACTCTTCCATATTCTATGGTGCTATAAGGGGACAGCAGTGGTCAGCCATCACAGTGCTGTCAGTATAATGACAGCACAATCTCTGGGTCCCTTGGGAACATCAGTCCCATGTAAGGTTGTGATGTTGCTAGGCAACAGAGCAATCCAGCGATTATTGGTGTAAAACTGAGCTACATGTGCGAGCTTAACGTTCAAACTCAAAACTCAATGTGTTGTGTTGGTAGATGGGAGGACATTTGGGGATTTGGGATGCTATGGCGAGTGTACTGTATCTTTAAATACTAGCCTTCAATTTCTTATGTCCTTGAATCCAAATTAACTTTATTTATCAAGAAGGCTCCCTACAGTATGGAATTTATTAATTTCATCAATGCTGTTTATTCTAATTTAGGATCATGGAGTTTATCTTCTTATTATGTGACCCTGGCAATGTTGGTGGCCCATTGAAATACAAAACCCCAAAGAAAAGCCATCCAGATAAATCATTAGCACAAACATGGCTGGTTGATAAAGCAGTGGTTAACCTTTTATGTGAGTGCAAACAATTGTCTATTTTATGGATTGGGCAGAATACAGGGAACCACCCTGGTCAGATTGCCAGTCATTCCCAGTTACAATTACACTGGTGGTCTTTATTGAGGCTCCAGTACATCTGACTTGCAAGACTTTGGAGTTTGGGAGAAATCCATACATCCATAGTGAACCAAAATCAACCCCCAATATTTTAGTTTTTCTATCTCCAGGGTAGGACACCAGTGGGGCATATTCACGTGCTATACTTTAGTACAATTTGGCCATACTATACATGCTATTTTGTACTTAGACTTATAAAATATAAAATCACATTATAAAGTATGATGCACTATTATTGATTAACCTTTCTAACAGTATAGTAATAATAAGTCATTAGAATTTGCTCCCCCTCGACCAGCTACAATATTAAAATGCTGCTTAAATGCATCAGTCGTAACATATTGATAATATACAAAATATAACACAAGCTTGTTCCACTCTGTATAATGAGTACTTTAAGCTTACTTTTGATACTTTACGTACTTTTTCCTGATAATATTTCTGTACTTTTACAATTATCAGGTTTGTGGTATTATTTCCCAATAGAGCTTTCATTTCAAAAGTGTGCTGTCGTGGTTTTGTTACACATTCAGCGACAAAATCCAATCCAATCCAATCCAAATTTATTTATAAAGCACATTTAAAAACAACAAAAGTTTACCAAAGTGCTGTACAATTATACATAAAAACAACACAATAAAACACTAAGACAAACTTAAAACCAACAGCACATTAAAATAATAAAAGCATTAAGACCAATAGTAAAGGAAAAAGGATTGAAATAGTCAACTTTCATGCCGAGCTAAAAGCCAAGGAATAAAAGTGCGTTTTGAGGTTTGATTTAAAAACAGGCAGTGTGGGGGACAGCCGAACATGTGGGCGCAGTGCGTTCCAGAGCTTTGGAGCTGCAACTGAAAAGGCTCGGTCACCCCTGAGCTTCAACCTAGACCTAGGGACAGTCAGAAGCAACTGCTCAGTGGATCTGAGCGTCCTTGATAAAAGATGTGGTTTTAAAAGGTCTGAGAGATAAGTTGGAGCTTGCCCATTTAACGATTTCTATGTTAATAATAAAATCTTAAAATCAATCCTAAAACGCACAGGGAGCCAGTGAAGAGAAGCCAGAATCGGGGAGATGTGCTCACGTTTACGTGTACCAGTTAAAAGATGAGCTGCCGCATTCTGAACAAGCTGCAGGCGAGACAAAGAGGCTCGGCTCACACCAACGTAAACGCAAATGTGTGTGCGTATGTGACTGGGCATGTTGGTCTGCCTACATGTTATGCTTTTCTCTTTATATTAACTATTAGGGGCCACATTTTGCCTATTAAAATAAAATGAATACAAAAAAAAAATCCTTTTGTTTCCTTACTTGGGATGTTTCAGTATGCTAGGGCAGTGGTTCCCAAACTTTTTCACATCAAGGACCCCTAAACTCACACAAACTAGACCACGGACCCCCATTTGATAAAAAATTTGTCCCAGGGTCCTCCATCTGATAGGATTTTTGCTTTTAGATGTTTTATTACAGAAAGTGTATGAAACCCATGACCAAAATAGTCATACATTCTGTCATTGTGTTATTTATGGATAGTGAAAATAAATGATTCACCTTTTTGCTGGGGACCCTCTGGAATCATGGACCCCTGGGGGTCCCCGGACCCCACTTTGAAAACAGCTGTGCTAAGGTACTGTATAATGAGAGGAGATAACTGGTATCTCTGATCCACATATTAATATGTAGTGTAGAACAGTGGTTCTCAGCCTTTTTCGTGTCAAGGACCCCTAAATTGATACACATTAGGTCATAGATTTCGCTTCAGGGACCTCCATCTGAAGAGATTTTGGTTGTTAGATATGATTAAGACCAGAATTCTATAGTTGTCAACTACAGTTGAGGAGATAACCATGGAGGAAGTGAAACCTATATGATCAGAATAGTCACGCTTATGACTCTTACTTAACATTCGGTTCACTTCTATAGTGAAATAAATAGTGATGATAAACTATTCCATTTTTTGCTGGGGACCACATGGAACTCCCTCAAGGACCCCTGGGGGTCCCAGGACCCCTGGTGTAGAACCCTGATTGCTTTTGTTTCATGCATTTTTTAAAACACATCTTACAAGTTTATTCCTCTGTATATTTCCAGTGGTCATTTAGGAACTATTTCTAATTTTATACTCTAATAAAGCTTTTTTTTTTATCCTCAGTCTAAATAGTTTTCTAAAAGACTAAAAGTGGCATAGACAATTCTGTGCTGGTTGCTTGGTTGGAAACAGAGACAGGCACCCTTTCACCGAGGTAAATGCTACATATTGATATATAGGGCACAAGAAGTTTTCTATTTTCACCACAAATAAACCTTTGTTAACAGTGCATACATGGTGTAACCAAGTGCTTTAAAAAAATGTGAAAGCCAACCTAGAAAATATCATCTTTAACGAAAGATTTCCCCTGCCGATGAGAGAATTGATCACTGATAGTAATTGTTTTTCCATCAACAGGCATCAATACATCAATCAATGCTCATGAAAAAAAATAGTTTAGGGGCAGTGAGTAGTTGCCGTGGCAGTCACATGCTCTTTTTGTTGATGTCCTTACATAACTGTCTTGCCCTTTAAATACCTAATTTTACATATTTCCCAATATAAATAAATAAAATGTCCCAAACAGTGATAATCATATTGGTATATATCACTGTTACCTTGGTAGTAATTGTAAGTCTGTGAACATTTGAGTAATTCAATGTGCCTAGAGGTATTATGTAATGCTGGGACTGTTGAATAGAGAGCTCATTACTGATCATGGGCAGCCTTTTTGATTCATGTTGTATTTATATATATATATATATATATATATATATTCTTAGAAACAACACACTGAGTTACAACTGTGGGCATTAGTTGCGTGCATTGTGGCAGCAGCATGAGTTTATGTCGAGTTGTGTTAGTGCAGAGCTGTGTTGCCGGGGCTGTGTCACAAATGGAGTCACCACGAGAGGGAGGGACTTAGGCAGCCGGACAATGCTGGTGTTTGTGCAACGGCCCCTGAGTGGCGGCTGGCTCTCTCAGATCGCTCTCGCTTGACTACCATTGCTGCACGCATTGTTGAAGTGAAAGGAAAGTGGACAGCTTGATCCTGTCTGTGGGATGCACCGACAGAGGTAAGACCCCCACTCTCCACTGCTATATCTGTGCTGGAAAAAAAATGGAAGTTTTTTGAAAGCTGTCTCGTGGGGGCTTGTGCTGTGTGAGCTGTGCGAGCGAGGGGTATTCCAGTGCAAGTTTTTGGGGGAAACAGAGGTCTGGGAGCTGGAGGTTGGCTTGGGGTGAGGCACCCTTGTCTGTGTTTTGGCAGGGTCACTACTGTGTGTGAATGGAGCTGAGCAGAAAGAAAGTTTCAGAGAAAGAGGCTCAGTGAAAGGCATGTGTAGAATGTGACCAGGACCCAGCAATGGAAAAGACAGAGTATAAAGGGCACATTAAAAAAATTTGGAGATGAAAAAGTTGAGGTGATGGAAAATTGTACAAATCAAGATGAGAAGATGAACAAACATTTATAGTTTCCGTTACTCTCAGGGGAGAGGACAGGCGAGGATAGAGTGAAGGTTTACAGTGGTAAAAATAGAGGTGGAATGGAGGTAGAGAGATTAAGAGAGAGATTAATTAGGGAGCTGAGGGAAGGGGGAAGTCAGGAGAGGAAAAGGCAGAAAAAGAATGGAAGAAATATAGTAAAGGAAAGCAAGAGCTGTGAACCCAAGATAAGGTTTCAACTGCATCTGATTTATCTTCTCAGGGCTAGACTGCAAACTATTATACTTCCAGGACGAATAAAAAAAAAAAAAAAAAACTTGTCAAACTAATTTTCCAACTTCCATTCAAATCTCCTTTTCAGTCCTTTGTTAAATGCTGGATTCCAATTGCAGTAAAAGAATACCGGTAAGCCCCTCATTTTCAGTTCTGCCCCTTGCTAGATCAAATACTCTGATCCCTTTTAGCTGGCAGATTAGAGAGACTCAAGATGTTCTGTCTCAGTGTGGTAGGCTCCTGGGATATGCCGCTATTCGCATTTATGAATGACTAAATCTGGATTTGATAGACTCTTATGGTTAATGTGAGGTGCGTCAATCCTCCATCACAAAGGCGGCCTTATAATGCCATCACAAATGTCTATTCAACAGGGCTTTGAGAAAGACAAGCGCCATATAGAACAGAGATGCATTGATCTAACTTGTACTCTTTGGAGTTATTTAATCCATATTAACTGCATGTGTTTTGTGTTTCCAGGCAGTGGGACAGTCAAGACTGGGTTTCGGTGTGAGGTACAACAACGCAGAAAGGCTGGCCATAAGACAAAGATCCAGCATTGGTGGTTTTGGCCACGACAGAAAAAAAAGGGCGTCCACCCCTGCCGTACCAGGGTGAAGAAGAAGAAGGCGGTCCATTAGTTCCACATCAAAAGAAGCAGTGAGCTGCATTTGTGGCTTGGGTGGGCAGGTGAGGGTTGAGCTGTGGTGACAACTTTGGGCTGGGTGCCGAAGTGTGGGAGGGAAGAGGAAGAGGAAAAGGAAGACGAAGGGGAGGGGTAGGTCGAGGTGGAGGAGGAGGAGGAGGAGAGAAGTAGTGGGCCTGGAGCTCAAACAAGCAGGATGGCCGAGAAGAAAGTTAGGTAAGTACAATGTCTGTTTAGCTTAATGTAGAAATGTATTCACTAAAGAAGCAGCAGCTGGCTTAATGCTGGGCTTTTACACTCTCTCTGTGTGTGTGTGTGTGTGTGTGTGTGTGTGTGTGTGTGTGTGTGTGTGTGTGTGTGTGTGTGTTTGGTTGTTTTGCCCGCTTTATTTGTATTTTGGTCCATGAATGGATGTGTCATTTGCATGGCTCGTGTTGCTTGGTGACCATGTTTAAATGGGGCTGTGCATGCATGTGTGCATGTGTCTATGTTGATCCCTCAGCAGCCTCCCTGCTAAGCTGATTAATGGGGGCGTGGCAGGCCTGGTTGGTGTGACATGTGTATTTCCTATTGACCTGGCCAAGACCCGCCTACAGAACCAGCAGGGCGTCCAAGTCTACAAAGGAATGTGAGTAGCGCTCCCCTGGCCCGAGTTAACCCGATGCATATACTGTATGCTTTTATTCTTGTTTTAGCATCCCTGAACAATACTTTTTAATAGTTGTTATTGGGAAAAAAGCCTCTAAATTCATCTTTATCGATCTTAAAGGTGTTATTGATAACATTTTTATGTAGACGAATTTAAAAAAAAAAAAAACATCTACAGAGCCTTTAAAAAGGTGCCGAATAATATGGCTTTTCCTGAAAAAAATACGGATTATGAATTAATCATTTTTAAAATTTTGGCGGGTCCAAAATTAATGTTTGGTTTATTTCTGTGGCGGATATCTGACGCTTGGTTCCCACTTCTAACAAGGCTTGTGAGCCAATAGTAAAGCAACGATGGTATCACGTGGTATCTCTGGTATCTCAGTTAGTGAGGAAGAAAGGGATAAATGGCTGAGATTGATGGGAAGTGCCTAGCAACGACTTGTTGTGAAGTGAATGCAATGGAACGGAGGAGCGAGAATGCGACATTTAGTTGCTGAATGTAAACCTTTAAGTTAGGGAAGGGCTACAGACAAATCTTTTTTTCTGCATGCCAATCTAACCAATGTCAAAGTCTCTGAACTGTAAAACCATTTCAGAATATCTGCTGGTGATGAACGGTGCCTCAATGTGCTCTCTGGTTAACAGCACTCTCTAATTTGAGTCAGAATTATTCAACTGAAGCCGACTCACATAGTTTTCCGCTGAATCTCAGAGGGTGGAGCAGCGCAGCTTTACACACTCTTCCCATATTAGGCCCAGTGTTTTTGTGAGTTTGTACAAAACTCACTCATGGGGTCATATCAGGGGAATGGCTGTATACAGTACTGTGTGTTTTGATTAACCGCTGTGGTAACCAAAACCAGACAAAAGATCAAATTAATGCACTAAACATATTTCATATTCATTCACTTCAGTTTGTGGTGAAGTTTTAATCGGACACTAAATCGAGAGCGCAGACACAAAGACAGATTCTGTGTCTTTAAAAGACTCACCGACCCTGAATGCTTAACTGCACACATCTGGTGGGCATCAATATTGCCGTCTGATTGGGTGTGGCCATCCTGTGTTAACCATCGCTTTTTAGACTGCGGTTTTCCACTGTGAGTCATACATGGAAAAATAGCTTGGACAACGTCACTTCAAGGCCCAATCACGAGGTTGGATTTTTTTTCTGTTCTTTGCAAAGAAAAAAAAACAGATAATTTCAACAGAACTGCTACAGTACATTAACAGCACTGGTCTCTGTTCAGTTTTCTCTTGTGACAGAACACAGGGTGTATTTGGGTAAAGGTCAGGCCGGCGATGATGCTTATAAATGAAGCATAATAATATCGATTTGACCTAAATGTCTGTCAAAAGAGTTAATGGTGAAACATATGAAAATTGTAATGTGTATTCTAGGACCTAATGAAAAAACAGACAAATGTAAATTGCCTTCTTTTTTGTCCTCAAAGGCTGGACTGCCTGGCAAAGACGGTGCGCTCGGAGGGCTATTTTGGATGCTACAGAGGTATTCTTTGCATTTCTAATCCCCGTGACAAACAACACTACAACTGTGCTTTACTATAAGCTTAATCTGGCCACCTACGCTGTTGTTTCTCCTGTGAGCCCTCAATCTTTTTGTCTTAATGACCAGTGTCTACTGCTATTAGACGTGAGCCATAAGCTGCTGTGTAGGTTCGCTCTATTCGTGTACCTCAGTGGAAACTGTTGCGTGTCATCAGCCTGTTTGTCTTTTCCAGGTGCAGCGGTAAACCTCACTCTTGTTACACCAGAAAAAGCCATCAAGCTGGCTGCCAATGACGTCTTCAGACAGAAGCTCTCTAAGGACGGGTAAATTGATTTTTCACCCTTCAGTGATACATCACATAATGAAGCTACCAGGGCTGTCAATCAATTAAAATACTTAATCGCAATAAATCGCATGATTGTCCATAGTTAATCGCGATTAATCGCAAATTAATCACGCATTTGTTATGCATTTTTATGCTTGCCCAAAACTGCATGTGATTATCATAAAGTGGGCATGTCTGTAAAGGGGAGACTCGTGGGTACCCATAGAACCCATTTTTATTCACATATCGTGAGGTCAGAGGTCAAGGGATCCCTTTGAAAATTGCCATGCCAGATTATCCTCGCCAAAATTTAGCACAAGTTTGGGGCGTTATTTAACCTCCTGCCCAACAAGCTAGTATGACATGGTTGGTACCAATGGATTCCTGATGTTTTCTAGTTTCATGATGCCAGTATCTTTACACTAGCTTTAAAACTGAGCCTGCTACAACCTAAAAATCTCAAATTGCGTTAAAGAAATTAGTGATGTTAAAACAAATTTGCATTAAAGCGCTATTATCGCGTTAACTTTGACAGCCCTAGAAGCTACATAAAAAGCATCTCAAGGTTCAGCTGAAACGTAGCCTACCTTTAAATTCATTGCATTACAGTACTGTTTTTTTAATAACCAAAAATATTTGTCATAGTCTTACAAATTCCTCATCTAGGGTCAATCAGTAACAAAAGTATTTGTTGATATGCTCGATTTGCCGAGCGCTTTGGCAAAATCTGGCGAGAAAACAAACTAATCCTAATCCAATCATGGCCTGTTATTACAGAAGCTTGTCAATTCTGTATATCTGTTATTGACACTCTATTGTGTGTCCAGGCATTTGCCCCTGTGGGGAGAGGTACTGGCAGGGTGTGGGGCCGGGACCTGTCAGGTGATAGTCACCACTCCCATGGAGATGCTAAAGATCCAGCTGCAGGATGCAGGAAGGCTCGGTGAGTTGGTCACTGGATTTAAAGGGGAACAACACCCAAATTAAGAATTCCAATATGTTATTTCCATGGCCTTGGAAAGTTCAATTAATACTTACAACATGAGCTCCTCTCTCTCAAAGCCAGAAACCAGAGAAGTAGGTCTCAAACTTGTGATGTCATAGGGTATAAAGTATAAAGCTGCTCCATAGACAATGAATGGGAGACTGATTTTGTGGACTCACAGATTTTTCTTTTTTATACCCAAATGAGCTTTACTCTATTGTAGTGTTTTCAGTTGTGAAACAGAAAATGTTCCCATATACTCAGACATCTCCCCTGGGTGCTCTCAGTGACATCTAGAACATCTCTCCCAATTCATTGTCTATGGAGCTGTTCCACACTTTATACCTTATGACAGCACAAGTTTGAGTATTAACACTCTAGTTTTTGGATTTGGGAGAGAGTCGTTCATGTTTACTAATATTTTTTGGACTGTCTTAGACCATAGGAATAACATGTATTAATTTTGAAAATGGCTGTAGTTTCCCTTTAATGGTTTTTTTTTTTTCAATGTTTTTCTTTGTACAAATACCAAGACGCAGTCAGTGTAAAAGGATGCAATGCACTGACATCTTGGAAAATCCTATTCAGGAAGTAAATCAACTCTGAAAAATGCACTATATCTCATATTTATACTAAGATTGATTTGATGTAGCTTAAGTACATACAGGTACCACGCCTCTCAATAAATAAGACCCAATGTGAGCACTCACATAATTTGCTTATAAATGTGAAAGATGACAGCATCCATCTTTTGGCAATCTTCCCATTTACTTTTTTGTCAAAAATGGGAAAACCAAAGGTCGGTAGCTCATCTTTTGTTCAGTAACAGTGGTGGCTGCAGGATTACATTCGCTTGCATTTGTTTTCTAACCTGGGACATTCTGTGCCTGACTATCAGCTGCCCAGAGGCCTGTTCCAACTCCGGCTCAGGCTGTTGCCCCTGGTCCAGCTCCATCATTGGTGGCCCCCCCACCAGCACGACGGAACCCTCCGCCTCGGCCCTCAGCCACCGGCATCACTTTGGAGCTGCTGAAGACTCGAGGACTGGCAGGCCTCTACAGGGGGGCAGGAGCTACCTTAATGAGGTCATACACACAAAGACATAAACACACACACACACATACTCACAATGCATGATGATTGTTATACTTGTCTCCTTTAAAAATATCGTGACCATGACCATGCACAGTGTTGCTTGTGTTCTCCGGCTCTGTCTCTCCTTTCATTCAACTCTGCCATCACTGCTTGAATGAGTTGATTTTACGTTGCATAACTCACACTGCATTGGTTGTATTTCCTGACATCTCTGCCAATCAAAACTGATCAATAGATTCCTGCAGCTATGTCTGGCTGCTATACTGCAGTTGAATGGGGCCATGTCTCTTTCTCTCTCCCTGCTTCCCCCCCACCCCCACCCCCGTGACTTCAGCTTCTCCCACTTTGTTCTCAGTCTATCCCATTTCTTTCTATATGCTCTAATAGCTGCTCTCTTAGATTATTTCCTTTAATCTAAACCACTTTTTTAAAATCATATTTTTCAGGGATGTCCCCTTCTCAATGATCTACTTCCCGCTGTTTGCCAACCTAAATGCGCTGGGCCGCGAAAAAACGGGCGATGTGCAGGCTCGTGCACCATTCTGGCAGTCCTTTCTGGCGGGCTGCGGCGGAGGCTCAGTGGCAGCTGTGGCTGTAACACCACTGGATGGTGAGTGGGAGAAAGAAACAGACAAAGTAAGAGAGAAGGTAGGGCAGGAGGTGGGGTGTGAATGGGGATTTAAGCCTCTGTTACTCACAAAGATAGCAAATGTATACACACACCCGGTGTTGCAATGCTTCGTTCCAATTCATAACAGTTTAATGAAAATACTTTAAAGCGTAACTATGCAACTTTTGAAAGATGAAATAACACAATTTTGAAATGAAAAGTTGAATTCATAAGCAATAAAATGCAAACTTGCTCAAGGCCTTCACACTCAAAGGTTTTGGCTCTACAGCCTCACTTGTCCTGGTATGACCAGTAGCTTATGGTCGCTAAGGTTAGCAAACTTTAGATAGATATTGCTGCGTCCAAAGTTACTCCCTCATTCTCTACTCGCTATATAATAGATACTCGGATTTCAGACACTTATCATCACTGCCAGCTGCAGTCACACATACTCTTATCAACATGGGAGTGGGCAAATATGCTTGCTTTATGCAAATGTATGTATATATTTATTACTGGAAATCAATTAACAACACAAAACAATGACACGCGTTGTCCAGAAACTCTCACAGGTACTGCATTTAGCATAGAAAATGTGCTCAAATCATGACAAACATGGCAAACTCAAGCCCAACAGGCAATAACAGCTGTCAGCAGTGTGTCGACTTGACTATGACTTGCCATAAACGGCATGTGATTATCATTAAGTGGGCATGTCTGTAAAGGGGAGACTCGTGGGTACCCATAGAACCCATTTCATTCGCATATCTTGAGGTCAGAGTTCAAGGGACCCCTTTGAAAATGGCCATACCAGTTTTTCCTCGCCAAAATTTAGCGTAAGTTTGGAGCACTATTCACCTTCCTTCACGACGAGGTAGTATGACATGGTTGGTTCCAATGGATTCCTTAGGTTTTCATTCATTCATTTCACTGAGTTTTTGACTTCTCTACTTGTGTTATTATTACACTACATGTTAGCATTTACCATTATCCTGGAATTGTCATTTGTGGCCACAGTGGCTACTGTTTGCTTTAACTGATCTTTGAGCTGAAGTAATGACGGTGCACTTCTGTGTTTTCAATGCCCGTACAGTCATAAAGACTCGTCTGCAGACCTTGCAAAAAGGTGAGGGGGAGGACACATACAAAGGAATCGTTGACTGCACACGGTAAGATTTTAGTCTATTAAGAAAACACTTGTTTCCTAATTATTGTGTAAAGAGCCTTTCTTTCATTGTTTTTCTCTTTCTGTCTTGTCTGTGTACTTTTGTAGGCGTATCATGACGCGGGAGGGCCCATCAGCATTCCTGAAGGGTGCAGCATGTCGCGCTCTGGTCATCGCTCCTCTTTTTGGCATTGCGCAGGGTGTCTACTTTCTAGGGGTAGGGGAGACGTTGCTAGGTTTGCTGGAATAGCGGTGCTTGGCATTGGTGGCGGTGGCGGTGGCTGTGTCGTCTCTGCTGCTTTAATCTGCAGTGAATGAATGACACAACTGAGCGAATGGTGAATACGGAGAGAGGGAAATACGGCCACAATCTGCTAACCAAAGGAAGAAGAACGGTCTGAGATATGAAGAGGATCTATTTACTAATATGTGGACCAAACGGGTTCACACTAATCATGTTTCTCTAGGTTTTTACATGCTGTCAACAGGGTCCCGTAGGTTAAACAGGGTCCTGTGTATGTGTGTGACTAATCTGAGGGTATGTGTCCCAAAGTTGTCTGGGCTATCCCGGTGTGCATGCTGCAATATGTCTGGCGCTGTTACTTTCACCCGAGAGAGATTATTCTGTCTGGTTGTTAAGAGAGAGCTGCTGCATGTCATTTGAGGCTGCTACCTTAAATGCCAATCTGACCATTTGTGTGGTCACGACGAAGAACTGCGCATCATCCTGTGTAAGTGACAAATTCCCCTTTCGATCTTCATCAAAAGCTAAGATTGCGTAATGTTTGACTTCAAACGCCAGTCATTTTGGATTCCAATGTTTGATGCGTTTCTCTGGAAAAAGGAGCTTAATCTCCTTCTGCCTATTGTCATGCGTTCCTCCCACTCCATCCGTGAGGTCTGAGTTGTAATCTTGGATTCCTTCAGTGGATTGGGAGGCGCAGTCTGACAGAAACTCTAAGGTCATTTGCTAATCTGACGGTAATGCTTTAATCCTGGCGTTAGCGTACAATATACCCTAACACACACAGCTCACTTCCTGCCTAAAGGCCACAGGTTAGACTGCTGGGCCACTGTCTCGTAGCCTTGACTTCCTCCTCTCCACGCACAGCTTGGAAAGGTTTTCAATAAAACCTGCGAGAAGCTGATTTTATTGCTTAGCTACACGTAAAAATACATTGCTTCAAATGATGTGCGCACAATAACTACAAAGAAAATATGCATTTCAAGCCTTATAATTGCTGATAGTTTCTAAAGCATCAAAACTGTAAAGTCTTAAATGAATTCAGTGAAATTGGTGCTGTTGAAACATTGATTTGGTACTTGAGGCCAACTTAGCGGGGACAATTCTATTTGTTAGACCCATGGAGGGACTATGGCACCTTTTCTTGCAAACTGTTTGCCATTACTTAGGTCCACTGGGTGGCACTAAAAGCTTTTTTTTTTTTTTACATTTTTAATGCAAGACACAGTTCGATGCGGCTAGTGTACCTACAGTAGGCTTCTACATTTTCCTCATTGTAGAGTGAACATAGCCTAAGTAAACTGTTGGTTTACAAGCTGTAAATAAAGATATCTCAAACATGCTCATTTCTCTGTCACACACATTTATTTCTTTGGTTTCCGTATGTTAAGTGTCAAGGAGCAGTGTGTAGCATTTTGGGGGATCTATTAGCAGAAATGCGATATAATATTCATAACTATGTTTTCATTAGTGTATAATCACCAGAATCTAAGAATCGTGTTTTCCTTAGCTTGGAATGAGCCCTTCATATCTACATAGGGAGCGGGTTCTCTTCCCGGAGTCCGCCATGTTGCTCTGCCATGTTACGATAGTAGCTCAGAACGGACATACCAAACACTGGCTCTAGAGAGAGCCTTCTGCATTTTTACGATACCTGAAGGCCACCGTAGTTCTCCGACACGCTTGTGATACTGCAGTAACGTGAGCCACAGAGTTCAAAACCGTGGTACCGCCAGCCGCTGTATAACTTCCAGTGTTCCTTAAATAGTGTAATTATGGTAAGGAGGAAGGAACCTGCCAAAATCTCAAATAAATGAATAAATAAATAAATGACTCGATAAATAAATAATAAATGTCATTAAATGCAGCAAAAATATTAAAAATAAATATAGCCATTAATTAATTGATCAAATGTGACATAAATTCATACTTCTGTTTTAATTTGCTTCTTTATTTATCTTTGTATTAATTCCCTTATTTATTTACTCTGTATTTATTCTTATTAATTTTTAAATTATTTAACAATTTTTGTATTTCTTTTTATTTATGTATTTTGCATTTATCTTTAAATGTGTGTATTCTTTATGTATTTCTTTATTTCTGCACGATTTTCCCTTTGCATTTCACCCCTTATTTATTTCCCCAAACTTATTAATTTCTGTAGTCTTTTCTTTATACATTTCTTTTTACATTTCAAACAGAAGAGTAAATAAAGAAGCTAATTAAAACAGAAATATAAATTTATGTCACATTTTATTAAATAATTAAGGGCTACATTTATTTTTAATATTATTTTTGCTACATTTAATGACATTTATTTATTTATTGAGTCATTTATTTTGACAGGTTACTTCCTCCATACTGAGTGAGGCGAACGGCGTTACAACGGTTTTGCACTCGGCGCTCACGTTACCGCAGTCTTGGAAAGGGAGGAGTGAGCATAGGGGTACTCAGTTGGTTGCAATCTGCAACCACACCACTAGATGCCGCCAAATCCTACACACTGCACCTTTAAAAAAAAGAGATGTTTGGCAAACATACCACATCATAGGCTGTAGTTTACAAAAATGTAGACTAAGCATGTGAAGGGAAAATGTGTATCTTTGGTGACCTAAATATGTAGCTTTCATCACATTAATTAATCAAGTAGTAAAGAGCAACAGATTTCCCAAAACAACTGAAGGAATACATGTTTGCAATGCCATTGCAATTTAAAGCAGTCCTTTGGACATCCCCCTGAGAGGTAAAATAGAAGGCACTCACACATAAGTAAAAATGCACTTGTTGAATTATTACTCAGTCCATTAGTACAAAAATAAAAATATATATAAACACATCAGTAGCGTCTCATTAAGAAAAATCAGGGTTTCTTTGAACCTGATGAATAGTAGGTGATTGTGCAGACTCTTGCTCACTATGGTGATGGTCTGTGGTCACCTTATACAGTATATTCCACCTGTGTCTGCACTGCTCTCTTCACATCCACTGTTAGTCCGTGAACTTGCGGTTGGGATTGGCACCAAATAAGTCCACTCTGATTTCAGGCATCATCTGTCAGGTGTAAAGTCAGGACACAAATAAGTACACACAAGAAACTAAAAGGAAAAACTGGATAAATTAGTGGAGAAACATGACGAACACAGATTCTTAAATTTTGTTTTTCTTTAATGGATATAAAGTGAGGTTAACTAATAATATATATCATAATGGTATATAAAGACAAACATATTTTTTTTTTGTGGATTCAAACATTGTCGCTCTATGGGAGCTGTTCTGATGGAAGTACAATCTCGGAACCCATCGGCGGTCTGACGACAGATAAGCCTCTGGGGGCTAGGAGCTATATTTCTGGAGTTCCGATGTAGACAGCAGATATCCGGGCCAAGACTTCCTTTACTGTGCGCTGCTCATTGTTTACAGTCCAATTAGCAACTTGAGACGTAAGACTGGAGTTGGAGTTGAGAGACGAAGTGTACGACCGGATTGTTTCACAAGTAACCAGTTTACAAGCTAATTTTAAACCAATAAAAAGCTAAATCATCGTCAGACGATAGACGGTGGGTTCCCAGATTGCATTTTGGCCAATGCGTTCCGCCTCTTTTGCTCTCCACACGGACTGTTTACCTGCATTAAACCAAAGCCTGTTCGAATGTGATTGGTCAATACTACTCGGACTACAAACAGAAACCAAAATGATTCCAATGCATACATCTTGTCCCGTTGCCTACAGATTCTACATGTAAATGCAGAATCTGTTTATGGAGATTAATGGAATAAAAACAAGACAAACAACCCCGCCACCTATTGTCATGTGACTGGTTGAACACATAACCGCTGAAGGGCCTGTTTACTTGTTTATATTTCCATCTTCTATTCAAAGCTCCTCAGCTTATTTCTACCATCACAAAACATCTCTTTGTATGAAGGTATGTGCTGAACCTTTGAGAAAGAACAGAGTACAGCTCAGACCCTGCAGGTTTGAGACTTTTGACCTGAACCTCCCTATGATCTCCCTATGGATGACGCTGGAAACACAATATCGCAGAAGTTGAGTGCTAAAACTTAAAGACAAGTGAAAGACGTCAGGAAGTTTAATATTATTAAAATTATTTTTTTTTACAGGATGCCTATGTTGTGACATGGCTCTTTTCTGCATCAGCAGCTGTGTGTAGGAAGCAGAAACATTTTGGGAAGTGTGCTAAAAACTAATTTCTCTTTTTGAGTTTATCGGCGACAAGAGCAGGTACTCTAAACACGAAGCACAGATGAATAAAGTTGAATTATTTACAAAAGCAAAACAGCAATGACTGACTGGTAAACAATGAACTATCCTGCCTTACCTGAATCTACAATCCAAGCCAAAAGAAGAATCAGTGTTTCTCCATTCTTAAAAAAGATTGCTCAATGAAGTAACACCCAATTAAAGTACAGTTAATTTGTGCATAGCATGACAGTCCAGCCTGAATTATCTAAATCCCTTCTCACTTCTGACTCTCCTACCTTTACCTCATTGGAAAGCCAAGTGGACTGTGCTGCCCTCCACAGGCAAACAGCAGAAACTACAGTTAGAGTGTTATAAAGGTGTGTGTATACAGTATAAAGATTTTAGCTATATCATCAGAGGAAGAGTATTACCTGTTGTGCCATAAGTTCAAGCCTGTTCTCCAAAGTGTTGGAAACCTTGATCTTCCCATTATCATTGTATACTTCAATCCCTCCGCAGCTGTTAAAAGAGTAGATAAAATATGAGAGAACCAAACTCATCTTAAGTATGTTTTTTTTCTTCGCCTTTGTCATAAAAAATTAATCTGACAATACGTTTAGAATCAAAGACTAAGAGTTGGTGTTAAAGTACATTAAATCATCTTACATCTCTGATGAAAGAAAGCGCTGCTGGTCGATTCTGACGACGATGTTGCTCTTCACTGCGTCTTTGTAGATAGGGATGATCTTATTAACGGCAGCCTGTCAAGCAATAAGACTTATAAAACACACCAACTACCATGAATTCAACAAAAGAAGCAGAGGTTCTTGTAATTACCTGCGCTTTCCTAAATAACTTATCAACATACAACATTATAGTCAGCTCAATCTCACCTGAACCATTTCTACATCCTGCTGTCGGCAGCGGATGGTAACTTTAGGTTCCAGCAGTTGATAAAATCCCTGGAAAGTGAAAAGCACCAACTCAGAAAACAAATATAGACAACACAGAGATTTACCTGTACCCGTAGTAGCGGTCAGAGATTTTACCTGAAGCACCAGGCCCTCCAATAGGGTAGAGTAATTGGCAGGGTCCTTGGCAATCTCTGCAAGTCTTTGACGAGCCTCATTCAACAAATCCTGAGACGAGAACACAGGTAGAGGTTTTACAGACTCATTTAGATGACTTTAAATTTGTTGCTCATAAACACTCAGATGCTGTGGAATCAGACACATTTATATAATACAGTGTATAGGCAGTACTGTGTAAATGCTTGTCTGTGTTGACAAGTAAATGTTATTTTTCAATGATCAGAGGACCATAAAAGAATATGCGTTCACCTTCATTGTACTGGGGTGGTGGAACCCAACAGAAATGTAGGAAGTTATTTCAGTGGTGAAATGGACAAAATATAATGCACCTAATCGTAGTTATAAATAAGATAAAGTGTATGCATCTGTCAATATACCGAATGCAAACGTGAGTAAGTTATGTGACGAACAAGAACTGAATAGGTGTTAAATATGAGCAATGATTTCTAACCGTGATCATGTCGTCACGGGCCTTCAGCACCTTTAGCCTTGCTTGGTTCAACAGGTTGGACATCTGGCTGCGAGAGTGGAAGAAAAAGTCAACGAGTAACTGATCTGCAGACACGAACATGTAATGCAGCACGCCTATAAAACAGCCGCTCAGCGTGATACCCAGTTCTCACAGCGCACTGATTTTAAGACGCCTTTGCCACCACAACTGGATTTTACGAGGCAGATACGGCAACGTTCATGTCCAGGAAGGCGATGTTGTTACAGACTTTACCAAGGCAACCATTCATAGGCGAGGGGACAAGGAGATAGCAAAGAAAACCTCAGAACAACAAGGTAACAGAGCAACGAAGTGACTGAAAGACTTTTGGGGAGTGGAAAAAAACCTAACTTATCTGGTAAGAACTGCTTGTATATTAGTTCACCCGCTTGCCTCTCTCAGTCCATCTGAAGACATGCCAAGACTGCCAAATTCTCATAAAATGTAAGATTGTTAATACTCAAATCCAAGGATGTGGATGAAGTGTGAGAGCGACAATGACAGAAATTACACAAACAGGCAAACCCATACAATAGCTGAGCTTCAAACAATACAATTGCATTATCTCAAGGTCAATGAGTACCCTCATTATAGTGTAGTGTGTGATCCCAGTCCATGTGCCTGTACATATGATTTGGGAAAGCTACTAATGTTTGTCTTTATTTAGTAAAGCTTCAAAACAATGAAGGTGCCTCTAGCAAATAATGACTCAAAGGGGACGGAACAATCATTTTTCATCATAATTTCCCTAAATGTATCCATAAATATCCCTTTGTAGATATAGATTTTTTACATTATGTTGTTTTTTATGGAGGACAAAAATAAATGAATGAATAAATAAATAAATAAATAAATATGTCATTAAATGTAGCAAAAATAATATTCAAAATAAATGTAGTCATTAATCAGTAAATGCGCCGCACAGCGACAAAGGCACACTGACCGTCGGACACACAGAAATGCGTAAAGAAAAGCATAATGAAAAGAATACAGAAATATCGTGCATAAATAAATGCATAAATAAATTCATAAATACATAAATAAATGCATACATTTAAAAATAAATACAAAACAGATAAAATAAATAAAAGATAAATCCAAAAATAATGAAATAAATGCAAAAATAAAGAAATAAAAAATGAATAAATACATTTAAAAATGAATCAAATAAATACATAAATAAATTATAGGGAAAGTTAAACAGAAGAGTAAATAAATAAGGGAATTAATACAAAGATAAATAAACAAAGACGCAAACTAAAACAGAAATATCAATTTACGTCACATTTTTATCAAATTATGAATTAATGGCTACATTTAATTTCAATATTATTTTTATTACATTTAATGACATATTTAAATATGTATGTATGTATGTATGTATGATTTTGGCAGGTTCTGTCCTCCATACAATAGCATTCTTTCCTGAACTGGCAACACGTGACCAACAACTCACATTTTCTTATGTTGTTCAATCTGCTTGTCCTTCTTCTCATAGTACCCCATGATTTTCACCCTCTGAGTCTGCACCAGACGACCTTTCTCGATGTTGAACTCTTCCTCCGCCTGTATGTAAACACATTGGGTATGACAGGGACTATTGTTACTGCAGGTCACTGCAGCAAAAAAATCACAAGACTGACAGACAGACTTCTATTACCTTAGCGTCAATTTCCTCCACTTTCTCGCTGGCCTCCTGCTCTATGAAGCCCATCATGTGCTTGATCTGCCACAAGAGACAAACACAAAATAATTCGTTCAATATTCAGATTCAAGTTCATGCCAACTTTCGAAACTTAAAAACAGACTTTAGAGAGACTAAATGATTTCGACCACCCATAAAAGATTAACCTGGAAACGTTAAGGTTAACTTGTAGCCATGCGTGTGATAAGTTAACAGCTAACACAACTCTGTCATATGACCAAAAACAACCCAACCAAACAAAATACATTTAATTGTAACGTTAGCGAGTTTACCAACAACCTCGAAAGTTAGTGCTATAATAATAATGATTAAGCGACTACACGCAACGGTAGTTCAGGTTTTAGCCCGTCAGCTAGCGTTAACGTTTATGTACAGCTAACTAAAGTTAAAACTCTCACTGGGATAAATGCGCTTAAATTTACTATAGTCCAGCGTCTAACGTTGTCTACTTTACCTGTTTCTGTACGTCAGCGTCGGTGAGCGCCATGTCTGTTTTTTAAATATGTTTTGTTTATTGCAAGACTGTAAAAAAAAATCAAGTCTTCCCGACCACTTGTATGTACGGTCCGGTAGAGAAACAGTTAGGAGAATATATACTTTTCCTCTTCTTGTTCTTGTTGTTGCATTCACGTCGAGCTAGCGGACAAGAGACGGAACTCAACATCCGGTCATGACTTTCAAAATAATATACGTGTTCTTCTCAATAGGTCAAGTCCTTGGGAACCAGTGAAGTAAGTTAAGTTAATATTTGATGGTATCTTCCATCTTCGACGATGAACTGTTATAATGTTATTGATATTAGTGTCAAATTTCACTTTCTGGAAAGGTAATTTCAATGATCATGTAGCTAAGCTTATAATTTTCATTTAGGAGATGTATGTAGTGTGTCTATTGTGTCTATTGTGTCTGTGTTTAGGACTACAGATGGAAATTAGCTTCCCAGCTAAATCTGGTACACCCATCTTTTTGTTTCTATGTATACAATTAATGTCTGTGCACACAATAAAATAAAAATAAATAAATAAGGCCCAACGACTGTGCTCAACTGACATCTTTCACCTGCGGTTGCTAGGATACATTGGAAAGTTTCATCAGGTTCGATCCAACACAACATGTTGGATGACTTTAGCGTTACGTTATCACTTCAAAAACTAAAGTTTGCGTTTATCATTTTCAAAAAAACTCGTAACACCGTCCGCTAACTAATGAGACTTATTTTTGAAAGTTATGACCGGAAGTTCGGTGCTGTATTCCCGCCAGCTTGTGTAGCTTTCCAGAGCACACACTGTGCTACTGCTGCCTGCCAGTGGTGGTCTGCCCTCTTCAGCTACTGCTGCAGGGGACTGTGTCGCATATTTCCCTTCAACCTGTCGTTTGTCAGCACCTGGTTGCCTTTTGGACAAGGACGGTAAGAAAGCGACTCCAGTTTGGCTTAATTCAAGTTAAAAATGAAAGTTTTGCGCCTCTGAAATAGCACCTAAAGCGTGTAACGTTAAGCTAGCTATAGCTTACATGTGTGCTGAGGTGCTCCCCACGGCGAAAACGACTAAAAACGGACGTTTCCGGTGTAGCAGACAATTATGTCGTTTGTCAGGTAGTTAATTAACGCTACCTCATATGTCTGGTTATTAACTAATTGAGTATGAGCGTATAACGTTATGTCGACGTCTTTTGGAGCCATGCTGTGACTTTGAAAAAAAAATGAACGATAATAGGAGGCTATTCCTTTATATTCCACTTACTATACTAGTTATAATATTTTTATTTGAACTAGAAACTTTGGTATTACTCGGTTTTGGGGGACTCCATAAACCAACAAGAGGTTTTATTTTGACAGTTCAAGCCGGAAGGTTATTTTTAATTTGTCAAACTTGACATTAATCTCACTTTCGGTCCGCATGGTGTCACCCATATCATCTCTGGAGGACGAGGTGAGCTGATAAGAAGCTCAGCACTTCAGAGAGTTTGTAAACGGCGGTTTAATGTCTGGGAAACCCAGAGGAGCAGCGTTTAAACTCCATTTTACATTTGTTCAGTAAAGGCTCTTATATTGAAGGACTTTTCACGCCCCTCTGTCCACCACGTGTGTTATGTAAGTTGCATTGTGTCATGATGAAGGTACACAACGTACCCATTTAAGATATAGATATGTTTTGGGTTTTTTTCCCCTCTGTGTTTTTTTTAGTTAGCAGCCATGCAGTCCAGGAGGCACCAAACATGACATTTAGTCATCAATTATAGACTCACCCCTTTGCCAGATGGGCGAGTGACCATGTCCACCTGGCATAGGACATTGTGCTATCATGCCTGTGATGACACTGAGTGGGACTCTAATATATTTCATCCACCTAACAGCTGTTTTACAGTTCAACAACAGATGTCATCGGGACTCTGATGTGAATGCCCTCATGTTTTGTTAATGAGTATTTTGGCCAAATGTGACTGTACTGCTGCAGCAATCATGACTGTCAGATTAACAAATTTAATTTTTTTCCTCCTGTGGCTCTGATTTTCCTCAGGTGAGACGTCCAGCTTTGACTGTAAGAACGCATGTGCCTGAGTGTCTGACACACGTCTGTTCAATGGCTACCTCAGGCCCCACCTCTTCTGCCTCCACCACTGCCGCTGTGCCTGAGGGTTTCCATTATGAAACCAAGTACATTGTGCTCAACTATCTGGGATTGCCGCCCGTTAGTAGCACAGCTCAAGGTAAGGAGAAAGACTTTAGATTAGTGGCTACATTTAATCCTGGTTCCGAATGTAGTTTAATGTTATCTGACTTAAGGTATCGCTTAGAGATGTTCCAATACCTTTTTTTCCTTCCCAATACCGATTCCGATACTCGAACTAGCGGTATCTGCAGATACCGATTACCAATCAGATACCAGCGTGATAAATATAATATATTTGTTGCTTTTGGGCTATATTTATCTCGTCGTTGGAATGCGGTTTCCAACGTTTGCTACTGCGGTTCGTCCTTTCTTCTCCCCCTTTGCCTTGGTGAAGTCGTCTCGTGTGATGGATCTTCAAATGTTTTATAAGATTGCTGGTGTTGAAGTTGGAAACACTAGTGCCACCCCTCGAAACAGAAGCCTTACATACTGTACATATCGTCGTTTTCTATTTTCCACTGTGACATATTGCCAAATGACTGACATTTTCCTCACTCTGACTACATTACAGTTACACTCTCCACTAGCTCCGCACTGGTTTTGTTTGCTCGTCACGTGACAAACTACCTGCAATCAGTTCTTCTTCACTGCTCTAAAACAGTAGTCGCCATTTGCAGCTATGATACATCCACGGCGAAGAAGGAAAATAGATTTCCGGTTAAACAAGTTGATTTTTTTTTATGGGTTAATAAATTATTGTATTGAATCGGTGCATAGACTGGCGTACTCGCCGATACCAGTATCAGAAATGCGTGCTGCGAGTACACCAGTCTATGCACCGATTCAATACCAATCGGAACAACTCTAGTATTGCTTCTGAAATTAAAGTGCAGTAATTACACACACACTGCTCATTACTGAGGTGCAACTACTGTCAAGGGCACCCTGCTTTAGCGCTCTACATGTTGTGCAGTGTGTGACGCATATCTTAGGGCAAACCTCACACTTGTGCATTCACACTGCACACAAATAGAGTTGTGTGCACATGCACACATGGCAGTAACAAAAACTATTCAGGGTGTGTAGGCAGGTTGCCACCTGTTTTTTCTAGCTCAATTTAGCCTTCTCTGACATTGGCACAGAAACACATCCAGAGACTGTTATACTCATTTAAACATGACCCAGTGCTTGTAAAAAAAATAGATGTCATGTGAGGCTCCCTATAAGCCCGGAGACAATCCTTCCAATGTGATGTCCAGAGTAGCTGAAGACTGGACCGTCTTTACAGAGGCTTTTATAGCAATGTTGAGCCATGACCTCAGGCCTGCAGCATGCCTGTTTTTCACCTTGTTCCCAATGCACCTAGCATAGTGACAGAAGAGTGCTTTTGAACAGTTTTTGACCTATTTGTATTTCTTTTATAAATCTATGTGTGTGTATATGTGCTGTTAGAGACTTACTTTGTGCTTACTCGTGTGGCCACGGCGTGTTAGTGGTGAAATAAATTGATCACAGGGAGAGAAACATCCCATTCAGAAGGGAAGACAGTTCTGCACGCATTTTAGGCCATGCACGTCATTCCCTCTGTCACAGGAAAAAAAAAATGCTCAGGCATTTTGAGTACGAAAAAACAGAAGTGAGAGTTGGTAAAAAAAAGACAGAGGGGGAGTTCTCTGTATTTCCTGTCCCCTTTTTATTTTTGTTGCGTGCATGCTCGGAAATGGGCGGAGAAGGGCAGATGAGTGGCTGATCCCTGCTTTCCGCTTGACCCGGTCCAATTTCTGACAGCCTGTCATGTGTAATCACTGTAGGATAACTCACACGCCAATGAACCAAAGCAAAATAGTTGGCCGGTTAGCTCTCTGGCTGAATGCTGAAACAGCATCAAGCCCAGGGAAAACCAACAGTGGTCCTCAGGGCGTTCCTGTATGAGCTACAGGGACATAGACAGAATAGAAAAGGGAGTTGACCTTTTCCTTCCTATCAAAAAGACAAAAAAAACAGCACAGCGAAAACATTAATTGGAAAAATCATATCAGTCAGCTGTTTAATCAGTGAAGAATGATACTTAAAGGTCCCTAATGTTTCTTTTCTATCGGCTGCTAGTCCGCGGTTTAGCTGTGCCGAAGGAGTCCACATGTCATGACAGTGGAAGTAGCCGATGTTTTTGGGTTGAGTGTGTGAACAGGAAGCATTGTCATCGAATGCTGGATCATCATAAGCTGAATGGCTACATTCCGAATGTGTTTTATATTAAAGGTCCCGTATCCTGCTCATTTTCAGGTTCATACTTGCATTTTGTGTTTCTACTAGAACACGAGCACGTAAGCACGAGCCGTGCATTGGTGCCTCGGATGCACGCGATGAGAGAGCACCATTCTCAACTTTTTCTCGTTTGAGTTCGGCAACATCATACTGAGGAGGGGTAGGAGTGCTGGAGTAGGAGTGAAGGGTGTTGGTGGTATTAGCTACACCTAAGCCTGCTAATAGTTTTCTCCCCTCCGGTAAAGTTAGTGTTTATACATGCACAACTGTTTTTTTTGGCAGACAATTACATTGTACATTACTTTTCTGGTTTTGTGTCATATTTGTGAAGTGCTGTGTAGTATTTGTGAAGAGTCTGCATGCGTGCGTGCGAGCGAGAGAGACCGTTGGTTCATATGTCATGTGTTTATCTCTTTCAGAAGATGCCCAGAATGAGAGACAGAGGAGTACAATGATAAAAGGGCATGAGGAGGAGCTGAGACAACTAGACGATGAAATCGCTGCTTGTAAGTGGACACACACACACACACACACACACACACACACACACACACACACACACACACACACACACACAACTAGTTCCAGTGGTTATCCACTGTTTTTGTTACAAAATAGGAATAATACTCCGGTCTCAAGTCTTTGATTTAAAGTTAACAATTATAGAGTCAAGTCTCTATAATATATTGGAGAAAATAGATGTAACATTTAAATATACCACAATTATGATACTTTAAAGCCCAGTATAGAGAAGCAAAGTCCCTCCCCTTTAGCTGTCCCCCATGGGACTTTATTTCGGAAAAAAATATAAACGGTAGTCAACGACGAGAGACAAAGATTTTTTTGATCCTGTTTGAATTGCGCCATGAATCACACATAATATGCAGTTAGTCGTAGGTTTGTCGTAGTATCATTTAGTTTTGTGGTAAACCGCTCAGTGAACTACATCTCTCGTCTCGGACAATATACGTCACCAACACTAGCTAGCTAACTGCTATGTTCCACGCACAAATGAAACGTTATCTTACCTGATGTGTTTTATCCAGCGAGACGTCACTTACGCGACTTTTGGGTGTGTAGTCTTTCTAAGTACGTATTTTCATAGTCTTACACTTCAACAGCTAGTATCTTTTAAATTGAAAAAACATCATATGTGTGATTCATGGCGCAATTCAAACAGGATCAAAAAAATATTTGTCTCTCGCCGTTGACTACCGCTCATATTTTTTCCGAAATAAGGTCCGATGGTGGTTCCACTGGAAGGGGCAGGACTTCGCCTTTTTATAAATAAATGAAAGGAAACATATAATGAAAAACCTCAATGTTGTAAAACTCTTCTTTTCTTTTTTTTTTCTCCCTCAATTGTGATTTCTCCGGCTTTTCTTTGTGCCATTCATTGTTCATGCAGACAGTTGGTCTGCCTGTGCAAAGGAATCCAGAGGTCAATATTTGTCTGTGTAAAACATGAAATGTAGGCAGTGAAAGAGAACTTTGGTTTCTTTACATAACCACAGCTCTCTGAGCAGCATGAGCTAGCATCACTCCAGACCACCCTCCATGCTCATGTGTAGTAAGGAGGAA
Source organism: Sebastolobus alascanus (assembly GCA_916701645.2). Taxonomy (NCBI): domain Eukaryota; kingdom Metazoa; phylum Chordata; class Actinopteri; order Perciformes; family Sebastidae; genus Sebastolobus; species Sebastolobus alascanus. The sequence goes on along the minus strand of CAKAOJ020000022.1, from coordinate 4,999,099 downwards.
GTGAGCTCTTTGAATGGTGGATGGTTTGGTGTAAGCCCACTTTATTATGAGAGGAGCCCTTCTCTCCATGACAACCCAACATCCGTGGTTTGTCACAGGAGGTGTGTGAGACGCTCATTTATGCAACTCAGAGAACCGTAGTTACATAGATAACCCAGACCTTTGGTGTTATCACCGGTGTATAGTGTGAATGTGCATTACATTTATGAAGCGAAAAACCTTACGTTTTCTTTTCTAGCAATGGGAGTAATTCCAAAAAATGAGCTGCACTGCCTGTCTTGAGATTTCATTCTCTCTGGTGTTCTGTGTGTTTGCAGCCTCTTCCACAACAGGCTTCGACCGGCACAAGTCGCTGGTGTTTAATCCGGCCATCCCGGAAACCTCCATTGAAGACTGCCTCGCTGCGATGGGAGACCGGGTGGCCGTAGAGCTCGACACAGACCTGGCAGCAGCCGTATACACACTCCTCGCAGGGTCAGTTTGCACCTCTCTGACTTTCATGATAGAATGTAGCTCTCATGACAATACTGGTATAGATCAACAGCATCGCTGCTCTGAGACCATCGCTGCTTTTCTTGACTGCCTACAAACGGTTAATCCAAGACTTGTATTTCACATGGAAACAGAGTTGTGGGGGTCAGTGCAGCAACTCAACTATTCAATACTGAGTGCAAGTTTCCTCACTATGCTGTTTTCACACTACATTCACACAGTGTGAGATAAATGTGTGTGTGACCACAGCGTGAGAGTTACAGTCTCAAAGGAATGTTGATATACTGCTGCATTTTCTTCTTAGTGAGCTCTTGTACTTTAACAGTGAGGGAAAAATGGTGTTATTGCATGAAATTGATTGAAAGGTTTGCGTTTAACTCTGAATGTATTAAGCTTGAACTAGGGCTGTCAATCAATTAAAATATTAGTTCCATAGTTAATCACAATTAGCCACACATTTTTTTATCTGTTCAAAATGTACCTGAAAGGGAGATTTGTCACATATTTAATACTCTTATCAACATGGGAGTGGACAACTATGCTTGCTTTATGCAAATGTATGTATATATTTATTATTGGAAATCAATTAACAACACAAAACAATGACAAATATTGTTCAGAAACCCTCACAGGTACTGCATTTAGCATAAAAAAATATGCTCAAATCATAACATGGCAAACCCAAGCCCAACAGGCAACAACAGCTGATTATCATAAAGTGAGCATGTCTGTAAAGGGGAGACTCGTGGGTACCCATAGAACCCATATCTTGAGGTCAGAGGTCAGGGGACCCCTTTGAAAATGGCCATGCCAGTTTTTCCTCGCCAAATTTTAAGAGTTATTTAGCCTCCTTTGCGACAAGCTTGTATGACATAAATGGTACCAATGGATTGCTAATAAATTTGCGTTAACGCGTTATCACGTTAACTTTGACAGCCATAGATTGAACACAATAACATGTGCACACAGTTTTCGCTTGAACTTATTGACTTAACACACATTCTGTCACACACACATATACCCACATTCACTTCTAAACCAGACAGCTTTGAAAATCCAAGAATCTTTAAGAAAGGTATTGTCAGTGTTCACAATCTCAACCCGACTGTGTGGGTTATTTGCGCCCTGCTGGAAATATGTACTAGCAACGGTTATTTCTCCTGGATTGAGACTGCACACAGATGATAAAAATGCAACCAAAGGAGACCGCGTTGGAGAACTATGTTGGCCGACGCGAAAACGCGAATGGCCCTATTTAGAGCCAGTGTTTGGTTTGTCCGTTCTGGGCTACTGTAGAAACATGGCGGCCGGCTCCGTGAAGAGGACCTGCTCCGTTTGTTGATATAAACGGCTCATTCTAAGGTAACGAAAACCTCAACAATTATTATATTCTGGTGATTATACACTAAAGAAAACATACTTATTAATATTATATTCCATTTCTTCAAATAGATCCCCCAAAATGCTGCACAGTGTTCCTTTTAATGATTCTAAGTGAGTTGGAACATAAGCGAGGTTCACCTGAGCAAGGCATCTGTAGCCGCTCCAGTAGAGTTGCTCTGTGGCCAACAGATAAGACTGTGGTTGTACTGGGCAATGTCCAACTGTGTAACTGAATAGGACGTTGCTGTTGAAAAAAAAAAAAAACGTTCACGTTCAGGGAACTATATAAAGCAGCTTTTTGGACGTGCTCCTATGTAAATATACAATCATACGCAAAAAAAGGGGAAGAAAACCAAGGCACACAAATTTCCAACTATAGTAAAAGGTTTCATTTTAAGCATGGCTGACATCTACTTTACAAGACAAATACATTTACAAATATAGCACATAACGCAACACAAATATATTCCAGCTCGCAAACTCCGATCGAACGGTCAAACTAGACAGCGCTGATCAAATATGAATCAAGATTCTGTTACTGTAATGTCTATTTTTCGCCTCAAATGTTTTCAGAAACATCTTGTAGTGTACTGTTTGAGTGGCCGCTTTATAAAAAAATAACTTTATCATATTTGCTCAAAGTGACCGACTGCAGCTTTAAAGTTCAAAACCTCAGATATGTTAGAAGGCAAATCTAGTCTTGGCAAACAAATATGTTTTTTTATAGTAGCTCTTGGCAGGTGAACAAAAATGGTATTGTGGGATACTGGGTATGAGGTGGCTTCTTACAACAATTCCTGGATTCTAGGCACATTTAACTATTTCCTAAACAGTGATATGTATCTGTGTGTGTTTCAGGCCTCTGGACTACCAGAGATTCAGAGACGCAACACGGGATCTCTCAGCACACTCACAGGGAGGCTGGAGCAAGGTGAGTCACCCATGAGTTTTATGAAACAAATATTACTGCTCAGGACATGCAAAAAGCTGCAACATTTAATCTGCTGTTTCATATATTTGTTACCTCTGCCATCCTAATGTCTCTTACCTTTGTGTCCCCACTGCTTTTCTTTCTTTTTTCGCCCCTCCCCCTTTAACTTCTACGTCTACTCCTCTCTCTCCCAGGTGCTAGTACCTTTGGTGCTGCTCCAGGCTTTACAAAGCGAGGGCCAGTCACTGACAACCCTGTTGCATCTCGGGGTGCGCTTCCTGGAGGAGGATGAAGCTAGCTACATCATCCAGCAAGGGGGATGGGTGAGTTTTTAAGCACACAATGTAGGAAAACCATTATATGCTTAGTCACCTGGAAGTCCAAAATAGTTTTTGTAGTGTGCATAGATGAGAAATGCTTGCACCATGCTGAAGTAGATATACAGTACTCCAAATAGCCAGATGAGGGCATCAGTGAGCTACCTGTACAGATGTTTCATTCCCCAGAGTTCTTTTTGTGCTCTACAACAACCACATTACCATACATGTGATTTAAAATGTACATCATACTATAATAAGTATGCATGAAAATAAACCCTCAACAGATAATCTACATAAATAACCTTACAGTATTTAAGTGCAATCACCGCTATTTTGCATTATAATACCTACACTTAAAACAAAACCAGCAGCCCCTGTCCTGTCCTCCCATCAGTCAGGGGTCAAATGCTTCATGTAATCTACTTTGTGGTCATTTACAACTTAACCATCCATCTGTTGACAACATTCAAAGGACAGATCCATCTGCGTTCTGTTCCGTTTTCTTTTTTCAATTGGAAACAACCACTCGTTGTAGTAACGTATGGAACCAAAGTAAGCTAATCGAAGCTAATCAATAAGGTTATGAATAATGTGAACGCTAGCACTAGCTGACTCAAAGTCAGCTGTGCTAAGTTCGGAAATAACTGAAAGGGTTGGTTCGGATATTTTTTAAGTGGGGTTAAGTATGTATACTCCTGCGTTCTGTGAGGTAAAATTACTGCTTTTGTGAATGGAGTCTGGTGGCTTTGAAGAGAGTGATATACCGACTTCAGTTCCCCGTCGGAAAGAGCTGTCTGGCGGCGAGGTAAAGCATCAGAAAAACGTATTTTGGCACCCTAAAAAAATATCAATATCCGTTGAAGTGTACACTATATTTAGAATATTTTCACAGCTTTACCTCGCCATCAGACAGCCCTTTCTGACGGGGAACTGAAGCCTTTGTATCGCGGTTTTCAAAGCTATCAGACCAGACATTCACAAAAACAGTCATTTTACCTTGCAGATCACGGGAGTTGCTGGTCTACCGCTATATCGATCGGTTAGTTTGTGTTATTGTGTTACTTTTGCATCCGAACTAACGTGGCGTTCACAGCAGTACATTGCTTGCATGCAGAAACCTACGTCAGGCTTTGTGACGCTAAAACATACATACTTTGACCAAAATTTGAATGTTCGGATTTGAATACATAAGGATCACCACTGGGAAGCTACAGAATGATATAAACATCTAAAAAAGCAAAAATAATGGACCTGTTCTTTAATCATGGTTTGGACCCAAAATTTGATAGTATTTGTGTTCCATACGCTGTTGCTTTTTCTTAGGGAGAAATACATTATTTGCATATTTGAAGAAGATAATATGCTTATTTAAAGATCCCACAACATGAACTCTGCTCATGTGAACTCTGCTGCTCCTCATGTGAGAACACCCTGATACAAAGCAACTCCAGTGTGCTGTTTGCTCACACAAATGATATTAGTGAGCGTTTCATCTTCCAGTGTTGTAATAAGTGGAAAACTGTGTCACAGATGGCTCCCTGTGAACAAGGTCATGCCGATGAAGGGTCACGCGACCCGACACGTTAACCACCGCTCCGGCCGCCATTACCTCATTGTCATGATGCTCTGCCCGGTTTCGTGCAGTGTAACGTGAACACAACGCGCCGGCTCCAAACAAAGCGTCATTCTTGCTCCGCGTTATGTCAGAGGGGGATGATAGGCTGGGGCAGGATAAGCGATGGAGGGATGGAGAGAAAGGAGGAGGAGAGAGAGAGAGAGAGAGAGAGAGAGGAGAGAGGAGGAGAGAGGAGGAGAGAGAGAGGAGGAGAGAGAGAGGAGAGAGAGAGGAGGAGAGAGAGAGGAGAGAGAGAGGAGAGAGAGAGGAGAGAGAGAGAGAGAGAGAGAGAGAGAGAGAGAGAGAGAGAGAGAGAGAGAGAGAGAGAGTAGGAGGGGAGGGAATACGAAGGAGGGAGGGGGAGAAAGAGGGTGGGCATGGTGAGCCAGTGAGAGCAAAGTGAAATCTCCATTAGTTTGACAGCTGCCTGCATGCACACTTCTCTTCCTGCATCCACTCCATCACTAGGACCGTCTATTGTTTATTCAAGTGACCTGGGGGTTGTCAAGACTTCACATTGAGGTAGGATGTTTTACTTGTGATGTCGAAGCAACTACAGAGCGAGCTCATCGGTCTGAATGCATGTGTGCGTGCGAATGTTTACTCGCTGAGAAAGAGTGACAAACTCTTGGCAGCCGAATAGGTCACTCCGCTCTAGCAGTATTTCCAGTTCTTGTCATCGTCGTTGAGGGTTGACATATCGTACAGATTGATCTTTTATTTTCATTATAGCACAGAGGAACATCAAGTACTTTCATATTAGAGAAGAGACGACGGAGAGCCGAAACATGTTTTCTTTGTCATATTTATCCAATTTATTTATTAATCCGTTCCTGTATATTTTTTTTGTTGAAATGACACAAATCTCAAATGCACAGATTGGTAGCTGTCCCTTTGCAGCGAAGTTGTTAGATTTGGGTGCCTCTCGTGATGCCTTTGTTAGTTACATCAGAATACAATAAGGATTATTATGACCCTAATGTGGTGTACACTTGATTTGGCAGGAACAAAACCACAGCCCTCAAACAGTGCACAGCCAGGGGGGGGGGTTAGGTGGAGGACATGATTAGTGGGGGGACAGGAAGGGGGGGGATGAGCAAAAGGAAACGGCCCACACGGTGAAAGAGATTCTGAAATAAAGGAGATAGACTACAAACTCTAAACTGTACACCAACCCAACCTCTCTGGGTTTGTTCACAGCCTGTCTCCTGTCTGTCAGTCTGTACGCTTGCGTGCTGTTGTCGGCCTTTCCTCCCGAGGAATCAAGACATTTGTCCTTCAGTGAAAAACTGCTGGGTGAGAACTGAGTGTGCACAACAGCCATTTCATATTACTGTCTCTGCTAGTGTGATGTAATATCACTCCTTAGGTTTAAAAGTGGCGCACTAATAATTGCACCTGACCTCTTAGCAAAGAGAAAGGGATAATGGAGTCATACATTATTTTTACTGCAGTATATTTGATAGTCAAAGCGGCGTATCTTAAAAAAGGCAATAAAGCAACTTGTGCAGGCCCTCAGTTTTACATTGGCAATATCTGCTGCTGCTGCTGCTTAGATGTTGCAGGGATGATATTTTATGGACTAGGAGGTGCTGTAAGGGTTCCAGCCTGGGCCTTGTCAGCGCACGTCACGCTCCACCCTGCACAGTGTAACAGTGCTCCCCCATGTTATGTAAGTACCGTCTCGCCAAGCGCCAGGTTGAAATATGTGCATCACCGTGCCGCCGTGTCGACATGAGGCCGGACTAGAGTAGAGTGCCTGACTGTGCAGGCTGAGGAAGCCCCCAAAATAACTCTGATAATCCTCTAAAAACATCGTCGCCAGGGGCTTGACTGGCCCAATGACTTGTAACTTGCAGCAGCAGCACACTGGCTGACTGCCAAGGTTTAAACCGGGCACCCGTCCATCCTCTCTGTCTACCCATCAGTCTCACTGCTGTCACAACACTGTTAATGATGATGAGCAAAACCCAATGTTTACCAATGCAAATTGTGTAGCTGCACATAACAGCAGACCGTTGCGCCAAGGCACGAGACGATATGAAAATTTTATTTTTTTTAATTGTCACTATTATCCTGGCCAAAATATTTGCAATTCAAGATATTATCCTGATAAGCATCTAAATATGCTTAAAACTTTTAAAAAATGGCACTAAAACATAGTGGAATCATTTTACCTTACATTTTGTTAAGAAACAAATGTTTTTATTGCATCACAGATAGGACACACATCTGTTTTTTAGTGATTATCATTCTTGGTAAAAAAAAAAAAAACTATTTTAAAGCTGCTATTGATAACACTCAGCAACTAGATGTCAAATTCTCCCTCCCCCGTTCCATTGCATTTACTTTACAACAAGTCGTTGCCAGGCATTTACTGTCAATCTCAGCCATTTATCCGTTTTTTACATACTAACTGACGACCCAGAGATTCCACGTGATACCAATGTTGTTTTACTATTGGCTCACAAGACTTGTTAGAAGTTGGAACCAAACGTCAGATATCTTCCACAGAGATAAAAAAAAAACAAAAAAAACATTCATTTTGGACCCGCACAATTTTTTTAAATGATTAATTCACCACCATAATAATTCTTTTGACGAAAAGCCATACTTTTATTCAGCACCTTTCTAAAGGCTCTGTGGATATATATATATTTTTTTTTTAAATATTCGTCTACGTAAAAATGTTATCAATAAGACCTTTAAATAAGGTAATCATAAATCATAAGGTCCCCCTGCATAAATGTAGGATAAAAAAAATTGGCAACATTGTGTGTTCTTTCTTGCATGATAATTCCTGTGTTTTTTAAATCAGGTTACATTTTTCACTCGTCTTCTATGATGATGAGCTAGACAGCTTTTTCTAGTCACTCGTGAGGATATTCCCGATTATCCCGATAATGGAAATTCACCACTATCAACTTATTGCGAGAGTTCTTTAGCGCAGTCCGCGTTCCATCAGTTTTTAAAAAAGGAGTTTGCCCAAAGCACTCCCAGAGATGCCAGGTTCCATAAACTCATTCAGTCCTCAAGTTGTCTGTATGAAACCTAAGGTGAAATAGTTTGTCTAAATATAATGGTAGAATATAAAGAAATGGCAAAAAAGCTATTTGCTTTTCCATTATCGAGTCAAAAGTTATATTGTCGGAGGAAGAGAATATATTAAATAGTGTGTATTTCTCTTATTTGTGGATGAAATGGTGAGATTGGTTGTCGGTATTCTTCTGGGTTGATGGAGACATGCAGGCACTCCCAAGTGTAAGTGTACAGCAGCTATTCTTGTAACACAATCATTTAAAGCGTGGAGAAAAAAGGTCAGGTTAATGGTGATAATTCTTCCTTCGCATGTATCACAACATGAAAGAACACTGGCCACAGCCTGCGTAGCCATCCTGGATGATAATAAATAACCAACTGTGAATTAAAGGCACAATTAGATGCTGATGAGCAGTCTAGCAGTCCCTCTCAGTCCGCTGCTGCTGTGTGACCTCTTACAGCGCATGTCCGTTAGGAACAGTGATGACATAATCCTCCTAAAATGTTAAGAGTACATATGAGCCAGTGTCACTGGTTTACGTTATCATTCGAAAATCTGTAAAAACCCGCTTGCGGTTTTGTATTCTTGTGGGTTTGACATGTTGATGTGGAAAGGGTGCCAGATCTAATGTTTGGATTTGCAAGTGGATGCAGCATGTTGACAGTATGTGGCAATGTAGCGAGCACTTGTCACAAAAACGTGGCAGCTGTTGTCTTCTCACAAAATCTTAGTGTGTTTAGATATATCTTTCGGGCAAGATGCTACGTTACTCGGCGTGTCTATATCAGATCAGGGTAATGTTGCAATGAAGCACTAGGAAAAGGTAAAGCAAGTACAGGTAGCACGTGCACCCTCGGCTCTGCAGCAGGAATGTGAACTTGTTTTATACAGTTTGCGTTTGCCTTGGGGTTAGGGTGGAGGACTGTGGAACACGCCTCTCGACAGAACAACGCTTCAATAGTTAGTGTGTTTCCCAGCCTCAGTAGTGCTGGAGGACAATATCAAAGGAAGAACAAATATAGAGCACATTCAGGTGTGTGTCTTTTCATTATTTATTTAATTATGCTTTTGTTAAATTATTGACGCAGATTTAAAAGTTGTTTCGAATCATTTTTTTGTTTATTCATACATGTTGTTTGTTCATGAATCCTTCAATGTTAAAATTTTATTATTATTAATCACTATGAATTAAACTAGTTTTTGGACTTCACCTGGTTAGATAGTGAAGTTGTCCTGTGTAATTCACGTACTTTAAGCTATTTTGTGTGACAACCTGTAAACTGCATCTATGTGTCTGTTCTATGGGTTGGGACACCCAGTCGGTATTCCTTATCGACAGCATCATTTTCACTCAGTTTAACCTCCTTTTGAGGTTTACTGTCGGTTTAAAAGTTAGATCAGTGAGGACCTTGTAGCAGCAGAAACTTGTAAACTGTAAATGCAGGGGAAGGGTTGATGGTTATTGTTCCTGAATACCATCATCAGCAATGTTTTGCTGTGGGTTTTATACCACATGGCAAACCCTGTCCCGTTTTGTCCAGCTGATAGCGAGCCTGTAACCTGAGGGCGAGGCATGCAAATCAGCTTACGGAGAAAGCGAATGTTGGATAACGACGGAGCGCTGTTAGATTTAATCTCTTTCCTGCCTCCTCTGGATGCAGCTGCCGTGTCCTTGTAAGGACAAATAACCTTCACAGCTTGACCATGTCATTTCAAAATCACATTTACATAGGTCAATGATAGTTTACATACTGTATGCTTCCTCAGAAGTTAAATGGTGTGTGTGTGTGTGTGTGTGTGTGTGTGTGTGTGTGTGTGTGTGTGTGTGTGTGTGTGTGTGTGTGTGTGTGTGTGTGTGTGTGTGTGTGTGTGTGTGTGTGTGTGTGTGTGTGTGTGTGTGTGTGTGTCAGAGGCAAATTGGCAGTCAGGGATACTCTGTGAAGAACATAATAACATAATATCATGTTTTCAAATGAGACGGTGTCGCCTTGGGAGCTGATCTCTGTTGTCAGAACCTTTCTGTCTGCCACACACTCACACGAACACCTCGGTGCCCACTGTCTGTTTGAATCTCGTCCGCTCAGGTCACACCTCTGTAGCATGCATAGAAACACGAGCCTGCTCATGACCGATCCATTCTAACCCGGTCAAGCTCTGTAAACCCAGTTCAGTTGTATCATACACCCAGCCTACTTTTTTAGCATTTTTTGTCTGTGTCATCTGCTAGTTGCACCTGCTCAGACAGATGTGACTATTTCAGCTATGCTAACAATATGGCTCTGTGGATTGGATGTTGGTCTGTCGGTCGGTCCGTCAATCACTTTGGTCCAGACTGAAATATCTCTTCTAGTATCGATGGATCGCTATGAAACTTTGTACGGACACTCGTGGTCCCCAGGGAATGAAGCCCTTAGACTTTGATGATCCCCTGACTTTACCTCTAGCGCCACCACGAGCTTCACACTTGTGGTTTTGAGTGAAATATCTCAACAAATGTTGGATGGATTGCTGGGAAATTTCATATATGCATATATATAATTCATATATCCATATTTATGTGGATGAACTGTATTTTTTTTGGTTTTCATCTAGTACCATCATCAGATCAGTAATTTAATGTGCCCAATACTCGGGGTTTTTGACCAGATACCTAAACTAATGACGAGGGATGTACCGATACCGATACTGGATCAGATATCGGGCCAATACTGACTCAAATAGCTCCCAATAGCATGATTAAGTTAGCATTTAGCTCAAAGCACTGCAGGGCCTAAATACAGGCTCACAAAGCTGCTAGCATGGCTCTTAGTCTTGTTGGTATAGCAGCATTAAGTAGGATAACCACTGCTGAAGAGAAAAGGTTCGGTCAGCATTTTTGTGTTCCGTGCAGTGAGTCATATCGCCATTGTTCTGACATAAGATATCCCTTTTGTGATTTTTAAGAGGAGAGCTGTTAAAGTCCAAACCTGGACTCACAGGGCTGTTGTGTGGGCAGTGTTACATTTTGCTGCTGGACAATGTGAGAGGATAAAAAATCAAGTGTAGCAAACTGCCTCTTATTAACCTCTTTGTTCACCCATTTTTTTTTCTCAACACATATGCCCTCCAGACAGTGAGCATGTCAGTATGTGTCTCGTTCCTTTGTGCTCATGGTGAACACTCACTGGCCTATTTCTGAGCCATATACTGTAAATTCAGAATCACATCACTACACACATGGACATTTATAGCTGGTATGGTCCCTCTCTCATGCTACAATGTTTTTTTGTTCCTTGCAGTTATGTGAAATGCTGACATGAAAAACTAGCTTTGTCAAAAACGTTTGACGTTTTTAATCTTTTGAGGTCAAATGTGTATTGAGTGTACTCTGAGTCGGTCACTCACACCCACATGATCATATGATATGCGTGTTACATAATGGGAGAGCTTTGCAGATGGCTCCAGATCTATTGTTGATTAATAGCTGCTTACCACTAGGTGGCATGCAAGGCTAACTTAAGGTGTAAAGCAGTGTTGGGTGAAAAATAGTAATCGTCAACCTTTACTCACTTAGTTTACGATATATGAGGGCTGTCAATCGATTAAAATATTTAATCGCGATTAATCGAAAATGAATCACATATTTTTTATCTGTTCAAAATGTACCTTAAAAGGAGATTTGTCAAGTATTTAATACTCTTATCAACATGGGAGTGGGCAGATATGATTGTTTTATGCAAATGTATGTTTATATTAATAATTGGAAATCAATTAACAACACAAAACAATGACAAATATTGTCCAGAAACCCTCACAGGTACTGCATTTAGTATAAAAAATATGCTCAGATCATAACATGGCAAACTCAAGCCCAACAGGCAACAACAGCTGTCAGAGTGCTGACTTGACTATGACTTGCCCCAAACTGCATGTGATTATCATAAAATGGGCATGTCTGTGAAGGGGAGACTCGTGAGTACCCATACAACCCATTTTCATTCACATATCTTGAGGTCAGAGGTCAAGGGACCCCTTTGAAAATGGCCATGCAAGTTTTTCCCTGCCAAAATTTTGCGCAAGTTTGGAGCGTTATTTGACCTCTTTTGTGACAAGCTAGTATGACATGGTTCGTACCAATGGATTCCTTAAGTATTCTACTTTCATATGATACCAGTATCTTCACTCTAGGCCTTAAAACAAATTTGCGTTGACGCGTTATCGCACTAGAGCACTAAAAGTAATAAATTTGATGTTGCCATCTATCACCCAAAATCCTTCAGTATCGCCTCAGCCTTCTTTACTCACCTAGTTTACAACAAACATAATGTTGATACCATCTCTGTCTCTGTCTGTCTACCACAGGGTGAGATATTCAGCCTCGAGTCAGAGGAGGAGCGAGGTGAGACCATTGCTGAAGACAGCAACGACATTTACATCCTGTCAGGGGACCAGCATCCTGACCAGCTCAGCCCCCCCTCCTCGCTGCTCTGCACTGGAGACAACAGCAGTGAGCAGAGCTCCTGGCAGACAGAAAGCTTCCCTGTGTCTCTGGCCGGCCACGAGTCTTGGGCACAGGTTGCTGCGATGGACCCCGAAGACGTCAAGAGCCTGGACAGCAACGAGGGCGTGGCCCTGGCCGAGGAGCGCAGCGAAAACAACTCCTCGAACTCGGACATTGTCCACGTCGAGCGCGAAGACGCCGAGCTGCTCGAGGAAGGCGGCGAAGTCGGAGCGATAGACGACAGCATGATGAGCGTTTTGGGCACGGAGAGCGACCTGGCCGCGCTCAGAGAAGAATTTAGGGACCAGACTCCACCTGTTCCGGTGTCAGCCGAGGCCGACTCCACGGCCCCGGCCTCCCTGCTTTCACTAGAGGAGCCAGTCGTAATAGAGACGCCTGCGAGCTTGTCGGCAGAGCCTCCCCTCGTCTTAGAACCAGAGCTGCCTCCCCTGGTCCCTGAAGCTGCTGCTGCTCCCCCTCCCTCTGAACCAGAACCCGCAGTAGAACCTGAGCCAGAACCAGCTGCCGCCACCGCCCCAGTGCCTGCTGAGGTGGCACCCCCATCTCAAGCCAAGGAAACCCCAGCAGCCGCACCAGCAGAGCCTGAAGCCACCTCAGAACCAGAACAGGAGCCCGTCGCAGTGCCTCCCCAGCCAGAGGAGCCAGAACCAGAGACTGTGGCAGAGAAGGAGGCCCTGCTGGCTGCACCCCTAGTCCCAGAGTCTGCAGCGGCCCCTGTTGAATCCCCGGCCGAGGAGCCTCCAGTGCAGCTGGAGCCAGAATCAGATCTCCCAGTGCTGCTTTATGGAGGCGCTGCACTGGTGGTCGTCGCTGCTGTGATGGCATACGGTGTCATAAGCTACAGGAGGAAGTGAAGAAATCTTTCCCAGGGGAGGAGAATGCAAATTACAATTTTAAGGTAGAAATAAATGTATTAGTACACACATGGTGGGACTCTTCTTACGAAGTGTGTTGGATTTATTAAATGAGGCTACTTTTTTTTTTTTCTTCTTCCTTTTTGAAGGTTTAAAATCTGTGAAAATGCCCCCCCAGCAAACCAAAATCTCACCTCATCTACGACCTTCCTGCTGGGAGTCCTGGCTGCTCCACTGCACCAGGTCAGAAAGGGGGAAAACGATGCACTCCACTGTTCTCCTTATGTTTGATGTCTTTCTTCTCTCTCAATTCTTTTGGTTTAACTTGCAATTTTGTGGTGAAATTCCTAAGATTCCAGCCCTTCATCTCTTACATTGGAAAGTTTGTGGACTCTTCTGCTAGTTGTGGTTTCTGTTGTGTCTGTTTTGTACCATTTGAGTCAGCGTATCTACATTGGAAATTCACTGACGACGCCCCCTTGGCTAAAGTAAACCTCAAAGCCGACACTTAACTGTTGCTGCGAGACACAAAGTTTTCTAGCTTCCTCTTTCTATGCAGCAAAGTGGCATTTATTTATAATTCCCCCCACTAACTGTGATGAGTTATTCTGATTCTTTCTCCGATTAACAAACCAAATGTGTGATATGGAAAAGAAACCAGTAATATGATTTTACGTGTCAGTTTGAAACTAATTCTGACAAAGAACAGGCATATTAGGTTAGATATATGTTCAATCTTTCCATATTGCACAAGGGATTTTTATCACTTCACATGCAGCATATTTTAGTTTTTCTTGTATTGAAACATTAAAGATTTTACCTAAGAATGGATGGAAGTATTTAAATGTATCCTAAGGTAGAGTACTAGTGCTGCATTTGTAGGAATGATACATCAAGCATGCTGATATACTTAAAAGTCCTGAGTCATTTTTTTACCATCATCCGTATGCAAGTCTGAATAAATACAGCAAGTAACAAGGTATTAATTCTGTTGCAATGGGATTTCCCATTGTATCCATACAGTATAAAGTGTCATACAGTACTGTTAAAGGGGACCTATTATGCTATCCTATTTTCCCTTTCCTTTAGTGTGTTTTATAGTTTTTTGTGCATGTAAAAGGTCTGCAAAGTTACACAGCCCAAAGTCCATGCCAAAGGGCGTGAGTCTCCCCCACAAAAAACACTGCTCCTGAACTGCCCGATACACCTTGATTGAAATCCCGCCTTTTTTCCGTAACGTGGTGATGTCACCAAGTAACACACTTTGCCTAGCGGCTAGTTTGGCACGGTTTCAAACAAAGCTAGTTCGAGCGGAGTCCGAAGAGTTTGGCTCGGTTGACCAATCACAACAGAGTGGGCCAGCTGACCAATCAGAGCAGACTGGGCTTTTCGAAAGGTGGAGGGTGAAAAGGGCTGCAGCACAGCCGGTATGAGAAAACTAAAGCATTTTTTAAACATTAAAGCATGTAAACATGTTCTAGTAGAAACCACAAATACTAGTATGCACCTGATAATAAGCATAATAGGTCCTCTTTAAAGATACCCGAAGTCCTTGTGTAAACTGCACTACATTGTGTTTGCATTAGTTAAACAGGATTTCATGATTGAATTTACTGGATGGGCTACTCCACCTCCCTCAGTCAAAACCACATTTTTTTCTGCATTTTTCCCAGCTTTACTTTTTTTTTCTGCCAGGTGTCTTTAGTCGTCAGTATTTTTGCTGTACCTGTACTATTACTGCTCCACTGCTTAGAATGTACCTGATTCTTGCCACAACTTTCCAATGACAATTGCATCTGTCCAGTTAGGATTTCAACAATCAATACTCCATACCCTCCATTCACTGAGTAGAAAGGCACAAATGGGTTCTTCAGCGACAATCAAAACAGCATCAACGTGTTTCACACATGCATAGAGAATGCCATCATAAAGACTTGGTTTCAAAGTAACATTCAACCTCTTGTGTTGCTATGAAGTGACATTATATGATATTGGTGGGTGATATTTTGCATGAATATCACCCAGCTAAGGGAATTTCTGCAGTTACTAGTGAGCAAATATTGATTACAGATCTAAAACAGAAACTGAACTGTTATAGTGGAATGTCCCCTGGCCTCCCCCTCATTAAATGTAGACCACATTAGTTCTCCTGCTCTTTGAGAACTGTCATTGAGTCGTTAGTCGTCCTTGGTAGTACATGATGTTGATTCATGTATAAGGTGTCAAACTAAGTTTTGTTCTCACTGCTGCCTCACCACTCAAATATTTTCTCTTTGAGAATTTGGGGATATTGTGGTGAGTTTTATCACGATGAAAATTTATGAATGGGTGTTGAACAGATAAACTCTTCTTTGACACAGAGAGGACGTTTCCATGTATGTCAGTCAGTGTTACACATAGTAATACTCCTGGACTCCGACTCTGCCTGTTAAAACTGTGAAAAGTACAGAGAAGGATGAATGGCTTCAAAAGGTTCCAAACATGACACTTTGTACCTTGAGTTTCCTACAATACATTGTTTGAGATGAGAATAATAAGAATAAAAAAAAAATATTTGAGAACCTTTTCTGTCGTGGTTTGTTCAAATGCTTAAGTGTGTAAATTAAAATGTTGCATTGCCAAAGATCAACACACTAATGAATATAAAATATAATCTCACAATATTTTAAGATTGAAATCAAACTCATTCCGGGAAAAACATTTAATCGAATTACACTATATAATAGCCATACATGTATATGCCAAACAGAAAAAATAATCAGATACAAAAATAATCATGTATTTCAAGTATAAAATAAAAAGATACATTTTTAAGCAAGAGTGAACAGATCACATTAGGCAATGAAATAAATTCAAGTGTCAAATTCAACCTTCTATTTCCCGTTTTCAAAATAAGACTGTAAACTCAGACAATTCATCGTCCCTACCCTTCTTTCGAAAAGTGTTTTTTTCTGCTGTAGGGTCGACACAGCTCCTTTCACAGTCGACTGGTCATGAGGAGCAGATGCCACTTTCACATTCAGCCGTCTCCCGCCGCGCGTTTCTTAGTTATTTCCTCTCAGCCCACAGCTCTGAAGTCACCTGGCCCCGGGGGCGAGGTACTGCAGCGCGGTGTTGAAGAGGTTTCTCAGCAGCCGAGGGGCCTGCTCGCACACTCCCCTCACCAGGGTGAGGGTGAGCACCACGATGACTCGCTCCTGGGGTAGATGGTCCAGACCCACGCCCCGCCTCATCGCCCTCTCCACCTCCCGGGTGAGGTGGTCTTTCCACTGCTGGAGAGCACAAACGGAACAAAGGGATCAATCAATACATGAAGACAACACTTTGGTTATTGCAACTGTTATAGGTCATCTCGTAACAACAGTAACAACACACCTTGATGCATGTTATTACTATGGCGTGTATAACTTATGTCTATAATCCTTTGAGGTTTTGATTCTGCACTTGTGTCACAAACATCTTGGTGTAAACTGGATACAAAATGATGTTCAATTCATTAATGCAGAAATCTATACACACACACGTGTTACTTCTCTTATTTCGCAGTGCTAATAAAAACATTTGCTATAGGCGATTGCACAAGTGGGCATTGATTTATCTAACAAATAAATAGGTTGGGCTATTAAGGAAATTGGTTACTACAAACCATTTAAATTCTTAAATAATTCTATTTTAATTAGCTTAATCTTGCAAATCTCAGAATATACACACGTACATCGCATAATTAAGGAACTCAAATGTGTAGTTCCTCTAGCAAAAAATAACATGTTCCATAATCTATTTTATATTCTGTGATGAGCCCTTTTTTCCCCAGTCGTTATTTTCTTTGGCTGAAATGCATGATTGCTAGGGCTGTGAAAGTTAATGTGATAATAATGCGTTAGCGCAAATTCGTTTTAACGACACTAATTTCTTCAACGAATTAATTTTACATCGCGGTTAAATAACGCTCCTAACTTGAGCTAAGGTTTGGTGGCTTTGGTGAGGAAAAACTGGCACAGCCATTTTCACAGGGGTCCCTTGACCTCTGACCTCAAGATATGCGACTAAAAATGGGCTCTATGGGTACCAACGAGTCTCCCCTTTACAGACATGCCCACTTTATGATAATCACATGCAGTTTTGGATCAAAAAAATATGCCGGTTTTAGAATGCAGTATAAATGTGTTATTTTCACCTATTCTAAAAATGGTGTATTTGAATATTTCTGCATACTGGGGTCCATAAACAGTCTTGGTTTTACATAAATTGGGTATGACTGGAAATGAGCCCAGCTGTGTTCAGCAGGTGGGTTTTAAGGGTTTAACTATGTAAAAGCTAAAAGAAAATTCAATAAGGGGAACTTGGGATCCTAGTACCAATTTGCATCTTAACAATATAATACATTAGGTGTATGCTTTTGGCCCGTGGCCCACCATTAAGTTCCAGTTTTGGCCCTCCAGGGGAACAAGTTTGGGCATCTGTGATTTAGGCCATCATCTTCTAACTGAATTGATCACAAAACAAGGTGTGTCAGTACCCGGGTGGCTTACTGCCTCAGCGTAACAATTCTCTTAATGGAAACCGTGGACAAATTTAATAGCAGATTAATAATCATCATCATTTTACAAAGAAAAAAAAAAACCAAACATCTGCGAGTTACAAAACCGGGAAGCGATGATCTCTGTACACAGTAGTTTGGGGGGTTTTCTGCCTCTTGGTTACTTTGAGTTGGATTATAAATATAAGGAGTTTGTTCCATGTATTACAGACAATAACCATCACAACATCAACATTTCCTGTGCTCTGAGACGACTCACTTCAGATGGGGAGACCGATATGTTCCTGCTCAGGTTCTGGGTAGCCTGAGCCATGACAGTGTGTTCAAGCTGGTCTGCAATTTCTCTCAGCTCTTCTACAATCTGCTGAAAGTCTGCTGCCTCTGCACGGTTCCCTAAAGGAAAACAAGATTGTCCAAGCATCAGTAAACATCAGTGAACATAATGTTTGTTTCTGGATTCAATAGCAAGGACAGTGGAACAAATTCAAATTTCCATAAATGAACATACAGCAACAAACCTTCATTTAATCTATCTATTTTAATATTCTTGATTTCAATATGACCCATTTTACCTCTGTACCACATATAATTTCATGATGCAGGTTTAAAAAGCATACAGTAATCCTGGGTTAGGGTTCAACCCCCCCCCCCAGAACCCTAATGGTAGCCCCTTAAACCGTAACACACATCAGACATCACAATGGTTTTAAGGCAAAAACTAAGATTTTTATTTTCACAAATAACTGTATTTATTATAATATAAATAAACAATTGGTCCCTGATATTGTTGGCTTAAAAGTGTTTAGTCAGTTTCACTACAATTTACACTTTACACATTAACAAACAAGTGCGGCCGGGCAGTTACAGGGGTGAAAAGTGTATTTCTTTCTTCATTTATTTATTTGTTAATTTGTTACCTCAATGCAGAAAATGAGGAAGGGCGCCCACCGGCATTTCTTAAAAAAAATTAGCATTATTATTATTACTTTTAGAGGTGCCCTAGGTGACCGCCTATATGGCCTATGCCCGGCCCTGCAGTAATCAAGGGAGATGTATGAATGTGGATGTAAGTTTGCATCAACTGAGTCACTAATTGTGCTTAATGGTTGACAGCTGTCACTTCCTGTTTTCACTTTAAGTCACAAGTTGTTTCATTACTATAACTGGAAACAACTTTGACTGTGATAAAGTGGGATAACTTCTACTTCATTACACGAGTAAACAGGTGTTTTAAACTAAACAGGTTTTGAGTTTGCCTGTCACCTCATACAGTTTTTAGATGGACATGTTTACATTTGTTTTGACACATCCACCAAAAGGGTTTTTGATTTTGTTTTCAGAAACATCACCCACAAACGAGCCTTGGGGATAAACCTGAAGCAGCTGATTTGATATCAGTTTGTGGTGTGCTAGTATGAAACTGACTCTATAATAATATCACCTTTATTATATGAGCTATTACTGATATATAGCTACTCACTGGGCCACTGCAGTTCCACTGAAGGCTGGATACCTTCTCGAGCAGCTGCGATGCAGCTGGCCAGAGACTGACTGGCCAGGTGACCATCAGTCTCAAGGTCCCCGTCGTCCAGAGCGTTTATCCTGGGACCGTTGAAGTTGATGTCCCGGGTTAGATTTAAGTCCTTGCCCAGGGAGAGAAGCTCCTTCTGGTACTCTGGAGCTGTACAGTCAGCTTGAAGGAAGGCCAACATGACCAGGGAGGCGTTTTGCCCACTGGTCATGTTCCCCAGGTCAGCCATCGATAATCACTGTCGGGTCTTTTTATAATTTAGAAAAAAGAAAAACGAGGGTAACGTTAGCAACGACGATGAGGACACCGCTTAGCTTAAGTAATGAAACAAACAAACTCACTTAGCTTAACCCACTCAAAAAAGTTACGTCAAAGAGGGAAAGTAACTAAACTTTGCACTAACGTTAGTTTCAGTATCAACACCTAAGCTAAGCTAAGCTAAGCTAACGTTACAGTTCGCTGTCGGCTAAACTAGTTAGAAATGAGCTAAAGCTAACTTAAGTTATCTATGCTACATTAGCTCACATTCACTTTCGAGCATCAAGTGAAGCAAAAGTAAAACTGGAGATTGTCGCTAATTAAATAAGTTTCGACAGTTAGTTTTACTCACATTTGTTTTCTTAACCGGGTTAACGTCAGCTTTTAACTTCGTACAAGTAACTGTTGTTCAGAGATGCGCCATCGAGCACCGACGGATCCACCGTACTGCCGAGTGAGCTGACCTACAAAACAACAGCAGACCTTCAGATGGTGATGTGAGGATATCAGAGTTTAGGGGGCTGGCCCTTTAAATCCAACTGTATGCATCTGCAGCCTGTAAGATCCGCTTCTAGTTACGCCTCCTTCGAAAACTTAAAACTCCAAAATTCTAAATTGACCAAAACTATTAAATTTTTAGACATTGCAAATTTATTCCAATTGTTTAGCAGACCCCAAATGTTTTTTGATTGTTTATTTGGTTTTTATTTGTTTTTGTTTTTATTCCTCTTTTTCCTTTCTTTACAGTTTATTTGTTGTACAATTTACAATTTATTTTTATATTATTTTTATACTGTAAGATATGTTTGCAGAACTGTAATGAAACATCTGAACATTTGATTATATTGTTTTGAACTTTTGAAATAAAAAAAATAAAAAAGTTACGCCTCCTTCAGGCACTCTGGGCCACATCTGTTTTCCTTATTGTAGCGTTCAACCACAGACTATGCGTTCAACCTGCGATTGAAGAAAAGTTTTTAGTTCATCACAACATTAGATTGTTACATTTTATAATTTTTTTTTTACTCTATTTATGTGCAGGCAACCTACTGTAAAGAACCGGTGATTTGAAACTGTCTAACATGTACTGATAGATTGCAACAGGTATGATGATGAAGAAAGAAGGGAATTAATATCAGAACTAATTGATGAAAAAAACACAATATTACATTGGGGGAATCTACTTGGAAAAGGCATCGTGGAAAATGCGCAATCTTCTAACGGGAATAATATAGAGAATTTAGTTTTTTCCATGCCAAATTATATTTTTATACTATGTTTAATTCTTGTTTATATCTATATTGTATATTGGTAGATTTCAATTTTTTATTCTATTTTATTCTAACACTTTAATTATTCTACTGTTATTTTTTACTGCTTATTTGCACCAACGAACCAAAGCAAATTCCTAGTGTAAACCTGGCAATAAACGAGTTTCTGATTCTGGTATACTGCTTCACACTCCAGTCCAGCAGGTGGCGGTAATGCGCCTATAAGATAGTTTGCCAACCGCCATTAAAACTCAAAGGAGAAGATTAGCCGGTTAGCTAGCTAAATACCCAGCCGCTGAATGAGTAGGGATTTAACAACTTAAACGTTTCGTCCACACACTCTTGTCACAGCGCAGGAAAGCGCATTGATATCGCCAGATATGTGACAACCAGCTCATTTTCTGTAACTAGTGTAGCATGAAAGCATGGTGGTATTAGCTGCGACATCAAGTTACGCCCCTCTCTTGCCTCGTGATGCCTTCAAGAACAGTAGGAAATCCGGTGACAAAAATGAATAACTCTTTGAGTCCACTCCACACATAAAACAGAAACTCCACAAAATCAGATAACCACACTGGAGATAAATAATCAGTTGGAACAGAAATGAAAAATTTAAATAGTCTTCCCCTAATTGCCAAGGCATGTGAAAAAGCATCTCCAGTGTGTCTGATTTTTCTAGCTACAACAGTTTTTACTTTACTGATAGCTATGTCACTTTGGATAGATGTGACCTACCCAAGAAACACCTAAATTAGTGCAGGTACAATTGAATACAAAGATTAAATTACTGTATTGTCATAAACAGTGTAATCACTTGACCTGCTCTAACAACATTAGTCACTTATTTTCACATACACATTCACACAGTTGGCTGCAGTTCCAGATAAGAGCAACATGTCACTGGAAAGTCCCTGTGTTGTTTGTCCAATAGCCTTCTCGAATGTGCTTTTTTGGATAACAAGGTACGTGACAACAGTTGCAGAGTTAAATCAAATAAGAAAAAAGAAAATCCATTTGATAAAATGCTTAAAATGTTTATTTACAGTTTTTAAAAAGTACATTGGTCTGCAGCAGTTACAGAAAATCACTTTAAAATTGTTTGAGTCAGTCAGATAAGTCCTTTAAAACCAATGCTGTCCACAGCTCTGCACCCCTCTGAAGACTCATACTGTCCATCCAGTTATTTCAATCAGTTCCAACAAAATCTTTGCTGTATAGGGAACCTTGTCACACTGTCTTCTCCTAGAGACATGCTACATTTGACCACAGCCTAGTTGCAGGAGGAGTCGCATCATCAGAGCAAAGGACAGGCATGTGGGCATCACGTCGTCCCATCAGACCCCATACCCTGGGCAACCAAAGCTCATGGATCGCGCCGTTTTCCCACCGACAAGCCTCCTTCCCGCTCTGGGTAGGGACCCCATCTTAGCAAGGGGGTACAGCCCGGGAAGGAGGTTCTGAATGGGTGACAAAGCTGCCTCACGAGCCTCCTGGAGCTCTCTGTGGAGAAAATGGAAAAAAAGTGAATTTTTTTTAACTTGCATCAACATGCAAGTACGAATGAATGATGAAGAAGATGCGGCCCTGAAACACAGAACTAGGGATGCAGGATAAATTATCCTTTATTTTTTTCCCCTCTTACTTTTCAAGCATGGCTGTCCTGAACTTCTCTACATTGAGCTCTCTGCGTAGCTGAGCGGCCACCCTCCCAGTCCTCTCGTCCCTCAAGACTGTGTGCTTGCAAAGCTCCCTGGCAGATGGCCGCTTAGTCAGGTCTGGATCCAGCAACGACTGACACAAAAGAAAAAAGGTATTTTCAACAAGCTATGCTAGTGACAAGTGCTTTTGTCACTACATACAAATAGCATTCACAAAGGTAGCAGCAAATCTCTTTGAATATTGAAATCTAATTTAATTAAAACAACTTAAAACTGTAGAGTGAGTTAGTCACAGATATTTTGTCTCATGCACTACTGTCAGGATATAGTGACAGTTTTATAAAAAATAACTTTTTTTTATCATATTTGCTCAAAGTTACCGAATTCAGCATTAACAAGAACAATCAGCCCAGAAATAAGAGTACCTGAAGTAGACCTCTGAAGGGAGGCGATAGCTCCTTTGGCAGTTTGGGGAGCCGCCCCTCTCTCAGGCTGTGCCACTCCGCTCCATTTCGAGGCAGTGGAGGAGCGCCGGCTGCCAGCAGAACCGTAAGGCCCAGAGCGAAGATGTCTGCCTTGGGCAGGTGGCTGTAATCCTGGGGAGCAGAGAGGCTGACAGCTGAAATGAACACATGAAACAATGCAACTACAGCTGGAACTCTGAATTTAAGATACACTTAAAGGTACAGTGTGCAGGATTTGGCGGCATTTAGTGGTGTGGTTGCAGATTACAACCAACTGAATACTCCTCCTCCCTTTTCCAAGATTGCGGTAACGTGAGCCGCCGAGTGCAAAACCATGGTAACGCCGTTCGCCACGCTCAGAGGCCATCCTTACCATAATAACACTACTTTAGTCGAGCAACGGAAGTCAGGCGGCAGCTGGCGGTACCACTGTTGTGCACTCTGCGTCACGGTTGCCACACTTTCACAAGCATGTCAGAGAACTACGGTGGCCTTCAGGTGACGTAAAAATCCGAAAGGCTCTCGTTAGAGCCAGTGTTTGGTTTGTCTGTTCTGGGCTACTGTAGAAACATGGAGGGGCAACATGGCGGACTCCTTGAAGAGGACCCGCTCCCTATTATGAAGGGCTCATTCTAAGCTAACGAAACACAACGATTCTTAGTTTCAGCTGATTATACTCTAATGAAAACATAGTTATGAATATTATATTCAATTTCTGCTGATAGATCCCCCGAAATGTTACACACATGTTCCTTTAACCTACAGTGAGGTGCAACCAACTCAGTACCCAAGCCTACTTTTCCTTTAACACTGATTGCTGTGCAACATTTTTACCTCGTGCAGGACCTCACTGGCCAGAAAACGGCTGTCCCCTTCCTCAACTTGAGGACTGTTGGTTGACGTCACATGACCCAGATCCCCTGCAAAAAACAATTATCAGACTTGAAGGCAAACAAACATTTAAAGAGGTAGAAATTTATCCAAAGTTAAATATAATACCAATTTTGTAAATGACTCCTGCTGAAGTGCCTCTGTCATCTTCCTCCTCACTCTCCCCTTCACCCGCTGCACTTGTGCTGGGACGCTGGCAAATGAATATATTACCTACAAAGAGTTGAAACAAGGCAGGTTTTTAAGCAGACTTTAGGTTTAGACTGGACAATACAAGAAATGCAGGCCGAGAACTGCTTAATGAGACTTACTTGGTTTGATGTCCAGGTGTACGAGGCCTGAGCTGTGGATGAGTTTTAGCCCCATGGACACTTGTAAGAGTAGATCTTTCAACTCAGCCTCTGAAAACAGCTCACCCTGCACCTCCTTCGTCACAATGGCATCACTGAGATTCCCACCTGGCGCCCACACAGTAATGGTATCAAAACACATAATTCAATCTAGTTCACCTGAAGATATTTCATTTAATTTGTGCTTTAGGTGGTGAAAGGGGAAACCTACCATCACAGTATTCATTCTGAATAATCATGTGATCGTCTTCTGCCCATGCTGAATAATAGCGGACGACATGTGGGTGGTGCCCAAGAACAGCGTGCGCATACACTTCCTTTAGGGCCAGCTGCCTGAGAGGACATACGTAATGATACATTTGATCAATTCAGGAACAGAATTAAAAAGTGGACTGATCCATCTCTGGCACAGAGCGAAATGCTGCTGACTCACTCATCGGCAGAGCCCGCCAGGGGTTGGCGAGAGCGTTTTATGGCGTACAAGCAACCATCCAGCCTCTTCACACACTTGTACACTGCCCCAAACTCCCCGGCGCCAATGCACTCCAGCTCCAGGAACTCACTCTCATAGCGTGACAGCATGAAGGCTTGGACAGCTCGCCTCTGCCAGATAAACAGACGGAGGGCCTTGTGGTAAAAAACCAAAGACATTTCTAAAGAAGGAACAACACGTCACAGAGCTCAGTCTTGAGTTTGATTACAGCCAGGAGAACCGGGATGTTTTTCTTTGATGCTTCACCAAATATGGTAGCACTTCCACGAGGAAGAGATTCTGACGGATCTTTTTTTTTGTTGCTGTTGGAGATTCCTTTGAGAAATCCCGGAAGTAGGACTGGCAGCATGTAATTTTGGACAAAACAAGAAGTGAGGAGGAGGCAGACGAAGATGACAAAGCCTGATGATGAAATCATATCAGGAGCATCTGAGGGGGAGGGTTACATCCACCAGAAAAGCACTGATAAAAATAGTTGTACCTTTGGTGGGAGAAAGGCTTCATCATCCTCCTCAGATGACGTTAGGCTGTGTTTCAACCTGAAAGATAAAAAAAAAACGGGCCTTTAGACCTTTACATACTCTGACCAAAACTGCATTAGTAAGGGATTAAAAAGTCAGGCCTATGTGTAAGGGCGCTAAAAACAGAAAGATGGAGAATTCAAACTGTTTCACCCTCAGTGCGCTGTGTGGGGAATCTACCAACCAATGAAGACATTCAAATGTTTGCTGGTTTAAAAATACCTCTTATTGTGACACCCTGTATTGTGAGATGTTCTAAATTACACATTTGGGCAATTTTCCACACATTATCATCAAACAAATCCCCATCTGTGAGTAAAAATACTGGGCACATACTGGTATTTATACTCTTACAGATCTACAATACAGCATAAAGAACCTGTGTCCGTAATCCTCATCATCATCACTCCTACTGAGGTTCTTCCACTGCTGCTCGCTGTTCCTGCGGACTGTGTCAGATGTGAAAGGATTCACATTGACAGAAGGTGCCTTGATGGGGTTAGCAGCGGCTGAGGTGAAACGCAAGATTCTCTGAGGGCGAACTATCTTAGAGCTGGAGCAAGGCTGGGACGACTTCGATAGTAGGCTCTACAGGGGGGGGGGGAAAGAAAGAAATGCAATTCATGCCACTGAAGTTAATCTGGTTTAATATTAGAGACCACATGGGCACAATCAGTCTGAATTACTCGCCACCTTGGGTGTGCTGGGAGAGTCACAGAGCCTCAGTTTCCTCCAGGAAGCGTAAGGTATGGGGCTGGTGCACTGTAAAGGGGAACATAAGGTGTTGCTTCTACTTCGGTGGCGTTGCACCCTGGGCGTCCTGCTAGCAGAGCTGCTGGGACTGTGGATCATGGGACTGTGGATCCTGGGACTGTGGATCCTGGGACTGTGGATCCTGGGACTGTGGATCCTGGGACTGTGGATCCTGGGACTGTGGGTCCTGGGACTGTGGGTCCTGGGACTGTGGGTCCTGGGACTGTGCATCCTGGGACTGTGGTTCCTGGGACTATGTGTCCTGGGACTGTGGATCCTGGGACTGTGGATCCTGGAGGTGTAGTCATCGGAGCTGTTGTCACTGCTGCCCCCCTCCTCTCCACAGCTAGAGAAGTCCAGCTGCTGGCTGATCTCGTCAAACAGCATCGCCATGCTTGGGGCCTGAGATTTGGCAAAGGTTTCCCTTATAATTCCCTTAATCCTGCATTTGCCTGCAAAAATACTGTACCTTATAAATTTAGAATAGAATCTAGAATTATAAATCTGGAATTGATGTTATGCATCAGATCAGTGATTCTCAAAGTGGGGTCCGGGGACCCCCAGGGGTCCGTGGCACTCTGTCAGGGGGTCCTCGAAATAATTGGCTATAAATGATAAAATTGTGCTGTATCATTAAAAAGTGCATATCTACAGACCATTTGCACCAATAAAACGAGCACATTGAGTCCATTACTCCCACCCACGTTAGCTTTGGACCAATAGCAATTCTGATATGATTGTGACACATCTCGTCAATCTATCATGAATCAGTCACTTCACTCAGGGGGCAACGAACCGTTCCTGCTGCTGCTTAGCTTATTAGCTAGCTAGCTAGCTAATAAGCAACATCGTCAAGTGACGCTAAACCCAAACTAGCTAAATTTAGAATATATGACGACAGTTATATCCAGCGACCAAAATGCATCATGTGTCTTAAGGTGCTGGCAAACGAAGCCATGAAGCTAAGCTAAAGCGACATCTGGTTACAAAGCATCGAGAATATCAGCAAAAAAAGTGGTGTTAATATGATTCAAATTGAAATGTAAGTGTAAGTACTTAGGTTGAAAAGTTTTGGAATACAAATAGTTCCAATGGCAGTTTAGATTACAAATCTGTGTTAGGATTATGTGAGGTCCTTGGAAAATGTTCTCCCCTTTAAGGGATCCTTGGCCCCCAAAAGTGTGAGAACCCCTGCAATACATTATTTGCCCTGCATTTAAGTCTCTTTAGGAAGATAAGAGGAAACAAAACATGTAATCTCTAAACCAGTAGGCCTACACATATCCAGTATGATAAAATTGCCACAACTATAAGCTCACGCATTTACTTCCACTACAACAACATAAGTCACACAATTTAATCAATAAGTCAATACAACTTTACTTTTTTAAGGCGTTCTTCCAACCAAATCATGTAGGACAATTGAAAAGCAGTAGCCTGTCCCAAACAAGCTGTGATGTTAAACTTCAGACTTATCTGAAAGCTCAACAGGTGCTTCACATAACGGTCATTAACGTACACATCAGTATGTAATTTAAGTTTGAGTAATAATGTGTGTTTATCATTTACATACTCACTAACACATCGCATCCGCCACCACGCTCGAATTTCGCGCCCTGTATGTAAATGACTTCCTGTTTAAGTAAACTATGCCACCTCGTGATGCCGCCGGGTGAGCACATCTGGCTCTCTGATTGGCTGAACTGTTCATAAACCACACACCTGACTTTAAAAATGGCTCTTAATTGCGTTAACAACTTTATGCAGCGTTGCCATAAAACTATGAAAAGCTATACAAATATATTGGATGATGTTAGAAGAAAACTACAAATTCACATTTAAAGTAAAACTAGATCAAATTAAAAAAATATAGTGAGGGGATATGTCATGGAGTACAACAGGTACACTGTAGCTGAATGTCCACTGTTATAAGAATATTAATTATTATGGGCGAAATAAATAGCCCATAACCCAAATTAGGTCAGCGTATGAAATAGTAATATAGACACGTGGGCGGAAGTCAGCGACGTCATCAAAACAGTGAGACAGGCGGAGGGAAAAGCAGCCCGTCTGTGGATGTGACACGCTTACAAATACATAGAAAACAAGCCAGCGAGCAGCAGGAAACCATGATCCAGCTCCAGCAGCGTTTTTAGTGTGCTCGATTCAACCAGACAGCGGACTTCTGTGATATTTTGTCTCCCCTCCCGAGTCCTCAGAGGCAGCAGCACCATGGTGAAACAGTCGGACCGAGCCCCGCTGCTGGACTGGGAGGAGATCCCACCGAACCAGGATCCGAACCAGACGGCCCCGCTTCCGCAGCAGCCTCCGCCGCGGGACGAGGACGCACCGGCGGAGAAAAGTTCGCAGCCAGCCGGGCGGCGCACACCTACAGGGACCGCGGCTGATAGCACCGCCACTACCATCACCACCAGCCCGACGAGGAGTGTAACAGCTGTTGTTGTTGCCAGCGGGAACGGAAGTCCGGGCCGAACAGATCTCTCCGGACACGGCTGGGATCGCCCCGAGCCTCTCGGTTCAGATCGTAACGTTCCCTTCCCCGGCCTCTCGGTGAGGGCTCAGTGGGAGGAGAAGGACCAGATCGTGGCTGTGTTTGTGGTTACCTTTGATACAAGATCAGGTACGCAATCAGGTGTCAGATCATCTGATCTTTTATCTCGTGTTTACATTTCCCAATTGTGGACTAGATAACTAGATTTCCTGAAGTGATTATCCTATGATGTCTTACCTTGGATGTCATTATACTGACTCATGGGGATGAAAGGTGCCCAGGTTGTCAAACATTTCAAATGTCAAGACCCTATTAAATATAGCTTCAACCCACTGTGGGGAAATAACCATAATTTTGGTGGGGCAACCCTTCAAAATAAACTAACCTCCTGGTCTGGCTTTCCCAGTTTATACAAGCTGACAAACATACTGTAAAGCTCATCATGCAAGAGGTGAGAGAGCTCAAACTGGTATAAGTGGAAAACCATCCCATTAGAACAGAAAACAAGACCAGGATGTCAGTGCTTCGGCTTCATATATGGAAGGGGTCAATGTTTAGATAGTTACAGTAGCTGAGTCAGTGCTTTCTTCCTGTCCTTGACCTCTACATGACTGAAATACAGAATTAGAGGAAGTGGGCAGGATGAAAGTGGACAAAATGGGAAGTAACTTGATGGTTTATTTTGTGTGTGAATGACAGGGAATATGATAGAGTGGAGCCTGCCTCACGACATTAACCTGGATGGAGTTGAATTCAAGTCAATTGCCAGCGGTTCCCATCGGATCGCCAGCGACTTTATGTACGTACCCCCACCAATCGAGAAGCATCAAATCCAGTCTACACAAGTCTGTTAAATCCCAATCCATCTGTCTGGCTCCGTGTTTACTCCTGATCTTTGTTTTGCTAGATATTTCCGTAAAGGCAATTACTTTGGGCTGGCCTGTTTCGCCAACATGCCAGTGGAGAGTGAGCTGGAACGAGGGGCGAGGATGAAGTCTGTGGGAATTCTATCTCCCTCCTACACTCTGCTTTACCGCTACATGCACTTCCTGGAGAACCAAGTCAGGTAAGACATGCTGTGCGAGTCTTCTTTCAGTCTTTTTTTCTTATTTCCACTCTGTGTATCTTATTTATTTCTCCCCCCTGACTGTGTTTACGGGCCTCTCTTTATGTGCCAACCTCATGTCCTTGCTTCTTTTGTTTAAATGTTTCTCATCTTTTAAACATGAGCCCAGAGTCCCAGTTACAGCTATCGTCACTAGAGCCCATTTACATGCAGTTTTTTGTATGAAGTCTAAAGCACGGAAGTGGAAGGAGCCTTGACGGCCTCTCTTCTCTTCAGTGATTCTGCTCTTCTGCATCAATCCTCTCACGAAAGCTTATCTCCTCATTGACTATGTATAAACGTATGACACAGCCACAGTTTCGACTTACAGATACAAATGGCTCAGGTTACCAGTTGTGGAACGGAGTGTGGTAATCTAGCCTTCGGTTTATGTGTGGTTACTGTGGCTTTTTTTTTACAGTCACTCTACAGTAGCAAATAGAAGAGTTGCTTTTATGTAATGCATGTGGCCTCAAATGATCCCACAATGTAATTTAAGAACATGGGATGGTTTACTGACCGAGCACAATCTGTCATCTTGCATTATCCTAAATACTGTCTGATACTGAATACACAATGCCTCTACACAGACTTCCATTTACAGTGAATAACAAATAGTGATTGAGTGAATACTTTCAGATGCAAGATACAGTGCTTTAGTAATTGTCTTTAAAGAGGACCTATTGTGCTTTTGTGCTTTTTCCCTTTCCTTTAGTGTGTTATATAGTTTTTTTGTGCATGTAAAAGGTCTGTTACAAAGCCCAAAGTCTATGCCAAAGGGAGTTACTCTCCCCCACAGAAACACTGCTCCTGAACTGCCTGAAACGCCTTTTCTTCCGTAACGTGGTGATGTCACCAAGTAACATATTTGCACAATACCTGCCTAACGGCTAGTTTGACACGCCCTCAAACACTGCTAGTTAGAGCAGAGCTGGAGCGGAGTCTGAAGAGCTTGATTTGGTTGAACAATCACAACAGAGTGGGCTTTTCGAGGGGGGGGGGGGGGGGGGGGCTGAAACAGAGCGTTTCAGACAGAGGGGAAAAGAGGTGCTGCAGCACAGAAAAATAAAGCATTTTTTGAACATTAAGGCATATAATCATGTTCTAGCAGAAACCCAAAATTCAAGTATGAACCTGAAAATAAGCATGAAGGTCCTCTTTAAACCTTTTGGATTGCACAGCATGAGCTGTGAGCTTTCATCATCGAGCAACATTGACAGATAATGAATATGCATAATGTGATTTGTTTAAATACACTCAAGCAAGCTTAATCTGCTTGATCATACAAATCTGAAAAAAACTTGGATGAATTATACCTGACATTATTCTTCTTTCTCTCTTCTCCTTCCCCCCTTTTTTTCCACCTGTCTTTGCCTTGTAGACACCAGTTGCAGTGTCCAGGCCAGTATTCTCCGCTGGAGGCCTTCTATGAGGATAAGAAGGCCGTCCTTCCCCCGACAGGAAATGGTCTGGTCACCGCTTGCCCGACCTGGAGTGTTACCACAATCAACCGCTGTATGCACCCAGAAATGAAGGTGTGAAAGTAGCAGAGCACACTTATGATATCGTTGGTGATAGCAGATTTGCTCAACAACAACAAAAATCAATATATTTGTCCCTTTTTTTTCTTCCTTCAGATCACCCACCCGGCTGGCTGCATGTCCCAGTTCATCCAGTTTTTCGGCGAGCAGATAATGGTGCTGTGGAAGTTTGCGCTGCTTAGGAAACGCATCCTCATCTTCTCCCCTCCACCTGTAGGCGTGGTCTGCTACAGGGGTGAGAAGCTCAAACACACACTTGCGCTGTTTTTCTTAACACAAACTGGTCAGGGTGTAATAAATGTATTAAGTGTTGTCTTTTTATTTTCTATTTCTTTGGAGATGCTTTATTCCCTGTGTTCTTGTGCTTTCCCTCAGTGTACTGCTGCTGCTGCCTGGCCAATGTCTCCTTACCTGGAATCGGCGTCTCTGTGCCTGAATTGCGGCCTTTCTTCTACGTCAACATAGCCGACATCCCTGCCCTGGAAACAGAGCTGTCGTACGTGGCCTGTGAGTGAAGCTTTTACTGTATGTAAATGGTTGATTGACGACTGTCTGTAATCTATGGAAATGTTTCCTTATATATGAGCATGTTTTTTTTTTTTTTTTAAATAATATTTAAGGCACAACAGAGAAGATTTTTGAGGAGAAGAAGGAGCTGTACGACGTCTACATCGATAACCAGAATGTTAAAACACACCGAAGCCATTTGCAGTCGCTGCTTCGACTGAATGCAGCAGATAAGGAGAAGTACAGGAAACTGAGTGAACAGAGGTATTCTACACACTGTAAAATACTGTGTCTGATCTTTGAATGTGATACATGCATTGATATTTGACAGTTTTATATATATATATCTATATATATATATATAGATATATATATATATATATATAAATAAAAAGGACATGGACACTCATAAATACTGGCCAGTGAGGAGCAAAATTAGAGAGATCGTATTTTTCAGATATCATAATGATAGATGATGACTTTTTTTCCAGGCAAATGTTGCTGTACTCTCAGGAGGTGGATGGAGACTGCACGTCAAATGAAGAGGATCTTTTCATTCTGTGAGTCCTTGACAAGTGTATTCACAGCTGCTTGTGTGCTTCAGTCTTAATCACAGGCAGTAGTGCTATTATGTTGGTTTTATCATTTTAAAGGAACAGTTTGTAACATTTTCGAGAATCTATTGGCAGGAATGGAATAAAATATTCATGACTATGTTTTCATTAGTGTATAATCACCTGAAACTAAGAACCGTTGTGTTTTTGCTTATAATGAGCCCTTCATATCTACATAGGGAGCAGGTCATGAAGTCCGCCATGTTGCTCCTCCATGTTTCTACAGAAGCCCAGAACAAACAAACCAAACACTGGCTCTAGAGAGAGCCTTTCGCGTTTTTACATTACCTGAAGGCCACAGTTGTTCTCCGACACGCTTGTGAAACAGTAACATGAACCGCAGAGTGCAAAATCCTGGTACCGCCAGCCGCCTCCTAAAGTAGTGTTATCATGGTAAGGATGGCCTCTGAGCGAGGCGAATGGCGTTACCACGGTTTTGCACTCGGTGGCTCACGTTACTACAGTCTTGGAAAGGGAGGAGTGAGCGGAGGGGTACTCAGTCGGTTGCAATCTGCAACCACACCACTAGATGCCGCCAAATCCTACACACTGTACCTTTAATGTGACCCGGAGGACCGTAGCATGACGTACTTGTCTTTTAATCCCGTCCTAGGTTCTTCATGGAGCTGAATAACCGCATCTTCCAGACCCTGTCGGACTTAGCAGGGAGCCCCGATCCCACCCTCACCGCGGAGCACGTGAGGGCCATGGGGCTGGATCCCCAGAGCGATCACTCCTTCCTGGTCGACCTGCTGGAAGTGTACGGTATCGACGTCACGCTGGTCATAGACAACCTCTGCTGCACCTGAGCCCCCCCTCAGGCTGGGAAACGCCACTGGATATTTGTGCCTTCAAGGCCAACACACACACCAAGACACTGAAGACACTGCCTCCACCCTGGGACTTCCATCTGTCGCCTGCTGTCCCCTCCTGGGTGTCTGTTTTCCCTCTGTGCGTGCCTCATCTGACCTGTGGAGACTGTTTCCAAACAGCGTGGATGATGAGGACACTTGGTGCACTGGTCCACGGTGGTTGATAAAAGCCTGCCTAGCAGACGGTACCGCTTGGCAGCTGCGTGGTCTTTGAGCCGTTCACATCTTATGTCACTCAGTGCTGTTTTTTGTCAGAAATACTTGTTTGCTTGTGTGCGCTTGTTGGACTTGGATTCCGGCCGGGGCTGAATCACTGGATAAAAGTATGATCAGGTCTGGTCATCACAGCAGGATGATCTGGTCGTTCTCCACTGCACCCTTCACAATGAAGAAGTCGTTGAAATACTCACAGTCCTGCAGCTTCGGTGTTCACTTAACGGTTCGTCTGGAGAAAAGACTCATATTATATGGGGGGAGGTTTTACCGCTGGAAATGAATTTGTGTGCTTCAAAAAGATTTTATAGAAGATTCTAGGCGTCATAATGTACAACAAATTCATCCCGCTGTAATAACATGCTTGGGATGACTATGTTTTAGTAAATTGTATGCTTTATTTGCCTTTCAAAAAGGAAGCAATAGGAGTCTATGTTTGTTGGTATCTGCCTTCTTCATGTATATGCGTTTTTCCAGTTTTTACTATTTCTTTCACAAATGAAATAGAGTGGCGAGGATGTTTTTTTATCCTCTTTTTATAATGGTGATGGTTAGTTATTATGAAGCTGACTCTCAGAATGAGAAAGGAAAAGCTGTTTGCTCACCTTTTATGCACCTTCAACACGACGTTAATGTGTCTCTGTGTTTGATCACAGTCAAAGTGATGGAGGCAATCTGGAAACCTTTTAGTTGTGTTTCATGTTTTACCTTAAGCTGGGGCTCTTGCATTGCCAATGAATGTGACTCTATAACACTAACTCATCACGAATGCTGCACCGTGTCCACCACTGGACTATTTCCTGATGCACACACACAGTGATCATGCTTAACTGTACCTTTTTTTATGTATGTTTATGACGGAGCCAACAAGTGTGGTAATGGAGTGATGGAGCTTTGTATGCGTGTTGCACTGTACAGTATACAGGCCATTATATGTTCTGTGATGGTGTTGAGCGAAGAGTCCTTGATGGAGCCGTTTATAGTTTACATGTTGATCAGTTTCAAAGAGATCCTCTTAGCTTGTCTGTTCCCCTCACAAAGATCTCTTTGTGTTTTTTGGAGATCTGGGGTTGGTCACAGTGAAGGCTGGGTAGAAGCCCCCCCCCCCCCCCCATCTGTTCCAGCTGAGGGTTTCTCTCAGTCTTTTCATCACAGTCCCATTGAGTGAGTCCAGCTCCTGAGATGGGCCAACTGTGTCTTTTGAATGATCCTGGCAGACTGGTTCATTTAATCCATCACGTTGCCAATCAGAGAGATAATTTGTTCCATGTTGGAACACACGAGGTCTGATGTCTCGAATAAATTTGGAGTTGGTGGTTCTCAGCCTTCTCTTGCCCCCCCCCCCCCCCCCATCCCCTTCCTCATGCAAGCTAAAACACCAAGTAATTTTTTAAACATGTCATGAGTCTACAAATATTAATTTTTATTTCATTATCACATTCCAAAAATTATCTTCCATACCATAATAACACTGCTTTAGGAGCACCAGAAGTCAGACGGCGGCTGGCGGTACCACGGTTTCGCACTCTCGGCTACTGTAGAAACATGGCGGATTCCATATGTAGATATGAAAGGCTCATTCTAAGCTAACGAAAACACAACAATACTTGGTTTGAGGTGATTATACTCTAATGAAAACATAGTTATCAATATTATATTCCATTTATGCTAATACAGCCCCCTAAATGTTACACACTGTCCCTTTAAGCTTTGTTGTTTAAATGGGGCCTTAAGGAAATGTGATTTTCTCAAACTTACAACAGCAAAGTGACTGTATTACTGTATGTACGTCACAGTATTTGCTGACAAATTCAGGAATACATTTGTTTTCCGAACGACCTCACTGTATCCAGTGAAATCTGTTGACTCTGACCGGTCTATTTACTCGTCAGCAGACGTATACTCTTGTCTCTGACGGTGTTTGCTTTACAGGTGTATGTTAAATGTAAAAGGGAATGTACACAACACACTCCACTGTGTAAAATGCCTTCTTTGTGGAGTCGTTCACAGACCAGCATTGTCAAAACCAGTCGTTTGTACAGCGTGTCACTCTACTGAATGTCAGAGACAGCAAAAGTATTGCACACGTGCAGCAACACATCCAAGTCGTGTTCACTGTTTCCTTCTTGATTGTAAATCAAGAGTATTCACATAATAACAAATAAGTCTTCACCTTTACTAAAGTGAAACACTGTAAGAGATGTCAGTAATGTACACATGAAGTCAATAGCATGAGCAACTGTTCATTTCACTGTACTGCCATTGTAAAACAATAAAACATTGATACAGTTTAGGTGTTATCTAATCCTCTGCTTCTAACCTTGCATAACTATTTTCCTCTATTTCCTTCCTGCATAATCCCACTCTACCTACACCTCTCTCTTCCCTCGCTCAACAGGATCACTGCTTTCATCACTTTGCAAGACGCAAAACAACTAATACAAGAGTCATTTGCATTTAAAATAGTTACCATTAAAAGTACTAACAGCAAAATATACTTACAGTATTAAAAGTGAAAGTACATCATTATCATCATTATGCAAAAAACTGAGTGTTGTATTATTCTATATTTTATTATGTAATCTCCCCCCTATTTTCTGACATCATCAACCTAAAAACAATTACAAATCCTCGAACAAAATCCTCAATTTGAATAAAGTGAGTCAGTGTATTAAACGAGTCTTTTTTAAATAAATTAACTTTCTTTATTACACGGCTTTGTTGAATACTCAATTCTGATTGGTCAATCACGACGATCTGTGGTCTGTTATTTCTTTATAGCATGCCGTTGTTATGTATAACAGACTGTTGCTATGGACGCAGTTCTGATGTCGGACTCTGGTGGACCATTTTTGTGTCAAATTATTGATTTCTTAGGTAATTAGCCGTGTCATAAGTGGGATAATGTACAGCTAGCCGGTCATTTTTGTGAAATAAACCCCTTCAGGGCGATGCATGTTATTTCACAACAATGCGACCGGCTTGCAGTGAAATTTTTTTTTTGAAAGGCTAAATGCCAACAAATATGGATTGAAGCAGAAAATTTCTCCCTGGTGGGTTATTTTTCTTGGGCTTGACACTTTTAACAGAAACCCTGTGTTACAAACTGGACGTGTGGGGTCTGAAAGAAGTTACCATACAAGTTTTTCCACCACAATTAACACAACCAAAATAAAACCGAGAGTATCCTTTGTGTTTTCCTGAACAACTAAATATGGTAAGAGGCCTGTAATGCAGCCACTAGCTTAATCCTGCAGATTTTCTGTCTGCAGCATCTGTCAGATGACACCCAGCATCACCAAGGAGTCTGCCAAACTCCTGGTCCAAAATCTTGGGCATTTGCGACACAGAATGGTCATCAGAATGCTGCAGCATCCTTTTATTCTTCTATATTCATTCATCTATATACCTCCAACCTATCCATACTCTTCTGAGCAACACCACACCAACATATTATTTTCCAGTCGTACACTTCAGACTGCTCTTTGTGCACGGCTACTTTAGATTTCCTGTCCATCACCTCTGCTTTGCCCCCTCACCTTCAGCCCTCCAACAAACACCTGTACTCTTAATCTATGCCAGGCTTCTGCTAAAATGCTTATATAATAAATATCAAACTGGTAAAGAAAAATACTTTGTATTGAATTGGACAGACATTATTTTTATTGACCAAGTATAATGTGATGGAATTGTAAACCATTCAGTAAACATAAAGTCAGCTTGTAAGACAACCTGTACCCAGGTTAAAGAAACAAAGCCTTGGTCCTTTCACAACAGCATGTAAAGTAATCCTCCTAATTTTACAACTGAATATTCCATCAATGTTTACATGTAAAACAATCCATCAGTACTTCATGAGCATTTAAAACTGCCGGCGAAGCAGACAACCGTTTTCAAACTGACCTCAGAGTCTCATTGCATCTGGCTCTTTGCCTTTGCGTTTCTCTTGAAATCAGTTTTTTTCTGCTCATGTCTTCTTTCCAGTTCAGTGTGTTTTTTCATCACTGCATCTGTAGCTGCTCTCTGCGCTCTGCACTGATGAAGAAGCGTAGTTTCCGTGGCAACAGCCTTACCTCTACAGGCATGGCCTCGTACTCCTCGTTGTCGATGTTGTAGAAGCCGGCGGCACCCTGCGGGGTCAGGACGTAAAGTTAAATGTCACCACAAAAACATAAAATACGGAGCTAATATCAGCACAATCCTAAAATAGATTTGATTTGCTTTGATGTGACAATGAAATAGGATTAAACCACTTAAAAGGGTCTCTGACCTCCGGCAGCTGCAGCTGGCAAGCGCTGGCTTCCAGTTTTGTGGAGTCTTTAGTGAACACAGTGGGGTCCTCTTCTTTTTTCTTACTATAATGAAGAACATTTACATTATTTTACTTGACTTTACTTAAACATTAACTTTTATATAGCGTATATTGCCTCTGTTTGCAGCAGAGTAGACCAATAAATAACTGAATCTACTAACCCGACAGTGATGAACTCGCCCACAGTGAAGTTGTCCGGTTCTGCACAGATCGTCATGGAGTCATTTATGCGCTGCAAGTTCAAATAAACAGAAACAAATTTAAAAAAAAGAAAATCTAAGAGGAAAACAAGGCAGATGGGATTTAATGGGATCATGGAAGCACTCAAGCGCTCAGGATTTTATGAGAACAGGTACAAGGTTTTAAAAATGCAATTATTTTTGGACTGACCCTCTCCACTGGGTTTTTGTTGTGCGTTTGAATAAACAGCTCTAACGTCGACAGCTGCTCCTCCTTCCACTGCTCTGGCTCTTCCACTTTAGGAGGCTCTGAGCAAACACACACAAACCAAAAATACAACTCACTGTCTTTTACTGTTGGTGTCATGCTGTGATCCAAGTATCAACACAACGCTACCTTCGACAGGAGGGCTCCAGCGGTTTTTCAGCCTGAGCATGATGCGGTAGAGCAGGCTGGGTCTGGGGAGCTTCTGAGGGGGCAGGTCAGGGGGCCGGAGGCTGGGAGCCAGATAGGACACCGAGACGTCCCGGACCAGGGGCCACTCCTGAAAGATTTTACAACAGCATAAGATTAAAATACATACATACAGCCACAGAATTATAACAGTCACGGGTGACACGGACATAAAATACAGCAGTAACCTCATGACATCAGAAAAACATGCTTAAAAGATGTTTTCATACCAGGGAGGAATCTCTGTCACATTGGCAGTAGTTGACATAGCTTTCCAATATATCATATCGTATTTTATAAAGGGACAAAACTGGTTGAATATACTGTTCTAACCCAAGCATGTTAATAAAATAAAATAAAATAAAATAAAATAAAATAAAATAAAATAAAAGACAGCCTTACCCGTAGAGTACTAAACCAATGTGCTGCACTTGTCTTTAGGGGTCCAAGGTACCAATATCTAAGGGGAAATATGGTTAATTATGCTTTTGTATGGGGAATTATGTCATAGTTATAATCTGAGTGACCAACTGAGTAATCTTCTTACTTGCTGATTGTTGCAGCCACATCTCTAAAAACACCCCAACGCAGTCCCATCAGAGCGAAGACTGGCTGCTCTTTCTCCCCCTAGAAACACACACACACACACACACACACACACACACACACACACACACACACACACACACACACACACACACACACACACACACACACACACACACACACACACACACACACACACACATTGATATCTCACTGCATTGCAAAAACAAAACAATCCTTCATGACAATTTAACTTCATTATCCTGTTTGATGAAGAGAGGCTTATTATAAAGTGTGAAATTATATATATATTCTTAAATCATCTGTTAATTTGACCAGAAAACCAACACTGACGTAAGCAAGTATCTTCATTCAAGACAAATACAAAGTCCATAACTTTAAAGCTTTGTAGAGTAAATTGAACCAGTTTCTCACTTTGATTTGCAGCACATCCAGAGGTACAGTTTCTCCCTTCAGAATGGACAGAGTTGCTGACGTAATGTCTCTGGAAAATTTACATGGTGGAAAAATGGTCTTAAGTTACTTATGAGGAAATGCAAACCATACCCATACACATATAATTAATTGGGGAGACACATCAGGTACACGGGTTATCACAGGTTCGGAGACTGTGTGATGATAAAATCCGGATCTTTCAGTATGATGGTGAAGAGACACTTACTTGACCTTGTTGTCACTGAGGAGGTGAAGACTTGGACTCAGGGTATTGTGAGAGCCCAGTGGAATGAATCCAATCGGTGTGTTACAGATTGTGTCCTGTAGTCATAAAATATCCATCAGCGACCATCATTAAAAGAAAAGTTTGGATTAAGCTGTCCTCATCTCGTCTGCAATTAACCCCGACGACATATCAACACCGCGTGACACCTACTTGATCTGGCCTTCGCAGTAAACCTGTGACGACTTCCTGCAAGGTGCCATCCCCTCCGGCCACAATCAGCACGTCCGTCTGTTCCATGAGCTCCATCAGTTTTTTTGCCTGGCCTTCATAATCTGTCTGTAGAGGAACGGGTGATATATAATCATGGTGTCACACAATGGGATCCCTACTAAAGCCACTAATAGCACTGGTGGATTCCAAGGAGACATACCTTTACTATTGTAACATCAACACCAGCCAGGTGTAAAATTGGAGCAGCATTCTTTTCAAACAGGTTGTTGGCTTTCCTGGGTGGAGATTAAGAAAGGAAGTTGGAGATACTCTGAGAAATCCAGACAAACCTGTCAGTGAGAGGTTTTTGGGACTGAGAGTCTTCTCACCCACTGCAAGCTGCTGGATTCAAGATCACTGTCGCTTTCCTCAGACGCTCATATGGTGCTATCTGTTGACGCCCAAATTCCTAACAGAGAGAAATGGTGATGATTAGGACGATTAGAACACTTGAAGGTTTTGGCTTAAATTATGATTTAATGTGCAAAAATAAGTGATGTCTTACTCTGGCCTCTAGACAAGCTTCTCTCCGTAGAACACTGTCACTGATGAGATACAAGACACTCAATGTAAGAAACACGAACAGTCCTGTATACTCAATCTAATCTGAGGAAATAACCTGAAACACTCACCAGTGTTTACCATACAGCCAGTAGCCCCCGTAAGACAGGACGCACACAGCAAACGTGGACTTCTTCCAGTGGTTCCGCAGAGTCCGAAACACTTTCACAACTCGAGCCATGG
Organism: Sebastolobus alascanus; assembly: GCA_916701645.2. Lineage (NCBI taxonomy): Eukaryota > Metazoa > Chordata > Actinopteri > Perciformes > Sebastidae > Sebastolobus > Sebastolobus alascanus. The sequence goes on along the minus strand of CAKAOJ020000022.1, from coordinate 4,958,682 downwards.
TTTTAATTAAAATGTCCCCAAACCCTCTATTTTAATGCGGTGCTACATTTACGGCGGCATCGAAGTTGTATATATTCGTGAATGACAAATATTCATCCCAGCGGTCATGGATCGATCCACAACTACCAGAGCACCATCATGGACACGTTGGTGTAACGTCAAAACAGTCCGGAGCAACACAGGGGCGGAACCAATGTTGATGCCACTTGTTGTTCATTTACGCTATTCAAGGCAACACGAGTATTGCTTCATAAATCAAATCAAATTTCATATAAAATAATATTTTTAAAGAGAATGGAATTCATTAAATCCATCGGAATTCCAATTATATTACTTTTTGAGTGAATTTGCGTTGTTAAACTACAATTCCCATCACGCTAGGCGCGTAGACACAGACCGGCTCCAACGGTCCGAGGACCCCGCCTGAAAGGATTATACAGAATTACAGCAATGTTTAAAAACATTTTACCGACCTAATTGCCAAATATTCACATTGAAGTAGAACTGGTACGTTTTATTTCAGCAAATGTTATCAAAACGTGTTTATATAATTGATATTTTTTTAAATTTCACACCGGCACCAGCCCAGAGCCTGTTCCTGTGTGATTCCGAGTGTATCATGGCGGCGCAGATGGCGGTAAATTCGGGTATGAACTGTCTTTCTTTCATTAAGTAGCTCAATTGTGTTTGTTGCTAGCAGTTGCTATTAATTGTTATTTCACAGATAAGCACGCACATGTTCGCTTTTTAGTGCCAGTTTCCTCGCATGTCTTGTTTTGACCACATGGTGATGGGTCACTCACATTCAGACTGCTAGGCTAACTTAGCTTAGTTAGGTTAGCTAATGCTGGTTAAACAATTACTCGGTGGGCAAACACGTTTTAAAGTTACACCTGTCGCTAGCGTCAACACGTTTTCACATGAGAACAAATGCCATATGACTTCTACTCTGGAGAAACTGCTGTCAAATCGGTCAGCAGACCAGTTTAGCTCACTTACTTGGAAACAAAACTGAAACAAACTGACCTGGAACAAGCAAATACATATTTGGCATCACTGTTTGGCATGCTGTTATGGGTTTCTTTTGTTCGTGTGACAGTTAAGGCAAGGTCCAGACTTAAACTGGCCTCTGGTTCATAGTACAACTGTCAGTGGGCATTGAGTCAGTGTGTCAGTGTTGTTTACTGGTGACTTTGGTCAGTGTACAGACCTGGTTGATGTTGTTTTAGTGACAGCTAGGAATCCTAGGGGGTTGTAATACAATAACCAAGAAATAATAAAGTATAATTGAATAATGAGGCTTTATCTACAACAATTAACGTACTTACACTTATATTGAAAACTATTATAGGCCCAAGTAATGTAATATTAAGGTAATTTCGCTGGTGCTGTCATTAACTGTCAATCATGTCCATCTTTCATCAGTCTTTTTAAGTCTGTATGGTGTTTATAGAGCAGCATCTGTACTAGTTATTACTCATTGTTGCAGTCCGTTAGAGGTTCACAATGTCAACATCATGTAAAAGTCACAGCCTAAGATCCTGTCATTTACATCAGATATTAGAGATACTATTTATTGCATAAACAATTATTCACTTTCACCTTAAAGACTTATGTATTTTTTTTATTGCAGAATAGAAATTGACTTTTGACAAATTTGAGTCCAAGTATGAGTCATGTGTCATATACAGTATGGGATACACAAACTATACATAAAAAAATATAAATCAAGGGATACCACCCAATGCCAAGTGTGGTTATAAGAAACTAGCACGATAGGAATGGGAGAATCGGTTCTGTGCATGTGTGATGATGATACAAGACCTTTGAAAAGCCATTTACCCACCCAGGAGCCAGTCTGTGGGGGCCGCTGAAGGAGTTGTGGGAGACAGTGGACGGGGCGGTGCTGAGGAGACAGCCAGAGAGCGTCCACCTCTTGGACCTGCAGCTGAAGAAACACAAACCACATTTTCTCTCACTCTATAAGAATCCGGTGAGATGCTGTGCAAACACAAACACATCATTTATAATGACAGTCATGTCATATTTGAATGATACAATCGTATTCTTCCTGTGTGTCCTGTAACTTCCCAGGTGTAGACAGACTCATTTTTGACATACAGTCAGTGTTTCTTGAGACTCTTATGTTAATAACATCGGGTCTTCTCTTAATTTTCAGCCAAAGAGTGCAGAGCAGAGAGAGAAGGTGCGTAAAGCCAGCACAGAAGGCATTGCCATCCAAGGTCAGCAGGGGTCACGGCTCCTTCCAGAGCAGCTTCTCTCAGAGGCCTTCATCCTCAGCGATTTGTTCGACATTGGAGAGTTAGCAGCCTTGGAGCTTCTGTTAGCAGGTAAAGTGGACATAAGAAAAAGACTTGAAAGCAAAATTATATGTAGTAAATTTGGTGAGTGTGTATTAAATGTAATTTTGTGTTATAGATACAGCACATAGTTTATAATGGCTATTTTGTTTTAGGTTTGTCCTGAGCAAATCCGTGATGTGGAGACAAAGCCTTGCATGACGTTCAGTAGTAAAGACATTGATGTTTCACACAATTAATTCTAATATATTTATCTGACTCCAGGTGAGCAACAGCAGCCCCATTTTCCAGGTCTGACACGAGGTCTAGTAGCTGTGCTGCTCTACTGGGATGGAAAGCTTTGTGTGGCCAACTCCCTGCGCACACTCATCCAGTCACGCCATGGCAAGACCTTCACGCTGGATCTGAGGTAATAATGCTATCTACAAGTATTACATTCAAGCAATGACGGGTGCGTTCAACGGTCCACATGGTGACCATGTTGTTGTTTTTTCTTAGTACCTATGTGTTCTTGTTATTGACCTGTACTCTTGTTTGTTTCTCACTCAGTGGAGAGCTGGTGGCTTTGACGACGCGTTTTACAGATGAACTAATGAGCCAGGGTCTGACCAAACGCGTCCTAACCTTGGTGTCAGAGATAAATGTGACGCGTGAGTTTGAACGGCTGCAGAAGGAGCGTGGCCTGGGCAACGAGAAGCACAGGAAAGAGGTGGGATCTTTTGTATTAATTTCAAACAGAGATAGTCATCTTTGTAATATATTCATTTCCAATAATACTTGACTAGTGCAAAGCCAGTCGCGTCCTGTTGTCACTGAAGAATAAACATGGAATAGGAGAATATAGGGAGTGGAATATTGACAACATTTAACTCCCTCTCTTGTCCCTAGGTCTCTGATCTCATTAAAGAATGCCGACAGGCCCTGGCAGACAGCCTGTTTTCATGGACCTGCCAGTCTCCTTTGTGTAAAGATGACACCCTGGCTCTTATTGGCCACCTGGAGACAGTGACAGCTCAAGCTGATGGCTCATTGGACAGTGTGAACCTGGCTCTGGTCATGGCACTACTCTACTGCTTGGATGTCAGCTTCGTAGAACAGGGAACAGAAGATAGAGATGGTGAGAACATGTTTAATGCATATAATGTGTATAATTTCAACTTTAAAGTTGCTGTTTGAATCCAATTAAACATACTACTTGTAGCTATGCATATGATTGCTGTTAGTTTCAGTGTTTTGGCTGGACCGCAGAGGGCCAGCCCTACAAACACAGATGTCTGTCACTGAGTGACTGACTGAGTGATGAAGTTACACGATTGGTTGGCGGAGTGTCAGAGTTTCCTCATTGGCCGTTGTTCTTTCAAAATGAAAAGTCGAGAACAGTCTTTTATGCAAATGAATCCGTCCAGCGCTAGGGCACGACCGATAAATCGTATTGTCGTCATCATCACATTATGAACCTGCGCGATGAACACATCGCAAAAGGCCGTCCGAAACGCGATGAATAAGAAAAATCATTTTATTTGGGGATGGTCACCGAAACCCGTTTTTTAAACGTGCGGCGGGGCTCCGGACTGTAGTATTTATTATAATGCTGCATCCTCTCCCTTCTGCTCTGTGTCGGAGCTCTCCACACACATAAACACACACAGCGAAGTCAGTGAACAGCTGATCAGAGAGGCCGGGGTGGAGACGAGTTGACGACAACTAACGTTACGCTCGTTACTGTAAGTAAGTGCAATAAAACCTTGCAAGTGAAAAGCCAAGATACGTTATCAATACACCTGTTCAACAAGCATAAACATGATGAAACGATTAAACATGTAGGAAAGCGACATTTCAATCTGCTCTGTCCGCAGTCTCTCATCCACCGCCGCTATGTTTACACAAGCACAGCACGTTAGCTCGGCGGCTAATAGAGAATTGTAAACACGTGTAAGTTATTTAGTTGAGTTGTGAATTACTTTAGTTCCCTCTAGTAAGCAGCGATCCAGTGTATGTGTCCGGGGTGTTTATTGGACATGTACCGCTGGATTTTACATTATATACACGACCACTGACTATTTGTATAACAATTTAGCCACAAATTCACAGACTGACCATACACGGTCCAGCCATGTACTTGGTTTTGACCGAGTCTTGCTCTTCTACAGCTAGTGAAGGATTGCCTCTGTGTTTCTCTAGATCTGATCCAGGCACTGCCGTTGCTGACTGAGAGGCAGTATGTGTCTGCAGTGCACAGCCGTCTGATGGACGGCCAGCCGTGGAAGCTTTCAGGTCTGCAGGCTGTGTGTCGACTGGCCTGGGCTCTGTCTCTGAGGGTCCTTTCTCAGCTACCACAGGGATGCGGTAAGGTCCTTATTATTTCTTGGACATGCATTAAATATGCCTTCCAGCTGTTAAAATAACCCCCTTGGAAGGAATATGAGATAGTAGCCATTTAAATGTATTACATTTGGTTGTGTGTGCTGTGCAGCCCTGGTTGAGTTCACTGAGGCAGACGAGGCTCTGGCTGACCAGGCTCTACTGGGAGATGTCTTCCTGTTTATGAAGGAGGGCATCCTGGGATGTGAGAGTTTTGCCCAGGAAGAGTTTTACATCCGCCGCCTCCATTCACTCATCACAGACTTCCTGGCACTCATGCCAATGAAGGTGAGAGATGCCAAAGTGAGGTGTCCACTACCAATGTTTATACTTAAGAGGTTGACTTGTATGGATGTCATGTTGTAGTGTCAGCTTGTCTCTGATTAGTTATCAGTTTGTGGTTTTGTTATTTTGCATATTGATAAAATTATTTAATTAACATCTTTTTGCTGTTTTTCAAGGTGAAACAGCTTCGTAACCGCGCTGATGAGGACGCCCGTCTGGTGCACATGTCCCTACAGATGGACAGCGAGCTTCCATCCTCGCTACGCAAGGACTTAGACCACCTCATGACCCTCGTCAGTGTTTTTTGCAAACACATATACATATCAGCATCAGCAACATCACCTTTCACATTTTAAGAGTTTAACTGATGTTATCGAAAGTGGAGGTACTGAGCAGGAGGAGAATAATATTCTGTTTGTAGATGAGCAACAGTAAAAGCAACCAGTAGCAAAAGTGTTAAAGGAAAATTGCTGCAGTGGCCTGACACTGTGGGTTTGAGCTTGTAACAGTGTTAGTTACTGCTTTGTCTTTCCAGATAGGAGAGTTTTATAGTAAGGACTCATTTGGGCTGGAGTTGGGTCTGGAGTTTTGGTGTCCCACAGAGTCTCTCCAGCACACCTCCCTGCAGGGATCCTACCTTGGAATGGCGCTGCAGAGGCCTCCACATAAACAGGTAAGAGCTGCATTTTCTGGAACCTGGTGGCACAAACAGTTCAGTTTCTACTGGCACCAAGAATAAAGAAGGCAGAGAAAGGATAAGAATTTTTTTTTAAATGTTGACTTTGGATCACTTGGATTTTGGCTGTCTTGAGAGAAGCTGGTTTTGCAAACCATTTACTGCATCCTGTTGAAAGTTTTTTTTCTTTTCGTATGCTTTGATGCAGGTGGTTCTGTCCAAGTTTGTGCGTCAGATGGGAGACCTCCTGCCCTCCACCCTCTATATCTCCTATCTCCGTATGCTGAAAGGGCTCGCCAATGGTCCTCAGTGTGCCCACTACTCCTTCAGCCTGCTTAAAACTAACGGAGCCACGCACAGTAAGAGCAGATTGTTGGTATTACAAGAAAGACTTTGGGAAATAATCATCTGGGATTGAATAAGAATAAACATATTGTCAAATTGATATCTGAAATTGAAACCGTTGAACATTTGATGTGCAGTTTGGCCTCTCGGCAAGGACAAATTCATTGGATTTTGTGGTAATCTGGATTGGGAAATTCAGAGCATTAGAGTATTGACTATTTTTGTGGTATGTGGCTGTTGAGTAGTAAATATGAAAAGAATGTAGAGACTTTCAAATCCTAGTTAATTTAATTTCAAATATAGATGATATGAACATCAGACTCTGAAAGCCTGTTGCTTAATTTAATACATGTTTAAATGAATACCAACTAACTTCATGTACATGTGTGCAGGTGACAACATCCAGGGAGTTTCAGGCAGCCCGGTGTCTTGGGAACATTTTTTTCACTCCCTTATGCTCTACCATGAGAACCTGCGGCGAGACTTTCCAAATCCAGATGCATCACAGTACCGCCACCCACCTCTGAGGGGCATCACCCAAAGAGAGCTGGAAGGACTCACCTCATTCCTGCAGTTGCTCACCACCATCATTACATGGGTATGGAACAAGATTCACTAGAACGATGGGCATATTTGGTTATGTTGGATTATAAAACAACATTTATGGTCTAGATTATCGTGTGATGAATTTATTTTAAATTCCTTATATACTCACCGTGTGTCATAGAAAACTCTAACACATCCAGGCTGCATTCAGATTGTTCTTATCTAACTGTATTGGGGTGTGTTGTGTGTGATGTTTTTTTTCCCTCTAGAGTGAAAATGCTCGCCTGGCATTGTGTGAGCATCCCCAGTGGACCCCAGTTGTAGTGATGTTGGGGCTGCTGCAGTGCAGCGTTCCTCCCGTCCTCAAGGCTGAGGTCCTGCACTGCCTGGCAGCCTTTGGGAAGTCTCCAGAGATCGCTGCTTCACTCTGGCAGTCACTGGAGTACACACAGGTTAGCCTTTAATAAATTAATATAACAATTTTAGTTGATGATTTTATAAGAAGGAGATTCCGCCAAGTATGAACACAATTACTGGAAGTTCATCATTTCAATTGATATCTATATGATGTTCAGGCTTGAGTCTGTGAAGTGCTGTTATTTCGCCAATAATACCAGACTTACAACAAAACTTCAAACTTTAGATGTAGTGTCAGTCATAATATCTGAGGGCAAGGCGATGGAAATGACGTTTTGTGTAGCGCACATTTCTTATTAAACCTCCTTGGCAACATAAACACACACGCACACAAACTGTCAGTTTCCCCCGATCAGTCCCGCACCAGCTAGCAGCGCTGGTTCTAGCTTTTGGGGGCCGATATGCAAAATCTTATTTTTTGACCAAATGCTACTTTTTACACATAAAAATATACATTTTAATTTAACTTAGGTGCATTGTTAACATCAAAATCAAAACAAACATGCAAATTATAAATAACAAACCAATAAATTGACTGTTTAAAATTAAAAAAAAAACGATGTTTTGAATAAATTATAAACTTATGAACAAAAATATACAAATCAAGTTTAATGTCAGATTTATGTTAAAGGTCACTTTGAATGATTAACTAATGATAATGTAGAAAAACAAAGATTTTACATTTGGGACAGTCCACAGGGTCAGACAGAGTCCAGACCTGTCTGAGTGGCTGTCAGATTTTCTCATGCGGTGGGTTTATTCTCTTGTCTTTATCTAAAAGACTGTATTCTGTAGTGTTATGACATTATTTTGAGTTTTGCAATGTGCTGAGTTCTCAGATATTTTTGTATCAGATTTAACATTTCTCTAACGTCATGTTCTTTTACCACAGATCCTTCAGACAGTGCGAGCCCCAGGACAAAGGCAGGCAGCTGGAATTGAGGTGAGTGTTTTGTGGTTAGTGAATGCGATGCTCACTACTCAACCCAATTTGAAGGACCGTTTTGAATTATTCTCTGTCTCTCTCAACTTCAAGAGAGGCAAATAAGATGGCTCATTAGTTGATAGGTGGAGCAATTACATCCTGGCTGACAGGATCATTTTTAATTTTTTTGCATTAAGATTTGACAGATGCCTAAAGGGAATAATTCTAAGACCCAATATGTTGTTGTGATGCAAAATAATGCAGACAGGAAGTGATAAGATTCACTTGTATTTCATTATAAAGCTAGAGACTAAAAATGTACTTTAATCTCTCATCAAAGTGAAAAACTTCCTGTTCAAAAGTTATATAACCTGTAAGGAGATGCACATTTGGGTGGCAAACTTTCTGATTTTTTTTTCCTTTATTTTTTTATTTTTTTGGCTCTCAGGTGGAGCTGAATGAGATCGAGTCGAGCTGTGAGGAGTATCCCCTGACACGAGGCTTCTGTCATCTGATCAGCACATTGGTTGAGAGCAGCCTGCCCATTAATTTAGGGGCAGGGCTACGCGTGCCAGGCTTTCAGCCCTACCTGAACTTCTTGCGTGAATCTGTGTTCCTCCCCTTCCCCACCAGAGCATATCGCCATCCAGCTGAGAAGGTAAAGTGCTCTCCCGGTGTCCTATAAGGAGAATACATGTCGCTGCAGCATGTATGTATGCTCTTTTGAACTACACATTTGTTTTCCTTTTCTTTTTTTTTTTTTCTTTTTTGTCATCTCTCAGTGGGAGGTTGCTGACGCCGTCCTGGAGGTGTTCCACAAGCTGCTGCGGGACTACGAGCCCCAGCCGTCAGACTTTGTCCAGGAGATGGTGGAGCTGCAGGGTGAGCAGGTCGCGGCCTACAAGCCCCCCGGCCACAGCATCATGTTCCACCTGCTCAACGACTCGCCAATGCTGGCGCTCTGCTTCAGCCTGCTGGAGGAAGGTGTTCGCCAGCTGGACACCTATGCACCTTTTCCTGGTGAGAGAACTTATGCAGCTGCTGTCAGAAAGGGAGATTGGTTGTGTGTGTATGTGTGTATATGTGTTTGTTCTGACGACATGCTCTGTTACTCTTCCCCTACAGGTAAGAAGCACTTGGAGTCGGCGGTGCTGCGCTGCCTGTGCCTGCTGGACTTGGCTCTGCAGAAGGAGGTGATGTTCATGGACCTCCTGAGGGAGAGCCAGGCCTCCATGCTGGTTTCCCCCTTGGAGCAGCTCCTCCAGGGGGTCAGTCCTCAAACTCGAAGGGCAGATCACATTGTCAATATTGCCAGGTAAGGGCATCCAGGTTTTAATACAAACTGTGGTATAGCTGTCGTATAAAGACGCCATGGTTGTTCTGTTCTCGTATAACATGTTCTTGTATCACTCCATGCTTTGACAGTTAGTAGAGTTGAAATGTTATAAAACCTCATGAGAAGCCATTGTCGTTTATATTTAAGAAAAACCTACTCTTCAAAAAAAAAAAATGCCCCTTGCAGGTATCTGTACCACAGCAGCTCCAACCCAGAGGCTGCCTTCCAGAGTGCCAAGATCCTGCGTCGTATCGCCAAATACCCCAACATTCAGAATAGGCTGGTGGGAGATTTCACACACGACCAGGTATATAGTTATAGTATAGTTTCCAGAAAAGCGCTATATAAATAAAATGTATTATTATTATTATTATTATTATTATTATTATTATTATTATTATTATCATTATTATTATTATTATATATAAGTCTAATCTCTTTTAACAAATGAAAAATACAAAGCTTCAAGATATTTCACAATATGACAAGCTTTAAGCAAAAGAACAAGAAAACCAAAATGTTGTTCGGTAGTTTTATAAATTCTTATTTACATATTTTATAGGGCTGTCAAAGTTAACACAATAATAACGCGTTAATGCAAATTTGTTTTAACACCACTAATTTCTTTAAGGCATAAATGCAACTTGCATTTTTAGGTTGTAGCGGGATCAGTTTTAAAGTTAGAGTGAAGATACTGGTATCATATGAAACTAGAAAACCTAAAGAATCTCATCTATTGGTACCAACCATGTCATAATAGCTTGTCGCGAAAGAAGTTGTATAATGCTCCAAACTTGGAAAAACTGGTATGGCCATTTTCAAAGGGGTCCCTTGACCTCTGACCTCAAGATATGTGAATGAAAATGGGTTCTATGGGTACCCACGAGTCTCCCCTTTACAGACATGCCCACTTTATGATAATCACATGCAGTTTGGCGCAAGTCATAGTCAAGTCAGCAGACTGACACACTGACAGCTGTTGTTGCCTGTTGGGCTTCAGTTTGCCTTGTTATGATTTGAGCATATGTTTTTATGCTAAATGCAGTACCTGTGAGGGTGTCTGGACAATATTTGTCATTGTTTTGTGTTGTTAATTGATTTCCAATAATGAATATATACATACATTTGCATAAAGCAGCATATTTGCCAACTCCCATGTTGATAAGAGCATTATATACTTGACACATCTCCCTTTAAGGTACATTTTGAGCAGAAATCACAAAAAATGTGTGATTAATTTGCGATTAATCACGATTAACTATGGACAATCATGCGATTAATCGCGATTAAATATTTTAATTGATTGACAGCCCTAGTATTTTAATTAGATAGAATTTAATCATTATCCTTTTTATATAGACCCTTCAATGTGGATTACCCAACATCTATTAAGTCAAACAAAAGCACTGCAATTTGTTTATGTTTCTATAAAATGTATTATTACATTATACCATTTTACCAATAAAGTACAGTATAATATCTACATTAAAATGTAATGCTATCTGAAAGACTTTGGGAAGAGGCTTCAGGAAAGGTGTGTTTTTCACTTGATTCACTGAAGTGTGTCTGTGGTGAGAACATTTTTTTTCTCTGTCCCCCAGTCTGTGAGTGAGAAGCTTATGGCAGGTTTTGTGGAGTGTCTGGACAACGAAGAGGCTGAGGAGGGAACAGAGAACGGAGATGGTGAGAGAGACGTCTTGTTGTCTTTAAAAATTGTCATCGGCCGAAAAAACTCTTACCATCTTCTGCATTTGGTTTAAATCCTGTTTTAATACTGTGAAAGCTAAACATGTGTATCATAACTGTCACGCTCAAACTCACCTACTTCATTACCCCCAAACATCCAGACTCCGACCCACAAAAGAAGGTTGCAAGAATTCGACATGAAACCCAGATCCATATGCTGAACCTGCTCATCACCTCCTTGGACCTAAAGACGCCAAATTTGGCCCTGTATCTTTTGGGCTATGAAGTCAAGAAGCCCGTGTCCTCCACCAACCTCCAGGACCCAGGTCAGGTCATTAGTTTTGGTGGCTGTTGTGATTTTAGCAATATTTGTGGGGGTTTTGGTTTGAATGGAAACCGGATCAGATGACTTGATCGTTCAGTTGACTTGATCGTTCAGTTGACGGTGCATTTGTTTTGTTACAGGTGTGTTGGGATGTCCACGGAGCTGCCTGCACGCCATCTTGAGTCTGCTGCAGAGAGGTACTGAGAAGAGATCAGGACCTGTACTCACACAGCAGGCCCCACACCTGGCTGAGCTCTGCTACCAGGTACTCCTCATCCTCAGTACATTTTTTTTCCGGTAGGTTGAATGTATATATGGAATTCGTGCGTGAGCTGATTTTTTTTTTTGCGTGTCTCCGTCATTGTCTCCCTCTCTCAGGTGATCTACCAGCTGTGTGCCTGCCCAGACACATCAGGACCCACCATGCGCTATTTGAGGACCAGCCAGGACTTCCTGTTCTCTCACCTGCAGCACCTACCCTTCATCCTGCCTAGTGAGTACAGGATCCTGGCTGATCTCCTTGGTCCTCAAATATATAATAAAAAAGTCAGAGATGTGATGAATGAAAAGCAGGAAATAGGAAAGCAGGAAATGTAGAACATTAATAGAAATTAGTGGTTGTTTTGTATTCCTGCTGAAAGCAAATAATGGATGTAAAAATTGTGTCCCAGAGATATAAATGTAAAAAAAACAAGGAAATAAAAGCAGTGATAAAATGTGAATGTGGGTGTGTGTCTGTATATTATCTTTTCTTTTCATTGCCTTGATTCTACTTTCTGCTCTCCTCAGGCAATCAGATCGCTGCCCTCTCCCAGATGTCTTGGCTCATGAAAACGGCTGCCATTGAGCTAAGAGTGACCTCATTGAACCGCCAGCGTTCACACACACAACGCCTTGTCAGCCTCCTGTTGGATGACCAGCCACACACTCAACATACAGGTATATCTGTTGTTGAAGTGTTTTTGGAGGACACATTTCAATTTATACACACTTTTGAAACAAATTGATGAATTCTGGCCTTTTATTTTTAGTGTTTATTGGTTAAAAAGATCTTAAAATCTCAGGTCTGGCAATACTCTGATGAATATACAAAAGTAACGATCACACGCCCGCAAATGCACACTCAAACTCCCCGTCACCGTGACCACTCAACAAAGCTCATTAATGCGTGAACCTGAGAACCTCATAACTGTTTTTTTTTGCAGATGGGGAATCAGGAATGGAAGAAGAAACCAGATCAGTCAGCGGGTTCCTGCATTTTGACACAGTCTCTAAAGGTTTGTGCCACCGTAGAAGACATTTAAATCAAATATTGTTCGCTGAATACAATCAACGTTTAATGACTCTTCACACTCTTGATGGGTTTGAGTAATTTATTGAAGCTGTCCTTTAAGGCTCTTGTTCTTTTAGAATTACACCAGATTGGTTTTGACTTTTACTCTCATCTTGTCCTTGTTTGATGCCATCAGTGCGCAGGAAGTTGCTGAGTGTGCTGGACGCCATCGATTTCAGCCAGGATATGCCTGAGCTGCTGCAGCTTGACTTCTTTGAGCGCACTCAGATAGAGCAGGTGATCTCCAACTGTGAGCATGTCAATGAGCAAGGACACACCGTGTGCAACGTTAAGGTGGGTTTCCAGGTTGAACACTTCACCATCTCTGTTGTGTTCTTGCAACAATTTTTTTGTGTTTGATCTTCCGCTGATGTGTAATATTTTGTTTTCATTTCTCACAGTTGCTACATAGAGTGCTGGTCGCTGAGGTGAATGCACTGCAGGGAATGGCAGCCATTGGACAGAGGCCCCTGTTAATGGAGGTGAGTGAACTAAAACTAATGGGACTTATGTTGTGGGGTCAGAATAACCAGAGAGAAGCCATCATGCAGTGGATTCTAACTTTTGAAATGTGGTTTCCAGCTAAAATATATATATATATATTTCAGTTCAAAAACATGTATAAAGAAAGAGTAATTAGACTATATGAAGTGGCAGGTAATCTGTTTCCTTAGTTTTAGATTTTTGTGTATGGCTTGATTCTTCTTTTTCTCACGCTACTGTAAGTATTCATTATTAAGTAATGGTAACAGACAGACCATCTGTTTCATTTGTCTATTTATGTTTTGGGTAAGGGATAGGCAAAATAAGATTTTTTTCTTCTCCCTGCTCCTATTGCTGCTCATGCGTAAATTGAGTTGTGTTTTGATCGTGAATCACGCTTTTCTTGTGCACTACCATGAGCGGAACACATAGAAATTAAAAATGAAATGACTCCCTTTGACCAATGCTGTGATTGAAAACACTCCAGCATCTCCCATCACCAATGCCGTGAATCTTTTAGAGATGAATTCATTTATCTTTGTCCCTGGGTGTGTTCTTCTAGGAGGTGAACTCCATCCTGCAGCAGGTGGTGGAACGCAATCGCGTCCGTAGGAGTTTGAGTGCAAAGCGCCATGCCCTGCGGTCCTGGAGGAGCCTTGTGGAGACGCTGCTGACCGCCTGCCCTGCTGATCTCATACCTGCTGATGACAGGCAGCTCATCATCAGAGACCTGCTGCTAGACCTGCATGATAAGGTCAGTGAGGATGTTAGTCACATGGAGGGGGAAATTAGTGCAGCAATAACATCCAAACAGGATTTTTTATTGTATTTTGGATGCAGTAATTTATGAAAAAGTTTGGCAAGGAACATCTTCAAGGGTGTCATGGCTTTTGTTCAGTGCTCATCATTACATGTATATTGAATCAATGGAAGTAGAGAAAAACCTGAAACAAATGCTAATTAGTTCCTGTAAGAGCTGACGTAACAATTCCCTCAGGTTGTTACAACACTAAATGTAAACGATGCTGTGTACTGTTCAGGTGTTATCTGAGGATGCAGCAGGAGAACTGATGCCCATTGTTGCTGGGGCAGTATTCACTCTGACAGCCCACCTCAGCCAATCAGTCCTGTCTGAGCAGCAGCAGGGGGCGAGATTAGAAGCGTCCTCTGGATTTGCCTCCATCGCCAACTCCGCCCTGCACCTGATTCTCCGCAAGCTGCTGGACTTCATCCTTTGTACTGGTTAGTGATGACATAAACCCACATTTCTCACATGGGATATGTTGCTAGGATAAATAAAAAAAAAACAGATTTTATAATATTTTGTCTATTATTTTTGTTTTTTTGCATCTTAAGGTGGTGGGTACCAGCGTTTGCGTGCTCACTTGTACGGCTCCCTGCTATACTACCTTCAAATCGCCCAGAAACCTGACGAACCAGACACTCTGCAGACAGGTACAACATAGAAACATTAATACAGTCTGGAAAACATGCAGAGTTCGTATTATTTATTTCAAGCATGGTATGGACCTCTTGTTATTTCACAAATTGATATTTGCTGGTATTGTCTGACAGAAGGTGTCCGAATGCTGTAGGGCCAGATTTACAGATAAGTCTGTCATCTGGTGATATGCCAAAGAGACAATGTACAGATGTTGGCTGGTCATCTTTGTGGGTATATCTCCCCTAAAACTATTAATTATTGTTTGCGCTCAAATGACATCCTCTTACTGTCTGCTCCTAAGGCTCGCACTGAAATGGGAAAACAGGCCTATCTGTTCTCTGACCCTGCAGCCTGGAACCGCTTGCAGACAGATTTGCAGCTAGATAGGTTGATCCCAATTAGAGCTTTTAAAAATGTAGTGAAGGGTCTGGAGGCTAATTCAATCGGAGTTTGTAATTGCTTCCATAGTTAGATCTGTTTCTTCCTGTCTGTCCTCCTGGGCACACGACTCTGTGGGTGATACTGTGTGTTTTGCTTTATGTGTTTTTAACATTTGCGTGCATGTTTGAAATAGTGTACTGTGACTTGATACTGCATTTTTGCTTTATGTGTTTTCAATGTTATGTTTTTTGAGTGTATGTTATCTGAAATACTGAATGTTTGTTTTATGTGTTTTAAATGTTTATCTTGCCAGGGCTCCTTGGAAAAGAGGTTTTCTAATCTCAGTGGGACTTACCTGGTTAAATAAAGGTTTAATAATAATTATAAAATCTCCCTTTCCATCCCTCCAGCAGGGAAGGCGATGTGGGAGCGTCTCACAGCCCCTGAAGATGGTTTCTCCAAACTGCAGAGAGAGAACCTCGCTATCATTGAGAGCTATGGCAAGGCTCTCATGGAGGTGGTGTGTCGGGACGCCTGTGACGGCCATGAAATCAGCAGGGTAAGAGCCAAACCCTACGCTTCATACAGCAATACGACTCATGTACTTACTCTGCCATTTTCAGCCTCATACTGACATGATGTTAACGTGGAGTAGTCGGGTTCCATCGGTCTGTTGAGAGGCTAAATATATATGAGAGAAATTCAGTCTAAATAGCTGAGACAGATACCTCTATATTTATATTTTTCGACCAGGCTCTCTGTGTTTTACTCTCAGTGCTTGCTTTGTCTGTCAGATGTTGGCTCTGGCGGTGCTGGACCGGATCCTGTCCATAGACCGCCAGAACCAGTGGCTGGTTTACGTCTGCAACAGTGGCTACCTGCGGTCGCTAGTGGAGAGCCTGAGACAGGATGATGCCGCCCTGCAGAGCCTGCTCACACCTCAGCCACCCCTCCTCAAACCGCTCTACATCTATGAGAGCAAGATGGTGAGCACAGTTGCACTTATACAGACACACTATGTTTTTTGCTGTTTTTTTTTTTCCAAAGTCTTGACTCCACAAGCCCCAGAGGACCAGCAGCCTCTGCCTAAAGCTTCTGTAAACACAGGATTATGAAGGTACAAACTCTGCTGTGTGTTCTCAGGCTCTGCTGACTCGTGTGGCTAAGACGGGTCAGGGAGCTGTGGAGCTGCTGCGCTGTGGGCTGGTGGCACAGCTGATAGAGTGTCAGGTGTTTGACATGGTACCTGACAGCGATGCACACAGGTATGGATGTGGAAATGGAAGAAAAGAGATGTTGGAGTAACTGCCACATGTTTTTATTATTATGAAATTGTGATATTAATTGATTTAGATAAAATATCCCCAGTCAAGTCAATTTCTTCAATCACATCTAACTTCTACCAAATTAGTGTAAAGAATAATAAGTACTATATGTTGGGATGGTATTTTCTTACTAAAGCAACACAATTACAAAGCATGCAAGTGAGTATAGTTAGTTAGCATTTGCTTTATTCAAGTGCATTTAACGGACTTTAGCTTCTTTCACTCTTGTTCAGATGATGTTTGTTTTTAAAGGGATAGTTCGGGTGTTTTGAAGTAGGGTTGTATGAGGTACTTATCCATAGTCAGTGTATTACCTACTGTAGATGACAGTCGGCACGCCCCTAGCTTGGAGAAACAGATAGGAGTACCAGCACGGGAGCAAAGCAATGTACTGCTGTGGACGGGGCCGGCAGCAAAACATATTTTAGCCATCTAAAAGAAAGGCCCACCTAAAAAAAAAAAATATTAGTTGAAGTTTACGCTATATTTAGAATATTTCCCGACAGGGAACTCAACTGAAAGTGAAACTTATCCATACTGTTTTTGGTCAACAGAGTCTGGTAGCTTTGAAGAGAGCATATATAAGTTTCAGTTCAGTTTCCTGTCGGAAAGGGCTGTCTGACGGCAAGATAAAGCAGTGAAAATATTCTAAATATAGCGTACACTTATACTGATTTTAGGTGAGCCTTTCTTTTAGGTGTCTAAAATACGTTTTGCTGCTGCCCCCGTCCACAGCAGTACATTGCTTTGCTTCCGTGCTGGTTTTCCTGTCTGTTTCTCCAAACTGGGGGCGTGCCGACCGCCGTCTAGGTAATACACTGACTATGGATAAGTACCTCATTCAACCCCACTTCAAAACACCCGAACTATCCCTTTTAAGGTGTCTATTTGTAGCATTACCTAAGTTTATGTCTATTCCCTGGTGGTCTACAGGGTGATGAGGGACCCATCAGGCTTCATCCCCAGCCCTATGGACCGCTACAGGCAGATTCTCTTACCCACCTTGAGGCTCTTTCAGGTGATCCTGACCTCTACCACCATGAATCACCAGCAGGGGGCAGCACAGGTAAGCACACAACTATTAATATCACAATGACAGCTTTTATCTTTTTTTTATTTTTTTTATTTTTTTTATTATTTTAACCTTGAAAATCCTAAAAGTCGTTATGTTATTGATGATTCCATTACGTTATAAATGCTGACTCTGTAGACCCGTGTAGGGGTTAATGCTCATTTGAATATGAAGTGCATCTTGGACAACTTGAATTTGTACTGTATCTGAGTGCTGTGAAAAAGAGTTCAGTGTGTGCACATTATTGTTTTGTTAAGTATAAACATCATGGAAATGTTGTGAAAATCATTTTTTTTTTTATTTTTTACATTGCACTTCCATTCTAACTTTCTCTTGTTCTGTGTGTGTGTGTTTGTAGGTTCTCCAGTGGCTGATAGTGCATGCCGACACCATTCAGTCCCTGTTGCGCTGTCAGGAGCTCAGTATGGGAGCGTTGCAGGAGCTCTCTTTGCTTACTGGCATCATCAGTAAGACGGCTCTGCCAGGTACAATAATAAACATTCTTCTCATCTTATTCACTTCGCTATCTGTTATATTTTCCCATTTCCATCGTGCAAACCACATATTCACATATCAGACACTGCGTGAATGGTGTTGTTCATGTACTGCTTGGCCTCTCAGGTGTCCTTGAGACGGGTGGGGAGGTCAACAGTGCTGCTCTTATGGAGTTCCAGGGTCACATTACCAGATTCCAGGTTAGATGCGTTTGTGCTGTCGTCTTCTGTGTCGCACATCCATTCCGATGTGTGAACTGTACGGTTCGTAATGCGTCTCTTCTTTTTTTAGCGTCTCTGCCTGTCTCTGCTCGGCCGTCTGGCGGGGAGCGAGCGGGAGAGGTTGCTAAAGCAGGCTGAGATTGCTACACCCGGTGACTCAGCAGAAAGACGAGAGGAGATGGAGGTGGCCATGCAACAGGTTCGGACAAAAAGCATTCTCTAAATGAAGTAGTAAGAAATATATGGTGAGGGAGGTGGTGCCTGTGATTACTTGGTGATTTATAATTCCTAATTTATAATGTAGTTTATATAAGCTGGTCTCCTAAGTAGTGCCTTCCTAGCGAGAAGATACCAAGTAGACCGGCGATTGCATATTCCAACAGTATAATGGACAGTGGGAGGAAAGGGCACTGAAACAATGTGTGTAGAGTCTTGAATGCACAGTCATGATTATTCATCAGTGCTGCGTTGTCAGTGACCTGAGAGGTGCTGTCCTCTGTACCCAGGTGTGTGCTAACATCATGGAGTACTGCCAAACCCTGCTGCTGCAGAGCTCAGCCCAGGCCCAGTTCAGCATCTGCCTCTTCAGCCCGTCAGGCAGCGAGCCAGCTGGCAGGGACGGAGGACGCACAGGTCAGTGATACTCAGCCCATACTCAAGAAGAGGAAAAGGAATTTGAATTAAGCCATACTTTTCTACTTTGCATTACTAGTCCTCTCCCATTTGTGATATGTCCTTTTCAGTATCTGATAGCTGATAGATCAATCTAGAAACCCAGAATCTCTTGAGGCCCTTTTTAGCTTTTTACCACAAATGAGCTTTTTCATTTCAAGCAGCAGTTATCCACTTCTACAAGCACGACACTGAACTGTGGCTCTTATTTTTTTAAGATCTCTCGTCCACTCTGCCATCGGTGGCTTACTCCCGGGCCCCCAGCCTGGGTCTGGTCCTGTACCTGCTGAAGAACAGTGCTGCAGATTTCTTCCGCTTCCACCAGAGTCACAGACAAAGCTTGGGCAAGCTGCAGAGCCTGGATCAGCTGCCTCCTGAGGAGCTGAAGGAGGTAATGATGGACCAATACACTGATTCACTCTGTCTCACAATCCCCACACTGCTCTACACATTGAGCATTTTTTTTTATACATGAGGAATAGTAGAAGTAAACAAAGGTATGAATAAAAAGTGTTCTTTATTTTCTGCACCTTATTGGCTCCAACATGCATTGTCCTCAGTTCTAACCACAGACATCTTCTCTGTAGTTGTGCCAAGGCCTGGTGTCCGGCCCAGGAGGAGTGGAGAAAATCTCATCAGTTCAGAGGAGCTTGCTGGCCAAGAGACGACTGGTCCAGCTCATCAACAACAGAGCCAAGCTGCTGGCCCTGTGTTCCTGTATCCTTTGGCCCTATGCAGCACACCAGAATTAATAATCAACTCACATATAGCCCGTTATTGTATATTTGTCTTTGGGGGTTCTCTTAGAAATGCCACATCACGAGTTGCTGTGAAATGCCTTGACCTGCCTCTTCCTCAGATGTTATCGAGACGTGTCTGTTTGTGTTGTGGCGCCACCTGGAGTACTACCTGTTGCATTGTACTCCCACCGACCCCAAGGACTCCCTGATGCCTGGAGCCAGTTTGTATAGATCTCGCCTCACAGACGGTGAGAAAAGATGTCAGATACATGCACATTTTTTAAAGCAGACCTGACATAACTAGCAGTTTGCAAACTAAAGCCGTGTTTCCACCAAGAAGGTCCTGGTAATTTCCCAGGACTTCTTTTCAAGGAACTAAAGCTAGTTTGCACGATCTCTCTCCCTCTTTTTCTGTCTTTTTTTTAATGAGTCGGGAAGACGAAAGCAAAGCCTGACTTTACTTTTAATGTTATCAAACAAAGAGAAATGCTCTCCCCTCGTCCTAAAATGGTCTCAAATCGATACTAGAGTACTTCCTTGTTTTATGAATGAAGCGATACAGTTGAAGCAGCGGCGCTGTGTGTGTGTTTCACCATCAGTGACGGTCATCCCTGCACACTCTACGCTTAAGGTTGCCGTACTTTCAGAAGGTACTACCGCCCGACCAGGGCCTTTTTGAAGGGTAAAAAGTCTCTGGAAAATGTCCCCGGAACTTAGCAGCGAAACGCAAAAGTTCCTCAAAAGGTTCCTAGTCAAAAAGGGGCTCTAGTTCGGAAAACTCACCTGCAAAGCTATTGTTTCTAGTCCCCGGGTGTTGAATTGAGTGAATTTTGCTTGATTGCAATCAATCAATTAATTTATATATTTCTGTTCTCCAGACTCGTTTGGCGGGTTGCAGGCAAGTGGAGGTCGTGGCCTCGGGCTATCCCGAGTCAGCCAGCAAGACCTAGACCTGGTAAGAACTGGCACACGTGGGCATGAGCATAATGCACTTTGAATGCTGCTCTGACAAAATCATGTTGTGTGTATCTGTTTACGCATGTATGTTACCACCTCCATTATCCCTGATCCCTCTGTCTTGTCTTCTGTTTGTGTGAGTGCAGCTGAAGAGCGACATGGCTGCAGGTTTTGGAGAGGCTCTGCAGAGGAAGCTGCTGGAGGTGGAGGGCTTGTACAGCCAGGTCCGCTCCCGCTACACCTTCATCCAGGCCCTGGTTCGCAGGATCCGCGGCCTGCTCCGACAGCCCAAAAGCTGAGACTCACACACACACAAATACAAAGACTGTCCAAGACCCAAACTCAGTTTGATATTGACTCAAAACCATCTGCCAAGCAACGCCAGAAAAACTACCACGGATTCCAACTTTCTGTCAGGGCTGCTTTTTCTTGCAACATCACTCCTTTTTACTCAGCTGTTGCTGCTCCTCTCTTCAATATTGTGGGATGTTAACACCATCACAGCACTTGGTGCATTCTGTGTGACAAAACCTAATTATGTTTGACTAGCGAGAATCTCCAAGAGTAAAGTAACTTGCAGAACAAAATTTTTACTTGTTAAGATAATTTGATATTCTTTTGTTTGGTCTGATTTCTCTGTTTTTCTTTCTTTTGTGAAAATAAACATTTTCTAAATCTGTTAAATACACACCAGTAATTTCTTCTATTGGTGGTAATGGCAAGCTGGAGTCTCTTTCTGCCGACATGCACTCAGGTGACCATACAGTGTGTATGAATAGAAAACTTCTTCCGGTTCAGGATTCTTTGTTTCAGTGACAGTCTCACTTTGCTGGTACTTTCTCGTTTTTACACCATTTTTTAGGGCTTCACTTATCACATATATCTTCAGTGTTCTGACAAACAACAACTACGGACTTCACCTGTTTTTATGTGCATGTCTGGGGTGACTCATTGTGAAAAAGTTCTTTTCAGGAGAAGCAAAACAAGGAAACGAAACAAGACGTTTCTTTGTGAAAGTAGCATCACAATGACTGTTGTGACCAGGGGTGTCAGACTGGTTTGAATTGCTATGATAACACATTGGTGGTTAAGTCAGTCAAGCAGCAATACAACATTACAAACAAGCAAGCATATCGTATTTAATCTCGTTTTATTTTCTTTGAAGGTACACTTTATAAGACTGTAAAGTGCGTAGATTCTCAAACCTTTGGGGAGGGGATGAGAGGACATAAAAATCTGGATATACATTCAGATCTTACAGACGGGGAAGTTTTGTGCTCTTGTTTTTTTTTATTTGAATACCGAGGAGGGGAAAGAGTTCAGAGGGGTGGAGAGAGGAGGGGACTTAGGTGAGCACCAGCATCGAGCACAGGGGGAACACAGTCCATCCAGCGCTATGACTGGTCGCCGTCGCACCGATGAACCGAGGTGACGCATTTGAGTTAGTGGGAAAACATCCGCTCTCAGGAAAAAAAAAAAGATCTACCTACTGCGCTTCTTAGTTGATAGTCAGGGAACAAATGTGTGCTACTTTTAACAGATCATGCTTGTCATACTCTATAAATTACTTTAAATAATAAAATTAATTACAGCATTAAAAACACATTTACATTTCTCGCACCAGCTTGCTATTATCTGTGATTGTTCCACGTTTGCATCTAAATAGAAAACAGGACGATCCCTGTTCATCTCTCTGCACATGAATGAATGTCCTGCAGATAGACAAACATTTACCGTTCACCCTCAGTTTTGCACATGAATGACTATCATCCATCAGTTATTATGCCATATTAAAATACACATGATTGCAGTGGGCCATAGGGTTGGGCGATGTATGACAATACATATTGTGAGACCACAGAGATTCATGACCTTATCATATTGTTTCTACCGAGGTAGCGCTACCTTTAAAGGGATGATTTTACACATAGCATACAGTGCAGTTGTGTAGTTTACTTGTCATGGAGAGAACTACTGAAGCTGTGGAAACAGTTGTATAATGACATCGGTGGCTCTGCAGGGAGCTGTCTAAAGCCTGAGAAAATTACATCGCTATGACATCATCAGGGTTTTCTTGAGTCAGGCTCGAGACTTTGAGTATCTGACAAAACTTGAGTATTCAGTATCATAAACGGGTGTTTGCCACAGAGCTTATTTTCTGCAATAATCCAAAACCTAATGGAAAAATCCCATTGGCTTTTTGTCAAGTGAACACAGGGCGATGCTAAATTCCTGGTTGGCCAACAAAAAAACATCATCCCTGGAGCACTATATCGTGGTACTTAACTTTCATTTGTATATTGCGGTGTTCACCAGAGCAATTGCAACCGCTGCTGGAACCTCCCCTTCCCTACATAGCCAAGATGGCGACCGCTGATGGTGAGAAGTGTCCAGCGTTACACACTCAACTTTTTGACTGTTAGGAGTAAAGCATCCGGGTACTCATAGTGCACTGGATTTTGCCATACTTATCAGTGTGAACGCACTTGCGCACTCAAAACAGCAAGTGTAAGTACAGACGTACGCAAACTGAGACACAGCATAGGGGATATCTCAGCATCTGCTGCTTCGATTTTGACCGTTTTTCTGGAAAATGTACGATATCACAATACGTATTGCCATTACGATATAAAAACTCAAGGACAATCAATTTCTTCTACGGTCAGCTGCCTATATGTTTAAAACTGGTTTGATTAGCAAATGAGTTCCTTTGCTTCATGGAAAACCCACGACAGGACACGTGCAACCAATTGCAAAAGCAGACAGATCAGCCAACGTGCATCCAGTTTGTGAGTTTGATTGGCGTTCGACAGTGGATGAATTGTCACTGAGGGATGAGAGAGGGAAATGAGACCATCGTTTTCCAACCACATGATCACTTCCCCAGTTTTGGAACCATCTTCTCAAGCAAAGAAAGGCAGAATACTGTAAATACTTTATATCATACTTAGATGTTTTCTATGTTATCAAAACAAAACGTTTGGGATTGATTTCTGTACATAAAAACACAGTTGTTCCTTTTTGAAAAGAAAAGAAAAAAAAACATTTATACTGTACAGGTACACAGAGTTGAGTTACAGCACCAGCAGATTTAGTTTGCTTTGATTCACATCCTGTACAGGGCGCTGTGTGCGTCTGTGGTAGTCCACTGGCTCAAGAGGAGCTGACACAGATTAAGAGTCTATGAAGAGTTTGAGCTGTCCTTAATAGTGCCTGTTTGAGGGAAGTCGATCAGTCCTGAGGCCCCTCTGCTCTAGTGTTGATTGCACCAGACATGTCCTTTAGTAATCCAGCACAGCTCTAGCAGTGAATCAGAAGTTGTTGGCTTTATGAGAAAAAATCCAGGAAGAAACAGGAGAGTGGCAAGAAAAGGCAGCTTATCCAGCACTGATTTTTCCACTTGTCTTCTAAGATTCAAGGACAGCATGGAGAGAGTGCATTTGTGTTTTGTGCGTGCAGTACACATCTGCACGCCTTGTCTTTCACAAGCAATCCGACAGCAGTTTGCTTGTAGACAACACACCTTTTATGAGCTATCAGTAGCCGCTTCTTGCGTGTTGTTGTTGTCCATCATGTTGGCGCTGCCGCCGTTGGTCTCGGGGCATTCGGGCACACCTCCCGTCACCGCCACTCGAATCACTTTCAGCCAGCGCTGCTTAAGCTCCTCGGATTCAGCAGCGAAGCTGTGGATGGACTTGGACTGAGAGAGGCGGAAGCTGGCCGGGGGGTCTGTGGGCCGGGCGCTGTCGTCCACCGAGTAGCCCAGGAGGGGGATCGTACACTGGGCCTTCACGTCCTGAGGAGAACAATCAGGGATGAGGAGAATGTCATCTGTACGGATGAGTTTTAAATTCATACGAGTAATCAAATCTTTGCTTGGTGTTCTTGGCGTTTTACCTGCGGAGCTCCGTAGAGATAGAGCACCAGACATTCCTTCTCCGGGATGACGCCCCACACCTTCTGCCAAGGCTTGGTCTTCTCACAGTACTGCAGGAAGCCGCACATGATGCTGCTGCCTGTGAACTGAGCCGCCTCGATCTGCACGGGGAGGACGACGGCAAGTTAGCACAAAATCAATAAAGCAACGCGGGATCATAATGGAGTATCATCTCCTTATGTATGTATTTATGTATGCATCAGTATGTCCTCTTCACCTCCAGGATGCCCTTCCTCTTGCCCTCGGCTACACTTTCTCCAGTCAGGATGGAGAAGCAGTCTCTGCAGACTTTGTTCACCTTGTTGTTATCGTATTCAAGCGCCACCTTATTGTCTGAACACTTCCAGCACACCACCTGTAAGAAAGAAGAAGAAAAACTAGGATCAACATCGGCCGGGCCTTCGATTCATGGAGGGACCTTTGTTTGGTTTACGGTATCAAAACTGACCCCTGAGCTGGCAAAATTCCTATTGGACAGGTAAGCTAACATTACTGCCAAGCATGTGAAATATATAGTGATACTGTGGCTTTAGCTGTCAATCGTTCAGTCTTGTGTGTGTCTCCACACTGTTTTGACCGATGCTCGCTCGCGTCTACGTAGCGCACAAGAGCGAGCAACAGGACGCTGACTGTCGTTGACTTAACGGCCACAGGTGTCCCTGTTAACAAGCAATTTCTGATTCTTATATAGAGCCCATTTAAAGCATATTTTGGGGCATTTTATCATTGATTGGTAGCAGAAAGGTGAGAGGTGAAAAAATACGACTGTGTCTTAGAGCTCAAAAAATATAATATTTTTGACAGTGTGACACATATTAACCCTAATCCCCCAAATCTATCTCAGGTGTTTGATAGGGACACTTGTGGGAACTGTTAAATTAAAACTTTGCACCAAAATCTACATGTTTATGTTAAAAAGTAGAGAGTAGGTGTTTCATTCAAAGGTGACTATACTCGTCAACATTTGAGTTCTTTGGTAAAAAGTAATCAGTGTACTGTGTGTATTTTGCTGACATCACAATTCCTTGATGTTTAAATCAACATTGTCACACGTTTGAACCTCTGAATGTGTAAAGTTCCCTGTTGTACTAAACTTCCCTTATGGATGCTCTCTCATCCACCTACTGTATCTGCATTATACATTAGGATTACTCACATAGCCGCAGGCTCTGCAGTGGTGTCTCCGCCGTGTCAGAGCATTGAAAGGCTCTCTGCACTTCATGCACATTGTCACTTCATTGTCGCGGATCCAGCGAGGGGCGCGCTTCCCCAGCTCTGCGTTCTATATCGAAATAAAAAAACATCCTCAGTATGACGGTGCAGAACAGTGACGGTTTAACTGTGTGTGTACAGCTTCGACGTGACACTGACCGACACTAGCTCCACGTCTTTCAACGCGTTCTTGAATGACTCGTTTTTCTGCTGGAAGATCTCAATGGTCTTCTGGAAAGCCTGAAGGACAAAAACAACATTCAATTCTACATTACCTTCACACATATATAATCAAATAAGAAAATAAAATGACTGTGATGGTTCCTGTATGTACCTTAATCCAGTCTGCCTTGTCCTGCTCCGAGCTGGGGAAGAAAAAATAAAGCCAGAATAAGCATTAAAACGTATATATATATGTATGTATAGCCAGTACTTTATGTGTTCCTCTTATAACACCAAGTCATACCAACATAGCAGTTAGCTGTGGTAAAAGGGTATTTAGAGATTTACAGGGTCTAAATATGGAGTTTGGGTGTGCTCATTTAGGTGGTCTTCCATATATATGTGAAACTACAGATTGCAGAGTACAGATTACATACAATTATATACTTCACTGTGGGAGGGGCTGGGATGTTTTTGCACCTTTTTTTACAGGGTTTGCAAAAAAGATGACCTCTTCTTGTGTTACGTATGATGCATACCTGGCCTGTAGCTCTAGCATCCTCTCCTTCCCAGACACCTGGAAGGTGTGAGGGTAGTCCTCGTTGGTCGTTTCCAGGACCTTCATGCCGTCGATGCCGATCCGCGTCCTCACCGTGTACTTAGTCCCTCCCAGGCTGAATTTGGGCACGCAGTACAGCAGCATGTTGTTGAACTGGCAGAAAAGGAAACACAAAAGTTTGTACCGAGTATGGATCATCAGCGCTACTCGAGCTTAAGTTTTCTTCCGAAGGGGGCCGTCCTAAACGCAGCAGGTTACCTGAATTACACAGACGGGAGACATTCAGCCTGAAGCTAATAAGAAACCCGATGCGTAATCGCATCATCTGGCAATCTCAGTAATTGAGAGATTTGTTCATGTGCCCCCGATGTCTCCTTACACAGAGGTGTTCCAGCCTCGAAATGATTCACTTGTTTCAATTGACTTGTGCAGACCGAAGTCTCGCCTCAGCATGTTTCCCCTCATTAGATAAGAGGATGTTTTTTTCTCTCACCAGGAAGAGGTAGCGCTCCATGGCTGAGGTGTTCCTGGCCGCCAGCTTCAAGATGTGGCCCTCTTTGATGAACTCGTTGGAGGGGTTGACGATGTCCTCCTCCTCACCCAGCATCTCGTATATCTCCATCAGTTTCTTCAGATTTTCCTAAATGAGGATGATTTTAGTTGGAGGTTAATATGTCGAAGAGATTCTGTCTTATAAGTCTAAAGAAAATGGTTTAAAACATTTGTACTTACTGATTTTCGTATGGCGCTGTTGGAGTGAGTAGCTGCTGTGGCGATAATTTCTAACGATTCTGGAAAAAAAAAAAGATGGGTTACCTAAATATAGTGAAATAAAAATGACTCCTTGGTGTAGGGCTGGGCGATAATTCAATATGATGATTTATCATCTTTCAATGGAATCGTATCGTGATGAAATCGAGATATCGTGATACACAATTATGTCGTCTAAATTGATAATAACAAACACATACTAACTAAAATTTCTCAAACAATCTGAACAAATTCTGCTGGAAATATTAATTAATTTTTTCTCTATAATTTCACTTGAAACCATTATGTTCCTTTTGCGCTCAAGTTCTTAATTATATTGAGAAAATACCAGTACTTTTCATTTGTCAAGTATTTTATTCACACAGAGTATACAAAAATAGGCTCTGTGGCTATTGTGGTTATTTCATATAGACTATTTATTTATTTACTTACCAGACTTACCAGAAAACATGCTATATCGTGATATATTTCATTATCAAGATATGAAATTACCAATATCGTGATAGAAGATTTTGGCCATATCGCCCAGCCCTACCTTGGAGTTTGGAATTTAAAGTATTGGACTTACTCTCTGAATCTCGCCGGTCAGGGTCGTCCTGCGGCAGCTTCTTCAGATAGTCTTTCAGCAGCATCTCGTAGCGAGGGACTCTCTGCACAGGCTCCAACATGTGATGCTGAAGCGTCAGGCAGCCACAGGCGTCTTGACTCTGTCCAGAAATAACAAAACTTGAATTTTTAGCCCTACCTTCTCCATTTTGCAGTACATTTGTGTACATGAAATATGTTTATCCAAACCTAAACCTATTAAATATGGACAAAAACAACAAAAGAATGGTGCTTTTCACATTAGTGCAACACTTGCATAGCTTTCTTTCCACTAGTCGGAAAAAAGACATGTTATGGAAGCAAAATAGCCCAAAATCTCAAAATTGACCAGAGCACGAAAAACAATGTTTTGTCAGGACTGAACTTTGGCTCCCAGTACCTGTATCTCCTGAATGATGGCCTTAAATTGAGGCGAACGATCAGTCCACTGTTTCAGCAGCTCCATGGCCTTCTCGAAATTCTTCACGTACTCTGCGTACATCTTGAGGAAGGGTGTGAGTTTCAGCAGAATGTCTCCGATGCGAGGTTTGGACGTCCTGCGGGGAGGGAGAGAAGGAGGTAAACCATAATGTGAGTTTGCATTTGTTGTACCATTTATTTTTTCATCACCGTCATGCTTATGTGCAGATGTGTGGATTCGAGTCACATGACTTGGACTCGATTCAGACTCGGGTCACAAATTTGATGACTTTAGACTCTACTTTGACAAATCAAAAAAGACTTTTGAGTCGACTTGGACTTTTACACCAATGACTCG
Organism: Sebastolobus alascanus; assembly: GCA_916701645.2. Lineage (NCBI taxonomy): Eukaryota > Metazoa > Chordata > Actinopteri > Perciformes > Sebastidae > Sebastolobus > Sebastolobus alascanus. The sequence goes on along the minus strand of CAKAOJ020000022.1, from coordinate 4,930,332 downwards.
TGACTTCACTTGTGACACACTTCACATACTTGATACCTTCCCCTAAGCCCAAAGACTAAAAAAAGACTGTTATTTTCCAAAAATCAATTAATTTCCCTTCATTACCTGAATCGACTAACGTTAACGCTATTCATTCCCAGCAAGTCGACACAATATTTCCCCCGATCCACTTTGTTTGAACCAATCCGACAGCATCCAATCAAGTTGCAGGAGAAAACCATGAAGAACTACCGCTACTGTTAGAAAGTGTTTCATGTCTGCCATAACCCTGATGAGCTCTGAGAGGGGCCACAGGCTCACCTGTGCTGTTTAGAGGCAACTAGGCACAGGTGAGCTCAATCTGCACACAATCAGTGCTCCTATAACTAGGAGGGAGGAGGAACAACATTACTCTGTTTGAACCGCTGCCAGCCAGACCGGTTCCCCTGTCTTTATCTAGTGCGTCTAAAGTGAGTTATTCTTTAAGGTTTATCACTTTGATAATGCCATGTCTTTGTTCACTTTATGACTAAAATATTATAATTATTATGTTTAACTGGAATATTGTTTGTGTTTAAATATTATCTGACTTTGAGTTGATAATTATGATTACGATGCATGTGCAATGCTGTTTATGTCATGCATCTCCCTCTGTTTTGTGTATTAATGCAGATACACCATTTGATGATGTTAAAGGGGAAGGTCATCGGAAATAACGTCCGTTTTTGGTGCAAAAATATCTGTCCCTAATTCTGGTTACCTCATGTCCGATACTTGAGTGTCCCTAGACTCCAGCCCTTGCCTATTCGGTCACCTAAACAGGTACGTTACTGAGCAGCAGTTGGAAAAAATGATACCAAGATAATTTTGTTCACGTACAAAAACTATACAGTGGTCAACAAAAAACAAATTGCAGTATGCAAAACGTATGGGTCGAAAATTACAGACGGAGACGCAAATGGCATTACATTTGGTGAAGAGCACATTATGACTTGTTTAGGACTCAAAACTCAAAGTTTAGGACTTGTGACTTGTCAACCTTGGCTTGGGACTTGACTCGAGACTTTCTTGACTTGGGACTTGACTTGGGAATTTTCGTATGGGTCGAAAATTACAGACGGATGGCATTACATTTGGTGAAGAGCACATTATGACTTGTTTAGGACTCGAAACTCAAAGTTTAGGACTTGGGACTTGACTAGGGACTTGTCAATCTTGACTCAGGACTTAGGTGCAAAGACTCAAGACTTACTTTTGACTTGCAAAACAATGACTTGATCCCACCTCTGCTTATGTGTACATGAGTTTCACCTCATCATCAACAGCAGCAGCTTTATCATCAGTGTTGGTTTCCGTAGAGACGATGTGACGGCAGCTACAGTTTGATACAGAACCCTGTTGCATTTATTGCCATCTAAGTGCAGGCTGAAGCTCACCATTCTCCCATGCGTTTCTCCAGATCTGGGAGCAGAAACTGGCTGTGAAAGGCGTGGATGGAGACGATGTTGGAGAAGATGTTCTTCACTACGTCCACAGGGAACGTTCCTTTATTCGCCTCCTCCATCAGCTTGGCACAGAATACCTGAAAAAGAGATGATGCAACACAGAACTGGTAAGTGACAAGTAACTGAGAAGTGAACTGTGTAATGTACACCCTTTACTATGTGACATGGTCAAAAAAACAAAAAACAGAAGCTTTCACTGAGTTCCTCACCTGGTCCAGCAGGTTAAGTCGCGCTACGTAGGCCTTCTCTGTGTGCAAGAGCTCGCTGGCGATCTTGAACAGCTTCTGTTCGTTCGTCTCCTGAAAACAGAGGCTACATTAACGGGAGTCTTTACATGTGTGGCGATCTTAAAATAACGTGTGAAAGTGAGTTTATTCTGTTGAGATAGACAGTCCGTGGTCTGCAAAATGACCGTTTCAGTCCAATGCTTCTCTAATGATGACTAGTTGGAATTGTCATCTTAAAATGGGGTATCATAAGCTTTTCTACACAGCGCCTGGAGTTAAACTGAGCTGATTGAATAATGCAGAAATGTGGGACAAACTCTCTGAAGCACATGTATTTGTTTCAGCTCGCTAACATCATTGTCATTTGCAAGTTCCTGTTTGGCTCAGGTCACTCATCTCATTTTAAGGCTGGATTAACGCACGGATCACTCTTTTTAAACAGCCGTTAGAGGGGGAATAGCTGAGGAACAACATGATGCAATTTCTGCATTTAAAGAGGACCCATTATGTTTATTTTCAGGTGCATACTTGTATTTTAGGTTTCTACTAGAAACCAAAAAGCCTAGTCTGCTCTGATTGGTCAGCTGGCCCACTGTTGTGATTGGTCAACCAAACAAAACTCTAAGGACCCCGCTCTAACTAGCTTTGTTTGAGGGCGTGCCAAACTAGCTGCTAGGCAGGTATTATGCAAATGTTGTACTTGGTGACATCACCACGTTACGGAAGAAAAGGCGGGAATTCAAGCAAGGCGTTTCGGGCAGTTCAGGAGCAGTGTTTCTGTGCGGGAGAGTAACTCCCTTTGGCGTGGGCTTTGTAACTTTGCAGACCTTTCACATGCACAAAAAACTATTTAACACACTAAAGGAAAGAGGAAAAACACAAAAGCATAATAGGTCCTCTTTAAATACAACAATGTTAACTGTAAATCATGCATTGATTGTACTGATACAGCTTCAACGCCTCAGTGACTTGGCTGCTGCATGAGTGGAGCCTTGTGTTAAACCCTGTATCACTGTTGCTGCATACAGCAGCATGTAGCACTGGTGTGTGGCCTTAACACTGACTTGCTGTTGGGCCGGGCTGCGGTGTAGCAGGGGCTCTCGGAACAGGAAATGAAAATATGGAAGAAGGGAAACGACACCAAATCAAACAAAGACACAGAAATGTCTAACAAAGCTTTGTGTGAGAGGCCAACTGGTGTGACAAACTGTAGCCTCTAAATGCACTCGACAAAACATCACACACAAAGACTGATATAATGTGTGTGTTTTTTGTCAGGACAGTTTACCACCACAGTAACCATGGCAGCAGAATATTTCACACTATATACTGTATAACCAGCAGTGTTCTTATTTTTCTCAAGGTGAAGGCTCAATTTTTTTTTTTTTTTTATGTTTTTAAAAATCAACCAACGTATAAGCTTTTACAATGCATTGTTAAAGATGAAACCAGTTGTTCCCTATCTGTTTGACTTTCTGACCCCTCAGAGAGAAGCAGTGTGTACTTGAGGCCCCTCCTCATGTTTCAGATGTCTATGAGTTGTTAGCAGTTCCACCAAAGAGTGAAACTTCTCCGATGGTTTCATTTAAACAATTGCTCGAGGCCAACATTTTTTTTTTTCAATATTTCACATAAAATGGAATTATTGGAAAAAAAAATCACAAATTTTGTATAGCAGAACTAGCAGTTTTTTCTTCTTTCCTACCCCATCAATCATCTCATGACCCGTCATGTATATCTTGTGGCCCATTGAAAGGTCCAACCCCTAGTTTGGGAACCACTGGGCTTAACTACCATCTGTCTGCAGAACACATTTTCCTTTCGATTCTTTAAAGGGTAACTCCACCAATTATACACATCAAATTTCATATACAGGTCTTGGGGAGTACTACTGCATAATGTGAAAATGGGGGTATAAAGCACTTTGTGGCTCCAGAAGGAGCTGCGTGAAGCCTGATAAATTGCCTCAAGTGATATCACTAGAGTCAGCGTCGGTAAGGGCTGAAGTCTACGATAAAATGAGCTTACCAGACCCCTGTAGCCCGCTCCTAATCTCTGATTGATGCGTACGGCTCGATTAGCAGCTACTAGCATAACGCACATGAATCTCTGCCCAAACTGTTGGCGGTCAAGCTGAATAGTGGGTAATGTAGGCACCAAGTTTTGACAAGGAAAAAGAATGGTAGGAATAAAAACATATCTCTGTTTCTGCTGCATCGATTTCGATCCTTTTTTTCAAACTCTCTTTTCAAGGTACTGTGTGTAGGTTTTGGCGGCATCTAGAGGCGAGGTTGCAGATTGCAACCGACGGAGACTTCTTCCGTGCCAAGCATGTAGGAGAACTAAGGTGGGCGACGCGAAAACGTGAACGTGCGAGTGGCCCTATCTAGATGTAGTGTTTGGTTTGTCCGTTCTGGGCTACTGTAGAAACATGGCAGCCAGCTCCGTGAAGAGGAACCGCTCATATATAGATATAAACATCTCAATCTAAGATAACGAAAACGCAATGATTCTTACTCTCAGGTGATTATACACTAAAGAAAACCTACTTATTAATATGATATTCCATTTCTGCCAATAGATCCCACTAAATGTTACATACTGTTCCTTTTAAGAACAGTTTGCTGCTAATGCTTCAGTGCTTTTACTTAAGTAAGATTTTAAATGCAGGACTTTTGCTCGTAGTGTGGTATTTTTACATGGTTTTATTGCTACTTTTACTTAACATAAGGATCTGAGTAGCCTACTTGTTCCACCAATGCAAAAGGCACACATAAAGGCCAATAACCTGGCTGACACCTCTGCCTCTCTTTGTGCCAACCAACACAAAGAGAAGCCATTGGCCTACTGTATATTAACGCAAATAGCACAAACAAATGATCTGATTATAAATCCAATAATTCGAACAAAGCCTTAATCCAGATTGAATTTATCAAATACCTTGACTGGCTCTTAGTTTTGACTAGAGAACAAGCAATAGCTCATGTCCAATAAGACAAGTGTTGAGTTCATCACCAAAGTTGAGTTTCAACATGTCAAAGCTCCCTCTCAAGTCAACAACACCAGTATAAATATGAACATTTCTCCGTGGAGCCAATGATAGCACAGCTCTTCCTCTCCCATACCATCGAGATCGTTGTTTCCAGCACTGAGAAGAGAGAGACTGATTTTGAACCTGAGATATTTATAATCCGTAGACAACAGCGGGCTCCCACGGGGGAGGTCGCTGAGGCACGAGCTCAGCTGCTCAGGCGTTGGACATCTGTTCGGCCTTCGCAGAAAATAACCCCTCTGAGACAGACACACACACACACACACACACACACACACACACACATACTCCCTTGTAACTCTACTCTTACAGTGTTAGAGTAACCCGGGGTTGAATTAGTTCAGATGATTTAATTGTGCTGAAAGCCCAGAACATAACTAAATGCTGACTGTTTGTCTATCAGAGACTGCAGAGTCAGACGGCCCTGTCAGGCTGTGAATATATGAACACAAAGGATGTAAATACACAGATCACTTGGGTGCAACAAAGTAAACGTACCTTCTGGTCGGTGCTCCCTTCTTCGTTCCTCAGCTCACTTTCTATTTTAGTCCCACTGTCCTCATTCTCGGTGTGGCTCTCTGTACCAGTTCTGTCTGTGTGTGCAGGTGAATGATCACCGCTCTGTTCCGTGCACCCCATATCTCCGTTTACCAGCCCGGCAGTCTCTGTCCTCACACTTTCATTGTTCCTCTCCTGGTTGTCCTCCTTGTCCTTGTCCTTGTCCTGCTCCATCTGAGCTAGCACCCCATTCGCTGCCGGTTTGTGGGCATCCTGCGGCGAGGTCGGCCCGGAGGAGTGGTTCTCCCGAGTCCCGTCGGTCTCCGTCTGCTTCTGGTAGGCGCGGTGAGCCGGGCTACCGTTGGACGACTTGCCGATCTGTTTGAGCGGCGAGCCGTCTCTCTTGTTCTCTGTGCTGCTGGAGGAACAGAGGAAAAAGGAGGAAGTCGGTCAAGAGCACAAAAAGAGATAACTAATAAAAAACATTTGAGGAAAAAGAAGAAGAAGAAGAAAGATTACAGCAGTCTGTTCAGTACACTGCTCAAGCCTGTTTATCAGGGAGTGTGGGATACGTCCGTAAGCAGAGAGCTTTTGCACTTGAGTGTGAGGGTTAAAAATAAAACTGTGGAGATGCACAAACTTCCTTCTGTCTTACGAGGCTGCAGAGAGCTGCAGAGGAAGTGTGTGTGTGTGTGCAGAGCAAAGACGGAACGGAGGTACAGTAATGAGGAGGGGGAGAGGCACTACGCTACTCCCCAGAGGTAGACGCTGTCCTACTTCCAAGGAGAACCAACATTATGTATTGTACTGTAACACGTCTTCCATTCTTAGCTTGAACATGAATGAAATGGAAAACAGTTTGCACGAAACAATTTGAAATTCAGCACAGGAATGGAAGTTCGATCAACACAAAAACACGCATGCATGTACAATGTCACCATTCAGCTGCTCTACATCCTGTACCGGCAGTCAGTCCAGCTGTTTCCCTGTAAATGACTCTCCAGACCTCCAGTCTCACAGCAGCTACTGTATCTTAGCTAGGTTTTGCTGATCTTACTTCTCCTGTAAAGCTGGTCACAAATAAATCAGATCTAGGAAAAACTACCAGAGCATCACTGTTTCTAACAGAAAAGAATGAGACTATATATGTGATTTAACCTTTACTGCAGCAAAAAGAAAAAAAAAAATCAGCCAAGCAGGTGATTGTTTTAGCTTGTTGCGCTGAATGTCACTGTCCGGAAGAAACAGGAAGTATGTATAAATAGAGGAACAACAACAGGCTGGTGAAACACTCCACAGATGAATCACTTCTGGGCTGTCGGGCCACCTGAGTGTGTTAAAACAATACCACACTTACATACATACATACCCCCTCAGAGGACGACTGAGTAATACCACGATTAGCTGCTGAGAAATACAGTTTAATACTGTTTTCAGAAAACACCGACACTTAGGTGCAGTTCCTCTTTGCATATAAATAGCACAGTAAGTGCTCCGGTACATGACATGAGTTTTAAAACAGTCTGAACTAGAGAAGAATTAAGAGCAGCTGTGGCGGCCCTTTAAGGAAGTGCCATGTGAACCAGATTAGTATATTAGTAGGCTAATTCTGTTCTCGGAAGCTGGGGGCCTTTCTCTTCTTTCTGTTGCGAGGCCACTAGAGGGCTAATCCCCAACAGCCCCACAGAGTCTGAATGAAAGCGATACAGCCGATTGCTCTGATTAACCTCACTTCAGTGCTGGGAAATGTGATGAAAGGTGTGGAGAAAGCCTGGTTAGATTTTGTAATTCTAATTCTTTATTTGTCAATTCCAGCAAAGCAGTCATTGGCAAATAAAAAACTTTGGTCTCCGGTTCCTTCAAAAATGCTCATAAAATATGTATAATAAAAGGGAAAATCGTAAAAGTAAAAGCAAAATGATAATCTAAGGCATAAAATGGTAACACTTCATTTTACAGGTCTGCAACGTACCTATTTGAAATTTCTTTGTAATTACTGCCAAATTACCCCAATATTTACCTCAAATATATTAACCGAAAATGACTTTATTATAAACATTATTTAATAATTATATTCAGCTATTTACCAAAAGCTGTTAATTTATTTAATACATTTCCAGGAAAAGAATAAAAGTTAATTGATATGCTTTATTTCCATGTCTGCTGATAAATAGATAATAATTAGCAAATAACCCCCTGAATCATTACATTAGCTACCAGGTTACATTTGTGTTGACAATAAGTCACACTATGGTGAGATTTCTGTCTGATCAGAAGTGTCTTCTATTAGTTTTGATTTTCCACCTCCGATGAAGAGCAGCGCACAGCCGCTTCCCAAGCCTAAGGGCCCTATTTGAACAATTATATGCTATTTTAGCATATAATTATTAAATAATGTTTCTAATAAAGTATTTTTCGATAAATTGAGGTAAATTTTGGGGTAATTTGGCAGTAATTCCAAAGAAATTACAAATAAATAGGTTACTTGCTAATTATCACCTAATTACCATGAAATTTGCGGACCTGTAAAATGAAGTGCTACCCATTAAATAGTGCAGTTAAAATATAGGGCTTGAATATAAACATAAAATAGTAATGTAAATGTAATTTTGTGGAAGATAGTATTTCAGATGGGAAAACTGAATGTAAACAGGATGTAGTATGTACTGTACATGCATGGTGAGAAGTAATATATGTACACAGAGGTGTAAACAGGAATGTAGCATATATAGAGATATAATAAATATGTACGTATATATATATATATATATATATATATATATATATATATATATATATATACACACAGAGGTGTAACAGTTTGTAAAACAGTATATAAAGTATATAAAGGTACAGTGACAGGCCGGGGATGAGTTGGAATACGAGGCGACCGACTGAAGAGACTGAGTGAAATTTTAGCGGGCATGTTACTGCTGAATATTTTTGGGCTCCACTGTATGAGCAGCTGGGACAAGGGCACCATTGTTGTGCTTTAAATGGGCCTCTCTCGCATAGACGAGGCTGCAGCTACAATCAAAACTTAAATCACTTGTAATAAAACGAGATGTGAAGCACAATAACATCGGTAAGCCCTGTAGATATACTCATTCAACTGGTAAGAGCTTGTGTAAAAGCAACAGAATAGTTAAATCACCATGAGGCAACGCGATCAAAGTACAGGCATTAACGTTGAGAGAGTCAGAGAGATCCTACCTCGTTCTCCTGGGCTTCACCTCGCAACACTGCTTGCCGTCCCACAGCTGAATGAGGAGCCGTGTTCCCCCTCGCCTGTACAAATCTCCCTTCATCCCCTCTGCCTAACGCTTGGCTTGTGAAGCACGGGCTAATCTCTGCTTGTTTCTGTCTGCGGCTCTCGCCTGCGCTACTATCAGTGAGTCAGGCTGAAGACTTTAATCGAGGGACTTCTGCTTTTCATCCCTGAAATAACCGGCATAGGAGACGTTAGGAAAGACAACGTTTTCCGTCACTGTGATTACGACAGCCGAATGAGGTGTCAGTTTTGTTACAAAAGCTATTTTAAGTGACGCATATGGAGTTGTTCAACCAATCTGTCATGGTAAAAGAAAAAGAAAAGCTGTGATTCACAGGCTGTGTGATCATGTTTTGAATCAGCGGTATTTCTCAAGTGAGCGCAATAATGAAGAGCAACTTTCACTGAATAATATTACGGATGAAATGAGCAATTCCTCACACAAATTCTCCAGTCCCAAACTTTTTTTTTATACTTTCCTTATAGTTTCTCTCTGTGAAGAGAAACCACTCACACCACTAGGGAGTAAAGAGCCCCTACCTGTTCTCCTCAAAGCGGCTGATGAGGTCTGACACTTTGGAGTGTTTCTCCCTGAGTTTCTCCCGGTTCACAGCCCCTCTTCCTCCTCCTCCTCCTCCTCCCCCCTCCATGCCCGGTTTTAGCGGTAGTTTCTGGATGCGGCCCAGCGGGGACGTGACCTCCGTCACCGGGCTCTGGAGATGTGGCGGCTTCGGAGGCACTGCAGAGGAAAAGTTAGAACATTAGAGACTTATCTTGGGATGCTGGTGGATGCAAATGATTTGTATATTTCTGTCGCTGCAATGTCAATTTGGACCTGAAGGTGGCGGTATAAGCTGCCCCCCATGACACCACACACAGGGCACTGAGCTGTATTAAACACCCTGATGTAAGAAACAAGTGGCCCAGCTCAACGTAGTAGAATAAAAGAGCAGTTTCTCACATACATGTTAGGAATCGAATTCCCTGCATGATTTACAGCAGCAGAAAGAACGGAGCTCTGTCTATCGTCTTATCTGTGTAGAATGATTTACTCAACTCAAATAAAAGAGGAACGAGGCTCAGGGTTCACATCCCTGGCCAATTTACATAACTCGATTCCTGTTTTCACTGTTTCCCTGAGCATGTGTGGAGTCATGTCATATATTGTAAGTCCTCAATATCAAAGCAGGAGAAAGGTCACAATCCGCGTTCACATGTGAATCATAGACCGATACAGTTGTGTCCACCACTGACCCTCCCACTCTGCAGTGTTTGGCTGAATCGTTGTGAGCTGTCGTTGTGTACTGTACCTTGTGGTTTACACTGCAGACGAGGCTTACAGCTAGAGCTTCTTCCATTGACCCCTCCCCTGCTCTTGTCAGTCGACCCGTTGCTGCCCGCCCGACTCAGACAAGCCAGCACACTGGGTGGGTTGCTGTCCTCGCACGCCGGGCTACTGCCTAGAGCTGAAGAGGACACAGAGAGAGAGAGCCAGCATGTCCATTACAACAATCTCTTGTTGACAGTCAATGAAATGGGAGCGATCATACAGATCTTGATAAGACAAACATAACGCTTCATGCAAATGTTGACAGCATCCCTTTTTCCCCTTAGACAGAGGGCAGTATCGAGGTGGCAGGAAATAAGGGGCGAGAGATGGTGAATGACAAAGTACAGGGCCCTGTCGGACTCAAACCAGGACCACCCAGACCCCAAACAACACTCATTTTAAAAGTCTCATTGATAACATTTTTATGTAACCGAATAATTTACAAAAAATAATACATCCTCAGAGCTTTTAGAAAGGTGCTGATTAAAAATATGGCTTTTCCTAAAAAAAAAAATGATTGTGAATTAATCATTTAAAAATTTCGACAGGTCCAAAATTAATGTGTTATTTATCTCCGTGGAAGATATCTGATGCTTGGTTCCCACGTCTAACAAGGCTTGGGAGCCAAAAGTATAAAGACGTTGGTATCAGGTGGTATCTCTGGGTCGTCAGTGTGGCAAAAACGGATAAATGGCTGAGTCTGACGGTAAGCACTCGGCTTCACTCGGGTACCAATCCCAAGTGCTCAGTGATAAAAGGAGGATGCCTTTGCCATGCCTGGCCACTGGGGTCTCCATCAGGCTGCAGGATATGTGAACATTTACCGTGAGTCTCACTCCACTTGGGTGTTCAACGAACTGGCAACCACTTGTTGTGAATTAAAAACAAAGGAACGGGCAGGGAAAATGCGACATCTAGTGGCTGAATGTTATCAATTGCACCCTTAAAAGCTGCAAAGGGTAGAATTGGCGCAAATATGATTAAAAAAAGTTATTTTTATAAAACGGTCAAGCTGGAGCCTTGCTGTCTCTGAGCAGCAGTCAATCACTGGCAACATCCAATCAGACGGTCAAACTAGGCAACAGTGCATTGTTAGATACACAGGCACCGGCATCGGATACAGTATCTCAAATGATAGCGAGGCACAACTGTATCCTTTCTTTATTCCAGACTTCTGATCTCTGAAAATGTCTGTCTTTCTGGCAGTTCAGCATTTTGCGACAGTTAGAAGTTATTTAGAACTTTCCAGTTGATGCAGTAGTGCAGCCATATGAAAATGCAGTGTTGTTTCTGAATTGACCCACCGTAAGTGTGATTGTAGTTGCAAAGGAAATGTTGTAAACACTGGAGTTCAAGTGGTTAAATGTGCTAAATGAACACAGACAGATGCCAAGTCTGAGCCGGGGCATCCTGAGGAATTCTGCGCTACAATTTAGAATTTTGCTTTGAAGGCTGTGGTTTATTATCGAAAACTTTCACAGGCTCCATTTGCTTTATTCAAATTCACAACAGCTCAAAAATGAAATGTCAAGGCCTGAGGGATCACTGTGGTTTTACTAAAACAAACTGTGTATCCCATGCACTAGCTCATCCCTACTGACAATCACAGCGTCTTATTCATACACACGGCTGTATATACTGTATATATTCATTGCTGCAAATATGCTTATGATAAACAGCTGTGGGGTAAATATTAAAGAGTGTCAGACAGTTCAGTTGATTATCCAGCTAATGATCCAGTTGATGATCAGCTCCGGCGAGGCTTCTACCCAACCAGCTGGCCGCAGATGGTACAGCATCAGTGTTTAGATAGAGCAGACAGACTGATTTAATGGAGCGACAGACACAGACTGGCAGTGTTTACAGTAGCCTGAATACACCTCTCTCTGACCTCACAGCACACACACACACACAGTCGTGTTTCCATTACTTTAGAGGACATTACATTGTCTTACATTCATTTTCTGGAGACTTACCCTAACATTATCGGCTACTTACCTAACCCTTACCCTAACCTTAAACCAAGTCTTCACCCTAAAATATAATGATGTACATTATGGGGACATGCATTTTGTCCACAAAAGGAAGGTGAGTCCCCTCAATGTGACTGTGTAAACAGATTTAAGTCCCCACAATGTGAGTAAAACACACGCACGCACGCACGCACGCACGCACGCACACACACACACACACACACACACACACACACACACACACACACACACACACACACACACACACGCAAGTGAAACGTGTGTACTTAGGCAAATCTCCATATATGGTACTACATTGCCAGGAGCCAGTAGGTGCTGTCATTATTTTACAAGGCATTAGTACATTAGTTTCTATTTAAGGTGGTCACTTAAATGGGTGTGTGTATGTGATTTAAAAAGTGGCACTGATGTATGGTTTGGATGCAGAAATCGATGTAGCTTTGCGCTTGGTTAACTTGTATGGATAAACAGTGTGTGTATTGGAATAGCTGTAGAGTGGCGCTTAAAGGATACAGACTTGCACTTTCGCAAAAAAAACAAAACTTCCGACTACTTGTATTTGTATCTGTTTCAGTGCACAGACAGAAAAATCTGGTCCTCCTCTGCTTGGCACTCTGTGATGCTAATATGGAAAGAGACATCTTCCATCCCTGCAATATAAATCATTGATAAGAGGTCTTAATTCCTTGATAGACATGTCTAAAAATAGATCAAACTAAAAGCATCTGTACTTTTAGAAGAAAGATTATATGAGCTGAAACGATTAGTCGATTAATAACCCAGTTGCCTGAAAAAAATGTTGGCATTGGACATTTCTGTAAACCACAGATACGGTGAATGTCGACGTTTCTGAACCAAAAATACGTTTCATAAATGCGTTTCATATCAGCCTCGTTTCAGGCTTGCAGAAACCCAACGCCACGGTTAACGTTGTAAAAACGATTGGTTAGGCTTAGGCAACAAAACTACTTGGTTATGGTTAGAAAAAAGATCATTGTTTGTGTTCAAATAATAATGTAAACGCAACAAAACCACTATTGTTAGGTTTAGGAAAGAACTACATGGTTGGGCTTAAAGCTACTACGTTTGTACAGTGAAAATGACACTGAATGTTGTGAACACGGGACACGAACGAACAGCTGATTGTAACATGACACATGGGACACGAACAGCGGTCTGCTGGATGAAAGCCTTATGTTTGTTGGACCCACCTCCCCTCCCACCCGCCCGGTGTGTCTCTTTTTGCTCTTAAAACTACGTCACTTGCTCCGACCGAATGCAAAAAAGTCACCATTCAACGGATCCCTGGTTTGCAGAAACGTCCAATGCCAACATTTTTTCCTGGCGACTGGGCTTCGATTAAAGGTGCAGTGTGTAGGATTTGGCAGCATCTAGTGGTGAGGTTGCAGATTGCAACCAACTGAAACTTCTCCTGTGTGCCAAGCGTGTAGGAGAACTACGGTGGCCAGTACAAAAACGTAAAAACGCGAATGGCCCTATCTAGAGCCAGTGCTTGGTTTGTCCGTTCTGGGCTACTGTAGAAATATGGCTCCACATGTAGATATAAACATCTCATTCTACGGTAACGAAAACACAAATCCTACACACTGTTCCTTTAATTGATTACTCGATTGACAGAAATTTACCGTACTCTGAAACTATTTTAATAATTGATTGTTTAAGCCATTTTTTTCAAGCAACAACACAAAGAGTCTACAGCTAATACCAAACAGTTATGTGATAGTAAATTGATAGATTTTAGTTTTTGGACTGTTGGATGACTATACAAAGATGTCAGCTTGTGCTTTAGGAGACTGCAACAGGTATTTTTTCTACAATTCTTTTTACATTTTATAGGCCAAATATTTAGCTGGTTAATGGAGAAAATACACGGTATAATTGTTAGTTAAAGCCCTAAATTATATGAACAACTGGTATCAGAGTGAAAACCAAATGTACTATATATATGCCGTTCCCTTCCAGATGCAGTTTGTTTACTGACATTTTGCTACTACGTGCCAAAACGGTGCTTGGGGACCCATATTTATTTTCCTTACAGTGATCTTTATCTTACCAATCCTGAAACAGAAAGAGAAAAAAAACAACCACAGAATCACATAGTCACAGTTTCTATTTTTACAGCCTGACCGTAATTAAAGACAACAGCTCTAGCAACTGTCTGACTGGAAAACAGTCCCACGCTGTATTCAGGCGGAGGAGCAGACTTTCTAAACATGGCCCCGAAATTACCAATCAATTCTACAGGCGGCCTCAGGAATTCCTCTTGATTATGTGCTTGGCTTCCCCTTGTGGCCATATAAAGAGATCATAAGAAAACATCCAGCAACAAGTTATGCGCCATATTATACATACTGTATATGGCTAAAAATGAAGTCTCCGCCTGCAGATTGTCCACATAATGGCGTTTATCCTGGAGGATTGCATGGGGTCCACTCTCCACAGCCTGGCTCTGTCTCCTAGGATTGTTATTAACTGTGTCAAACATCAGTCCCTAAGCTGTAAATCACGTCTGTGCTGGAGGTTTTCACTTCAACCCAAGCAAAATGTGCAGGTATTTTAAGTGTTACTGTTCAAGATGAGAAAAGAGACATGTAAATAGATAGAAGTAAATACGCCTGGAAATGCAAACATATTTGCCTTGGACCCGCACATAGACCGTATATAAGAAGTGGACATAGTCACCGTGACGTCATCTATTAGTTTGTGGACTGCCGTTTTGAAGCCTCGAGTTCGGCATTTTGGCCGTCACAATCTTGGTTTTTGGCCGACGCCATATTGATTCTTTGCAACCAGAAGTAACACGAGAGGGTGGAGCTAAGGACAACTGAACGCTGATATAAGACATTTTTAGGTGACCAAAATGTAATTTTCATCTTATCGGAACCATTAAGGAAATGAAACACAGCCAGTTCTGTTACAGTGAAAATAGGATAAACTCTACTTCCCTTCTCAGAAGCTGAGTGCTTGGCAGCAGGAAGTGCTGCTCCTGGTAACACACTCATTCTGGCATCTTCTCATTGAAGCTGGCTTGGCACAAGTGACAGACCGCCGTGTAAATTAGTAGCAGCCAGCCACCACCCTGCAGAAACCCTTTGATTCTGCTCCTCCATCTGTGTGACGGGGAAGCAGATCTGTCGTCTGAGGCTTGTTTACGTGGAGACAAAAGAGGAACTTGAGCTGGACAAGGACTCAGCTAGATTTATAACACCAAGGAGGTACTATATGTGATGTCACTTAATATCTTTATAAGTGATGGTATGACGGCTACTCTCTATACATAGGTAATCTGCTTTGCATAGAAACGGAACACCGAGACTCCACCTTTGCCTCTGCCCTTGTTGGAGGATGGTGAGACTTGCTGCCATGGCAACTAGCCCGTTACCTATCTGAAGATGCAACATTTACTTAACTTGTGAGTGGACGGAGCCTGAGGGCATCTGCCTCTATCTCAATAAATCCAAAACTGCACAGCGAGTGCGAGAAATGAGAAATGCTCTCGTAAAGGTCAGATGTCGGCAGCTGTGTAGATGAGAAGAACGACTTGTGCAAAATGCCACCCAGCGTCTTTTGATTTAACAAACGTCCTCTACACTTTCCTTAAAACATGAACAGCATCTTCCCTTAGTGTGTGAGTCTATCAGTAAGACAGAGCTCTCCAAAAACATCAGACCAGATCCATCTTCGGTTTCAAAGAAAATCTATTTTCTGAGGTTTACCTGAGCTCAGTGTGTTATGTGCATAGAGTGTGTGTGTGGCCAATGTTGTGGTGGTACTACAGCATTAAAGGCATCACTTCACCCCCCCACCCCACCCCCATCCACAGCCCTCCAGCTCTGCCACATCACAGCAGTAGAGGAATGAGTTTACTGCAACCAGGCAAAGGAGGCTGAAGGAATGTATCACTCTGACACAAATATCTTTCTCTGCAACAAAAAAAAGCAACCAGTGTCCGAAAATAGTGAATCATTCCGACTAAAATAGTTTGGCTCCAGGGATGCCGAGGTCCGTTGGTCCGTTGGTCAAACACTTTGGTCTTAAGCAAAATAACTATTGGATGGATTGCCGTTACATTTTGTACAATTGTGTACAATCATGGCCTGCAGTATACAAAATTGCATGGCAGTCCATCCCATAGTTGTTGAGATATTTCAGTGTGGAACACAGTAGTGGACAGACCAACATTGCCATCCCTGGAGCCGCACATGGCTAAAAACTGACTCCATGAGCTTTTTAACAATGCACTTAAAAACAGCACAATGAGACAAACGTCTGCAGCAAAGTCTGAGATACTTTCTTGTCCTTTAAGGACAAACAAACTACAGTCCTTGTGGCTCTGGGCAGGCATGCCATTCAGTTAATCTCCTCTCAGCCTCTCAGTAAGACATTATAGAGTGCTACAGGAATGAGTCCTAAAACCCAGAAATGAGATATAATTTTAGCACTTCCGGTTCCCTCGTCTGGAAGTCAATGGGTTTTTAGTTAGATGCCTGAAATAAGGTCTGTGGTTAACGCAAGCTGAAATGATATTAACGTTTTGTTCTACAATATAAAATACATCAGTAAATATCTCACTCGTGAATTTTGAAGCCTTTATGTGTCTTATAAAAGGAGGTTGCTACGAACTGTCTAAATGACACTACTGGTGCCTTCAAATGATACTCGTGAGCTTATATTTACAACATGGGAAGTTGTGTACACAAATGCTTGACGTTCAAGTGGTTAAGTCGTGAGAACACCGCTGATAAGCAACGGCAATATTAACTTTACTGTCGGCATCTAGAAGCCACAGATGGACTCTTCTCGTGATCAAGGTGAACACGACCCCATTTGAAGGTACCATATATTAAACGTCATCACGCCGACTCGTCCGCCGTTACAGCCTCGTTGTGTATACTTGCGCTCATGCGACCGTGGTGTAGTTCGCTTATAGCGTTATAACGTTAGCTTTTTACTTCTGGCGATTACGTTCACGCTTCAAAAATCATATTAGTGGTGTTCATTTGTGGAGGTTATCTTGCTGAACAGAATGTGTAAGTATAATAGACGTTTGTTTGCCACAGAGCTTATTTTCTGCAATAATCCAAAACCCAATGAAAAAAACCCCATTGGCTTTTTGTCGAGGGAACCAGGGCGATGATAACTTCAAGGTTGGCCTACAAAAATACGTCATCCTTGGAGCACTCTATTGACCCTTTTCGCAGCAGAAATTCTGACTTGCCAAAGCAGGAAATGCACGGGTGGAAATAATAAAATTAATGACAGCTGCTTAGGTGATCCAGTTCCGGGGCCTCTAGCTAACTCACTGACATGGCTGCTGGGACACTTAATTGGAATGGAGCCATCGTTAATGTGATTATTTACACCTGTGCTTTTCCTGCTTTGACACGCCAAAATGTCTGCTGTGAAAAGAGTCCACGAAGTGAATGTTTCTACCTCATGACATCACCGCCTCCCCGAAGCGTTGTCACCTGACAACAGGCCTGCCTGACCTGTCTTTTATGCGTCTCCTTCGTCTCCCTCTTTCTCCCAAAACCCCCTCTGGCAAAATGTGTGCTCATACTTCAGTGTGAGAGCTCCAGGTAGAAAACAACAAAAGAAAAGGCTCACACCTGTCTGTGCGGTGCAGTGTGTCCCCACCCTGCTAGCAGCGAGTGTGTGACACAGTTTGAAACTAAGGCTTTGTCTACTCGCCTCGTGGCCCCACAGGCACCACATTCATATCAAAAGGAATGTCTGAGAGGACTTTTTTACAAATTCTGCTTCTTCTTAATAAATGGGTTGGCATATTAAAGACCGTCTGTGCGGCTTCGACATAGCTATAGAAACGTCAGAAAACATGAAGATGGATAGAAGAAATCTGAGTGAGTTGAAGTAAACAGTCACATCCAGAATGTCTTCAATCTTCAGTTGGCCGTACATCAGCTTGCAACGGTTACATTATAGTTAAAGTACAAATTGGATAGAAATTGAGTGCAGTGATCGGTCTGAGGCTAAATATGTCGGTTATTTACCATATGAAAGGCTCTGCCAGTTAGAGTGTAACATTGCAACATTGTCGTACATCGGCAGATAAAAAGAGCAGGTCAACATAAGAGCATGCAAGCGTGTTCTAGCCGTTACTGAAGTGTGATTTTTTTTTAATCTGAAATCAAAGATCTAACAAGTAACGAGAGAACCCCACGCTCAGGAGAGGCAATCCAAGAGGAATCAAACTATAGAAAATAGAAATGTTAAGTTAAAAATCCCAGTGAATGAACTCACCCTGGAGTTTGAGACGGACAGGAAAAAAATCGTATCCTCAGTGAGGGACCACTCTGTGTTTGTGAGTCCCAGAAGAGCACTACGTTTAGGTCCCATGCAATCTACCCAGGCGAGTGACTCAGCCAAGCAAGAAACTCACGGAGCAGCACGAGACTCCTCCTTCACTCTTGATCTCACACACACCCTTTTCAAGTGGCTTTTTCAAAAAAGTACAGAGCCACACAACGTGAGGCACACACACACACATACACAGCCAACCTGGCCACACACAACTCTGAACGGACAACATCTGCACATTTACCCTTTAAAAGCTACAAATCTACAGACAGCCCCACCGAGAGTCCAGCTGCATGACATTTGGAGTTTATGACAAATTTAACTCGGCAGTACATGCACAGCTGTCGCAGACACAACATGACTAAGGTGCTCTCCAGCTTCCTCTCTCACTTGTTGTTTTAATCTGATCATAAAAGAAGCAAACAAGAAGAAGAAGAGCGTTGATGTGGACCATTAGTAGAGGACAGACCTGCTTGTATTACAGCCACCACCATTTCTCATTCTGTGTGATTAGTCGGATCAATGATTAACAAGCGCCACTGTGAAGCAGCCTGGAGCGCCACGCACCACTTCTCTCATCTGCCAGCTGAAATCTAACTGAAGCCCGAAGCCTCTAATCTATTATTTTAAACCGTATGTCCCATCAACTTCTTCTCCTCCTTCTCCTCCTCCTCCTCCTCCTCCTCCTCCTCCGGCGCATTTCCTGCGCAAATATTTAAGACAAACAAGCAAGACAACTGAGAAAAACCAGTCGACAAACTGAGCGACGACACAAACGAGCAAAAAGTATCATGTGATAAAATCCAATAACATCACGAGTTTAAATCTAGATCAATATGAAAATGAAACAAAGATCCACGGAACAGGTGACTTATTACATGAACGAGATATACCTTTTGCAGAAGACAGTACAGGGAACTGCGACGTTAGATTCTCCATGTTCTCTATCTATGTGAGCAGAGCTGCTCCTGTGACAGTCAAGCTCAGAGGTGCTTGCTCTTTTGAGTAATGCTGTTACACAGTCGGCATTGTATATCAATGTTGAGAAATCACATGGTTACAAAAAAAAGAACTAAACCAGCACAGGAAGCCTTAATTTAACGGATAGACATGAATAGTTCTTGTCATCTTGCTATCTGTGAAAGCTGTGTGTGTGTGTGTGTGTGTGTTTGTGTGTGTGTGTGTGTGTGTGTGTGTGTTTGTGTGTGTGCTTATTTTACACACACACACACACACATATATATATATATATATATATATACATATATATATTCACGCACATTGTCAAACACATGCTCACTGACGTGCCTTATGTGTCCCCAGAGCAGGATTAGAATAAATGACAGGCATTCCAGTAAACCAGTTTGACCAGTAGAAATTCCATTCACTAAATTCCATTGCTTTATATTACCTGTACTTACAGCAGCAGAGTAGTTCAGGCACATATTTCACGTGAATGAAGCAAGCATCTATGTTTTAAACACTATAAAGATGAATCTTTCCCAGGGTGAAAACGTCCTGAATGATTGTGCATTTTGTAAGATAAGATAAGATAAGATAGAACTTTATTAATCCCGAAGGAAATTCTTGTGCCAGAGATTGCTCAAAAAATACAAAAAATACAACAAATTACAACGAGTTTCAAGTGTATAAAATACAAGTGTATAAAATAAAAAGTAAAAACGTACTATTTCTAGCACCAGTGCCTAGTAGAATGACAATTTAAGTAAGTAAGTAGCATTAAGTAAAATGAGTAAATAAGATAAGATAAGTGAAATAGAAAGAAGGTACGGTAAGCTAAAAAACAGAAAAGAGGTAATATTGCACATGATGTACCTGAATATTGCACACAATGTGTGCGACAATGTTTGTGACCAAAACTGCACTCTCATGCTCTCATCTCAGTGGTGCAACCATCGGTCGCTGCCAATAAATACTCGACGCAGCCGAGTCCTGCAGCCTTTACTGTTGGCAGGGTCTCACTGGAGTCTCATACAGACAGGATTGACTGGTGTCATCACCAGAGATGCTGCCAGCTGACCTCAAACATTGGCTGCACTCAAACACTTCCTTTCACTGACTATTATACAGGAAATCCGGGAAAAATGTGTTGACAGGCACCTGGCTACGATATAACTCACATTTACATGCATGATTTTCAGATCTCTGCTGTCATTATTTTTGTGACATCTGCTGTTGAATCCTGAGGTGTTTTTTTGTCAAAGCATTTGGACTGATGGCTTAATGAAAGGACAGGTTCACTAGTGAAAGATGGTTGAATTTCACCATTAATCAACAATTTTGCAGCAAAATTGGCTTATTTAGAAATCTTACTTAAGAAATCAATAATCTGACACAAAACGGTCCGCCAGAGTCCGACATCAGAACTGCGCCCATAGCAACGGTCTGCTATACATAGTAACAGTCTGTTATAGAGAAATAACTGACCGTAGAACTCCGTGATTAACCAATCAGAATAGAGTATTCAACAACACCGTGTAATAAGCACTTTCAGTGGATGTAACGTTACATTGATGCTGCTCACTTGGCCTCGCAGCTCGTTTTGCGGTTGCCGGTTAGCGCTATCCCTCAATATTGGACCAATTTTAAAAAATTGTTGACCCCATTAGTCACTTAGACACAAAAACATGGGGAAGTTACTCTTTAAGTGCATGTTCAAGTGCATTTCTAACCATTTCTGGTGTCCTACATCACTCAATGAGATTAGAGTGTGTGTAGTTACAGTACATGTCTGGCCCCCTGAAGCGTTCATTCATTGTCCATCATGCTGGCACAGACAGTGTGTGTGTGTGTGTTTGTGTGTGTGACAGATACCCATTACCACCAGGCATGGGGGATTAGCTGTTTCTGTTCAACTACCCAGACTTTCTTCAGATTAACCCTGCCTCATCCTCTAATCCAAGGGCCAGCGTGAGATTAGAGCCCCAGTCTGCTCTGAACTAGGAGGCACTGGGAGGAGCGGGGGGGGGGGACAAAGTGGTCGGGGGGTTGTGATGAAAAGGAGGATAGAGTGTGGGGAGGTGAAAGAAATGGAGGAAAGGGAAGCGGAGTCTGGGAATTGGAGAGAGAACTGGACACAGTGGTATTATTTCACAGGGATGAGCTAAAGGCAGAAAAAAAGCTTTGACAGTGCTGAAGAAAAATAGGCTGAAACAGACAGGAAGGAAGGAAGAGTGAGGGCATGATGAAACTAGACAATCAAAGAGAAGATGGACAGATGGAAGAGGGGTGAAAGGATAGAGGGGGATTGACAGGAGAGAATGAGACAGTAAACACAAAGAGGAGGGAAAATGAGAAAAAAGTGAAAAATAGGAAGACACTGGGGGGCTGGAGAAACGCATCCATTCATCACATTGATGCAGACTGTGAGCTACACACACACACACACACACACACACACACACACACACAGTTAGATATAAAAATAGAGCAGAGACCAGCAGCTTTCTTCACACCCCTGCTGCAGGGAGGAGGGTTCATACTGCCTCTCACAGCATCCTCCTACATCCCCTCAACCTTTTCTTACAGTTCACCTCACTGCAGCCGACTTGCGTAAAAGAAGTAGAAAATCTCGCCACATTTGCTCAAGTTTAGAAAGGACCGAAAGGCTTGAAACTTTCGCTGTGATATTGGAGTCAAATGCAAACACCTGCAGCCCTCCTGCTGCGAAGCAGAAGACTGACAAGTGACAAAGCTCTAGATCTTAATTCGGCTTGTGGCAGTGCTACCTCTCGCACATCACAAAGATGAGGATCAAGAAGGGGTGAAAATAAAGGACTGCGTCAACACCAGCGCAAATACAGACAGACAGGAAACCACAAGAAATGAACTACCCCCTCACCCCGAGACGTGAATAGCTTTACGCCTCTCAACTGAACACCCTGAGGTACTTTCTGCGACAAAATCATCCCCCTGCATTTAAAACAAAAAAGCAGGTGATTGTGATGCTTCCTACCTCTGGAGTGTTCGATTTTCACCGCCACGCAGGCCTCCTCAGCGTTCTTGGACTGGAAACAGTCAGCTTTGCCTTTCCTCTCTGCAACAACAAAACACACAATTCACTATAAAAAGAAGTACGAGCAGATATTTTTAATACTCGACCGGCGTCTGAGGAAGCTGTTTCCACCTAATGTTTTATTGAAGAGGAGCATAGACTTGGTTGCACAGAGAGAGGAGATGAAAATGAGAATGGAGGAATAAGAGCCATACTGTACCATTTCTTATTTCCAATAGCTGGACATGCATGAAGCTGCATGGAGAGGGGCTGCTAGATTTTTGAAGTGCTCTGCTGGTAGCTGCGTTTATCAAGATCAGGAGTAGACTAGTGTTTGTTTAGAGAATGAAAAGAAGTGCACCGCCTCTTGGAGATAGAAACCCTAATTAGTCTGTCTGTGATATGTAGGGCAGAGTCTGCAGGGAGAGCCAACGCTCTTTCAACACAGACGTTTAATATGCACATAAAAGATTAAAGAGAAAATAGCAACGCTCGTAAAAACAATGATGGGCTCACATAATACAGCACAGTATTAGTAAACCCCCCAAACACACATACATTTATAAGTCAGACACAATTAAAAAGACACACACACACACACACACACACACACACACACACACACACACACTCTCTCCTGTGTGCTGTCTGATCTAATATGAAGCATCAAAGCTGCAGGATGATGATCAATGCAGCAACATGTGCAAATGACACACAGCACATTAAGACAGCTGTACAACCGTACTACAAATTAAAGTTGAGCTGACTTCATTCAGGTTTTTTTCACTCATTGTGCTGGTAATGACATCACATTGATGATGACAGTAACATCAGCCAATCATACTTCCCAACCGTCCCGATTTTCCCAAGAAACTCCCGTTTTTCATTGCCCTCTCCCAGTTTCCTCCGAGGTCATAATTCTCCCGATTTTCACACCTTTTTTTCCTTTTCGTTATCTCAACCTGTTTCTGGCACTGTACAGCGTGTATAAGCCCTACTGTTTCCACCCGAACGACAAAACAGCAACACCAAAATGTCGTTTGCCGGCGAAAGAGAGCTGTTCGTGACTATGGTTCGCGACACATCACAGAAGTTGGGCTTTGCTCATCGCAGCGAAAAGCCATCGTGGCGCGGTGCAAGCTATTGGAAATAATGTGTTTCAGAGCGCAGTGGTGCCGTTGTCGCATTGTGTCTGAAAGGTCCTTTGGTGAGTGAGAGACGGAGGGGGAAATAGAGAGTTCAAAGAGAAAGAAATACTCCAGCAGGGGCAAACATGAATAAATGAATAAAAAACTAATGAATATTAGTTTATGCCAGAGGGGCGAATTATTCAGTATTCTTTTTTGAGAATTAAAAGTAAAATTAAAATTAGGCTTATTAAACATAAAAATGCTGTTGCAGTCTACTTATTATTTTTGCTATTTTGATTCTTTAAAAGTCACCAGAATGCAGGAAACAAAGTCTCTGAAACTCAAATTTTTCTCGGGGATTACCTCCCGACCCCCTCACAACAGTGAGAACCCTGTTTTACTGCCTTACATTTTTTCCTGAAGATCACTTCACAACTTTGTGTGTCATTTTGCGTGAGTGTCTGAAAGGTGAGCCTCTCTCCTCATTGCATATGCATCGAGCAAATATTAGGAGGAGAAGTGTTAACAGAGGATTCACTGAGGTCACGCTACCTGCGAAAATGCGGCGTAAACACGGCGCAGATGGGATTTACAAGAGTCACAATGAAGGTTGTAGTGGCGGAAAAAGACGTGCATTAAATATAGGCCTCTATACAACAAAAACTTGATTATTAGAAACAAAGATGTCTCATTTATTTATTTTTAATTCCTTCCTTATTATCACCACCTAGTTATTTTATTATTATTATTTTAAATATTTTTTCAAAATACTTACTATAATTATTATTATTATTATTATTATTATTATTGTTATCTTTTTTATTTTTTATTTATTTAAGATGTTGTTACTAGAATTATTATGATTTATTCAATCTTTTTTTGTTTTCAAAGTCAAGCTCTTTATGTCACCTTGTTTTCTTTTCTTGGGTATTTCTCCCCTGTTCTTATCATAGTTGTACCACCTGTAAAGTCACTGCTGTTTTGTTTTTAAACCAATAAAAAAAGAAACAAAAATTAAGTAATTAGGTTATTATTAAAGAACACAATATCTGATTACTTCATGCCAAATAATAGAGTATGATTTGTATTCATCAAACTTGAATTTGAACTTTACCATCAATGAACTGTAAAATCACTAAAGGCGTAAACTTTTCTTTGTGTTGTTAAGACATTCAAGTCTATCTACACACATATTGTCATTGAATTCATCTTTTAGTAGACTGTCCATGCGTCGCTCATCATTGTTTCCCTTAATACACCAAACTATCATTTACAGAATGATATAGTATTTAGCACAGTGTCAGTTCGGATAAATCAACACAGCAGTGCTGAACTGAGACCGACATAATGGAGTGTGGATAATGCCACGTAAAGGAAAAGTGGACAAACTCAGTGTGGGGTCGTGCAAACAGTCGAGAGGCGGTACAGATTACTTTGTATGTGTGTGGGTGTGTGTGGGTGAAGGCGGGTATAATATCCTGGCTCAGGGATTAAAGGAGGGCTTTCTCCACCCACCATCTGGACTCCTCATGACAAGCCTGCCTGCTGTTACACACACACACACACACACACACACACACACACACACACACACACACACACACATACGTAAACTTACTTTAAAGCCCATAAATTGAACCTCAATCTGTTATATAAGTTCTCTATTCAGAATATAATGTAACAACCGTAAGCAGCTTATCAAAAGCATTACGTACATATCAGACACTTCTCCATAGAGACAACCCACTGACTCAACTGTGACCCCCCTACAGCAGACTCGTGCCCATGTGACCAGAGTCATCACACGCCTATTGTTTCCTGAAGTGGGGGATGTGTTACTATGTCAGCACTAAAAACACACACACACACACACACACACTCGAGAAAAAAAAAAAAAAAAAGAAAGAAGAAAGAAAAAGCCACACGCTCGGCCAGAACGCAAGAGATAAAATGCATGAAGGATATAAAGGTGGAATGAGATGTTTGTGTGTGTGTGTGTTTGTGTGTGTGTGTGTGTGTGTGGGGGGGACCTACTTCAGTGATGATATATGATGAGGAGAGTCTACCGGTCCAGCTACTGGCCTGACCCTAAACTTCCTCTTCCTGTAAGTCAACTTCCTGTTTTTCATATTCTATAATCTTGAGCTCTCAACTCTTAGCATACCAACACTTTGACCGAAGCAGGAAAGAGAAACTGCTAGAAATCACATGCACATATCAACACGCACAGTGGACATAGGTCATGCAGGAGTTTGGATGTGATGTGAAACACGGTTCACGATAAGGTCTGAATACTGATAAGGAAACTCAGAGCTGCATCCATCCTTGAAGCAGTGATCATGTCAATTTTTTAACCCATTTATGGCCGCAACAGACATTTCTAATTTGGTGGAAGTGTTCTTTGGGCTTGCCCAAGCACAAGACATTTTCAAAATCGGTCAAACCGTTTGGCTAAAAAGTGAGTTTTTCCTATCATACTATAACTAGTATTTGGGCACATGATGGGACTACAGTTTTTGCAATATATTTTAGGAAAAAACAGTAGTCCCATGTGCCCAAAGACTAGATATAGTATGATGAAAAAAAATGGCTGTATCTCAGAAACTACAAGGAGTACAATCAAGTATTTGGTATCTATGACCCTGTTCAGACCTGGTATTAACATGCATCCTGAGTGATCGGATCACAAGTGGACAGCTCTAAGTACAGGTGTGAACGCACTCAAGACACATTGTGATCAGTCAGACCATATTCAGAGGTGGTTTGGGCCACATATGGCCACATTCTTTTAGCATTGTGTAGTGAATGTGTCCTTGGCCACACTGAAGGAGCGTCTGCCTCGCTGCATGGAAAAAGCTTCTGTGCTCTACTGTATTCTGTCGGTACAACTGTATTTTATTAAAATATATCTTGTTTATGGGCTACATATCTACAGACTATCAGATTAGGCATGCAAAGTGCATTATTATACTGTCGGAGATGTGTCTGTGTTTTTGTGCTTTGCACCTGCACCTTGAGCTGACACCTGCTCGCTCGCCCGCTCGCGCGCTCTTATCCCCGGCTCTCTGAAGCTCTGTACCCCGCTGTTGCGTG
The DNA here is from genome assembly GCA_916701645.2 of Sebastolobus alascanus. NCBI lineage: Eukaryota > Metazoa > Chordata > Actinopteri > Perciformes > Sebastidae > Sebastolobus > Sebastolobus alascanus. Next base: position 4,903,899 of record CAKAOJ020000022.1, on the reverse strand, counting down.
GCAAAGGTAGCGTTGTCGGCGGCACGGAGGTCCCTGGGGACCGCCTGTACAATAACCATATATTTTAATGTTAATAAAATGTACCGGAATTCACGAATATATTGGATATGACTACTGACATTCCAGTAATATTACGTCACAACGTCTGCTGTATTAGCCATGTGTTTACTACATGTTTATTTGCATATAGAGCGGGGAAGTGAGATCGGATCATAAAATGGTCACTGGAGACGCATGTGGAGACGCATTTTAATGCCAGGTGACGTACTTAGAGCTGTCCACTTATGATCTGATCACTCAGGATGCATGTTAATGCCAGGTTTGAACAGGGCCTATGAACTCATAACAAGTTGAATACACATATGCACACATATACAGTGTAAAAAATAAAATCAGATGGGAAAACATGTTATCTACAAATGTCAAAATTGTACTGTTAGATGTTTGCCAAAAGTATGTCTGTACAAAATTTCAATACTTTTGACCTATCACAACAAATGTTGTGGCATTTTTCCTTATCATACTAAATATAGTCTTTGGATACAATAGAGCTTGGATTTTCTTCACTGATGTCTTTGTTTTTATCAGCTTACTGTCAGTTACAGTGAACACAAACTGCACAGGTGAATATCAAAGGTATTGACACATTTCTGAACACAACCTTCCAAATAAGTAAAAAGAATCTTATATCTGCCACCCAACTGAATGTCTTTGGGCTTCCTCTACTTCACATCCTGATTTAAACACGCACCAAAACAGGTGGCAAACTGCAGCAAATCCTCCAATGATGGCAGTGAGGGAAAATAAAAATCTAATTTAGCAGTTATATTCACAGCAATCCAATCAGCTTTTGCTTCTTCTGAAACAACCTGCGTATTACATAAGAAAATGGTGGCGAGCATTCTGATACCATTATAAATTGGTGGTTTGTGTTTTATTTCTATAAATCTGTAAAGATAGGGGCTGATCAAAAGCACAGTGGCGACTTCTCCTTAACAGACAAAGGACAGTTAATGAGCTGTGACATTTACGTGGTATTTCACTTTCATTTCGAAAGTGTTGTAAACAAAGCTATTATCAGACGAGTCGATCTCTCACCTGCTGATAGCAGCCTCGTCTGTTTACATTTACCTTCTCTATAACAACAAGAATGCAGACAGACGACTGCGGCGTCAGACACCGAAATGAGTTATGACCCCGGTCTGACCTTCAAGTCAACACACAAAATTACATCATAGTCTCCCCACTGTCACTCGTGTTTCACGTTTGCTCTTCAACACTTCTAGCTGCTTTGTTATTCACATCAGAAACGTGTTATAGATTATGGATGCCCTGTATTCAGTAGAACCAGATGCCAGCCAGAGCAGAAATAGAAGATTACTCTACAATGGAAATATTCACCTGCAACAAGCTCGTCGAGTAAAAAAAAACGAATTCATACACATATCACTACACTTAACCATACAAAAAATATAAGGCTGAAGATATTCTATATTTTTCTTTTAGTCAACAAATGAGACCTACCGCGACTTTCTGGGTCTCCTCTATCAGCCTGTAGACTGCTTTTAATGTGAAGAACCCGGGCCCGTTTTTCCGGGAAAATCCAATGGATGTGACGTCAAGCGCGCTCGCAAAGTGCCTTTATTTCCAGCTCCTGTGTGCAACCGTAGCTAACTTTCGGTTAGAAATGGAGTCGCTAACGCCAAAAAACATTCTTGTGGGAGTGTGTGTGCACGTGGGAAGTGAGTGGTGAAGCAAGAGAGAGTGCGGCGGCGAGTGTGTGAAAAAACGATTGTACAGCAGAGCAGAAGAGAGTTAGTTTAGCTTTGAAAATATCAAGTGAATGTACCGTGAAAGATGCAGTTTGTGCAGAAATGTGACTTGTGTCCCTGCTGCTGAGTGAAGTGACGGGGGTTAACTCCGGAGCGAGTAACGTTATTGACTCCGTCCCAGGAGACCAAAACTACGGTGTCTCCCCTGTTCCTTCTTACCACGGTCGGAAGGCTGAAGTAGGAAAAGTTAACACCAGCATCAACATCGGCTGGGCCTTCCATTCATGGAGCGACCTTCGTTTGGTAAGCTAACATTACTGCCAAGCATGTGAAACGTATTGCGAGCACAAGCGCGAGTAACACAACGCTGACTGTCGTTGACTTAACGTCCACAGGTGTCACTGTTAACAAGCAATTTCTGATTCTTATATAGAGTTTCTTTTACAGCAGATCACATATCAAGCTTCTTCATTATGGGCACTGTGCTGTACTTCAACGTTTGACTCAGTCACACATACAGACTTTGTGTGATTCACCTTTTCACAAGTCATGAGTAATTATCTGCATAGTTTCCCCGCAACAGATGAGCTGCATGCTTGAGATGTTTTTTTAAGGTGACTGCACCCACACTGTATGATCCACTAGTCTGGCAGCAACTGTATGTATGTGGGTTTCTGTGTTAAAACCAGCGCTTCCTTCTTTTTCAGCGGTTCACCCGAAAGCTCATGATACTGAAACCAAAACAAGCCGTACTTTCTCGATGCCTTTGAGCTGCGTGACTGTTTAAACAAATAAAACATCCCAACAGTACCTGCGAGCACTTCTCTCCAGTACGGCTGGACTTCCCCCGTCCTGCCAGTCGCGCGATGTTTATCCATCTCAGAAAGTCTCTTCAGCTCAGTTCTATCAGCGTCAATAAGGAAATTACAGTCATTTCTTCAGACGCATGTTTCCCTGTCGCCTGGTTACTTAATGTCTTAATGTTTACCCATCAAACCCGTGGAGCACCTGCCCCGTCACTGTACAAACCGGTTCCCTGGAAACCAGAGTCACCAGGTGTGGGAGAGACTATAGGAGGAAAGGGAGGAGGGTGAAGTCGTTGATTCACTTTTTACCATTTCCATAATAATGTTTTGAAGGTTAGCCAGCACTCAAGGACAAAGTCACCCCAGGGTGGGACGAGGAGGAGGAGAGAGTGGGAAGAGGAGAGACACCAAAAGAGGGGGGTGGAAACACTGCAAATCACTGGTGAGGAAAGGTGGGGAGGGGGCGGGGGAGGAGCGCGTTGATGGGGAAGTGAGAAAGATTCAAATTAACCAGCTGTAACAGTTAATATTTAACTCCCTGCAGTCCTGCCAAGCAGTCTAACAACCCATTATTTAACACATTTTCTACTATGATGAACTGTGTTATCTATTTGCCTATTTTCTGCTCCTGTGCCAGTGCATCCTAACTGTATTTTCTCACATGCTAACTGTATTACCCAAATCTGACTGCACAACCCCCCAAAGCTCAATTTTAACCCAATCAGGCCTGATAAACTGCAGCAGAAATGAATGAAATGCTTAAATAAAAAAAACCTGAATCACAGAGGAGAGTCTACACTTATCATCCTATAATGATGAAAAACAGATACTATTAAATATATAAAAATACTGCCCATAAGGACACAAGGATGCAAAGTAACCTCAGCTTCATTTGCATCGCTGCCCTTGATAGAGATAACTATTTAAATGTAACTCATAAATAATGGAAAGGAAAGAACGTATTAATATGCCAAGTCACACCCCTTTAATCATACAGAGGTTCATGGTGATAATGTGTGTGTGTGTGTGTGTGTGTGTGTGTGTGTGTGTGTGTGTGGGTGTGTGTGTGTGTGTGTGTGTGTGAGAGCACATGTCTGAGGTTTTCATGCTTGACACAGAAGAGATTGGCTATTGAATGAGACCAGATGCGTCTGTCTCCCTTCTCTCCTGTCCCTCCGTAATGGACAATTACCAAAGAGTTATGGTTTTCTGCCACAAACATAATAGACTGAAAATTAAAAGGCCTTGTACAGCTTTTATGTGGTCAAGGCAACCAGATGAGACCCCCCATCTGCAGCTCATGGAGCGAACATGGACATATGATGCAGTTTACTCTCCATCTAACATTTTAGTTCTGTGATGAATTCTTGTGTAGAGAATTTGTCTTTATAGTATATTTATGGTTATCTAAATGTAAGTCCAACATTCGCTCCTTTTAGCTTTGTTTTGGTCTCCACTACCTGCGTCTGTCTGCTGTTTTTAGAATTTTTTTAGCTGAAAAAAGCTGCCTGCTGTGGCCAAAAACGATGCAATGAGTTTGGTAAGTGTGATCAAAAAATATTACGTTTGCACAATTTAAATGCAAACAATGAGCAACAGAGCCAGATGATAATTCTCTGTGGCTTCATCACTAAGAGCAACCTCTTTACATACTAATAGTCATGTGATCCATAATAGTAATATAAAAGTACAGATTATAGTCACTTTCAAGCAGTAGTACCTCGGGACAGCACAACAAGCTGTAAACATAACATTAGCCGTGTTTCCATTCAATTGTCAAGCAAATTTTAATCAAATTTTTGAAATGATGCAAAAAAATCAATGCAAATTTGTCCCGTTTCCATCAACTGGTTTGGAGCAAATTAACTGGGCTAGTTGGCTACAGCGCAGTTTGGTCAGAAGTTGGCGCTATAGGCTATTCATGGCTGTAATTTGCCAGTAAACGGAGAAGAAGAAATAGCGGTTGCAAAGAGGAAACAAAACAAGTTGACTTGGCCATCTAACTATCTATGAGAGAAAAATGGAGCAAGGTCTTCAGGAATTTGTTTCAATTATTTCACATTTCATGCTGTCCAGAGACGAAGACAAGCATTTGCACGTTATGGGAATATCCGGGAAGACGACGACAGCGGAAAAAGCTGATCAGTCGTGAATTATATGTTCGCTACATCAGAATATATTCGGCAAAAGCGTTTCCAAATCCCATTTAGAGCATCAACTCTTTTTCGAGCAAAAACCACCTCAAGCAAGCTTTTTTTTCGTAATTCAGGAAGTTTTATCAAATTTTGACATTTCCATACAGCTTTTCTTATGCAATACTTCAAAATGTGCATAAAAATAAGTGAATGGAAACACGGCTACTGACGTATTATCATACTATAGAGTTAAAAAATATGTTAGCAAAAAGTTGCCTATTAACACATGCAGCACAACAGCAACATTAGCATTGTGAGCCAAGTCCAATGTTCACTTTCTTTTTACCTCATTTTTGGTCTCCACCAACTCCTAATGGGAATAGCTGGATCTTTAGCTGCTAAATGCTCCATTATGTTCACCAGCTAGTCATTAATTTGTGTAAATGGGTTGGGAATGGGTTTGATGAGAGTGGTGGGAGTGAAGATAAACAGTTAACGCTACGGGCCGAAAAAACAAAACAAGCAGTTAAAGGTGCTCTATATGATATCCAGAGCATTAATATAGCATCAAACAACTACTTGCTATGTAAAGATATAGAGGAGTAATGTCTACCTGAACAGAGAATGAAGTCTTCCTCATGCAGCTAAGCTTCCTCCAGAAAGTCTTCCTTTTCAGCTACAAGATAGTCTTCCTCACATTCCACTAACTTAAACATGTGCATCATAAAATTCGTACATCATGTGCAGACAGTGTCCATCTACTTTCTGATTCCCAGCGTGCTCCCTACACTGCCCCAGCATGTAAAGATAAGCTTTTAGCATGATCTGAACATGCTCTGTGGCCCATGCCTAATGAGGGCAGGCCAAGTGGGCGTGCTGTGATCCTGAACCTGAACAGCAGCCCCCCTGTTAAACACTTCCTGTCCAAGTATACTTCAGAGAACACATAAAGACACGAGAACGAGAGAGGGAAAGAAAGATAGATGTTTCCCGGTTGTCACTGCAGTTATAACCATCATGCAGAGAAGGATGACCATAACTGAATATTTAAACATCCTCTGGACATCAGAGGCAAAAGCATATAGTTTCATAAGTGATTTGGGAGGTATAGATTTTTACAAAAAAAAAGTAAGAGAAATAGATTGATGAAAGTCCCATAATTGAGATCCAAACAGCAGTGTAGCGGTAGTGGACTCTGTGATCACTGGGCACTGAGAAAGGGATCAATTGTTGGAATTAGAGTATGCGATAACATCGACAGGCAGCAGTCATTCTCTCCTCCTCTATCTCTCTTACTTCCTCCCTTTCACCGTGCCTCTCTTCTGTTCTCACCAGCCTGTTGTCTCTTTCTCTGTCACCCTCTTTCTCGTTCTACTCCCCCCACCCCCACCTCCTCCTCCAACCCCCCCTTTGACCTGCCTGTCTACCTTGGAAAACAGATCACAGCTGCTGGGCAGGAGCTCCCAAATGTGTCAATCAATATCCTGTCCAACCAATCACCACGTCTGACTGGGCCCCCGCAGGCCGGTCTGTTCATAAATGAACAATAGGGCTTATTCACAGCGTGCCCTTTCATGATAAGACTGAACCAAAAGGAAATGTCTCACAGATCAAGCGCAGATATGTGGAAGTGACGTATGTCCAGCATAAAAGGCCATTACTCAAAAAAATGTGTCTATAAAAAGTAATTAACTACAGTAAACTCAAGCACACCAGCTGCACTCTCATGTTTGTATTAATTCAGTGAAGTGATGCCCCGAGGGTATTTTCTTCCTATAATCGAGTTTCCATTCAATGCATCCCATTTTTAAACAAAATATTTACAGAAATAACCATTCAAAATTCCATCAGCTCAGCAAAAGTAAGTGACTTCCTGTATGTCAAATATAGCTCCATCTCCAAAAATAACCCCATGAGAAATTCTCACATTCTGATACTGTAACAGTAACAAGAGCTTACTCATCTGATGCTGGCTACAACTCATGCTGTCTGATGACGAAAAACAAAGAAATGCACTTGGTAATATTCTAATCTAATGCACCGAGTAAGAGGCAAAGAGCCACAACAGAGGCCTTGTACACAGGAGGAGTGACAGCATGCACGCGGCATTTGTGAAAGGTCGTGGTGGACAGATATTTTGTCAACAACATTTCAGAAGCTGATTTCTATTTGTTATGCAGTGACTGAATCGTTTGCAGGGGTGATTATGCCACAAGTACTTTACCATTTGTCCTGAAAATACAGTAAAAACTGAAACTGTGATGTTACAGAACTTTATCCTTATTGACATTTGGCTAAGCCCCTCCCTCGAACAGCAATTGTCCAATCATAGCTTAGCAACAGTAGCGTTTTGCACATGTTGAAGTGATGTACATGGGGCTAAACACTTATCTGCTCTAACATAAGCTGCAAACCTTAGCATGGCCTGCTAACTAGCTTACTACTATCAATAGTAACTCAGCGTTACTTCCAAGGCCAAGGAGCATTTCTTACTTTGTGGGGTTAGAAGTTACATAAAAAAAGCTAAGTTCATGACAGCACATTCACTGTGTTGTATCGTATTAGCAACTCTGTCCTGCTCTTTATTAGATTTGGGGGAGCTTACAATTCAGCAATTCCAGCAAAAGTTATCCGACATAGTGTTACGTTCCCACCAGATTCGACTATTAATGGGCGTTATCAGTTGTTGTAATCCTCATAGATGTGGGTCAGTAGGGGCCTGCTACAACTACAACATTGTAAAAATGAAAGTGAAACTTAAAAGCAACATGTTCTAACACGTTGTAAAACTGAATGAAACGTTACGTTTGGAACACAAAACAGCTTCTTTAGGTTTAGGCAACAAAACCTCTTAAGTTTAGCGAAAGGGCTTATTCACAGCGTGCCCTTTCATGATGAGACTGAACCAAAAGGAAATGTCTCACAGATCAAGCGCAGATATGTGGAAGTGACGTATATCCAGTTTTGGCTTAAAATAATACGGTTGAAAATTAACAGTGAAACTTAAGGTTGTCAACACAAAGACTACTACACGTTGGTTTCACACAGGATGCAAACCCCAGTCTCCTGGGTGAAAGCACTGTTTTGTGTCCCATCACCCCTGACCTCCACTCCATAGAGTTTCACGCTGTCTATACTACAGCACCTGACTTCTCCTGCTCCTGTCATAATTACTGCGGTTGCTAGAGGTCGCTGTCGTCTTCTTTCTATTCCTTTTTTCGCGAACAGCATTCAAACAGAATAGAATGAAATAAGAGTCCGGTCTTCGAATTTGAAGTGATGCTTCTTCATTCCTTTTAATAATACTAGGACAAACTAGCTCTGCAAAACGAAAACAAAGCTGTTTTTTTATCTCTATAGCTTCTGCAGAATCATCAGCTGTGAGGATGCTGACATTTCGCCTGCAGCTTTAACATCAATATTTTAGCTCAACATCATGTTTGTAGCCATCAAATGTAAGACCCTTCTACAGAGTTCTTGTTTTAAAATGAGTCAGCTTGAAACATTTTAAAATCGTCTGGAGACGACGTTTTCAACCAACTCACTAGTGTTATCTTAATTAGCTAGCTAGCTACAACTGATCTGAATCTGCTAGGGATAGTTGAATATGGTTGCCAGCTATCAGAAGCTTGTACTTTGCCGCTGTTTGAAATCAAGAACCCATTGTTTAAAAAATGACAATTCATTTTGAAAGGTAAATCTGCAGAGAATGGAAAGCTTGACAGGCATAGAAACACTAAGGAAGGGGGCCGGTGCTTTGCAAACAGTCAATTAATTCAGCACATAATAATTCAAATTAAAATGCTCCTGATGAATTCTTAATTTCGATGCGTCTTATATGTCTCTTTGTTTATCTCCTTCAATTGATTCCACTGCATTGAGGAAATGGTAAGCAACGGAGATTCATTAATGCTAAACAGATTTGCCTCAATGCATTATGGATGAAGTAAATAGATGCTGAATATAATGCCAATCAAACAGCGTGGGTAAAAACTTGTGGCTCAGACAGGATCATTGTGCTCGGTATGAATGAGCCCCTCTGACTGGAGGCACTGGAGCCCATGTTCTCAGCGCAGAGCTGGAATGCACAGACAGAAAACCCTGCAATCCTGAAAGTAAGCCTGCAGGCCAGCCCGCAGCCAAGTTCGGGGCCCTAATGAGGCAGAGAGATTAAGAGAGAAACTAACAGGAACATTTAGAATGACTCAAACTTCCTCTTTAGCAGTTCATGCGTGAACTAAAATGATATCCCTCTTCCTCATTTCTGTCACCATGCTTGTCAAAAATTCTTCTCTTAAGCCAGATCTGCACTTTCCGCATTCAAACCCACAGTGAACTGAGTCACCTGCTTTTCTGCACCTCTGCATTCACACACACACACACACACACTTCGTGCGCGCACAAGGCACTTAATCTGACACGTCCTGGTGGAATTAAGTGTCAAACAGCATCAGCATTTCTGGTCTGTGTCATGGGAGGCTCAGCAGAAAGACAAACCACTGTACACAGAGAGGACAAGATGATCCGCTGCCACAAACCGAACCAGTGATGCCTGTGCGGTGCAATGACACAGCATTTTATACCTTAGCATTTAAAGAAATAAGAAAAATAAACAAAATAATCCAAGAGGTAAAAGGGAGAGAAAGGGAGCAGGGAAGATGAGGAGGATGAATCCCACAGTGATAAGACTGCAGCTGCTGACGGAGCACGGCACAGAGTCAGATACTGGGCGGGAGGGATTTATATCGACACATATATATGCATACATCTTATACACAAATACCTGCTAAAAAATGCAAGAACAAGCCATAATGTGAGGAAGTGAGAAGCAGACTGCAGTGTTTGTGTCCTTGCGTGTTCATTAGTATTCACTGTTATGAGGTTGTTAGCACTCCTTCCTCCTTTTAGCTTCTCTTTAGAAACAACATGCGTTCTCCTTTTTAATCTCATTTTTGGTCACATCATGTACCTGGCCCCTGCCGCCTTTATGATAGGTTCCCTTCCCCCTGAGCAGTGATACTGCCAGTTTAGACGTAACCTCTGTTCCTCAGTTGTTTATCACATTTCCACATATCACATATACTTCATTCGACAGTATAAGGGAGTGAAGGGAAAGGTGATGAAGGGGACATGTTGTAAGTCATCAAACCTACAAATCTGCTTATGCCTTTGACCTCTAATCCACCAGAGTCTGTTTATTCAGACATCTTAAACTGGGCATACGCTGTACGATTTTATAAATGTTGTTTTGTAATTCCTTCTCCTACTGTACTAGTAGATCGTTTGCGATGTAATGCCAAAGCTCACGATTTATTTGCTCACACTGTACGGCTCGATCGTCAAGTTTGGTTGCTAGCAGACGTCTGTACGGGTCACAATGCTAACGAGGCAGAAACGTGCTGCCCTGATCATCTGTGCCATTCATGTCTGTGGAAACGTCTAAAAAAAAGAGTCGCCGGCGTATATGGACTTGCAGGTGGCTAGGAAGACGTGGACAGTATGGCTTGTCCATTTTGCAGAGAGAACTGGAGGTAAGCTAGCTACGTTTTTTTTGTACATTGTTATGTTGATAGCTACGCTCTGATTGTAAGAAAAGCAGAAATAAGGCACTGACGTTGGGGAATCGGCTCGTGGCTCTGCTTCAACTGTGAGAGAGCCTGTGGACGACCGACCAAAATTTCTGACATGTCAGAAATTCGTCCGACGGCCGGTCGGGAGGAGTTAATCAGTCCTCGGTCTCCCCTGGACACTGTACAGCAAACGACGCCCTACGAAGCTGAAATTCTGTCCAACTCTAAAATGAGTCGTGCGGTTCAAAATTCAGGCCAGAAACGGGCTAAAATTGTACAGTGTATGCCCAGCTTTAGAGTGGTACTGGCTCACAAATTGGTGCTTTTCTCTGATGAAAACCATTAATGTGACAGATAAGTTTAGGGAGAAATCAGATCCTTCAAACTTGACTATGCAACACCAAACTCCAGCACTCCATGACAACTTTTACAAGTCTCCCCTTAAAATCCCCCTCACTGATTTATATTTGAGCCACGAAAGCATCTCCTCTTCCTAACCTCCCTCTGTTTCCGCCTGAGCTCTTGGATTTGTTACTTGATCCTGGAGGAGGAACCCCCCTCAGTGGGATCCCACACAGACCCAGCGAGGAGCCTTGTCAGTATAGGGACCGCTGAATGGTTGCCTCCATCGCAGCACAAACTGCAGGATCTGGTGCCACTGCCTGCCTGTACGGTAAGCCGAGCTCAGGGAGCGGAGGAAGCACTAGAAAATATATTGCTGCAGATAAAGTTAATGGTTTCAACTGCAGAGATAGCTAGCCAGATAAGTTCCAGTGAGTGCACGCAGCGGGGAGATGGAGAGGGAAGGGAGCCTAAAGAGAAAAAACGTACAAGGCATAGTTTCTCTTTAATTGGTCAGATAATAAAGAGGTCATTATTGCAACAATTTATTATTTTATAAATACTAATTCATTTTCCTTCGTTGATATTAGGAACCATAGAGTGCAGCGACTACAAGCAGTTAGGATTACATCTATCATCAAGAGATTGTATTACAGCTGTAATGACAAGGTGACTTTAAATCATAGTGCTGTGTGCAGACGGTTCAGGAACAGCAAGCCACAATACACACACACACACACACACACACACACTCTTGCATATTTTCCAACAGCCCACTGTGGACAGCTGAGGCCGATTACGCCAATCATGACAGTTTAGAGTTAACTGAAATCAGCAGCGGTAGCCTCTATGTGCACAAGCCTGCGTGTGCTTGTGTGTGTGTGGGGGGGGTCTGTGTGTGTGTGTGTGAGTTGCAGATGTCTGTGTTGCATATCTTGAGACAGCCTGCAGCTGAGAGGCTTAGCAAACAACGCCTTGAAGAAAATTAATAGTCCCCTTCAGCCAATACAGCTCCCACTCCTTAGAGTACCCACAGCTCTCTACTACACACACACATATAAACACACACACCGCTGCCACACTCTGAGCTACAGCACCCGCCAGAGGAACATCCTGTGGTGAGATCCAGGGTTTGTCTTTTTTGTGATATGTGCTCCCCTCTTTGTTAACCATCAGCCTCAGCGGGTGACCTCCGTCTGTTTGTGTGGAATAGAAAATGTGTCTCTGTGGTCGTGAACCACCCACATTTCGTCTATCGGCTCTGGTAACCCAACGCCCCACGGCTGCATTGTGCACTCGATGGATGGATACGGCACTCATGGTGCTGACTGGTAAAAAGAGAGAGGCACTAACCTGTGAGTGGATGTTGTGTGTCCGGTGAGAGCAGTGAGGTGGAGTCCAGTGTAGGAATTAAAATCCACTGCTAGACTGAAGTGTAAAAGACCTCTCCCTCCTCTCTCTCTCTCTCTCTCTCTCTCTCTCTCTCTCTCTCTCTGTGCTCTGTCGCTCGCACTGGCAGGTTCAGGCTCGTATTAAACTGCTGCCTCGCTGCATTGGTTGCATCCTCCCTTCTCTCTCTCTCTCTCTCTCTCTCTCTCTCTCTCTCTCTCTATCTCACACACACATACATTTGCATGCTCAGTGACAGACTGACTCGCCCTTTCATTCTTGCCTTCTCAGATGCTTTCCTTCTTCTTTTACCCGTTCCTCATTCCTCTCTACGGCGAGTGAAGATAATCACATTCCAGCGGAGATGGGGGCATATGGCGGGGGAGCGACACTCAGCCCCAGAGTAAAGCCCCCTCTGTGTGTGAGTGTGCGTCGCATGGACAATCAGTCCCATTGTGTTGGGCGAGGGGAGGGCCAGCGAGAGGGGAAGAAGCCAATGGCCGTACTCATCTGCTGTCCCTGCTGCTGCTGCTGATGCTGGTGGCCATAGCAGATATAGGTGCTGAGCGTGACACAAAAACAACCCCCTCCAGGAAGAGAAGGAAGGGGGGTGACACAAGAAAGGAGACATGATGAAGAATTGATATGTGTGTGTGTTATAAAGTAGAGGCCTGAAGTAAAGGTTTATAAAATCTCAGTTATCATTTGTCATCTTCGTATCTCTCAGCAGCTTGTGTGATGTGCTTTGAACTCCTTTTCTTCCAGGGTTCAGGCTGAGTAGCACAGTGTAGGTCGGAGGTAGTGGGATAAGTGGAAATAAAGACCACCCACTCTTTTCCCATGACAACCAAACAGCGGTTAAACACTCCTGAGAGGAGTCGCATGGAGAAATATTTACAGAAAGAACCAAATATTCAGATATTGTTTCAATCCAGATCCATATTGTGAAAGCCAGAGCTGTCTATAGAGGTCTTTTGGGGCAAGACCAAGTCAAGTCTAAGTCTTATCAAGTCTCAAGTCCAAGTTAACAGTCTTCATAGGTCAATTGCAAGTCAGTGAAAACTAACCATTAAAATGAACATTTTGCTTTCAAAACTGTGTTAATAATTGGATTTATACAAAGCTCAGACCATCACATTCAATCCATAGGCCTAATAATTAAATATTCAAGACATGTGGCTATGCAAGGCCTGCCTGACAGCGTCTTATTTATTTTTAGCATGCATGGCTCTATGGACGGCAATGTCTGTTGGTTGGTCCAGACTGAAATATCTCAACAACTATTGAATGGATTGCTATGAAACCTTCATTTGATGGTTCCCAGAGGATGAACCCTATAGAGAGAGAGTTTGGTGATCCCCTGACTTTTTCTCTAGCGCCACCATGAGATTGACATCTCAACAACTATTGAATGGATTGCTATGAACCAACATTCATGCACCACCATGAGGTTGACTATTTTTTTATTTTGAATAAAATGTCTTCACATCTGTTGGACTGGATCCATGAAATTTGATGTAGACATTCATGCTCCCCTCGGGATGATTTGTAATAACTTTAGAGTGCCATCATCATGTCAAAAATGTAATTTGTCCAATACTTTGATTTATGACCGTATACCTTCAAAACTAAAAACATTCCCATCGGTCTCAGCTGTACTGTTTTAGTGCTAATTAGCAAATGTTAGCATGCTAACACGCTAGACTAAGATGGTGGACATGGTGAACATTACACCTGCTGAAGACCATTGTCAAAGCTTGAGCCTGTTGCCACGGTAGCGTTAGCATTGAGCTGAAAGCGCTGCTGTGTCTGAGTACAGCCTCATAGAGGAGCCAGCAGGGTGTAGAGACACTTAGTCTTGTTTATTGTCAAAGACTTCACCTGCTCAAAACTTGACACATTTTTGATTACAAGTCTCACAGCAAGTCTAGTTCAAGCCTCAAGCCGGAAGTCTGAGTCAAGTTCAAGTCTCACGTTTACAGCTCTTGTGAAAGCCTCTAAAATGTCTCCATTTCAGGAACTAACTTTTTTTTTTTTTAGCTTGATGACATTGCATGTTTTTTTTTCCTTCATATTTTGGCCCAAGTAGTCAAATAATGGCACCAGTCCATAGATAATCACTTAAGCCTGCAGCTGAGGTGCAAAAACAACAAAATACAAAAATGAATTTCATGTGAAAATCTTTTTGGGACTGCAAGAGAGTCTTTTCATGCATGTATTGCATGTATTATTTTTCATCTTCTTCCTCCATTGTCACTCACAACTGCGCTTATCAGCAGAACACAGCGGACTACAGGGCAGACAGTTCTCTGTTGTGGTTGGCTGCAGTGGCTCAAGTGTTGACATGGTGAGAAGGAGCACTCAGTTGTTCTCATATTGTCAAACCTGTCTGTGAAAATGACCTACAGGCACGCTAAGTTTTACAGTGGCACGTACTGTAGAGAGAAGTGTTGCTTTCACAAGTTGTGTGAAGAAACATGCTTTTGGCGGCAATACGATGCACACCCACCCACCCACACACACACACACACTTGCTTCACTCTGTGTCCATCTCTTTTCTAATTCAGACTGGCAGCCATCATAGTCCTGACCTCCTTTCTATTCTCCTTTCTGACACTGCATCTATATTTTCACCCTTTTCTGTATCTCTCCTTTTAATCCCCCATTTTTTTAACCAGCTCTTCCTCACTGATCTCCTTCGCTTTACTTTTTCATCTCCCAATTTCTAATGGTTTAGCGCAGCTGGAAGTTCAGCATGTGGCTGGTGATTGTCTGCATAATGATCCAACACACTCTTTATTGTTAACCCTTTATAACCGGACATGGATGCCCATTAAAATGAAATCCTTTCAGCGGTTACATGTAACGACCTGCTCACGGCCGACATACATACACACTCTCAGTGTCGCACACACCTTGATACACACTGTGAGTCTGTGCAGACCTCATTACACAACACAGTAATTAGTGACCGGAAAGGCCGAGAGAGTCAATAACGATATCCAGACGTCACCAGCGGTGTGCGTGCTGCCTGCATGTGTCTGCGGACTGTGAGTGTGTGTGTCTGTGTGTGTGTGTGTGTGTGTGTGTGTGTGTAAACCACATGCAGGAAATCAGGGTGCTACAGAAATAACGATGTGCTCAGTTTCTTTCTGGCCCTTTACTGCAGAGCCATTACCACAGACAAGTCAATACTGCTGCTCTAAGGTCAGACGGCCTGCAGCCACGCACACACCCACACACCCACATGAAAACACTTGCAGACTGAGGCTAGAGGGTCCACGCTCCTAGCTCCCATAACATCAACAGTTAAAAAAAAATCTGCCATTACAGTAATAAGCAACAGGAAAGTAAAGAAATTTAAACAAAAGGCAGAGGAGAATTTAACTGTGAGTAACTTTTCTGACTTTAACTCCGTCGAGGAATGTTTAAAGGTACAGTGTGTAGGATTTGGCGGCATCTAGTGGTGTGGTTGCAGATTGCAACCAACCGAGCACCCCTCCGCACACTCCTCCCTTTCCAAGACTGCGATAACGTGAGCTGTCTAGTGCAAAACCGTGATAACGCCGTTCGCCTCGCTCAGAGGTCATCCTTACCATAATAACACTACTTTAGGTGCAACGGTATGAGATGTTCACAGTACGATAGCCATCTCAGAAAATATCAAGGTTTCACAGTATCAGAATATACAATATTACTATTACTATTTTTAGTATTATTAGCAGTAGTAGTATCAGTTACAATGACATTTAATGAGAACAGAATTACAATAAACAGAATTATGAACCTTATAAAAAAAAAATAGCATGTAACTACAATATGTCATATAACTAAAGCATGTTAGTTTACATGTTAGCAGCACTTTAGCATGAAAATTAACTGCTAAATGAAAAATAATATAATAAAACATAATACTTGTCAGTCAAGTCAGTTTTTTTCAGTCCGTAGATAGGCAAATGTACATGGTATGATAACCGTCAACTTTCAGTTTCACAAGCCTGTCGGAGAACTACAGTGGCTTTCATGCAGCGTAAAAACGTGAAAAGCTCTCTCTACAGCCAATGTTTGGTTTGTTCGTTCTGTAGCAACATGGCGGAGCAACATGGCGGACTCTGTGAAGAGGACCTGCTCCCTATGTAGATATGAAGGGCTCATTCTAAGCAAACGAAAACACAACGATTCTTAGTTTCAGGTGATTATACACTAATATAGTTATGAATATCATATTCCTTTTCTGCTAATAGATCCCCTGAAATGTTACACACTGTTCCTTTAAGAGGATAATCAGGGAGGGTTCAAGAGGTTAAGTGAACATAAACTTGAAAGTGGAGGAAAACCATGAATCTAACACGGTGATGTTGTTTGCATCTAAGGCTAGACGCAGCAGTGATTCGGGATCTAATTAAGCACTGCAGCTAACCAAAAGTGACAAGTGAGGATATTAAAAGAAACCCTCTAAGGAACTCAGCGTTACATTTATCCTAATGTACTGTCCCTGTCAGCTTTTCAGCCTAATTAGTGCTAATTCTGTAAAAAGTTGCAGGATTTGAATAGTGAGACAGTTGCTCAGTGGGAGCTGAGAGTAAATGTGACAGCACATGACTCAGCAATGTTCAGCCTCATTTGGGTTATTTTGGAGGGAAAATATCTGTTTTCATTATCTCAAAAATAATAATGTGCAGAAAAATATTATAAAATGACAGAATCACTTCTGGCTGAGCACTATTTTACTAGGAAATAACTTTCAGAATGTCCGGCTTCTTGGGTGAATGTTATGTTAGCAAATCATACCTCTCATGAGCCAACACATTCATGATTATTACTGGTGGGATGGCCTATTGTTTCCATGATGACACTTAACAGAATTGATTTTCAGACAGTGAGTAATGCACCTGCTTAAGTATTCTCTATACAGTATGCAATTTGATGTGAGCACACAGGCGTATATATACAGGCATTACCGTCAGGCAGGTACGCATACATGGAGACAGCCCACAAATCCATAGATTTTATTTCTACTGGGTTCATGCACAGCACACACACACACACACACGACAAATGAATGCAGAAACAGCCGCTAACTCACAAATACACACCGCCTGGTAGGAGGAATGCAATCAAACACTTAATGCACACGCTGCATGGTGGTAGATAAGCCCCTTCCTCGCTGCTTTGCAACCACAGATCAATCTGTTGTCACACACTGTGAACGTCAGCTTAAAGAATCCCTTCTGTATCTCTGCACACAGGCACAAACTCTGCCTAATTTAAACTCAATCTCTTGGTATCCAGTTAGAATTCAAAAACAAAAAAACACATATGTAAGACCACCATGTCGGACATTTTGTGCCATTCCTGCCAGAATCAAACTCTCCTCTTCACACATGGGTGACCCTGAAGCTCTCACATGCCCCGACGTGCAGACATCCTCATACCTGACAGTGTGGACGTACTGGTAGCAGACAGGAACGTTTTATCTCTCACTTAGCAGCTTGAGATGGACCCACTCGGGCTTGTTATGTTGGTGAAAGTATAATTTAATTTAGACATTTTCTTTATAATGTAAACTTGTGTTTATCAAATTAAACTAAGATTTAAGAGGGAAGCAATCCTTTCAATTATTTAATCACCTCTTGCAATCATTTAATTGCTGGGGCACATCCTCTATCAAGATGTGAGGAGATTTGGCAAATTGCATAACATCTGCAATCTTCAGACAAATTATTGACTTTAATTAGAACTGTACTGGGCAGTGGGCATTAAGCCTAGTTTTACAGTGATCCTTGTTGAAGTTCTGAAATCCTTCCTTTAAGTTTTATGGGGATGGCAGGCGGATCGCCCAGCAAATTAGCAGGAGCACATTAAAAAAAAAACAGTCCAATAAATCGTGTAAAATGAGTCACTCTTACTGTGAGATCAAGCCTGAGGTGAGTAATAGCAGTTATTTAATTCATTATCACTTTTCAACCTCTGTCCCCGTCACTCAAGTGTGTTTATAATTTCCAGACAAGTTCCTTTTTGATGGCTTCTTCATCCTATGGCTTTAATCCTGTATTATAGATGACTATCACTATACTTACTACTTGGGATGTAAATTGAAACATTGATTCAGTTCTGTTTGTACTGCGCTGATATCAGCTTTTATAATGTTAAAGAGTTAATACAGTTAGCTGATTCTTTAAAGCAGCAGTGGGTAGAATTGGAATAAATATGATTAAAAAAAGTTATTTTTATAAAACGGTCACTATATCCTGACAGTAGTGCATGAGACAGGTAATCTGAAAAAAATCATGTGCCTCTTTGTCCTCCGGTGCTTCTAATGGCATCTGCAAGATTTAACAGATCGGAGGAAAACAACCAATCAGAGCCGAGTTGGAGCCTGCCGTCTCTGAGCAGCTGTCAATCACTCGCAAACTCCAATCAAACGGTCAAACTAGGAAGCGCTGATCAAATATGAATCAATATTCTGTTACTGTAATGACTATTTCTCACATAAAATGTTTTTAGAAACATCTTGTAGTGTACTGTTTAGCTGTAAAATGAGAAAGTTTGTGACCCGGAGGCCATGTTAAGATCAGTTGAGGAAATACCAAGCACCGCCCACCACCCGGAGCAAACTTTCTCATTTTACAGCTAAACAGTACACTACAAGATGTTTCTGAAAACATCTGAGCATTACAGTAACAGAATATTAATTCATATTTGATCAGCGCTGCCTAGTTTGACCGTTTGATCAGAGTTTGTGAGTGATTGACAGCTGCCTCTGTTGAATGAGCAGCCAATAGGAATGCTCTCTCTCTGAAATGACCTGTGATTGGCTAAAGTCTCCCTAGATTTTTTTAAAGCCTGAAAACAGAGCCATGAGGAGGTGCAGAAGTCTAGTTTTCTCTCAGAACACTTGAATTACAATATGCTGAAAGGTTATTATGGAATTTTTGCCCAATGATGCCAAAAATGTTCTGCCTACTGCAGGTTTAATGTAGATTATATGTATTAATTCTCACATTTTCCCCACAATCCAATGACCCTAAATTGCACCCGAAGGCTGTGCCATCAGTGTGTGAATGAGTATTTAGATTAGATCCTTATGGGCAGGTTGGCACCTTGCATCAGCCTCTGCCATCAGTGTATGAATGTGTGTGTGAATGGCTGAATGCACTTTGAGTGGTCGTAAGACTAGATAGGCGCTATATAAATGCAAGTCTATTTATTATTTGTAAGTATAACAATGTTGATTAGTACAGCTTGAAGGCGCTAGTCCAAATAATTACTTTTCCTGGTCAAAAGCAGCTCAGTGTGTCTATGTGACATTTTCGAGACTTTCCTCCAGGATACACTCTTCCTTCCTGTATGACTCTGCAGAATGGAGTGCACATAGACTGTTTTCAACATTCAACCTGTCAAAACATTTCAACTTTCCCAATATTTCTTAGCTGTGTCAGTAGCGTTAGAATGAAAAGAAACACATTCAGTTCATATTGAGTTTAAAGGATTCCAATTTGATTGATTCAGTTGGCTTTTAAACCTCATCTCGGTGCATTGCAAATGGTTTTCATTTTTTGTAACCCCACTGTCAAGCGTGAAACAACATAATATATGTGCATATATTTTCTTCTGTCCTTTCTTCCCTTATGCCTCACTACCTTCCTCCCACTCATCACAGACACATACACTGCCCACCTCACACTTTTCTCTACCTTCTCAAAACTGCAGCTGGCATTTCCCTCTATCCTTGCAACCCCCCACCTCTCTACCACATCAACCTGCCACTCTGCTAGTCCATCTCTCCTACCACCATCCATCTCTTTCTTCTCTCTCTGGCCTGAGAAGAGAGGAGAGGGGAGGAGAGCAGCATGGCTTCGGGCCATTACCCACCACGTCTCTATAAGCATAGAGCCACGGGCCTCCCACACACACATCATTAATTAAACCCACGTCACTTAAAATGCATGCACATGTGCACGTTCACCAGCAGACACACACATACACACACACATTTGGCATGCATACACCACTGCATTTGAGCCCTCGCTGTTTTCATTGACTCCCCCCTCCTCCCGGTGCACCACGCACATTATGAAGGTCAATGATGAATGATGGGTATTGTCTGCAGACACACACATATATAGACACACACACACACACACACACACACACACACACACAAGAACAAAAGCTACAAAGACACAGCGAACAAGGTACAGAGGCTCAATCTCTACAGCAGCAGGGCACATCTGTCATGAGGGCAGAGCAGGCAACGGGTCGACATCTGCCCCCGCATCACTGAAACAACCCACCTTGGACTGGTTCCCATACTCAGCCTGGCACACACACACACAAACACACACACATCGTGCCATCCCTGCTGTCGATCTGCCCCTGAAAAAAAAACAACAACCTGCCAAAATCATTGCTGACTTACTGCAGTATGCAGAGTCGGCCCTGAGCTGCACTGTGAGATGGGTAATAATATGTAGACACCAAATTGATGAAACAATTAGTTTACCATCTCGGCACAGAAGACGCTTGGTTGCTTTCATTATCCACCTTATCTCTCTCATCTTTCCTGGCAGTAAACACACAGAATAAATCCCACTATAATCCACCCTGAATTAACAATAAGATTTGAGAGCGATCACTGAGAGCGATAAGTACTTCATTATTTTCATGTTTGGGAGTGCATCTGTGACAGTGTGTGTGTGCATGAGTGTGTGCGCGGTACACACAAGAAGGATTTTAGCGAGATGAAATGTACATTGTTACCTCCGCCAAGTAGTTGCCTGTCTGTTTGTCAGCAGGATTACAGAAAAACTAGTGGCCAGATTTTCATGAATCTTGGTGGAAGGGTGTAGCCTGGGCCAACGAAGAACTCATTCAATTTTGGAGTGGATCTGAATCACAGTGTCGGATACAGTGGGCCACTCCGGAGTCTAAGAAGTGAAACCAATGCGGAAGTGCCTTAAACGTGCATTCTTTCCAATAACCAGCAGGGGGCGACTCCTCTGGTTGCAACAGAAGTCCGGTTGTATAGAAGTCTATGAGAAAATGAGCCTACTTCTCACTTGATTTATTACCTTAGTAAACATTGTAAACATGAGTTTATGGTCTCAATCACTAGTTTCAAGTCTTCTTCAATACAGCATGATGTTCATTTAGTAAATTATGCTCCCATTTAGAGTCAAATAGACCATAAAGTAGGGTATGCTTTAGGGCGGGGCTACCTTGTGATTGACAGGTTGCTACCATGTCCAGTCTGGGAGTTACAGTTTGTTTTCAGTTCATGAAAGTTAATTGTAACCTTTTTGGTCGCCTAAAAATGTCTTATTCAGCGTTCATTTGTACTTAACTCCACCCTCTCGTGTCACATCTAATTGCAAAAAAAACAGATGGTGACGGCCAAAATGCCAAAGTCGAGGCTTCAAAACAGCAGTGGCCACAGTGGCTCCACACATTATCATTCTGCTAAACAATTTCTGGCTTGTTTGTATATTTCTTTAAACCAATCACAATCGACTTGGGCGGCGCTAAGCACAGGATGCAGCAACGGAGCCCTCGCAAAAGGGCTTGGGAAGGCATGGGAAGGAGAATTCCGTGTGAGATACGCGGCAGCTTATACCCAGAGTGTACATACAGTGAGTCAGACCAGACTGACATTGGCTTTCATAATGTTAATACCGTTAGCTGGTAAACACTGATTACTGTAGTGCTATTCGAACAATCACACTTAGTAAAACATAGGTAGGTGGAACAACAAGACAGCACACTGTTCTGGTGGCGGCTGACCAGCTTGTTGACAGCGAGCCCCCAGGTGGCGAGTCAAAATTACAGGTCACATGATGCCTTCTGACCAGAGAGACCTTTTTTCATTCAGTGTCCTCTAGATCATCCAATAGTAAATTCTCTTCAATTTCAATTGCAGAATTGTTTATAGATATAATAACCAGATGGGAATATATTTTTCTGGCTTATCCAGTGAATTAAATACCTAAGAAATCAAGGTACTTCCTCAAATTAATGGTATCCACAATGGCCATATACAACCTGAGATATTAAAGGGGAACACCACCCAAATTAAAAATTCCAATATGTTATTTCTATGGCCTAGTAAAGTGCAATCACTATTTGTGAACATGAGCTACTCTCTCTCAAAGCCAGAAACCAGAGATGTAAGTCTCAAACTTGTGATGTCATAGGGTATAAAGTCTGGAGCTGCTCCATAGACAGTGAAGTGTGGAACACTGTGTCCAGTTATCACAATACATCCATTGCAGACAGTCCGCACATCGGGTACATTTCTCTGATCACTCAGCTCTGTGGGATATGAATGAGCTCTGGTGACTCTGGTGTTTACTTACAGAGAAGTTCACCATATTGACACAATGTCCTCTCACCGCTGGTGTTCATCAAAGTACCACATTGTAGGCGGTGGCCTGTTTACATGCTAGAAAATATAAATATATGCATAAGCGTATGTCTTGAGTGTATGTTAGTGACAAATATCTAAAGGTGTCTGTTAGTGTGTGAGCACACATCTCTTGTCAACTGTCAGTAAAACAATCTGAGCATGATGTCAGGACTCAGGCATGCCAGGAGGAATGTTGATCAATGTAGAGAGAGAGAGAGAAGCTTGAGGGAAGGAAAGAGGAAATAGCAACGGCAGAAAATATGATGGAGGAAAGAAAGAAAAGGACTGTATTCCTGGAAGTACCAGAGGCTGACAACCACACAGCGAGACTCGCCAAGTGCAAACAAACAAGGGTACTAAATTTAGCTCATCATCAACAACTTCACCTGACTACCTGACTTTCTAGTTTTGCTTCCAGACTCAGGCATCCACACACCGGTCCTATCTAGTTAGAACACACTGGGCTGTTGAAGCTCTGTAAATCTGAAGCTTTAGAGCTTTAGAGCACACACAAGGAAGTCACAGGGGAAATTAATAAGTAACCATGCTAAGAACAACCAGTCAAGCCTCTAAAGGCTATAGGGTTCACAATACAATACTAAAATAATGGATGGAACAAACCTGTACAGTCTTACTAGAGATGGGGCTAAAAATAAATCCTGAGAGTGGTGCTGAAGCAGAAATGAAAAGGGTTTATCCCCTTGGGTTCATAAATGCCTTTAACAACTTTCTGCATATTAGATTATGAGATATTCTGTGGTCAAAGTTTGTGTTAATTTTAGCCTGAATAAGGTGCAATTGCAAAGCTCATGAAAAAAATCGTAATCCTCTGGTGAGCATGCATGTGTTGCATGCATTTAATGTCAATTTTCCTACATTTTCATGTTTCTTGTGTAGGCCTATCAGTGAAAGTTTTGGCCTTATGGTGGTGCAAACAAAGAGATCTTTAAAACCATAGTTATTCTGTGGGGACCATGAATATCCAGAACAAATATCTGGTCATATTTTTTTCAAAATGCCTTGTCGTGGAGGTCAAGGTGAAGTTTTTACATGATAGCAGTGATAGACAAAAAGTCAGGAGGTCAACAAAAGCATTAGGTGTCATCCTCTGGAGACTATATGAACGTTTGTATAAAATTTGGAACAGTGGTGAGATACTTTTCGGGGCAATATCAGACAGGCAGACTGTGGACTGACCGACATGGCCATCTTTAGGCTCTGTAGCTAGCGGGGCAAAAACTATAGGATATTCAAAATATGCTGTGTTATAGGCCTATATATATATTTGATAAGGCTACCTTAAATTTGATATTTAGGAATACTGAACAAGATAAGCGGGACATTTTGCACTTGAAATATAAACTTGTCATGTCAGTGCTCTCTGTTGGCAAAACTATGTAATGGTGAAACTGTTTCAACACTGTCTCAGTCATATATTTCTACACTCTTGTTATTTATCATCTGACGTATACTATACGCCGATGACATATCTATATATCTGCGATAAGCTAATATTGACCGATTATCGGTATAGCTCCAATTGTGAAATTCTATTTTGTCAATATCACCATATTACTACTTATTACTATGGCTTATTACCAAAAGAACGTATATTGCCAAGAAGTTAAAGTCAATTGTTCGATCCATTGCAACATCAGCGCCCAGCAACAAAGATATGCTTCCGCCATTTTGGACTGAAAGCGACAACCGGACAGCAGTAAAATGTCCGCCTAAAAAGTGCTGTACAAAAGTAAATATTATATATATATTATATAATAATATTATAAATATAATAAGCGTTTTCAGTCCAAAATGGCAGCAGTGGCTGTTGTAATAAAAAAACACATTTTTGTTTCTTTGCTTCTATACTATTTGTTATTACTGCTGAAGGAAGTTCAAATCCCCACAATACTGGCTATAATCCATCTTAAAGAGGCTATATGTAAGAATCAGAAATTGCTTGTTCACAGCGACACCTGTGGCCGCAATGTCAATGAAAGTCAGCGTCCTGTGGCTCGCGCTCGCCCGTGTGCACGCGCTACCTGAATGTGAGCGAGCGTCCGTCAAAACAGTGAGGCGACACACGTCAGCTAAAACCACAATATCACTCTATATTTCACCTGCTTGGCAGTAATGTTAGCTGACCAGAGGAAGGTCTCTCCATGAATCAATGCTGATCCTAGTGTTGGCTTTTCCTCCCGATCCGGAGGGAACGGGGGGGGGAGACACCCGGTCGGGGGGGGGGAGACACCGACAGCGACACCCGGTCGGGACGATAACGTAACTCGCTGCGGAGCCCCGTCACTTCACAAGACACGGGAAACCTCTGTTGGTCTGGAGGAGCTGCAGCAGTTATTTCTGCAAAAACGACCACTGCACATTCACCAGATATTGTCAGAGCTAAACTAACTCTCTGCAGTGTGTAGTGTGCGCGCGTTCACGTGGAGGCGGAGCGAGCCAAGCGAGTGAGAACGAGCGCGGTGTGCAAACAGGCAGGAGCAGAGCTGCTGCGCGCTCGCGTACCCACACACGAGCGGGCATGGGATACCGACCCGTTAAGATTTATGCGCGTGATAAGTTACAAATAGTCCCTTGAAAGGACAAGTTCACTACAAAATGAAAATTCTGTCATTATGTTTAAGACCACTACACTGTCCCTCAACCTTTTACCAGAACTGTTGGACTTTTGAAGGCTTATGTAAAAATAGACAAAAAGCTAATCCAAACATATGAGTGTATACGCGCTGATACTGACAAGTTGTGTTACTATTACTTGTGACACCCTCTCCCACGTTGAAACAATGAGTGTGCTGAAAGGACCCGGGCCTGCTGGTGTTCCCAGCCTTTTCCTTCCTGCCAATGAGAATGAAAGGCGAATGCCTCACAGTGTTTCCTCTCCTCTTCTATTAAATAAGGGTGACTCACCCCAGCTCACCAACAATACACAACACCCTAAGAAAGGTGCACAGTTGAGGGGGTTGCAATGTTACAGCACAGACATACTCACACTTCCATTGCCCTACTATGCTGCCTGTAAACACACACAACACAAACGCAGTTGGGTAGAGGGCCATCAGGGACGTTGCCAAAAGGCCAGAGTGGTTAGAAGAAGGTCTTAAAAGGGGGAAACGGTTCCCAGGCCTCTGAGAACAAAACTGTCTCTTTTTTCCAGCCTGGTGGATTTAAATGCTCCCTCACACAGCAGCAGGCCGGTCCACATGGAGACCGATGCTGCGACTTGGTGAATCAACTGGCTCACTGCAAGTATGTTCACTGTATCTGACAAGTAATACTGAAACAAATGCTTCTACCAAACAATCACTGACTGCTTACAAAACCTAATAAAAAACAATTACAGACGTACACTGCAGAGAGGAGGGAACCTTTCAGATAATTTGTTTTGTGCAGCCCTAGCACTTGTAGTAAGAGGGAACAGCAACACATCAGCAGAGTGGAAAATAAAGGGTCTATGTGGGAGAGCAGCCAGATGATAACATTAGAAAATGGGTCCTGCTCGCTGGTGGAAAATAGCGATTAGCTAAATGCCAGTCAAACAGGGATAACAGAGCAGCAGGGATTAAACATGTCAAGGGAATGTTTTATGGTAATGAAAGATGAGTCACAGATGATGTTTGTGAAAGGATGGGCAGAAACTTCACTTATTAAGAATAATTTTCAACATTTTAACATCAACTCACTCGATTTTTCGAAAACTGATTTTTCAGTGTAAAGCCAAATATAGAGTCTCCAAATCTTACCATAACAGCAGAGCAGACACATCTTTGCGTTTTTACCTTTCCTTTTCCAAAACCAGTACTTTCGTCGTCGCTTCATTGTCAGTCCAGTGTCTTTTATTTTGAAAAAGAAAACACCAACTCCCCCTAGCATATATATACAACTAATGACATCCTCACTGAGTTGTCCAGCCTGTAAGGATCACCTACCCGAGGCAACGTGTCTGAGACGGGACCTCCGGTAAGCAGCGGCCAGCCAGTCCATGCTGTGTCCGAGCCAACAGATTGAGAAAGTGAGGTGTATGAACAGATGAGGTCAAGGAAAAGTACTTACAGCTAAAGTTTCACTTCCTATGTGAAAGCGCTGGCCTAAAATACACCTTTGTTTAGTACTTTCTTCCCTTCCTTCCTTGACCTCCACCGATGAACAAAGTGGCAGAGGACTGGACGCTATGCTGAGACCTACTACTGCTGAAGAGTAGAAAGACAGCGCTGTAGAGGAAGACACCTCACCCAACCACCAACACCGTCACATGTTTATGGCTTCTTGCAGGTGGGATGTCCATAATTTCGCAAAGGTGAGAAGAAATGGTCGGGTTACACAATTAACCCACACCTTCCTCTCTGTAAAGTTACTTCCTCAAAGTCCCTCTTGGTCCCTCAGTGTCCAGCAGGTCTGAATTCTCCTTTTCTGAGCTCAGACTGAGCTTGTAAGGTACAGTAGCTTTCTGGGAAGAGCCTCACAGGATAACAATGCCAGTCAGGAGGGGGAAACGACACACACTGCAGTCAGGAAACACTGGCTGGCGCATGGATGGAAAAACAGTGTCCTGTCTGAAACACTGCAGACATTTAGGCTTCTATTTACTTATTATATTAGGTTTCACACTAGTACAGTATTTCGTGTTTGCCCTGACTCAGTGTATCAAACACAGCTGATAAGGTTTGTAGGTAAAATAAAAATATTTTATTCTGTTAATTACAGATTCCATTAGAGAGCCATCTGGCACTGGGAGGTGTGTGACACATACACGCACAAACACGTGATTATCAATAAAGGAAGTGTCAACAGACTTTGGTCTTACGAACAAGGGTTGTCAATTGATAAAAATATTTAATCACGACGCATGATTGTCCATGATTAATCGCGATTAATCGCAAATTAATCGCACATTTTGTATCAGTTCAAAATGTACCTTAAAGGGAGATTTGTCAAGTATTTAATACTCAACATGGGAGTGGACAAATATGCTTGCTTTATGCAAATGTATGTATATATTTATTATTGGAATTCAATTAACAACACAAAACAATGACAAATATTGACCAGAAACCCTCACAGGTACTGCATTTAGCATAAAAAATATGCACAAATCATAACATGGCAAACTCAAGCCAAAACTGCCCCAAACTGCATGTGATTATCATAAAGTGGGCATGTCTGTAAAGAGGAGACTCGTGGGTACCCATAGAACCCATTTTCAGGTCAAGGGACCCCTTTGAAAATGGCCATGACAGTTTTTCCTCGCCAAAATGTACCGTAAATTTGGAGTGTTATTTAGCCTCCTTCGTATGGTACTGATGGATTCCTTAGGTTTTGTAGTTTCATATGATGCCACTATCTTCACTGTAGCTTTAAAACTGAGCCCGCTACAACCTCCGAAAGATCGGTTGCGTTACCGAAATTAGTGCCGCTAAAACAAATTTGCGTTACCGCGTTATTATCGCATTAACTTTGACAGCCCTATTACAAACCCCTTTTTTTTCTGGAGTAATTTTACAGATTTCTATACAAACAGTCTAAAAGTAGCTCATTGTTAGTTTCCACGTGATTGTTTATCCAGCAGGCATTTGTGAGAAATGTCCTCCTGTCTTCTCAGAATCACAGGAAGAGTGTGTCGGTGTGTTACAGTTAGACTATTGGTTTGCTAATTTTCAGAGTTTTTCAAAATATCCTATATTAGTGAGTCAAAATGAAATAATTAAAAGAGCGAAAGCATAATAATGTGCTTTCAATTGGAAGGAATTCCTGGTTTTATAGAGAAAATCTAACAAAACTAACAACTGTTGATTATTTTCTAATTGATTTGGGAGCAACGGCACAGTATCACGCCGGGATATGGTGTACGTGGATGGTTGCTGTGTTGCAAAGGAGTACAAGACTCTGCATGTGTCCACATCACACGCTGAGCACATAGGTCCACCTGCTGGTCGATGGGTGAAACATTTCTGAGCCTTTACCTCCACCTACTGGAACATTTGCAAACTGGTGTGCCTCAAACTTGATCCTAAATGCTGGTGGTTGTGAGAGCATGTGTGTGCAACCGCTGAGGGATATTACGCAAACACACACAGGTATTATCCGTTTCCTGCTGAGTGCAGCCCACACCCACTGTGATTATCAACTGAGCAAACCAACCACCTCCGAACACAATCATTTCCAATCTGAGACGTCGCCACCAGACACAGAGTAAACACTGGGAAAACACTCAAATAAGGAAATATTCCTCATATAATAAGAAGTTATGTATTAACATAGTTCGATATCCACTTGAGGTGTTGACTTTTTTTTGGGGGGGGGGGGGGGGCTTTCGCTTTGTACAAAAAAAAAATGCTTTGAGAAATAGTGAACTTGTAATAATCATAGATGGCATATATGACAACAATATAGTCACTAACTTATGTCATAAAGTCATGAAGGTCAAGTGATGAAGATCAATACATTGACAGCTTCACTTGATGCCTATTGATAAGACAAGACTTCCTCCTGACATCCTCACAGTCTCATGTCTTGGTCAATGTGCAAAGAACAAGTTAGTACAAAAATGTAATTCCTGAGGCTAGTTTAAAGGTGCTCTATATTATATCCAGAGCATTAATATAGCAGTCAACAACTTAAAGATATAGAGGACCATACTTTCCAACCCTTCCGATTTTGTTTTTCATTGCCCTCTCCCGGTTTCCTCCCGGTGTCACAATTCTCCCGTATTTCTCCCAATTTATGACATTTTCACAGCTTTTTTCCTTTTCGTTATCACAACCTGTTTCTGGCACTGTACAGCGTGTATAAGCCCTACTGTTTCCACCCGGACAACAATACAGCTACACCTATGTTGTTTACTCGCAGAAGAGAGCTGCTGACGACACAACACCGTTTGAGTTGTGCTCGCTGCACATCAAAACGCGCAGCGCCCGAACTGTAATTTCAAAGACGACAACTATTTGTGGCTACATCACTACAAGCAACACCTTTCGTATTACATACTCATAACTCCGGTGCTCCTAATGGCATCTGCAAGATTTCACAGACCGGAGGAAAACAACCAATCAGAGCCGAACTGGAGCTTGCCGTCCATCTGCCGTCTCTGAGCAGCTGTCAATCACTGGTGAACTACGACCAAACAGTCAAACTAGGCAGCACTGATCAAAAATGAATCAATATTCTGTTACTGTAATGCCTATTTCTCACCTCAAATGTTTTCAGAAACATCTTATAGTGTACTGTTTAGCTGTAAAATGAGAAAGTTTGTGACCCGGCAGCCATGTTGAGATCAGTTAAAGAAATATCAAGCACCGCCCACCAGCCGGAGCACAGCCAATAGGAACGCTCTCTCTGAAATGACCTGTGATTGGTCAAAGTCTCCCGTCACGGGCTAGATTTTTTAAAGCCTGAAAACAGAGCCATGAGGAGGTGCAGAAGTCTAGTTTTCTCTCAGAACACTTGAATTACAATATGCTGAAAGGTTATTATGGAATTTTTGCCCAATGATGCCGAAAACTTTCTGCCTACTGAAGCTTTAACACACTAGAACTGTCTATTTAAAGTTACTAGCTGACATTTACGGATGACAGTCATAATAACCTTTTCTTTTTGTAGTCAATAATATATTGGACAAACATTTTATAGAATAGTAAGAACTGAATTTACAGCATATGCTGTTAGTTGAAGTTTCTGTGCTTCTGGTTGTGGAAACCTGGACATGTATAAATCACAAAAAATATTTATTCTGTCAACATGATTTCTGCTCTGAGAAGATGAATATTCTGTTCATTGCTTATTTACAAGACTGTACTCTTGTATAACCGCAAAGCAGGGAGGAAAGGAAATACTTTCCAACAGACCTTTTAGAATTCAAATACCAATCACACATGAAGCAGAGCCTCTCCATACCCCGGTAGCTACAATTGATGGGTATAGTGCATATTGATGTGGTACAGCAATGCACGGCATATAAAAAGAAATAATCTTTAAGCCATCATGAACTGGGCTGCATAGCGGAACCACTATTGGCTGAAGTGAGTTAAAGGCCAGCAGGAGACAGTGAGAGGGTTCAGCTCAGGATGAATGGGCACAGTGCAGCCAAACAATAGCAGAAGCAGTAGGCTAGCAGGCCACACAGCATCTGATTCATACAGTCCCACTGCTTCTAGCTTAGCTGACCGGAAAACAAACCGTTTCATTGTTGTAGACTGATACAGCTGTCCTCACAGTAACACCAGCTCAAACCTACATGCCCCTGAGCCATTTGTGTTAGAAACACAAATAGAATCATGTCCAAATAATAAGATAGATACTTGGGCAAACTCGACTTCCAGCACGAGAGAGAGAGACAGAAACAAATAGACCTCTTTGAAGTGTACGATGGTACCTTTGACTTCCTGAAAAGCGCTATATAAGTCGAATTTATTATTATTATTATTATTACCTGAAGAGAGTATAGTGTTGAGATGTATTTCGCAGATTTGCGCAACCCAACTCTGTTACCCAAAAGCTGACAGGATAATATATTTGTTGCAGTTTACATTCAAAGATGATGGCGCATATACCAGTGACATTTATAATAGGTGCAAACAGTCGAGTGCTAACCATACTCACATGTTCTGGTCCTGTCCAAATTTAACAGATTTCTGGTGTCAAATTTTTAACACACCTGGGACAGTTTTTGGCATGAACCTTAACCCTGAACCTCTCACTGCTGTATTGGAGTCCCACCATCTGCAGCACCTGTCTTCCCTTTGATAAAACGGCGTGTTCTAGCCTTTACAACTCTATTAGTAAGACTAGGGGTGTAAGAAAATATTGAAAAAATCAAATATCGTGATATTATGTTTTGTGATACTGTATGGATTCTCAAAAACAGTGTATCGATTTTTTTTAATAAGAGTTTACATGTAAAGATTAACTCAAGTCAATACTTTATTTAATTTGCAAAGAGATGCGCCCTCTCAGTGTGTATGCCCTCTCAAAGTGCTATGACGTTTGAATGTTACAGGTACTGTGATAAATGCAAATGCAGATCCCACTGTTCTGATTGCTCAAAAAAAGTCAACTTTTTTTACTCATATTTTATGCATATGGTGGTGTGCTATTTATGCTATGACAGTTTTCCTAAAATTAGATAAAAAAAAACAAAACGCAATATACATTATAGCCTTACTAACAGTATCGCAATATATCGCGATATATTGAATCGTAACCCCTGGATCATGATGCGTATCGTAGCGCTAGATTCTTGCCAATACACAACCCTATTAGCAAGACGCCTCATTTTATTTAAGTGGAAGCACGCTCTTCCCCCCTCGCACAATAGTTAGCTCAAAGAGATCTTTAAATCGCATTAAACTTGAAAAGGTGAGATTTTCACTTACGGATCCCAGGATATCCTTTGACTTTGACAAGACCTGGAATTGAATATCTGAATAAGGCTGCCATCCAGCCGGAAGACAATTAGATCCCCTTCTTGTTCTTGTGTATATGTCCTGTCTGTTAACTCAGAGACCAATTCACTGGGACATCCTAGCTATGTCACTGTTTATTGTTCACAATACTGGTGTAAAATCAATAAAAAAGATTTGAGAAGAAAGATGATGGGGCTAAAAGGACAACACCATCTTCCTAACCATTTGTTCAGGAATAATGGATCAAAATAGACATAAATTATAACAAGGCATCTTCTTCAGGATAAATAGGACGGCCTTTAAAATCCCATTTCATACCACTCCGGTTAAAACAGACCCAGACGTATAGAGTCAAAACAACAGAGCATTATAGATTATTGTACCGCTTCTTTACTGAAATCACATCTGTGGTCCAAGACATGCGGGATCAGTCAGCCATGATAAAAACGCTGGATCATTAAAGGTGCATTGAACCAAGTCAAACGGAATAAATGACGAATCAACTGTGGCAGGGAAGACCTATTTATGCTTATTTGTTCAGTGCTTTCAGTAGAAACATTGTGTAATACTGGGGCAAAATGATGATGAATATGTATAAAAAACTGAAGATTCACTGACAGGTAATATCTCGGGGAATTCCAGTGTTTACCTCACTTCCTGCCATACAGCTGAGACGTGTGACTGAGACTGAAGGCACCTTGCCCAGCCTTAACAGTGGCGCTATCAACTACAGAGCAAAGTTCACATCAAACTGCAAGTACAGCACGGTGTGTGTCCTCAGCTGCATGTTAGCACAAGCACTCCGCAGGGTTGCAAGATATGACGAAGCCCCACGAAAGCGAGCCCAGACAGCACACACTGCAGGAGTACTGTACTGACATGTATTTGGATCCCAGTTTTCTGGGAAATATAGACTGCTTAGTCGGACTAAAGCAAACTGGGCAAGCTTTCAGTTCCAGCTGCCAGGCTGCAGCATGTGCAAAGATCCATCTGGACGCCTGCATGGTGACAGATCCCAGGACTTGTTTTGATCAGGTTTTTAGGTAAGACACAGAATTGCACAGGGACCTGTCAGGGAACTGATCTTTGCATGTTCCTGAGGGCTCAATCCCGAGCAGACAAAGCTCTAGGACTTCCTACAAAGCCGTCTTCTCCAGAATGAAAAAAAATGTGCGCCCTCCAGCATGTAGATGTTTGCACAAACAGGTTGGGGCTTGCTTTTGAAACCTTCATACCTGCTGAGCAGCCAGTAAGTCAGGGGCGGTGTGTAAACAAGGGCTTCAATGTAGGTGTGTTACAGTCTGGTCATTCCATGCTTTACCAACCAGACTGACAAAAACACCATGGCTACTACAAGACCTGTTACAGCCATAACACTGAGTCACCAGCATGCCAGTTAAAGACTTTACACAGCCTATAATGATCCTTCAGATTTTGACTCATGCTCTAAGATTGAACTGCACAGGAGAGTTAAACAGTACGTTTCCATATGGACGCTTATTAAATACATGTAGGCTTAAAAAGTGGGCAAAATCAGTCCAGAAATGATATATTAAGAAGCACTGGGTTTATAATAGGTTGTAAAAGAGCACGAGGATCAGTTAAATCTCTTTCAGTAGTTTTGGGATAGTACTTGTGTTTTCGTTATGTAAGTGGTGTCTCAGCATTCCTGAAAACTCACCTGCTTCTTCTGGGTCCTCGCTGTCCAGACTTCGTTGTTTCCTGCGAAAAGCGACTCTGCTAAAGCCGTCCATTCTTGTATGAGGCGTTGGCCGATCCAGCATTGAGATACCAAAGTGAAAGGCATTCAAAGTGACCGGAAATACCTATTAGAAGTTTAAAGAAACGCGGTCTCCACTCCTCACGGCGAGCTCAGTACGGCGTCCAGCTGCGCGGCGGCAGCCCATGCGTCTGCGCAGCGCGTCAACATCAGACAAAACAGCTGTACACATGTGTCTGTTGAATCGACATCATCCACTTCTCTCTGAGCAATGTCACCTTGATGGGGGTGATTCCCAAAGGCCCGCCCCTCTGCCCCCTCAGTGCGTACTGGTGGTGCAGACCTCCTTATTATTACACCGAGACAATGGCCACACTGTTGGACACACACACACACGCACACTCTCACACACACACACACACACACACACACACACATAGTACCATTTTTAATTGGTGAAAATGTAAATTATTATATTTTATCATGTTGATAATCTTTATTAGTTGAAGATAATAAATCACAATTAACAGATTCAAAACAATATGATATAGTATGACTTAACATAGTAAAGTCAATATCTATTTTTATATGACACACTCAGATTTATCAGACAATAAACCATTATGATATACTCATTGGATATTTTGAGATGCTACAATTACGCATGAGATAATATATTAAATTGGCGACTTATCAAGTCAAGTAGGTAAGTCTAAATGATGAGATACTCAAGTCAACACATAGGCCTATATATATATATAAAATTAATATTATGATATAATAATAATGAGAACACTAAGTCATATTTATGAGAAGTTGCAATTGTGAACAAAAGATCAAATTCTAAATCATGATAATGATATAATGATAAATATATAGTATAATATTAATCTTTAGAATTTTTTTTTTCTAATAAATTTGGAAGGAATGGCAGTTCACCCATGGTCTATACAATATATTATTGTATGTTGTTTGATATTCAGACAGGCTAAGTAGTCATGAGCAAGCAAAAAGTATGACCTCATCATAGTTATTTGATTTGATATGACTGGACATTAAATCACTTCGACTGTTATGATCATCTTTTCTTAGTGAGCTGAATTTATTCACCAGGCAACCGACGGATACAGGGACAGTGAGGAATCTACCAGTAGGAGCCATTCAGGTTTGTTTTGTTAAAGAACTACAATGCGTCGCAGTTTTAAATGACGCAATCGCCGCGCGTCCGTCATCATTTAGAAACAGACACAGGTGTGTTACATGAGGACGCCGAGAAGAAATTGGTTTTCAACCGCTCCCAAGCTACATGCAAAAGAGATTAAGTTTGTTTTTCGCACAGGTTTTTTTTATGTTGAACTAAGGCCTACGTTTTTGAATACTTTGATGCATGCATTCAACTGTAGTTCCTATATTTTGTCGCACTTTGGCATGCACTCCACTCATCCACTCCTTCATTCGCCTGCTGCTGCAACCCAAACCAAACCTTCAATCAACCCAACTCAGCAAGTAAGTGATGCATATATAAGCTATTGTGGATAATATTGAAGCGTGACACTACTAAAAAAGTGCAGGCCTGTATGTCAATAAATATCATGATTATATTAATGTAACTTATAATTAAGCCTAATGTGTGTATTTAATTATTGGACTAAAAATACTTATTATTGCATTATTGTTGCAGCTGGTAAAGGTCGAGCTAATTTGAACTACTTTAGGCTATGTACTGCCAGGTGGCTTAATCCATAATAATACATCCTAATTTATTAGTTCTATATTGTACAATACACTTGGCAACAAAACACACTGATGACCTTCTTACTATCAGATAAACTGACAGATAAACATCTGCTGATCTCCTGTTTCCTCATCCTCAGTCTGCAACAGATTGCTTTATTTCTCAGTACTGATTGTAATCACAGTCCTTTGTGCTTTAAATTAAGTGATTTTCTTGTACTGTAAAAAGTAATCTGTTTAGGGTGATGCAGACAAAAAATTATGAGGTTGAATGTTTAATCTCTGGTGCTTTTTAAAAAACATTTTAACCTGCTGTATATGTGAATGCATGTGAAAATTACTTTCTGTCTAGTTTGTTAACATGTTGAGAAACAGACACAAACACAAAGTCACATACAAATCCAAGGACAGGTCTTTTATTTACTTGTGAAACCAGTTAAACACTGTTTTAAATGGAGGAGAAACTGTTAAACCCACTGTAGTACAGCTATTGTTCTTTTTAAACCACATTTCTTTTCTTTTTCTTTCTCTGGATTAGTCTCTCTCCATCCACTGCTATATTGTGCAAACAAACCAAGAGAGTTAGGTCACCAATGAGTCGGCGTGGGTTCAGAAGCTACTCTTGGACCACAAATATTTTTTCATCACTCTGCAGTTGCAAAAGTAAAAATCTACACCGTTAACAAAGACAAACCAAACAAATGTACACGCAGAGAACAGAAAAAGTTAGCTCATTCATCGCTGATGTAACAGAAATGCTTTTATCTGTCATTACAACACTATACTGGCTATGTAGTTTCAGTTTATCCATTTCATATCCATCTGGCAAAAGTATGTATTCAGTGCAGTGAGGAGAGCTTTAACATTGAAGACATCATGAGGGTATAAAGACAGAGAAATTGGGAATTCAATTCTGCAACAAAGTCACATGTTACAACCATCTCAGTCAGACGTAGCGCCATCCCTCTGTGATCAAAACACTGTTTCAAAAAGAAACATCTTGATTGCGTCCCCATTTTTGTTCTGAGAAAGTTGGGGACACTTTTGTTGTCTTTTGTTTCTCGTCAGCCTGCTGGTTAATTCATGGTGACAGAAATGCTTGAAAGATTGAGTAAATCTGAATCAGATCAGTCTACGACTGGCACTACTGTATTGCTATAATGCATAGTGCATATTGTGCTTGGACCGTACTGCATACTGTTTAGAGGAAGCATGTAGGGACAGCTAGACATGGAGAGTTACGATGACCGACAAGTGTAGCTTGGGATAATGAAAATTTCTGTCACTGTCATTGTAGGAGGAGCTAAGGGTGATAATAACGGTTTTCTGGGCCAATACAGTGAAAGAGCTCACAGAGAAGACGGAGAATACTTTATGGTGAGGATACGATGTTGACATGACAGTGATGGTAACTCCGGAAGAGGGCACGCCTTTGGGGAACCCTCTGCTCTTAACAAATGTTAAAAGATGGAGGTCAGTTCACTCCATGGTCACTTAAACCTGTGCAATTCAAAAGGCAAAAAAATCCCAGGCCAACAACCCTAGTCCTGATCTCAAACACTCAAACAGTCTCTTGTCTATCCCAGTCTCCGAGAGATCTGAGCTACATAACAGACACAACCATGTCACTCGAGTCTGCTGTAAAAATAAATACAAATAATAAGAGGTATAAAATATTCTTTATGATTTGCAAAACAAAATCTTTGTATAAAAAAACACAAGCATCCCAAGAACGACTATTGACGTTAGAAAGGTAGTTGAAATCCACCCATCACCACTACAAGAAATTATTTTCTTGTGATAAAACCTTCATTAGTCTGTTTGCAATATCCAAGCCAATGTACTCTAACACTCCTATATAAAGTGGCATACACATGTTTTGGTTATTATACTGACAAAATCCATTTTAAATGGTGTATAGTATGATTCAGCAAGTTTTAAATCTGTTCACTAGACCAGAAAGAACTTTTGCAGTTCTGGTTGTGGTTGCATTGAGCACTGGCCATGTACAGTAGTGAATGTGCTAAATTGTCCACAGCAGTGAAACACGTCTTGATTTCCATATTGAAGAATGACCAACAAACACAGAAAAAAAACATTCCATTAATAAATATCTCAGAAACTTGTCACAAGTCAATGTGTAAATAAATAACCAATAGAGTAAATCAGGTATAAATAAATACTAAATAATATGAATAAGGGAAAAGGTTCCCGTGATTTGTCACACATTTTGCACCTCAGTTCAGTCCTTTCCAGGACAGGTTGTCACTTCCAGAGAAGAAGAGAGCGTCCTGCTCTTCTTCTGCGACCCAGGTAACCAGGTGGCCTGCCAAGGGCCAGGCCATGTAGCGCTTGGGGGGGGGGGGGGGGGGAATGGGAGGGTCACAGAGTCCAGTAAGCACCAGGTGGGACTGCTAGGTTGGGGGGAGTTAAATCGAGGGAACGCCCCATCCAGAGTGTCTCTGTCTCTGCATGACTCCTACCAGACCGAGGCCGGGGCCTGGGCCGGAGCAGTGAGGTTAGGTGCCGGGGGGCTGGGGTCGCTGGGCCAGACAGATACGAGGGTCGCAGGGGGAGAGAAGGCTGCTGCTGCTGGACAGGACTGCCAGATGTTCCTGGAGGTCTGTCAAAAATTTAGGACTGTAAGAATGCAGAGAGAACAAATAAGATTGAGTGGAAAAGACTGGTAATCTAAGGAGGCTACAAAAGATGGGAATGGTTGTTGGAAGAATGAGGGAACACCAAATCAACAAACGTGACCAGGGCAAAAATACTGACATGGTTTTCTGAAAGGAAAAGTTTTGGGGAAATACACTTATTCACTTTCTTGCCGAATGTTGAAAAGAGAAGATTGATTACTGAATGGTATCAATGTTCTCATCTAATGCTTACCAAGAAACCAATATTTCCCAAAAAATCAAACTTTTCATTTAAAACCACCCCAGAGACAAAGAAAGGGCTGTTCATGTCATACTTCAAGAAAACATGAGAACATCTAGAACAAAACAGATTTGGAGAGTGTTTGCTATCCAGTAGAACACTAAAACCAAACATGGCCTCAGATCTGTCAGCAGTTTCCTAGCTGCCTTGTATGAATGTCTCATTCAATTGACAAAAATAAAGACAGATATCTTGTTGCCCAGTCTGTCAGTATACAGTAGAAGCGCGTATAGAATACTGGCATGCAAAACTTTACATGCAAGTGAAAAACAATTCCTTCCCTCCCCAGTGTTAATTATGCAATAGAGTGCTACAGGAATGAGTCCTAAAACCCAGAAATGAGTTAGCATTTAATAAGGGATTTTAACGTTTTGTTCTACGACATAAAATACGTCAGTAAATATCCCACTTGTGAATTTTGAAACCTTTATATGTCTTCAAAAAGGCTGAAAAAAAGGCTAAAAAGACTTGTTGTGTATACTGCCATAATAATAATATATAATAAAATAAAATACAATATAATACACTGTGATAAAATGATGATATAAAGTGTGCATATAGTGTGCTAATAAGTGTATAAGGTGCTGTAAGTGTAAGTGTGCAAAAGTGTATGACCTATATTTACATGTGTAAACACACTACACACACACACACACAAACATGTAAGTATCATAAACGTATGTTTGCCAAACAGCTTTTTTTCTGCAATAATCCAAAAGCCAATAGAAAAATCCCATTGGCTTTTTGTCGAGGGAACCCAGGGCGATGCTAACTTCCTGGTTGGCCTACACAAATACGTCATCCCTGGAGCACTCTGTACAAGGGTCTCAGCCATAACCTGTTCATAACTAATGGAAAGTGTGGAAATTGAGAACATGCAGGACCATTTATTTTCTACAGATCAAACCAACGAAAGATGTGTGATTAATTAGAGTGAGTGGCGTGTTTATTATGGTATGTGATAGATAGATGGATAGATGTCAATGAGATACCACTACTAGCAGGTTCTACAGCTTGTTACCTGGGGGCTAGGGAGGCTCTCCCTCGCCTTAGTTGTGGGGAGAGTGACGGTACTGAGGCAGCAGGCTGCTGACAATCTACAAGAAACTGATAAATTAGACAGATATACAGAGTGGTGACACTCAGGGTTAGACAATAGGACAGAGAAAACACGGAGGACAAGACAGGGGAAGACCTCGTCAGAGACAGCGAGACTACTGCTGGTTTGCTGCTACGATGACGTAATTTACATAATGTAGGGGATAACCATCCTCATTTAGTTTCTCTTGGATAACAAATGTGATTCTCCCGCTGTGGAAGTCAGTGTTTCACTATGTGAAGGAATGAGAAAAGCCTGAGAAAAAGAGAGCAAGAGGAGAAATATGAGCAGAAGAAAATACTTGAAACCAGGCTGAGTAGCTGCTTCCACTGTCAGTTACAGTATATGCTGCTTGCATAGTGTGAATGTGTGAACCAGTCTCTGCACAGCTAGACAATCAGCACTGGAGGTGGAAAACACAAAGAGACACAGACATATTTCAACATATTCTCATACAACGCTTTGTATGATATCTTACGAAAAAGTTATTCCTTCTTTTTTGTTCGTTTTCCTATGAATGTCCAGCAACACGTGTCAATTTCGTTACATGCATACATTCATCCTTCATTCATTCATTATCGGTATGCTATTCAGGGTCGTGGGGGGGGGCTGGAGCCGATCCCAGCTGACTTTGGGCGAATGCGGGGTACACCCTGGACAGGTCGCCAGACTATCACAGGGCTGACACATAGAGACAGACAACCATTCACGCTCACATTCACACCTACGGGCAATTTATAGTCAACAATTAACTTAACCTGCATGTCTTTGGACTGTGGGAGGAAGCCGGAGAACCCGGAGAAAACCCACGCTAACACGGGGAGAACACGCAAACTCCACACAGAAGGGACGCAAACCACGTTTGAACCTGCGACCCTCTTGCTGTGAGGCGACAGTGCTAACCACGACACCACCGTGGTTAACACTATTTCTTGGTTCACGATTACGTTAATTTCGCACAAATTCGTTTCATGGGATACACACGAATTACAGTGCATTACTTTTCGTAGGTATAGCTACGAACAGTATATGAGAATAACCTGCATTTACACACACACACACACACACACACGCACACACACACACACACACACACACAAACACTTGAAAATCCAATATCATATTGATTTGTACAGCACAAAGAGAGAAGGACAGACACTGTGGGGCTCATGATGAACAATCCAATCCTGCTCAACTCCAGAACACAATGGCTTAGTTATATTCATAAAATCCATTTTAAGTCCACGTCTGTCAGTTGTTTTATATGATGTGGTGTTTAAGCTGTTTCGCTGATGATGTATATGATTATCTGAGGTAGGATAAAGGAGAGAGAGCGAGAGAGAGAGAGAGGTCAAACAGCATTTGACAGGAAGAGAATGGAAATGTTTTCAGACACTGCTATCTGGTGGAGAAAACTGGGAATACTGAGAGAGGTTTATCAAAATTTGTCCATCAGTGGAGGAAGAAATGGATTTAGTTTATCCCCCTCTGCTTTTTTGGGAGGGAGACTACATGTGGGCTCAGTGGAGAAGTGAACAGAGGAGGACGTGGCACAGAGAGGAGGTCTGACTGGTTTCCATACTACTCCATACTCCATACTATAACCATGTAACTCCTGTCAAATGCTTTTTGTCAGCACTTTAGATGTGACAAAATAAGGCATGCAAGAATGATCTGGAAGTATTTAACGACATATAATTTTATGGAACACATTAGATAAATTATGTTTGAATAAAAATACAAAATAAAATAATTCTAACATGTAATTAATACAGTCTGCCACAGGGAGGTGCTGTGAGTCACTGTATGCTGAGGCAGAGGCTGCAGCCATTATTTGCGTGGTTTTCACTTTAAAACACTTCCCAGTACTCTAAGACAGTGGTACATAATGTCACATTTTATAGTAGCAGCTATTCAGATGCCTGATATCACATTCATAAGGGTGTTTATTAAAAAGCAGTCCAACCTTAACAATAACAAAAAGGCTGTTCAGTGCTGTTTTGAGGATGGAGCCAGCTGTTGCTGCATGTTCAAACCATGTGAAACCAGTTTTTCCTCCTCTCTGTATCCCAACTAATTAGTCCAGTTGCTTCTGGGTACTGTGTACATAGTGAATATTGGTGCTGGGTGTGGAGACGACGATGATGATGATGAGTCATCGCCTTCGCCGAAGGTGAGGAGATACTGAGGCAGGGCTACCGGTGCTGTTAGATGGGAACAGACGACCTACGTCTTGCCTCGCATAAATGAGTCGTCTGAACTCTAAGGTCAGCCGCTCGGGGTCTACCACGAAGGGAATGGGGCCCAGAGAAAAATGAGGGTAACTGATGTTCGGTTGAAGAGTTGAAGCTGAGGTCTGGATTGCTTCAGAAAGTGTGTCTGAGGTCCACGCAGACATGGACGGACAAGCGGTTAGTTCTACAGAGGGAGGACTAGTGAGGGTCAGGGAGGTGTTCATGGTGTGGGTGGTTGTGATAATGGAGGGGCTGTTGGGCCTGGTGGGACTGGAGGGAGCTGTGAAGGCGCCTCTGCCACTTACTTTGGGCGGGCTGCTTCTAATCCTGGGCACTTTAGCGCCGCGGCCGCGGTAAGTCTGCTCGTGGTCAAACTCCAGATCCTCCAGCCGTTGGGTCAAGGCCAGTTTCTGCTGGATGGCCATGCGGAGGAGGGAGTTCAACGTCTTTTTCTCGTCCTCCGCTGCCGCCAGCTGCCTCTGCATCTCATCCAGCTGGGTAACGTACTCATCACATCTACAGAGAGAGAGATAAAGGCACAGAGGGAAGAAACAAACATTCAGAGGGAGATTTCTATAACATGCAAATTCTCTATATTTTAAGGAACGTTCGATTGTTAATTTTCCCAGCGTAACGGCCTCTCACCTTGTGGCAAACATGGCCCTGAGAGTCGAGAAGGTGGCGGCATCTTCTTTCAGAGCCTTCAGCTCATTCCTCAGCTTCATCATGGTCTCCGTCACCATCGCCTTCTCATTCTCGTACTTGCTCTTCAAATTTGCCAGCGCACCCTCCGCTGTCTACAATGTGGATAATTTAACATTTTATTACAACATGTGGGTCTAATTCAGATAAACCCTGAACTGTATCTCTAACACAAAAAGGACAAATGATTGGTTTCCTTCAGTTTGCATTTTTCATGGTATATTAAAGAGGACCTATTATGCTTATTTTCAGTTACATACTTGTATTTTGGGTTTCTACTAGAACATGTTTACATGCTTTAATGTTCAAAAAACGCTTTATTTTTCTCATACTGGCTGTGCTGCAGCACTTTCTTTCACCCCCTGTCGGAAACGCCCTATTTGAGCTCCTGCCCCAGACCCCCCCTCCAAAAAAGCCCAGTCTGCTCTGATTTGTCAAATGGCCCACACTGTTGTGACTGAACAACCAACCAAACCTTCGGACTCCGCTCCAGTTCCGCTCTAGTTATCTTAGTTTGAGGGCGTGCCAAACTAGCTGCTAGGCAGGTATTATTCGAATGTGTTACTTGGTGACATCACTACGTTATGGAAGAAAAGGCGTGACTTCAATCAAGGCGTTTCAGGCAGTTCAGGAGCAGCGTTTCTGTGGGGGAGAGTAACTCTCTTTGGCATGGACTTTTGGCTTTGTAACTTGCAGACCTTTTACATTCACAAAAAACTATATAACACACTAAAGGAAAGGGAAAAAGCATAAAAGCATGATAGGTCTTCTTTAAAATCCTCTTTCACCTGTTTATTGGCCTTCAGCACCAGCCTGAGTGTAGCTATCTGCTCTCTCTTGGTACTGAGCAGGGACTTCAGTTTGAGTATCTCCTCCAAGCACAACTCCTTGTCCTTGTCAAGCATCGGTGCTAGCTCCCTGGCTGCAGCCCTCTGCCTGGACAGCTGCAGCGAGCGGTCCACAGCCCTCTGTAGGTGTTTGATCTGGTCTCTGATGATGGCGTTCAGGTTGTAGATATTCATGGGCTCCTTCCGCAGGTCCCCGCCTGCCTCCGAGGGCACTGGAGACGGGCAAGGAGAGATGCTGATGGAGCCCGTGGGGTTGCGGGTGGGGCTGCTATGACAGGAGGCCACCGTGTTGGTTGTTGCCTCATTGTGATGGCCGTCTTTGGACGGGGAGTCCATGGGACTGCGCTGGTCGGAGGAGCAGGCTGCAGACGCAGCAGCGAGGCGTCGCGCCAAGCGGGGCGAGAGCAGAGCCCGATGGTCATCGGAGCCTTTCAGGCTGCCACTGCGAGTGATGCGGCTCTGGCGGTAGTAGTCCAGCATGACGCGGTTGGGCGTCTCATTGTTGCACAGACAGACGTGGTGGTAGAGCTGAGCCAGCTCCTCGCTGAAGGTTACCAGCTCATCCTGCGCTGTGTTCAGCATGCCCTGGCTCTCTGTGGCCGTGCTCGCGGATGCTCGAAGCTCTGTCTCCAGGCCCGCCACCCTCTCCCGGCTCTCACGATAACTACGCTCCAAATGAGTTACCTGCTTGGAAGAAATCAGTTGGACATTTGCAACATCACAGGGTGCAAAACAGATCTGAGTGAAGTTAACATCGTCCAATAAAAAGATATTTTGTTGCAAAAGATAATGTTGTAACGATGACAAACCTGTTCAGTCAGTGCCTGGTCCCTGTCGTCACCGTGGCTGTCTCCCTGCCCCTCCACAGCCTGGTTGTACTTCTCCTTCAGGACCTTGAGCTCTGCCTTCAGGTCGATCACCTCCGTCACCGCCACCTTGTACTTGCACTCCAGGATCTCAAAGCCATGGATGTCGGGATCGCGGTGACCATTGGCCGGCGGTGATAAGGAGCCACCGTCAGGTTTCTCACTCTCCTGCGGGTCGTCAAGCTCTTTGTCCCCATTGAG
The DNA here is from genome assembly GCA_916701645.2 of Sebastolobus alascanus. NCBI lineage: Eukaryota > Metazoa > Chordata > Actinopteri > Perciformes > Sebastidae > Sebastolobus > Sebastolobus alascanus. Next base: position 4,859,723 of record CAKAOJ020000022.1, on the reverse strand, counting down.
GCATTTCATGCCGTTGACGCACTCCGTGAGGCGATGGACCCGGTCACTCTGCTCGGTCAGGGCGCCCTGTGTGTGCTGCAGCTGGGTCTGCGACTCCTGCAGGTTCATGAGCAGCGCCGACTTCTCGCGCTCCACCTGCAGGACGGGAAGATACACTACCACATGAGAGGCAGTCAAGACAGCGAGGGGAAAAGTACAACGATGCATATGAGTCCAAGGATTTTCACTTTTATCACTTTATATATTCTTATATAATACTCTGCATTGGTGTGTTCGGTCATGTTAACAGATCAAAATGTGTGAATTCCAAGTTCTGACAACCAACTACAGGTAAATACAGCATTTCCCTGCATAAAATTAAGAAAAAACTAGCAGCAATATTCAGAAGCCGCTGATAAAAGCCACAGTATAGCAGGACTCAGGCTTAGTTACGCTAATGTATAATCAGTATGACCTGCATAGCACCATGATTTTAGAGGTACAGTGTGTCGGATTTGGCGGCATCTAGTGGTGTGGTTGCAGATTGCAACCAACTGAGTACCCCTCCGCTCACTCCCCCCCCCCTTTCTCGGATTGCGGTAACGTGAGCTGCCGAGTGCAAAACTGTGGTAATGCCGTTCACCTCGCTCAGAGGCCAACGGCAGTCAGACGGCGGTACCACGGTTTTGCACTCTGCGGCTCACGTTACCGAAGTTTCACAAGCATGTCTGAGATCTACGGTGGCCTTCGGGTAACGTAAAAATGTGAAAGGCTCTCTCTAGAGCCAGTGTTTGGTTTGTCCGTTCTGGGCTACTGTAGAAACATGGCAGACTCCGTGAAGAGGACATATATAGATATGAAGCTAACGGAAACACAATGATTCTTAGTTTCAGGTGATTAAACACAAATGGAAATATAGTTGTGAATGCTATATTCCATTTCTGCTAATAGATCCCCTTAAATGCTACACACTTTTCCTTCAAGAGGCTATTAAAGATAAAGACAATGTACCATGCAACCATCATTATTAGGCAACAAGTGAACAAACATAAGCAAATCATGGACTAACAATATATCGTATCAGTTGAACTGTATGTCTGACTGTACAAAGGTGTGTAATGATGTGGTGCAGCTTACTTGACTCAAAAACTGTTGGTAAGGACAATGGGACCTAAAACTAAGTGCCGTTTAACTGCTTCTTGAAGCAGCAGGGTAAAACTTTATTGATCCAACTTAGCAAATACATAAGGCCTACATTAAAAATAAAAACATTTGAAAAAAATATTCAACCGGCATTAGAAGCCTGATGCTGCTGGCATTTACGTCTTTACCAGAATAATCAACTTGAAAGAGAAAATTGATTCGCGAGTAATTGTGTTCATAGAGAAATGCACACTGCTAATGTAGCAGCCGCTAATCTAATTCTCTATTTCCCTGAGGAGCTCAGCATGGGCAAAAATGAACGGTAATGGCTTGATTAGATTTTAGCATGAATCTAATCTACTTGTGATTTTTATGGCATTCAACACGCTGTACTGTATGTATTCCTCTTGTATGGGGTGCCTGTTTATGAGCGTAAGTGACTGTGAGTGTTTATATGGATGTAGCTTATCACGATGCAAAGCTGGAGCTAATTGTGGTATAAATGTATAAGTGTAGTGCCTGTGCTGTCTTGTCCTGTGGACAAAAATAATTTAACTTTATGACATTTTCCCAGTTAGGACTCTATTTCTGTCCCCTTGTCTCTAACTAAAAGCAGAATATAGTCACTTTCTGTCCCCTTCATCTGCTCCCTGTGCCTGTTGGATGCTAATCACCCTGACAGGGCTCTCTATGGCACACGCAAACGTACTGCCTCTACTGCTGGACTCTTTTTACTTTACTTAGATTCATCTTCATCACTCCCACTACGACATTCACACATGAGAGAGCATACGTTATATACAACACGGTTCATACGAGCATGGACATGTGCTGTTGCTGTTATCACTGAATATGTGTGGTCTGTCGCTGCCAAAATAATTATTTTGCATTTCAGTAGATTCATTTTGTGTCATAATATGGTTTAAATTCTGTTTCAGTGCCATTATTTGTATTCTTGTTTACTAAGACTAACATTCAGTGAAGCCTGTAGTATTATGTGGTGTTTTTCCCGCTTTTCTTCTCGTTCCCAAACTGTCATCACCTTGTCATGTCCTTGCCGTTATCCAGTGGCAAACAGTGACCAGGGCTGCTTTCATCAGTGCAGCAATGAACACAGAAAAACTCATACAGACACGCACCCACACAGACTGCGGCAGGACAATTGATAAGATGCCTCAGTCTCTACACTAAAAACTGAAATGCACTGTGGGAAAGTGGATCAATCGAGCCATCTTCTAATGTGCTGTGGGCTGCAGTAAATTGCCTTGGAGTTAGTGTTGGTAGCTGGTTTAAAGCGACTGAAATCTTCCAGACAGTCGTTCAAGTGACGTCAGTACTGACCTTGAAAAGGAACATTCAATGCTACAAAAGAATAAGTGCTTTCTAGCAGCTGCAAGTCAACACTGGTGATTTTACTTGGGTTATTGTGGGTAATTTAATTTACTGTGGGATATATTTTCTTGATGATGACCCACCTGTAGCAGCTGCTGTTTGAGCTTCTGCATCTCCGACAGGTTGAGCTCACTGAACAGGTCTGGCACGGGGAGCAGGCCTTCTCCTTTCCGGCCTGCCCGGTAATCCCCGTTCATCTTGGCCAACCCGGTGCCCGTGTGAACGTGGCCGTTGCGGCGGTTGCTCTCCTCATTGTTGCCGTTAGCAGCAGGCATGGCGCTGCCGTTGGTTCCGTTTGTCTCGTCAGGGAACTTGAGGCCCTCAACGCCAGTGACTGTGAGCGCCAGATGGGCCCCGGCTCCGTAGACACTGTCACTCAGGCTGATGTGGTGGGCCAGCTCCTTTCTCAGGTTGTTCTTCTGCTCACGCTCACTCTTGAGGGCGTCCAAGGCCTCCTCCAACTGACCCTCAGAAATGTCCTTCAGACGTAACGCGTCTTCCAGCTGACTGTTGAGGAGAACGGTCTCCTCCTCTAGTACTTTAATTTCATGTTTCAGTCCCTCATACTCCACCTGAGGAGCAGCAGAGAGGACAGGCGGGAACAGGAAAAGAAAAGAGAAGAAAACATTTAATTTAATTACTTAATTCCATTCTAAAGCATAAGAATCATGTTTGTTATGGATTGAGTGACCCAATCTCAGGTCACACTAGAGCAAAACTAGCAAAAAAAAATAGCTGCAGACAAGTTGAGATAAAGCACACTTTAGACTTTAATAAAGAGTTTCCCTTTGTTAAAAAATACAAAAATGTTTAGAGCCAGGCGACTAAAACCAAACACCACACTACTATTGACTCTATTGTGTAATGTGACAATATAGTATTTTATATTAAGTAAATATTAAGTATTTGTTAATGATTAAGATATTATTTATAATATAATATAGAATATAATATAATAATATGATATAATTATAATATTTATAAAGAAACTGTAAAACATCTATAAACATTACATAGATGTTTATAACACTTTGTTAATGGTTAATTGGTTTGCAAACATTATTTGGATGGCTATTATAAAGTTGCAACTGATGACTATAATACCTTGTTAAATGGTTAATAAATACTTTGTAAAGCATCTATATACATTATTTAGAGAGTTAATACTTTGTCAATGTTAATAATTGGTTTCTGGTCCATCTATGAATGTAATGTTTGTAGATGTTTTACAAACAATTTCTTAAAGGTTTACTAATCATTTAGTAATCATTAACAAATATTTAATATAGTTTACAAAATGTTATAATGTGTGAAACAATAAACTGATAATAAATACTTTATTAATGTAATCAGAATGTAATTGTTATCATCTCTTATTAGCTATGATACAATATATCATTTAGAACTACTATTTTTGTATTACACAAACTAATGATAATTATAGCATTACTAATAATTCATAAACATTAATTATCATTTCATTGTTAACAGTGAAATAACTATTAACTACGTTTCGTTAGCTATCAATTCACCATTTACAAATGATGGTTATTTTAAAGCGTTACCAAAACTGTCACTTACTTAGAAGTTATCTTTACAGTAAGATCAGCAAATTATATGATATGAATTATATATGACCTTAATCTACTCCAGCACAGTGCAGGTACTAGAAAGCGAGTGACTAAACCCCATACAGACACTGTATGACTCTGTGTAATTGGACAGGGGATACTGTAGCTCCTTACGGGAAATAAAGGATGATGAACAACTAGATGAGAGCACTGTTTGATCCACCGCCTCCCAGTACTGATACTGAACTCTGTTGGGAAATTGAGTCTGAGTCATTCATCTCAACTGAGACGGGGCTTGTTGTCTCATCATTAACGGTGATGACACATCAGTATGAAACAAAATTTGCTGGTGTGTGGCGTAATTGAGGAAATTAGTTGAATGAGTTCATACTGACCTGGCTCTGCTTGAGCGTAGACACCAGTTTCTGCAGCGTGATGTTCTCCTCCTCCAGCTCTGTGTAATCCTGAAGCAGCCTCGTCTCTCTGAACTTGTACTCCTTGACCTCCTCCCTCATCCGGCTCCTCTGTAGCTCCAGCATCTCATTACTCTGGAGCAGAAAACAACGGGATGGAAAGCAGGGGGAGAAAGATGGGTACAACGAGGAGAGAGAGAAGGAAGAGGATTGGAAGTCAGTACATAAACTCTGTGCCATACAGAAAGTATTATCACTCAGTCTACACTCTCAGACCCAGACTGTACATCCTTCTCCTCTCTGATAGCACGAGGATGAGAAAGGTTATCAAACAATTCCATTATCTTAAATGCAATGAGTCAGCACCTTCAGACTCTGAGAGATCATCATTTCGGGTCACCTGCTGTGCACAGACCGAAACATGAGCAGCTGCTGGACCAAATAAAGTGTCGGTGAGAGAAATGCACCAGCCACAAAAGTCATAAATCTAAGTATAGCAGGCGGCAGCACTGGGAATATATCGAGACCTCAGCAAAACCATCTGTCACACAAAACTACGAATGGTAAGCTTTACAATGGGGAGATTGATGAATATCCTCTCTGTTATCTTCAAAAGAACTGACCCCACGAATTAAAAGCAATCCCCAGTGATCCCTAGTGATGGTATAAGAGAGTTAATTTCTACATTTGCTCAGTCTTGCTTAATTTTTTACCATAAACTGTATATAAGATGTGCACGTAGTCACCTTGACATCACACATTGGTTTGTGGACTGCTGTTTTGAAGCCTCGAGTTCGGCATTTGGTCGTCGCCATCTTGGTATTTGGCCGTATCCATCAACCAAGATGGATACGGCGAAATAATTAAGTACAACAAACGCTGAATAAAAAGTTTTAGGACACAAACATTTTTACAATTAACTTTCGTGAACTGAGAAAACACTGTGAAAGGGTTAAAGTTGTAAGATGAAAACATGGACAACTCCCAGACTGGACTACGCCGCGGTAGCTACCTGTCAACAATGACTGGCTAGCTGTACATTATCCCGCTTATTACACGGCTACTTACTTAAGAAATAAATAATTTGACACAAAAACGGTCCGCCAGAGTCCGACATCAGAACTGTGCCCATAGCAACAGTCTGTTATACATAGCAACGGTGATTGACCAATTAGAATCGAGTTCTCAACAAAGCCGTGTAATAAATCAAGTGAGAAGTAGGGTCATTTTCTCAGACTTCTATACATTCAGACTTCTTTTTCCAACCAGAGGAGTCGTTCCCTGCTGGATATTAGAAAGAATGCAAGTTTAATGCACTTCCATATTAGGTTCACTTTCAGAACCGGAGGTAACCAACTGGTTTTTACAGTAGGCAGTCGTGGACAATTGTTCTCCAGTATTTCCTAATTTCCTGAGGTTCTTATTTTCAAACACAGACATGACTAAATGTGTGCAGTACAATGCAACTGATACCGGACTGAAGCATCATTAAGTATGGAATACAAAATAAAGAACAATTTACAGTATATGTGCGCATGTGTGTACTTCTCTCACTGCAGAGCTGCCTGCAGCTCCCCTGCAGCTCTCTGTGCACATGGCAGAAGTGCTGACCCAGAGACAGTTTGTTAGGAGTGGTTTGGTACTCGCACAGGAGGAGGAAACTCAGAGACCTGAGACACATATGGTCTCTTCTGTGCTTTGAACTTCTGGGAGCTCTGTATGTGTGTGTGTGTTTAGGGTGGGAGGATGACAATGGTGCTTTTAGAACTGGCAACTGGACTGAAACTAAAGACCGTTATGATACACTGAATCTTTTGATTTGTACAGGAGCTGACAGCAGCTCCTATACTCTTAAAGCTAATGGAGCCTCAATTGCAAAGTACATAGAAATACAGTAGGACTGCACTGAGAGCACTTTTATACTAATACAGAAAAATATAATAACATAAATAATAATATTAACAGAAACCAAACCTTATTACCAAAAATAACCAATCATACAATAACACATTTTTGGCTGCCGTATTATTGATTACAATGACCTTCCCTTGCTTCATCTTGTCCACTTACATATTCATGACAATGCAGGAATTTACACTGAGCTGGGTATGAAGTGGACAGGATTAGAGGCCAATCATCAGTCAGTGAGGCTCTATGGAAGCATAGCTGATAGGGGGCTACAGTGGCCGGGGTCAGGGACAGTGCGGCACACAATACTGGCAACGAGCCTTCCGCTGGGCAGAGCTGGGCAACTCACCCCTGATCTGGAGGTCACAGCACAGACTGTGACTGTGACAGCTTTATTGGATTCATGACACAATGGCAAATATGGCTTGGTCCAGCCATGTTTGTATTTATTCATCATTCCCACATCACTGATGCTGCGGTAATGGGGAATTAATGCAAAATGTTAACATAGGATGGAGAATTAATGTACGGTAATATGACTTTTTATTTTGAAATTTAGACATAGGCCTGTCAAAGTTAACGCGATAATAACACGTTAACGCAAATTAGTTTATTAGGTTGTAGCTGGCTCATTTTTAAAGCTAGAGTTAAGATACTGGTATCATATACTGTAAAACCTAAGGAGCCCAGTGGTACCAACCATGTCATACTAAGAGAATCGAAGGAGGCTAAGTAACACTCCAAATTTATGCTATAATTTTGGAAAAACTGTCATGGCCATTTTCAAATTGGTCCCTTGACCTCTTACCTCAAGATATGTGAATGAAAATGGGTTCTATGGGTACCCACGAGTCTCTCCTTTACAGACATGCCCACTTTATGATAATCACATGCAGTTTTGGGCAAGTCATAGTCAAGTCAGCACACTGACACACTGACAGCTGTTGTTGCCTGTTGGGCTCCAGTTTGCCATGTTATGATTTTACCATATTTTTTTTATGCTAAATGCAGTACCTGTGAGGGTTTCTTGCCAATATTTGTCATCGTTTTGTGTTGTTAATTGATTTCCAATAATAAATACATACATTTGCATAAAGCAAGCATATTTGCCCACTCCCATGTTGATAAGAGTATTAAATACTTGACAAATCTCCCTTATTTTATCCCTGATTGTGATTAACTATGGACAATCATGCGATTAATCCCAATTAAATATTTTAATCCATTTGACAGCCCTATTTAGAAATTTTTTAAACTGTCGGATTAGGCAGAAGAAGTCAAGATTAACTGTAGGTGGTTGTCTTCTGCATTTGTGGTATTTCCTTTGTATGAAACGGGTTACCCATCTCTAAATCATTTCATGTTCTGACTTTTCTCTGCGCAGAAGTAAACTTTTCCCCTAAGTTCTTTCTTGATGTGTCTGTATATGTTAACAGTGTTTGTGAAACATTAATTAACTTGGAACCTTTTGGGTAGACGCGACTTGTGACAAATGAAGGCCCCAGTGTAGCTGCAACAGTTGCTTCTCACGATGAAAAGGCGACTCCTTCTCATTAACGGGCGTCACGCATGCAAATGAGGATTTCAAAGAGAGCCAAAAGCCATATTTGATGAACACATCATCAAAGAGCCATGATCATGATGCAAACGGGTGACCGGTGTGTGTGTGAAGAATAACAACTCATTGCGAATATTCGACTACACTCATCAGTAGTCAGCTTCCCAATTGGAAATATGATTCTCCATAATGTGGAATATCTCAACTAATAGACCTGTTGTGTATGACATTACTCTGCCTACATTCACACTGACATATGACACGAGTCATGTTCAGAAAATGACACGCACAGAGAGTAACAACTCAACCTCAGAACACTCCCCTCAATGATGAATCTAGTGAATGAGAGTGTGTGTGGGTGTGTAGCGCTGGTTGTGTGATGAGAGCAGCCTGGCTCACTCTGTCCCTACACATGTGCCGAGCTCAGGGCATTTCACTTATTCCCCAGCTTAGTACCGGATTTGCCCCCCACAATGGGGTCGTGGCCGCGGCGTCTGACCCCGACTCGACCTCCTGCGCTGCCTGACACAGTGGCTGCAGACGTGTATGAATGCATAAACGCATGCTTCGCACGTATACGCACATGCATGTTGTTTTCTCTGTGTCAAGTTCGACCCCCTTTCTACCGCTGTGACCCTTTGGCCTTTATCAAACACACTGATCTCATGTAAGTTAATGTACAGTATAATAAGAATGCTTAAAATTCAAGAAATTACATTAATGGAAGATAAGCAAAAATAAGAGACAGCTTGTTGTACTTTTCTCACAATCCTGAGTCAATCTTTTCAAAATTCTTCACAAAGTTAGTACAATCATACCACTAAGCTGCTATTTCTGGGACACAAAATGCAAAATCAGTGACCAAACCTTTCAAAATAAAGGAGATCTTTCACTCAAACTCAACAACCAAGAAACCTCTATGCAACTACAGCTCATTTTGCACATCTTAAAGAGGACCTATTATACTTTTGTGCTTTTCCCTTTCCTATAGTGTATTATATAGTTTTTTGTGCATGCAAAAGGTCTGCAAGTTACAAAGCCCAAAGTCCACGCCAAAGGGAGTTACTCTCCCCCACAGAAACACTGCTCCTGAACTGCCTAAAACGCCTTGCTTGAACATTTTTTGAACATTAAAGCTTGTAAACATGTTCTAGTAGAAGTCCAAAATACAATTTTGCATCTGAAAGTAAGCGTAATATTACCTCTTTAAATTTACAGCTCTTTCCCATTATATATACCCATTAAATGTTCCCAAGGGTTTTTTACATTTTTACTGTATTGCTATCTATTCAAAAAACACAATGTATGAGAGATTTTCTGTATATGCAAATGCAAAAGATCTACTGTCAGCTAATACGATGCCGTTTTCTCGCATATATCACATTCCTGATTTCCTGTGTTTTCCTTGTCTGGCATGACCTGATAAATCATCTGCAGTAGGTGCATTATGTAACTGTCGACGAGCTCACCTCTCGTAGCTCCTGCACGAGTGCATTGAGCCTCTCGTTCTCGGACTGTGCGTTGGACGCCACGGAGCGGCTCAGCGTCACCTCCGTCTGCAGCACCAAAAGGCGGCCCACATAGTAGGCCTCCTTAGAGGCCGACTCCTGCAGCAGCGTCTCCTCATTGGTCTCCCCATCCTCTGCCGCCTTACGCTGGTTGGTGTAAGCCTGGCCAAACGCCTGATGAGGAAGAAGAGGAGGGATGGTCAGAGGAAGGGGACAGAGTAAAAGCAATGTTATAATAATAATAAAATAAAACAACCAACAACCATCTTTTGCAAAGTCAAAATCAAAGTGACACTGATCCAAATCCTGTCATATAACATCAACATCCTAATCCATGTGAGGGATTTGCACCCACTGGCCTGTAGATTAAAGCCAGCACATCTTTCATAGTTCTGGCCACTATAGGCGTATTCCTGCTGTACCTTTAACCACCGGCGGCACTGACAGCATACTTGCAGGGGCTGTCCCTCAAGGATACCTGCTTTCTGTCTATGTGGGATGATGTTTCACTGTGATCAATAGACACACTGTTCCCAATTCCTGACACAGGTTTTCACGGCACCGAGAGCTGACTTGTCATGATAAAGGAGCCAAGGCTTAATTGAGAAAATCAAAGCATGCATCAACAGCAAAACAGGCCTACCATACTAGGCCTGCTGTACCAAACAACAAGTGAAATTTAGAGACATACACTTCGTGCAAGGTTAAGGGAATAACATATCATATTGCATGAATGTGCAATCCTGCACTACTTTCCTGACTGAATGTAGACAGAATTTCATTCCTCGACACACATGCAGCAGCTGCCTCGGTGGTTCAATAAATACTATGAACCATCCTTCAGTTTCTCAGCAGATCAGCAGGAAAATAATGGGTATGTTGCCCGCAGCTGCCCCTCAGAGAGACAATGGATCAATACTTCTGTCTCTGGAAAATATTTTATGGTTTACAATTGCCACATAAAACCGTAAACAATGCAGCATGTATAGTTATTAGGATGCAGTTCCTGGACAGAGAATGCAGCCTTAATCACAGGGGAGCCGAATATTTTGGACTAGAGTATTAATAATTCACAAATAATCCCACCTCAACATCATAACAACATTTTCTCTGTTTCTCTGCGAGATGAATCATTTATAAGGTACAAGCATCTATTCTTTGGAGAAGACATGAGCTCCAGTGTGCAGCTGTCTTTTTCTTCCCGCAGCGCTAGTCTTTTCTTCTATTTACTTCTGATTCATGAGCTAACAGGTTAAGTAAGCAGCGTGGAGTATGCAGAGGTCCTATTGTTATACAGGGGCAATTTATTACAGCCAGAAATCTACTTTAGTGCAGATCCTGGAGTATATATAGAGCACTTGCACAGAGAGGAGGTGGATGTTTAGCCACTATGATGATAAATCATGAGTCCACATCGCTGTGTTGCTGCTAAATAAATGGGTTCTGTGAGAAGAATGAGATGAGCCAATTTACCAGCAGGGAGATTTCAATGTCACTTAATTAGCTTTACTGACCACCTGCCTCTGTCACATCTGGCCTGCTGTTTTAAATACACATCACCAGCCAGCAGAGCAACAGTAAATGCTGCTTAAGCAATAGATCCAGTCACTGTCAACACTGTCCTGTCATAGTGATGCAGTCATGGTCAAAAAGCTGAAATAAATGAAAATTTTTCCATTCTGTCAATATAAACTCACGATTTATTTAGATGCTGTAAATCAGGTAAATAAATCCCTATTCATTCAGAAAGGCACTGATTCCCTCGGTAGGTATATTTATTCTATTCAACCATGGAGGACGGAACCTGCCAAAGTAAAAAATAAATGAATAAATAAATAAATGTCATTAAATGTAGCACAAATAATATTAAAAATAAATGTAGCCATTAATTAATTGATAAAGTGTGACATAAAATATTTCTGTTTTAATTTGCTTCTTTATTTATTTATCTTTGTATTAATTCCCTTATTGATGTACTCTTCTGTTTGATTTTACCTTTTTTATTTATATATTTATTTTTATAAATGTTTATTTTATAATGCATTTATTTATGTATTTATACATTTATTTATTTATGCATGATTTGCCCTTTGCATTTCACCCCTTATTTATTTTCCAAAACTTATTTATTTCTGTATTCTTTTTTGTACATTTCTTTACACATTTCCTTTTACATGTCTTTATGCATTTCTGCCTCATTATGAAAATGACAGGGCTGTCACTCAAGGTGTGTTATCATGGGGTCAAAAATAAATAAATACATTTAAAAAGTAATAAAAAATAAATAAATAAATAAAAGGTTAAATTAAACAGAAGAGTAAATACATTTGTCAAATTTTATCAATAAATGAATGGCTGCATTTATTGTTAATATTATATTTGCTGCATTTAATGACATATTCACTTATCGAGTCATTTATTTATTTATTCATTTATTTTTTTATTTTGGCAGGTTCAGTCCTCCATATTCAACAGGCCCTTTATGTTCCCTGTGAATTACAAATGTAACAGTTAGCATATGAATAAGAGCCAGTGATAATCAGTCCAGTAACGGCTGTAAAGACACAGAACATTTCGCCACTCAACCACAAAAAAAACTGTCCTCAAGGACTTGCTTTATAATGACTAGAAAACACTCATGCAAAAATACTGTATTATAATCATCTCTCATTCTCCCCTCTCTCGCTGCATCTCTTTCATCCCTTGCTCTCTTTCACACTCTCTTGTTCTCTCGCCCTCATGCCCTTTCTCTCTCTCTGGCTCTCCGGGGAGGCACGGTAGTGATTGTAGTGAACGATTAAGAGGGAGGGCCTCAAGAACAAAAAAGCTGATTAATTCCGAGCACAGTGTGACTGAATGACCTCGCATTCTCGCGTCAGATGGGAGGCTGTCGATGTCCGAGCAGGCCTCACAGCAACATGTGAGCCCTGCAGGGGGACGAGCCAAAAATCTGGGCCCACAGGGTCCTGCTGTTGGATTTCTAGCATCGTGAAAAAGGAGAGAGCAAAGATTTACACTTACTGTACTGTGACTGGGGGCCAGTTCAAAAAAGAAAGGGCTGTATTGTTTACAATTTTTGGTACTGATGCTAAAAAGGATACCTGAGTTTTTTCCAGTTGCATAGTTTAAGGAATATAAACATGTCTCTGGCAAAACATACCAAACTTCTCAATAGAGAATTGTTATGTCTTAAAGCAATAGTTCAACATGTAGTTGTAGTATTGTAGTGGTATTCTTAGTCGCTTTCTTGTCGAGAGTTAGATGAGAAGATTGATACCACTCATGTCTGCACACTAAATACATATAAAGCTGCAGTCAGTTAGCTTAGCTTAGCATTAAAACTGGTAGCAGGGAGAAACCGCTAGCCTGGCTCTGTCCAAAGGTAACAAAATCCACCTACCTGCACCTGTAAAGCTCACTAATTAGCACGTTATATCTCGTCTGTTTAGTTACAAAAACCAAAGTGTATGTGCGGGATTATTTCTTGGCTGGGAGGAAGGACTTCCTGAAGTCTTCCTGAAGTGAGCTTGCAAGGCAACTAGCGGCGATTTCAGGAAGTTACTGCCCCCGGCCAAGAAATACACTGGCACATAACCCCCTGTAAAACCACAACTTGTTGTTTTTAGTTTTAGCTTTTGTACAGGTTAAACAAATAAGATATAAAGTGTTAATTAGTGAGGCACAATGTATAATTGCCAATTGGACGGAGCCAGGTTAGCTTCCTGTTTATGCTAAGCTAAGCTAGCTGGCTGCTGACTGTAGCCTTACATTTAAAGGACAGTTATGAAGTGTATTTCCCAAAATGTTGTACTAGTTTTAACAGCATGAGCTGTACAAAAAATTTGCCAAAATGACAAATAACATAAAAGAATGTATGACGTAGTTCAGGAAATACACATTTCTATAAGTATTTAGGCCTGATAAACAAAGGCAGAGCCACAGAGTAACAGACGGGACTGTCCCAGTTGCAGGCAGTGATTCAGCAGCAACTCATCCACGGTGAATCGGTGGGTCCTGGATGCGTAACGAGAAGCAGATGGTTTCACAACATCCCTCATTCATGGGCTGAGCCGTGCTCCTCGAAAGACCATTCGCTCCATCTGCCCACTGCTCCTCTTAAAGGAAGTCACAGCGAGTGACACTGATGGCTGAGGCTCAAGAATTTACACATAAAGGAGCACAGTACGCTCTGGCCCTCCTGATGCTGCTGCACCATCGTTCCTGGTGGGCTAAAAATAACACTGTGACAGCTCTGCATTTTTCAGGTTAATTACATGAATGCCTCTAACAATACTGCATGCTGTATCATCATAATGATGGATTGGCATTGGCCCTGTATCTGTGTCCTAATTGACAAACATAACATTTGTTATTCGAGCCAGCTAACATGTGAAGAACAGAGCGGAAGATCAAAATTTAATACCATTTTCTTTCCTTTTTAATGTGGAGTCACTGATTGGCAGACTGCTCGTTTTTTGAAGTGAAAACCCCATAATGCATTCAACCTTGAGGCTCCTTGGCCTTCTGTGCCTCCGTGGATAAAGTCCAAACAATAGAGTCCCCCTCTATAGATATTCATCCCTGGGGCCATGGAAAGAGGAGCAGACTGAGAGGAAAAAAACAACCGCTGCACCAGAGTGAGAGGAGGAGCGTGTGCAACCCTGAAATCCTTCCCTGTCTGTTGCACCTAATTAGGAGTCAGGGGAGGACCTGTGGATGTGTGTATATACACCAGGAGTCTATTTTTACACCCAGTAGGGGTAAGAAGAGTGAATTATTTCTACATCAGCAACTAATCTCCACCAAACTTTGATGATTAATTGGATGTACCAGTTCTAATTAATGTGGATTTTAATTAGAGGATTACCTAATATATTAATAATGGCCGTGACACAGAATGTCTTTAATTAATTGTTTATCACTGTACAGTTACAAATTAATTTATGGATAATGTGGCAAAGAGAAAATAAAATAAAATTGAGGATTCAAATTGTACCATGATCAGACTGTATATAAGAAGTGGACGTATAGTCACTGTGACGTCACCCATTGGTTTATGGACTGCTGTTTTGAAGCCTCCAGATCGGCATTTTGGCCGGCGCCGTCTTGGTTTTTGGACGTCACCACCTTGTTTTTTTGCAACAAGAAGTGACATGAGAGGGTGAAGCTAAGCGCAATCGAACGCTGAACGAGACATTTTTAGGCGACTAAAATGTTACAATTAGCTTTCTAAGACAAAAACACAGATAACTCCCTGACCGGACGACGCCGTGGTAGCGACATGTCAATCACAAGGTAGCCTCGCCCTATAGCATCCCCGGCTTTATGGTCTATTTGACTCTAAATGGGACCATAACTTACTAAATGAACATCATGCTGTATTGAAGAAGACTTGAAACTAGCGATTGAGACCATAAACTCATATTTACAATGTTTACTGCGGTAATAAATCAAGTGAGAAGTAGGGTCATTTTCTCATAGACTCCTATACAATCAGACTTCTTTTTGCAACCAGAGGAGTCTCCCCCTGCTGGCTATTAGAAAGAATGCAACTTTAAACCCCTTTCCTCAATGGCTTCACTTTTCAGACCCGGAGGTGGCCCACTGACTGTGATAGATGTGGATTAAAGAGAGTTGTATTTGTTGAATACCTTGATATTCTATGATAGTACAAGATGAGAAATGTGCCACTTTTATTGCTTAATTTGAGGCAGGACAGCCTTAAATCTGGATCACAAGCTTGATTCAAATATCAACAAAAAGCCATTTTGTAGAGCTCTAATCTGAATGCTACTACAACATTTTGATAAGTTATGGGGAAGCAGAAACCGGGGTATTAGTCAACTCATTCGAAGGAAAATTCTTATGAAAAACACTAACTCACGCTAATAGACACATACACAAAAAGAGAAACACACACACAGTGTTGTGTCCTGTCCAGATGGTCAGCCCAGCCAACCACATCAGGGATTTCAGTACCATGGAGAGAGACATGCAGGACTGCTGTCGAGAAGCTGCGCAGCTGTCAGCGTCATGAAGGGAACTATGTGTGTGTGGGAGAGAGAGAGCAGACAGATTGTTTCTTGCCGCAGCATGTCATTCACTTGCTTGATGATCAGTTGTAAAGCCTTCCACGCCATCGTCACCGTCAGGAGTGTTTGAGACCAAGCCAAATAATCAAAAAATAATACATACCAGCAGGAACAAAACAGCTCAGAATGAATCTCATAAATAATCACAGAAGAACAGCATGGAGAGCGTAACAAGTTATTATTTGTTTGGTCTATAAAAGGACAGAAAATGGTGAAAATGTTTCCCAAAAATTTGTTTCCCAAAGCCCATATGACATCCTCAAATGTCTGGTTTTGTCCACGACTCAGAGATATTCAGTTTACTGTCATAGAGGACTAAAGAAAAAGAAAATATTTACATTTAGGTAGCTGGAATCAGAGAATTTTGCCTTTTTTTTCTTAAAAAATTGCTCAAAACAATTAATCTATTATCAAAATAATCAGCGATTAATATAATAGTTGAGAACTTATCAATTCATCGATGTATCTTAAAAAAATATTCACTCCATTGTAATGTTGATAATATGAAATTCAAATTTACTGCTGCAGTTGCTCTGAATAACAATGTGTCTTAAAGGGACACTTATTGGATTCGCATGTCCATTAATTGGGGCACTCACAAGAAACAGATTTAAAAAGAATGATCAGAATCAAAGCAGCAGAGGTCGATGTCCTGAATTTTATTCTCTGGTATGGGTCAAACTCCAAAAACACTAGATCCTACATTTCCCACAATGCAACCCAATAGTGTCTTTCAATAGACCCTCACTCCCTCATAAAAGCCCCAATTCTTCTGTTTGTAATGCATGCTTTCTGTTAAAATGTCTCGAGCTCAAGTTGAGATAACCCTAATGACATCACAATGACATCATGGTTATTTCTTCCAGACTTTGGAAAGCTCCCTCCAGGGCTACAGAAGACATTATAAAACTGTTTGCACAGGTTGAGTAGCACTTTTAGTGATGAGTAAACTCAGCTTATTTGTAATATCGGTGGAATGCCCCTTTAAATAGAAGATAATAAGCATCGCGCAAAAGCTAGGCTTACCACTCATCAGAGTGAGGTTAAAGGAAGTTTTTATACACACAATTCCTTTTCAGTTTAGTATATTTAGTATCCTAAAGAACTGTGTAGTTGTGTGATGTACTCTAAACCCATATCAATGATGAGCCACTGAAGCAGGTTTGTGGGTAACATTGCCCCGGCATATTTCGCCCTTTCACAAGGACACGGAAACGTCCCCATGTGCTTCTCAGCCACAGGGAAAAGTGCCAAGTCAAGAGATCTGTCATCTATAAAAAAACACACAAGCACATTTTCACAAGCGAGGGGCAGCTGGGTAATCACAGCCCGGCAAGAATGGAGGTCAGTCACACTAACAAAATTAACAAATAAAACAAAAGGTGATTAGAAGTAATAACATTATTAAAAGCAATTCAGCAACACATTTTTAAAATCCAAATTATGTATATGCATACAAAATGTATTGTCCTTTGTGAAACTGAAATTACATAATGGTCCCTAGATAATGCATATGATCACTAAAAATAAAGTTTAACTTGAATTACCACCTCACGGTTGTAAGCCCCCGCCAACCAGTCAAGTTGCAGTTTACATCAATGTCCACTTCATCATTTTCTCCTTTTAGACATTTGTGTGAAATTGACATAATTAGCATATGAATTGTTGAGTTCATGGTTCAAGGTTCTTTATTTGTCATATGTCAATTCCAGCAAAGCAGTCAATGAAAATCTTTGGTCTCAGGTTCCTTCAACAATGCTCGTAAAATATGTATATATAAAAGGAGAAAACGCACAAGTAAACGATGAAAGCAAAATGATAATCTAAGGCATAAATAATGCAGTTAAAATAAATATAAACATAAGTAAATAAAAAATAGTAATAGTAATAGTGCCACTGAACGGATAGACGGACAACCCAAAAACGACATGGCTGTTGCCGGCGCGGAGGCATAAAAATGGATGCTACAGTATACAGGCATTTCTTGGGGTGTGCTTTAAGCCACCAGGAGCCCTCTACTGAATCAACAGGGATGTTTATAGTTTATCATTATAATGCTGAGTGCCCAGGCATGCTCCACTGCGTCATTTAAATCCTTTAGTTTAATTTCTCCAGTTGGTAGAAAGCTCTTCTATTCATGAATTACAATCTACATAAACATTAAGTTGGCATATGAACATTTTATAAATAGTAAAGCGGTAAATGTGAATTGCCCTGCTCTCTGTCCCTCCTTACAGAAATGCTATTTAGCGCAGCAAAGCCTTTTATTCCTCTGATAACAATATGCTATTATGCTGACACTCCAGGAAAAAAAAAATCTATAATGGAGGATAATAGCTGAAAAACGCCTTAATGTGCTTTATAGTGGAAAATCCCTGCCAGTTACAGCAAATCCACAATAGCGTCACATCTGTCGCTTTCTCACCAACACAATGTGTACAATTTGTTCATGCTGCGTGAAGCTGGAAGGTCTGCCAGGGGACACGATGTGTTTAGTTAAAGAGACATGGCTTGTTAAAGTGATTCAATTTGGCTGAAGTCTGCTCCTGATAAGAAGGATGCCTGGATTATTTCCCAGAATGCCTATCACTTATGTGTGCTCAGTCTGTGCCTGGCTGAAAGGACATTGAATCGGTAGACAGAGAGGCAGCTGGGCGGAAGATCTGTCGGAACTCTTTATTTCCTGTCCTTCCTCCTCAAATCCACCCTTAGATCTCCTCCTCTCCTCCTCCTAACTCCATCCATATCATCTACAATCATAACTTCAGCACGCTAACCCAGAGTGACATTAAACAGTGGACCTTTAACTGCTGCCTCGATGACAATCCATTATAGCCTCTACGATCTAAGATCTTCCGGGATCTAAAATATATTTTATTTTAAGATAGGAGTCACCATAGAAAGAGGCGTACAGGATTTTATGCTTTGCCTCTATATAAGATGCTCTGATCAGCGTGAGCACCAACACTAACAAACTGTACCAGCTGTAACTGTGTCATGAGTAGCTTTCTCTCTGCTCGCTAATGTGCCCTGCAGGAGATCATGAGCAAGTCAACCACAAAAACACATGGCCTACCCTTTAGGCCATTCCAGCACACAGATAGATGTTAAATAATACACATGGCTACAGGCGCGCTGGTACATGCACTTCACTGGTATTCATCCCTGACTCCTGCCATTCGTTTGTAGAGAGAACAAGAGCCATCGGGTTGGAATGGAAAATTAAAAAAGCACTGGAGACGAGGCTTTAATGCAGAGTGCCTTCTGAGTGTCCCGACACAGAGGGATATAAGGAAGGAAGGAAGGAGGGAAGGAAGGAAAGAAGGAAGTAAGGAAGGAAGACTTGATTAATCTATAAAGCAACCACCAAAACACACAAAGGTGTTCAATTTAAAATTAAATATATCTTAGAAAACAACAAATCATCACATTTCAGAACTTTCGGAACTAATTTTTCTTTCTTGATTCAAAAAAAAAAAAAAAAAAGCTTTTCTGTCAAATGAATAATCAAGTAGTTGACTAAATAGTTTCAATACCACAAACAAAACATGTGTATGCCCTCATGTGTTCTTACTTTGCACCATACTATAAGGGATGATAATAATGTAATCTGTAATCTGCAAGTTGCCATAAAATGTCCAGAAATTGTGATATTTATATAATTATATATTTATATAATTAGTTATATAATTAACATTTGAGGGACTATAACCACTGAATATTTAGAGTTATCTTTAACAATTACTGAAATAATGACAGATTATCAAAATTGTTGGCAATTATTTTTGGTAGACTGACAATTTGTCAATTTGTCAATTTTGCTTTTGCAAAATAAATATAATCTGCACAAGCTGAAAAGGAAAATCATCTTCGAAAGATTAGCCTAACTGTGAGAAATACAACACTTGATGTGCATCAGCCTCCACTTCATACCAGTGGGCCAAAGTGTGGTCGATGCAGAAGTGCCTTAAACTTGCATTCTTTCTAATATCCAGCAGGGGATGACTCCTCTGGTTGCAAAAAGAAGTCTGATTGTATAGAAGTCTATGAGAAAATTACTTCTCACTTGATTTATTACCTCAGTAAACATCGTAAACACAAGTTTATGGTCTCAATCACTAGTGTCAAGTCTTCTTCAATACAACATGATGTTCATTTAGTAAATTATGGTCCCATTTAGAGTCAAATAGACCATAAACCATGGTATGCTTTAGGGCCTGGCTACCTTGTGATTGACAGGTCGCTACCACGGCATTGTCCAGTCTGGGAGTTGTCCGTGTATTCGTCTTATAACTTTAACCCTTTCACAGTGTGTTTTCAGTTCATGAAAGTTATTTGTAAAATTGTATTTGCCTAAAAATGTCTTATTCAGTGTTCGGTTGTATTTATGTCACTTCTGGTTGTAAAGAACCAAGATGGCGACAGACAAAAAACCAAGATGGCGACAGCCAAAATGCCGAACTCGAGGCTTCAAAACGGCAGTTCACAAACCAATGGGTGACGTCACAGTGACTACGTCCACTTCTTATATACAGTCTATTCTATACAAGCATTCTTTAACATTTAACGGCAATATGTCCTCACTGTTACAGCCTATTAACACCAACTCATGGCAGGTGTGCTGCAGCCAAATAACAAAGGTAAATGTGCCTTTGTTTATGTGTGCAGGTGTGTGACTATGTGAGTGATTAAATGTGCTGCTGCAGGTAAAGCTGTGTCATAGACATATCCTCTCCCTCAGGATACAGCCTGATAAACAGAGATTCGCTGAGGCTCACAGACTCATGGACACTAAATTAACAGAAGGCTAACTGAAAGAATTCGATGACCATGGTCCTATAGGTCTAACATAACAGTACAAATGACCCATTTGACCATTTCACAAACTTCTAACCTCTATTCTTAAATCCTTTATTACAGTATTTCTTTCTTTATACTCCTAATCTCTCAAAGGACAAATGTTTTCAGTCGAATATTTTTATCCATCCTCGTCCAGAGTCCTTTAAGTGGTTTCTGCCTCGATCATAATCCTTCTAAATGACAACAGACCATTTCCATTATGGGCCTCAACTAAGTACTGAGTCTCCTCAGTCGGTCACGTGTTCAACGACTTGCCCGAGGTGAAGAAGAATCAGAGCGCTAATGTAAGGAGTGTGGAGATCGACCCACTCTGTCTCCTCTCTGCTACACACTTCCCTCCCTCCCTCCTTCCTACAGTCCTTCATCACTTTGCTTGACTAAGTGGTAGAAGTATTCCATGGGACGAGGAAGAGAAAAAAATCATGAGGGAAAGTGAGCTTGGATGAGTGTGCTGAGAGTGATGAACATTGAGTAATAAAAAAGATGGAGGTGTTTGAAAGCTCACGGGCTGATTGGTATTCTGTGTCAGTTCCAGCAGACGCACCCAGAGAGACAGCCAGAGAGAGACAGATTCAACTGATAACATTGTCTCCTCTCTCTGTAGTGAATCTCTGCTGATAAAGAGGACTCAGCCAAGCCAGACAAACAGCGACTACAATGGAAAGGCTGGTCTGCACACAGTGACCCTCTTGGTATTGACACATGGGGCCTCTGGGTGACTCAGTGCTTTTGTGCAGCCACAGGAGAGCCTCCATGCCAAGGCCGCAGACCTGTGGGAATCCTTGGCCACTAATAAGGTGATGTCAGCCGTAAAGTCTTTACGATGCTCTCTCCTCTCTGTTTTCGACTCTTATCGATGTCCTGGCTCCTTCTCATGCTACTTTTTTTCTCTTGCTAGAATTCAACCTCTTGTTGCACTGTTGCCATTGTTTTCACTGTTAGCGCTGATAGCAGTGTTAGCTGCGAGCCGCCGGCTCAGCTGTCGCCATGTTGAGAGCCGTGCGGAGGCAATAGAAATGCTCCCAATCTCGCACTTAGCAGCTTTAAGTCATTTATCAAGCAATGACACTACGAGACACTCGCGGTCCTGTGAGGCTGTACTTCGGCACAGTGGTGCGTTGAGCTAAATGGTAATATCAGTATGTTAACATGCTCACAATGACTATACTTACATGTTGATGTTTAAAAGGTATACTGTTTACCATGTTTACCGTCTTAGTTTAGCGTGTTGGCATGCTAACATTTGCTAATTACCGTTAAACAAAGTACAGCTGAGGCTGATGGGAATGTTGGGAAGTTTTGCAAGTACTGGGCAGATTACATTTTTTGACCTGGTGCTAGAAGTTATTTAAGTTAAGGGATCACTTACAATTTATCTTGAGAAGAACAAGAACATTTTGTGCCAATCCATCATGGGGGCGCTAGAGTCAGGGAATCATAAAATACATTAGGATTCATCCTCTGGGAATCATAACAAGATTTGGTGCTAGTTCATCTTGTAGATAAAGATATATTTCACTTGATAAATGAAAACTTCAACCTGCCGGTGGCATTAGTAGAAAATGGTGCTAGAGAAAAAGGCAACGTCATTCGGATTCATCGTCTGGGGACCCTCATTGTCTGTACATAATTTCATGGTAATCCATATAATAGATGTCGAGATGTTTTCATCTGGACCAAACTGGTGGACCGACCAACCGACCGACTGACAGACCAACATTGTCATCCTTAGAGCCACGTCAATATCCAAAACATTTCCTTTTCCATGTGAGGAGTTGTTGCATTTCTGTTTTATATAGTAGTATATATTAGTTAATTGAATATATGTGAGTCACCAAGGGCTCTGGGAAATTGTTATGGAAATTTTCTTGCATTTTATAGACTAGACAAGTGTTTCCAAAGCTTTTTTTTAAAATGACAAACCCAATTCACCATAGGCCTTATCAATAAATCGTAAGAAGAGCAAATGTTCCTGACCATTTTTACTGCCATTTCTGCATCACCTTATATTATCTTAATGAGTAAACCAGCCATTTCGAAGAGATATACATTTGACAAATCACTTCGTTTTATGCATGTGTTATTGAAAACATATACACGTTAAATACTTTATAAATGAGACCAAATAAATGCATTAAAGCGGAGTTAACAGGCTCTTGTTTTTTTCCTCTCAAACAAAAACAAACAGAATCTAAGTTAGCCTTTCGTATTAGATTCAATGTTTTAAGTAGGCTACAATTATCGTAACCGTACGGACATTCAGGCTCCCTCATGTGGCTCAAAGGTGTACTGCAGTTATAAAGGTTAAAAGACGATGGAAGAAATTCTGCAAATTTATTTGGCGACCCTAATAAAATCCTCCGCCACCCAGCTGTTGGTCCCGACCCAGTCTTTGGGAACGACTGGACTAAATGATTAATTCATAAATAAATAAATTGACGGATTAATTGATGATGAAAATATTTGCACTGCTAATCATACAACAAAAATGGAGGCAGGCAGCTTGGTCACTTTAATTAAACTTTAATTAATTATAATTAAATTCAAGTCTATTATGCTCTTTCTCAGCATTTTCCAAACCTTTCAAAAGCAGGCCCACAACAACATATATATATATATATATATATATATATATATATATACTTCCTTCCTCTCTTTCAGTTTCATGACCTCAGTTGATCATCCGGTCTCTTGTGATGGAGGATAGGGTTAATTAAATGGGTTAACTAGGAGATGATTTAATACCTGTCTAATCCTATACATCCCCTAACAGCGTAGAAGGGACAGAGACAGATCCACTGACCCTGATTCTGTGTCGCGCGCCCATTATAAGTGCATGTTTGAGTGTGCACGTGCTCATGCATGCCAGTGAGTATGTGCACTTTAATTGTGATGAGGGGGGGATAGGCAGGAATTTCAGAGGATCATGCTCTACATCGTTGCTGGATGATATAAATGGCCTCTGGTCATCTAGATGGGAGGCTTCTCTTTCTCCGGCATGCAGGGATTATAAGCATGAAAGAAGACTGGAGCTGAAACTAAATTGCTCTGTTTGGAAACAGAAAAAGACAGAGTAACTGAAGTCAGTGATACTTTAAAGTACTGATTTGTGTTAAAACAAAATTAGAACAATAAAAATAGGCAGCTGATGGCACGACCATAGTTGTTAAATACACACAAGGGAGATCTTTGGGTTGCAAAAACAAAAAGTTTTCCTTGAGAGGACAGGCTGATTTTTTTTGCTATGCTTTCAGAGTTTGCAGCACACACAGCTAAAGTAGACGAATAATCAATACAGCAGCCTGCAGGCAGGGGAGTCCTGTTCCCTCTTCCCTCTCACCAACTACTGTATTTCACTGCAGCAAAAAGGAGCTTTCTGAAAAACATAATCTATGCATGCAGGGCTGGGCGGGCCTCGAGTGTCTCTGCAGAGAGAAGAGCTTCATTAAGTCCTGTTCTCTTTCCATGTGAGGATCATGAGATTTCAGAAAGGGACAGATACAAATAACTGGGTGAAATCATGTAGTCTTTTTGAGTTCTGTTGACTAAATCATCCTATATGCAGCGACCGGCCACCACTTTCTCTCTTCCTCCCCTCTTCTCCATCAAGCCAACGCAACCATAAAAACCTGAAACAACGAACAGACCTGGGCTGGAGTCACTCACCACCGCCACTAACACCACCCTTCTATCCTGCCGCCCCTCCCTCTCTGCTCTCAATCACAACATCCGCAGCCAACACCCCCCTCCACCCCCACCTCTGCTGCTACACATACAGACACAGGAGAGAAAAAAACAAAAGGACGAGCCACATGCAGGAAAAGTGGTCCTGATGTGTGTCTCAACTACAAAGACAAATGACCTTCCCTTCAGGTCCTGACAAAACACACATATCAACCGCCCCCCATATAAAACACCAGAGGCTAAACACAAGGGCAGACAGGTCCTTATCTATATGCTCAACTGCATCCCTGAGCCTGTTGCTGAGGTCAGAGGTCAACGCCACCAAACCTGCAGAGCTTAGCCTCTTTCCGCCAAACAACAATGTCTTCAGATAACCACAACGACTTTAAAAGAAACATTCTATACATTTCTTTAAATTGCTTTAGTGTTGATGAACCTGATTTGGCTTTATTTCCATGGCTGACACAACAAGGTGCCGAACACAGATTTGTCTCCAATAAAAAGCTTTGTAAGTGACTGATTCAACAGTTGTTCTGTATGATCCACTTTGAGGAAAATGACACAGAATCTGTCAAGATGTGTTTCACCAACATGCACTGATTTCCACAATGCACACGCTACAGTACGCACAATGGTGCACAGCTTAGCTCACAGAGCAGATATCGATGCATAATTCCCACTTCACTCCAGGGAGGGACCACAGGGGAGGATGGGGAGGGCGCGGGGGATAGCAGCACAGGAGATGAGAAGGGGGATGGTGGGCTCATGGTGTAGAGCACAAAACCGAAAGAAGGGAGCAATACCATCTCATGAGATATTGATTCAGCCCCTTCTTCATCCATGTTTACTGCCCTCTCGCGAACCCCAGTTAAAGTGGCAGTAGAAAACAATTTTTTGGCATAATTTGGCAAAAATTCCATAATACCCTTTCAGCATATTGTAATTCAAGTGGTCTGAGAGAACAACTAGACTTCTGCTCCTCATCATGGCTCTGTTTTCAGGCTTTAGAAAAATCTAGCCCGTGACGGCAGATTTTGACTAATCACAGGTCATTTCAGAGAGAGAGAGCGTTCCTATTGGCTGTGCTCCGGTCATGTGCACAGAACTTGGCTTCCTTCAACAGATTTTACAATGGCGGCTGCTTCACAAACTTTCTCATTCTACAGCTAAACAGTACACTACAAGATGATTCTGAGAACATTTGAGGCGAGAAATAGGCATTACAGTAACAGAATATTGATTCATATTTGATCAGCGCTGCCTAGTTTGACCGTTTGGTCGGAGTTTGCGAGTGATTGACAGCCAGCTCTCATAGACTGCAGCTGGACAGCGGACCTTGTTTTCCTCCGGTAAGTGAAATCCTTCAGATGCCGTTAGGAGCACCGGAGGACTCATAGGACACAGAGGAACATGATTTTTTTCAGGTTACCTGTTTCATGTACTACTGTCACGATATAGCGGCCGTTTTCTAAAAATAACTTTTTTAAATCAAATTTGCGCCAATATCGCATACTGCAGCTTTAATGTAAAAGAGGAGAAGGAGAAGGAGGAGCAGAGGAGAGAGAAACCTGTAAAGTATCCTTTCTCCCCACTCAGGACAGATTGATTTACAGCCACAGCTGCTCTCTTTGGCGATTGTTGTCCCTGACTTGGAGGCCCGGTCAAACACACCAGGGTGTACTGAGCATTTTTTAAAAAGTTAATAAATGTTAAGAAGTATTCAAGTTTTGCTAATCCCCTTTTATTCAATGTTGATTCACCACCTCAAAGAAAAAAAAACACCAGATGTGTCCTGCTGAAGTTAACTCTGCTGCTTCAGAGTCTTGTCTGCTTTAGCAGTAATGCAACTGCAGCGGTTAACAGTCGGTGGGGGAAATATGTTAAAACACCTCTGAGAATGTAACTCTAATATATTCTGGTTATGCTGCTTCTTGCTGTATGAGACACAGGAGGTTTGACAACCAGTGTGACCTTGACAGGTCCTTCACTGGGCTTCATAATTCACTCTGAAGGAGGTCAAGTCAAGCAACAGCTTCACACCCTCATCACTTACCGAGGAGTCGCATGATATGAACTTGACTTATGCAGATAGTTACTGTGGAGGGAATCCGAGAGGGAATAGGCTGACAGCAAATCAATCATCTGCGGGATAGTCAAGTCAAGTCAAGTGTGTTTTTGCTATTTGCGAAATTGACAGCTGACCCTTGAGAATAATACACTTTTATAACATACTTTGCAAAATGAGAAATTGTCTGCGCACCAGACCAGGCTTCCCAAAAGCAAAGAACAATTGCAGTGTCATCTGTTTCTAATTTCTTTTTAAAATAATCTTTAAAACACAAAGTTTATGTTGTTGACACCATCTTGAAATATTGTCCTGGCTAAGTAAGATACCCTTCAAGGAATAATTTGATATTTTCTGAATATGCCTTTTAGAGATTTATGATTGATACCACTTTTAATGCTAAACATGAAGCTAGAGGCAGCAGGGATTATCTTAGTTTAGCATAAAGACTGGAAGCAGGGACAAACAGCTAGCCTGGCTCTGTCTGAAGATAAAAGAATCCACCGAGTAGAATCTCTAAAGAAACATGTTATGTTTAGTTTGTTGTGTATGTGACTCCAGGAAGTCACTACTCCTGGCTGAGAAATAGTCTTTGCGCTAAGCTAAGCAAAGCTAAGATAACTGGCTGCTGGCTCTAGCTTCAAATTAAGTGTAAAGACATGAGTGGTATCAATCTTCTCATCTAACTCTCAGCCAGAAAGAGAATAGGCGTTTTCCTAAAATGTCAAACTATTCCTTTAAAATAAAGACATTGACAATAAATACAATAATGTCTGTAAAACAGTGTACTTTGAGGGATTATTTTCTGTTGGAGGCATTCATTTCTACCTATGGGTGTCAAATGATTGACCATATGCAGAGCTTAACAAGAGCGAAACTTTATAAATTATAAATCTGTCTGCTACTTCAGCACCACGGACAGCGCCATGGATTTATCAATACACAGCACAATGTCTGGTGGAATCACAAGCATTGTCTAGAGTGGCCGCGATCATCTCTGGTGGTCCTGGCGCAGCTGCGCCTGGTGGTGGCTACTGGTATTTCAGTAGAGGTGTGGACTCGAGTCACATGACTTGGACTCGAGTCAGACTGGAGTCACAAATTTGATTACTTTAGACTCTACTTCACAAAAGAAAAAAAGACTTGCAACTCAACTTGGACTTTAACACCAATGACTTGGCTTCACTTGGACTTGAGCCTTTTGACTTGAAAATACTTGATACCTTCTCCAAAACCAAAAGATTAAAAGGTTATTTAAAAAGTGTGTGCACGAAGACGATCAACTGCCCGGTACTGGAGGTTACTCCGACAGCATCGGAGATGTGCTAGCTATTACAAAGCTGATGTAGCCCAATATAGATCCAAGTCTCGTGCCCCGTTTTAGGGTTCTATGTGATGAAGTATGATGAAGTGATATGGATCCAAATAAGAGTGGGTTTTAGCAATGTTTGCCACATTTTTCCATTGTTGGAAATCAATCTGTTTTTTTGTGATTTTTGTGTGAAAACAGTTAGTTGAATCGCTAAGAAAAGTCATAACACACCATGTTTACTGCAATGGCTATCTACTAGGGATACTAATTTTGAAACATTTTCTTAACCGATAACCGACCCTCGTTAACCAATTATTAACCGCTAACCGTCAAGATTTGTATCTCGCATGCAGCGGTGCGCCAGCTGTGTATGAGCACAACAGACAACTGAGTTCCCAGTTTACCGTCAGGAGAGTTACTGTAGCAGCCACGATGCTGCGTTCACTGTCTCCATTTCACCGTCCGGGAGGCGTTAGCAGCCACGGTGCTGCGTGTAGTGTCACGGACATGCAGCCACTTTCCCAGTAAAAGTCTCCATCGCACATTTAGTTTAGTTTAGCAGGTTATCCGCTGTGTCTGCCCAGCTAAACGATAGCGATTGTCCGACAAACAGTGTGTGTTTGTGCTGCATTAGCAGCTGTAGCTCTGCTGGTAGCTTCGTGCTCGCCGCTGCCACACACATACTCTCTGTCAGCATGGCGTAACTTTAGCGAGTTTCCGACAGATCGTGTGTGTGTGGCAGGGGTGAGTGTGGATTTTTCGGTGGCGTTATAGCTGTGAACGTAGGTGTAGCAGACATTGTGTGTACAGTTTATTTGTCGGTGAATAAATGCTACGAGGCTACAACTCCTCAGCTGAAGACCGGAGCCAACTTCCTGTATCTGTAACTTCGGCTCAGACTCTCTTAAGGCGGACCAGCTTTTCTCCTTAAACTGACGATGCGCTCCTCTGAGTTTTTCTCAGCTTTTTAATTAATTATTATTATTTCTTTTAACCCCTTAACCGATAGCGTTAATCGGTTAAAATGCTTAAAGTTGGTTATCGGTTAAACGGTTAATTATTAACATCCCTACTATCTATGGTTATTTTCAAGTTCAATGGGAGCAAATATTGTGAGTCATCAATGTTGAATGTGTGCAGACACTACCAAGAACAGTGTAAAGGAGAGGGATGACTACACAGCTGCAAGGAACATAAAAAACACCGTCTAGAAGCTGAAGATTTCATGCTGACCTGATGAATCATGACCGAATCTTTCTTTTCAGAAGTTACCAAGTGAAGAATTTGATGTTGATTTCTTTTGGCATCTTTCTCAGCCTAAAGCTTTGAGAACAGAACTGACCTGTGAACTGCCTGTTCTCAACCTATCACAAATGTCAATTCTTCTGCAGACTTGTAATTTGAAAGAGCTGAAAAGATGAGTTCTGACAGTAGCTGACATGACTAACTTCTTTTTCAAACTCCTCTTCAGACCAGAGATGTTCAAAGTGAAAAGTTTTTTTCTAAAGACTTTTTAATTAGAGAGACTAAAAGAGATTACAGACTAAGACTAACTAATTAAGGAGCATGGGGTTATTTTCAGACAAAAACATCTAATGATTTAATTGAACAAAAGAAATAATCCAGCATAAAATGACTGCAAGGCCGCTCTTCCAGTGCTTCTCAATCCAAAGACAAATCCAAGCCTCCCTGACTTCCTGATGATGCGTCACTGTAAGCCATATGAAAACACGGCTCTTCCCTCTCTGCAGTCGCGGCATTCCTCTTCCTTCCGCCTCCGACTGTGTCCTATCTGAGGTTGATCTGCCCAGAGACAGCACTAACAAGCCAGAACCACGGGGTAACGGTGTCTCCGTCACTGCTTAGGCAGCTATCCAGAGACATACAGTACATACACACAGGGATACAAGGAATGAGAGAGTGATGGGGCCGGCAGGCAGAGAGAGAGAGAGAGAGAGAGAGAGAGAGAGAGACGGGCCGAGAGGGAGGCTGAGTGAAAGAGCTGGGTGAAGGGAAAATATATATATAGGAGGGTAGAAGACACTACAGAGCAAAAAAAATACTTCAGCTTTCAGAACCAAAACACGCTCTTAGCATCCAGTTTGACAGTAAAGCTATACTGTGCAAATAATAAGAGAAAATAAGATAAAAGCTGGTATGCTTTAAGGTGTGGCTACCTTGTGATTGACAGGTCGCTACCACGGGGTTGTCTGGTCTGGGAGTTCTCCTTTTTTCATCGTACAACTTTGGTCATATTTTGGTCGCCTAAAAATATCTTATTAAGCGTTCGGTTGCACTAAGCTCCACCCTCTCGTGTCACTTTTGGTTTAAAAAAAACAAGATGGTGACGGCCAAAAATGCCAAACTCAAGGCTTCTAAACAGCAGTCCACAAACCAATGGGTGATGTCACGGTGACTACATCCACTTCTTATACAGTGCTCATATCAAAGACATATTAGTTAGTTAGTATTAGTATTAGATAGTAGGCAATGAGGAATTTTTAAAAACATCTTTGTCTGTATTTTAAATTTTATAAAATGATTCCGCAAGTATTTTGTGGGATAATTTGTGGGATAATTTGAAAATGTCACCTTAGGTTCTGGGAAATTGTGAGAGGAGAAAATAATTGGTGTATTAATCAATAATGAAAATAATTGTTTGTTGCAGCCCATATTTCCACTGGAGGATGTTAGTCTGTTTGTCCCTATCATCATGGCCTTTTGTTGTTATTTCATTTTGGCTAATATTAAATATAGCCAGACTCAAAGACTTCGTACAGGGAGATTACAATTGTCCAGTATTACAGCAGCATGTGTGCGTGTGTCTCCGTGTGTAGTACAAGCAGTGCTTTAGTCCGTTGTTCTCCACCAGCTGGGTATGGACTGAGGGCAGACAACCAATGCATGTGGAACATATGTGTCACCTCAGAACATATGCAAACACAGCAGGAACACGCATGCAAATCTGGCCAGCTTGCACATACACACCTGCACACACAATGGCATATACAAATCAATGGAAAAATACATGCTTCAGGCACGAAGTGATTATTTTTACATATATGATGCAGCGGTCTGTTGTCTGTTTAGAGCATATACTGTATATAAATAACTCAATATCTGGTACAACTCATTGAAAGTTTTTGAAAAATGATCACTGACTGGACGAAACCGATCTACTCTCAAATAAAAGAAAAACAAAGGATGGTGAGACTGATGACCAACAGTTATTCAGGAATAGGCCACTCAATCCCAGAAGCAATTCCATTTTCCATTTGCAGTTTCAATGCCCTTTTATAAAGCACCTCTGAGCATGGCGGGAGTAGATGTGATGTTATTGTAGTGGCAGGTTTGCACACTTGCTATTCGGTCTCATATTCATAAACGTGTGACATATAGGAAGCAGGACGTGTTTTTCTGTGGAAGTAATATCACCTCCGGAAAATGCTCCCTCTCTCTGGCGAGAGAGCAAAGATAGAGAGACAGACAGACAGGCAGGTATAGGGAAGCAGAGAATACAATGGGTGTAGATGTTAACGGATGACAGATCACCACAAAGATATAACCAGAGAATTATAGCTGATATTTTTAGGGATATGAATATTAAAGTTTTACTACACAGGATTTACAAATGATGCAAAAGTAAGCGGACTATTAATGAAGAGGCACAAAGCACCATATTGTATTTTAAGAGACTACATGATCCTCCGATACTGAGAAAGATCCAGCAACTGGTAGCTACAGTATAGCAGGCACATCCACCCTTCTGGTAATCATGATAGGTTTATTGTATCCTAACGTTTAGAAGGAATATGAGGCTATAAAACTCTCTTTAAAGTCACACTCTTGTTGTTTGTCTTTCACCCTTATTCCCTCTCCTACACAGCCAAAATGTTTTATCTCTGCTTCTTTCTGCTCTCTGTCTCATCATATTCTCCATATCATCTGCCACAACACCCATCATGCGTTAATCCATAAGTGTGAGAGATATCAGCTGGACAGTGCTCTGCTGTCGGCTGTGTCAGGCTGTCTCTTTATCTTAACATGCTGCTGTGAGCCGCACAAAGATCATTCTGATTCTGCATGCGAGTCAAAATAAAATGCTCAACTAGTCAAGCGGTGGAATAAAAGGGCATGAGAAAGAAAGCGAGAGATATAAATATAAAACCATACATGCGTAATGTTACATGGTCAGTGCTGCCAGCCACGTAGGCTGAGCATGTGATGTTATAAAAAAAAATGTCTATATATAAATATATATATATATAAGGCTGTAAATCGCTAAAAATATTTTATCGCATGATTGTCCATAGTTCACGATTAATCGCAAATTAACCACACATTTTTTATCTGTTCAAATGTGATTATCATAAAGTGGGCATGTCTGTAAAGGGCAGACTCATGGGTACCCATACGACCCATTTCCATTCACATATCTTGAGGTCAGAGGTCAAGGGACCCCTTTGAAAATGGCCATGGAAATTTTTCCTCACCAAAATTTTGTGCAAGTTTGGAGTGTTATTTAACCTCCTTCGCAACAAGCTAGTATGACATGGTTGGTACCAATGGATTCCTTAGGTTTTTTAGTTTCATATGATGTCAGGATCTTCACTCTAGCTTTAAAACGGAGCCCGCTAGAACCTTTGATTGTGTTAAGGCATTAAAGAAATTAGTGGTGTTAAAACAAATTTGCGTTAACGAGTTACTATCGCATTAACTTTGACAGCCCTAATATATATGTCTGTTATACATAACAATGGTCTGCTATAAAGAAATAATAGAATGTAGAACGCTGTGATTGACCAATCAGAATCGAGTATTCAACAAAGCTATTTTTAAGTTATACAGTATAGGGTTAATTGCTCATATTTCTGCTACACAAATTTTATTCCTTTTTTGGACTTTTCTCTAATCTTTGCTGTGTTAATGATTGGACATTGGTGGAACTGCTAACAACTCATAGAAAACTGAAATGCGACAAGAGGCCCCAACCAGACACTGCTTTTATTTATTCAGTCACAAGCCAAAAAGGTTTCATCTTCAACAATGCACTGTATTTTATAAGTGTATATTTTTTTTGGTGAACTTTTAATCTGCCAGATAAATTTAGTGTAAAGTAAAAAAGTAAAATGTTTCTGTTTAAAATGTAGTGGAGGAGAAGTATTCTGTATAGTGACATAAAATGGAAATACAAGTATCTCAAAACTGTACTTAAGTACACTTACTTTCAACCACTGTCTAGGTATCTGATAAGAGAGCACACTTGAACTCAATAAAAAATAACTAAAACACACACCCAGAATAGTCATTGTCATAAAGAATGACAATACTCCCTTTCTTAATTTAATTCATTTGTTTTTTCTAACACGGAATTTACACATTTTTAAACCCTTGTTTAGAAGAAAAAAAGTATACTTTATACTTTCTCAAAAATTGTCTTGTGACTGAGCGACTTTTATCTTATACCAAAGTGCCTAGTGTGCGCATGATTAGAGATGACACTGTATAAATAATGATGAAAGTGAAAGTTGATGAAAGTTGGCAGTAAAGAGCAAATGTCCCTTCTCTCTCACACACACACATGCACAAAAATGTAGCCGTCGTTCAGCTCCTTCACCATAGGCTCTTTGGCTTTATAGCATCTCCATAAGCGACCTTGAGCTCTGATCCCCGTCAGCATCCGCCTCTTATTACTGTATGCATGTATGCATTAATGACTGAATGTACTGTATTAACACAGCCAGTATGGTCTATTATTCAGGGTGGATCAAACAGCACTTCTCTCCACTTTAAAGGTCCTAGTGCAGTGCCCGTTCGTGGCGTGCCCACACGGGTCTGGCCGATGGCTTGACTCCCGATAGCCTCCCGGTATTGCTGCTTGCCGGGGGCTTGTGACTAGTTGGGCTGATTGCTTGGCCCCAAGGAAGTGCTTCTTGCAGCAATGTCAAGAATCGCTCATCGCTTGTTGACTCCAGGGAAGTGAAAAAGAGTTTGGTTATAACATTAGCATATCCAGGATCCAGCAGCAAAAGTGAACTGCAGAGCCCCGGTCTGCCCGCTGTGGACGACATGCTCGTCTCAGTCTGCAGAGCCCTGAAGCCCCGCCTCCACTGCCGCACAGAGCACCGGTCGCTTGTTAATTCAAAGTTTATTAATATTGAACTAGTCCCATGTCCAAATTGCACCAAATTCGACAAAGCACTACATGGGGTCCCCAGCGATACACCCGCCAAGTGTGAAGTTGATCGAATGAGCGGTTCTCAAGATATGCTGAGGACATACAGACAAACAGAGATCCCTTGCTGTACAGATAGTATTACATATGTTGCATATGTCGGTTGGTGTTTGTAAACACACGCCATACAAAGTCGGCCCCTCCGCTTCGGCTCAACAAGCCAAGAGGGAGAAAGAGCAGCAGCAACTGTCGAGTGAGCTATAGAGTAAATGAAGATAGGGAGCGGCGTTAGTGAGAAAAAAAGCAGTGAATAAGAGAAACAAAAAGTTATTTTCTGATTGTTTCACGGCAGTTATGTTCTAAAACACAAATAAACACACTCGCACCTCCGCATAACCTTGCGAGAAGGAGCCATGTTGCCGTATTTTGATTGAATGCAGCCGAATGCCAGGCTTCATCCTGCTTCTCCGCTCGGTGTGTGTGCCTCGGTCAAACTATAACACACCTATAGCAGCACACAGCAGAGGAAAGACAGAGGAGCAGGGGAAAAACTTAAGCACATAAAAACTCACAGCGATGAAACAACCCGGTCTCATCCATCAAATATGGACGCTTTGTATCTGACAGAGTAAAGGGGGACTTGTGCCTCGGTATCAGATGTCAAGGGCCGTGACAAAGTGGTTGTATTTGATGACCTGAACGGACTGCACACCCTGCTTATTGGCTGGGGGTTATACCCCCACGTGGGGCACAAAGGCTCTTTGCTGACACCCAGAAGCGTCCAGAGTAAAGCAAAATAAGATGAAAAGAGAAAACTTTATTTTAGGAAATTCCTGCATATATCTTTAAATCTTTGGTTTGTGGACTTTTAAAGTTGTCATACTTGTATACAGATAATGCATCAACAGCAAAGCATTTTGGTACAGGAGTAAATGCGTGTGTAATCTAAAAACCTCCATCTTCAGAGTAAGTCTCGATGTCCTTGTATCTTCGCCCATTCTTGATGGAAATCCTTAACTCAGTGGACAACTGAGCCACCGCACAAACTGTAGTGGACTCTGAAGATCCAATTACTAAGGGATTTCTGAGAAAAAAATATATATATCTTGGCAAAACACCAAAAGGCTTAGAGTCCCAGCAGAGTTGCCTGAAAGTGATGACTGTTGCTATGCGCACACGCACAGGGAAGGAATCTTGAAACAATGAAACACAATGGTGTGGGGTGTTTGTGGGTTCTTGCAGAGTCCTGAGCTTGTGATACAGATATTTGCAATGTCCAGTGCTGTTGCCTATAGATTCTCTGCACAGAAACTGCATAAATGATTCACTTTTTGATGATAACTTATTCATATAGGATGAAACCATATAGCATTATGGGAATAGACACTGTTATACAGTAGCCACCAATTGAAGGATTTTCAACTAAATCACATTTATTAAAATCTCTCATTTTGCTGGGGACCACCCAAAACATAACACCCCCTGCTGGCTCCCACTCCCCTCTCTGACTCCACAGATACCCGCTGCGTGCGTATTAACGCAACAAACAAGACATCACTTATGTTAGGTGGACACCCACTGAGGCGATGCAGCCGACACCTGCCCGCAGTGCGCTTGCCTCGCCACAGTGTCAAAAAAAAAGCAAAAAGCAACAGAAAGCCCCTTCTCTTACCTCCTGTAATTGCTCCAACTCCTTCCTGAGAGTCTCTTGGTCGATCTCCAGGTCTGCATACCTCTGCTTCAGCGCCTGGTTCTCCTCCAGGACAACAAGCCCGCACTCCGCAGCCCTGATCTTCTCCCGGTTCGCCTCGGCCAGTTCCTGGGTGAGCCGCTCCACCTCGGCCCGGTACTGATCCACCGATTCCCCGCATACTCCATCGGCGGCCATCGCCCCTCTCTATCTCTCTGTGTCTGTCCCCCTTTCGGTCTGCGGTTCCCCCCGTCTCTCCACCGCTTTGGACAGAGCCACAGAGGCGGGCGGAGGCTGAGAGATGCTGAATATCCGCCCCCCCTCCCCTCTCCTGGGAGAGCCAGAGCAGACAGGTGATTGACATACAAAATTAAAATAGCCTAAGAATGATTATATTTTTCTCTACAATATCATTAGTGGCACCTAACCGCAGATAAATATGATTAAAACGTCCATAACGGCTGATAGATGATGAAGCCCTGCGACTTAAAATCAGGTCAGTGTCTCTTCTTTCTGACACTCAGCAAAACAGAGAGCAGCATTTCTGCTTATTCATGGACACAAGGGCGCCACCTGTCTTCTGCTGTGAGACATAGCAGTCATATCTTTTTTTTTTTTATATAGTAGGACACCTGCATCAATGCAAGATAGATGGTCCTGCATGCTCTCAGTATTCACACTTATCATAACAATTATTTATTATTATCGATGGAAGAGGGAGTAGTTTAGGATGGCAGTTTTTTGCTGTTATATATTTGATGTCAACTTTCCTTTTCATAATTGCAATAATTATTATTGTCTTATTAAAGTATAACTTTATTTTTTAAACATGGGCTGTTTCTTGGTGGGTTGAGCAGCATGCTGGCTATAGCTTGACATGGTATTAGCTGGTTGGAGTTGGTTAGCATGCTGTCAGCTGGTGGTATTGTAGACAAAAGTGAATATAATCTGTTATGGAGGGTTGAATTGAATGTGTAGGTGCAGGTAGAGAGGGGGTGGTGGTTCTGGGACGCATGCGCGTGTGTGTGTGTGTGTGTGTGTGTGTGTGTGTGTGTGTGTGTGTTTGTGTGTGTGTATGCACATGAAGATATGTATGTATATGTTATATGTATACATGTAGATATGTAAGTATACTGTATGTATATATGTATGTATATACATGTTTGTGTGTATGTATGTATGTATGGATTTCAAACTTACTCATCAATTAGGTGTGTAAATTTTCTATGTCAGAATATAACAATAATGTGTTTATACTTTTATGTCAACATTTAGAGTTTCCATCATATACAGTAAGATCTCTAAATGCATTACTGACCCCCAGAAATACAGACATTATACCAATCACACAGCAAATACTTAAGATATACTTTTATTGTCCCCGTGGGAAAATTTTTACTGAAAATAGACTACTTTGACCTCACTCTTGAGATTGAGTTTATTCCATAGAAGTCAGTTTAACTGATTTATTTTAATTATCCTCAAACTGAGCTCATATGGGCGCAGCATAAGATAAAGGCTTTCATTATGTCACTGTTACTGTACTGTTACTACTACTACTACTACTCTACTGTTACTGTAGATAGAAATCTGAACAAAACAGTACAAAACATGGAGTTTGGACTGGTCCCTTCAATAACAGTGTGTGGATGGATTTATGGTACTTTCTGAAACGTATGGAAAATATGTCGGGAAACAAAATCTATATTTTACTGGTATCTGATGTGTTAAATTTGGTCCTGAATAAAGACGACAATGAATGTATGGTCAACCAATTCCATGTCCTGAAAAGCATTTTTACTGCAAATGTCCGAGGAAATTGTGATATCTTGAGTTTTGGCCAGAACATATGGTCCAGATATATGTCATGTCTAGCAGTTCAGTTCCTCGTGTCCATCCGACATTTCCTACTATACGTAGATGCCAATTTGTAATCGCAGTAACATAACAATGTCCTCCTTCACCCTGCCCCTGCAGCCAGGAGAACAGTCAATCTTACATGCAATAAAAGAAGATATGACCGGGGTGAAAAGTTTAACCGCTCTCAGAGGCTTGTTAAATTTAATCAGTTGGTACTGTCAAGTGAGTTATGGTATTGATAGTGAAGGCGATGCTGCGTTATCTTTCTTATAATTGATAATTATTTGAAAAATGAACCGTGTAACACTTCTCAGAAAGAAGGGGATGTGAGCGGTTCATGTCATTGTTGGAGCCTTTTCACAGAACAATATCACCGTCCTAAGAAACAGGTTTCACAGAGACAGTTAAAGTACAAGTTATTACGGGAGAGGTTGTGAAATACATTTACAGTACAGTAGCCTGATGTGTAATATTGCTTTAACAAAATAAATAATGAATCAAGACATCCATTTACAAATTTTTTTGTACTTTTTTTTCCATTTAAGTCACAACTACATCTACAGCACCAACACACAGTAACTGTCTATATGCAGCTGGTATTTCCCCTTTGATCCTATTCAACAAGTTCTCTAAATCCCCCCAGCTGACCTGCCAATAACCCCGATTTACGAGCCCAAATTAAGATAAGGACAGGTTGTCAGAAAGTCAAACAGATGAACAGTTTATGGCAGCTCTGTATCTTATCGCTGACAAGTTAGTGTTGTGTCATTAAAAAATCTAAATGCTCTCCTGCACAATAACACAGCAGAAATACAGCTCTCTACCAAGAAGCATGCCGCAGTAAAGTGCCCTCACACCTTGACTTGTACGACTACATCGGCACAGACTTATCACAAGGCCTTTTATTGTAAAGAAAGCCGACTGCTTCCAGTAGCCAGCCAGGATATTCATTTAGAACTTTATTGGTAAATAAAAAAAATGTTGAGTTGTTAACATGTAAACTTTATTTCAGGTTGTCAACACAGTACAAGACAACACATCTGTCAGTTATTAGAGATTACAGGCTGCAGTAGTTTTCTGTATCACCAGAAACTCATTACGATGTGATTTAACACAATGGTGTCATCATTTGTAAGAATACTAAAGTTGCTATCTGTCTGTCCCCAGCGGGTCAAAATACAGAGTCCTTTGATCTGGGGAATGTGTGCTGGTCAGCAGAGTGGGTGTTGATGTGTCTTTGAGGAACAACCTTGATTGAAGGGGTTTAGGTAAGCAGCATGGCAGCCAGCACATTGCCTGAGGCTGGGGATTCTGTAAGAACTGTGAGAGTACAGACATAATGATGAGAAGTTATCTCAAAGAAATCACTGAGATAGCTACACAGCACAGTATGGTCACTTTTGATTAGATACATGCCTTTGTTAATTTTCCAGTATCAAATCATAGATCTGTGAAAAGATTAATGTTATGTGTGTATGTATGTGTGTATATATATATAAATGTATGTGTGTGTGTGTGTGTATAGATACACAGTATGTGTGTGTGTTTGTGTAGATACACAGTATATGTATGTATATATGTGTATATACTGTATGTGTGTGTGTATATACAATATGTGTGTATGTGTATACATGTGTGTGTGTATATACGTGTATATGTGTTTATATATGTGTGTGTATGTGTGTATATATAGCATATAGCAGCATAATTGCCCACTCCCATGTTGATAAGAGTATTAAATACTTGACAAATCTCCCTTTAAGGTACATATTCAACAGATTAAAAATTTGATTAATTTGCGATTAATCGTGATTAAATATTTTAATCGATTGACAAACCTAATGTGTATATATAATATGTGTATATATATATATATATATATATATATATATATATACACACACATTAGGTTTGTCAATCGATTAAAATATTTATCTATATAGATATATATATATATCTATATATATCTATATATGTAAATATATAGATATATATATCTATATATATTCATTATTTATTTTATTTCAATTTAATTAAATTAGACTTTTAGTTTATTTATTTTTTTAGCTGTTTTCAAAAAGTATTTTAATATTGTTTTAATTGTCAGCTCTTTTCTTTTTTTTATTTGCAAGGCACTTTTTTTGAGCTGCATTTTGTGTATGAGAGATGGGAGTATAATGGAGATGGTTATATGGTGCATTTAAACAAATAATTCTTATGTACCATTTACAAAATCAATAATGTTGTTTTACCTCATAATAAAGCAGTCGATGACTGGCTGGCTGTATGTGCTGTCTGGTCATCAGTTCTATGTCCTTCAGTGTTTCTGCCTTCCTCCATTTGGCTCTGCGGTTCTGGAACCAAATCTGAAGCACAAACAACACAATGTGAAATACGTTTACCCAGAATAACCACCCAACAATAACATATACTCACAACTTAGCCATATATATGTAGCAGAGTAAAGAAGGACCTATGGTATTTTGTTATCACTTTCCTCTGAGAACAATGAATGATCAATTTTTTTGGTACACACCTTTACCCTGTAATGTATCATTTATCATTTGGGAGGTGCCTTATGTAAGCAGCTGTTCAAAGACCAGTACTATTGTTCCATTGATGACTACTTAGTATAAGCAGCCAATTGTTTAAGAACATTCACTGAATAGTTAGTAACCCCAGTTTGATTTATTGACTCATTTTACAAGCAAGCCATTGTTTGTTGATTTGACCAAACTTAATCATAAAAGGAATAAAACTATGATACAGGTTTGACAAGGAAAACTAAATTGTTACTATTATGGAGGTTTGAATGTTATCAGAATAATCTCACATTGTTAAATATTGCCTGAAGTTAATATATTGACTATTGCACTGTTTAAACAAACCAATCATTCATGTATTATTTAATGCTGCCATTGGTAAAATCATACAAACAAAAACTGTCACT
This sequence comes from Sebastolobus alascanus, assembly GCA_916701645.2. Taxonomy (NCBI): domain Eukaryota; kingdom Metazoa; phylum Chordata; class Actinopteri; order Perciformes; family Sebastidae; genus Sebastolobus; species Sebastolobus alascanus. The sequence continues at coordinate 4,819,563 of CAKAOJ020000022.1, read as the reverse complement.
CGTGGACACCAGTGTGAATGCTTGCTCCTTTCTAAAGACTGGCAAAAGACAGTAAAAGTCGAACAAATACGCTGAAGTTAATTATCACCAGTGATGAGCTGCACGTGTCTTAATGTACCTGTATTCGTCCCTCAGTGAGGTGCAGGCGAGAGGCTAACTGCTCTCTGCTGTTGACGTCTGGGTAGTGAGTCTGCTGGAAGACTGTCTCCAGCTCCTGCACCTGGAACGGTGTGAAAGTGACCCTCGTTTGCCTCTTTTTCCTCTGACCTGTAAACAAATGATTGTCATTGACATCTTCCTCATCAGCATCATGTTTCCTCTTCTTTCACCTCTGTAAAATCATAATACTCACTCATGCAGTCTGTGTTGGCTTTTGGAGACTCTTCAAGTAGTCTCATTTGTGGAGTTTCTATTGACAGAGACGAAAAAAATATCATAATCATATTTTAATGATAATGTAGCAACTCTTTTTAAAAAAAAAAAAAAAAAAAGTAATAAAAGACACGTACCTGCACATGAGAGCTGGTTAGATATTCTGGTGTTCTCCTTGATAACAGACCAGTTGCGATGAACTCTTTTCTCTTTTCTGACACATGTGGGCCTCCTCAGAATTTCTTCAATCGAGTGGGAAATTTTTTTGCGCGGCTGTGATTCCAAATCTTGATCCACACAGGACTCTTTCTCTGTATGTCCTCTGTTCCACATTTCCAGCAGTTTATCCCCCGCCATCAGCGCCTTCGTCATCGGGTGTTTCTTTGTAGTACAGTACTTTATTCACCAGTATTCAGGAGCTCAAAATATCCTCGTATGAACACCTCTCAGGCTAAGAAAACTGTTGTTCTCTGAGTTTTTCTTCTTCTCCTCTCTGGTATCTTTGTTGCACTAAGGTACAAGACAGTGAGACAGTAAGGTTGTCCTCCCTCCCCTGTCAGCCTGTGTTTGACCTGCATCACATGGTCATTATCAGGGAGGAGCGACTGGCAGTTTGTAACTGCATACATTCTAGGAAAAGCTTTTTCTTTCAGTGTCCCTTAAGAACTTTTAATTTAAGGCGTGCTCATGATAAATATATAAACTTGATATTATTATCTGCCTGCCCTTATCACTCTTTCACACACACACACACACACACACACACACACACACACACACACACACACACACACACACACACACACACACACACACACCATTTAATAGAACTGAGTTGTTACATGTACTGTGAAGTTTTACTGCCTTAAATGTAACCAGCATAGAGACAAATGCTTATATTGTAGGCCCAAGCTCAGGCAAAATCTGAGTCGGTCTGCAGTTTGATTAACACCTGCATAATATTCAACTATAAAACATGTTTAAACTGTTGCTTCTCTTTCTCATCATCAGATTTATTGGAAGGCTAATCTTTATCACCTTGGCCTCAATAGGCCCTCTCACACTTCAGTTCACCTTTCAGAAAACACTGGGAACACAAGCTGTCAGTGACTCCTTGTGGCGTGTCGGATATAATGTCTTATGTTTTTAGTAATGTGTCTCCATCTAGTGGTGTTGGCTCTTCAGTACATTCATCTTTTAGATATTTCACAGCAGGTGTTAGATAGTTTTTTGTGCATGTAAAAGGTCTGCAAAGTTACAACGCCAAAGTCCAGGCCAAAGATGGTTACTCTCCCCCACAGAAACACTGTTCCTGAAATGCCTGAAACACCTGCCTTTTCCTGCCTTGTCTTCTGTAGCGTGGTGATTTCACCAAGTAACACATTTGCATAACAGCTAGTTTGGCACTCCCTGGGCTGAGTATACTCCTCCTGCCGAGTAAACTGCTTTATGTGTAAAATCAGTGGAGTGCACCTTTAATATATATCAACGCTACATACATATGTGCACATATGTGAAGTTACAAAATGTATTGAACTTAACATTATTGACAGATGTTAAATGCATGTCCAAATGCAGGGTTAATAGTTTGAGTACACTTAAATACTTGATGCATTTTCAAATATGGAAATAAAAATGAAAAACTGATTTTTATTTTATCTTATCACACACAATGGCACAGCCAGCTATAGGTGCACCCATGTAATAGTTTATTAGATAAAACCAGCAGATTTGCAGACTCACCATGCAGGTGGTGCTGTTTCCTGCCTCTCCGTCACTCATGAGTCACAAAATGTGCCTCACATGTGTGGTGAAAAATACACATTTTATGAATAAAGGTTTTGCTTTATGTCACAGATGAGCGTGGAAACAAAGGTTCAATTTATTGTAAGTGATTATTTAGATGCACTCAAAGCTGCATTCTTTGTCAAATTGGCAGGGCCACGGGATGCAATGATACACTGGATCAGTAGAAATCACATTTTTACTTTGGCACTTTTCATCCAGTAGGGATAAATAACTTCATTGTTTTGTTGTTATTCAACTATGTCTGGTGCTGTTTACGTGATACAATATTATTTTTCTATCTGTCCCTGATCACAGAACTGTCTAGTAGAGGATAATCTTTAATGTTGAATATCCATTGACAGGAATAGGATTGCATACTCAGACTGATCCTATATACTGTCCAGATTCATTATATAATCTTCGTTTACGTAGACCCAAATACAATGCCATCTAATTTGCTCAGTAATACTTTAGCAGAATCTTCTCATTTCTCACCATCACCCGTTTCAACTGTTATCAGGCCATTAAGTAGGCGTTATAAGCCTCATAGATGTGGGTCAGTAGAGGCCTACTACGTTGTAATGTTTTAACACATTGTAAAACTGAATGAAACATTACGTTTTGAACACAACAAAAAGGCTTCTTTAGGCAACAAAACCACCTAGTTAAGTTTAGGGAAAAACATTGCATTTTGGCCTCCCTATTTATTGGCCTGACAACAGTCGAATTGGCAAAGCCACCAATGTATATCTTTATAATGAATGTCTGAAAAGAGTCTGGTTATTATAAAATAAAATTATCTTTGTTACGGCAAAATACACTTCTTTTTAAAATAAAACAAGTTAGTAATTTTTAATACTGTAAAAACTATCTTGTTACAATGAAAATAAAAATGCGTTTATGGGGCATGTTGAACTCTCCATAGAGGTGATGTCAGCAACTTTCATCTGTAATTACCAAAATATTGGTTCATATTTCTCACATAAAGGTGCTGAAAACTAATTTTGAGAAGGAAGAAATGCCTTTTAGCCTTTAGTTCACATTTGAATTTTACATTTGACCTTTAAATGAGAACAATATTCATTATCTGCTTTTAATTTCGACATGTGCACCACATTCATTCTGTAAAAGATTCCCTGTCCATTCAGCGATTGATTGCACGCTGCCCCTCTCCTAATTTGATTATGGAGAAGTCTCTCAGATACACATTTGGGCTTATTGTGATCATGTGCCTCTGGGTTACAGCTTAACGCAAAAGCTCAGATGTGACTGACGTGATCAACAATATGTTGTGGTTCAATCCAGACAGCAATAAAGAAAGAAAGAAAGTTCTTCCTTCTTTCTTCACTAAATTTGCTAGGTTTGGTGATAAGACACACACTCACACAGATGATTCATGTTAGGGTAGCCAGAGCTTTGATTAGCAAGCTTTAATGAGCAGATGATGACAATGGCTTAGCACTCTGAGACCCGCAATAGACCTGTTTTTCTCTGTTTTAGGGGGGTACAGGGGCTATTTAGGGAGAGATGGCAGGTCAACAGATGTCATGTAGAAGTGGTGTACACATCATCTGAAAGCTGGGAACCTGGAGATTAATTTGAGATGCTGCTCAGCACTGTGTCAAGTTGTTGTAGTCATTAATCTTAAATAAACATGAATGAATCAATTAAGATAAATTGTAAAAGAGTATAAGGGCTTAGAACATTATGATAGACGTATATGATTTCTATTCCCATGCTCTATTATGTCCCATAAGTTGTTGCAGCAATTTTTGGGTTGATACCACTTGTTACACACATTTGGTGCAAAATTTAAGCATTTCTTACCACTCGAGAAGTGATAAAAATGATCAATAATCCCTCCAAAATACCACACTAAGACACCAAGACCTTGAGGAACACCATAGAAAAGCCATGCTGTGATTTTGTATCAAAAACTTTTGACATTTGGAGATTTCTGCAAGAATTGCATTTTTCGGCGATTAGATGGCGAACACTTCTTCGTTCTGGAAACTGCTCAGAAACCCCCTTATTGTCAATAAACCTAGGAAAGCCATCCATCCTATGAATGCCCTAGGTCTCTAGTTTGTGGCTGTAAAGTTTCATGAGGCTGTGATTATCCTAGAGGTCACCACAGGTCATTTTATACAGTGACGTCAAATTAAAAAAAATTGGTCTCACTACAATGAAATGGCTACTATGGGGACTAACATCATCACACATGAATACATTTGGGCTCATTGGATCCACAAGAGTCTCAGCTTTCCAGTGATACCCAATTTATGTAATTCCAAGACTGTTTATGGACCTCAGTATGCAGAAATATTCAAATACACCATTTTAGAATGGGCGAAAATAACACATTTATACTGCATTCAAAAACTGCCTGGTTTTTAACCCAAACTGCATGTGATTATCATAAAGTGGGCATGTCTGTAAAGGGGAGACTAGTGGGTACCCATAGAACCCATTTTCATTCACATATCTTGAGGTCAGAGGTCAAGGGACCCCTTTGAAAATGGCCATGCTAGTTTTTCCTCACCAAAATATGGCGTAACTTTGGAGCGTTATTTAGCCTCCATGACATGGTTGGTACTGATGGATTCTTTAGGTTGTCTATGATATCTGTAACTTCACTCTAGCTTAAAAACTGAACCTGCTACAGTCTCTGAAAGACAGTAAAGTTGGTCGGGATTGCCTGTGATCCCACGGGTCACAGCTGGCTATTAGCTCCTTACTCCCAGTTCAACTCACATTCAACATATACATACAAATTAGAATAAAAGAATACTAGCACCAATCCCAGGCCTTCACTACGTGACATGTGATGGATCCTTATACAGTACAGCCTACTGCATGCAGTCACATGCACACAGAGCAGATGACATTATGATGTCCCGCTGCTGCTTCGCTGTGCTTTTGCAAGTTTCACGTGAGCTCAATTTCCTTCAACTATTCTATTTGGTGCATTTTTTTCCAGCTCCCATTCCTTCTTTTTGAACAGTCCAGTCCTTATTGTCATGAAACACTGTACCAGCCAACATCTTTTCATCTAGTTCCACCATCAGGCCTAGATTTTAATTTATCCAGTACTTTGGTTTATGACTAAGCCTAAAGCCATTTCTATCAGCCTCAGCTGCACTTTGTGTTAAGTGAGCAATTGTTAGCATGCTAATACCCAAAACTAAGATGGTGAACATGGTAAACATTAGACCTGCTTCAAGGGTCAATGTGTAGCTGTAATCCATTGGAAAAAACAATTGTAACTAGAACATTTAGAATAATTTTTATTCATTGAGAATTCATTTTATTTAATTAATAACCACATCCTTTATTTTATTTTGTGTTTAATTTATTATTTCATTTTAGCACAGAGGTCTAAGTTTGCATCTGTAAGTGTTCTATTTGAAGAAATTTGACAACAAATAAGCTTATTGATTCAAGGTGAAATAATTGATTGCTATTGGTGTGAAACAACCCAAGTCCAGCCTTCTTCACTCAGGCTAGTTAGGGAATCTTGTGGAAAGCGGAGCAAAGTGAGAGAACAGCAGAGACACTGTGGAGTGATATTACATATTACTTATTACTTGTACTTAATTTTAATGTAAAAATTATTTGCCGAGAACATTTGATCTTCATTTTATTCTTTTCTTTTCTCGTTGAGCTACGAACACCAAAGCAACTGCCACTTACGCTACTAGCTAGCTCTGTGAATTAGCATAGCCCTCACGGTGCTCTAGTTACGAAGTTGTAGCATAACGCTATATGTTGGAATTTCTCTAATGATAGAGGCGAGTGGGAATATTTGTGTGTAATATGAGTATGCGTGTGTGTGTTATTTACATTGTGTGATCAGGGATAGGAATTATTTAGCTGAATTTCATGGGCTATGAATATTTGATATTAAGTTAAACTGTACAGTTAGAAATGTTTGCATAGATTTGCATATGCTATATAAGGTGTGTTATGTTTTAACGTTACAGGCTAGGTTTTTGGATACCCGTGGATTCTGGATTTGGATTTGATTTTCTACCTGACGAGGGGGATGGCGAGCCACCCATGTGAACACCTGGATTGAGGAGACCTTTCAATTCTTCATCTGCCCTGCAGTGTGGTAGGACTGAGGGGAAAGCCCTCAAAGAACAATTGAACGGAACATTCTTTTCTTTTGGGGAATATTTAATTTTATTTAGGGTGCACCCAGTTCAAAAGACATTTCAAAAGAGCATATGATTGAATTCTGGCAGTAGGCCTACTTTTAAAACTCTTTTACTAAATGTGTGGCAAGACAATGATATTGCTTTTTTTTTTACCTCTGTGTTCTGTGTACCCCATTGGGGTGTCCGATTAATGTTCATTACCCCTCCCTATGAATCTACATTATAGTGGTCCAGTGTGCATTTACCTCCCAGGTGGGTAACAGAGCATTTCGGGGACAGCAGAAATGGAATATAATATTCATAACTATTTTTTCGTTAGTTTATAATCACTTGAAACAAAGAATTGTTGATTTCGTTAGCTCATAATGAGTCCTTCATATCTACATAGGGAGCGGGTCCTCTTTTCGGAGCCCGCCATGTTGCTCTGCCATGTTTCTAGAGTAGCCCAGAATGGACAAACCAAACACTGGCTCTAGAGAGAGCTTTTCACGTTTTTACGTTACCTGAAGGCCACCGTAGTTCTCCGACACGCTTGTGAAACTGCGGTAACGTGAGCCGCAGAGTGCAGTTGTCTCCTAAAGTAGTGTTATTATGGTAAGGATGGCTTCTGAGCGAGGCAAACAGCGTTACCACGGTTTTTGCACTTTGCGGCACACGTTACCGCAATCTTCGAAAGGGCGAGAGGGGTACTCAGTTGGTTGCAATCTCCAACTACACCGCTAGATGCCACCAAATCCTACACACTGTACCTTTAACATTGCCATGTTAGCATTGAATGTGAGCATGTTAGCATGATGATGTTAGCATTTAGCTTAGCCTCACAGATCTGTTAGCATGGCAGTAGAATTTAGTCTTGTTTTAGATAAATGCAAACAACAGCAACACCTCAGAAGTCTTAATAGGTTTACAAGGCATGATGTTCTGCAAAAAAAATATGTTGTTAGAATTTTACATTTTCTACTATTTCTAATACAAGTTCTACTATTATGGAAAGTAAGTGCGGTAAAAACACAAAAATCCTACAACAACAATCCCATATTTCCTGAAATTCTTACACATTTCAAGTTTTCTTTAGGTTGTAACATTTAAAAAAATAGTATACAGCATATTTATATGATGCATGACCATAGGATCCTAGCCTATACAGCTGGTATTCTGTGTAGCCTACTGCAGTGGTTCGCAACCTATTCCCCCACCCATGAACATAAAGTGATGACATCTTGCGAATGCCAATACATAATATGATCTTTGATCTATGAACAACTTAACTAATTTACTATAATAGTGTTAGAGCCAAAATAGATTTTGTGCTATTGCGGTTATATACATTTTTTTATGGTGCTGTTGTTAGATTGCTGCTAGATCGCCCTGCTAATACAGTTGCGGATTGGGCCTCCCTTCGTTTTACCGCAGTGAAAATGCTGTTTTTGAAAGACAAAACGCCAACAAATATGGATTGAAGCAGAATATTAGTTAGATAAAAACATTTTGAATTTTTGAAATGATTACATCTAATCAACATCTTTTTTTTTTACTTGTGATCTTTACAACGCTCTGGAGTTGTTGTAGGAGTTGGAAATGTTTGGATCACATGAGTCAGAAACAATCCAACTTAGTTAACAGTGGGATCTAATTCTACAAATAGTATAATACTAATATTATTAGTGTAGCCTGTTCTTTATCTGCAACTGCACAAATAGGCTTTAAACAGAATGTGGCCTTCCAAGTAGCAAAAAAGCATATCTTTTTAAATAGTTTTATATACAGACTTCTGTATAAATTATCCAGTAAGCGTGTTATTATGATTTTAGTTATACATGTGCACATCTAATTTTGACAACCTCAAAGCAGACAAATGCTGGCGCACCCCCTGTGCTCTTTTGCACCCCCCTGAGGGGAGCCCCGATCCCAGGTTGGGAACCACTGGCCTACTGTTTGAGGACTGACAGATAAAAAACAATAAGATTCATAAAATTGGTATCAATAACGCTGATAAGTGTATGCACTTTTAATGTATGAATGTAAAATCATCTAATAAATTGCAAAGGTAGTAGTAATAAAAACTGTAGTTGGTAGTGTCCAGATATTATGTGAGATAGGCATTGAGGTGTTCCTTTGATGAACTTTGTTCTTAAATAACCTATTGATTGCTTTTTCTTTCTCCTAGTGTGGAGGCCTGTCTGTGACCTGAATCTTCACCTTAAAATGAGAAGAGATACAGACAACAATCCTGTGACAGTGATGCCAATAGTGTGAGAATCCAAGCTTCTGCTGCCATACTACGACCTCGTTAATTAAGTAGATGTGGGCTGCTATCAAACTCTTAATTTAGACTAATAATATAATTTAATCTAATATAATTTCGGGGAAATAGAACTTTACGGTAAATTAGTAAATGAAGTTAACATTTACTGAACATTTACCCATCATCCATAGCAGCTAAGTACCATGTGATAGTTTGGCAACATTTGATAGTTAGGAAGGTTTGCCTTCCCCAAAACATTATTTGGTATTAGAATTAGAATTAAAGTTGGCTGGAAAGGGCAAGACATATCTAGCTATAAAAATCTGACTTGACTGTGTCTTAAACAGCCAGAGCAAACAGTAAGTATTGCCAAAATAGCAAAGAGAGTGTGTTTGAGAGAGACAGAGAAAGAGAGAAAAAATGTCATCGCCTGTCTGAATGGGTATCTCCTGCCTACCAGACGCTGGTTGGTCAGCTGCTGTTACTGTTGTAATTGGGCTCACATGAGCTGCTGGTGGGACTCATTTCAGTCAACAAGCGCAGCAGTTTCATGTCTGAACTCTGCTCCTTCCTACCAAGCTGCCCACCCCACCCCATTTACTCCGACCTCCCAGCTCTCTCCCTTCTCTATCAGACTCTCCCGTCCTCTCTTGATGTGTTCCCTCCCCTCTCACCAATGTTTTTTCACTTTTTGTTTTCGGGCTCAGAAGAACGCCACCTGAGCCAATAGGCTGAAGCTGACATGACTCAAGAAAAGGACAGTAATGGTCTTGACAACTATGCATTTGCAGTAAGTATAACTTGTACTTAATTTTCTACAAGGAAATGTTTTGAAAAGATTACAATCTTTAAATGTTTTTTTTTTTTTTTTAAAGCTATTCAAGATAATTGTAAAGCTTTAAGTATATGATCATATGAAAATCCAGTGATTTCCTTTGGAAACATGTGTGTGAATGTGAACACATCCGGATTGCATGTATATGTATTACTTTTTATTTATCTCTCCTCTAACTGAACTGGATAATAAATGCATTGTGTCTTAGTACCACAATAGAAACTAGATGTTTTGGTCAGTTAATAATTGACATCAGATAGAATAGCTAGCAAAGTAGCGTCATGGAAACGTAAGAATACACAGCTCTTACATTGTTGCTCCTCCATGCTTAAAATCACATTCTTGGAAAGATAAGTGACACCCTGTTTAGTCGGAGAAACCGAAGGTTTCAGTCCAAATCTTATTTATATCCAAAAGTGATGATACTTTGTCTGGACTTTTAAAAAATAAATAGAAAGAAATTTTGCATACCAGTGTTTTGAATCTACAGTATAACTTTTAGTCCTACTATTGAAAATGAATTAGTCATTTGATTGTGGCCTTTTGTTTTCATCCTACCCTATAATGTCTTGGATGTGATAAAAAAAGATAATAGATTTCTAAAAAGTCATGAGTTAACGAGCATCTAACCACATTCGCTTTCTAGGAATTGTCGCCTATGAGTGTCCCAAATTTGTGCTGGTTGAACGAGTGTTTAAGCATTCCATTGTTGCTATTGTTGTTTTGAGATTTGACCCATGTAACTAATTACAGATTGCCACAATGCAAAAAAAAGATCATGTATCCTTATTTGACCTCTGTCTGTCTCTCTGTATGACTCATTGAAGCTTGAAAATCACTTTTGTGATCTACCTGACACAAAAAGTGGAGAAGAAATGGACTCGTCCATGGAGGGAGACAACAACAAGCTAATATATTGTGTGACAGATGTTCCTCCCTGGTACCTGTGCATCATCCTAGGCATCCAGGTACGTCAGCAAAGGGGTTTTAAAGCCGTGTTTGACAATGAGTCTCTAGTCATTTCCTGACTAAGAGCCTATGTAGCATAGCTTCTGATTGTTATGTAATAATACAAACAAGACCACAGAGTCACATGAGAGCTTCCGTTTGACGTTTCCTTCATGGTTGGTTAGACTTGGTTTTATTTACGTACGCCTGATTGTGAAATTTGCTTCAGATACAGTTGAGATGGTAAAGTCAGTGCGAGTTTGTTTTATGTGTTTAGCAGCTGTGATCAGTCGGACTTTCCTCTGAAGACTTAGTTGTATTTGCCCATATATACAAGTTCCTTTTCTCTTTTACACTATCTACCATTAACATTTTTGCAGCATCTACCATGGCTCATTCCAAGTAGTCCACAGACTTACTTCAATCATGTAAATATCCGTTTGTGTTTGGATGCTGTTTTAGCTACTAGGCAGTTTATTCCCCTACATTTCTCCTTGTGTACATCAAACATATACTTGAGTAGTGACTGGGGAACGAATGAGGAACGAACTAACTTCTGGTGAACTATTAGTTAATGAGTAACTCCCAATCAAATTTTATAGAGTTGGTAATGAGAAGTCAATGATTCCGTAATAAAAAAAAAAGAAAGAGTATCTAAATGCTAGAGAACCATTAGTTAATGAGTAACTCCTACTCAAATTTTATAGAGTTGGTAATGATTATAAAACGAGTGAGGAACGAATCAGGAACGACTTTATAATTGATGAAACGTTAATGAGTACTTAATAATTCCTAATGGAGGACTACATTATAAATAATGATGAGTTACTAGAGAACAGACTAGGATATCCTATATTAGTGAATCATTATGTAATGAATAGTTCATGAATATATGTGACTTGATCATACTGACCACTTTCATGAGTCATTCCTGATTAACTCTGAATCAGCTGCTGAGCGGCACAAAACTAGTAACAACTCATTATTTACTGATTACTTAAACATTGGTTACCTTTTTTGTGTCCCCCCAAGTAAAGTGAGACATAATAATGAATAGTTACTGAGGAGTTCCCACATTACTTCATCATTATTTAATGATTACTTACCCTTTTTGTGTCCACCAAGTAAAATGAGACATAATATTGATTACTCACCACTACTCACATTTTTGTGTACCTTATTGTTAAGTGTTACCACTAAATGCATCTCTTGATACCTTTCCCCCATCTTTGCTCTCTCAGCACTGTTTGACGGCATTTGGAGGAATCATCGCCATCCCGTTGATGTTATCTCAGGGGTTGTGTCTGCAGTTTGACGGCCTCTCACAGAGCCACCTCATCAGCACCATCTTCTTCGTCTCTGGTATTTGCACTCTGTTGCAAGTTACCTTCGGCATTAGGTAAGGAAGTAAAGTAGAGTAAAGTAAAGGAGACGTAGTTTAATGAGCAGGAAGATGTTTGGGTGATAAATGGTTAGTTATAAATGCACTGTAATTCGTGTATATCCCACGAAAACAATTCATATGTAATCTTGAACCAGGAAGTATAAAGAGCAACATGTAGGGAGGAGGTCGGAATGGATCGGTGGGCCAAAAAAAACAGACTGTCACCCAGGAGACCACTGTTCGTATGCCGTGTGAAATCAGTAGTCAACAACACGTAACTTCCGTACTTATATTAGTTATTTTAATTTGTTTTTTGCCTAAACCTAACTAAGTAGTTTTGTTGCCTAAACCTAACTAAGTAGTTTTGTTGTCTAAACCTAATCAAGTCAATCCTTTCCTCAACATAAGTAATTTTGTTGCCTAAACCTAACCTAGTTGATCTTTTCCTAAACCTAACTAAGTAGTTTTGTTACCTAAATCTAATCAAGTCGATCTTTTCCTAAATTTAACTAAGTAATTTTCTTGCCTAAACCTAACTAAATAGTTTTGTTGCCTAAACCTAACAAAGTCAATATTTTCCTAAAGTGAACTACGTAGTTTTGTTGGCTAAACCTAACTAAGTTGTTTCCTGTGAAGATGGAAGATTATTTTGAAAAGACTGTATGATTATTAAACAAGCAGTACAGAATGGCCTCTCAGCTTTCCTTCTTAACCTTTTTTAAACTGTGAGACCTGCCAAAGTGAACCATGAATAAGTAGAATATTCTACTGTGTTAGTGGGCACAGCTTCTATTTAAGGGATCAGAGGGAAAGTAGAGCTTTTATATTAAGATGCTTTCACTGTTATGATAAATATTACCTAATTGTTTGGTAGTCTTGCCACAACATTTTTATTCAGGTGCGAAAAACATGTAGCCTACAATTTAATACAAATACAAGTGATACATTTTGAGACAATACAATGTAATACAATGTAATCTGATACAATATAATACTATTTGTTGCAGTAGAGTACAACTTCTTCTCTGTCGCCGCAGATGTCATAACAGAGTCGAAATAAGAAGAAAGAAATCAAGGCTAGCAGCGCTTCCTTAACATAGTTTTAAAGCTACTCAATGTGAAGTATCCCTTGTGTGCAGCAGACACAAACACACACGGGAGAAATTATGTAATGGCTGACTTTGTTTTAGAGAACTACAAACTTCAACCGTGTTTTGTCGCTCTGAACTTGTCTTGCACTATGTTTGTGCGGACTGGCTGAATATTGGTGTCACAGTAGGATTAGGGGAGGAATTTCCATCTTATTATGTTTGGAATCTAGCTCTTACTAAATCCACATTCCTCTGGCTTAGCACCACTGATGCTTTCTTGTCTCTCTCCAAATACCTTGAGGTCAGCTGTAAGGAAAACAATCGATATGTTTAATGGCACACTGTTCTGGAGAAGCCAAAAGAAAAAAAACACTAATTATTTTTGGCCCTTAGGATGAAAACATTATAAACTCCCATCAAAAGATGTTTGCTAGCTATGTGTATTAAATATTCCCTTGAGTTTAACATGTTTTCCTCAAAAATACTTCTGACTATTCTGACTTACTATGAGAGACAGATGCTCTGTAAATTTTAGGTTTTACTGCTATGGTCTGATGTGAATTGTTGACAGTGAAGTGAGCAGCATAATGAGGATATTACATAGCAGATGACTTTAACTCAGCAGATGACTTTAACTCAGTTAACCTTTGGAACATATGTCAGCCTAATTAGAGAGCACATGATTTAAATCAACTGATTTGATCATATGAGTGAAAGAAACAGAGACTGTAGATACAGATAGACTCTTGAGTTTGTGACCCGGCAGCCATGTTGAGATCAGTTGAGGAAATACCAAGCACCGCCCACCAGCCAGAGCAAAACTTTCTCATTTTACAGCTAAACAGTACACTACAAGATGTTTCTGAAAACATCTGAGGTGAGAAATAGGCATTGCAGTAACAGAATATTGATTCATATTTGATCAGCGCTGCCTAGTTTGACCGTTTGATCGGAGTTTGCGAGTGATTGACAGCTGCCTCTGTTGAATGAACAGCCAATAGGAACGCTCTCTCTCTGAAATGACCTGTGATTGGCCAAAGTCTCCCATCATGGGAGATTTTTTAAAGCCTGAAAACAGAGCCATGAGGAGGTGCAGAAGTCTATTTTTCTCTCAGAACACTTGAATTACAATATGCTGAAAGGTTATTATGGAATTTTGCCCAATGTAACAAAAACATTCTGCCTACTGCCACTTTAATTGCTCTCCTGATGTCTCTTTGACATTTCCAGACTTCCCATTCTCCAAGGTGGTACATTCACCTTGCTGGCACCTTCCATGGCAATGCTTTCCATGCCAGAGTGGACATGTCCTGCTTGGACCCAAAATGCCAGCCTAGTCAACACGTCCTCCACAGAATTCATAGAGGTGTGGCAGAGTCGAATGAGAGCAGTAAGTAAACCATGTAATCTTTCTAATCACGATTTAGAGCGCAACTCACTGAACATTTTCCTTAAATAGTATTTTGTTCACATGTAAAGGGCCACTGGCCAGTTTTGAACAATTATGGTATTATTCAAGTGTAAATATGTGTCATATGATAATCATAGAAGATTCCCATTGTTACCAAATCCCTGCAAGAGGTAAACTGTATCTGAGCTGAACTACGATCTCCCTCTTTTTCTTTCTTTTTCTTTTTTTGTTGATCTCTCTCCAAAACCAAACAACTGTGAAAACGCTCTGACATCTTTTTAGCACTCTAGTAGTGGAAGTAAACCTAGCTCATAGACAATTGCAGATAGTGACATAAGAGCATATACCAAACACCAACAAGATTACTTCTTTCGTACAGTATAACTTAAAGCTGTAATAATCGATATTTATATACCAATAGCTCAAATGATGATGTGTAATGTGAAAGGTGTCACTCATAGTGACAAGCACACAGGAAATTATTTCACAAATCAGCAGTTCCCCTCATCTCTACATTGAGTTTTAACATTTCTCAGCTCATTGTTTTGAACAGAGCTAAGATGACAGTAAATATAGGATATACATGCGTCAGGTTGCTAGAAACAAGACTCCAAATGCAAATTTTGCTCTATGTTTGCTGTATAGGCGACTGTTTGCTAAAAGTTAGCCTTGCTTTGGGAAAAGCCTGATACCGGCAGTCATAGCCGCCTTAAACAACAGGAGTCGTTGAATAGGTCTGAGTGTGTACTGCTGTGTGTCATTCTATGTTGTTGTAACTGTTGTATTGCTGTTGCTGTTGTTACTGTTACTGTGTGCTGTTGTATGTATTGGTGTCTGACAAGGAGGGGGTGCTGTGGAAAAGAATTTCCCCTTGTGGGACAATAAAGTAAAGTCTAACGTCTAAGTCTAAGTCTAAGTCTGAGTCATCAACTTATATGGCCACAACTTGTCAAACATTTGCTGGTATTGTTTTCGCCTTGTGAGTCTGTGTGTGTCACAGAGGCGGTTTGGAGTACTTTGTCTGTCTGTGGACTGATATTGTCACTGCAATAGTGTCGCAACCGTGCAAGATGCAGTCACGAAACTTCACAGGTGTGAAGTTGAGATCAAAATGAAGGTCTGATTCGAAGATGGCTGTGGTTTGAGCAAGGGGGGTGAAGGGGCCGTTTTACGCCCCTTGCCTGATTTGACGTCACAAAACTTTACAGATGTGTAGTTGAAATCAAAATGAAGGCCGAGTTCAAATATGAATGTTGTCCGAGCAAGGGCGCCAGAAGTAGGGGGTTAGGAAGTGGGGAAGGGGCCTTAGGCTCCCCCACTTTACGCCCATGGCTCAATTTTGCGTCACGGCTGGTGTGATCCCATCGCAAGATGGTCTCTAGTTTTAAGCTTGCTGTCGAGTTCTACCCTCAATTGGAAAAAAAAAGCAAATTATCTATACTTTAATATAAAAAACAAAGGTCAACTTAACGAAACAACAGCTGCTCTGATGAAGTATCTGTTGGAAAAACAAACACATTAGCCTTGCTAACATTTTAACATTTTAACATTGAATTTCCCCCTCGGGGATTAATAAAGTGCCTTTCTTCTTTCTTCTTTCTTCTTCTTCTTCTAACAGGCTGGAAGCTAATGTTACATACAGTAATATAAACACGGAAATATACAAAACATTTCTACAATGCTTACCATTTATATATTATTAGATTATTTGAGAATTTATTCAGATGTCGCTGCTTATTGATTCTTTAAAGACTTGCTGGTTCGAGCTCCGAGGTAGTTCAGCTGTCTGAAAGAGGGGGCTACAATGCTCACAGTAGTCAGTGCCAACAGGGGTAGGATGGAATAAGTAAGCACAGAGTAGGTATCAACCCAAAAGGTGTTTGTGTATGACCAGCAATATAACGCCTTTTTCTGTGCATTTAAACAGTAGCTAGTACAGCCCCCCCCCCAACCCCTAGTTGGTGTGTAGGCTTTATCAAGGAGATACACTATACTGCTTGAGTATGTGTGCAAAGTTTTACACATGCAGCGTTTACACTAATGTGTGACAGTGTTGTTATGAAAATACTTTTAAAGTATGATCCTAGGACTTAGGACTGACCCCCGGAAATCAATTGATGAGTGTATCAAATTAGCGTTTGTATCATTCCTGGCCGATGTGCTGGGACAAAGGCTCATTGTTTCAACAAACCCCTCAGCTGCACAAAGGTAGTCATTGTTCCATTGCTGTGTAACGGTAATATTATGTGTGCGTGTTTCATGCTAGCTTCAACCCTTGCCACCGCATGTTAAAACATTAGCCACGCAGAGTTGTGATTGTTGCAGTTGTGTAGCTAGGGGATTTTATTGTGTGGGATCTAAGATACAGCATTTGTAATGGATATTTTGTATTGTGGTAATGGTTGAAAAACTGTCTGAACTTGCACAAAATCGATTTTTCTCTGTAAGAAGTGGGTGTAGCTCGCGGGTAGTCAGGTCATCCATAATAATAAGAGTGAAATTGTTAATTTATAAGACATACGTGTAATTTATTAGTGTAAGTAAATTAGACACCCTTCACTGCCTCCACAATGCACTTTAGATGGTGTGCGTCCGGCGTGGATAAAGGGGAAACGGATTGCTTTCCTCCAAAAAAATCAGATAAGACATGTCCTACTCAGCAGACCACCATTCACCAGTAGCAACAATGGGAACCATCAGGATATACAGGAAGTGTGGTCTCCATTTTGAGAAAACCCAGCAGCCTGAACAGTATCACTGACATGAAGAGCTGTTTAAACCAAGGTGTAATTTGCATATTGTAACAAAACTGTGACAATGATAATAACTATTATGCTCATCCCTTGTTAATACCTTTGCAATAAGAGTGATGCCATATTTTGTCTTCTGTCCTCAGCTGCAGGGCTCCATCATGGTGGGCTCACTCTTCCAGGTGTTTGTTGGTTTCTCTGGCCTCATCGGCCTCTTCATGCGCTTCATTGGACCTCTCACCATCGCTCCCACCATCTCTCTCATTGGACTGTCCCTGTTTGACTCAGCTGGTACCAGTGCTGGCAACCACTGGGGCATTTCTGCCATGTGGGTAAAATTCCCAAAAGAGTTTATGTTTAGGGGTTTGGGATAATTCTGCTACAGAGTACCAAAAGAGCAAAAATGGTCTATTTCAAGTATGCCATACTATTATTTTTCTAAATTTAAAGGAGAAATACACCCATTTTCAAAATGTATCCATGTTATTCCTATGGTCTAATACAGTCCTAAAAATATTAAGAACATAAAAAATGCTTTCCCAAGTGTGCTAAAACTCAAAATTGTCATGTCATAGTCAAATAACATATTGAAATTCTTAACTTGGGTGGTGTTCCCCTTTAAGATCACTTTCTGATTATGTTGCATGTTACACAATAAACCACCCAAATTAAGAATTCCAATATGTTATTTCCCTATGACATCACAAGTTTGAGTTTTAGCACTCTAGTTTTGGGATTTGGGAAAGCATTGTTTATGTTCCTAATATTTTCGGGACTGTATTAGACCATAGGAATAACATGCATGAATTTTGAAAATGGGTGTAGTTCCTCTTTAAGATCACTTTCTGATTATGTTGCATGTAACGCAATAAAATCTGTTTAAAGTCTTAATCTCTTGGCAGGGCAGGAAAGCCTATTAAAAGTTCCTTGCCAAAGAACCTGCTTAGTTGCTCTACATTGTTTTATGTTGGTTAGAACTAGATTTAGCTACAACACTGTGAGTTTTATGTTGTGAATTAATGTCTTTGTCCCACAGGACCACAGCACTGATCATCCTGTTCTCACAGTACCTCCGTCACATACCTGTGCCCTTTCCTACGTACAGCAAGGAGAAAAAGCTGCACACCTCCCGTGTTTACATCTTTCAGATTCTTCCTGTACGTATCAAACAAGTTGCCCTAGTAATTGTCTTCGGGATCAAGATAAATGAAATAAATTATGCCATTAGTCTTAGCCTTATTTTTTTTCCTACGTGTCCTCAGGTTTTGCTTGGAATCACTTTGTCTTGGCTCATCTGCTACATTTTTACAATCTACAATGTACTTCCTGCTGATCCGGACCAGTATGGCTACCTGGCCCGCACTGATCTAAAGGGAAATATTATTAGCCAAGCTCCATGGTTCAGTTTGCCGTACCCAGGTAACAGGCTATCACCTGATGGACTTTTTAGTAATAAAAAAGTTAATATAAAAGGTGTTGCAGGCTATTACACAATGTGTCATTCTCTGTTTCCTTATGTTTGAATCCAAACTTAGGTCAGTGGGGGATACCGACTGTGAGCCTGGCAGGGGTGGTTGGCATCTTGGCTGGTGTGATTTCCTCCATGATAGAGTCTGTAGGGGACTACCACGCTTGTGCCAGGCTGTCTGGGGCTCCACCTCCTCCTAAACATGCTATCAACAGGGGTATTGGCATTGAGGGACTGGGCTGTCTGCTGGCTGGAGCCTGGGGTACAGGAAACGGTACCACTTCATACAGCGAGAATATTGGAGCCCTCGGTATTACAAAGGTAAGACGAGCCTGAGTATATAAGGAAGTTATTTTCTCAAACAGACACATTTGTAGATAAGCATAACCTTTCTTTTAGGTATATTGATGTTGTATAAATACAGACAGTTTCAAGAGAAGCCTTTTTTTTTTCTCTGTTTTTGTTTTTGCAGGTTGGCAGTCGCATGGTGATAGTAGCCAGCGGAGTCTTAATGGTTGCCATGGGTGTGTTTGGTAAAGTGAGCGCCATATTCACCACTATCCCATCACCCGTGGTAGGAGGGATGTTCATGGTTATGTTTGGCGTCATCTCTGCAGCAGGAGTTTCTAATCTGCAGGTACACACTCTAAAACTAGAGCTGCAATGAGTAATCCAGTAGTTGTCAACTATTAAATTCATCACCAACTATTTTGATTGAATTGATTAATCGGAGTAATTTTTTTGAGAAAAAAAAAAGAGGAAAAATTCTCTGATTCCAGCTTCTTAAATGTGAATATTTTCTGGTTTCTTTACTCCTCTAAGACAGTAAACTGAATATATTTGAGTTGTGAACAAAACAAGACATTTGAGAACGATCAATATTTTTCACCATTTTCTGACATTTTATAGACAAAACAACTAATTGATTAATCAAGAAAATAATCGACAGATTAATCAACAATGAAAATAATCATTAGTTGCAACACAATCTAAAACCTTAAGCATTTTTGCATAATAGTTTTTAGCATTGAACAAAATATTGCATGAAAATAGTACTAATATTTTGACATAAAAACATTCATGTTTTTTTCTCACATTTTCAGTATGCAGATATGAATTCGTCTCGAAACATCTTTATTTTTGGCTTCTCCATGTTCTCTGGTCTGGTCATTCCTAACTGGATATTTAAGAACCCCAAAGCTATTGCAACAGGTACATGAATAAAATGTCACTATATAATCTGTATTTTTCATCAAAAGCATCCTACTTTTACTTGATTATTTTAACCATTTTCACGGTGTTTTGTTCAGGTGTTGTTGAACTCGACCAGGTACTGCAGGTTCTTCTGACAACCAGTATGTTTGTAGGAGGTTTCTTTGGCTTCATACTGGACAACACAATTCCAGGTCATTTTTCAATTTAATTATATTATTAGTTTATTATGTTTAAATTGTTAAATCTTCGTCTATATTAACTCACCATATAACCACATATTAACAGCAAAATAACATCTAACATCTAAAAATATGCAATACTTAAAGGGACTATTTGTAACTTATCACGCGCATAAATCCTAACGGGTCGGAATCCCATGCGCGCTCGCGTGTGGGTACGCGCTGCTCTTGCTGCCTGCTGCCTGCTCGCACACCGCGCTCGTTCTCACCCGATCGGCTCGCTCCAACTCCACGTGCACGCGCGCACACTGCAGAAGAGTTAGTTTAGCTCTGAGAATATCTAGTGAATGTGCAGTGGACGTTTTTGCAGAAATAAATGCTGCCGCTCCTCCAGACCAACAGAGGTTTCCCGTGTCTTGTGAAGTGACGGGGCTCCGCAGCGAGTTACGTTATCGTCCCGACCGGGTGTCGCTGTCGGTGTCTCCCCCCCCCCCCGTTCCCTCCGCGGTCGTCAGGCTGAGAAAGGAAAAGCCAGCACTAGAATCAGCATTGATCCATGGAGAGACCTTCGTCTGGTCAGCTAACATTACTGCCAAGCAGGTGAAATATAGAGTGATATTGTGTGTTAGCTGACGTGTGTCGCCTCACTGTTTAGACCGGTGCTCGTTCATGTCAATGTAGCGCGAGCACAAGCGCGAGCGCGAGCAACAGGACGCTGACTTTCGTTGACATTGCGGCCACAGGTGTCGCTGTGAACAAGCAATTTCTGATTCTTACATATAGCCCCTTTAATCTTGGTATGATGACCAAAGATCCAGCACAAAAGTCAAGTGAAGAAGAGTCAATATAGAGTCCTCAGTAGACCGTAGTAGTATGGTTTAACACATTTAACATTGTGTCCAACAGGATCAAAGCATGAACGAGGCATCCTGGCGTGGAACAGGGCTCACGAGGATGACTCCAGCAACACACTGGAGAGCGGAGAAGTCTACAACCTTCCCTTTGGCATTAGCTCTTACTTGTCTTCTTCCTCCTGGACCCGGTACATACCTTTCTGCCCTCCTGGTGAGCCCAGCTCCCTGGATGAATGCGCAGCAGATACTAACGCTCTGGAGCCAAAGCAGCAACTCGGACATCCAGAGCCTTCACAGATCATTATTGGAGTTGCTCTGTGAGTTGTTGACTCACTTCAGCATGCCAGTTTTGGAGATTTTCCAAAAAACATCATAGGCAGCTCAGTTTGGACCTCCTGTCCTTTTGTTAAAACACTGGACAGTAAAACATGGTGCAAAGTATTCCACATGACCTTTTGCAGTGACATTTGCAAATGACATCTTGCATAAGATAATATATGGACAGGTACTTAGGTACCTAAAGTGAGTTTTAGTTGATTTTTTGTAAATTATTGATGATAACAAGCTGACTATATATATATAAATCTTGAAGACATTTACTTGAGTAGTATAAACAATGATTTCTTTAGTTTGCTTGATGTTTTATTTCTTTGGTCTTTGGTCAGTTTTAAGGCCTTTACACACCGGGGGCGTGACGAATTAATGACATGATAATGCGCCTGCGGATATTATAAAGTTAGGGCTTTTATTGTGAGAGATAAGAATAGAAGGAGTGGATCTGATTTGCGCTGACTTTCTCAAGGTTGAAAGGAGTAATAAAGTTTGCCGTCCTGGTTCGGACCACAGAGCCTCCATAATGTTGTTTCATAAATTTAGGCGCAACTCAACCCGACAACATGATGGTTGATGCCTTTATTCGTGGTGCAAAAGCTCAAAAAATTGGCCTTGCTCTGAAAAAACATTACATCGCAGCGCAATATTCACGTTCTGTGTGAAAGTATTCATGTCAAAAACAGCAAAAAAGCGCCCCCGGTGTGTATTCAGAAAGCGATCACAACCAGGTGTTAGTGAACAAGCACTGGAAAGACATGTGAATGTAAGTAGATCCATGAAGGTTTTTTTTCCCCGCTTTCAGCATATAAATCCAGCATATAGTTTCATGTATACAGTACCTCATGTTTGAATTAACTTTGCTGTGACAGTCAATATATTTAATAATTGTGCACTTTACCTATTTGTGGCAAATGTTTCTGACAGGATTTCTCTCCCAGGCTCCTTATAGCCTGCCAGCATACAAGATGCAATGTTTCCTCAAAGCACAAACCAAGACCATCCACTGATCTCAATGGATATAACTATATATTAAACTCCAACATGGAGCCATTGTGTTGCAACACCAGTATCAGTTTGTTCCAGTCAGATCCTGCTTGATGACTTTGTACAAACCAACAAAAGACTCGGCCCACACGTGTCGTTGATATTCAGTCGTGGAATTGACCATCCCCTGGGTGGTGAACACCAAGGTCAACAGGGTACGCTCAAAGTCATCCTGATGCAGGTGACCAATGTGGTTTGAAAGGCCAGAGATGAGCCTAAATACTTCTGTTAGCTTCCTGGGGATGATCTCCTCACAGATGACTTCCAGGTTTCTTGTCTTGCGGAGGGAAGCCAGCTCAGCATCTTGCACTGAAAACTCCCCGCTGGCCTCAAAGTTTATACCAGCCAGCAGGATCTAGTTGACGAAAAGGAGAAGTGATCATTATTGAGGTTTTTTCGCTGGTTTTACAGTCATTGATGGATATATTTGTCTCACCTCAAATAATAGATGAACGTCATCAAAGGAGTTGTGGAAGGTGGGGTTCACCATATTTGCCGTCCCTCTTATATATCTGCTTGCAGCTGGGAATAGAGCTAGGAGGTCAAGAGAGACAGACGGTGAGAATGAGGGGTGGTAGAAAAGCAAGGACCGTTTCCAACCTTTCCTTTCAGCTTTAATCACATGTTTTTGTCTCGTGATTTACTGCTGTGGACCCAAAAGGGCTTCTTGAACCTGTTAAGTTAGAAATTCATGTGACAAGCAGTTTAAACAAACTCTGAACTGTTCTGGCGCATGTGAGACCCAGGTTCATCGGACATACTGCAGTTAATCTATGATAATGCATTTCAAACTCTCTGACCTTACAGATGACTTGTAGCAGGCGATGAGAAATGACCTCAGACTTTAAAAGCAACAGAGGAGTCAAAGGCGGAGTAACAAACGGATTGTACAACAGGCTCCAGATTTCGGCCTACGGGCCTAGCATTTCGCACTCATTTTCAAAGCATGGGGAAAGCAGGGTGTTAACCACAACAAATCCTCTGTGGTCAAAGAAAGCTCACAGTCGAAAACCTTTCCCTGTGTTTGTGATTCATGAGGAAGTGTAACCATTATGCATTTGCACAGACATTCCTCAAATACTACGCAGTCACATTACTTTGAATACTAATAATAGTACAAAAACACAGCTCATAACCTATTTCCCCTATAAAAATATGTCAAAAATTCATGGACAAGATGATTAATAACAACAATCTACAGCCATGTTATTGGCTCTGTGAGACTGTACAGCGGCGCTTTGAGCTAAATGAGAATGCTAACATACTGATGTTTGGCATGTACAACCGCTGTGTCCCCAAATCCATACTCCATACAGCAGGAAGCGAACTCAGAAGCGAGAAAACTTTTTTGGCTTATGTGCTGGGCGAGCAATTTTCATTCAAGTGACTGGGCGCCATCTTCGGATCTGGAATCCAATTCCTATAATACAGCCATGGTATTTGCTCATATACCAAAGTATAAGACAAATTGACTAATTTAATTTTCCATCTTGAGGGACGACCATAGACTATATAAGAAGTGGACTTAGTGACCCATTGGTTTGTGGACTGCTGTTTTGAAGCTTTGAGTTCGGCATTTTGGCTGTCGCCATCTTGGTTTTTGACCGTCGCCATGTTGGACTTTTGCAACCAGAAGTGACACGAGAGGGTGGAGCAACTGTAAGTACAACCGAACGCTGAATAAGACATTTTTAGGAGCAAACATCTTATATTAACTTTCATGAACTGGAAACACACTGTGAAAGGGTTAAAGTTCTAAGACGAAAACGCGGACAACTCCCAGACTGGACAACGCTGTGGTAGCAACCTGTCAATCACAAGGTAGCCACGCCTTAAAGCATACCCTGCTTTATGGTCTATTTGACTCTAAAATGGACCATAATTTACTAAATGAACATCATGTTGTATTGAAGAAGACTTGAAAGTAGCGATTTAGAACATAAACTCATGTTTACAATGTTTAATGAGGTAATAAATCAAGTGAGAAGTAGGGTCATTTTCTCATAAACTTATATACAATCGGGTTTCTTTTTACAACCAGAGGAGTCGCCCCCTGCTGGATATTAGAAAGAATGCAAGTTTGAGGCACTTGCGCATTGGCTTCACTTTTCAGACCCGGATGTAGACCACTGTCTGGGGACCATGAACTTCTGTACCAACTTTGGTAAAAAATTATCAAGTCACCTTCTGGTGCCCGCTAGAGGAAAAGTCAGAGGGTTTGATCCTATGGAGAACATGACTGTCTGTATTTCATGGCAATCCATCCAATATTTATTGAGATATTTCACTCCTGACCAAAGTGGTGGACCCACCAACCGACTGACATTAATGCCATCCATCAAGGTGAAGAAAGTGGGGGCAGACAGAAAGAAATTCAGACCAGAAAGAGCTTTAGACCCCTTTTTTGACTTACTGTCCAGTAGTCTTTGCTGGCTGTTTTATTAATGCGTGTAATATCTGGAGCTCAGGCAGTTTACACTTCATATTGCAAGAGGATATATGCTCCAGGTGACAATGTTGGGTAGATGAAAAGGAGAACAGATGGAGGGAACTCATACAGACATAAAAGCAGATGGACAGGAAGCTACCGTGTCATGCACAAATTCAGACCAGTGGTAGAGGGACTGTGACTGAACTGGACTGTGTTGTTGCATGCCATCTGTTTAACCTGCAGCAGTGCAATCAAAACCGTTAAACCTGAACAGCTTTGTCTGGAGTCGTCTGGAGTAAAGATGTTATGATGTGCAGCTCATACAGTGTTTATCATTCGTGAGATAAAGAAGAGAAGTTTGGAAGATCGCTTAAGAAATCCATTAAATGTGTAAGCCAGAGTCGATTACACGCTCCTCGCCATCCACTTGTTTATGTCAGGCGCAACAAGATGATGATATTTTAATAGACTTCTCCTGGGTTAAATAATCCACACAAGTCAGTCATAATGTTTAGATAATGACCTCCATTAATCTAAGTTCAATAAGGCCAAAAAGGGCTTGTACTTTTTTCCATTGGTGAGTCTGCTAAGTCGCCATGATTATATATATATATATATATATATATATATATATATATATATGTATATTATATATTATGTAAATCTATATTTCCCGAAAACATACTGAGGAAATACTTATTTCATAAATATCTGACCAATTTTTTGCTTAACCTTCCATTGAGATGCATTACACTGTGTTTATATTTTGAAACAAATTGGATGAGCCAGGCTGTAATCACACACTGATACTGATGGCCCATATTCTCCGGATGTAAGTGATAATTAAAGGAGAACTACACCCATTTTCAAAATTCACATGTTATTCCTTGGTCTAAGACAGTCCAAAAAAATATTAGTAAACACGAACAACTCTCCCAAATCCAAAAACTAGATCGCTAAAACTCAAATTTGTGATGTCATTGGGTATAAAAATCTGGAGCTGCTCCATAGACAATGAATTGGGAAATATGTTCAAGATGGCACTGAGAGCACCCAGGGGAATGTTCTGAGTATATGGGAACATTTTCAGTTTCACAACTGAGACTACTACAACAGAATAAAGCTAATTTGAGTATATAAAAGTAAACAAATATTCTGTGGGTCCATAAAATCAGCCTCCCATTCATTGTCTATGGAGCAGCTCCAGACTAGTGACTGAACTTTACTAGGCCATGGAAATAACATATTGGAGTTCTTAATTTGGGTGGTGTTCCCCTTTAAATGTTAAAAAAATAATGAAGATCACGAGCTCTCCGTGCTTAGATCACATGGTGCCGAGCAACGTCGCATGCTTGGCAGTGAGAGGTAACTGTTTGGAAAACTTAAGACAAACCCAAAAATCACACATCAGTAAACTACACACAGAAGTCATGTGTTTACCAGCTGGTGATTCCAGCTTTTTTATGATGAAGTGCTTCTTACTGCTGCTTTGATATCATTCTTGAATTTTGACATCAATGGAGAAGTGTCCGTAGCCAAAAACCAGAAAATTCAACCAATCAGAGTTGTTACTACAGCCATCAGTATTAATAGCAGCCATTTCTGTTCATGTCTGAAAGTGTTTTTTACAGTGAGACATAGAGTCAAAAGCACTTATCAAATCATAAAAGATCTGATCTCATCAGACAAAAGGAACTCCCTGACCAGAGCTGGTCTGAATATCTCAGCAGTATGCTTTTCATTCACTTGAGGAATATGGGTTTCCTCTCTGAGATCCCTTTTGGACCCTCCCATTGTTTTCTCTATTAGAAACAGGTGCAGATGATGTCTGAACCTAGTAGCTGGATGAGAGTAAAATTGAAATGTTCTGTAACTAGAAAGACACAGTATTAAACCTACAACCTATGTATGACATGGTAATTATTTTTGTTCTATTATATTTAAATGTGTTACTCTTAGTATTGTTATTGGAAAAAGAGGATGGGCTCCTCCAGACAGAGCAGTTTTCATGCAGGGAGGAGGATTGCTACAATGAAATGTCTGAGATAAATATGCTCTCATGTCCACTACATATAATCAGCCCGTTCTCATTCACAGGGCGTCAAATACCGACGCTTTCTCGCAGCCGTCGGCGTTAGATACCGACGCACAAGGCACCCTTGAGCTTCGGTATGAGACGCACTAAGCTTTCTATTAACTACAATGTAAACCCATCCACGTCAATATAAACGCTCAGGGAAAGTGCGCCGGGATTGTGGTGACGTAGCTTTAAGAGCGAAAAGACACACACCGGGCGTATGGGAGGGGAGGTGGATGGGTCCAACAAACAGAAGGCTTTCATCCAGGAGACCGCTGTTCGTGTTCTGTGCGTTAGGTTACAATCAGCTGTTCGTTCATGTCCCGTGTTCACAACGTTCAGTGTCAATTTCACTGTACAAACATAGTTTAAGCCCAACCATGTTGTTTTTTTCCTAAACCTAACTATAGTGGTTTTATTGCCTGAACCTAAGCACGTTTTTGTTTACTTCACAACATTAAGGATGTGTTTACTGCGACTGAAAAGAGTGACGCCAAGGGGTCTGACAAAACGTCAGTATATGACGAGTTGTAAAATATTTTATTTATGTGTTTTCAGTAAAAACTTCAGAGTTGGAAGTTGGAATTTGGAAAGAAAATAAACAAAAGCAGGTCGCTCTTTTTCTGGTTTAATATTACAGTAAACCAAGGAACAAACCAAGAATGATTAAAACACTGCTCTAGAAAAAATTAGGGTTTTAGAAATGTATTAAAAGATCCACCATCAAATTCTTATAATAAAAGAACATTGCTGCTAAATGTTATTGTTGCTCTGTGAAGAAACATGTAGATACAAGAACAATCTTGCAATGAAACCTCTTACAGGCTCACACAGAAACTGAACAGTTTGCCTTTCTGCATTAAAATACTGAGCTTCAGTTCAAGTCTTACCTTTAGTCTGGCATCGCGTCACACCTGTTATGATGCAGCAGAAGAAAAGACCAACGGTGGCCATCCTCCAGGGCAGCATGGTGGCTTGATCAGATCGCACTCACAATGTTAGTTGAATGTAACTAGGACTGGACAGGGGTCTAGTCTACTGCTGTGTCTCTGCCTGCTAGCACCCACTCCTGTAGTATTTCTTCCCTCCTCTTTCCTGTGTATCTGCAGCCCCACATAACATCACACTGTACACCTTCTTCATCCCTTCTGTGGACTGTTTTCTCTCCTCCTCCCATCCACATCTGATCTCTCTCTCTCTCTCTCTCTCTCTCTCTCTCTCTCTCTCTCTCTCTCTCTCTCTCTCTCTCTCTCTCTCTCTCTCTCTCTGCCCCTAAGCTGACTCTCTCTTAATGCTTTCAGCTGGTTGTCATTAGGTTGTCAGACACTCACCATTTACAGGTATGCGTCAATGACACTTCATTGTTTTTGTTCTATCATCACTTTCATCTCTAGTAGCAGCATTTCTCCTTGTGGTTTATATTTCTTTTATTCATTGTCTTTGAAAAATGCTCCTCTTTCAACTTTATGTGCACCTGTCCTTCAGTCTAAACTTGAAATCTACTGCTGTTTTTTTTTAATGCAACTCATCAGTTCACTGGTGGTCCCATCTATGGTGCCAATTCCAATGGAGAAAACATGAAGAAGTGCCCTCTTGGATGACCCTATGGTTGATAAAACAAAATAAAATGCTTTCTAGGGGTTCCTTCCAGTGGACAAAATGTCCCCTCTATGGTGCTATTTCCAGTGGACAAAATGAGATAAAGTTCCCTCTATGGTGCCATTTCCAGTGGAGAAAACATGATGAAGTACACTCTTGGATGCCCCTATGGTTGATAAAACATGATAAAAGTGTCTTCTAGGGTGCCCTCCCAGTGGAGAAAATGAGATAAAGTCCCCTCTATGGTGCCATTTCCAGTGGAGAAAACATGATGAAGTGCCCAATTGGATGCCTCTATGGTTGATAAAACATGATAAAGTGCCCTCTAGGGTGTTCTTCCAGTGGAGAAATTGTGATAAAGTGCCCTCTAGGGTGCCCTTCCAGTGGAGAAAATGAGATGAGGTGCCCTCTTGGATGCCCCTATGGTTGATAAAACATGATAAAGTGCCCTATAGGGTGCCCTTCCAGTGGAGAAAATGTGATGAGGTGCCCTCTTGGATGCCCCTATGGTTGATAAAACATGATAAAGTGCCCTATAGGGTGCCCTTCCAGTGGAGAAATTGTGATAAAGTGCCCTCTAGGGTGCCCTTCCAGTGGAGAAAACATGATAAAGTGCCCTAGGGTGCCCTTCCAGAGGAGAAAATGTGATAAAGTGCCCTTTAGGGTGCCATTAAATAGAGAAAACATGATGCAGTGCCATATAGGCTGCCCTGCATGCTACAAAACTTTCTGTGCGCTGGTGCCCCAACGCATGCAGGTGGTGCCATTTTTCATTTTTTTGCCCCTGCCCCTCAGACAGTCTGAGTCCGCCACTGCATCAGTTCATCCCATCATACTCATGCTAACCATGTAATCATGTCAACTATACATTGTTCTCTGCCTCAGTTGAGCTATCTGTCACTGTTGTTTACAGTCTGTTCAGCCTTGGAAGAAGCCTATATTTTGTGTCTGTCGAACACAAAAACAATGTGGGAGTGCACAAGGGTTGATTTATCTTGGCTTCTATTTGTGGGCTGAAGAACTGATCGGGTGAGATAGCATGTTTATCGTCCCCTTGGAGCTGTGTTTGTGTACCTACAGTATAAGGTCAAACTTGGTTCTGTTTTTACCAACAGCGTGGTTCCTCAGCGGGTAGGCGCTTATGTGACGGTGCCAGGATGACCACCGTCAAACCAGCTCGGTTTGTGTTCTTCAGGATGACAAATGTGGAAAGCTTACACTCCTAAGTGATTATTTCTAATTATACAATGCACGCACCCCCAAGTACTGGAAGAAAACACATGCAGAAACCACAAAGAAAGACTTTGTTCACTGCTTGGCACAGTTCATCTTCTCCATGGGCATAGGAATAGTTACCAAAGTGCAAACGTATAAAATAACTTTTATTTGTTTTAACACTATTTTAACATCAATTTATTTCATTTGGGCATACAAGCTGATGCCAGCATA
Source organism: Sebastolobus alascanus (assembly GCA_916701645.2). Classification (NCBI taxonomy): domain Eukaryota; kingdom Metazoa; phylum Chordata; class Actinopteri; order Perciformes; family Sebastidae; genus Sebastolobus; species Sebastolobus alascanus. Next base: position 4,789,930 of record CAKAOJ020000022.1, on the reverse strand, counting down.
AGAGCACACAGATTTTCTAAAGGTCATTTCAAAACATCTGGCCATCAGGAACTGGCGTGCTTCTGTGGAAGTCAGAATCGGACAAAGCTGCGTCTAAGATGTAGCAGTCGTGCTGCTGCAGAGGAATGCAGACACAGACTGTGCTGAAACTGGCAAGAGACATGCGGCCTCTGTGAAACCTCCAAGAATTACAGCCCAAGAACTTGAACAAACATATTATTCTTTCTATGGGTAAATTCAATGAAAACGTTATTGTAGGCTGTACCCCAAACAATTTCCTTTCTTAAATTGGTGTACTTACTGAGTGACTCAGAGGTGGATAGAGCCCTGTGTTATGACTTGTAATTTTGGTTAAATTGAATAAGACAATTGATGATCTCCTGGTCAGTGATAATGGCTCAGTAATTATGATCACTAAGGCTTGATGTGTACAGTATAATGTCACACTTGAACGTCTACCTTAATAAAAAGCACATTGGCGGTACTGAGGAGAATAAAAGTTGAAGACAGGAGAACGGGACATGCCTGCGGCCTGACTGTATTGTTGCACGACAGAAAAGAAAAGCGTCCACATTGTTCTGACTGTCCTATCCTGCTGGATGTTTGCACGCAGTGACTCCGCTGATCAGCACGATGATTCATAAGTGTCTGAAATTTCAATTTATAACTCACGACAGTTAGCTATTTAGTGTTAAAATGCAGGAATAGTGGGCAGTGGTTGGTTGAATGTAACTATTTACTCAAGTAATGGGCTTAAGTAAAATATGGACACACTTCCCTTTTGCCACTCTTCGTCCACTCCACCACATCCATCCATCCATCTATCAATCCATCCATCCATCCATCCATCCATTGTCTTTAACCGCTTATCCAATTCAGGGTCATGGGAGCCAATGGAGTCGATCCCAGCTGACATTGGGCGAAGGCGGGGTACACCCTGGACAGGTCGCCAGACTATCACAGGGCTGACACATAGAGACAGACAACCATTCACACTCACATTCACACCTACGGGCAATTTAGAGTCAACAATTAACCTAACCTGCATGTCTTTGACCGGTGAACCCGGAGAAAACCTACACTAAGAGAGAACATGCAAACTCCACACAGAAGGGCCCCAAACCGGGTTTGAACTTGCGACCCTCTTGCTGTGAGGCGACAGTGCTAAACACTGCACCACATGACAGAGGGAATACTGTATATACTGTAGTAGCCTATAGACAGCTATAGTTGCCAGTTACTTTTCAGATTAATGTTGTACATATAAAACGTGTGATCAGCTTTTAAAATATGATACATTGCTGAAGATAGAAACGACTCAAGAAAATGCCAAATAGTCAAAATTAGCTCCACCCTGATCAGCTCATATTTAATAATGCAACACTGATAGGTGGCCCTTTTCTGCATAACCAGAACATTAATAGGCTAGTATTACAATTTACTACTTTTGATACTTGGGTCTGAGCCACTTTTTTCCCTATTTCTGGGGCCTCGACTCTCTTAATATATAAATATGAGTATACATACTGTAAGGCACAAGCAAGTAATTGATTTATTTTTTTCAGCGCAATATAGGTTTTTTGAGTATGTATGCTGCAGTGATATCACACGATATTATGACAAGTTATAAGACCAAGATGTAAAACAATAAGTACATTTGAATGTTTCAACGATTTATTCATTTTCTACAACAAAAAAATATGTGCGAAAGTTTATTTTCCTCACATTTGTAGCCCGGCTAAAAAAAAAATAAAAATAAACACTATTCCACAGACAAACAGAACTATTTACACTTTTATCACAATAGAACCGCCGTTATTTCGCGCGTCTCCGCCCTTTTGCCGACTGCATCACTTCCGCCGATTTACGTAGCTCAATAAACATAAATACTTCAGATATGCATCTTGATATATCTATCTACTCTCTGAAATTCGCTTCCGTGTTGCAGTAGATTTCTAAATGCTCAGAACATCGTAACTCGACAATCACTTGTGTGAATCGGCGATGTGCCATTTGGCAAACGTCATTGGCGCAGTGCTTTGCGCGCGGCTCACCACCTACTAACACGGCTTGTGATTGGAGATGAGAGAGTCAACATGTCTTCCAAAACGTTAAAGAGTTGTTTTTATAGTCGGCATTAGATAAATAGGTAGATAAATATTTGAATTATCGCTTTTATTATTTTTTTTAAGTGTCCAAAAACAACACATAGTTTCCTTGATGGATTACCCAGACCCTGGATGGATTATAAAACAAGTGACGGCTCGTTGTAACGGCTGAACGGTGCGCTGCAGGACAGTTTTTTAAAGTAAGTCATTACGTGCATACATAGATCCATTACAGAGATATTATTAAAAGTATGAAGTGAGTGCTTTTGCGCGCAGGGCAACGTTTTGGGTACGTTTTGCTGAAAAATTCCCACTGTACTTTTACCATATAAATACAATAAGCAAAAGGAATAGGCTACTTCTTCCACCACTGAGAGGGAACAAGTGAGTGATTCTGAACATGGCACAGACCTTTCTCATGGCGGGCACTTGAACGTGTCACACCATTAATTATGACTGCATTCCATGTGGTGTGCCAGTGTCGGGCCATAGTACTGTACTGAGCATGCTGGCCTCACTTACATAGCTCAGCAGGCCTACACTTAAATGGAACAGAGACATAATTAATGTTATTAGTAACTCCTGTAATTTTCCTGCTATGACAGGTCAAAAACAAGATTTTGTTTGTGGCCCTCCATCCCTCTCTTTTCACAGTTTTTTTTTGTGTGGATTGATATCTGTTAACCATAAGGCTTATATGCATATCACTGGTCTCCTTTGAAAAGTAGGAAGCTAAAGAATATGAATCCATTGTAGGTAAACCTATTTCTATTACCATCACAAAGTAAATGGAGATGCAATAAAAGAACAAAATAATCTGAATCTTTATCCTCAACTAGTATATAATATATCACCATTATAACCATTATTATCCCATGGATAATTATGCAACTGAATGTATTCTCTGACTCTTCACTACAACTGGGACTGTAAATTTGATGAAAATACACTAAAATAGAATATTTAAGATATACTCAGGCGGTCTCCATGTTTTGGCTATGTTTACTGTTTACATGTTGACTGGGAATTTTACTTCAAAACACTGTTTATATCCATATAGCCATGTTACAAATAACGTAAATCCCCCCAAAACATTGAAATAGTAATAACCCCAATGAATCTTGATCAATATTCATATATGACTGCTATTCAGCAGATAAATGGAGAATGCAGGCTCCACAGTGCTTTATGAGATTACAGATTTGTCCTTAAATTGAGATTTTGTCAAGTATTTAATACTTTTATCAACATGGGAGTGGGCAAATATGCTTGCTCTATGAAAATATAAGTATATATGTATTATTGGAAAACAATTACCAACACAAAACAAGGATAAATATTGTCCAGAAACCCTCACAGGTACTGCATTTAGCACAAAAAATATGCTCAAATCATAACATGACAAACTTCATAAAAGTGGAATACTAAATCACTGGAGCCCCCGTGTAAAGATACAGCACATGAATATATTTCACTCTATAAGGACACATTAATGAAGGCATACAGCTTAAATGTAAAAGCAAATTTGTGAGACTTTGTGTGACACAAAATACCTATTTACAAATGTTCTCATGGCAATATTGGACTGAAAACACATAATGGGGTGTAGAATAAAAGGATATGCCCTGACCATTTTAAAAAAGCTCCTAAAATCTGTAATAGCTATATATATCCACTAGATGGCAATATTTATCTGCATTTACTTTCATCTATCGTGGCCTTCCTCACAGTGATAGACACCCCAAATAAAAGTTTTTAATAAGTATACGCACTAATATGATAAATTGGGAAATGGGTTACTTATGTGAACATGCATCATTATTTTGTCACTGTTTGATTTCGGGTCTAAATTTCCACTTAGCTCAGGAAAGGGTTGAACTTTGAATATCTCTCTAAATACGCAATTTTGGCAAGCTATTGTATACATTTCATGTCAACACATCAGCATTTTCTCTGCCAGAGTTTGGAGATACTGTATACAGCATCCACACACCCTGGGCAGTTGCCACTTCACAGCCTGGTATTGCCGACATCCCAGATTTTCCACAGACCATCTGTCATCACTATGCAGTTGCATTGTATGCTGCTGTCTTCAGGCAAAACTCAGTTTATGATCCGTTCAGCCACCCTCCTGCTTTTGAAATGATACTAACTTCTCATCATTTCTGACTTCTGGGACACGGTTCCCAACCAGATCCTTTGCTGGCGCAGTTATGTGTCACAGAGTCAGACTGTTGAAGCCTTTGTCCATCTGTTCCTCATAGACACAGAGCGTAAGAGCATAACCATGACTGTAATTAGCTGCATGGAGAAGTTCAAAATCCCCACAGACTGCAGTCGAAACGTGACTTTCTGGGACAGTCTGCATCCAAATCGCAACCAAATATAGCATTGTGGGAACAGAACAGACTCTGGATTCTGGAACGAACACAGTTACTGTACTTTGACAAATGACCTGTGTTTTTGCTTTTCGGGTTTAAGTTGCAACAGGACATCAAAACAGCAACTGCATTGTTTCAGAATGATGTGAATAAATCGAAGCGGTCTGACGGTATTCGTTCTCTCTTGGGTTTTAAGGAGACACAAAAGGCAGAGTGAGCAAGAAAGAAAAGATAGGTTAAACAGCTCTTTGTGCGGAAATAAATTACAGATGGTGGAAATCTGTAGAGTATTTATATACAATGTTTTCTCCTCCACAAAGGAAGAGTTGTTTGTTTGAATGCTACACCCATCTAGGACTGACAGTACTATATGAAAATCATTCAATGCAAATTTAATTTGCCGTATATGTATGCATGATATCTGACGTAACTCCAGTTTTCATTTTTACATGTAAAAATAAACCATGAATGTCAAAATTTAAATGAAATTTAAAAGAAAATTGACACGCCAACAACAAACAATGTACTAAGTGTGAAAATGAAAATACAAATTCGGCTTCTGAATCTTGACTCTGAATTTGAATTAGCCCCTTTAAATGTAATATTATATTTTTAGAGCTGTCAATCGGTTAAAACATTTAATCTCGATTTAACACAAATTGATTGCACATTTTTTATCTGTTCAAAATGTACCTTAAATTGAGATTTGTCAAGTATTTAATACTTTAATCAACATGGGAGTGGGCAAATATGCTTGCCTTATGCAAATATAAGTATATATGTATTATTGGAAATCAATTAACAACACAAAACAATGATAAATATTGTCCAGAAACCCTCACAGGTACTGCATTTAGCACAAACAATATGCTCAAATCATAACATGGCAAACTCAAGTCCAAGAAGCAACAACAGCTGTCAGTGTGTCAGTCTGCTGACTTGACTATGACTTGCCCCAAACTGCATGTGATTATCATAAAGTGGGCATGTCTGTAAAGGGGAGACTCGTGGGTACCCATAGAACCCATTTTCATTCACATTTCTTGAGGTCAGAGGTCAAGGGACCCCTTTGAAGATGGCCATGCCAGGTTTTCCTCATCAAAATTTAATTTAGTTTTTCAAGTTTGGAGCGTTATTTAGCCTCCTTAGGTTTTTCTGGTTTCATATGATGTCAGTATCTTCACTCTAGCTTTAAAACTGAGCCCGCTACAACCTAAAAATCGCGAGTTGCGTTAATGCGTTAAAGTAATTAGTGGCTTTAAAACAAATTTGCATTAAAGCGTTATTATTGCGTTAACATTGACATCCCTATATATTTTACACTCTTATTTTAATAAAAACTTTTCCTCAATTATTGTGTGAGACCTAAAGTTGCAGTTCAGGAATCACATTACTGCACATGACAATTTGAAAATAAAATGTGGTCCACATTTAGTTACAACAGAAGGATTATGCTCATAAGGATACAAAAACTTGTCCTTTGAGTTTTAATTTTTTTTATAAACAGTTTTTTTGTTTTGTTTTAATTTTGTCATATACTGTACAACATGGTAAAAGAAATTTCAATTAAACTGAACTGACATCCATTTACAGTAAAATTGTACTGAACATCCCCACTTTACAGTTTACAGAAAATGACTGCAAGCAAATCCTTGAATACACGTTTACACTATTGCTTCTTCTAAGTTATTCAAAGATTTCAATCTTAAATGCTGAGCCTACAGACAGAGACACAGTTCGCCTCCCGTTCTGGACCCATCCCGCCTGAATCCTCCTCTTATCTCCGAGGACGACAGATGAGCTGTCTGCAGTGGCAAGGCCTTGAATGTGCCCCTCATCACTCACATTCAGCTCTCAGAGTCTTTGTTTGAGTTTATGTGTGCACTTTTATTAGGATATACTACGCGTGTCTGCAAATCCTCAGCCAGATCCACAATAGGCACTTATGTAAATCCAAGGTCTTTTGCTCCTTTCTTCACATATCCCTCTTCCCACACATCCTCTTCAGCTCGTTGTGCTTTGTTATGCCGTCTCCTCTCATCTTCCTCGACCTTGACATTTGCCATCTACCTTCAGCTGTCTTCCTTAGAGATCTGAGGGAAAAAGTAAAGACCCAGAACACCGACAATCACGCAAAAATCACACGCGAAAAACATAATTTTTCTGTCAGCACTGTACAGGGAATACTTCAGTTTACAACAAGCTCAGTTCCTCCCTTTGAAGCGAGCTTGGTTCCACCTCTTTGTCCTAGTTAAGCTGTAGTAACGGCTCAATAATCCGGGCAAGCGACCGTAGGGCTCCGTTTCAGGCTGCGAAGACTCTTGCAGTTCAAGGCCATTACCTCAGTTTTAACTGTGGCTCCTGCTGGGAGCCGGGAAGTGGGTCTGCGTCTCATCCTACCGGCCAAAAGGAAATCATTTATTTAATCATAAAACAAAATATTAGAAAGAAAAAGAAAGGAAATGGTGAGCTGTGGTCTGTAAGACTGGTGTGTACACTTTCAAATAGTTTATACACACTTTCAGACATTTTGCTTGTGCAGGCATTCACACACCCTCACACAAGCCCAATAAAATGTCAATATGAACTCATTAGACTATGCGGCTGATGTTTATGTTGCCTCGGTTTATTTGACTTGGTGATCAATATCCTAATGGACCTAAGTATCATTGAAGTTGCAATTAAGGCTACTGACTTTCTCTTTGAGCTCTCTCACAGGCTAATGGAGATCATATTTGTCCCCTTCAGCTTTTATTTTCTCCTTCACTGTCTTCTCCCTCTAATCCGCTTGATCTGAGCTCTCTCTTTCTTTCTTTTTCCATTTTCTTCCTCTTTTTTAGCCAGACTAGCGGAATGACATATGTCGATCTCAGTCAGTCCACCACTTTGGTCCTGACTGAAATATCTCAACAACTGGATGGATTGCCATGAAATTCTGTACAGAAATTAATGGTCCTAACAGGATCAATGCAACTGGTCCCCTGACTTTTCCTCTAGTGCCACTATGATGTTGACATTTTTGTTTTTCATTGAAAGGTCTCAACAACTATTGGATGGATTGCCATGAAATTCAAACACAAATGCCCCCTTTTAGGGGGATGAATCCCAATAACTTTGGTGATCCCCTGACTTCTTATCTAGTGCCATCATCAGGTCAAATTTGTAATTTGTCCAAATACTTTGCTTTATAACTAGAGTTCAGCAACCTAACCCATTTTGTTGCAGAAATTTCAGACTTGGGTCATGCTCAGTTACTTACAGAAATATAGTCTCAGACTCGGGTTGGGTTTAGCTCTCAAATTTGGCAGTGGCAGGTGGGTTGAGTTGGGTCGGGTCGAGTCTGAAATGCATGGGTACAGTCTGGGTTAGGATCACTGTTTTAGGCTCATGTTATTACTAAATACCTACTTTGTGTTTTGTGCTAATCAATGGGCTGATTCCGTGTCTGAAAATTGAAGCCAATGCTGAAGTGCCTTAAACTTGCATTCTTTCTAATAGCCAGCAGGGGGCGACTCCTCTGGTTGCAAAAAGAAGTCTGATTGTATAGAAGTCTATGAGAAAATGACCCTACTTCTCACTAGATTTAATACCTCAGTAAACATTGTAAACATGAGTTTATGGTCTCAATCGCTTTTCAAGTCTTCTTCAATACAGCATGATGTTCATTTAGTAAATTATGGTCCCATTTTGAGTCAAATAGACCATAAAGCAGGGGATGCTTTAGGGCGTGGCTACCTTGTGATTGACAGGTCGCTACCACGGTGTTGTCCGTTCTGGGAGTTGTCCGTGTTTTTGTCTTACAACTTTAACCCTTTCACAGTGTGTTTTCAGTTCATGAAAGTTAACTCTAACTTTTTTGGTCGTCTAAAAATGTCTCGTTCAACGTTTGGTTGTACTTAGCTCCACCCTCTCGTGTCACTTATGGTTGCCAAAAGCCAACATGTTGACAGCCACATACCAAGACGGTGATGGCCAAAATGGCCTCAAAATGGCAGTCCACAAACCAATGGGTCACTACGTCCTCATATACAGTCTATGATGCTAATTAGCAAATGTTAGCATGCTAACATAATAAACTAAGATGGCGATTATGGTAAACTTTATACCTGCTTAACATCAGTATGTTAGCATTGTCATTGTGAACTTGTTAGCACGCTGAAGTTAGCCTTTAGCTCAGGTATAGCCTCATAGAGACGCTAGCATGGCTGTAGACTACTAGTCTTTCTTTATATCTCCATCCACTGTGTGTGAGTCTAACTGAACTGACCTCTGTTTCTGTGTGATGGGTATAGTGTGACCTTGGCTTGGGCTGGCAGAAGAGAAGCCTTATCTTGTCAATCTGATGGCTTTCTTTCTCAGTAACCCAGCACATATAAGAAGGCAACTCACTCAGATCTTCTTGTGTGTGAATATACAGGTACAAGCAAAGCCCGAGCACAACATGATGTTAAGCTAGTGAATTGGGATATAAATGTGAAATGATTGTTTTCACAGCTGTGCACTTGGCGCTGATGCTCTGGGCTGGAGAGAGTGGTATGTACAGTATCAGGCAAGCTGAGCTCAAAAGGGGGGGGGAAAGGTACTCGGAGTTTGCCGTTACAGTGAACAGGCCAGGTTGTGCTGTGGCTTACAGGGGAGATGAGATGAGGGTTAGTTGCAGGTGATTGATGGTGTTGCCTGCAGCGCTGTCATTGAGTAATTGACCTGAAGTCATCTGAGTTGTTAGTATTGAATCAAGTATCTGTAATGAAATCATAGACCCGGGCAGTGCTAAACGCAGGGATCCGGCTCTAATGCAGCAAGAGTGATGAGGTTACTGCTGCACTCATGTTTCATGTCCCTGTGTGCGGGTATCCTGGTTGGACTTCAGCGGGAGACACAGAATATTCTGTAATAATTCATCAATTGTTAAATGTAACATGCTGATTCACTGATTTTTTTTTTAAATTTTTTTTTTTCAAATTTATTTACAAAATAACAGATTTAATGTTGTGTAATCTCTGTAAAAAGAAGCATGTAGACAGTTATATGGCGTAGAAGGATGCAGTATTTGTAGTTTACAGTGGTGGAAGAAGTGCTCTATTAATCTATTACTTAAACATCTGTTTTCTGTTCCGTTTTTTTCAAATTGAAACGCCCGCTCAGCCGTTGATAATCGAAGCTAATCAATAAAGATATGAATAATGTGAACGCTAGCACTAGCTGAGTCAAAGTTAGCTGTGCTAAGTTTGGAAATAACTGAAAGGGTTAGTTCAGATTGTATGTAGTCTCCCGTGTTCTGCGAGGTAAAATTATTGCTTTTCTGAATGGAGTCTGGTGGCTTGGAAGAGAGTGATATAACGGCTGACTGATGGCAAGGTAAAGCGGCTGTGGACGGGAGCAGCAGAAAAAGGTTTTTTAACCACCTAAAAAACATCAATATCAGTTAAAGTGTACGCTATATTTACAATATTTTCACCGCTTTACCTTGCCGTCAGACAGCCCTTTCTGATGGGGAACTGAAGCTGTTATATCGCGGTCTTCAATGACATTTTACATCATTTTACCTCTCAGAACATGGGAGTTGCTGGTCTACCGCTGCATTGATCGGTTAGCTTGTTTGTGTTATTGTGTGACTTTCGGATCTGAACTAACGTGGCGTCCACACAGCAGTACATTGCTTAGCTTGCGTGCTCCTGTCTGCTTCTCCAAACTAGGAGCTTTGTGACCGCTACCAAGTTACTGTATGTAACGTTAATATACTGACTTTAACGCTGTATACAGTATATACCGTACATGTAGCAGTCATAATGAAGAAGACTACGTCAGGTTACGTGGAAAAAAGTTTTTGGAAGGGCTTGGGAAAATAGCATTTTGACGCTAAAACATACATACTTTGACCAGTATTTAAATGTTCGGATTTGAATACATAAGGAACACCACCGGAAAGCTGCAGAACGATATAAAAACTCACCCTTTAAGTAAAAGTAGCAATACCACAATGTAGAAATACTCTGTTTCAAGTGAAAGTCCTCCATTCAAAATTTTGATTTAGTAAAGTACAAAAGCATTAGCGTCAAAATATACTTAAAGTACCAAAAGTAAAAATACTCACTATATGCAGAATGGCCCATTTCAGAATAATGCATGTTATTGGATAAGAATTGTGAACATCACTTTAATGTTGCAGCTGGTGAAGGTGCGGCTAATTTGATTACTTTTTATAATGCTGGGTAGCTTGTGAATTTCCCCCCAGGGATCATTAAAGTCTTATCCTAACCTATCATAATACATCATAATTTATTAGTTGATTATATTTTGTATAATTCATTTCAATCTGCAAAATAACTATAGGTATAATATCAATGTGTAAAGAAGGAGTAAAAAGTAGAATGTGTTCACAATGTACAATGCTTTCCACCATACTTCGCGGGATAATGAGAAATTGCAATCATTAAAATAAATGTAAAAATTTCTGTTTTGAAGGCATTATGGTAGAAATATTGATAAGTTACTAGGTTACAATATATCAAACATAATACATAGACAAATTACATTTACAAACAAAACTTACAAGTGACATCTACAGTACATATAAGTCTGCAAACTGCAGTATTTTGCACAATTTCTACTTCTGTTGATTGTAGATGCTGTATACAACACTGTATCCAAAAACACAATATACAGCTCTAACAAAGCTTTTCAAGGTAGATGACTAATAGTGAAAATAATGCACTTGGATGACTTACACTGGCCTTGTGGCAGGACGCATTGTTTTACTGGAATCAGATTTGTGCAGTCTCAGGGATAATTCCTCCATCACATGCAATACAGATTCAATCAAAACAACTTATCCTGTCTACGGGAATGTTGGGTGGGTGGCTCACTCCTTCTGTGGTCTGACCACTAACAGTGTCACGCACTAAAAAACAGGGTTTGGTTCAGTTTGTAAGCAGGTATTTAGTTCTGTGTGGTTCTTACTGAAAATGACCGTCTTGAGTAACCCGCTAAATTTCATGGCCTCAGGGAGCAAATAGCTGCACATTCATCCTTCACTTTCAGTCCTTTTCTCACTCAGATATTCTCATATGCAGCTTAGTATGCATGTTTTTACGGATATGCGAGAAGTCATACAAGTGAAACAAGGCAAGCCATCTAATAAACTAATTACAGAGTACATATTATTTTAGGGCAGCAACAATGTATTATAAACAATAACAGATGGACAGCGTGGACAGTAAGTCTCCCAGTGGGCATAAAAGCCAAATGGTCAACAGTGTGACTAATGGTTTGTCAAAGGTAGAAACCAGGATATGAGCAATACACTGATCGTAAGAACGGGATCTCTGGTTACACCATCTCTACTGGCAATGCTGACTCAATGGGAAAGACAGCCACAGGAATTTCTAACACAACAAGACAATATAAATATTTTAGGGCTGTCAAAGTTAATGCGATAATAATACAAATTACTTTTAACACCACTAATTTCTTCAACGCATTAAATCAACTTGCAATTTTTAATTATCCACTTAAAAATCCGACGGGCCGCCGACGGACCCCGCCGCTATTCGATTTTTGTGAGGTTGTAGCGGGCTCAGTTTTAAAGCTAGAGTGAAGATACTGACATCATATGAAACTAGAAAAAACCTAATGAATCCATTGGTACCAACCATACTAATGTGTCGCGAAGGAAGCCAAATAACGCTCCAAACTTTTGCTAATTTGTTTTCAAAGGGGTCCCTTCACCTCTGACCTCAAGATATGCGAATGAAAATGGGAACTATGGGTACCCACGGGTCTCCCCTTTACAGACATGCCCACTTTATGATAATCACATGCAGTTTGGGGCAAGTCATAGTCAAGTCAGCACACTGACACACTGACAGCTGTTGTTGCCTGTTGGGCTGCAGTTTGCCATGATATGATTTGAGCATATTTTTTTATTCTAAATGCAGTACCTGTGAGGGTTTCTGGACAATATTTGTCATTGTTTTGTGTTGTTAATTGATTTCCAATAATATATATATATACATACATTTGCATAAAGCAATCATATTTGTCGTCTCCCATGTTGATAAGAGTATTAAATACTTGACAAATCTCCCTTTACAGTGGCAGTATGCAACAATTTTTTGGCATAATTTGGCAAAAATTCCATAATAACCTTTCAGCATATTGTAATTCAAGTGTTCTGAGAGAAAACTAGACTTCTGCTCCTCATCATGGCTCTGTTTTCAGGCTTTAGAAAAATCTAGCCCGTGACGGCAAATTTTGATCAATCACAGGTCATTTCAGAGAGAGAGAGCGTTCCTATTGGCTGTGCTCCAGTCATGTGACCAGAACTTGGCTTCCTTCAACAGATTTTATAATGGCATCGGAGTCACAAACTTTCTCATTTTACAGCTAAACAGTAACTACAAGAGGATTCTGAAAACATTTGAGGTGAGAAATAGGCATTACAGTAACAGAATATTGATTCATATTTGATCAGCGCTGCCTAGTTTGACCGTTTGGTCGGAGTTTGCGAGTGATTGACAGCCGGCTCTCATAGACTGCAGCTGGACAGCGGACCTTGTTTTCCTCCGGTAAGTGAAATCCTTCAGATGCCGTTAGGAGCACCGGAGGACACAGAGGAACATGATTGTTTTCAAGTTACCTGTTTCATGCACTACTGTCACGATATAGCGGCCCTTTCTAAAAATAACTTTTTTAAATCATATTTGCGCCAATCTCGCATACTGTAGCTTTAAGGTACATTTTGAACAGATAAAAAGTGTACGATTAATTTACGATTAATCTTGATTAACTATGGATAATCATGCGATTAATTGCGATTGATTATTTTAATCGATCTACAGCCCTGGAATATTTTCATCAGGCTTCAAATTTAAATGAGGAGATTTGTATTTGAGATATTGATAGATACAAACAGGTTGCAAGCTTTCGGATACAGAAGAGCTGCAGTTGGCTAATAACTGATTCCTAATTATTTACATGGTATGTGTGTGTAAATGAGATGTAGGCAACATATCCACTTTGCACTCTGTCATTCTTCAAACTTTGCAAACCATATAACTCAAACTTCATTGTCTGGTTAAAAAAACAACTAATACAGCAATTATTTCTTTGTGTAATGGCCTCATCTGCTGCAGAATCTCATTAATCAGTACACTTGGACAGGTTGTGGGCGGAATACTTGAGATAATGATTTCAAAATATAATGCAATAGAAAACGAAGGCCAGATTGTCTAGGTTGCAGTAATTATGAAGATTATATGTTATTAGAATATGTTGCGTATGTGGACTAAAATGAACAAATGAATGCCAATGATTCTGTGTCTTTCTCTTCCAGAACAAATTGATGACTTTACAAGATGCGGTAAGTTTCATTTCATTATTTTATCTCCCTTTGGTATTTTAAAAGGAAGGAGTAGCGCCTCACTACGGTATCATTAAAGGATTCCTGAGCGTTGTTCTGGCTCTAAAGGTATTTGTTTTGGTAGCTCAATTAACATTCTGGGGGGAACCGTGACATTTCCTCTCTGACTGTATCTACATGGACATTAGCGGGCCCAGAGAGCTACTCTTTTGGTGTGGTAGTGAAAGGTGATATGCGAGAGCAGCTGTTTGGTCTCCACATCTCGCCCGGGCTGCCTCCCAGCAGCTGATGTGTGTGTGTGTGTGCATGTGTGTGTGTGTATACACATGTGGATATGTGTTACAGCAGTTATCACATCAATCAACCACTCTGCTGAGGATCACCCCGCATCACCTTGTTGTCCAACACAAACCATGCTTTAGTTACTTCACATTTTCCTCTTTATTTGCATTGTAACTCTGTCTATTAAGTGTTCAGATTTTGGGGAATTTGAATGAGGTACAGTAAAGAAAATACACAAATTACTCACATGTACATATGTGTGTAAAACATTATGTATTTAATGATAGAGCACATTTGAACCATTTAAATGATTTAAGGTCAGTGTCTGTATAATTATAACTGTAGAATTTGTCTCTGAAGAAGTCTGGAGGAAGTAGTTACGCAAGTCTCACTGTCTGTTTAGACACAGACTGCAATAAAATCCAGACCTCACGCTGCTTAAATCAATTTCTGCCACAACCTGGCTTCCCACCAAGTGCATGCTGGGACTGAGTCCAGACCCCTGTGACCATGAAATGGAGTAAGCGGGTAAGAAAAAGAATAAATAAGGGAAATAAATTTTAATTTTAATTTTAAAGTTTTTTTTTTCTTTTGTCTGTGTGCTAAAACCTCAACAACCAGATAGTGCCGGTCAAAGGTTTACTTGCACGGCAGCTGGATTCTCCCGAATCGTGGGATCACATATCGCACAAAAATCCATCTTGTCAGGCTTCAAGTAATGTGTTTGTGGCCGGCAAACCAGAGCATGGGCCAATCAGCATCCTGTGAGGAGTTACTGGCCACTTTTTGTTCAAAACAACAATGGCGGATTGAAGCTCTTGCAGCTCTTGCAGCTACGCTAACCTCTTAAAGAGGTTAGCGTAGCTGCAATCAGTTATATCAGAACTGGAGAGGATTTCTTCATTGAAAGAAGAGCAAGGAAAGGCACTGAAGGCTTTTCTCGACGGAAAAGATGTTTATGCTCTTCTTCCGACTGGCCATGGCAAGAGTTTGATTGACGGATGGTTCATCCAATCACCTGCCAAGTATTTTTTTGAAAGTGCCCGCCGTTTTCCAAACCATTACCAATGACATCTTCTCAGACGGTTTTGTGTAACAAATCATCTGGCGGGTCAGGTTAGTTCCGAGGCACTACAGGAGAAACAACTGAGAACTTGAAATCTATGTAAAAAGTTAGTTACCTACTGACAATATCTCTGCAGCTAAACAGCAGCCTATACTGTAACAGGAGCCACAGATCAGATCAACTACTTTCAACTCACAGATGCAGTTTTGTGATCAGTCATTTATATATTCAGTGCGTGATGAAAGTGTCTCCATCTAGAAGAGTATGGGATTGAGAGTCTACAACCATGCTAGCAGTTCTGTGAGGCTTTACTTAGGCACAGCTCAGCTTTGAGCTAAATGCTAATGTCAGGTTGCTAGAATGCTGATGTCAAGCAGGTACTGTATAAGGTTTACCATGGTCACCATCTTAGTTTAGCATGTAAGCAGGGTAAAATTAGTTAATTAGCACTAAACACAAAGTACAGCTGAGGCTGATGGGAATGTGATTAATTTTGCAGATATTTGGTCATAAATAGTTCTACACAGGCTAAAAACTGTGACCTGAACCCAGCTCGTACCTGTGACTTTAAGACTTGACCTGGCCCAACTGAGCCAGCCTGGTACTGCCGAATTTGAGACCTAAGCCCAACCCAAGCCAGAAATGTAGATGTATTTGGTTTAGGGCTATCCCAAATACAATTTTTTGGGCTTCGAAGCTTCGGTGAGAAAAATTTGAACATATTTGAAGCTTCGGGGAGCAGCGCGGTGCGGCAGCTGACATGTTCTTTTGTCTGTCTGTCTCCATCTCCCCCGTTTCAGTGCCCGTCTGAGAATAACTAATAATAATTAATGTTGAATATGAATAATGTTGTCGGATTATTCCTTATTTCTTGGGATATTTTGGGATTTATACATTATTATTACATATATATATATATATATATATATATATATATATATATATAAAAAAACGAATCATTACAGAATAGTGATTTGGAGGTCGAATACCATGGCAACGGTCAAAGCTTCGAAGCATTCAGGGTCAGCCCTAGTTAGGTTGCTGAACTCTAGTTAGAAAACAAAATATTGGACAAATTGCAAATTTGACCTGATGATTGCACTAGGTTAAAAGTCAGAGGATCACCATAGTTATCAGGAGTCATTCCATATCGGAGACACCCGTTATCTGTACAAAATGTCATGGCAATCTATCCAATAGCTGTTTCTGGACCAAAGTGGTGGAGTGACATTGATATAATAGCTGATAATAGAAATTAACTGGTCAGTTAAATCAAATTAAAACAAGAAACTGAAAAATCAGCATCCAGTGATACCACTTTTCCTTATAAATTTACCTAACAGATATTAATAAACATAAAAAATGACTTCTATATAAGGCAGAAATTTCATGTTGTTGAGACAGAATCCTCTGAGATTAGTGCTCCTTCCATTTAAAACAAACACGCATACCTTGATATTTCATTTATGACCCTAATTTCACAGTAATGACCACATTACATATCTGTATTAATTTAGAGGTGAAATGAAATGTCTCCAACAAGGGAGGGATTTTAAATTCATGGTTGAATTCAGGGTCATGGAGATGAAAGTTTAATGATGTGTTGAATCTGGCCTGGGACGTAAATCAGATCCCTCTGGCTTTCCCGCCTTTCCTGTCATTCTCTACTGTCAACTACAATCCTACAATTGAGATGGGAAAATTGCTCAACAAAGTCAAAGTATATATAAGTTGTACGCTTTACATTTACTTTTTTTTTTAGCAATTTTCCCTGTCTTGTCTCAATTGCAGTATTAACCATTCCAGTTTCAGTACTGTAATCATTTTGGTGTTTATTTCCACGGCAGTTGATCATTATGAGGATATTATTCTTGTTGGAAAGTCTCTTTGTAAATGATTTTCACAGACATTTTGACTTTGGTTTTTGTTGGCTTCACTTAGAGCCAAATGTTGATCGCAAGATGTTTTGCGTATCCATTAAAATTTGTAGCCATTATTTCATTATAACAATTGCCACAAGTTTAATAACAATACAGTTTCACCCTTTTACCCTGACCCTTTCTACTAAGTTAGGTAATTCACCAGATGTACAGATTGTAGAGCCCCCTGAGGCAAATCTGTGATTTGTAATATTGGGCTATACAAATAAAATTGACTTGACTTAACAGCTGCAGACAAAACTTGTGGTTGTTACAGTATAGAAGAAAATAACATCACTTGTAATGTTTCTGTAACATGAAATACAGACCAAATGACTCAAATTTGATGTTAGTATAACGACAGACAGATAAATGCCATTAAATTTAGTTGTAACCAAAGTACATTTATTGAGGAAAATGACTCTTAAGAAACTCTGAATTGTCCTCCAGTATAGCTGCTGACCTTCCCTACCTGCTGGATGGGGCAAAACATGATCAACGCCGCAGGTATCGAACGCTTTATTACATCAGGCCATGCTTCATCTGTTGTGAAACTCTACCGCAACGCTGTCTTGCTGTGTCGAGCTCTCCGCAGCGGTCCTCCCTAAACATGATGACTCTTACCCAATACACATTAGTCTTAATTAAACTAAAGTGTTTTCTCTCTGCAGACTGCATCCTCCCTCCCTCCCCACCTTTCCTCCTTCACTTCTCCTCCAACCCTCCCTTTTCTGTCCCTTCCTCGTTTTTTCCCCCTCCGTCCTTCCAGCAAAGCTTCATCACATTTAATGACTTGCTTGTCTGGCCTCATGGGAGGTGCAACCAGTTTACATTCATTTATTCACAACTGTAGGCAATAAAGAAAACAGACTCTCAGTTCACAAACCAATGGGATGTTTCCAAGGCATTTGCAATGACTCTACTGTAAATCACTGGCTCCATTTTCAGTGTGTATAAAGCCTGGTAGTACAGATCTCCAGGCTGTTTGTATAGTACCACATGTCGGCATGGCAAACATGTAGTTTTGTTCTGCGCTGGTTTAATTTTATCCATAAACATATTTGAATTTACACTGGTTTGACATAATCCTCATTCATATGGTGTATATGTATTGGTATGAAGAATGTAATGCATTTTTAACTGCACTTTAAACAGCAGTGGTTCCCAGACTTGTTTCTGTACTACGTCCCGTTGGGAGATGGGACAAAAATAGAGAAGATAAGTCGGGCGATATTGTATATTTTTCCTCACTGATCACCAGATCCCATGAACGGACATGAATAGATTTTATATCTTATTCCTCTGTGTCATAGAGCTCCAATGCCACATCGTGACATGTTCCTTCATTACTATGAAAGTGGGAGCTGTAGTTTCTTTTGAGTCAATCCCACATACACTGTCCTGCTCCCGTAAATACTCACTAGTTCACCAAATGTGCATTATCCACCTTTGAAAAATGATCCCACCCAAAATTAGCTAAATACTACAGTACCCAGCTGTTTTATGAATTTATTTACCCTAAAAAAAAAGAAAAAGAAAGAAAAAAGTAATTGCAAGCTCATTTAGTGTGTATATGTATATGTATATGTATACTTCGAGTGCTACAGAGAGGGTAGAGAAGTAAGAAAGTATTGAGAGATTGAGAGATTGGTGGAGTTACAAATTTTTGGTTTTGGTCTTTTCATTGACATTAAGAAAAATATAAAAACGCCAGACTTATCCTGTATGTGCCCTATATATACTGTGTATATGTATATATATATATATATATATATATATATATATATAGTAGGGCTGTCAATTGATTAAATATTTAGTCATGATTAATCGCATATTTGTCCTTAGTTAATCGTGATTAATCACAAATTAATCGCACATTTTATTTATCTGTTCAAATAAGGGGAGATTTGTCAAGTATTTAATACTCTTATCAACATGGGAGTGGGAAAACCTGCTTGCTTTATCCAAATGTATCTATATATTTATTATTGGAAATCAATTAACAACACTAAACAATGACAAATATTGTTCAAAAATCCTCACAGATACTGCATTTAGCATAAAGGGACCCCTTTGAAAATGGCCATGCCAGTCTGCCAGCCCGCTACAACCTAAAAATCACATTATGCGTTAATACGTTAAAGAAATTAGCGTGACATTAACGTGTTATTATCGCGTTAACTTTAACAGCCATAATAGATGTACAGTATATATACATATTTTTCTTGCCTTCTCTGTCAAAAATCTGTCCATCTTGTACGTTAACTGTCATTTGCTTCCTAAATGAATTCTGCTAACCTGAATCATATAAAACATTGTCGGTCTCAGAGAAGTCATGCTTTTTATTTTCCACAAATGAATCAGATTCATTGAACTTCAGATTCTCTGTGGAATTCTTGCATGGTTTCTCAAAATAGTTAAATAACCTGAATACAAACACTGACTTGTAATAATAAAGTTTGACGAGATGTTCAGAGATCCTTTTATCCTTCTCATTCCTGTAAAAACAATAAATCTCATTATCTGTGGCTGGTTTAAAAACAGAAAAATACCTCCGTTCCAGTTGGGCGCTGTGTCCGCCGGCTTCCTTCCTGTCCCTGACCTCAGAGGTCAAGGCAGCATAATGAGCGCACTCTCCTGTTTCCTTCTCTCCTCTCTCCTCTGCGCTCTGCTGTCCTGTCACTGCGCCGCTTGCAAAATATCACCGTCTCAAAGTTGTTCCGCTTCAATATGACCCCCTGAGTGAGAGTTTTTCCACTTGTGTATATTCAGGGGACAAACGGCCAACACGTATGACAGTGACTTATGGCGAAGGAGAAACAGGACTGGCTGCAGAAATATCACTGATTATGATCAACGTAAACACACAACTCAGCGTTTAGCCGAAGCTCTGCTGTAAAACAGTCGTATATCAATGTCTCACAGGCTAATGTACTGTACACCACATCAGAATAATGTTTGTTGTCTTGTGGCTGATGCCATCTACCCCAGACACCATTACCCTATCCATTATACTCCCCATAAGATTTAAATAATCACACATACTGGAGTATTAGAGAGTCTCACAGCCATACGGGAGACCACAATACCTTTGGGTAGCAGAGTTTGGTAAACCTCATTAACGTTGCCCAGAGAGAAAAGCCCTTTTTAAAGCCTCCAAGTGGACTGTAAAAGGGACTGGGTCAATAAAGTCTTTATTTGTCTATACACAGGCTGTCAGCAGGTTCTCTCTGTTGTTTTCCTGAGAGTCACTTTTGATTTAACATATAATCCATTCTAATACAGAGCGGTGAATGCAGAGCAGCGAAGCTTAAGTTCTAACTTGAAAGAAAACCATTTGCCAAGGAAATGCATGCAGCGAGTCCATTTAAAATGTCAGCGCACACAGTCTGAGAGTAAGATTAGATTTGGCAGCACTTGCTCTAAACTGCTACTGTTACTATCTTTAAATCACAGCCAAACAAGCATCATAAAGTCATTTAAAGTTATAGTCCTGAAGATTGTCATGAAATCAAACCCCATTTTTGATTTTCTTTTATTTATTCTGTTGTTAGCATTCTTTCTGCAGTATCCATTGAATGTATTAAGCATTATGCGTTACATCAACACACAGGTTTTTGGACTATTATCTTCAGTAATCGAAGAAGTACTTATATCTTTTACTTAAGTAAAAAAAAACATACCACAGTGTAGAAATACTCTGTTATAAGTTAAAACCATGCGTTCAAAATGTGAAAGTGAAAGTACAAAAGTATTAGCATTAAACTATATTTAAAGTATCAAAAGTAACTCATTATGCAGAAAGGCTAATTTCAGTATAGTAATTAATAATAATACATAAGAATTGATTTGTTGATTATATATTGTATTATTAATTTGGAGAGTAACGTAAGTTATCGAATAAATGTACAGTAGTGGAGTAAAAAGTACAATATTTCCCTCTGAGATTTAGTGGAGTAGAAGTATAAAGTAGTATAAAATGGAAATACTAAGTAAAGTACACATACCTCAAAATTGTACCTAAGTACAGTACTTGAGTTAATGTACTTTCCACCACTGATTATCTCTGTACATTGCATATTATTTTTATACTTAATACCATGAACCATTGCATATCCCCTAGAATATATTTTTTGCACATTCCCGCCTAGTTCTTTCCTTTTTCAACAGTTACAGTGTACATATTTTCAAACTTTAAATTTTTTAATCATATTTCTTTTTAGTATTTTTATTGTAATTGTTTTCTATTCTATATTTATGTTTCTTGTCTATGCGCCAATACACCAAAGCAAATTCCTTGTATGTGAAAACCTACTTGGCAATAAAACGGATTCTGACTCACGCTATATTCAGATTAGGGCTGGGCAATATGACGATATATCGGCAAAGTTATATTAAAATGTCTATTGTATATATTTTTCTATATCATGTCTATTGCGTGGGCTGCATGGTGGTGCAGTGGTTAGCACTGTCGCCTCACAGCAAGAGGGTTGCTTCGAATCCGGCTTGGGGCCCTTCTGTGTAGAGTTTGCATGTTCTCCCCGTTTTAGTTAGGTTTTCTCCGGGTTCTCCGGCTTCCTCCTACAGTCCAAAGACATGCAGGTTAGGTTAACTGTTGACTCTAAATTGCCCGTAGGTGTGAATGTGAGCATGTGTCTATGTGTCAGCCCTGTGATAGTCTGGCGACCTGTCCAGGGTGTACCCCGCCTTCGCCCAATGTCAGCTGTGATCGGCTCCAGCCCCCGTGACCTCGAATGAGATAAGCGGTTACAGATAATGGATGGATGGATGGATTTCTATTGCGATAGAAGCTAGGCCTATATTCATTTCTTTTTTCTCTATAATTTCACTTAAAACCGTTTTTGCACTCAAGTTCTTAAAATGAGAAAATACTAATACATTTCATTTGTCACGTATTAAATTCACAGAGGAATATCCCAAAATAGGCTTTACCATGTGGTTATTACATATACAGTAGACAACTTAGTTATTTAATTACCAGAAAACATGTTATATTGTGATATATTTATCATTATCAAGATATGAATTGACCTTTATCATGACAGAGGATTTTGGCCATATCGCAGAGCCCTAATTTAGATTGCCTACCTACAGTACTGTATGCACACAGGAAATGACACATGCATGTAATCCAGCGCAATTCAATCACATTGATATCAGCCTTAATGTTTACTGTACACTCTCTTTACACTGTATCAGCTCTACTCTACATTAAGTTACTGCTAAAACGGAAAATCCTACTGTTGCTTTACAATAAAACCATTCAACTTTTATAGTGAAGAAGCCAAAGGAAACAAGATGCATTTGTCATCAAAAATGCATCTACAAAACAAGACAACAGTCATTTTTAACTTTTTTTTTGACAGTGGACCAGTTTTGAATATTGCAGGCATTTATTTGGCTGCGCTGTGAACACATACAACAGTTGCTCTTCTGTTGTATTTCTGACAAAGTAGCTGCTCAGTGAGTGTTTGCTGTAGTAAAAAACTACACTTGCTGTTACCATCCCAACAACGGGTGGTAACCAAAACTGAAATCTTAAGGATTATAACTTTAAATCACTTTATAAATAATTATGTGATATAGAAAATGTCTTTAGTTGAGTTTGAGCCATCATACATTATGGGCCAATCAAATCAGTCACTGCTCATGTTGAGAAAGATGAAACCTGAGGGAAGAGAGCTTGACGGTTTCCGTGGCGATGCATGTGCACGTCTGGAATGTCTCTTGAAGCTCTCTCCGTCCCACTGTGCTGTGGATCCCCGTGGTAGAGAAACCACTCAGTCTCTCAGCAGCCCTGCAGACTTGCTTTTGCCTATAGCACCATTTTATTCTCTTTTTTTTGGCAGTGTATAAAAGTGCTGGCTGCGGCTGCACAACTCATCACAGGCCGCCAACAAAGGTTGCGGCTTGGTGGAGGAGGGCAGTAGCCTGCTGGTGGATGTATAGCTGCACTGTGCACTGTAAATTACACATCAGATAAACCTCTATCTGCTGTCAAGGCTGTGGGAGTGTGGGAGTGGAGGTTCGGAGGCTTTTGTGGGTCTCTGTGAATAGCACGGCAGCAAGGAGGTGCAACACACGCTGAGATGTGAAGAGGAATAAGCTGCTGATGAAGAGTTGGGGTTTATTCCAGAGGACGTTTAGGAAAGGGAGGGTGGGCAGATGAATAAATAACTTGTTTGTATTTTTTCACATAAAGGGGACTAGTGTTCTTTCTTTAACCCCTCCTGGTGGATGAACCATGGAAAGCTTAACCAAAAGCAGACCTCACTACAGGAGCTGGCATTTTCCCCTCATCTTAAAATGATCAACTGCCACTTTCAGTTTTTTGTCTGCACTTTGTATCTCATCTCTCACCTCAGCTGGATCAAGCTGTAGGTCTGGCACCAGACATCCTGATAATAAGGAGAAAACGAGAGGAGCGGAAGCCGTGAAAGGAAATATCCCTTCAAATGTGCCCCCTTCTTCTCCCCGCAGCCTCCGCTCCCTCCCCTCTGTCCCAACTCCAACCTCTTATTCCCAGGCTGCACACCAAGCCGGGCCCTCCATGGAGAGCAGGAAGCTGGACTGGGGAACTGGGAGCCTGCTGTCTCCAAGCCAAGGCAAGCGGGTATGAGATGTCTGCTAGGAGAAGGTGGCAACTTTCCCAACTATGAGCCAGAGTCAAACTGACAGCCATGTTCAAGAGACCCGGGGGAAATTACAGAGTCTGAAAAAGCTGAGTGCACCGGGGCACAACGTGAAAACCAGCACCCCGGTGGATGAGCATAATAACACACATTGTGCTCACCAGTCCCTTCATATGAGGAATAATTAAGCAAATCTCTATCTGGCACACAGAGAGCCTGGGAAAGATTTGTTGAGCTTATGTGTCTTTTGGGAGGCTTGGTGAACCACAATCCAGAGGACTTGAAGAATCCAAGTTTTGTCACCAAGCAAAAAACCACCAAACTTTATCCCCATGATTACAGATGTAAATAATCATTTGTTGTTGCCTCCCACATGTTTTATGGATGATGATGAAATATGTCATTCGTACAAATTTGGTTAATGTAATTTCTTTTTTGCTGTCAATACAAGATGTCAAATACTAAAATATCCTGTCTTACTGACACAATTCACCGCTTTGCCACCACAGTATGCAATAATACTGCAGTGCAGATTTCATAATTGTTACTGTATCATTTTCTTTTGTCAGATCTCACAAAAATCAACATTTTGCTTGAGGGAGTGAGACTATTTTTGCATGAAAATCCACTAATCCACAGTCAGCTTGATCTGAAAATTAGAAACTTGGGACAAGCCTCTCTGGCTGTCTGATTAGCAGTGGGCACAAAGACATGTTTTATTTTCTAAACTGTAATTCATTGAAAAGGAGTATTCCTGCATAGACTCCAAGGCATGCTAAATGAAGCAACCTATGGTCAAGCTGGTTTCATATAATTGAAAACAC
Source organism: Sebastolobus alascanus (assembly GCA_916701645.2). Lineage (NCBI taxonomy): Eukaryota > Metazoa > Chordata > Actinopteri > Perciformes > Sebastidae > Sebastolobus > Sebastolobus alascanus. Next base: position 4,765,336 of record CAKAOJ020000022.1, on the reverse strand, counting down.
ACTGCTCACTCACATTCTTGTGGCCGGGAAGAGGCTTGTTTTCTAGAGGTTAACCTCTCTCTTTTTGTCCTGTGTGTGTCATACGTGAATTATAGTGGAGAAATAAGATTTAACATCTTCCACTCTGTTCTCACCCCCGAGAGCTCCTTCAGGATGTTTTCAACCACATCACCATTGTGGAACGTCTCAAACATTAATTAGATGCTAAGAAATTGTTTTTTAAGTGCTGTGGAGAGCTGGTTTTAGTGTCTGGTCCAAGGGGTTTCCATGAAACATGTTTTGGATTTGAGTTAACTGTCACTGTAAGCTCTGTGGGTCTATTGGGTTGATTCAGAAATAGCCATCAGATGTTTAAATGACATGTGCAGATGATAAAAATAAATAAAAAATTGATTATAAGACATTTACAAGATCTAAGTATTTGAACCACAATGCCAACAATATCCCCCCTATCTTCCTCTTAAAGGAGCAGTGTGTAGGATCTGGCGGTATCTAGCGGTGGGGTTGCAGATTGCAACCAACTGAAGCCTCTCCTGTGTGCCAAGCGTGTAGAAGAACTACGGTGGCCGACGCAAAAATGCGAATGGCCCTCTTTAGAGCCAGTTGTAGGTCACGTGGGAAGTGAGAAGTGAGTTGTGAAGCGAGAGAGAGAGGCGACGACAGGAGCGTGTACCGGAGTCGATAACATTACTCGCTCCCTTGTCGCAGCCGCTCTCTCTCCCTTGCTTCACCACTCACTTCCCTCATACACACACATTCTACGCACTGGCTCGGCTCCAGATGGCTCTAGAGAGGGCCATTCACGTTTTTGCGTCAGCCACCGTAGCTCTCCAACACGCTTGGCACACGGGAGAGTCTTCAGTTGGTTGCAATCTCCTCACCTTACCGCAAAATACCGCCGGATCCTACACACTGGACCTTTTAAATAAATACTGAATTCAAAACTAAGACACTGTTTTTTAGGGCTGCACCATCTAAATATGCTGTGATAATTTTCTACACTATTCCCTGTAATTCAGCCTGACATTTTGGGTGTCTTATGAAGCCCTTGTCTAGAGTTGTGAATAAAGTACTTTGGGTTTGAACAAGGCTTGTATGTAATGAAACCAAACCAAGGGGTTTGTGTAGTTGAATGGCATCAAAAATTAATTATTTACTGGATACTACTATTTTCAATTGTTTAGTGTTAAAAACGAAAGGTCTATGTCTTATCCCTGCACTTATTCTTTGCCTCTAGCATTCTGTTACACCCCCTCACAACAAATGATTGATCGTCCCACTATGTCCTGTGTGAACTGACAGCTGGTCCTTCATCCCCTCGGTGGCCTCGCTAACCAGAGAGCTGTAATAATTTTTGACTGGACAATATCTATGAGAAGCGCAGGCTGAGGCCAAGGTGTCCTGGTTGTGTTATGATAAAGATATTAAAGGAATCCGTCTTCATCTTTATCTTTGGGGAGTTTTCTTTTTAATCCACTCAAAGAAGGATGGCTGGCCCCGTGTGCTCTTCCTCTTATAGAGTGAAGGATGGGAGCCTTGACACACACTCATAAAGCAGAGAGAAGAGAAAATCCTGTTATTTGTTTGGAATATTACAGTGTTTCCAGAACAGATTTCAGGGTCATGTTATAGGTGCCGATTATAAATAGCTGAAACTTTTCCCTCTCAATACTTGTTTTTTATTTATCAGAAGAGATAAACTTTGCCCATTTCAACACAGAGTCTGAAAGTTTGGAATGAACAAGTAACTGAATAAGTTTGAGATAAAAACAACAGCATGCATCGGAAAGTAACACCGTGGGCTTCTTTCTCTCTTTTTTTTGGAATATTTTAACTACTACAATGATTATCTTTGCTCAACGTGAGAACTTCAGCAGCTCCATAATTCAAGAAAGGACGACTAGATCCATAATTTAGAGCGTTCTGCACTCGTCTGCCAGAGACAGCAGCAACACAACAATTGTATTTCTCTCATATATGTACTAATACATAATTCAACAGTTAATGACTCATGTATCTTTTAAAAAAAGTTAAAAATAGTTTCATCCAACCTTTTTATAGAGCGAGAGAGAAAGACAAACAGTAGAGAGAGAGAAGGGTAAAGGGAACCAGATTACAGCATTAGGAATCATTACAGATTGATGGATCGGTGCAAGTGGAAACTGGGATTAGGCCTTTCGACATGGCCTGTCATGCTGGAGTCTTCAGCTACTGTGACTGTGGGACTGTCTGACTCTTCCTAATATTTCAAAGCCTCTTACTCAATGAGCATGACATTCAGGCATCATGCGACTTCAGACGAGCTTACCACATTAAACATCCAGTATTAGGGATTTGGCTTGATCTGCAGTGGGACCAAAACCAAAAGTTAGATTGCTACTCTATCACATGCACGAGTCACAGTTTAGTTTGATTGTAAAAACTCAAAGCAACGGGATCCACGTCATTGCCCTGAATCATCATCAACCATTATCACTGTCCTTCGGTTTTACTGCCAAACAGATGGTTTGTTTGCTCTCGCCGCGCTTTATGGTCATGTAACCTCCAAGTGTATAAATATACGATGACAGTGCTCCACAGACTCGGAGCAGTGTTCGAGCAAGAAGCGATAAAGTTTTGTTAGAGTGCTGCTGTTATCACAGAGGGAGGCCTCAGCTAAAATAAGGTGCTATTTTACATTTATTTGACGTTTACAGGGTCATGAAAGTGGGGCAGAATTTATAATTATGCCATGTGGGGCAGGAAAAGTCATTTTAAAGAGACTATACTGTATTATTACCTTTCCCAGAGGAATTGTCTAGTTTATTCAATCCAATCTCACGTGAAGGCATATAAATAGCACGACATTACAAGGACATTCCGCGTGTCATGAGGACACATTTCAGGCTTTTTGCGTGTCATTTGTACGCCGCTTTTCGCGTCACGCAACAAAACTATAGTAACGTCCGCAGTTAGGTTTAGGCAACCAAACCACTTAGATTTGGAAAAAAGGTCATGGTTGGGCTTAAAATAATTACGTAAACTAAGTAAAATACATACGGAAACAGAAGTATGGAAAACACGTCACAAACATCACTAAAAACAAGTCACAAACGTAGCAAACGTTACTTACAAAAAAAACACCGGTCTCCTGGTTAAAAGTCGAGTATTTGTTGGACCCATCCACCTCCCATCCGTCATAAGCAGTCTTTGTCACTTTTTATTCTACGTCATTAGCTCTGAGCGTAACATATTTACGCGGATGCATTTACACTGCAGTCAGTACAGACTACATGCCTACACATGACATGCCAAAAGCAAGAACGACATTCTTATTGCACACTAAATGCCTTGTGAATTATCGTCTCATTCATACACCTTTTCGTGCGACCGGGCTGGCTTATTTACTAAAAGTTTTTTTTTTTTTAAAATGCATGCCTGTTTTTTGTCATCTGCTAAAAGGTTGGTAAGTTATTTGAATCTGAATTATATTTGCATTGATCCCAACGTGCAAAAGTCTATTAAATGTTATTTTAATGCATTAAACTGTATATTTTGGTTTTATTGCATTGTTTCCATCATGACACTGTAGTAAAATGTTCTTAGGATATTTGTAATGATACATTTTTCCTTTATTATCCTCATATCGCTCCTACGCTGCTGAAAAGCGTAACACCATGCACATCATGGTAAACTACTTGACCTCTGAAAATGTTGTATGTAACTTCACTATATGAGGCATTCTCTCTACCTCCCACAAATTTTGCACAGGGATACTGAAGGCAGAGCCAAAAAGTACAGTTTTCTGTATGGATTGCAGTTTGACCCCTTTCCAAAAAAATAAGCAGACCAAAAGAAAATGAGGATTTGATGAGGGATATAAAAATCCAATAATACTCACAGACCATTACTGGCAAAAGCAGGCATTTAATTGATTTAATGCCTCATAGCCCCAGTGGCTTATCCTTTTACCTTTGGTTTAAGGAAACCTATGCTTACGCCATCAGGGGTGGGTCTGTCTTACAAATCATACTGTATATCTCTCATTTGCCCCCCCCCCCCCCCCCCCCCCCCCAAAAAAAATAAATAAAAATAAGATAAAATAAAATAAACAAACAAAAAAAAAAACATGATAATGCATTTCTTCATGCCAGCAGAGGGCTACACATTGCTTATTAAAGGGACTATATGTAAGAATCAGAAATTGCTTGTTAACAGCGACACCTGTGGCCGCAATGTCAACGAAAGTCAGCGTCCTGTTGCTCGCGCTCGCGCTTGTGCTCACTCTACATAGACATGAACGAGCACCGGTCTAAACAGCTAGGCGACACACGTCAGCTAAAACACAATATCACTCTATTTTTCCCCTGCTTGGCAGTAATGTTAGCTGACCAGACGAAGGTTTCTCCATGAATCAATGCTGATCCTAGTGTTGGCTTTTCCTGCTTCAGCCTGCCGACCGCGGAGGGAACGGGGGGGGGACACCGACACCGACACCCGGTCAGAGACAATAACGTAACTCGCCGCGGAGCCCCGTCACTTCACAAGACACGGGAAACCTCTGTTGGTCTGGAGGAGCGGCAGCATTTATTCCTGCACAAACGTCCACTGCACATTCAGATATTCTCAGAGCTAAACTAACTCTTCTGCAGTGTGTAGTGTGCGCGCGTGCACGTGGAGTTGGAGCGAGCCGAGCGGGTGAGAACGAGCGCGGTGTGCAAGCAGGCAGAAGCAGACAGCAGGAGCAGAGGCTGCGCGCTCTCGTACCCACACGCGAGCGCGCATGGGACACCGACCCGGCATGATTTATGTGCGTAATAAGTTACATATAGTCCCTTTAATGTTTTCAAAATATTAAACTTAAGACAAAAAGGCTATTCTGTGTAAAAATGTCATTATGATATGAGAAAAGGACAAAAAAAATGTTTAATGTTTGGTGTGTAACATCAGGAATACATGTGAGTGGCTTAAGTAGTAGGCTAAATATTTTTGGCATCATTGGTTGTTTTCCTCCGGTCCGTGAAATCTTGCAGATGCCATTAGAGCACCGGAGGACACAGAGGCACATGATTTTTTTCAGATTACCTGTCTCATGCACTCCTGTCAGGATATAGTGACCGTTTTATAAAAATAACTAACCCTAACTTTTTTTAATCATATTTGCTCTAATTCTACCAGCTGCTTTAATAGAGTCTGAAAGGTTCAACTTTAAGCATTTAATGATTGGTACAACCAGATGAGCTGAAGGTTGTGGTAGTTGACTGGGGAAATAAAGGTAAAAAAAGAGGACTTTGTATGAGCCGGTTTATTTCCTTTCTAAATTGACATGGTTGGTTTAAATCATTTAGTACAAAGGCTACTGCATGATCACATTAAAAACTGTTTTTCTAGGTCATCTTTTCTTCCAAATTCTTTTGGAAGACAAAAAAACTTTTTTTATTGTTCTTTATCCAAATAAATGTTTTGATCATGAAAGTAATTTATACTTATAAAGGTATAGGTATAAGGAAGGTTAAATACATAGACAAACTCACGGTTATACAGCACCATAGTACATTCATAAACAACTTCAGAAGAAGAAGTCTCAATCTGTTCACTGAAGCTTTAACTTCACTTTTTAATTTATGGCCCACTGCTGAACAATGTTCAACATGAATCAATATCATACACCCGCCCTGAATTTATTATATTCTAAATTCCACCCTGAGATAAGAGAATAAGCTCTGCTGGAGCTCTTTGACTCAACTGCTCCTATTTTAGCATTTCACAGACTTACTTATTCAATGACTTGGAGAGCATGCAGCCTCGTCCTGTCACCAGCATGAATATGCCATCTCAATTATGCCTGAGAGATAGCATAATTCAATATTTATGCAGTATGTGAATACATGAATCTCCCTTTAAGACATTATGTAAAAATAATGCAAGCTGTGTGTGCTTTCTGCATTAACATGCTTCAGAAAATGCATTAAATCCTCTGGGGTGCCAACGTCTTTCTGTTGCTGTCTCTTCAACCACAGTCTGGCCTTCTTCTGTCCCTTTTATGTAAATGCAGCAATAAGGGGACCAAATACATGTGAACTTGCAGAATCTGCAGCTGCAGAGCTACCACTGAGGTGCAATTACTCTGCTGGTGAGCTTCAGAGCTTTGACTTCAGTCGGGCCTCGAGATGTTTGATGAGACATCAAACAAGTTCCAGTAAAAACTTGTGAATGTGACGATCCTCCGACTTCTGGCTTCTCTACTTTTGTCCTGAAACAGATGAGGGATATAATGAGGCAGACATGACGACACAGGTGGTTTGCTTCATTTGGTGCCGTCCAGCCGTCTTGTTCTTGTTGTACATTAGTTTTCACTGAAATCTGAAATTCCACCTCTCCTCTCTTCTTTCCAACTTTCAACATAAGTTTGCTGTCAGTGCCAGTCATCCAAGAATAGTAAGTAAGTAAGTTAAGTTTATATAGTATAGTGCCTTTCACAGAGCAAGGTCACATAGTGCTTCACAAGAGTAACATTGTTCAAAATAACACCATAAAAATGGTTAAAAGAAACATAAAAAATATGGAAATATGCAATACGGAAAATAAACATAACAAATAAAACATAATCAACAACACATCTTAAAAACACACAAAAATTACAAACACTGGACAGCATGAGGCGACAAATATGCCAGTTTAAATAAGTGAGTCTACAGCTGCTTTTTAAAGGCGTCAAAAGAGACCGCAGATCGTATGTCTATAGGAAGAGCGTTCCACAGTGTCGGAGCCACCACTCCCAGCCCGGTCACACGAAAAGGGGCATGAATAAAAAGAGCGCCGTTCTTGCTTTAGGCGTGTCATGTGTACGCCATGTAGTCTGTACTGACTCAGAGTGACTACCGCTCAGAGCTAGTGACGTAGAATAAAAAGTGAGAAATGACGCTTATGGCCGGCGGGAGGGGAGGTGGATGGGTCCAACAAACAGGACTTTCAACCAGGAGACTGGTGTTTTTGTTAGCTACATTATTGACATTTGTGACGTGTTTTTTAGTGACGTTTGTGACGTGTTTTCTGTACTTACTTGTACTGTTACTGTTTCCGTACGTAGTTTCCGTACATATCTTAAGTCCAACCATGACGTTTTTTCCTAAACCTAACTAAGCGGTTTTGTAGCCTAAACCTAAGTGAGTGCTTTTGTTGCACGCTGCTGGTACTGCACCTTCATACACACGTGTAATATTCGCGCTTCGGCAAGGAAAAACGCGACACTAACACGCTATCCTCTGGTGGACAGGCGGGTGTATTACACGCTTTGGCATGATATTGGGGTTGCCACTTTACAGACATGATCACCTTTTAATTTCAGTCGCGCATTAGGGACAACCAGTGAGCCCTGGTCAGAAGAGCTAAATTACCTACTGATAGAAGGATGGAGCAGGTCAGAGATGTACACACGTGCCTACCAGGGCTCTATATGTGTACTTAAAAAGCTTACGGGAAGCCAATGTACAGAAGATAAGATGGCTGTGAGATGAGTCCTGGTCAACAGCCTTGCACCAGCGTTCTGGATATTATTTGTAGACGGTCCTGGGATGAAAGCTGGCAAAGTCACGATATCATGCGAGAATCGCAGGATCACATCTCACATAAAAATCCATCTTGGTTAGGCTTCAAGTAATGTGTTTGTGGCCGGCAAGTTAGGCCACGGACCAGTCAGTGTCCTGCGTGGAGCTACTGCAGCTATGGGTGTGGTTTAGGTGTGTGTGAGGCGACACGGAGAGGCGACTCTTCGTTCTAAACAACAAAAGCGGCTCCTGAAGAGCTGTAGCATCAGTTATATCAGAACTGGAGAGTATTTCTTAATTGAACGAGGAGTAAAGTACAGCACTGAAGGCTTTTCTCGATGGAAAAGATGTTTGCACATTTCTCCCAACTGGTTCCGGCAAGAGATGATTGACAGATGGTTCATCCAATCACCTGCCAAGTATGTTTTGAAGGTGCGTGCCTCTTTCCAAACAGTAACAAACCATCCGGCGGGTCAGGTAGGGACGACTTGCTGAGGCAGGTGAAAAGGTAATTGCAGAAAGTGCCCTGCTCTTCCCCATAATGTCACAGCTGTTGCTGAATTCCTCTTTTTTTAAGGACTTTGCCAGCTTCGCCACAGCAACAAACCCCTGCTGCATCCTGGGTCCTTGAACCTTTGTTGGCATAGAGTCACTATGGGGAAGCTGCCCAAATTGACTGAGAAAATATTTTTTGTGCACATTGGGGAACTTGAAGGATGAAAGATATGCCTCTATTTCAACATATTCTTGTATATTCAGCTTCCCTGGCTGAGCCCAGATGTCTTGAGGTTGGAATAATGGGAATAATAAATGAATTAAAGGCAAATTCACAGATATTGAAATAAAAGCCCACACAGTCGGCCAGGGGCTTGTATAAAAACGCTCCAGCATGACTCCTCATGGCAACGTTTCTGCTGTATTTGAGAATCTAATATTACACCCGCACACGCTCTGTGATAGCACCCGGAGGCTCAGACATGTTGAGAAGCTCATTAATCACCAACCTGCAGTCATTGCGTTTTGTGTGATAGATTGCAGCGTGGAGACAGCGTACAAATGACAAGGAGGAGCCTCAGCCTCAGCTTCTGTGCGCTATGATACCACTATGTGTCTGTCCAGCTGTGTCTGCGTGTGTCTATATGTTCACATTTAACCCATTGCTTCATTATGAATGACTTGACAGCTGATGGCGCAGTGTGACTTTGCACAAACATGGCACGACTTACCAGCAGGGGCGTGCGGCGGTGGCCACCTCAAGGCAGATGGCTGTGATTCTGTTAACATCTGTGTCAGGCTGCCCCTGCTGTAAAATAAATTTCCCCTCTCGGCCTGAGACACGACTTTGTCTTCAGGAGCGTTAACATGCCATGTAATCACACTGCGTCTGTGAATGCCATTAGCCTCCCTTTGAAATATGTAAGCGGATAAGAGGAAGGAGGCTTTTTAAAAACAGGTGTGTGCACGTTTGCTTCCTCCAAAGAAAGAACTCCTATAGTTTTTAAACTAGAGTGCAGACTTCAGTGTGCCAGTCATTTTCATAATTCACATGAAATCAATCAAAAGAACAAGACAGATCCAGGAATGGTGCACTGTTTCTCATTCATGGACGCCGTGCTGAAGTCTTACTCATACAGTATATTTACAGTAGCCACTCCAGCAGCCATATACCTTACAGTATATGAAACAAATTGTGATTGTACACTAATGAGCCTTGAAAGAGACCATATTCCACATAGGTTTGCCTTTAATTTGTCAAGTTAATGCTGCATTCAGCAAAACAGGCCCCGCAAGGACTGACCTGGCAACCTACAGCCCTTTCCTTTCCTTTCCTTTCCTTCCCTTTTCTTTTCCATTCTTTTCTCCCTGTCCCTTTCTTTTCTTTTCTTGTCCATTTCCTGTTCTTTTCCATTATTTTCCTGTCCCTTTCTTTTCCTCACGGTTTGACTACTTATGTATTCCACAAACGAGATAAACTTTCCCTCTTTCACACTGGCTTCTCTTTTGGCTCGAAATTTACGATGCTGAGTTGCAGCAGGGGTGTTTGCCCTGAGTACTAAAGGGAGAACCATGGAAAGGGCATTTTTTGCAAGCTGTCCTCTGACACGCCACCCACACAGTCCTAAGCAGGGTGTTATCCTCTGCCATAAATCACTCGGGTCATTAAATCACACCCCAGACACTCTTCTGCCCTTTCTCATCACAGTGGTTTCTCTTCATCTTTATTCAATTAGGGAGATTAATGGCCCAGGATACAGCACCCAAGTTGACATTCTGTTATGGGGGACATGACTGAAATGTCACAGTGTGAGGAGGACAGGAGAGGATGTGAAAAGATGGGCAGGGGACGCTCATTTACTCTGGACATGTGGTGATAAGCCACTCTGAGGGAGATCTTTATCCCTGTTTATGGATACACCTGGTACTACTGGCTTGATTTGGCTTCAAGATAAAAATTTACATTGAGAATCAAAGAGAAATTTTTAATTTTTGTGCATTTTAATGTAATACACAATAGAAAGAAAACCCTCTTGTTTTGCCTCTTTAACCCTCTGAGACCCACAATAGACCCATTTGGCTTTTTTTAGGGGGTACAGGGGGTCTTTAGGGAGAGATAACAGGTCAACAGTAGATGTCACATAGAAGTAGTGTACATCATCTGAAAGCTGGGAACCTGAAGATTAATTTGAGATACAGCTCAATACTGTGTGTCAAGTTGTTCTAGTCATAAATCAGAAATAAACATGAATGAGTGAATGAATGAATGAATTGTGAAAGTGTTTAAGGGCTTAGAACATTATAATGGAAGTATATGATGACCATCTCCATGCTCACTTATGTCTCATAAGTTGTTGCAGCAATTTTTGGGTTGATACCATTTGTTACACAGATTTGGTGCTAGATTTAACCATTTTCTACCACTCAAGAATTGATAAAAATTATCAATAATTCCTCCAAAATACCACATTAAGACACCAAGACCTTGAGGAACACCATAGAAAAGCCATGCTGTGATTTGGTATCAAAAACTTTTGACATTTGGAGATTTCTGCAAGAATTGCATTTTTCGGCGATTTGAAGGCGAGCACTTTTGTTGTGGAAACTGTTCAAATACCCCCTTATTGTCACTCTACCTAGAAAAGCCATCCATCCTCGGAATGCCCTAGGTCTCTAGTTTGTGGTTGTAAAGTTTTATGAGGCTGTGATTATCCTAGAGGTCTCCACAGGTCATTTTATACAGTGAGGTCAAGTTTCAAATAATGGTCTCACTATAATGAAATGGGTACTAAAATCATCACACATGAATACAGTTGGGCTCATTGGATCCACAAGAGTCTTAGCTTTGCAGTGATACCCAATATATGTAATTCCAAGACTGTTTAGGGACCCCAGTATGCAGAAATATTATATAATAATATAACACATCATTTTTAGAACAGGCAAGATTAACACATTTATACTGCATGCCAACAATTTCATGGTGTTTGCTCGAAACTGCATGTGATTATCATAAAGTGGTCATGCCTGTAAAGGGGACACTCGTGGGTACCCATAGAACCCATTTTCATTCCCATATCGTGAGGTCAGAGGTCAAGAGACCCCTTTGAAAATCGCCATGCCAGTTTTTCCTCGCTAAAATTTCGCCTAACTTCGTAGCGGTTTTTAGCCTCCTTGCCTACAAGCTAGCATGACATGATTGGTACCAATGGATTCTGGTTTTTGAGGTTTTCTGGTTTCATATGATTTCTGGATCCCGCGGGTGTCCTGGTTTACAGTATGGAGGATGTGGTAGACATGTTTTTTCCTCCGTCTGATGACAAGCAGATTAAAAGTTCTGTCCTCACTGGCACCATGAATGAAACCTCATCACAGACACACACAGCAATCATCCTTTCACCGTAACTCTAAATATGAGCCGAGCTCTGTGAAGCTATGACAGACCTGGAGACATGGAGCTTGCTCAGCAACTCAGCCACTGCCAGAACCCGCAGTATTTCCCTACAATAGAAAAGGGAAATGAACTGGGGATAGACCAGTGTTTCATCTGTCAAACAGTGGACCACATCTGAATAGAAGCCCTGGGCAAAGGCTTTGAAGGCTTCTTGCTAGTCTTGCCACTAGAACTGCCACTGTAATGTAAATTAGGAGGTGAATCAAAACCCGATTATGGTAGAAATATGAAAATGTGAAAAGGAGAGACACTAAGTGAAAAGAGCACTCGCTTCCTAATGTATTGTTCTGTTGCTATGGAGAGCAGAGCTCCCAGGGGATACTTCATCACAATATTATCTAGATTTAAAATGCATATTTTATACATTGGTAGGCCTTGCTGCGATTGTGGGATTTAGATGATATGCTACTGAGTTGAAGGGCTGTAATGGGAGAATAAAACCTTTCATCTCCTGTCAACTGAAATTTGTATCCAGCCATGTCAGTGGTTCAGTGTCTGGCATAGCCTACGTGATGGAATGAAGGGCACATTAAGGAGGAGAAAATAGGATTTTTGTGGATGAATGAATAAGTGCTCTGTTGCATGAAAGCAGCTACTGCTTACTGCAGAGATGGCGATGTCGGTCTGTAGTTGTTTGTTTGACCACTTTAGTCCAAACATCTTAACAACTATTGGGTGGCTTTCGGTGTATTTTTGTACAGACATTCATGATCCCCAGAGGATGAATCCTGATGACTTTGGAGATCCCGTCGACTTTACCACTAGCGCCACCAGTTTGACATTAGTGGTGTGAAATGTCTCAACAACTATTATCAGCCCAGTCGCACAGCAGTTTGTGAAATAATCACAAAATTTAATATAATTGATTCATGTACATGGACATGAATTTCAATTTTTTTTGTGATGGTCAGCACGAAATCAATTCTTATATAATCCACGTAATTGTGAAGCGGGAAGTATAGAGAGCAGCGAATGCCGTATGGAGAGGATGTCAGGGTGGATGGGTGGGTCAAAAAACACAGGACTTTTGCCCAGGAGACCATTGTTCGTTTCTCGTGTGAAACCACAAGTCGAACTTGATTTATTTATCAAGTAACTTCCATACTTAAGTTATGCTACTTCCGGTGTTATTTTAAACCAAACCGTGATCTTTTCCTAAACCTAAGTAGTTTTGTTGCCTAAACCTAACCAAGTCAAACTATTCCTAAACCTAACCAAGTAGTTATATTTTGAACAGACTGGAGCGGAAATTGACACGTGCGTCAAGTGTTGCTGCACATTTGTAGGAAAACGCACGAAAAATACGTTGTTGAAAGTCATGCTTAGCGTCACACAAAAAAAGGGGAATTCTGTTTGAAATAGAATCAAATAGATAAAATTTCGTGACTATTTCACAAACTGCCGTGAGACTGTGTTGTATACTGTATGTATTGTATTCACTTTTCATGTAGCACCATCATCAGGTCGAAATTTCAATTTTTTTTTGTTTTCTGACCAAATACCTACAAACTAATGACATTCCCATCAGCCTTAGCTGTACTTTGTGTTTAGTGCTGATTAGCAAGTGTTGCTAGCCTGGTCACCTAAAAATTACGTTCCCATACAACGAAACTGCATTGTTAATTATATTTCGAGGGAAATGTACTTTGTTGTGGATTGCATTTGGCCGGGTTGTGGTCCCGTGTGAAACTCGTGATGTTTTTTTACTAAACCTAACCAAGTAGTTTTGTTGCGTTTTTTGTTTTGTTTCAATTTACAACATTAACCACGTGTTTAAAAATGTTTAAAACTTTTTAAAACTGCGACCGTAATCCTGGAGGAAATACATTTCCCTCGACCTGTAATTGGGAATGCAGTTTAGTTGTATGGGAACGTTATTCTGTTGGAGACAGGCTTGAGCATGCCAACGCATACTAAACTAAAATGGTGAACATGGTAAACATCATACCTGCTAAACATCAGCATGTTAGCATTGTCCCTATGAGCATGTTAGTTGACATTAGCATTTATCTTAAAGAACTGCAGTAGACTCTTGTTGCTGGAATTAATTCAAATCAAATCAATTTTATTTGTATAGCCCAAAATCACAAATCACAAATTTGCCTCGGGGGGCTTTACAATCTGTACAGAATACAACACCCTCTGTCCTTTACAGTGCGACCCTCACATCGGCTAAGGAAAAACTTAACCACAAAAAAACCCTTTTAACAGGGAGGAAAAATGGAAGAAACCTCAGGAAGAGCGGCAGAGGAGGGATCCCCCTTCCAGGATGGACAGACGTGCAATAGATGTCGCGTGTACAGAGTAACCACATAATGAAAACACAACATAGACAATTTATGACAAAAATGAATACATATAATGTGAATATATGTGAGAAGGTGGGTCCAGGAGGATGTCAAGCAGCTTCCAGGCGACACCAAACAGATAGAGCCAGAGCAACACGACCTCCTCTTGACGTCAAAACCAGTAGAGCCAGAGCAGCACGACTTCCACTCCACGCCAATCAGATAGAGCCTTAGCTGCGTAACGTCCTCTCAACGCCATAAAGGTAGAGCCTGAGCAACGCAACCTCCTCTCCATGCCAGATCGATAGAGCCAGAGCAACACGACCTCCTCTCCACATCACGATAGATAGAGCCTGAGCAACACGACCTCCTCTCTACCATGCACCACCAGAGAGTCAGAGCAACGTCACAGAGCGACTGATGGTCCATCACGGGGAAGCCTGATAATTGTGTTTTCACTAGGGCTGTCAAAGTTACCGCGATGATAACACGTTAACTTATTTACTAATTTCTTTATCACATTACGCAACATGCGATTTTTAGGTTGTAGCTCAGTTTTAAAGCTAGGGTGAAGGTACTAGTATCATATGAAACTAGAAAACCTAAAGAATCCACTGGTACCAACCAGGTCATACTAGCTTGTCGTGAAGGAGGTTAAATAACGCTCCAAACATACGCTAAATTTTGGCGAGGAAAAACTGTCATGGCCATTTTCAAAGGGGTCCCTTGACCTCTGACCTCAAGATATGTGAATGAAAATGGGTTCTATGGGTACCCACGAGTCTCCCATTTACAGACATGCCCACTTTATGATAATCACATGCAGTTTTGGGCAAGTCATAGTCAAGTCAGCACACTGACACACTGACAACTGTTGTTGCCTGTTGGGCTTCAGTTTGCCATGTTATGATTTGAGCATATTTTTTTTATGCTAAATGCAGTAGCTGTGAGGGTTTCTGGACAATATTTGTCATTGTTTTGTGTTGTTAATTGATTTCCAATAATAAATATATACATACATTTGCATAAAGCAAGCATATTTTTCCCACTCCCATGTTGATAAGAGTATACTTGACAAATCTCTCTTTAAGGTACATTTTGAACAGATAAAAAATGTGAGATTAACATGCGATTAACTATGGACAATCATGTAATTAAAAGTGATTAAATATTTTAATCGATTGACATCCCTAGTTTTCACCTTTAGTTAGACTGGTTTTTTTTTATATACATTTATTGATTTATTTGAACAAGGAATAAAAAATATGCTTCATTTACATTATATTGTATATTAAATTACCAAAACAAAATCCATCTGTATTGTCTGGGAACGAGATTTGTGTTTGTATCTTTAAGTTTTGTTGATGTAATATTTATTTTCTTAATGAAATTTGCTGCAGGGAAATAAATGAATGTATGCTATATCAATGGTTTAACATCACATTATATAGTTGCATATAGTAAAATCTATGATTAGATTTAACCTCAGTCATGTTCATCATCTTACCTTGTGGAAAAAAAGGTCAAGTTTTTTTAATGTGTATTCTGTTTGTAAAGTTAGTTACTCTGACGAAAAACGTTTTAATGGAGGAATAATGATAATGATACATAAATTGCGACAGCTTGTTACACTGTAAACTCTTTTCATCTGTGGAGGCTTACCCACATATTGTATATTTCACTTACAACATTAATTGTCTGTGCAAGTGTTGTGTTATGCATCCACCTCTAATATATCACGCATATGAAATGTCTCTCCGTGAGGAAACGGGGGAAGTCTGTGAGGTCTGAATGTAAAGAACACTTTCTGAAATTTGCTGGTTGCTGTTGTAGTCTGCTTATCAAAATATTATGGCTATTATGATTTCAACATGGTTGTTTTCATTTCATTAACTATGCTTTCAACATGACAAAAAAAAGTCTAACATGATTTATTATAGAAAGTGCAACAAACATTTGAAATATGCATCTAATGATTATCAAATGCTAAATGGCGTCCAATAGTGATTTGCAAAAATGAACAAACAAATATTTTTGACTTTTTTTCGTGAAACACTATAAAACACTATGTTTTGTAAAAAGTATCAAAACTCTAAAGGTTTGATACATTTACATTAGGCGTGTCAAAGTTAATGCGATACCGCGTTAACGCAAATTCGTTTTAACGCCACTAATTTCTTTAACACATTAACGTAACTTGCAATTTTTAGGTTGTAGCGGGCTCAGTTTTAAAGCTAGAGTGAAGATACTGGTATCATATGAAACTAGAAAACCTAAAGAATCCATTGGTTCCAACCATGTCATACTAGCTTGTCATGAAGGAGGCTAATGCTCCAAACTTATGCTACATTTTGGCGAGGAAAGACTGGCATGGCCATTTTCAAAGTGGTCCCTTGACCTCTGACCTCAAGATATGTGAATGAAAATGGGTTCTATGGGTACCCACGAGTCTCCCCTTTACAGACATGCCCACTTTTTGATAATTAAATGCAATTTAGGGCAAGTCATAGTCAAGTCAGCACACTGACACACTGACAGCTGTTGTTTCCTGTTGGACTTGGGTGTGCCATGTTATGATTTGAGCATATTTTATGCTAAATGCAGTACCTGTGAGGGTTTCTGTTCAATATTTGTCATTGTTTTGCGTTGTTAATTGATTTCCAGTCTTTAATATATACATACATTTGCATAAGGCAAGCATATTTGACCACTCCCATGTTGATAAGAGTATTAAGGACTTGACAAATCTCCCTTTAAGGTACATTTTGAACATATAAAAAAATGTGCGATTAATTTGCGACTAATCACGATTAACTATGGACAATCATGCGATTAATCACGATTAAATATTTTAATCGATTGACAGCCCTAATTTACATGTATCAACTCAAAGGAACCGATTCTGTGAAAAGAGTCGGTGTGCATATTACTAGCGTCCAAGAGGAAGTTTTTCCTGCATCTGTGTGGTATCGCAAAAGCATCTCATACTCAAAATGTATTTTTGCTCTTCTATCACCTTCAACCTACTTTGACTTTACATAGTGTTTGGAAGCAACTGTGGGGGGACGGAGGCAGCTCAGTTCTCTCATCATAGTCTGGAGTTGACTCAAGCTGCTGTTGGCCGGTTCGTCTCTGTCGTCATCTGGCAGGTGACTGACAAGAGCAAACAGTCAGGCAGCCACGGTTTTGTTCATGGGAAGGAAATCTCCTGGGAACCCTCAGCAGACCCCCCCCCCTCCCACACACACACACATTTACAATCCCTTGCAAACACAGACAGGATTGTCTCCCATTAGTTAGTATTCATTTCTTCCACTGACTGATTGTCAGGCTCTGGGTAAGCATTGTTCAGGTTGTGTAGTGTGTTTTTATATGTTGTGTAATGTGACAGTTATTGTTAGTAAAGCTGACTGGAGCCTGGCAATAAGCTTGTTACAGAGCAAATGAAATAACATTTTGTATCAAACTGTAATAAAATTATATGATACATGCAAATACTACAAGGCATTATACCATTTCTGTCAGATTAAAATAGCCTTTTAATTCAACATTTTATCTGCAGCTGACACACAGGACTCCTCTGTGCACTGCTTATATAATTAACCTTTACTCATCCGTGCAAGCCAAAGCACAGTAGAGCAAAACAATCGCGCATATGGCTTCATGCTCGCAGATACAGTTTGTCTCTGATGAAATGAGGAGGAGTGGAAAGATCCTGACGTGGGAAGTAATATGATTATGCAGGGACTTGCAGGTGTAACGTTTCCAATTACTGCTGCTCTCAGTTTAATCAAATCACAACCACCCCCAGAGCATCACCAGCTACATGTTTATGAATTGTAGTTTAGAGGGTTGGCTGCTCTGTGTGTTGTTTTTACTCTGGGTGGTACACAGTCAAAGATGCTTAAATAATCATTTCAAGTCAGTGTTGCATTAACATGAAAATCAGTCATTCTATGTTGTATCCAGTCCAGAAAAGCATAGAAATAACAAAACAAGCACTTTAGTTTAGGTGTTTCATGAATTTGTTGATTTGATTTGCCTGAATATAAAGTGTGATTACCAGCTTGGCACCAGTTGCATGCATCCAAGCTGTGAGCGATTTGGCAATCAAACATTTGAGACGATTCCAAAGCCAAGACAGCAAACAATAGCAACTGACTGCAGCTTATGGTAATGAAGCCGAGCACTTGCGAACAAAAGAAGATAAAACAATTGCTGCCACATTATCACTTTCTTAACATTGTGAGATTTATATTGCGATATTTTCAATAAACACTGGTGAAAAACTATTTCCCATTAGCAAGTTACACATTTAGCACAAACTTTTGATAATGGTTTTATGTGTCTTCGTGCAAAGAAGGAGCTGACAGAAATGAGCATTGCTTTTTATTGTTTCCTGCAAAATGCTTGCAAAATGATGATTAGAGCACAGTTGCTCATCTGATTTAAAAATATTATATGTTATTACATCCTAAAAAGTATGTTGATGCAGTGGAACTTTTTATTCTACACATTCTTCTTGTCAAAATCTGGCGCTTACATTTCCCACAATGCAACTAAGCCACAGACAAATTGGTCGGAGATTCAGGTGTGTTATACCAGTTGCGGCTAATGTAGACATCGCGCCTCAATCAGAGATGAGGAGCGGGCTACAGAGGTCTGGCAAACTCACTAAATTCTAACTCCACACCCCCAGGTTTTTCTCATTTTCAAACCGGCAGTCTTATGGCCCCAACTGACGCTACCTAAAGTTATCAGACTTCACGTAGCTCCCTCCAGAGCCACAAAAGGCGTTATACAACTTTTTCACATATGCAGTACTCCCCAAGACCTGTAAACAGACTTTGATGTGTAAAATCTGTTGCGTTCCCCTTAAAGACCAGATGTAAGAACAGTTTATAAAGAATTTCTAGCATTCCCCAGTAAACTACTGATGCACTGGGGAAAGGTACACACCACAATAAAAAAAAAGATGAAGTAAGGCAACAAAAGGATTCAAAATGGCTTTAAAAAACATGTAGTTTTGCTGCATGCGTGGGGATGTTACAGAGATATGTTATCTTTTTTTTTTCTTTGAAACATAAAAAGCATGCCGTAACAGTGGTGGTTGGTGGACACACCTGAGACACTGGCAGAATCTAAAGTACCTTAAAGTCACACAAGTAGAAAAAGTACAGATATCGAACCAGAAAATGATTTTAGTAGAAATTAAAGTCACCTATTAGAATATTAATTGAGTAAAAGTCCTCGAGTATCTGATATTTACTTTTAATTTTAATATTTATTATTCCTTTGTTACATTACACCATTGCTACAGCCCATGCATTCAGAGGACGATGACAAATAGGTTCAATTTGATGAATATTTCGATACATTTCAAAACAGGAGTACAAGCTGATATGTTAAGCTAGTATAGTCTGCTGTTGCTGGTACTGGTGCTATTTTCAAGGTTAACTAAACATTGAATGAAATTAAGTATTAGTTTTGGATGGAAACGTAAGAAATACACCAATCTGTATTACATGATAATAGAAGTGCCAGTGAAAATATGGGTTACTCCTTTGGTTTCCGAATGTGGCCACTGTTATGGCAACTTCAAGCACAGTTACAGCGCACTTTTCATTAAATGGTCATTTGTCACCATGGAGAAAAATTCCGGTCTTCGTACTGGCAAATGTCTTTTCAGGAGCTTTTTCGACAGTTTTCATGGCCGGCGGATGACAAGGTGCGACCATATTGTCTGCTCCGAATTACACAGGCCTACAGTATGAGCGTGTCCATGCCTGAATGACAGGAAAATGGACTCAATCAGACCATCAGGCTAGACAAATACAACTTGAAGGTGGATGGAAACTGTTGGACCTCGCTTGACAGAAGGAAAATGCACCTTCGTGCCAGAATAGCTCATAGTATGCTCTGTGGCTGCAGCAACGTAAATGATGTCATGCTGTCAATATTAAATGAATCTCTTGGTGGCCAAAAGTTGATTGGATCTCAGGAAAATACTCTTGACATGCCTGCCAATCCTACTCTCCACCTCAGCATGAAAAGCTTAGTGACAATAAACAAGAGTTCTGTTATTTCTAAGCCAATTGTTGTCGTCAACTTTGCACTGGCTGCCATTTCTCAGGAAACCTCAGATTCACGGGCAAATATACGCGCTGAATCTGAGCAGTGATGCTTTCACTGTCGCATTCTTCAACAGGATTGATACTTAGTAGGAGGGGAGGCAAACGAGCAGCTTGGCAACTCCATTAGCATAATTGCATCATTAATTGTGAATCCCTTTCACTCTGAGAAATAGTAGCTGGTACTGGGTGCAGCTTCTAGTCAAGAGAAAGACTCCACACACAGCGGGCTGTTACGAGCCAGAGAAATGCCTGCTGCCTCATTAGTGCTAGATCCCTACAGGCCCCCTTCTCTGTATACAGGGGGGGTCTGACGCCTGTGAATGACAAACCCATGGTGTTTGGTAGAGTGGAGGCATTCAGGTGAAAGTTATTACACTTTTCTTCCCACACTCAGCCGCATAACTCAGCTTTAGTGTTTCCCCCACAGGGACACTCCAAGGTCGATTGTATCTCTCCCAAGTAAAGCAACTACCAAACTTGTGTTTGAAGACCTATTCCCAAACTGGTGTCTCCTCCGTAATGAGGACGCTCTCCCAGCATTCCTGCCTGCTGGTGCTGTGAAACAGAATGGAAGAAAGACTGTGTGAAGAGGATGAATGAGTGAGTAATTAGGAGTGTGAGGCCGATCTTGAATTAGCAAAGGAATGACAAGTGTGAAAGCCAGCTCTTTATTTTAACACAGAGAGAAACCTAGTGAGTGGGCAGAACATGATTCACAACAGGCAGTGTCAACTGCATTCAAGACACAATGGAGAATGTGTAAAATGCACACTATTAAAGCCTTTTCACTTGACTACAGTATGATGCTTGTGAGATTGTTCTGATTGACACTAAGTGCAATAAAAGGAATAGTTTGAAATATAGCGAAATATACATAATTCACTTTCTTCGACCCACCTGTTCACCAGAGGATAGCATGTGTCATGTTTTGCCTTGCCGAGGCGTGAATATTACATATGTGTATGAATCTGCAGTAACCAGCAGGGGGCAACAAAAGCACTTAGTTAGGTTTAGAAAAAATGTCATGGTTGGCCGTTTTAAAACTCTGACGGCCCCCCCTGCAGGCTCGGCCGCTATTCTGTCTTTAAGAGGTTGTAGCGGGCTGAGTTTTCAAGGTAGGGGGAAGATACTGATATCATGTGAAACTACAAAATCTCAGGCATCCATTGGACCAACGATGACATGCTTAGCGTGAAGAACGCTAAATAAACCTCTGATCTCAAGGTATCTGAATGGGTTCTATGAGTCTCCCCTTCACAGACATGTCCACTTTTTGATAATCCCATGCAGTTTGGGGTAAAAAACATGCAGTTTATTGCATACAGTATAAATGTGTTATTTTCGGCTATACTAAAATGATATATTCGAATATTTCTGCATACTGGGGTCCCTAAACAGTCTTGGAATTGCCAAATTGGTATGGTATGACTGGAAAGCTGAGACTCTTGTGGATCCAATGAGTCCAACTGTATTCATGTGTGATGATGTTAGTCCCCATATCAGCCATTTCATTGTAGTGAGACCATTTTTTTAAACTTGACCTCACTGTATAAAATGACCTGTGGTGACCTCTAGGATAATCACAGCCTCATGAAACTTTACAACCACAAACTGCAGACATAGGGTATTCAGAGGACAGATGGCTTTACTAGGTAGATTGACAGTAAGGGGTTTTCTGAGCAGTTTCCACAACAGAAGTGCTCGCCATCCAATTGCCGAAATTTGCAATTCCTGCAGAAATCTCCAAAAATTAAAGGTTTTTGATACCAAATCACAGCATGGCTTTTTCTATTGTGTTCCTCAAGGTCTCTGTGTCTTAATGTAATATTTTGGAGAAATCTTTGATCATTTTTTATCAATTCTCGAATGGTAAAAAATGGTTAAATTTAGCACCAAATCTGTGTAACAAACGGTATCAACCCAAAAATTGCTGCAACAATTTATGAGTCATACAGTAATAGAGGTGGTAATGAGAGAGAGGTGGAGATGGTAATGACCATCACAAACTTATATCATCATGTTCTAAGCCCTGATACACTGTCACAATTGATTTTAATTAATTAATTTGTATTGCTTATTAATGACTAGAAAAACTTGACACACAGTTTTGAGCTGCATCTCAAATTAATCTTCAGGTTCCCAGTTTTCAGATGATGTACACCACTTCTATGTGACATCTACTGTTGACCTGTTATCTACCCCTGAAAATCCCCTGTCCCTCACACACCCCTCTAAAAACAGAGAACGGAATGGTAAGTAAGTACAATACGTATGGAAGCAAGGTAACATAAGTACGAAAAACACGTCACAAACATCACTAACGTAGCTTACAAAAAAAAAACCACACCAGTGAGTGTTGCATATTCACGCGGATGCATTTACATTGCAGTCAGTACATACTACATGGTGTACAAATAACACGCCTAAAGCAAGAACAACGTTTTTACTACACACTTTTGCCTTGCGCATTATCGAGTCATTCACATGCCTTTTCTTGTGACCGGGCTGCCCTCAGACACAGTGGTATCAATCTTCTCATCTAACTCTTGGCAAGAAAGCAAACGTCAAACTATTCCTTTAAGAAGATGTTTATTTTCAGTCATGGTACAATGTTGGGAATAAGAATGATAAAACAGCATTTCCATGAGGACTGTTTGGATTTTCTGGGATGTTCTCACTCTCCCATTTCCTTTCTTGGCTAAACAAGCAGTGCAATGAGATGAGGGAAACGTAGTAGCTAATAATTATGGCCAAGCTGCTCAACAGTCCACATCCTAAAATGTCTGGTGAGTCCCAGATGAAAACAAGCCAACAATATTAATGTAACTTGGTTTAAAACTGGTCTTTCATGGAGCCGTAAATGGTCTTTTTCAAAAGCAATTACTGGGTACATTTCCTCAGCCTGCATGGTTGAATAATTATTCAACAGCAGCGTCAGAAAAATGGCAAAGTTAGATGCAGTAAGATTCACTTGAACAAGAATAGTTTACAAGACGTAAATATTTAAATGATTTTCAGCTTTCAATTAGGGCAAGTCTTTATTCTGCTGCAGTTTGTGGTTTTGAAAGCAGCTACACAAAGACAAATTAATAATCCTCCCGCTGCCCTAAAATGAACTGTTCACATTTTTATCTGATATCTCACAGGGATGTTCAGGGCTGTTGTGATGTTCGGTTCATTATTCATGAATGATAAATAATGCAACAAGTGTCACAATGGGTCAGATGCACCGCAGTGTGTTTTTAGGGGAACATGGAGGATTTCACACAGTATGCATTTTTAATATAACGTAGCTTTCTGTTTTCAGTCTGCAATGAAAATGAATCTTTGACCTTTCTCGTTGATGTGGAAGTTAAATAGCCTTCTGCAACGTATCAAACGTGAGAGAGGAGAGACTTGAAATGCACAAATCTATTCATAATGAACAATGCCCACATGGGAATGTGGTCTCAGATCCATGGAAAACCAAACACACTAAAAGGTTTGGCTGTGCTTGTGTTGGATGGTGAAGTCTGTGATGAATGACAAGAGAATTATGATTTTTGCCTGTTTGTAACCACCCAGGTGAGGAAAAAAAGATCCCTGAATACTATGTCTAGAAATGATTGTGTTCAATAAGTCATGCTCTGTTTATTTTAAGATTGCAAGATTGGTTTGGAATTCATTATTGTCAGGTAAAGAGCCAACATACTGCATAGTTTGGTTACATTCGTAACCTCTGTAAATGTCTAATGCTTATAGTATGAATTGTTTCAATAGTCTGGTTTGTTTTGCATCTCTGCGTTGAAAGTTCCTTCCAAAGCAGTCTAAAAATGAAGGTGATAATACATTAGGGGCACTCTGGAAACTTGAATCTGTGGTGCTTCAGCCACCTCAGAGCAGCAAACCCTTGTTCAAAGGCCATGAAGTAGCCAAGGCCACAGATATAAATGTTTAATTTGGGGAAATAGTTGGTAATATTTACTGTGACAATATTTAATATCACATTAGATTCAAGATTCCTTTATTGTCACTATACAAAGTACAGCGAAATTTGAAGCAGTCCTGATGGTGCAATCACGCATAACATACAGTATAAAAGAAGTTTAACCTAAACTACTATAAAATAAGTAAATATATATATATATATATATATATATATATAAAAGAAAAGTAAATATATATATATATATATCTAGAAATGTTGGCCTATGATACAATATATACAATACAATACAGTACGGTCGAGGCAGTATACAGTACAATCAAGTCAGTAGTTATTGCACAGTAATAATAGTAAATATATTGCACATTAATCAGTAGTGCAGTAGATAATCACAAGAGATGATATATCTGAAAAAAAATAAGGTGCGGTAGGATGTAAATAAGGTGCGGTAGGATGTAAGTGTAAATAAAGTGCGGTAGGATGTAAATGTAAATAAAGTGCGGTAGGATTTACAAATGTAAGAGTCCTGATAAATGTCTGACAGTGTTTTGATCTGGTCCTTTCTGTTCAGTTTTTGTGTGAGTGACTGGCAGTGTTCAGCTCACGTATGACGCTGGGGTAGAAGCTGTCCCTGAGTCTGTTAGTCCGTGATGTGATGGACCTGAACCGTCTACCAGAGGGCAGCAGTTCGAACAGCTGATGTCCAGGGTGGGAAGGGTCCTTCAGGATGTTGGCTACTCTGCTGAGGCAGCGGGTGTTGTAAAGCTCCTCTAGAGAGGGCAGTTGGCAGCCAATGATTTTTTGTGCGGAGTTGATGACCCTCTGAAGGGCTTTTTTGTGTGCTGCTGAGCTGCTGGTGTACCACGTGGAGATGCAGTACGTCAGCACACTCTGGATGGAGCAGCAGTAGAAAGACACAAGCAGCTGCTCTTGCAGGTTGTTCTTCCTGAGGATCCTCAGAAAGTAGAGTCGCTGCTGTGCCTTTTTGACTGCCGCCGTGGTGTTTGTAGTCCAGGAGAGATCCTCAGCAATGTGTGTTCCCAGGAATTTGAAGGCAGGGACCCTCTCTACACAATCTCCGCTGATGTACAGTGCTGTGTGATCTGTGCTGTGTTTACGAAAGTCTATTATGATTTCTTTCGTTTTGGAAGCGTCCAGGGCCAGATTGTTTTCTGTGCACCACCCTGCCAGTTTTTGGACTTCATCCCTGTAGGCGGTCTCATCATCTCCTGAGATGAGTCCGACCACAGTTGTGTCATCCGCAAACTTGATGATGGTGTTGGTAGGGTGGGTGGGGGTGCAGTCGTGAGTGTAGAGGGCGTAGAGAAGGGGGCTCAACACGCAGCCTTGTGGGGCTCCAGTGCTGAGTGTGAGGGTGGAGGAGGTGTGGGGGTCTAATCTGACCGTCTGGGGGCGGTCAGTCAGGAAGTCCTTGATCCAGTGACAGATGTGTTGGGGGAGTCCTGAGCCGCTGCGTCTGTGCGCGCCGCCATCTTCCTTCCTATCCTTCCTTCCATATTCTATTCCTTCTTATTCTGCTTCACAGCAATTCTTCTTCATGTTAAGCTTATAGTGGTTTAGATTGGCACTTCACCATATTTCACATTATGGCAATAATAACTTAATTTAGAAAAGGTCCTTATGAATGAAACAGATGTGCTTGCAAAGGAGAGCCAAAAAATTCATAATTTAATTGACATTATAATATTGCTTCTCTCCTTCACCAGATAAATCAGCCTGTTCTCATTCCCAGGGCGTCAAATACCGAGGCTTTGTCACGGTCGTCGGCGTTCAACGCACAAGGCACCCTTAAGCTCCGGTATGAGACGCACCGGGCTTTCCATTAACTATAATGTAAACCCATCTGCAGCAACAGGAAATGCTCCGAGAAAGTGCGCCGGGAGTTACTGTGGTGACGTCGTTTATAGACATAAAGACACACTAAGGGCGGGTGGGAGGGTCCGACAAACACAAGGCTTTCATCCAGGTGCCAAAAATAATGTAACGCCAAGGGGCATGACTAAGCGGCGGCATTGTGACGAGTTGGGATGAGAACATGTTGGTTAAATTCTGTGTTTTAGAGACAACATAGCCTCATATTATGTTTTGACCATTAAAGTACTGACTGCACAACACTGTAGGCTAAACCAAATAACGAAAAAGATATCTGGATTATCTTCACTGGTAATGGTTTCCAGCCCATGATATACAGTATTGCATCCATGTACTGCTCAGAATTTGTAGAACGTAATTGCACAATTCACTTGGTCTCTCTTGAAATGAGACCCCGTGGCTTAATGAGATTACCTGGTTAAATAAAAATTTTAAAAACTGGGGTAGATGGGGGTAACAAATCTGAGAGTCCACAGTCATGCGAGTGGCTCTGTGAGGCTGTACTTAGGCTTTGAGCTAAATGCTAACGTCAATATGCAAACATGGTCGCAATGGCAACGCTAACATGCTGATGCTAAGCAGGTATAATGTTAACCATGTTCACCATCTTAGTTTAACATGTGAGCATGCATTATCATTAGCAACATTTACTAATTAGAACAAACCAAATGAATGAATGTCTGCTGTCTGCACCAAATTTCATAAACATACTTTTAAGGAGACGTCGTCAATATACAACTCTTTCATGGTTAGATATGTTGTAATTTTACTATTATGATGTGTTTCAGTTAGCTATGTGCTGAAAACTTTTTTCAACTCCCATCAGCTTTCAGGTTTTTTGTTGAATCTGTTAAAAGATATGCTTAGACCGCAAATAAATTCAGTAAGAACATTGCTAAAGCACATTTTCTTTCTATTTAAAATGTGTCAGATTATTGTTACTACTCCTATTTTTAATATCAACTGACATCAACTTTTTGTTTTACAGTTCAAGTTGTGAATATCACTGTTATTTGGAAGTTTTTCTCTGCTACTAAGCAAAGTTCGCCACAGAGACACATAAATCAAACTGTATTTAAATGTAGCTGATCCACTCACTAATATACTCATCGCCTATCGAAGGCTAAACCCTGGCAAATATCACAGTGATGAAACAGAAAGATCAATCGCATCAGCGTATTCGCCCACTGTCTCCAATGTCATACCATGGCATGATGGATGAGCGCTTCTCAGCAATGAAAATCAGTTCTACTTTTTCATGTTCATAACAAATGGAGCATCCTGCCCACCGGGAGCCTTTTAAGTGATAAGCTGCATTTATTTCTCAAATGCTTTTCTTTCTTGGTACAAAGCCTTGGACATCTGTTAGAGCTGATTACAAAACCAGACCGGTTTCATGCGTTCCTGTTTTTTCCTCCCCATGTCAACCTTTGGGATGTTTATCGAAAAAATTATGAGCAGTGAAAGGAGCTATCCAGGGAGGGGATGCTTATGATAAAAAACAGATGGTGGAGCATCAGATTCTTGATGATGTCAGTTAGTATAGTGCAGACAAGTGTGTTCTGGTAAGCGAGGAGTACACTGACTGACTACTAATATATTTGATTAATGTAAAGGGACGCATGCTATAGACTGTAATCTGGGTGAGAGTGTAAGTCATGCTTGTTTGTAGTCAGATATGGGGGTCAAACCAGTATACTATAGGCTCCGACAGCCGCATTTTTTGTCATAAAGTGTGATAATTTAAGAACATGCAAGATAATAAAAAAGTACTTGTGTAAAAGTATCTTGAGCTAAGAATAAATGCTTGGAGTTGGACACAAAATTCTCCTGTGTTATTGCTACTCCCTCCTTGTTTACTTCCAAATATTCTGCAGAGGATCATTTCACTTAAATACCTTCAACCTTTTAAAATAAGGTGGTTTCTGTTTTCACCTTTGTCCTTCTCAAAAACAACAGTCCTCTTAAGACCACAACCACCCCGTAGCAATATTATCTCCCTGTCCTGAGCTCAGACCGCTCTTATGCCTGGTAAAATGTTAAGATGCCTCCACAATACATCAACAGAACCCAAGCTCACATTTCTTGTGTATAAAAAAGCTCTCAAGAATTCAACATTTGACCAGAAAGTTAAAGTAATTGCGTTTAAGTATGATGCCTAAAGTAGAGAGGCCTATCTTGTGATTAGAAGAGATGATTTCATGGTGAAAATCTATAATCATCTTGGATAAAGTCTGCACACCAGCAGCGATCCACTTCAGTGCTGTGCTGAAGATTAAAACAAATTCATGCTTATTTGGTCGACCAAAACAAAAGCTCCTCAGATCTCTACCTTTAAGTTTTCCAAGGCTCGCTTTGCTCACTTGTTGGGTAATCTTGCTGTGATTGGTTAATTTGTCCTGTGATAACCTCAGGCACGTGTAAAGACCCAACAGAGGAGGTTGATATGGTGGTAGGATAACTAGGGAAGATGGAAGTCATAGAGCAAACCTTGAAAACAATATTAGAAAAAGTCTTTTGTCGAATGACAAAAAGCAACATATTTTGGCACGATTCACCTCTTTCTCTCCTTCTTCCAGTCCTTCTTTTCTTTGTCTGCCCAAATTCTCCCCCCTGAAGAAACCATGAGCTCACATGTGTCAATCACAGAGGCGGCAGGCACTGCAGAATGTTTGTGTTTACCTTACAGATTTACGCTATAATCTTTTCTACTAAATTTGAACCATTTGAGCTGGATTGTGAACAGAAGATGGTTTGGATAATGTTTTACTGATTGCAATGTTTTGTTTCCATAAAAGCAAACAGTATGGACACATAACATTCACATGCAGTACTGGTGTTTATGAAACAAGGCCTGTGAGCTAGTTCAGGTCGTCAACTTGAGTCCATTGTTACTCTCATATGTTCCAACTCTATCGCAAAACAAGAATATCAAACTTGGACGATTCTGTGAAACCGTGGAATACATACAATACAGACAGTTCGGTTGGAGATTCAGGTGTGGTATGGTCCTCTATGAACAACCTTCCTGAATCATGTCTTGGGGCTGGTCTTCAGATGTATGCGGACAATACAGTTATATTAGCTTATGGAAAAACAGCTATTGCAGTTACAGACCAATTGTCAAAGCAAAAGTTGTGTTTGATATGTATAATATGTAACGTTGTTGGTTACTCTTTTTAAACACATGGCATTCAAAGTTGGCCCCCTCCTCCACGGCTCAACAAGTGAACGAGAGAGCAGTGAAGTGAGCTATAGAGTGAATGAAGAGAGGGAGGGGCGTTAATGAGAACAAAGCAGTGAATCAGAGAAGTAAATGTTATCACTGAAGCTCAGAAACGTCTTCAACACAACAGCAAAATAATAAGAAAAGAGAAAATACAGGCAGAGGGCAGGACCACCACACACTTCTAGTGGGTCATACGTGATGATTGAGAGGGATTGTACAGTCTATACATTGTTTTGTTTTTTGAAAATTCCTGTTATACCTTGTATAAAAAACAGTGTCCATATCAACTGAACTGGATGTTACATGTAAGATCAGTCAGAACAGTCAGTCAATCAATCAAGTTTCTGAGGTCAAAGATCTAGGTCTAACATTGGGCCCTCACCTGAAATTTGACAGACATGTTCAACAAATATAGTAGAACTGTAAAAGGTCTTTACACTGGACTAATCAGAGACTGTCTATAATTTGATGCAAGCAAAATATATATACTCTATTTACATTCTATATACTGATTTTCAACAGGCCGCAGTATGACTTTTTTTTTTATGTTTTTCGACAGGCCACAGTATGACTTTTAATGATTTTCGACATTACTTTTTTTTTCGTGATTTTGGACAGGCCACGGTATGACTTTTAATGATTTTCGACATGACTTTTTTTCCGTGATTTTCGACAGGCCACGGTATGATTTTTAATGATTTTCGACATGACTTTTTTGTCGTGATTTGACAGGCCGCTGTATGACTTTTAATAATTATCGACATGACTTTTTTTTTTATTTGTAAAAAAAAAGTCATAATATAGTATGTCAAAAAACAGTCATAGTATAGTATGTCGAAATTTTTTTTTTAAAAAAGTAATATGCCGAAAAAGTTTTGAAAAAAAATCATAGTATAGTACGTCGAAAGATTTTGTAAAAAAAAATTATAGTATAATTTGTCGAAAAAAAATCATAATATAGTATGTCGAAATGTCGAAATTTTTTTTGAAAACAACTCATAGTGTAGTATGTCGAAAAAAAGTCATAGTATAGTATGTCGAAAGATTTTGTAAAATAAAGTCATAGTATAGTATGTTGAAAACTTTTGTAAAATAAAGTCATAGTATAGTATATCGAAACATTTTGTAAAACAAATTCACAGCATAGTATGTCGAAAAAAAGTCATAGAATAGCATGTCGAAATTTTTTGTAAAAAAAGCCTTAGGATAGTATGGTGAAAAATGTTGTAAAAAAAGTCATAGTATAGTATGACGAAAAAAAAACATAGTATAGTATGACGAAAAATTTTGTACCAAAAAGTCGTTTAATAGTATGTCGACAAAAAAGTCATAGTATAGTAGGTCGAAATTTAAAAAAAAAAAAGTCATAGTATAGGAGGTCGAAAAAAAGTCATAGTATAGTACTTCGAAGAAAAGTCATAGTACAGTATGTCGAAAAAAAATCATACTACAGTATGTCGAAAAAAGTCATAGTATAGTATGGCGAAAAATTTTGTAAAAATAAGTCATAGTAAAGTATGTCGAAAAAAAGTAATAGTATAGTATGGTGAAAAAATTTGAAAAAGAAAAATCATAGTATAGTATCCCGAAATTTTTTTCAAAAAGTCATAATATAGTACGTCAAAAGATTTTGTAAAAAAAAAAGTCATAGTATAGTATGTCGACAAAAGAGTCATAGAATAGTAGTTCGAAAAATTTTGAAAAAAAAGTCATAGTATAGTATGTCGAAAAAAGTCATAGTATAGTATGTCGAAAAAAAGTCATAGTATAGTATTTCGAAAAAAAGTCATAGTATAGTTTGTTGAAAAATATTTGTAAAAAAAAGTCATAGTATAATATGACGAAATTTTTTTTTTAAAAAAGTTATAGTATAGTATGTCGAAAAAAAAGTCATAGTATAGGATGTCGAAAAAAGTCATAGTATAGTATGTTGAAAAATTGTGTAAAAAAAAGTCACAGTATAGTATGTCGAAAATTTTCATGAAAAAATGTAATATTATAGTTTGTCGATTAATTTTGTGAAAAAAAAACTCATATTATCGAATTTCGAAAATTTTCATGAAAAAAAAGTCATAGTATAATATGTTCAAAAAAAGATATAGTATAGTATGTTGAAAAAAAGTCATAATATAGTATGTCGAAATATTTTGTAAAAAAAGTCATATTATAGTATGTCGAAAAAAACGTCATAATATAGTATGTCGAAAAACTCTCTAAAAAAAGTCATAGTATAGTATGTCGAAAATGTTTTTAACTAAAAGTCATACCATAGTATGTCGAAAGATTTTGTAAAAATAAAAGGCATAGTATAGTATGTCAACAAAAAAGTCATAGTATAGTATGTCGAAAAATTTGTAAAAATAAGTCATAGTATAGTATGTCGAAAAAAAGTAATAGTATAGTATGGTGATAAATTTTGAAAAAAAAAAACATGGTAAAGTATCTCGAAAAATGTTGTAAAAAAAAGTCATAGTATAGTAGTCAAGATTTTGTAAAAAAAAGTCATAGTATAGTATGTCAACAAAAAAGTCATAGTATAGTAGGTCGAAAAATTTAGAAAAAAAAGTCATAGTATAGGAGGTCGAAATAAAGTCATAGCATAGTATGTTGAAAAAAAAATCATACTATAGTATGTCGAAAAAAAGTCATAGTATAGTATGTCGAAAAAAGTCATAGTATAGTATATCCTAAGAATGTAAAAAAAATAAATAAATATTTAAAAAAAAAAAAAAAGGCAAAGTATAGTATGTCCTAAAAATGTAAAAAAAATAAATAAATTTAAAAAAAAAAAAAAAAGAAAGTCAAAGTACAGTATTTCCTAAAAATGTAAAAAAAAAAAAAAAAAAAAAAAAGTATTAAAAAAAGCCAAAGTATAGTATGTCCTAAAATTGTTAAAAAAAAAAAAAAAGTATTAAAAAAAGTCAACGTATAGTATGTCCTAAAAATGTAAAAAAAAACAAAAACGAAAAAGTATTTAAAAAAGTCAAAGTATAGTATGTCCTAAAAATGTAAAAAAAAAAAAGAAATAAAAAAAAAAAAAAAAAAGAAAGTCAAAGTATAGTACGTCCTAAAAATGTAAAAAAAAAATAAATAAAAAAAAAGTATTAAAAAAAAGTCAACGTATAGTATGTCCTAAAAATGTAAAAAAAAAAAAAAACGAAAAAGTATATAAAAAAGTCAAAGTATAGTATGTCCTAAAAATGTAAAAAAAAAAAAGAAATTTAAAAAAAAAAAAAAGAAAGTCAAAGTATAGTATGTCCTAAAAATTTAAAAAAAAGTATTAAAAAAAGCCAAAGTATAGTATGTCCTAAAATTGTTAAAAAAAAAAAAAATAAAAAAAAAAAAAAAAAAGAAAGTCAAAGTATAGTACGTCCTAAAAATGTAAAAAAAAATAAATAAAAAAAAAGTATTAAAAAAAGTCAACGTATAGTATGTCCTAAAAATGTAAAAAAAAAAAAAAACGAAAAAGTACATAAAAAAAGTCAAAGTATAGTATGTCCTAAAAATGTAAAAAAAATAAAAATAAAAGAAAGTATTAAAAAAGTCAAAGTATAGTATGTCCGAAAAATGTAAAAAAAATAAATAAATATTAAAAAAAAAAAAAAAAAGTCAAAGTATAGTATGTCCTAAAAATGTAAAAAAAAAAAAAGTATTAAAAAAAGCCAAAGTATGGTATGTCCTAAAATTGTTCAAAAAAAAAAAGTATTAAAATAAGTCAAAGTATAGTATGTCAAAAAAATGTAAAAAAAAAAAAAAAAAAAAAAAAGTATTAAAAAAAGTCAAAGTATATTTTCTCCTAAAAATGTAAAAAAAAAAAAAAAGAAAAAGTATTTAAAAAAGTCAAAGTATAGTATGTCCTAAAAATGTAAAAAAAAGAAATAAATTTAAAAAAAAAAAAAGAAGAAAGTCAAACTATAGTATGTCCTAAAAATGTAAAAAAAAATAAATAAAAAAAAAGTATTAAAAAAAGTCAACGTATAGTATGTCCTAAAAATGTAAAAAAAATAAAAATAAAAGAAATTATTAAAAAAAGTCAAAGTATAGTATATCCTAAAAATGTAAAAAAAAATTAAATAAAAAAAAAGTATTAAAAAAAGTCAACGTATAGTATATCCTAAAAATGTAAAAAAAAAAAAAAACGAAAAAGTATTTAAAAAAGTCAAAGTATAGCACGTCCTAAAAATGTAAAAAAAATAATTAAATTTAAAAAAAAAAAAGAAGAAAGTCAAAGTATAGTATGTCCTAAAAATGTAAAAAAAATAAATAAATTTAAAAAAAAAAAAAGAAGAAAGTCAAAGTATACTACGTCCTAAAAATGTAAAAAAAAATAAATAAAAAAAAAGTATTAAAAAAAGTCAAAGTATAGTATGTCCTAAAAATCTAAAAAAAAAAAAAAAAAAAAGTCAAAGAAGTATGTCCTAAAAATTAAAAAAAAAAAAAGCATTAATAATATGTCCAAGAAAGTAAAGAAGATTCTAAAAATAAAAAAAAAATAAAAAAAGCAAAGTATAGTATGTCCTAAAATTGTAAAAAAAAAAAAAAAAAAAAAAAAAAAAGTATAAAAAAAGTCAAAGTATAGTATGTCCTAAAAATGTAAAAAAAAAAAAAAAAAAAAAGTATTAAAAAAAGTCAAGTATAGTATGTCCTAAAAATGTAAAAAAAAAAAAAAAAAAAAAAAATAAAAAAAGTCAAAGTATAGTATGTCCTAAAAAAAAAAAAAAAAAAAAGTATTAAAAAAAGCAAAGTATGTATGTCCGAAAAATGTAAAAAAAAAAAAATATTAAAAAAAAAAAATCAAAGTATAGTATGTCCTAAAAATGTAAAAAAAAAAAAAAGTATTAAAAAAAGTCAAAGTATAGTATGTCCTAAAAATCTAAAAAAAAAATAAATAAAAAAAAAGTATTAAAAAAGTCAAAGTATAGTATGTCCTAAAAATCTAAAAATCTAAAAAATAAATAAAAAAAAGTATTAAAAAAAGTCAAAGTATAGTATGTCTTAAAAATGTAAAAATAAAATAAATTTTTTTTTTTAAAAATAATCAAAGTATAGTATGTCCTAAAACTGTAAAAAAAAAAATTAATACAAAAAAAAAAAAAAGTATTAAAAAAAGTCAAAGTATATTATGTCCGAAAAATGTAAAAAAAATTAATAAATATTAAAAAAAAAAAAAAAAAGTCAAAGTATAGTATGTCCTAAAAATGTAAAAAAAAATTAAATAAAAAAAAAGTATTAAAAAAAGTCAAAGTACAGTATGTCCTAAAAATGTAAAAAAAATAAATAAAAAAAAAAGTATTAAAAAAAGTCAACGTATAGTATATCCTAAAAATGTAAAAAAAAAAAAAAAGAAAAAGTATTTAAAAAAGTCAAAGTATAGTATGTCCTAAAAATGTAAAAAAAAGAAATAAATTTAAAAAAAAAAAAAGAAGAAAGTCAAAGTATAGTATGTCCTAAAAATGTAAAAAAAAAATGAATAAAAAAAAGTATTAAAAAAAGTCAAAGTATAGTATGTCCTAAAAATTAAAAAAAAAATAAATAAAAATAAAAAAAGTATTAAAAAAAGTCAAAGTATAGCATGTCCTAAAAATTGAAAAAAATAAAATAAAAATAAAAAAAGTATTAAAAAAAGTCAAAGTATAGTATGTCCTAAAAATGTAAAAAAAAAATTAATAAAAAAATGTCATAGTATAGTATGTCGAAAATTTTTATGAAAAATTGTCATAGTATAGTGTGTCGAAAATTTTCATGAAAAAAGTCATAGTATAGTATGTCGAAAATTTTCATGAAAAATGTCAAAGTATAGTATGTCGTTTAATTTTGTGGAAAAAATCATAGTATAGAATTTCGAAAATTTTCATGAAAAAGAAGTCATGGTACAGTATGTCGAAAATTTTATGGAAAAAATGTCATTGTATAGTATTTAGATTCATTTTGTGGAAAAAAAGTCATAGTATAGAATGTCGAAAATTTTCATGAAAGAAAAGTCATAGTATAGTGTGTCGAAAATTTTAATGAAAAAAGTCACAGTATAGTATGTCGATTTATTTTGTGGAAAAAAAAGTCATCGTATAGAATGTCTAAAATTTTCACGAAAAAATGTTATAGTATAGTATGTCGTTTAATTTTGTTGAAAAAAAGTCATAGTATAGAATTTCAAAAATGTTCATGAAAAAAAAAGTCATAGTATAGTATGTCGAAAATTTTCACAAAAAAATGTCATAGTATAGTATGTCGAAAATTTTCATGAAAATAGTCATAGTATAGAATGTCGAAAATTTTCATGAAAAACGTCAAAGTATAGTATGTCGTTTAATTTTGTGGAAAAAATCATAGTATAGAATTTCGAAAATTTTCATGAAAAGGAAGTCATAGTATAGTATGTTGGAAAATTTTCATGAAAAAGTGTCATAGTATAGTATGTCGATTAATTTTGTGGAAAAAAAGTCATAGTATAGTGTGTCGAAAATTTTCATGAAAAAAGTCACAATATAGTATGTCGATTTATTTTGTGTAAAAAAAAAGTCATCGTATAGCATGTCTAAAATTTTCACGAAAAATGTTATAATATAGTATGTCGTTTAATTTTGTGGAAAAAAACTCATAGTATAGAATTTCAAAAATGTTCATGAAAAAAAAAGTCATAGTACAGTATGTCAAAAATTTTCATGAAAAAGTCATAGTATAAAATGTTGAAAATGTTCATGAAAAACGTCAAAGTATAGTATGTCGATTAATTTTGTGGAAGAAAACTCATAGTATAGAATTTCGAAAATTTTCATGAAAAAAGTCATAGTATAGTATGTTGAAAATTTTCTTGAAAAAATGTCATAGTATAGTATGTCGAAAATTTTTATGAAAAAAAAGGTCATAGTATAGTATATCTAAAATTTTATGGAAAAAATGTCATAGTATAGTATGTCGAAAATTTATATGAAAAAAAAAGTCATAGTAAATTATGTCGAAAATTTTCATGAAAAAATGTCATTTTATAGTATGTAGATTCATTTTGTGGAAAAAAAGTCATAGTATAGTTTGTCGAAAATGTTCATGAAAAAAGTCACAGTATAGTATGTCGATTTATTTTGTGGAAAAAAAAGTAATCGTATAGAATGTATAAAATTTTCACGAAAAAATGTTATAGTATAGTATGTCGTTTAATTTTGTGGAAAAAAAGTCATAGTATAGTATTTCAAAAATGTTCATGAAAAAAAAAGTCATAGTATAGTATGTCGAAAATTTTAATGAAAAAATGTCATAGTATAGTATGTCGAAAATTTTTATGAAAAATTGTCATAGTATAGTATGTCGAAAATTTTCATGAAAAAAGTCATAGTATAGAATGTCGAAAATTTTCATGAAAAACGTCAAAGTATAGTATGTCGATTAATTTTGTGGAAAAAAACTCATAGTATAGAATTTCGAAATTTTCATGAAAAAAAAGTCATAGTATAGTATGTAGATTAATTTTGTGGGGAAAAAAACTCATTGTATAGAATTTCGAAAATTTTCATGAAAAAAAAGTCATAGTATAGTATTTCGAAAATTTTCATGAAAAAATGTCATTGTATAGTATGTCGAACATTTTTATGAAAAAAAAAGTCAGTAAATTATGTCGAAAATTTTCATGAAAAAATGTCAACGTTTAGTATGTAGATTCATTTTGTGGAAAAAAAAGTCATGGTATAGTATGTCGAATATTTTCATGAAAAAATGTCATCGTATAGTATGTAGATTCATTTTGTGGAAAAAAAGTCATAGTATAGAATTTCGAAAATTTTCATGAAAAAAAAGTCATAGTATAGTATGTCGAAAATTTTCATAAATAAAATTTCATAGTATAGTATGTCGAAAATGTTTATGAAAAAATGTCTAGTATAGTATGTCGAAAATTTTCATGAAAATAGTCATAGTATAGAATGTCGAAAATTTTCAATAAAAACGTCAAAGTATAGTATGTCGTTTAATTTTGTGGAAAAAAACTCATAGTATAGAATTTCGAAAATTTTCATGAAAAAGAAGTCATAGTATAGTATGTTGAAAATTTTCATGAAAAAATGTCGTAGTATAGTCTGTCGAAAATTTTCATGAAAAAATGTCATCATATAGTATGCAGATTCATTTTGTGGAAAAAAAGTCATTGTATAGAATGTCGAAAATTTTCATGAAAGAAAAGCCATAGTATAGTATGTCGAAAATTTACATGAAAAAAGTCATAGTATAGAATGTCAAAAATGTTCATGAAAAAAAAGTCATAGTATAGTATGTCGAAATTTTTTATGAAAAAAAAAGTCATAGTATAGTATGTTGAAAATTTTCATGAAAAAAAGTCATAGTATAGAATGTCGAAGATTTTCATGAAAAAAAAGTCAAAGTATAGTATGTCGAAAATTTTCGTGAAAAAAGTCATAGTATAGTATGTAGATTAATTTTGTGGAAAAAAAAAGTCATAGTATAGAAAGTCGAAAATTTTCATGAAAAAATAAGTCATAGTATAGTATGTCGAAAATGTTAATGAAAAAATTTAATAGTATAGTATGTCGAAAATTTTATATGAAAAAAAGTCATAGTAAATTATGTCGAAAATGTTCCTGAAAAAAGTCATAGTATAGTATGTAGATCAATTTTGTGGAAAAAAAAACCTCATTGTATAGAATGTCGAAAATTTTCATGAAAAAAAAGTCATAGTATAGTATGTCGAAAATTTTCATGAAAAAATGTCATTGTATAGTATGTCGAAAATTTTTATGAAAAAAAAAGTCATAGTAAATTATGTCGAAAATTTTCATGAAATTAGTCATAGTATAGTATGTCGAAAATTTTCTTGAAAAACGTCAAAGTATAGTATGTCGTTTAAATTTGTGGAAAAAAACTCATAGTATAGAATTTCGAAAATTTTCATGAAAAAGAAGTTATAGTATAGTATGTTGAAAATTTTCATGAAAAAATGTCATAGTATAGTATGTCGAAATTTTTTATGAAAAAAAAAGTCATAGTATAGTATGTTGAAAATTTTCATGAAAAAAAGTCATAGTATAGAATGTCGAAGATTTTCATGAAAAAAAAGTCAAAGTATAGTATGTCGAAAATTTTCATGAAAAAAAATTCATAGTATAGTATGTCGATTAATTTTGTGGAAAAAAAGTCGTAGTATAGAATTTCGAAAATTTTCATGAAAAGAAAGTCATAGTATAGTCTGTCGAAAATTTTCATGAAAAAATGTCATCGTATAGTATGTAGATTCATTTTGTGGAAAAAAAGTCATAGTATGGAATGTCGAAAATTTTCATGAAAGAAAAGTCATAGTATAGTATATCGAAAATTTTCATGAAAAAAGTCATAGTATAGTATTTTGATTAATTTTGTGGAAAAAAAGTCTTAGTATAGTATGTCGAAAATTTTCATGAAAAAAGTCAGTATAGAATGTCAAAAATGTTCATGAAAAAAAAGTCATAGTATAGTATTTCGAAATTTTTCATGAAAAAATTTCATAGTATAGTTTGTCGAAAATTTTCGTGAAAAAAGTCATAGTATAGTATGTAGATTAATTTTGTGGGGAAAAAAAGTCATAGTATAGAAAGTCGAAAATTTTCATGAAAAAATAAGTCATAGTATAGTATGTCGAAAATTTTCATAAAAAAATGTCATAGTACAGTATATCGAAAATGTTTATGAAAAAATGTCATGGTATAGTATGTCGAAAATTTTCATGAAAATAGTCATAGTATAGAATGTCGAAAATTTTCATGAAAAACGTCAAAGTATAGTATGTCGTTTAATTTTGTGGAAAAAAACTCATAGTATAGAATTTCGAAAATTTTCATGAGAAAGAAGTCATAGTATAGTATGTTGAAAATTTTCATGAAAAAATGTCATAGTATAGTCTGTCGAAAATTTTCAGGAAAAAATGTCATCGTATAGTATGTAGATTCATTTTATGGAAAAAAAGTCATTGTATAGAATGTCGAAAATTTTCATGAAAGAAAAGCCAGAGTATAGTATGTCGAAAATTTACATGAAAAAAGTCATAGTATAGAATGTCAAAAAATGTTCATGAAAAAAAAGTCATAGTATAGTATGTCGAAATTTTTCATGAAAAAATGTCATAGTATAGTATGTCGAAAATTTTCGTGAAAAAAGTCATAGTATAGTATGTAGATTAATTTTGTGGAAAAAAAAAGTCATAGTATAGAAAGTCGAAAATTTTCATGAAAAAATAAGTCAGTATAGTATGTCGAAAATGTTAATGAAAAAATGTAATAGTATAGTATGTCGAAAATTTTATATGAAAAAAAGTCATAGTAAATTATGTCGAAAATGTTCCTGAAAAAAGTCATAGTATAGTATGTAGATCAATTTTGTGGAAAAAAAACTCATTGTATAGAATTTCGAAAATTTTCATGAAAAAAAAGTCATAGTATAGTCTGTCGAACATTTTCATGAAAAAATGTCATCGTTTAGTATGTAGATTCATTTTGTGGAAAACAAGTCATTGTATAGAATTTCGAAAATTTTCATGAAAAAAAGTCATAGTATAGTATGTCGAAAATTTTCATAAAAAAATGTCATGGTATAGTATGTCGAAAATTTTCATGAAAATAGTCATAGTATAGGATGTCGAAAATTTTCATGAAAAACGTCAAAGTATAGTATGTCGTTTAATTTTGTGGAAAAAAACTCATAGTATAGAATTTCGAAAATTTTCATGAGAAAGAAGTCATAGTATATTATGTTGAAAATATTCATGAAAAAAAGTCATAGTATAGAATGTCGAAAGTTTTCATGAAAAAGAATTCATAGTATAGTATGTCGATTAAATTTGTGGAAAAAAAGTCATAGTATAGAATTTCGAAAATTTTCATGAAAAGAAAGTCATAGTATAGTCTGTCGAAAATGTTCATGAAAAAATATCATCGTATAGTATGCAGTTTGATTTTGTGGAAAAAAAGTCATAGTATAGAATGTCAAAAATGTTCATGAAAGAAGTCATAGTATAGTATGTCGAAAATTTTCATGAAAAAAGTCATAGTATAGTATGTCGATTAATTTTGTGGAAAAAAAGTCATAGTATAGTATGTCGAAAATTTTCATGAAAGAAAAGTCATAGTATAGTATGTCGAAAATTTTGTGGAAAAAAGTCATAGTATAGAATGTTGAAAATTTTCATGAAAGAAAAGTCATAGTATAGTATGTCGAAAATTTTCATGAAAAAAGTCATAGTATAGTATGTCGAAAATTTTGTGGAAAAAAAGTCATAGTATAGAATGATGAAAATTTTCATGAAAGAAAAGTCATAGTATAGTATTTCGAAAATTTTCATGAAAAAATGTCATTGTATAGTATGTCGAACATTTTTATGAAAAAAAAAGTCATAGTAAATTATGTCGAAAATT
Source organism: Sebastolobus alascanus (assembly GCA_916701645.2). NCBI lineage: Eukaryota > Metazoa > Chordata > Actinopteri > Perciformes > Sebastidae > Sebastolobus > Sebastolobus alascanus. Next base: position 4,725,005 of record CAKAOJ020000022.1, on the reverse strand, counting down.
TTCATGAAAAAATGTCAACGTTTAGTATGTAGATTCATTTTGTGGAAAAAAAAGTCATGGCATAGTATGTCGAATATTTTCATGAAAAAATGTCATCGTATAGTATGTAGATTCATTTTGTGGAAAAAAAGTCATAGTATAGAATTTCGAAAATTTTCATGAAAAAAAAGTCATAGTATAGTATGTCGAAAATTTTCATAAATAAAATTTCATAGTATAGTATGTCGAAAATGTTTATGAAAAAATGTCTAGTATAGTATGTCGAAAATTTTCATGAAAATAGTCATAGTATAGAATGTCGAAAATTTTCAATAAAAACGTCAAAGTATAGTATGTCGTTTAATTTTGTGGAAAAAAACTCATAGTATAGAATTTCGAAAATTTTCATGAAAAAGAAGTCATAGTATAGTATGTTGAAAATTTTCATGAAAAAATGTCGTAGTATAGTCTGTCGAAAATTTTCATGAAAAAATGTCATCATATAGTATGCAGATTCATTTTGTGGAAAAAAAGTCATTGTATAGAATGTCGAAAATTTTTATGAAAGAAAAGCCATAGTATAGTATGTCGAAAATTTACATGAAAAAAGTCATAGTATAGAATGTCAAAAATGATCATGAAAAAAAAGTCATAGTATAGTATGTCGAAATTTTTTATGAAAAAAAAAGTCATAGTATAGTATGTTGAAAATTTTCATGAAAAAAAGTCATAGTATAGAATGTCGAAGATTTTCATGAAAAAAAAGTCAAAGTATAGTATGTCGAAAATTTTCGTGAAAAAAGTCATAGTATAGTATGTAGATTAATTTTGTGGAAAAAAAAAGTCATAGTATAGAAAGTCGAAAATTTTCATGAAAAAATAAGTCATAGTATAGTATGTCGAAAATGTTAATGAAAAAATTTAATAGTATAGTATGTCGAAAATTTTATATGAAAAAAAGTCATAGTAAATTATGTCGAAAATGTTCCTGAAAAAAGTCATAGTATAGTATGTAGATCAATTTTGTGGAAAAAAAACCTCATTGTATAGAATTTCGAAAATTTTCATGAAAAAAAAGTCATAGTATAGTATGTCGAAAATTTTCATGAAAAAATGTCATTGTATAGTATGTCGAAAATTTTTATGAAAAAAAAAGTCATAGTAAATTATGTCGAAAATTTTCATGAAATTAGTCATAGTATAGTATGTCGAAAATTTTCATGAAAAACGTCAAAGTATAGTATGTCGTTTAAATTTGTGGAAAAAAACTCATAGTATAGAATTTCGAAAATTTTCATGAAAAAGAAGTTATAGTATAGTATGTTGAAAATTTTCATGAAAAAATGTCATAGTATAGTATGTCGAAATTTTTTATGAAAAAAAAAGTCATAGTATAGTATGTTGAAAATTTTCATGAAAAAAAGTCATAGTATAGAATGTCGAAGATTTTCATGAAAAAAAAGTCAAAGTATAGTATGTCGAAAGTTTTCATGAAAAAAAATTCATAGTATAGTATGTCGATTAATTTTGTGGAAAAAAAGTCGTAGTATAGAATTTCGAAAATTTTCATGAAAAGAAAGTCATAGTATAGTCTGTCGAAAATTTTCATGAAAAAATGTCATCGTATAGTATGTAGATTCATTTTGTGGAAAAAAAGTCATAGTATGGAATGTCGAAAATTTTCATGAAAGAAAAGTCATAGTATAGTATATCGAAAATTTTCATGAAAAAAGTCATAGTATAGTATTTTGATTAATTTTGTGGAAAAAAAGTCATAGTATAGTATGTCGAAAATTTTCATGAAAAAAGTCAGTATAGAATGTCAAAAATGTTCATGAAAAAAAAGTCATAGTATAGTATGTCGAAATTTTTCATGAAAAAATTTCATAGTATAGAATGTCGAAAATTTTCGTGAAAAAAGTCATAGTATAGTATGTAGATTAATTTTGTGGGGAAAAAAAGTCATAGTATAGAAAGTCGAAAATTTTCATGAAAAAATAAGTCATAGTATAGTATGTCGAAAATTTTCATAAAAAAATGTCATAGTACAGTATATCGAAAATGTTTATGAAAAAATGTCATGGTATAGTATGTCGAAAATTTTCATGAAAATAGTCATAGTATAGAATGTCGAAAATTTTCATGAAAAACGTCAAAGTATAGTATGTCGTTTAATTTTGTGGAAAAAAACTCATAGTATAGAATTTCGAAAATTTTCATGAGAAAGAAGTCATAGTATAGTATGTTGAAAATTTTCATGAAAAAATGTCATAGTATAGTCTGTCGAAAATTTTCAGGAAAAAATGTCATCGTATAGTATGTAGATTCATTTTATGGAAAAAAAGTCATTGTATAGAATGTCGAAAATTTTCATGAAAGAAAAGCCAGAGTATAGTATGTCGAAAATTTACATGAAAAAAGTCATAGTATAGAATGTCAAAAATGTTCATGAAAAAAAAGTCATAGTATAGTATGTCGAAATTTTTCATGAAAAAATGTCATAGTATAGTATGTCGAAAATTTTCGTGAAAAAAGTCATAGTATAGTATGTAGATTAATTTTGTGGAAAAAAAAAGTCATAGTATAGAAAGTCGAAAATTTTCATGAAAAAATAAGTCAGTATAGTATGTCGAAAATGTTAATGAAAAAATGTAATAGTATAGTATGTCGAAAATTTTATATGAAAAAAAGTCATAGTAAATTATGTCGAAAATGTTCCTGAAAAAAGTCATAGTATAGTATGTAGATCAATTTTGTGGAAAAAAAACTCATTGTATAGAATTTCGAAAATTTTCATGAAAAAAAAGTCATAGTATAGTCTGTCGAACATTTTCATGAAAAAATGTCATCGTTTAGTATGTAGATTCATTTTGTGGAAAACAAGTCATTGTATAGAATTTCGAAAATTTTCATGAAAAAAAGTCATAGTATAGTATGTCGAAAATTTTCATAAAAAAATGTCATGGTATAGTATGTCGAAAATTTTCATGAAAATAGTCATAGTATAGGATGTCGAAAATTTTCATGAAAAACGTCAAAGTATAGTATGTCGTTTAATTTTGTGGAAAAAAACTCATAGTATAGAATTTCGAAAATTTTCATGAGAAAGAAGTCATAGTATATTATGTTGAAAATATTCATGAAAAAAAGTCATAGTATAGAATGTCGAAAGTTTTCATGAAAAAGAATTCATAGTATAGTATGTCGATTAAATTTGTGGAAAAAAAGTCATAGTATAGAATTTCTAAAATTTTCATGAAAAGAAAGTCATAGTATAGTCTGTCGAAAATGTTCATGAAAAAATATCATCGTATAGTATGCAGTTTGATTTTGTGGAAAAAAAGTCATAGTATAGAATGTCAAAAATGTTCATGAAAGAAGTCATAGTATAGTATGTCGAAAATTTTCATGAAAAAAGTCATAGTATAGTATGTCGATTAATTTTGTGGAAAAAAAGTCATAGTATAGTATGTCGAAAATTTTCATGAAAGAAAAGTCATAGTACAGTATGTCGAAAATTTTGTGGAAAAAAAGTCATAGTATAGAATGTTGAAAATTTTCATGAAAGAAAAGTCATAGTATAGTATGTCGAAAATTTTCATGAAAAAAGTCATAGTATAGTATGTCGAAAATTTTGTGGAAAAAAAGTCATAGTATAGAATGATGAAAATTTTCATGAAAGAAAAGTCATAGTATAGTATTTCGAAAATTTTCATGAAAAAATGTCATTGTATAGTATGTCGAACATTTTTATGAAAAAAAAAGTCATAGTAAATTATGTCGAAAATTTTCATGAAAAAATGTCAACGTTTAGTATGTAGATTCATTTTGTGGAAAAAAAAGTCATGGTATAGTATGTCGAATATTTTCATGAAAAAATGTCATCGTATAGTATGTAGATTCATTTTGTGGAAAAAAAGTCATAGTATAGAATTTCGAAAATTTTCATGAAAAAAAAGTCATAGTATAGTATGTCGAAAATTTTCATAAATAAAATTTCATAGTATAGTATGTCGAAAATGTTTATGAAAAAATGTCTAGTATAGTATGTCGAAAACTTTCATGAAAATAGTCATAGTATAGAATGTCGAAAATTTTCAATAAAAACGTCAAAGTATAGTATGTCGTTTAATTTTGTGGAAAAAAACTCATAGTATAGAATTTCGAAAATTTTCATGAAAAAGAAGTCATAGTATAGTATGTTGAAAATTTTCATGAAAAAATGTCGTAGTATAGTCTGTCGAAAATTTTCATGAAAAAATGTCATCATATAGTATGCAGATTCATTTTGTGGAAAAAAAGTCATTGTATAGAATGTCGAAAATTTTTATGAAAGAAAAGCCATAGTATAGTATGTCGAAAATTTACATGAAAAAAGTCATAGTATAGAATGTCAAAAATGTTCATGAAAAAAAAGTCATAGTATAGTATGTCGAAATTTTTTATGAAAAAAAAAGTCATAGTATAGTATGTTGAAAATTTTCATGAAAAAAAGTCATAGTATAGAATGTCGAAGATTTTCATGAAAAAAAAGTCAAAGTATAGTATGTCGAAAATTTTCGTGAAAAAAGTCATAGTATAGTATGTAGATTAATTTTGTGGAAAAAAAAAGTCATAGTATAGAAAGTCGAAAATTTTCATGAAAAAATAAGTCATAGTATAGTATGTCGAAAATGTTAATGAAAAAATTTAATAGTATAGTATGTCGAAAATTTTATATGAAAAAAAGTCATAGTAAATTATGTCGAAAATGTTCCTGAAAAAAGTCATAGTATAGTATGTAGATCAATTTTGTGGAAAAAAAACCTCATTGTATAGAATTTCGAAAATTTTCATGAAAAAAAAGTCATAGTATAGTATGTCGAAAATTTTCATGAAAAAATGTCATTGTATAGTATGTCGAAAATTTTTATGAAAAAAAAAGTCATAGTAAATTATGTCGAAAATTTTCATGAAATTAGTCATAGTATAGTATGTCGAAAATTTTCATGAAAAACGTCAAAGTATAGTATGTCGTTTAAATTTGTGGAAAAAAACTCATAGTATAGAATTTCGAAAATTTTCATGAAAAAGAAGTTATAGTATAGTATGTTGAAAATTTTCATGAAAAAATGTCATAGTATAGTATGTCGCAATTTTTTATGAAAAAAAAAGTCATAGTATAGTATGTTGAAAATTTTCATGAAAAAAAGTCATAGTATAGAATGTCGAAGATTTTCATGAAAAAAAAGTCAAAGTATAGTATGTCGAAAGTTTTCATGAAAAAAAATTCATAGTATAGTATGTCGATTAATTTTGTGGAAAAAAAGTCGTAGTATAGAATTTCGAAAATTTTCATGAAAAGAAAGTCATAGTATAGTCTGTCGAAAATTTTCATGAAAAAATGTCATCGTATAGTATGTAGATTCATTTTGTGGAAAAAAAGTCATAGTATGGAATGTCGAAAATTTTCATGAAAGAAAAGTCATAGTATAGTATATCGAAAATTTTCATGAAAAAAGTCATAGTATAGTATGTCGAAATTTTTCATGAAAAAATTTCATAGTATAGTTTGTCGAAAATTTTCGTGAAAAAAGTCATAGTATAGTATGTAGATTAATTTTGTGGGGAAAAAAAGTCATAGTATAGAAAGTCGAAAATTTTCATGAAAAAATAAGTCATAGTATAGTATGTCGAAAATTTTCATAAAAAAATGTCATAGTACAGTATATCGAAAATGTTTATGAAAAAATGTCATGGTATAGTATGTCGAAAATTTTCATGAAAATAGTCATAGTATAGAATGTCGAAAATTTTCATGAAAAACGTCAAAGTATAGTATGTCGTTTAATTTTGTGGAAAAAAACTCATAGTATAGAATTTCGAAAATTTTCATGAGAAAGAAGTCATAGTATAGTATGTTGAAAATTTTCATGAAAAAATGTCATAGTATAGTCTGTCGAAAATTTTCAGGAAAAAATGTCATCGTATAGTATGTAGATTCATTTTATGGAAAAAAAGTCATTGTATAGAATGTCGAAAATTTTCATGAAAGAAAAGCCAGAGTATAGTATGTCGAAAATTTACATGAAAAAAGTCATAGTATAGAATGTCAAAAATGTTCATGAAAAAAAAGTCATAGTATAGTATGTCGAAATTTTTCATGAAAAAATGTCATAGTATAGTATGTCGAAAATTTTCGTGAAAAAAGTCATAGTATAGTATGTAGATTAATTTTGTGGAAAAAAAAAGTCATAGTATAGAAAGTCGAAAATTTTCATGAAAAAATAAGTCAGTATAGTATGTCGAAAATGTTAATGAAAAAATGTAATAGTATAGTATGTCGAAAATTTTATATGAAAAAAAGTCATAGTAAATTATGTCGAAAATGTTCCTGAAAAAAGTCATAGTATAGTATGTAGATCAATTTTGTGGAAAAAAAACTCATTGTATAGAATTTCGAAAATTTTCATGAAAAAAAAGTCATAGTATAGTCTGTCGAACATTTTCATGAAAAAATGTCATCGTTTAGTATGTAGATTCATTTTGTGGAAAACAAGTCATTGTATAGAATTTCGAAAATTTTCATGAAAAAAAGTCATAGTATAGTATGTCGAAAATTTTCATAAAAAACGTCAAAGTATAGTATGTCGTTTAATTTTGTGGAAAAAAACTCATAGTATAGAATTTCGAAAATTTTCATGAGAAAGAAGTCATAGTATATTATGTTGAAAATATTCATGAAAAAAAGTCATAGTATAGAATGTCGAAAGTTTTCATGAAAAAGAATTCATAGTATAGTATGTCGATTAAATTTGTGGAAAAAAAGTCATAGTATAGAATTTCGAAAATTTTCATGAAAAGAAAGTCATAGTATAGTCTGTCGAAAATGTTCATGAAAAAATATCATCGTATAGTATGCAGTTTGATTTTGTGGAAAAAAAGTCATAGTATAGAATGTCAAAAATGTTCATGAAAGAAGTCATAGTATAGTATGTCGAAAATTTTCATGAAAAAAGTCATAGTATAGTATGTCGATTAATTTTGTGGAAAAAAAGTCATAGTATAGTATGTCGAAAATTTTCATGAAAGAAAAGTCATAGTATAGTATGTCGAAAATTTTGTGGAAAAAAAGTCATAGTATATAATGTTGAAAATTTTCATGAAAGAAAAGTCATAGTATAGTATGTCGAAAATTTTCATGAAAAAAGTCATAGTATAGTATGTCGAAAATTTTGTGGAAAAAAAGTCATAGTATAGAATGATGAAAATTTTCATGAAAGAAAAGTCATAGTATAGTATTTCGAAAATTTTCATGAAAAAATGTCATTGTATAGTATGTCGAACATTTTTATGAAAAAAAAAGTCATAGTAAATTATGTCGAAAATTTTCATGAAAAAATGTCAACGTTTAGTATGTAGATTCATTTTGTGGAAAAAAAAGTCATGGTATAGTATGTCGAATATTTTCATGAAAAAATGTCATCGTATAGTATGTAGATTCATTTTGTGGAAAAAAAGTCATAGTATAGAATTTCGAAAATTTTCATGAAAAAAAAGTCATAGTATAGTATGTCGAAAATTTTCATAAATAAAATTTCATAGTATAGTATGTCGAAAATGTTTATGAAAAAATGTCTAGTATAGTATGTCGAAAACTTTCATGAAAATAGTCATAGTATAGAATGTCGAAAATTTTCAATAAAAACGTCAAAGTATAGTATGTCGTTTAATTTTGTGGAAAAAAACTCATAGTATAGAATTTCGAAAATTTTCATGAAAAAGAAGTCATAGTATAGTATGTTGAAAATTTTCATGAAAAAATGTCGTAGTATAGTCTGTCGAAAATTTTCATGAAAAAATGTCATCATATAGTATGCAGATTCATTTTGTGGAAAAAAAGTCATTGTATAGAATGTCGAAAATTTTTATGAAAGAAAAGCCATAGTATAGTATGTCGAAAATTTACATGAAAAAAGTCATAGTATAGAATGTCAAAAATGTTCATGAAAAAAAAGTCATAGTATAGTATGTCGAAATTTTTTATGAAAAAAAAAGTCATAGTATAGTATGTTGAAAATTTTCATGAAAAAAAGTCATAGTATAGAATGTCGAAGATTTTCATGAAAAAAAAGTCAAAGTATAGTATGTCGAAAATTTTCGTGAAAAAAGTCATAGTATAGTATGTAGATTAATTTTGTGGAAAAAAAAAGTCATAGTATAGAAAGTCGAAAATTTTCATGAAAAAATAAGTCATAGTATAGTATGTCGAAAATGTTAATGAAAAAATTTAATAGTATAGTATGTCGAAAATTTTATATGAAAAAAAGTCATAGTAAATTATGTCGAAAATGTTCCTGAAAAAAATCATAGTATAGTATGTAGATCAATTTTGTGGAAAAAAAACCTCATTGTATAGAATTTCGAAAATTTTCATGAAAAAAAAGTCATAGTATAGTATGTCGAAAATTTTCATGAAAAAATGTCATTGTATAGTATGTCGAAAATTTTTATGAAAAAAAAAGTCATAGTAAATTATGTCGAAAATTTTCATGAAATTAGTCATAGTATAGTATGTCGAAAATTTTCATGAAAAACGTCAAAGTATAGTATGTCGTTTAAATTTGTGGAAAAAAACTCATAGTATAGAATTTCGAAAATTTTCATGAAAAAGAAGTTATAGTATAGTATGTTGAAAATTTTCATGAAAAAATGTCATAGTATAGTATGTCGAAATTTTTTATGAAAAAAAAAGTCATAGTATAGTATGTTGAAAATTTTCATGAAAAAAAGTCATAGTATAGAATGTCGAAGATTTTCATGAAAAAAAAGTCAAAGTATAGTATGTCGAAAGTTTTCATGAAAAAAAATTCATAGTATAGTATGTCGATTAATTTTGTGGAAAAAAAGTCGTAGTATAGAATTTCGAAAATTTTCATGAAATGAAAGTCATAGTATAGTCTGTCGAAAATTTTCATGAAAAAATGTCATCGTATAGTATGTAGATTCATTTTGTGGAAAAAAAGTCATAGTATGGAATGTCGAAAATTTTCATGAAAGAAAAGTCATAGTATAGTATATCGAAAATTTTCATGAAAAAAGTCATAGTATAGTATTTTGATTAATTTTGTGGAAAAAAAGTCATAGTATAGTATGTCGAAAATTTTCATGAAAAAAGTCAGTATAGAATGTCAAAAATGTTCATGAAAAAAAAGTCATAGTATAGTATGTCGAAATTTTTCATGAAAAAATTTCATAGTATAGTTTGTCGAAAATTTTCGTGAAAAAAGTCATAGTATAGTATGTAGATTAATTTTGTGGGGAAAAAAAGTCATAGTATAGAAAGTCGAAAATTTTCATGAAAAAATAAGTCATAGTATAGTATGTCGAAAATTTTCATAAAAAAATGTCATAGTACAGTATATCGAAAATGTTTATGAAAAAATGTCATGGTATAGTATGTCGAAAATTTTCATGAAAATAGTCATAGTATAGAATGTCGAAAATTTTCATGAAAAACGTCAAAGTATAGTATGTCGTTTAATTTTGTGGAAAAAAACTCATAGTATAGAATTTCGAAAATTTTCATGAGAAAGAAGTCATAGTATAGTATGTTGAAAATTTTCATGAAAAAATGTCATAGTATAGTCTGTCGAAAATTTTCAGGAAAAAATGTCATCGTATAGTATGTAGATTCATTTTATGGAAAAAAAGTCATTGTATAGAATGTCGAAAATTTTCATGAAAGAAAAGCCAGAGTATAGTATGTCGAAAATTTACATGAAAAAAGTCATAGTATAGAATGTCAAAAATGTTCATGAAAAAAAAGTCATAGTATAGTATGTCGAAATTTTTCATGAAAAAATGTCATAGTATAGTATGTCGAAAATTTTCGTGAAAAAAGTAATAGTATAGTATGTAGATTAATTTTGTGGAAAAAAAAAGTCATAGTATAGAAAGTCGAAAATTTTCATGAAAAAATAAGTCAGTATAGTATGTCGAAAATGTTAATGAAAAAATGTAATAGTATAGTATGTCGAAAATTTTATATGAAAAAAAGTCATAGTAAATTATGTCGAAAATGTTCCTGAAAAAAGTCATAGTATAGTATGTAGATCAATTTTGTGGAAAAAAAACTCATTGTATAGAATTTCGAAAATTTTCATGAAAAAAAAGTCATAGTATAGTCTGTCGAACATTTTCATGAAAAAATGTCATCGTTTAGTATGTAGATTCATTTTGTGGAAAACAAGTCATTGTATAGAATTTCGAAAATTTTCATGAAAAAAAGTCATAGTATAGTATGTCGAAAATTTTCATAAAAAAATGTCATGGTATAGTATGTCGAAAATTTTCATGAAAATAGTCATAGTATAGGATGTCGAAAATTTTCATGAAAAAAGTCATAGTATAGTATGTCGATTAATTTTGTGGAAAAAAAGTCATAGTATAGTATGTCGAAAATTTTCATGAAAGAAAAGTCATAGTATAGTATGTCGAAAATTTTGTGGAAAAAAACTCATAGTATAGAATTTCGAAAATTTTCATGAGAAAGAAGTCATAGTATATTATGTTGAAAATATTCATGAAAAAAAGTCATAGTATAGAATGTCGAAAGTTTTCATGAAAAAGAATTCATAGTATAGTATGTCGATTAAATTTGTGGAAAAAAAGTCATAGTATAGAATTTCGAAAATTTTCATGAAAAGAAAGTCATAGTATAGTCTGTCGAAAATGTTCATGAAAAAATATCATCGTATAGTATGCAGTTTGATTTTGTGGAAAAAAAGTCATAGTATAGAATGTCAAAAATGTTCATGAAAGAAGTCATAGTATAGTATGTCGAAAATTTTCATGAAAAAAGTCATAGTATAGTATGTCGATTAATTTTGTGGAAAAAAAGTCATAGTATAGTATGTCGAAAATTTTCATGAAAGAAAAGTCATAGTATAGTATGTCGAAAATTTTGTGGAAAAAAAGTCATAGTATAGAATGTTGAAAATTTTCATGAAAGAAAAGTCATAGTATAGTATGTCGAAAATTTTCATGAAAAAAGTCATAGTATAGTATGTCGAAAATTTTGTGGAAAAAAAGTCATAGTATAGAATGATGAAAATTTTCATGAAAGAAAAGTCATAGTATAGTATGTCGAAAATTTTCATGAAAAAAGTCATAGTATAGTATGTCGATTAATTTTGTGGAAAAAAAGTCATAGTATAGTATGTCGAAAATTTTCATGAAAGAAAAGTCATAGTATAGTATGTCGAAAATTTTCATGAAAAAAGTCATAGTATAGTATGTCGATTAATTTTGTGGAAAAAAAGTCATAGTATAGAATGTCGAAAATTTTCATGAAAGAAAAGTCATAGTATAGTATGTCGAAAATTTTCATGAAAAAATCATAGTATAGTATGTCGATTAATTTTGTGGAAAAAAAGTCATAGTATAGTATGTCGAAAATTTTCATGAAAGAAAAGTCATAGTATAGTATGTCGAAAATTTTCATGAAAAAAGTCATAGTATAGTATGTCGATTAATTTTGTGGAAAAAAAGTCATAGTATAGAATGTCGAAAATTTTCATGAAAGAAAAGTCATAGTATAGTATGTCGAAAATTTTCATGAAAAAAGTCATAGTATAGTATGTCGATTAATTTGGTGGAAAAAAAGTCATAGTATAGAATGTAGAAAATGTTCATGAAAAAAAAGTCATAGTATAGTATGTCGAAAATTTTCATGAAAAAATTCTGCACTACACGAGCATCAATGTGAGAGAGAGTATCGAACCCCGCTCTGCCGCAGCCATAACCGGAAATTAGGAACCAAGCCATCAATGCCCCACGCATGTGGAACTGTTCTCTTTGTATATTTGACTTCGTCATTAGCAGTCATACCTGAAAACAGGATGTGTCACATGGGGTTTGATAACACTACCTCCAGTATTCAAACCAGATATCTACCACACTGAGCTATACCACCAGATACTCTTCTGACTGTTCTCTTGGTATATTTCACTTCGTCATTAGAAGTTGGATCTGAAAACAGACTGCGCCACATAAGGATCGAACCCACAACCTTCAGTATTCAAACCACATATCTGACACACTGAGCTATACCACCAGATACATTTCTAATGTTCTAATGGTTCTCTTGGTATATTTGTCTTCGTCATTTGAAGTTAGACCTGAAAACAGACTGTGTCATATAAGGATCGAACCACAATCTCCAGTATTCGAAACAGATATTCCAATCAGTTATCTACCCCACTGGGCTATCTGACCAGATACACTAATGTGGTGTTTGTTTTTGTATCTGACTTCTTCATTTGTCGTTAGCCTTCAAAAGTCACGGTCTCATGAAATTTATTATTTATTATACTATGACTTTTTTTATGAAGTTTTTCGACATACTATACTATGACTTTTTCATGAAAATTTTCGACATATTATACTATGACATTTTTTCATGAAAATTTTCGACATTCTATACTATGACATTTTTTCCACAAAATTAATCGACATACTATACTATGACTTTTTTCATGAAAATTTTCGACATTCTGTACTATGAGTTTTTTTCCACAAAATTAATGGAAATACAATCCTATGACTTTTTTCATGAAAATTTTCGACAGTCTATACTATGACTTCTTTTTTCCACAAAATTAATCTACATACTATACTATGACTTTTTTCACGAAAATTTTCGACATAGTATACTATGACATCTTTTCATGAAAAATTTCGACATACTATACTATGACTTTTTTTTCATGAACATTTTTGACATTCTATACTATGACTTTTTTTCCACAAAATTAATCGACATACTATACTATGACTTTTTTTTCATGAACATTTTTGACATTCTATACTATGACTTTTTTTTCCACAAAATTAATCGAAATGCTATACTATGACTTTTTTCATGAAAATGTTCGACATACTATACTATGACTTTTTTTTCATGAAAATTTTCGACATTCTATACTATGACTTCTTTTTTCCACAAAATTAATCTACATACTATACTATGACTTTTTTCACGAAAATTTTCGACATAGTATACTATGACATCTTTTCATGAAAAATTTCGACATACTATACTATGACTTTTTTTTCATGAACATTTTTGACATTCTATACTATGACTTTTTTTCCACAAAATTAATCGACATACTATACTATGACTTTTTTTTCATGAACATTTTTGACATTCTATACTATGACTTTTTTTTCCACAAAATTAATCGAAATGCTATACTATGACTTTTTTCATGAAAATGTTCGACATACTATACTATGACTTTTTTTTCATGAAAATTTTCGACATTCTATACTATGACTTTTTTTTCAACAAAATTAATCGACATACCATACTATGACTTTTTTCATGAACATTTTTCGACATACTATACTATGACATTTTTTCCACAAAATTAATCGACATATCGTATAGTATGACGAAAAATTTTGTAAAAAAAAAGTCATAGTATAGTGTGTCGAAAGATTTTGTAAAAAAAAAAGTCATACTATAGTATGTCGAAAAAAAAGTTATAGTATAGTATGTCGAAATGTCGAAAAATTTTGGAAAAAAAGTCACAGTATAGTATGTCAAAAAGAAGTCATAGTATAGTATGTCCAATGTCGAAAAATTTGGAAAAAAAAGTCACAGTATAGTATGTCGAAAAAAAGTCATCGTATAGTATGTCAAAATGAGGAAACATTTTGGAAAAAAAAGTCATTGTATAGTATTTAAAAAAAAAGTCATAGTATTGTATGTCGAAATGTCGAAAATAATTTGTAAAAAAAAGTCATGGTATAGTATGTTGAGAAAAAGTCATAGCATAATATGAATAAATATTTTGTAAAAAAAAGTCATAGTATGGTATGTCGAAATGTCGAAAAATTTTGTAAAGAAAAGTCATAGTATAGTATGTCGAATAAAAGTCATAGTATAGTATGACAAAAAATTCTTAAAAAAAAGTCATAGTATAGTATGTCGAAAAAAAGTCATAGTTTATTATTTCGAAAAAAAGGTAATTTTATAGTATGTCGAAAAAAAAGTTATAGTATAGTATGTCGAAAAAAAAGTCTTAGTATAGTTTATGGAAAAAAAGTTGTAGTGTAGTATGTCGAAAAAAAAGTAATAGTATAGTATGACGAAAATGTTTGTAAAAAAAAGTCATAGTATAGTATGTCGAAATGTCGAAAAATGTTGTAAAGAAAGGTCATAGTATAGTATGTCGAATAAAAGTCATAGTATAGTATGACAAAAAAAATCTTAAAAAAAAGTCATCGTATTTTATATTGAAAAAAAGTCATAGTATAGTATATGGAAAAAAAGTCATAGTATAGTATGTCGAATAAATAAAAAGTCATAGTATAGTATGTCAAAAAAAAAAGTCATAGTATAGCATGTCGAAAAAAAAAGTCATAGTATAGCATGTCGAGATGTCGAAAATTTTTGTAAAAAAAAGTCTTAGTATAGTACGTCAAAAAAAAGTCATAGTATAGTATGACGAAATGTCGAAAAATTTAGTAAGAAAAAGTCATAGTATGGTATGTCGAAAAAAAGTCATAGTATAGTATATGGAAAAAAGTCATAGTATAGTATGTCGAATAAAAAGTCATAGTATAGTATGTCAAAAAAGTCAAGGTATAGTATGTTGAAAAATTTTGTAAAACAAAAGTCACAGTATAGTATGTAAAAAAAAAGTCATAGTATAGCATGTCGAAATGTCGAAAAATTTAGTAAAAAAAAGTCTAAGTATATTATGTCGAAAATAAGTCACAGTATAGTATGTCGAAAAAATGTCATAGTATAGCATGTTAAAAAATTTCGTAAAAAAAAAGTCATAGTATAGTTTGTTGAAAAAAAGTCATAGTATAGTATGTCAAAATGTCGAAAAATGTTGTAAAAAAAAAGTGATTGTATAGTATGTCAAAAAAAAAGTCATAGTATAGTATGTTGAAAAAATGTCATAGTATAATATGGCGAAACATTTTGTAAAAAAAGTCATAGTATAGTATGTCGAAAAATTTCGTCAAAAAAGTCATAGTAGAGTATGTGGAAACTTTTGTAAAAAAAGTCATAGTATAGTATGTCGAAAGATTTTGTAAAACAAAAGTCACAGTATAGTATGTCGAAAAAAATTCATAGTATAGTATGTTGAAAAATGTTGTAAAAATTAGTAATAGTATAGTGTGTCGAAAAAAAAATCATAGTATAGCATGTCGAAATGTTGAAAAATTTTGTAAAAAAAAGTCTAAGTATATTATGTCGAAAATAAGTCATAGTATAGTATGTCGAAAAAATGTCATAGTATAGCATGTTAAAAAATTTCGTAAAAAAAAAGTCATAGTATAGTTTGTTGAAAAAAAGTCATAGTATAGTATGTCAAAATGTCGAAAAATGTTGTAAAAAAAAAGTGATTGTATAGTATGTAAAAAAAAAAGTCATAGTATAGTATGTTGAAAAAATGTCATAGTATAGTATGGCGAAACATTTTGTAAAAAAAGTCAGTATAGTATGTCGAAAAATTTCGTCAAAAAAGTCATAGTAGAGTATGTGGAAAAATTTTGTAAAAAAAGTCATAGTATAGTATGTCGAAAGATTTTGTAAAACAAAAGTCACAGTATAGTATGTAAAAAAAAAGTCATAGTATAGTATTTCGAAATGTCGAAAAATGTTGAAAAAAAAAGTCATAGTATAGTATGTAAAAAAGTCATAATATAGTATGTCGAAAAATGTCGAAAAAGTTTGGAAAAAAAAGTCATAGTATAGTATGTCAAAAAAAGTCATAGTATATTATGTCAAAAAAAAGTCATAGTATAGAATGGCGAAAAATTTGGTAAAGAAAATTCATAGTATAGTTTGTTGAAAGAAAGGTGCATAGTATAGTATGTCAAAAAAAAATTCATAGTATATTATGTTGAAAAATGTTGTGAAAATTATTAATAGTATAGTGTGTCGAAAAAAAATTCATAGTATAGTATGTTGAAAAATGTTGTGAAAATTATTAATAGTATAGTGTGTCGAAAAAAAAATCATAGTATAGTATGTCGAAATGTTGTAAAATTTTGTAAAAAAAAGTCTTAGTATATTATGTCGAAAAAAATTCTTAGTATAGTATGTCGAAAAAAAGTCATAGTATAGAATGGCGAAAAATTTGGTAAAGAAAAGTCATAGTATAGTTTGTTGAAAGAAAAGTGCATAGTATAGTATGTCGAAAAAAAATTCATAGTATAGGATGTTGAAAAATGTTGTAAAAAAAAAGTCATAGTAAAGTATGTTGAAAAAATGTCATGGTATAGTATGTCAAAATGTCGCAAAATTTTGTAAGAAAAAAGTCATCGTATAGTATATCGGAAAAATGTGATAGTATAGTATGGCGAAAAATTTTGTAAAAAAAGTCATAGTATATTATGTCGAACAAAAGTCATAGTATAGTATGTCAAAATGTCGAAAAATGTTGTAAAAAAAAAGTCATAGTATAGTATGTCAAAAAAAAGTCATAGTATAGTCTGTTGAAAAAATGTCATAGTATAGTATGGCGAAAAATTTTATAAAAAAAATTCATAGTATAGTATGTCGAAAAAAAAGTGCATTGTGTAGTATGTTGAAAAAGAAGTCAGTGTATTAAGTCGAAAAATTTTGTAATAAACAGTCATAGTATATTATGTCGAAGAAAAGTCATAGTATAGTATGTGGAACAATTTCGTCAAAAAAGTCATAGTAGAGTATGTGGAAAAATTTTGTAAAAAATAGTCATAGTATAGTATGTCGAAAGATTTTGTAAAAAAAAAAGTCACAGTATAGTATTTAAAAAAAAAGTCATAGTATAGTATGTCGAAATGTCGAAAAAGTTTGGAAAAAAAAGTCAGTGTAGTATGTCAAAAAGAAGTCATAGTATAGTATGTCGAAATGTCGAAACATTTTGTAAGAAAAAGTCATAGTATAGTATGTCGAAAAAAAGTCATAGTATAGTATATGGAAAAAAAGTCATAGTATAGTATGTCGAATAAAAAATCATAGTATAGTATGTCGAAAAAAGTCAAGGTATAGTATGTTGAAGAAAAATCATCTTATCGTATGTCGAAAAAATAGTCATAGTATAGTATGTCGAAAGATTTTGTAAAAAAAAAGTCATAGTATAGTGTATCGAATAAAAGTTATAGTATAGTATGTCGAAAAAAATTGTAAAAAAAAGTCATAGTATAGAGTAACGAAAAAAAATTCATAGTATAGTATTTAAAAAAAAATGTCATAGTATAGTATGTCGAAATGTCGAAACATTTTGTAAAAAAAAGTCATAGTATAGTATGTCGAAAAAAAGTCAGTATAGTATGTCGTAAAAATGTAAAAAAAAAGTGATAGTATAGTGTGTCGAAAAAAAAGTCATAATATAGTATGTCGAAAAAAAGTCATAGTATAGTATTTTGAAAAAAAGTCAAAGTATAGAATGTCGAAATGTCAAAAAATGTTGTAAAAAAAAGTCATAGCAAAGTATGTCGAAATGTCGAAAAATTTTGTAAAGAAAAGTCATAGTATAGTATGTCGTAAAAAAAGTCCTTGTATAGTATGTCGAAGAAAATCATCTTATAGTATGACGAAAAAAAAGTAATAGTATAGTATATCGGAAAAAAAAGTGATAGTGTAGTGTGTCGAAAAAAAGTCCTAGTATAGTATTTCGAAAAATTTTGTAAAAAAGAAGTAATAGTATATGGTGTCGAAAAAAAGTAAATTTATAGTATGTCGAAAAATGTTGTAAAAAAAAGTCATAGTATAGCATGTCGAAAAAAAGTCATAGTATAGTATGACGAAAAATATTGTAGAAAAAAGTCATAGTATAATATGTCGAAAAATTTTGTAAAAAAAAGTCAAAATATAGTATGTCGAAAAAAAGTCATAGTATAGTATGACGAAGGATTTTGTAAAAAAAAATCATAGTATAGTATGTCGAAAATCATGAAAAAAAAAAAAGTCATCTCGAAAATCATAAAAAGAAAAAGTCATGGAGCGGCATGTCGAAAATCATAAAAAAAACAAGTCATGGCGCAGCGGGTCGAAAATCATAAAAAAAAAAAAAAAGTCATGGCGTGGCAGGTCGAAAAATCATAAAAATAAGTCATGGCACGGCATTTTCCAGACATTTCACAGTCTTTTTTTCGGATATTTTTCAGACTTTATTTTTCAGATACTTTTCAGACTTTTTTTCGGACATTTTTCAAACTTTTCTTTCGTACATTTTTCAAACATTTTTCAGACTTTTTTTTTAGGACATTTTTCAGAATTTTTTTTCAAACTTTTTTTTCAAACTTTTTTCAGACTTTTTTTTCGGACATTTTTCTGACTTTCTTCAGACTTTTTTTTCGAATATATTTAGGATATTTTTCAGAATTTTATTTAAACTTTTTTCAGACTTTTTTTTCGGACATTTTTCAGACTTTTTTCAGATTTTTTTTCGAATACATTTCGGATATTTTTCAGAATTTTTTTTTTTCAGACTTTTTATTCAGACTTTTTTTTCGGACATTTTTCAGACATTTCACAGACTTTTTCGGACATTTTTCAAACTTTTTTTTAAAACATTTTTCAGACATTTACAGTATTTACAGATTTTTTTGAATTTTTTTCAGACATTTTTCAGACTTTTTCCAGAATTTCCTTTTTTCATACATTTTTCAGACTTCTTTTTTGAACATTTTTCGGACATTGTTTTTTGTATATTTTTCAAACATTTTTCAGACTTTTTTTTCAGACATTTTTGAGACATTTGTTCAGACTTATTTCTGACTTTTTCCAGACATTTTTCAGACTTTTTTTTCAAACATTTTTCAGACTTTTTTTCCAAACATTTTTTAGTCTTTTTTTTCAAACCTTTTTTCAAACTTTTTATTGGAATTTTTCAGACATTTTACAGACTTCTTTTCGGACATTTTTTTTACTTTTTATTCAAACATTTTTTGGACATTTTTCCATATATTTTTCAAAACATCTACAATCTTCTTTTTTCGGAAATTTTTCAGAATCTTTTTCGGACTTTTTTCAGACTTTTTTTTCGAATATATTTCGGATATTTTTCAGAATTTTTTTTTTCAGACTTTTTTTATTCAGACTTTTTTTCAGACTTTTTTTTCAGACATTTTTCAGACATTTCACAGACTTAACAGATTTTTTTGAAATTTTTTCGTACATTTTTCAGAATTTTTCCAGAATTTTCTTTTTTCAGCATTTTTCAGACTTTTTTCCATACATTTTTCAGATTTCAGACATTTTTTTCTGTATATTTTTCAAACATTTTTCAGACTTTTTTTTCGGACATTTTTGAGACATTTGTTCATACTTATTTCTGACTTTTTTCAGACATTTTTCAGACTTTTTTTTCAAACATTTTTCAGTCTTTTTTTTCAAACCTTTTTCAGACTTTTTTTTTCAAACATCTTTCCGACATTTTACAGCCTTTTTTTGGAAATTTTTCAGACATTTTACAGACTTCTTTTCGGACATTTTTTTGAAATTTTTTTCAAACATTTTTTGGACATTTTTCCATATATTTTTCAAAACATTTACAGTCTTTTTTTGTGACATTTTTTCAGACATTTTCAGACTTTTTATTTTTTAGGAACATTTTTCAGACTGTTACTGACTGGGCAAAACATGACATCCACCCCATCTTAGTATCATGTAGATCTGTGCTGTTTGGGCAGCAACCGAAATACATCTGACTGGCAATATGTCATCCAGAGTAGGCTCTCACTACCACGCCCCTTTAATGGGGAAAACAATCCCTCGTAGACGGCAAAAGCGTAAACAAAGAAAGTTGAAACATGTCTCTAAACTTCTACTTTAAACAAACCTTTTAAATTAATAACGCTTTGCCGTAGAGTTGCTGTGCAGTTAGTTGCACCAACAATAAATCCCCTGTCATGTCCTAAAGAAGATATAATAGAGGGGCTTTATGGCGCCAAGCTATAGACCAGACCAGCATTGCGTCGTCACCAAGGCTGCACTCCCTTTTGGGGGAAAATAATGCAGTCCAAACAGAAAATGTCGGAAAGCCGTTGTGTAGCAAGTTAACCAAGGCCTTCACACCGGGATTTGATGTTTTGAAGTTTCTTAATCAATGTGATGGCCTGAACTGTGCCAACATACCATCATACATTACCTTAAGTAAAAGTAACTTTCTTTTAAAAAGGTGTCTGTGTGTCTGTATTTTGCTATATAAGATATTTTGTTACAACAGGGACAGCTTTCTAGGAATCCAAATTGAGTCCTCTCACTGCAACACATATCCAACGCGGCCGTTGCATTATGGCGGCGTAGCTAGGCTTTTATTGCCCTGTTCACTATTTTGCTGCCACACTGCTCACCTGAAAGCCATGCTGCCATTTGCTGCTACTGCTGCTGCCGCCACTGCTCTTCATGAGCCCCATCCCCCCCAGCATCCCACAACACCTGTAGGATCTAAGTCTACGTTCCTCGAGGGAGTAGTCATTATCATCACTCCAGAACCCCTGCTGTGTGGAGCTTGGTGTGTTCTTGTGGGGTAGTGACGAGGACAGAGCCTAGATGCCAAATATCAACTCTGAACATATTCTTCACTTATATACATTCCTAGGGAGTTGGCTGATTGAACTGATGTAGTGGCGGTGGAGCTCTAAAGTTACAAAACAGGGGTGTGAACTAAAGGTCACCACATTAAATCCCTCACCTAACAAGGAAAAGGGCAGGGAGCACAGAATAGTCTGTCTCTACCTTCTTTCAGCAACTATTATAACAACACCCTTGAGCAAGGCAGGGCAGTCTGCTACCACTGTGGCAGAACATAAAATGTTGTGTTGCTTTTCTATCTCACCTGTACCTTTTTGTTTAGTCAGTTGTGAATCACCAGCACTTTTCACATGTGGTCTCCTGCACTGAGAGCTAATGGGAAAATCTGCCCAATATGGCCCCCAGATGTTCATTTGAAGGGTCATTTGCTGTTGATGTTGTATTAACAAAAGTGTTTTAGTTGACTGACCCAACAGTGATTTATGATCTCCAGGGAATTCCAGGAAATTGTGGTGAACATGTAATTGCAGGGGAACATTTTTAGCTCCTCGCAGTTCACTGGACATTGTTGCCCGGTCAGAGGTCTGGCAACCAGAGTGGAACTTATGTCAAAAAAAGGATTGTTGGATGCCTCTGATGCCACATTTCTTATTGATATAATTTTAATTAATAGGAGTGACCAGTGAAATTTCACATAATTAATGTTACATACTGTCCAGTAGCTCATTCAGTCCAAGCAGGGCTATGAATCACACAGTAAATCACACAGAAAAGAAGGAGAAGTGGAGTCTTTGAACCACAGAGCAGTCCTGCCTCTGCACCACCTCCATCCTCCTTCACTATTTCCTCCAGGTGTCCATCACACAAAGAGCTGCTCTGTGAGTCAAACCATACCTGGGGTCTTTGAAAAGCAGCACTCCCACAATGAAACTCTTTGTCCAGGTGCCGCATGTTTTGGTGCATTCCAAAAAAAAAAAAAAGTTCAAATAGTTCAGAAAGGTTACCCCCAAAATTCACTGCTTGTAAATTCAGCAGGCCGTCTCAGTTTCCTGTGGAGAAAAAAAAAAACCCATTAAAGCAGCAGTGGGTAGAATTGGAGCAAATCCGATTAAAAAAAGTTATTTAAAAAAAAAAATGGTCACTATATCCTGACAGTAGCGCATGAGACAGGTAATCTGAAAAAAATCATGTGCCTCTGTGTCCTCCGGTGCTCCTAATGGCATCTGCAAGATTTCACAGACCAGAAGAAAACAACCAATCAGATCCGAGCTGGAGCCTGCCGCCTCTGAGCAGCTGTCAGTCACTCGCAAACTCCGATCAAACGGTCAAACTAGGCAGCGCTGATCAAATATGAATAAATATTCTGTTATTGTAATGGTAACGGCAGCCATGTTGAGATCAGTTGAGGAAATACCAAGCACCGCCCACCAGCCGGAGCACACTTTCTCATTATAATTAATTCATATTTGATCAGCGCTGCCTGGTTTGACAGTTTGATCGGTGTTTGCGAGTGATTGACAGCTGCCGCCGTTGAATGAACAGCCAATAGGAACACTCTCTCTCTGAAATGACCTGTGATTGGCCAAAGTCTCCCGTCACGGGCTAGATTTTTTAAAGCCTGAAAACAGCCATGAGGAGGTGCAGAAGTCTAGTTATCTCTCAGAACACTTGAATTACAATATGCTGAAAGGTTATTATGGAAATTTTGCCCAATGATGCCAAAAACATTCTACCTACTGCAGGTTTAAGGATACATCCACAATTAATCACAGTAGCAGAAGTCTTTTGGTCCTTTGTGCTTCCATCTCCTGACCAACTGACAGCTCAATGTTGAATTTCAATGTAAAAGCATTACAATATCTGCAAAAGGTTACAGCTCAACTTGCATTTTGGTATCAAAGATGTTGCGGTCTGTGTGGCCCTTTATGACGACAGAGAGCCTAAAAAGAACCATCTTTGATGCACATTGCTGTTATTAAAACATTATGCCTCTTTCCTAAGGCTGGTTTGTTGCAGTGGACAAGCTGAATGCTGGATCCCGCTGAGGTGCAAATAGTTACAGTATGTTTCTAACTAACAGAGCCCTTTGGGTTGGGTGTAATTTATGTTTGAGTTGAATACATTTCCTTTTGAGCCATAAAACATCCAATCAAAAGTCTTCAATTTAGGCCCAGCTGTCAAAATGTCTGAAACTAATCTGCTCCCGTAAGACTCATATTAAAGCAGCATTCAGTCTTGTTTTTAAGATCCTGTTGAGTGGTTCAAAACAGAAAACAACGTATTACTGTACAAACTACACACAGAAAAGGTTTCAATTTCATCTTCACAAGCCAAAACAGAAGGCAATAAAGGAGGTTTAACACAAGTCATATCTGACCTCTTGTGTGACCTAACAAGAACCAGGCAATTTCTCTGTTTATTTTGTAAATCGAGAGGAAATCCACTTCCATGTGTGAGACCAGTAACGATTTGGCTTTACATGCCCGTGGGGAGGTTGAATTCAACTAAACCTCTCTAATTAATTTCCTGAACGTTTCTAGCTCACACACCCACATCTGCTTGGACAAACAGCCAATCAGCAGAGACTTAATAGGATTCAGCAGAATAACATTAGTTTGATGAGTGATGAGTGTAAATCTGATTTCATTTGTTTCTTTTACTACATTATGTTCTTAATGAAACTCTGGTGGTGGTCCTTACACCCTGAGGCTTTCTTGTAAACGTGGCGTTAAATAAATAACTTCCAATGTTTATGATGTGAAAAATTAAAGGACCAGTGTGTAACAATTAGGGGGATCTATTAGCAGAAATGGAATATATTATTAATAAATAGGTTTTCTTTAGTGTATAATCACCTGAAAATATGAATTGTTTTGTTTTCGTTACCTTAAAATGAGTCGTTTATATCTACATAGGGAGAGGGTTCTCTCCACGGAGTCCACCATGTTACATCGCCATGTTTCTACAGTAGCTAAGCACAGACAAACCAAACTCTGTTAAATTTTCCTGTTTGGGCCGGAGTCGATAACGTTACTCGCTCCCGTCGCCGCCACTTTCTCTCTCTTGCTTCGCCACTCACTTCCTACAAAAACACACACTATAAGCACTCTTACGACAACTGGCTCTAGAGAGGGCAATTCATGTTTTCATGTCAGCCACCGTAGCCCTCAACACGCTTGGCACATGGGAGAAGTTGTAATCTGCAACCTCACCAGAACGTCATACTTTTCCTTCAGAATTAACGTTCTGCACTGTCAAAACTTGTGTTGACCTCGAAGAGATGAGTCTCATCAGCTGTGAGTGAAACACTCCCATATACAAGCTCCTAATGCTGACCGATAACAAAAAACAGAAAACACTTGGCTTTGTCAAAAGCACCAGCATACATTATCTCCTGTAATGCACTTTGCAGCTCAAATGTGAAAATTATAGATAAAATAATAAGTAATTTGGGTGAGAAAACACTGTGCTAGAGAGTTCTAATGGATAACATTAGCAAAAAAAATCATCTACACAGAGTTTCAGTGACTGTGTATTAAACCATAACATGTCTGCTGAAAAAGCAGAAATTGTTTCATAAAAGTACAACTGACAAATAAAAAAGCCACACTTTGATGTTTTATGCCCATATACGTTACATTGGTTGATGCTGACTACAAACACAGCACTCATACCATGTTAGAGTGTATTTACTTTTAACTCCATCTGTTCATGTTAGATAGCTGGAAATAGTAAGGAGGAAGAGAGTCCTTTTGATGAAGATGTTATTTTACGGCTAATTACTGTACATCACTTAAGCCTCAGTGCTTGTGTTGGACACAGAAACAGCACTCCAGATAACTGGAATCAGGCTAACAGTTCTGGTCACAACACTCCAACCGAGGAGTCACAAAGATGAAAAACAAACACAAAATAAATACTTGAATTTCCAAAACAACTGTTAAAATAAAATAAAGACAGTGAGAGGCTGGTGGACGGTGGTGCACGCATTCACCAAGACTTGGACTCTCATCATTAAAAGCCCTCAAAGCCCTCAAAGCCCAGTAAAGCACTGTGGTTAAAGCTAATGAAGAAATATGACCGGGTTAAAACTGACAGCTCAATGGCTACGACAGTAAGCAGTTTACCACCAGCTGCCTCGGCTCCATTTTATACTCGGCATTAAGTGAATATCGTTTTGCCGAATTTATAAACATCTTCTGATTACTTCCAGAGCTCCTTTTTACTCTTCCCACTAGAGTGGAATAACACGCCAAATCCACTCATTTGACGAATGATATGATGAATGAAAAACGGGTAGCCTACTTTTTGGTACCTCTGGGTTGGTGACAGAAAAATATGAAATTACAGCAGCAGAGCCAT
Source organism: Sebastolobus alascanus (assembly GCA_916701645.2). Classification (NCBI taxonomy): domain Eukaryota; kingdom Metazoa; phylum Chordata; class Actinopteri; order Perciformes; family Sebastidae; genus Sebastolobus; species Sebastolobus alascanus. The sequence continues at coordinate 4,700,131 of CAKAOJ020000022.1, read as the reverse complement.
AAACTCCCCACAAAAACTGTTGAATCTGATATGAGGTGAGTCAATTTTGTTTGTTGTTTTTATTTTAGAGGAATAACCCATTCATTATGTGTGCTATGTTTAGAAAATAAGTTTTGTACTGCACATTTTACTGTGGGATTACAATTCAGACGGTTCTGATAAAGCTATTTGCACACATCTACTACATTTGTAACTAATCTGAGGGGGTGTTTACAAGGCTTTACCTCATCCATCTTACACTCTGCTGTACATGAACAGCATTTTCGCTGTTGGTCTGAATGGAAACTTTATTCGTTTGCTCCACTGTCTGGTTTGATACACAACAGAAGCAGTTGCGCGTGCTGTTTTGGGGATTTTCTCCTTGCATGACGAAGGCCTGTGGCCTCAAGCTGGTTGTGTGGCTGTTGAGATGGCAGAGCTCGATACAATCAAAGGCATCAATTACAATCAGGCATGTAATGGGGCTATCGCATTGTTTGAGAAAGAGCTGATTTGCAACTTAAGAGGAAAAAAGGGGATTTCTGACAGAAGACACATTTGCGTGTGAGACTCCACACATGTGTGTGAGGCTGCATTTAGGTTGCTTAAAACAGATGAAAAACACAGACACGTCTTGGCAAACAATGAATCGCAACGTGGTCGTGTCTGTTAATTATTTGAACAGCACTGAATGTACTTCAGCCAAACAAACACTTCATCATTGCAACAAACTAAAACTAGGGCTGCTATTTTACTTCATCAGCTAGGATCTTTAGCGTTAGCATACCTCAGAGGGGCCAGATCCACAGGCATTATCAAGAGTCTGTCATATGAGCCGAGTCGAAGAGAAAAAATGTTGATGGTAAAAACGAATGCACGAGAGACTGATTTCAGCTTTAAAAGCAATAAGTAGCATTTCCTCAGATGCCTTAATAACCTTTTGATGTCAAAGGACGGATAAGTGTTCTCCGATTATACTCTAATTTCACGTTTGAAAAAGTATCAAAAAAAGGGGAAACATACTGTCTTTATCAGAATAAACAGCCCCCAGGATTCTTGTGCAGCTCAGTCAGGCCCACTGGTAGATATCCAAACCGCAGCTTTGAGAGATTTTCCATTGGAATTCATATCGGACCTGTCAGGGGGCCTCTGGGCTGGAACCCCGGTGCCGAGCGTCCTGAAGCCTATTTGCAAATTACCTCGTTCACCAGAGTCGAGGATAGAATAACACACAGCAGCCTGCTGTCTGTCCAACCTGGGTCAGCTACCGCAGGGAGAGGAGATATGGAGTAGGACCAAGGGGGACGGGTGGGTGTCAAACCTGGCTAACCAAACCCCACTGATACAAGACCTGTTGCTCCTTCCACGCTCACCCACCGGTGTCCCATTTCTGCTATTATGGGAGTTTTTTAAAGGAAGTGTCCAGAGTTGTTAGCAGCAGACTTTTTACTGGTTTTTGACATGAGGGTATAATAAAGCAGACGGAGGTAGACCTGAGCATGGTGTTCGTGCTCTAGATTTGCATGATGGATGGTGGCAGCGGCTGAGTGGGACAGGTTGCCTGCTCTAATGGGTCTCTGAGGATCTTAATCAGCCGTTCCCGCAGCGCTAAGGATAAATAACAAGCTGGACAACTCTGCTGCAGGGGGGGTCCGGCCAGGAAAGAGCTGACTGATGGCACTCTTGCAAAAAATAGCAAGAGATCCCTTTGGCAAGATGATGAGTTTAATCATGAGTGAAGGCTGAGAAACTGAGACACACTCTTAAAATACATCTATCTGTGTGAATCAATCTGTGTGTGTTCACGAGGCATCTAAATCTCTGGTGAAGGATAGCGTAAGGTGTGTCGGTTCTTCGTCAAACCACATATAGAGACGGCTCGCACAGCAAAGGAATACGCTGCAGTATGCCCATGTTCAGTGGAAACTGTCCTGGGAGCAAAGAATGAAACTGACAAGAGCTCTCAGTATAAATATCTACTTAACACAGTGAAGTGAAGTATTTTTAAACAGCCGGACACACTGCCATCCAGGTGTCTGATATGCATACTCTTATGGAGTGAGATTAGTAGATTAACATGATTCGGAACAAGAGCATGGCTGTGGCTACTTGAAATGCATGGCAGCAGAACATATTGATCGAGAGTTTAGAAATGATTCTGCAACAAATGGTTCGAAACAGCAAAGAAGGCGAGCAGAGCAGCCTGAGTCAACCCGGTCTCACGGGACGGCGTATAGCACAACATTACACGGATATTTCGTGAGTCATGAAGACGCATTTTAAGCTTTTAGTTAGGTTTAGGAAAAACGTCATGGTTGGGTTTAAAATAAGTACATAAACTAAGTAAAATACGTATACAGAAACAAAAAACACAAAACACCAGTCTCGAACACCAGTCTGTGTTTGTTGGACCCACCTCCACTCCTGCCCACCATAAGCGGCCTTTCTCGCTTTCTGTTCTACGTCGCTAACTCTGAGCGTTGCATATTTACGCAGAGCGTTTACATTGCAGTCAGCACAGACACATGGCGTACAAATGACACGCCAAATGTAAGCAAGGCGTTCTTATTGCGTGCTAAATTCAACTCAATTTCAATTCAATTTCTTTTTTATAAAGCGTCAAATCATAACAGAAGTTATCTCAAGACACTTTTCATATAGAGTAGCAAGAAAAAACTTCTCTTTAACGGGTAGAAACCTTGGGCAGAACCAGGCTCTGGGCGGGCGGCCAACTGCCTTGACCTGTTAGGTTGAGAGAGAGAGAGAGAGAGAGTGAGAGAGGGAGAGAGAGAGATTCACAGCAACCACAATAATAGCACAACAGCTATAATGGTAATACAAATAGGACTAATAACAATAACAGTAGCAGTGGATATAATAGAGTGATAATAGTAATATCAGTAATAATAGCAGTAATAGAAATATGACTACTACTAATAATAATAGCAGTAATAGTAGCAGAAATGCCTTGCGCATTATCGTGGCATTCATACGCCTTTTCATGCCAACGGGCTGCCTGAGTTCTCTGGCCAGCATAGCTCACAGTAATCTCTCTATCTGCAATATGAGCTGATAAACTGAGAAAAACAATATCCATGGTGTACTTTAAAGTTGGAGTAGAGTCAACAATAACTGCAGCATATTAAACCACCTACTCAGGTCATGTTACTCTGTAGAGGATACTGTATAGATATTACAGACTTTCTCCTTTTACCTGAAGTAAATTATGCATCCAGAAAAAAACAATGTTGTAAAAATGTCAAACTCAAGCTGTGTTTAAGAAATCACAGAAGCTCCTGGAGATAACCTGTGAATTGCAATCTTATTGTAAACAGTAATTATTGTAAATACAAACACTTCGTGGGATGACAATATTCTATTTAATTTGCTGTTCAGTATATCGAGACCAACAGATTTCTGCTCCTGTAACAATAAGGTAGACAGACTCCAACAGCTACCGTGTGTGCAGGGATTTTAAGACAAATCAGCTGTGCACGGATCATAATTAATATTTCTTTTGACACACACTCTGCCTCCACTCTCTAACATGCTTTAATAAACTCCAGTAGTACTGCTTTTCGCTCTCTCTAGTTTCTGAGATTTCCCAAAACATAATCTTTTTTTTTTTTTTCTTATGCTGTCATTTTCTGTTTCTGTTGTTTACATAACCATTACGGCTAACACGATTCGCCTATCTCCCTGTTTGATACTATCACGATACTTGGGTGCCGATTCGATATGTATTGCAATTTTTAAGTATTGTGATTCGATATTATGATATATTGCAATTTTTGTTCACTTTTTTAACACTAGACCATGGGAAAAAGTTGAATCATACACTTCTAGGGACTTTTACTTTAGTAAAAATGTTTGATTTTCAGCATGTATGTAGTCAAAGATGTCCTGAAGTCAAATATATCAGTTATTGTCAGGCATTATTTATTATATTTTTTTCCAGCAACCCAAAAATCTAAGAATAAAGACATTTCCCTCACAAATTAGTGGTATTTTCTTTTTAATTTATAAGGGACATGTAATGTTTTATACTTCTGATGAATATAATCCAATCAATCTTATTTCCATATACTGTATGTATTTGGTATATACAGTTCCCTTTATTAACACCTTATTTTGAAAACTTAAAAAAAAAATAATTAAAAACTCAAACTTAAACCGGACATACTCACACGTGTATACTTTCTGTAACTTCGCCAAGTGCATCGCTAGCTCTCCGTAGCTCTCCTCGTCAGCTCCGTTCTCTTTATACATCCATGGTCAGCTCCATCGGGGACGTTTGAATGCATTTAATATAAATGTCAGTATATGGGTGCTCTACTGTTGTAGCGTCGGCCGATTTGACCACAGAGATGAGAGTGACGACTGGCTTGACCGCACGTTACCACAATACGATAACGTTTCCTGTTCATGACAGAGTTAGCATGCAGCTTTAGCCATGATATCTAGCTCTGCTTTTCCTGGTAATGTTTGAAACCCAAAGTGTTTCCTTACTTTACTGCATGTGTAGTGTTTACCACTTTGGATTTAAAATGTGAGAGTGCACGTCGTATCCACGCCGACCCTCCGTCGTTTTCTGCTGTGTCATTTTGGCTCGCTTCAGTTTGTTTTGGTTGACGGATACGGAACAGATACAGTATGATGTCACATTACTCAGACGACAACAATAAAAGCGGTAACTTCCTTCTACCTTCACATAGACTCAAATGAAGCAAATATATCGATTCTGGCATTAAAAAATGTATTTCAAAATTGAAAAGAATTGCAATACATACGCAACCCTACCAACCATTATTTTTTTTTATTGTTGCAAAATTGTTGCACCTCCAATCTTCCACCTTTAATGTCAATGTGCTCCTCAGTCCACCACCAGCCTAGACATCAGGTTTAAAGCAACATATAAGGAGATCATTTCCAAATGAGATGTTATAAAGAAAGCTTTTCTGCAAATTCTAGACTCTTCATTGATTTCGGTCATTCTTCCTTCATGTTAACCTCTCCTGACTGAAGCTGAGGGTCATTGGCATTCAGATGTTGTGCTTATTTTGTAATGTTTGGCTCTCTGATCAATCAGGGCTGGAGGTTTATACAGATTGTGTAACGGAGAGATGAAAGATGGGGCAGAGCAGTGCAGAGTGGGTTTTAGGGGGTGGGTGGGGGGCTGTACTCCATCAACATGGCCACAGCACCGGACAGATGGGAAACCTGCCCAGATGTAGAGGCTTTGCAGTTTGCGTCATAAATCTCCTGGCAACTGGTGCCATAATGGAGGTTCTGATGAAAAATTTGTTGTGTCCAAAAATGTTAAAAAGCCACACAATTTCATGAAATTCGCACAAACTCTGGGAAAGCAGGTTAGAGTTGTGGACACTGATGTGACGCTGATGTTCCTCTATCTATCACAGTCTGAATTATATATATGTCCATACCATTACTTTTCACCGTAGTATTTCAATGCCAAAGACTTTCCAGCCACGTCTGCATGTAATCCCACTGTGCTGACACATATCCCTCACCCTTTCTGTTTGGACCACATTACCATTTCAGGCTTTGTATTTATTTCATTACGTGTTGAGAGAGCAGCGTGACAACAAGACCGATGACTGAAAAGATTGTTGTGACGTGGGTGTGAGTTAATTCACTTCTGTCAGAAACACTTACATCACATGGCAAATGGAGATGACAATGCAATCGGACTTGGCGGTGGACTTCTCCTCTTGGGAAGACTCCCTGCTGCAAGAACACGGGAGAACAATGTGAAAACACGACACATGATAAAAAATCATGCAAATAATTCACCAGTGGGTATTAAGTAAAAGTAAACCAAGGTGCATACAAATACAAACACTAACCCTAACCCCTAACCCTAACCCTGGGAGGGGGGGCAACTGCGCCCCGTTTGTGCCCCCATGTTCGAAAATAACGCCTTCTTGGATGCCCTGTGAGGTGCCTTTCCAGTACAGAAAACGTGATGAGGTGCCCTCTAGGATGCCCTAGACATTTGTCCGGTATGTCAAGAATTTAGTGATTGATGTGTGATACATCAAAGATATGACTTGAAATTTTTTTTAAACTTAAGCGAATAATCCGCTCGTAACCCGGGGGTTTATGAATTTGGTTCATGATTGTACAGACGAGAGGAAAAAGGAGAGAGACTGGAGGGAAATTATAGAAAGAACTGAAGTTTCTGGGGAGTGCGTCTGTTTCAAGCTAGCTTACAGCTAACAGACAGTTGGTACATCGGCTCTTTGGGCCGAGTAAACATGGTCCAGCGGCCAAATTCGCATGAATGACACAAAGCGAAAGTTTGCTTACTGTCTGAATGCACCTTTTCACTTATCTTATGACCCCAGCAGTGGGTCCCACCCAAGCGGCAACCTCCGGTGCTGAGAAATGAAGCCAATGCAGAAGTGCCAAAAACTGCAGTTCTTCGAATTCACTCAATGTCAGCCAATGTCCCCGCGACCCTGAATAGGATAAGCAGTTACAGATAATGGATGGAGTAGCCGGGAAGATGACAACGGCACTTTGAGCTTCACAACGGCTCTTCAGAAACCTATGGGTGACGAGACTACGTCCATATTTTATACAGTCTGTGGTCCCACCCCCACATTGGGATATATTTGATAAATGATGAAATCTGATAAATTCACTGTCAAAATAGCGCAAAAAATTAACCACATATGTTAAAGTCTTTTGATGAAACCAAGTTGTACATTCAGATATGCAATCTGTTCAACCGCGTTGTTGCTCGTACAGCTGAGGACCTCCGTCATGGCTGTCAGTGTGTGTTAAATCACCTCTCTGCAGGTCAAATGAATAATTCTTCTCTATCGTTCTATTGCACGACATTGATCTTCTGGCGGCAGCAAGTGCTGCCCAAAAGAGCTCTGAGCTCACACACAACTCCCCTATAAATAGTGTCCCATAGAGTCCTTCACCCCTAAGCATGTGATGGTCTGAATGGAAATCCAGCTGTCTGGAGAGGAGCCTGTTGTTTTGACAGTGTGCTGCTGGACCTTCACATCTTGTCTCAGTCTCTGGAACTAATCAATCCTGACACCGCGATACGCAAAGGCCGCACCTGCGTCCTCTCTGGCTACCACACACACGCATATGGCATCCGCACACCCGTGCATACATGAAATTCTACACACACATCGCAGTGCTGCAGCACTGCTTCTCTACAGGGCAGAAGGAAGACAAAGCACATTCTGTCAATGTGGACTTAAAAAAAATGGAACCATTTCCTGAGATGTGTAGGTCCCGGCTGCCAAAAAAACACACAAAACGGTGTGTTCAGAAGGTCTCAAGAGTTTGGCTGTTAATAGTGCTCTGTAAATCCTCAGGGGTGGCCATTTTGGGGAGATGGGGATCTGGGTTGTGTCTCTGACTCCTTTTTCATGCTAACATTGTACACCTGCACAAGCACACATGACCGCCCAGGCAAGATCACACACACATGACTGTGGTAGCTGGTGTACGTTGGAATAAAGTCCAAACAGGGAAATAAAACAGAGTAGTCCTTCGCCAGCTATTAGTCAGAGCCAATAATGGGTTTTGGTGGATTCCTACATGTCTGCACTGACATTTGGGTGAGCATTGGCACTGAAACTCTAAATTTCAGTTCTGGGAATCATATGCATCAGCGACTTCAGTTTCAAACTTTTCAAAACCAAACACATATTACACTATGTACTCTTGTCAGTAGGCTGGTATGAAGGCTAAAAACCAAATATAGAGTGTTGTAGTGTTGAAGAGAAGATTTATGGCATGGATGACAGGGAACCACCCAATGTGTTCATTTCCTGCAGTGTGCCAGAGCCCTTTCTCTCTCTCTCTCTACACACACACACACATACACACACACAACACATGCACACTAATTTAAATGATAATATAAAAAATTGAATTCCAGTCGGGCATTATTACACTGCATATCTACATGTACAAGTAGTCCTGAGAGCGAAGGATTCGACAGTGTCATTTTGATGAATGTGTTGTCATTTTACTGGACTATGTGGCCAGGATTTATGAGAAAGGGTTTGGACTGTATTAAGCTTTTATTATGACTATTTAATGCTATTAGTATCATATGCATAATGTATGCATATATGCGTATTAAATCTAGTTTCCCAAAGTATGTGAGAAGAATAATCATTTCACATATTTCTGCAGTGGGATTTAATGTTGTCAAGTCGTTATGATTCATCCTTTGGGCGCAATAGATATCTCTACCAAATGCTCAGCCCGTCAAATACCGCCCGTCGGAGTGTGATACCAACGCACAAGGAACCCTTTAGCTTCTGTTTGAGACGCACCTGGCGTTCCATTAACTACAATGTAAACCCATCCGCGGCAACAGTAAACGCTCAGAAAAAGTGCTGTGGTGACGTAGTTTAAAGTGCGAAAAAGACAGACGAACCGAGTGGGAGGGGATGTGGATGGGTCCAACAAACACAGGGCTTTCATCCAGGAGACTGCTGTCCATGTCCTGTGTGAAACCAACAACGTGTTGTTTGTCTTTGTGTTCACAATGTTAAGTTTCACTTTCACTTTACAAACTTTAAGCGAGACCATGATGTCTTTTCCTAAACCTAACTAAATTGATTTGTTGCGTAAACCTAAGCAAGTGTTGTGTTTGTTTGAATTCAAAATGTTAGCCACATGTTTAATGCGACTGTAGTGGAGCGTGACGCACTGTGTTAGAAAGTGACGCCAAGTGGTCCTGACAAATTGTCAGTATGTGACAAGTTGGGATGAGAACGTGTTGAAATGTTATTGCAATCCACACAAAAGTTGTTGAGATATTTCAGTCAGGACCAAAGTTGTGCACCAATCAACAGACCATCATTGCCATGCTTTGTAGCCATGCTAACCCAAATAGCTGAATTATCCACTGTGTTTTGAGGTCAGCATTGAAATTTCCCAAATAAATCTGTCAAGAAATTATAACGCACATAAAAATTACTTTCATATTTTGATAGTGGTATGATAGGCTGACCCAATATCAGCAACACGTTTAATTTTGAAACAATAACTCCAAAATAGTGTGGCTTACAAATCCATTACAGCGTATTTACCTACAATATACAAGAAATCACCCTCAGAACTTTGCCATGTTCTGATGAGCACTTTGTATTTAAAAGGCGAAGCGTCTGTTACACTGGGCTACAGTAGCAGTAGATATTGCATAGCAACATAACGCCAAAGAAAGACAATTTCCTTTCTGGACATCAAAACACTTCAATAATATGAAGCAGAGTCTCATCTTAATGCTTCTTCTATCAAGCAATAACAGTGGATATTGGGTCCAGAGGGGAGGACTTCTGAGCATCACGCACAGCCGTCCACTCTACAATAGCTGGCCGGGTGCTCTGAGCGCCCGGCTCAGGCACTTCAGATCAAAGTGGTGATAGTTCATCGGCACATACCGCAAAATATTTGCTTGATAACAGCGGGCAGATTTGTCAGATCAGAGCATGATAAGACAAATTCTCCCAGGTTGGACTCTTCTGGATGCGAGAGGCGGTGGACACAGGGAATCCAGGGTTTACCAAATATCACGAAAAAAAAGGGGAATATTTTGATATAAGAACAGGAAATCAAGCTGTATGAGATGTGATTTTCTCCAGGGGAAGAACATATTTTTATGTCTCATTTTATTTTACAAAATTGCTGTGGTAATAATGATGTCACTTCATATCAATTTGTAATTTTCAGATGATTTAATTCACAGGCTCTCTGCTGCACATAATGATTGTGTCAATGGGAAAGGACCCTTGACTTGATTTATCATTACCACTCTAACTTAAGCTCTGGGGTACTAATAACAACTGACAAAATGATATGCTTGCATAAACACTCAAATGTTGAGAGGTTTAGAGGCAAATGAGGACACACGAGAGCCCGGAAACTGTATTTGTTAAAAGACCACTGACATTAAGATCCAAATAAACTCATAAGCTCAACATGGATCTGCTTAGTTCATTTTAGGAAAGCTAGCACGAGTGTTATGGCTGCAGTTACATATTATAGCTAGACTCGTGCAGAGAGAATTTGAACAGCATGTGTTGTAGCTACTGTATATGCCCCAGACACGCGTATGACGTGAGACCTACTCAACATATAGGTTGATAAAGGTCATAAAGCCGGCCCCCTCCATGTTAGTGAATGGGACATGGGACAAGCGAAAAAGTCAAAGTACATGTCAAATACACAAATCACACTTAAACACTTTCTCTCTCTCGCTCCTTTTTTTTGGGCGAGTCAAATGTGTCAAATGAGTTAAATGTGGTTTGAACGTCTGTATCATCAAATTAATTTCCATTCCTTGGAGCAACGCAGTTCACCAAAGCCGAGGAGCCTCCAAACTTGGTCAGGAAGAGGGTTCACTGATGGATCCGACAGACTGACATTACCATCCCTAGAGCCATGACACTTGCATGGCTAACTAGAATTACCGCCTCGCGTTGTATGCCTCCGCCAACCAGTCAAGTTGCAGTTTACATCCATGTCTGTCCAAAATATTATCACTACATCACTTAATCCAGTTAGACATTTGTGTGAAATTGTCATAATTAGCAAATTAATTGTTGAGTTATGGCCAAAAATGTGTTTTGTGAGGTCACAGTAACCTTGACCTTTGATCACCAAATTCCAATCAGTTCATCCATGAGTTCAAGTGGACCGTTGTGCCAAATGTGAAGAAATTCACTCAAGGCGTCCCTGAGATATCACGAGAATGGGATGGACGTTGAGGTCACAGTGACCTCGACATTTGACCTCCAAAATCTAATCAGTTCATCTTTGAGTTTAAATGGACGTTTGTGCCAAATTTGAAGGTGTTCCTGAGATATCGCATTCACGAGAATCGCCCGGACGGTTGGAGAACCGGAAAACAAAATGCCTCCAGCCACGGCTGTTGCCGGCGCGGAGGTGTACAAATACTTTAAAGGGACTATTTGTAACTTATCATGCGCATAAATCCTAACGGGTCGGATTCCCATGCGCGCTCGTGTGTGGGTACGCGCTGCTCCTGCTGCCTGCTGCCTGCTTGCACACCTCGCTCGTTCTCAACCGCTCGGCTCGCTCCAACTCCACGTGCACGCGCGCACACTGCAGAAGAGTTAGTTTAGCTCTGAGAATATCTAGTGAATGTGCAGTGGACGTTTTTGCAGAAATAAATGCTGCCGCTCCTCCAGACCAACAGAGGTTTCCCGTGTCTTGTGAAGTGACGGGGCTCCGCAGCGAGTTACGTTATCGTCCCGACCGGGTGTTGCTGTCTTCCCCCCCCCCCGTTCCCTCCGCGGTCGGCAGGTGAGACAGGAAAAGGCAACACTAGGATCAGCATTGAATCATGGAGAGACCTTCGTCTGGTCAGCTAACATTACTGCCAAGCAGGAGAAATATAGAGTGATATTGTGTGTTAGCTGACGTGTGTCGCCTCACTGTTTAGACCGGTGCTCGTTCATGTCAATGTAGCGCGAGCACAAGCGCCAGCGCGAGCAACAGGACGCTGACTTTTGTTGACATTGCGGCCACAGGTGTCGCTGTGAACAAGCAATTTCTGATTCTTACATATAGCCCCTTTAAGACGGGGCAAAGAGTTTTGTGAAATGTCTTGCACCTTCAAAAAAATGCCTAAACAGTACCCTCTGCTACTGGCGCAACTACCATGTGCGATGTCATATCATTTCAAAGTCAGCCATCGATTTAACATCTTATGGGAAGAAACCCAAATGCCTCCTCAGGCCTACAGCAAGAAATCAAAACACATTGCCTTTGTAGCGTGACTCCACAACCCAACGAAGCAGCGAGCTTCACTATTTCATTATTTGTCAAGATAAGTGAGGCGCACCTGTGTTATGAGAAGAAGATTCAAACTGGACCAGACAGCGCAGGCAGCCCTCTGTGCATTCCAGACATCACAAGGCCGACTGCTTCGTTCTCAGGGAAGGGCCTTTTGCTTGTCAGCGGGGTCTGAATCGTGGGGGCGGTTGTAATCGGAACACGCTGGCCACATGTAGACACTGTGCTACCCGTCCCATATGGTTCTTTGTTGTTCAAAGATCAAAAAAGAGGAGATCCATTTGAGTTGATTTTATGACACATTTTAGCAAATTTGCAGAGGGGAACTTTAAATGCGCTGTAAAACCTGTTCCACAGCATGCAAGACCACCCCGTGTCCGCTATCCCACATGAATATAAAGGAAATCTGACTTACAGTGGGACTGTAGACGTTGCTACAGAGTGTGAAGGGAATGTGTGTTTTTGAATGGCGCTGAATGTTAAAAATCCATAAATTAATCTGAAATGACATCTACTTAAAAAAAATGGCTGCACAGGAACCAAAAGAAAAGCAGAACACCATAAATTTATTGTGGAAAAAAAGCAACATTGGGAAGAAAAAAAAAAAGTCTATTCTGGCACATAGTTCATCTTTATATTACAAAAAGGAGAAAAAGGCTACAAATCTCGATAATTTATACAAATACGACAACTTTCAAAAATAAATCTTTAATTTAGTAAACGCTCTGTGAACAAGTTTCTGCAATAACCCACTGCTTGAGATCCCTGAGCAGAGACACAGAGTGAAAGACTTTTTTTTGTTTAAACATCTTCACTCAAGCAATAACAGTTATCAGTGTTTGTTCATAAACACTTTATATACACAGGAGAACTTAGCGAGCTCTTTGACTATGGGGTGTGTGAGGTGTGGGGGCAGGAATGAATGTGAACTGTGATTATCTTACTGAACATATATCACCAGTGACCATCAGGCAAAAACAGACACCGTGTGTTGACACCATTGTGACCCCAACATGTGACATATATATTCAACATTTTTACCATAATTATTAGGTGTTAAGGCCTTTGCACACCAAGTCTGTATTTTTCGTCCGAAATTGTCACACGTTTTAACACCACTAATTTCTTTAACGCAATTGATTTTTCGGAGGTTGTAGCTCAGTTTCAAAGCTAGAGCGAAGATACTGGTATCATCTGAAACTAGAAAACCGAAGGAATGACCTTATCCTACTAACTTGCTGCGAAGGAGGTTAAATAACGCTCCGAACTTGCTCTAAATTTTGGGGAGGAAAAACAGTCATCAAGTGACCCCTTTGAAAATGGTTCAAAGGGGTCACACACACATGCAGTACCTGTGAGGGTTTCTGGACAATAATTGTCATTGTTGTGTGTTATTAATTGATTTCCAATAATAAATATATACATACATTTGCATAAAGCAAGCATATTTGCCTACTCCCATGTTGATAAGAGTATTAAATACTTGACAAAGCTCCCTTTAAGGTACATTTTGAACAGATAAAAAAATGTGCGATTAATTTGCGATTAATCGTGATTAGCTATGGACAATCATGCGATTAATTGCAATTAAATATTTTAATTGATTGACAGCCCTAGTTTTTTCACATCCTTCGCAAAACAAAGGATGTATGAAAGATGAGACAGCAGTGATTGTGCTCTAGGCAGCTACTATGACAGCTTCTTGCTACTGTCATTCATTCATTAGCCCCGTTTGGGACTAGCGCTATGCATTGCACCCACATAATTAATTCAGTTTTGTCTTGTATTGCGAATTTTCACTACGAAGAGAATAATAAAACGCATCAGTTTGCAGGGTTTCTGCGCGTAACGATTTTTATCGAATGACGAATTTTTTTTAAAATGCGCGAAAAATACGGACTTGATGAGTAAAAACATTTACTCTGTATTTACCAATAATGAGCAGCTCAACTGTATTTGGAGAGTTTTCGCAGTAATGACTACAAACGTGTACATCACATCCGCTAACTTCCTTCATTTTACATGTAAAAACACAGTGCCAGCTGGTTCTGTTGCTAAGGTAACACGAAGCAATAACTTACGATGTATAAACTAAGGACACAGATAGGTCAGGAGGTTTGTGGCCAAGAACAAACAAATGATCACAAATACTGTACATATTCTTACCTCCCGCAAGGTGCCGTTTCACTCACTGTATGTTGACAACAACAAACAAACAAACAGATGTTAATTACACAGCATATATACAACATTAGACCTTAAGACTGAGCTTGGACAATATGGGAAATACTTCATGTAACAAACCAAAACTCCACTTTAAGTCTGGCTACTTTTTTGCTGCAAGATGTTCTGTATACTATACACAATGTAGGTATATATTAGGATTCATTTATACAAACACAATGAAATTAGTTTTATTCCAACAAAAACATAAAACGATTCCTTCAGACGTGCTATGTCTGTGCATTGAACTGTGATGAAAAGGTGTGCATCGGCATAGCTTTTGTATTTGGTTAGAAGAACTCTTTCATCGGTTTCAGCTCCGCACACTTGTTTGTAAAAGCTTCAGGTGTGTGGGGCGACGGTGTACCCAAAACTACTGTACCTGCCTCTTTATTTCTTCTTACCGTAGCCGACAAATGAGTTACCATGGTGACTTGGCTTCCTTGCCAGTGCAGAACAAGAGGCAGTGGTGGTAAAACTGCCACCTGTATGCTACTGTACACTGCTAGAGAAGATTCACACCTTTTTAATATAAGGCATTAAAATGTGAAAGGAGTCCCATTTCCTTCGCTTTTGAGTCTTCTTGCCAAAACATACTGTATTTGGCAAAGTCTGGCCTTTTGTGGAGTTTTAGAGGCTATTGTTGTGCTGTAATGGCTACCAAATTAAATTCCCTTTTTCAAGTTTTCACCAAATATCAGGACATCTGCTACAAATGGTTTGCAGTGATGGTGCTAAATTTTCATATCTTCATGATGACGTGTGTGTAATCTCATGAGAAAAACAAAGTGACTCATTGAGGATGTGAATGTAGTTTTTTGTGATTTTAACTTAATTTGTTGATTTTGGATGGCATCCAATTCTTCATATTGCCTTTCTTTCTTCATTATCAAGATGGAAAATCAGATCCAATCAAGAACTTTATTAAATGGTGATGGACAATGACCTCAGTGCAGTGCCCTGAGATTCTTTTTATCGTATCTCACACTGCTCGGGGACAAATTTCACCTCTTTGAACTAAAATTGCTTATTTTAAAAACAATAATTCATCACAAATGTTGAAGGGTGTACCTACTGTATGGTCTCACTTCAAGTTCAAGTGCTCTAGTTATAAAAGAAAAAACAAAGAAAAAACAAAAAAAAAAGACGTGGTTCCTGTGAGAGCAGTAATTTTGAAGAAAGTTCTAAAGAGTCCAAATGCCACATAACGCCTGCCAAACTGTGAGCAATGCTTCTGAAGAAAGCTGCTGGCCTGAGGTGTATGCAGAGCTCAGGAGTTATTAGAAGGGCTGTGTGGCACAGTCATGGTCTCTCTGAGCAAACATCCTCCCTGAGTCTCTTCCATCTTTCCTGGATGAGAAGAGCGAATGAGGAGCGTGTAGGCCGTTCCTTTCCCCCAGGTCTGGCGTACAGATGGCAGGTAGGCGGGCGGGCGGGGTGAGCTCAGGGGCTCATGGTCCTCAGGCCCTGTTTCTCCATTATGTTCCACAGCTTACGCAAGTTGGACTGAGTGATGGTGTCATCCGGTTTCAGTTGAAGTGCTCGGAGGTAATTGGCTTCAGCTTCTTGCAGCTTCCCGTTGAGGTGGAGGATCGCCCCCAGGTTCATCAAGGCGGCAGGATACTTCAACCAAAAAAAAGAGTATTATTCATTTTAGGATAAGATCAGTTTCAGAAGTACACCTCAGGGTAGCTTAAAGCTCCAAAGATGCACTGACTTTTCTGTTCAAGAATAGCAACAAGGACTGTTACTGAGACGTAGGTACAATGAGTATAAACACAGCGAGACGCAGCGTGACAATAACAGTTATTTACTCACCACTAATGGTCTGTTTGGAGAATTTATTTAATGAAAAATTCATATTTTATAACAGCAGAGGCCATGAGTGGATATAATGCTAATTAAGACTAACTATTCACACTTTGGGGGTATACATAATTTAGCCAGAAATGTTTTATATCACTGAGCCACATCCAATGAATTGCTGTCTGGGCACTGTACTCCAAACAGACAAACACTGAACAGATGTTATTTCTGAAAGTTAGCGCTTTAAACACTTTAGAAATATCAATCTTATTACAAAACCAAGGAAAAATGTCATAGTGGATGACTACATTAAGTTATAGAAAAAACAGTTATCTTGTCCTTTTAAATAAAACACTGTGTCACTGTAAAAGAACATTTGGTCATCTTGTGAAGCTATACTGCAGACCTTAGCACGATATTGGTTCCTGTTTGTCGGATCACACAGACTGCGGTGCAGTGTTTGGAGTTTGGTAACCATGCCGCTTTGCGTGTCCCTGTGTCTTGTCTGTGGCCACAGATGTCAGAGGGAGCAACCACCACTTTGAAGTGGGTCTAGATGGATATACTCTAAATTCCTGCTGGTGCCAAGGGGCAGTGCGACGGGCGGGTGAGTCATGAGGACATAAGTACAGGAAAAGTGTCCAGGGTGCAATCACCGTAAGACCGTGAAGTATCCTGGCCAAGGGAGGGGCCACATCTGATCTCCATTTTAGTTCGAAGTGTGGAAAAGAAGTCTAACCCTGTAGCGAAGCTACTGTTTTACTGCTTGAGACTATTGTAATTTCTGTAATTGCCATTCCTAGGAAACAAGGAATGTCCAAATAAAACAGTCTCCGTAAAAATAGACAATAATGTGCTTTTATTGCAGTGTTTGTGAGTTTTTCTTATAATTGTCACCCCATACATCATCGTCACATTGAATGGCATGATTATGGCATCTTGACATTTACTGAGTGAAGTACCACAAGCCTAAGCCTTAATTTCTTTCTCGTGGCCTATTAACTAATCAAGAGTAATTCACAAAGCAACACTCTTACATGAGAGAATAGTGTTTTTCTATAAAGGTTATGAGAACTCTGTGGAATGTTATGAGAAATGCGTGGAAATGTGAACCATTCAATAACAAAAGCAGTGCTGCAGGGAAACAGTTAAGACCTTACGAACAAAAGTCTATAGAGTAAGAGTCTATAGCCGTGCTACTGGCTCTGTGAGGTGGTAACATCACAGTGACAATGTTAACATGCTGATATTTAGCAGGTTATGTTTACCATATTACTGTAGTGTGTTAACATGCTAACATTTGCTAATTAGCACAAAAAAAGAGTACAGCTGAGGCTGATGGGAATGTCATTAGTTGTGCAGGCATTTCGTCGTAAATCAAAGTTGGACAAATCAAAAATGTTGACCTGATGACGGCACTGGAGAATATGTGAAGGGATCACCAAAGTTATTACAATTCATCCTGAGAGGAACATGAATGTGTGTTCCACATTTCATGGCAATCTATTCAATAGTTGCCAAGACATTTCACTGTAAATCACAAATGTCAACCTCATGATGGCGCTAGAGAACAAGTCAAGGGATCAACAAAGTGATTAGGATTTATCTTCTGGGAACCATGCATGTCTGTACCAAATATTGCACCAATCCATCCATCGGATGTTGAGATATTTCACAGAATATGTGACATTTTTTGACCTAGTGGAGCTACAGGAAACGTCACAGGATCACCAAAGCTAATGAACTTCATCCTCTGGGGAACAAGAACATGCAACCAATAGTTGTTGAGATATTTCAATGCATGTAAAAATAAGCCTTAATCATGTACAATCATTATCAATAAAGATTCAGATCCAATTCTGTAAATGTTTTTTTTCCCTATACAATTAAAAAATGATACATAAACTACTAATAGACTCTCTACTAACAAAATCATGTTTTTGGACCAAAAGGAAATGCATTCCTGAGGACAAATAAATGGCCTTTTGAACCTAAACACTTCCCACACAGTACCTTAGCTATTGTGAGTTTGAAGTTTATTTTCTGAATATCCATGGTGAAGTTACCCACGCATTGAGAATACCTTTTCAGAGAGGTCACCTCACCGCATATGACCATTCATCTTGCTTTGTCCACACTTTGGTAGGTTGTGTGAACTCCCCTCCTTCGCGAGACTGTTCCACTCTTGACTCACAAAACTCTCAAAACATCTCCCTGTTTTTCCAGTGTCAAGCTTGGATGAGTGATGCTCCATGCATGAGCATTTCAATGGGAACAATATGTCCAATAGCGCTGCTTTTCTCATAGGGAGAATTAAATTGATGAATAAATCAAAGAGACTCTGGTGTAATCCTGTTGTCCCTTAGAGAGGAGACACTTTTCGCCTCCACACAAATAACACATGTAAATACAGATGCCTTGGCAAAGTAAAGGCTGGCATGACCATATATACATAAAAACCAACACTACTGTTGCTGACTCCAAATGTGCAGCATTAAAGTCACTAGATACCAATTCACTAACTTCACTGCATGTTGCGCAATTACATTAATCCCCTTGCAAGACAAAATTTCCTCTCTGTGTTTCAATTATTGTACACAGGAGCAGGCAGAGTACTTGACTTTAATGGTCGGGGTAATTCTGAGGCTGTTTGGGCAGTAAATTACCTTCTGTTTGACCCGCCATTTGAAGGTCAAACCACAAAATAACGCCGGGGGATCAATTTGCAAGTTCGGGTATTTTTACAACTCAGAATAATGCTAGCCAAAATATATAACTGTTTATTGTTTATACATATGGACATAGTTGGAAGTGACAGCAAATGGGCCACACACAAATACTGTGCCCACACCATGCAGGTGACAAGTGGGTGTATATTGGCAAATCGTTTTTTTAATGCCATTTTGTGGAGTTGGTGAGGATCCAGTGTTAAGTGAATTGCAATTATCAGTTAGCCAAGGGCGTTGGTTTGTTTTCAGAAGTGGGGAGACATTGTGATTCATTTATCATTCATCATAATAAATAATTGATGATGATGATTAAATTGGTTATAATGCTAGTACAAAGTAAATCCACATAAAAAAATCCCTATAATCACCTATAATTTTCTTAATTGGTATTTTGGATACATGATGATTATTACGTTATATACTGTAAAAAATGTTGAAAATGCAAAATATTGAAAACTACCAATTCCAATGTCAACATTTATATATTTTTTTACCCAAAATGCAGAGGAGTCGGGAAACTTTTTCCACCCTGACTACTAGTGTCTGCAATCATCAACACAGACTGCATGCGGCCCAAACAATCACCACTAAGAAGGTAGGACAGCGTGTATGTTGCCTGAGAAACCGAGTCGGGGGCAAAAGAAGTCACTCACTAGTGCTTGTAAATCTTAAATGCTGTGAGTGCACAGTAATAACTATAATATGGCGTCTAAGATGAGTATTTTAACATTTTGAATAACTTAAAAACTGTCCCATCTGGATTTTGGTGGCCGTTTGATGGTCTTTTAGCGAATGAATCAAACGGAGATTGTAAAAGTGAGGGAGACTAAAAAAATCATTTTGAAAAGTGAGGGGATTATGTCCCCCCTCCAACCCCAGTGGACATTACGCCCTTGGCCTCAGTCTGTCGGTCAGTTCACAAGGTAACATGACTCAGAACAAATGGAGTCACTAAATGAAAGAATGACAAAGGTCAACTAATACCCAGCTTGCCATGGGGAGAAATAACTACTGGACATCTAATCGCATGTGTGGATTTGATTGCTGGCAAATGTACACAGGAATGTTTCATTCAAGCTTCTCGTATCAATCTCTGTAGCCCACGGCAACAGAGTGAATCTGTGTTGTCACATAATACAATGGATTGAAAGTTTTCCCTTATGCCGGGCACACACTACACGAGAATCAAGCCGATTTTGGGCCCGATTCCCCCCCTCCCGACAATCGTCAGCAAAGGCCCGATTTTTTGATGGTTCTAAAGATTATCTTGCCAGATATTCCTGTGGTGTGAGGTATGTTAAGAGTGTTTTTTACGTCCCCCGATCGGCTCGGAAGCCCATCCTGGCCGCACCGATCTCAAATAGTAAATATTTAACATGTTCAATATTTACGATTGGATATCCTGTTGTGTGTGGGGAACCCCGAAGAAAGCCGATGAAAGGACGATAGCCAATAGAGAACCAAGCTGACTGAAGAAGGAAGGACAACCACCAGCGTCATTGCGGCCGTGGCTAATGCATGAGCTAATGAAAAACACGAAGCATAAAGTAGTAGTAATGGAGGACCAACTTGTTAATTTGTGGCGACAACGCGAGTGTTTATTTAACGTGTCTCCATGACTTCATCTATCTATCCTTCATGAATTTTCAGCAATGCAAGTAGTGCAAAAACTAACATCGCTCATTCTTCCTGCCCGTCGTCCGCCATGTTTGTTTACACTAAAGTCACGTTTGATTGCGAGACATTTTGCGAGATTTCCGTTTTTTTTTAGTCAGGAATCTTGTTGTTCACGAATGGAATCTGTTAGTGTGTGGTGTGCTGTTTTGGCCAAATCGTTGCTCTCCACACACTACAGGAACAAAACTGTTAAATTTATCACAACATATGTCTTTATGTGTGGGGTCTCTCACATTTTCAAAATCTGTTAAGTTTAGTGTGGGCCAGCTTTTAGCGATGACACAGGTTGTAGGAAAGTCTGTCCAGAAAAGAGTAGGTTTTAGATAGATGATGGGTTGGTGAAGATGGTGAAATGGGCTTCTGACTCCTGGATAGAAAGTCAACTGAGATCCTGGTTTTCCTCTAAGTGCAGCTCACAAGATCTTTTCTTCTCCGCCCATGCAGAACTTATCAATTCCTGAGTTTGGTTTCCTTCCTCCCCTGTAGGCTCCCACCTTCCCTCACCCAAGCCTTTCTCCCCCTACTTTATATAGCTAAGACTTTGGTGATTTATAGCCTTACTCCTGCATTCTTCCTCACCCTTGCAACACTTGCAACACTCTGCAAAGCGTTCCCTTGTCAAAAGCTTTCCTTTTTTCCTCATTTCCTGCTGCTCTGCAACCTCTCTGCCTGCCTACCCTTCCCTAAACTGGCATGTAGCAGCAGAGGCACGGTCCAGATGTGGAGCATATAAACCTAGACCGTAAAGCAACATACGCTGTAAAGGGCTGTGAGGGTAAAAAGTGAAGCTAGGTCGGGGAATTAACTGACAATAACGACTTCAGATTGGCATTTGGGTTAAGAATATTTACATGGAATGGGGAAAGGACAGATGTCACAGGGTGCAGAGATCGACCAAAGCAAACCAAGAATCCGATGGGATTTAGCTCGTCTAGATGGAGGGAATTGTCGGACTAAGAGACTAAATCCTTTGAATGGAGGGAATTGTCCTCTCTCACTCAGAGCAAGCAAACATATGGGCTTAATATAAAACACCAGAGCCTTTGGAGAGTGAGGAGTCAAGCCGCAGTAAAGCATGAAACGACAAATGAAGATGGACAGGGTACATGGCTTAAGTCAAGTCACATCGGAAAGAACAAAGGATAATGTTAAAGAAGACGGATGAAGATACTAAACTATAATTGTGCCTCAGCTGTGAGCAATACAAATGGCAAAAGGCATCCAAGCAAAAGTGACCAAGTAGGGGCAAAAAAAGTGCCTCTGTGTTTGGATGTGGCCATCAAATGCATGTTTGCACAATTATAGATGCCAAGAAACAGTCATGAGAAAATTCTGGCCAAGAAATAGAAGTGTAAGGAACAAAAACATCCCCAACACATTTTCCCAGAAGTACATATCCATCAGGGAGCGGCACGACAGTGGTCTTCTCCATGGCCAACCCTCAATCCTCACAATAACTCTGCTCTTTCTCAAGGTGATTTCCAAGTTTTCAACAAAAATCCTTTATGCTTTCCAAACCTTCCCTTAACTCTAAAGGTTCTATAAACTTTGATAAACAGAGAAAAAAGTGAGCAGTGATTAGATTTGAGGGTCCTCACAGTGCGTAGAGGAGTTTGTGCTACCTATAAAAGAGAAATTGTGGAAACAGTCCCACAATTCACCTTAAACTCTATGGTTGTCATACATTATTTATGTGTGCTTTGAACTGAAAAGTTGAAAAATCATTTTTCTTAACTTACATCTGGGTTTAATTAGATGTGAAAAAATACACAATTCTTTGGCAAAAGTTGAACGATACATTGACACTGAGAACAAAGGGGATAGCAGCTCAATTTCATGGATTCTGTGGAAATCTTAACTTTTGTTATGCTCAACTTTCTGTTTTGTCTTTTTGTTTGTCATTGTTTGTATGTATTATACTGGGGTTTGTGTGCCTGCAGAAACAAACTTTATTGTCTGTATAACATTGTCCAGATCTATTTTGATCATTAATCCTGAACTGATTTCTTCTAATCAAGACATGGGAAGAAAACAGGGCGACCACATGGCAAACATATTTTGCTCCCTCTGCGGCCCTCGCTTAAAACAACTCGACCCCTCCTGCTAAAGCTCTCAAAGGCTGAACCCCATTCATTTTCAAGATGCCAAAGCCCCCTGACTGAGTGTTGTTATCATTATTCTTTTCAATCTACTTACCCCGGCCTGTCCTTTGAAGCTGGTGATGGATGCTACATAAACAAACCTCTGAGCTTAGTAAAAACTTCGCCCTCATTTTTCAGAGACCCGCTGACAGTGAAGGCCGTTGTGACAAGGCCGACCGGGCAGTATTAATATTGGAAAGCCACCCAGACTGTGATTGCTCCGTGTCCATCAGGGTGAATAGTAATGGGGATGATTAGCTAGTTGTACTCACATTGGGTCTCAGGCTCGCTGCTTGTCCGTAATACTTCTCGGCTGCCTCGTTGAGGCTGGCTTGTCTGCAAAGGGAAAACAGAGAGAGGCAAATCATTACTCATCTTTACTGCTCGTGGCTTCGGGTGAGGCCTTGAACCCTGCGTGTTTACTGGCACTCAGGGGTCACTGAGAAAACAACAGGAGGGGATAGCATGAGGGATAAGAAAAGCCGATCCAATCGCCTGTAGGGTTCTCGTACGATAGCATCTTTCACTTGATAACATCTGTGCTGAGCAGTGCACAGCAAGCACTTTCTGCTTCAATTGAACCTTGAGGTCAGAACATTTGGCGTATTGCGTACTAGAAGAAAACTCATCAACAAACCAAGGCTGATCAGGAATATTCGCTGTACATTTCTGTTTACAGTTGGTGGGGGAGACTGTGGTTTGACATGCTGGATGGATACTGAGACACTGAAGGAATGCAAACAGTGTGGAAACACAAAGTAATTTGATTATACAATCATAACAACCGGGACAGCAAAGTAGATGACGCAGATGCACCAAAACATGCTGCATATGCCACACTGCGACAAAAAGATTTTTGGGGCAGATGGCTTATCGGCATGAGTCCCTGGAACCAGAAATACTTCGTTCCCGAGGACATACAACCTGCAGTCAAGACAGGATGTCCTATATTATGCTTTTTATCTTCTTTCATAACCCCCTGCTCTGCCTACTGTTATACACAAACCTGTGGATCCTCTGTCACAAGGCCTTTCCTGTTATTAATACTCTGGTATCTCAGAAATCACCTTTATGGTCCACAGCTGCAGGCTTTTCACTGATGGTAACAATTGTCACATTGCAAACAATTTAACTCTGACGAACTCAAGGACAGAGTCAACGCCGGCCGGCCGTGGAGCCCCTTAAGTCGTAATGATCAAAGGAAGCGGGGCCGTTCAAACCACAGTTTCATTTAGGCTGTCGCGGTCTATTAAGGGATCATCATCCATATGGTTCCAGATAAAAGGCAAAGCTTTTATTTTAGGATTACCAGATCAGTGACCTAAATAAATACATAGTATTTATGTTTGGTTTGAAAGACACTGTCTTGTGTGTTCTACTATTTTTATACTTCTACTTACTTTTTTTTTTTTTTTTTATAATTCTTCACTGATCAACGAGTAGACAGTTATTGTTTTTCAGTTACATCTAGCATGGTAAAGCTTTAATAGCTTAAATGTAGCCTGGAGACATTTTTTTCTTGGGTCTTGTTAAAGAAGTAAATGAAATAGTAACTTTTAAGTCCACCAAGAATTGTGAGTTATGTGGTGACCCTAGAAACTGACATTTGAAACTGAATACTACCAAGAAAAGGCATTCGTGTTTCGCAAATTTCAAAATCTGATCTGAAATCTGCAAAAACTTGCAAAAACTCTTGCAAGACTTGCTGCCCTACGACCTATCCTAACCTTAACCATGCGAGGTCAACGTCTAACCTTAACTATTCAAGGTCAATGCCTAACTTTAACCATTCGAGATCAACGCCTAACCTTAACTATTCGAGATCAATACCTAACCTTAACTATTCGAGATCAATACCTAACCTTAACTATTAGAGATCAATGCCTAACCTTAACCATCTCGCGAGAGTTTCCCCAACTCGCGAGTTACCTTCTAGACATGACCCTGTATCTTTAACCAAGAGTTCAGTTATTTTTTTTTTGCTTCATGCGCCACTGAGCAACTTCATAGGAATGAACAGGGCCCCGCCTCCAGCGCTGTGTCCAGTTCTTTATACATCCATGTGAGAGACACATGCTAACATGCTCACAATGACAATGCTAACATGCTGATGTTTAACAGGTAAAATGTTTACCATGTTCACCACCCTAGCTTAGTGTTAGCATGCTAACATTAGCTAATTAGTGCTGACCACAAAGTACAGCTGAGACTGATGAGAATGTCATTATTTGGTCAGGTATTTTGGTTGAGATATTTCACTTAAAACCACATACTGTATGTCAACCTCACAGTGGCGCTAAAGTCAGAGGATCAACACAGTCAGCAGGGTTCAGTCTCTGGGAACCATGAATCTGTACAAAGTTTCATCTCTTTGATAGTTGTTGAAATATTTGTGACCAAAGTGGTGGACCAACCGACACTGCCATCCCTAGAGTCGTGCTAACATGACTAAAACACAATTTATTTGGTGTAATTTTGATCTTAAAGAGGTTCTCCTACATGTTGTCATGTTGCATACTTCAGAAATCCAGAAGAACATGCCACTGCTCTTTTTTTAGTACAACTGAATTTTTCCAGCTCCGTTCCAAAAAAGCATTTTACATTCCAAAGGCGATCCAGACACCGACTTGAGTTGCTGAATTTGTCCTGAGATTATAAATGTGGGTTTCACGTCCAACCACAACCATAGGTTTGTTTGCCAGTATAATATTTAGAAAGCACAACCTTCTGAGAAAAAATAGCACAAATCTAATTATATAATATCATTATCACATTATCAGAGGAGAACTGGAGAGCTGCCACACCGTGACCAAAGGGGCAGTGAGACCTCCTAGGGCTGTCTGACTGCGGCTTCTGAGAGGGCACACAATGGATGCCAAGTATGTAAACCACTGCCTGGGTATAAACCATAGGAAGAGTCAGTGTAAGGCTGTAGGAGCACAGGAATAAGGAGAAGGATGGGAAAGTGGAGTAGGAATGAAAAAAAATCCCCGGAGGGAAAAAATTCTTGACCATATTTCAAATCAGCAACTCAACCACTGATGTTTTTACCCTGACATCTTGTTGTCTGGAGATGGTCTATTAACCCCAGACATGCACAAATCAGCACTGACAGTACTGCTGCTCATAAGCGTGACATTGTTGGATACTAATGATTGAATGAACAAATTGCATTTTAAACAACAGCCAGATATTCGTGCTTAAACCGCAGCCGTCCCATCTGTCTCGAGCGCAGAATTACATTTTTTTTGAGTAAGATTCTTTCTGTTAGAACGCTATGCTGAACACAGACATTCTCCCAGGGGGTAGTACTGTATATGCAGTACACTTAATGTGACTTCATACCAATGTATTCCTTTTATTACCATTATAAGGTTATCAATTTAAACCAATTTATACACCGGAGAGCCAAATATGTACAAATTGGCATACCTAACATCATGACATGCTAGTAATATACAGTTATCTTTCAGATATGGTGTATTATATTATTATGTAAGACAGGTGGCTTGAATGGGAATATATGAGGTGAACTATGAGTGCATAACCTGTTTGAGTGTGTCTTTTAGAGACTCGTTTTCCCCTGACTGTCTGTGAATATATTAGGGCTGTCAAAGTTTACGCAATAATACCGCGTTGACGCAAATTCATTTAAACGCCACTAATTTCTTTAACGCATTAACCTAACTTGCGGTTTTTAGGTTGAATGAGGCTAAATAACACTCTAAACAAGCTCAAACTGTCATGGCCATTTTCAAAGGGGTCCCTTGACCTCTGACCTCAAGATATGTGAATGAAAATGGGTCCTATGGGTACCCACGAGTCTGCCCTTTACAGACATGCCTACTTTATGATAATCACATGCAGTTTGGGACAAGTCATAATCAAGTCAGCACACTGACACACTGACAGCTGTTGTAGCCTGTTGGGCTTGAGTTTGCCATGTTATGATTTGAGCATTTTTTTGTGCTAAATGCAGTACCTGTGAGGGTTTATGGACAATATTTGTCTTTGTTTTGTGATGTTAGTTGATTTCCAATAATAAATATATACATACATTTGCATAAAAAGAGCATATCTGTCCACTCCCATGTTGATAATATTAAATAGTTGACAAATCTCCCTTTAAGGTACATTTTGAAGAAATAAAAAATGTGAGATTAATTCGCGAGAAATCGAGATTAACTATTTTAATCGATTGACAGCCCTCGAATATACAGATTTAACGTTACTGTATGGTGCCACAGTGTCATTTTTGGCTTGCACTGAGATTTGACACATTAAAGGGAAGTGCAGACACATCCCCATTGGCCTCACTCTTAACCAACATTTCCTGTCCAACATTCACACTATAAACAAGACTTAGTTTGAAAAAAAAAATCAATTAAAATTGTTCAAAGGAGGCAGAAGGAAATTATTAGTTTGGAAACAAAATGGTCCAAAAAAAACCCCCAAGGGCCCAGGAGGGCAATAAAAGACATTTGCACGTCTGAGAGTGTCTGCCCTTCCCTTTAATCTCTTCCCTTCCCCCGTGTAGATTCACTTGTGTCCCCACCAACTGAGGGCTTTTCCACGTCTGCATCCAAGACAAACATATAAAGAACATGAGCTGTGGAGGAGTGGGACCCCATGCCAAGCAGGCGGAGAATAGTTCAGCCTGAGCACTGCTTGAGGCTCTCTTTAGCTGCCAGGGGTCTGGACCGTGGAGGAGGCTCTCAACACTGAAAGCTGTTGGTGGTGAAGATCCTGTGTGATCAGACTGGCGGAGAGAGAGCTGTGCAAAAAGCAGCTGGGTAGGAATCTTACAGAGAGCTTTGTTGCAACGCTGTACTCTTGGGTAAAGCAACACCAAACTCTGGTGATTCAAGACATGGGTTAATGGTCTTAAAGGAATAGTTAGACATTTTAGGAAACTCTTGCCAAGAGTTAGATGTGAAGATTGATGCTGTACCGCTAAATATGAAGCTACAGCTAGCGGGTGGTTAGTTTAGCTTAGCAGTCTGAGGGAGGAACAGCTCTGTCCAAAAGGTACAAAATCAACCCACCAGCACCTTTAAAGCTCAATAATTAGCATGTTATATCTCATTTGTTTATTCCGTACCAAAATCAAAATAGATGTGTAAAAATGACACATTTGGTTCTACAGGCAGGGGCTGCCGTCATGCGATATCAATGAGGAGAACAAGAAAATCCAACTTTGGAGTGTTCATGCAATATTCAAATTATATCACCATTTATGGAGCCTGAATTAGTTGTACAAATTAGCTGTTAAATTTGAAGCAGTTTGTTAACAAGCAAAACCTGATTAAAGCAGTGTATAGCTCCTGTTAAATTAGCCTAGTTGATTGTATCAGTGTAATATTAGATTTTATTTAGATGTTACTGCTATGGTTGCTTTGCAGCCATTGCACCACAGGTTTGCTGACACCTCTGTAGTTCTTTTCACCACATGGGCAATATTGTCGCAGTCAGAAACTTCTGATTTCTCTAACTTGGATTACAACTAGGAGGTTGAACAGTTTTTCTGACTTGATTTCAAACATTTTGCAATATGCTGAGCATTGCGATAAGATATATTGCGATATATTGCCATTTATTGCCTTTTTCCAGCTGCAAATTATGCACTTTGTTAACATCTGTTTTATCTAATAAGAAACAGTTGTCACTCTGTTCATCTCAGAGTTTTCATTCACATATGTTAAGGTCAGAGGTCAAGGGACCCCTTTGAAAATGGTCATGTCAGTTTTTCCTCACCAAAATTTAGCGCAACTTAGGAGCGTTATTTAGTGCTCTTTACGACTAAGCTAACATGACATGGTTGGTACCAATCGATTCCTTAGGTTTTCTAGTTTTATAGGATACAATATATCTTCACTCTAGCTTTAAGACTGAGTCCTCTACAACTACAACCTCTGAAGGACAGAATATCCGCCGGGCCCGCCAGTGGGCCATCGGATTGTTAAGAGGTTATTAGTTTATAAAATAAAAGGTTGATACTTGACATCTGTGTATCGATACAATATTGCCATGCAAAATATCGCGATACTACTGTATGCTGTTTAGATTTTTCCCCCAACCCCTAGATAGGATATAGCCAAGAGAGCCGTTTCCCCCCGCTTCCAGCTAGCTAAGCTAACCAGCTGCTGGCTGTGGTTTCATGAGAGTGGTATCAAGATTCTCAAGAAAGAAAATATGTAAATCTCCCAAAATGTCGAACTATTCATAAACTTAACTATTTAAAGATAACCATTTGCTGTCAACAGGCAGCTGTCATTTAAAAAAAACCTTGAGTGACCCATGATGTGTTTAAAGAAGGAAATCTCCACACTGGGTCATAATTTTGTAAGTTTTCTCAGTCAGTGGGGCAGCATATGATAAGTTGGCACAAGGCTGTATTTACACATTTCCACTCGTGGCTTGTGTTCAGAAACACAACAGCTTGTGGGCTGCTAAAGCTTTGGCTCATCAGCTGAACCTTGCACTGATTTGGAAGCAGACTTTCAAGTATGAGCCAGGGCCGGCACAGAAAGAGTGAGACACAGTGAGAGAGGGGTGCAGAGAGAGAGAGCATATGAAGAAACATTGCTGCACAGCACGCTAAGACAAACCAGCAGCTCTCGGGCTGGCAGTGCTGCGAGAAAAGAGGATTACAAAGTACAGCCAAGTAAATCACACTGGCTGTGGAGTAGTGTAAGCCCCTGGATAAACCGTGCAGACAGTAGACCTCCCTCTCTCATACACAGCCTCCTTTCTACTCAGCCATGGAAAACTGTGACCATCCATCTCATTTACAAAGAATGAAATACAGTACATGCAGTGTCTCTGTGCATGTTCTGGGGCGATGGAAATCATCAAAAACAGAATCATTCCAATCAAACACTCACCTGAGCATGTGGGCTGCACTGAAGACCACATCAAACTCCCCGCTGTCGAGGCGCGCGGCTTTCTCTGCCATCTCCGCTGCTTCCAGCAGCCGCGACTCTTCCAACAAAAACTGACCTGGCAGGGTGGGAGAGAGCAGCACCGCTGTTAAAACGCTGAGGGATCCCCACAGAGGCACTGAGGGATACACAGTCTGCAAGTGTTGCCTTTGGCCCTGGTCGAGGGACAGCCTGGTCTGCCCCTGAAATAATACACTGAAACACTAGATATGAGCGCAAAATACCATCACACTTTGGCCATCTCTCAGACCCATTTGTTCAGACTAGTCGACCTTGATAGATGTGTTTCTTTAAGATGAAAATGTTTCTCGTGGAAGGTTTGCGTCTTATTACGGGTGCGGCTGCGTTTGGGGTCGACTTCTGTGGATAGAATGAGATGGGATCGTAGAAGCCTGACAAGGCCATGAACTGAGGGTGGACCCCTTGGTAAGGGCCGGGTTTAGAGAGGAATTAATACCCTGTTGACTTTGGTTAGCCCCACTACTGTACCAGGATGCTAAACCACTATGTGAACCCAAGCATATTTTCCTTAATAACTGTGGATGAAACTGAAGCTGCGGGTACAAGCCTGAGGTGAGAGACGGATGTAAAGTGAGACATCAGACCATGACTGAGTGTAAAACAGCTCCAGGTTACAAACACCTCTGCAGTTATGGAGGGTTTATGATATATCAAAGCACATCTATGAGTAATAAAGGAAAGACAGACCCTGCATCAATACATGTTTAAATATTTCACAAAGCTGTGTATACAGACTTACTGGTACTGTAATTCTTGTTCGACATGTTACAGCCTGACTTTTCAGGGAATATTGGAGGATCTAGTTCTGAACACAGAAACAGTTCCAGGACGGTGGGAAACCCGAGCTCTGGGGTTTTTCTGGTCATTTACATTCAGTAACCATCAAAAACAAACAACTCTGTTAAACTCAAATTATGGGTTTGCTTTTGTGCTAAACATTTACTATATGAATCTGTAAAGTACTAGCACCCAGCCCTGATCAGAATAAGATACTGTAAAGTGGACGGATATCAGAGATGGCATAATGTGAACGCTCCACTTTTTATAAATTATCAATTGCATGTCTATCCTGTTCTTTGCCTCTGCACTGACACTTTCCTTGTGTGGATCGATACAGTTCATCGTATTTTAAACAGAGTTCTTAACCTTTAACGGTGACAACTTAAGACATGATACGGTACTTCGAAAAATTACAAAAGTCCACTATTAACCTGCTGTATTGATCGCTTTAAATGTCACATGCAACGACAGCGAGCTGACGCACCAGTTCATCATAAAATGTTGTTTCCGACAGACAAGTGCTGTGTCTCAAATCTGATACTTCCGTTAGTACACTTCCATGTAGTACAATGTGTACACTATGTACTTGTGCAGTGCTGAGCGTGAGAAATGTTCTGCATTTCATGCTCAACGTTTTGACCGTTTTGAGTGCAACATCCATCATTTTGCCATACTTCTCAGTGTGAACGCACTTATGCCCTCAAAATAGCAATTGTAAGTACAGAAGAACACAAATTGAGACACATCAAAGGTTTTAAAGGCTTTTAAAAGAAGTAAGGAAGTAACTTGTCAGCTTACTCAAACTCAATCTTACTATGACAGTAATTAAACCCTAATATACCTGACTTATGTGTCAAATGTTGTATACATGAGGGTTTGTTTCATTTCCGTTGGGAATGCCCAACCATACAGGAGAATTGGAAGGAGATAATAATGATTTTCTCCATTGCCACAAAAGAGGAGCTTCCACTATGAACTAAACTGTGTATTTCTGGATGTTTCCCAGTAAACTGTAAGCTAAATAAAACAAATAAGAAGATGGTTATATTCTGTTTATTTGAAGATAAACATAAAATTGCTCTGTCAGGGAAATCTATGAATAGACCAAGCAAACAAAATTGGGTTGATGGATTGTTGCATTGTCTGGCTATGGAGAAACTTACATATATAGTAAAAGGGAAATGCAACAGTTATTATAAGATTTGGGACTCATTCTTGAAATTTCTGGAGGGGGAAGATTTTCCTTGTAGTGATCTACGATTTATTTATTTATATTTTTCATTTTAGAATTTTGAGCGGTTTTGTTATTAATTAGAGTCGGGTTTTTCTTTTTTCTTAGTACCTTATTAGCAGAATGTGCCTTACTTACATTATATTCAAAGTGCCTTTATGTGTTGTGTTAAGATTTGCCTTATTTGTGCAATGTGAAGTGTATTTTTTTTATGTTATGTGAAAAATTTCAATAAACATATCTGTAAAAAAAATAAAAAATAAATCTAAGAGGTAACGCTGCAACTTGTGCAAAGTCACAGAAATAATTCAAGTTCCACATTTCCATCAAATCAAAAAGAGAACAATCTGAGGAAATCATCCTCTCTTGTTGGGATCCTCCGCTAACCGCGTAAAGACTGACACTGTGGCTGATTAGGGGAGGAGATGGCGAAGGGGTCAGCCAACATTATTGTCCTAACAACCTGCCATGGTCTGGAAGTTCCTGCCTTTGTGCACACAAGTGCAGCATGTATATGTTTAAATTGAGAAATAAAATATTTGAGGATGTAAGAATAAAGGCAGGAAATGTCACATTAAAAGTAAAGAAAAAAAAAAAAGATGCTTACCATAATGCATGTAGCAGTTGCCTTTTGCGGGATCGAGTTGGATGGCCTTCAGGAAGTACCTCTCCGCTTCTGTTTTCTGCCCCTGAGAGACGGATTAAACACAGTGTCATTATTGTTTCAACCGCTCCTCGAAACTACTCATTATAAAAATACCGCACTCAACTCAACGGCCAAAATACCTTTGTGTATACCTAAAGTCCCTCTCCAAACCGCAGACCTACTTTAACAATAAATCTTAATAAATAGACATGAAACACACGGACCGCGAGTGTTATTCTTTCAGGCTCGTGTGTCGTCCCGTCGAAGTGCACACTGTCATGCTTGGCACAGCGGACCCGGGGCAGAGCAAAGGCTCATTCATTACACACTTTTATCTGTGCAAATAACACTTCAAGAGCATAACCACAGATTGCCGGTGTGTGTGGCCCGACTGCTGTGAAACAAGACAGAGAGCGGTGGATGGAAATGGAGCGAGAGGGTGGGAAGGAGAGGAGAGGAAAGAGACAGAAACGGGGAGGGCGATCACATATCTATAGGGATCTTTAGGTTCACACACACACACACACACACACACACTGAGGTTTTTATCTGTGTGTACAGTGTTGCTCCAGCCTTTAGACATGAAAGAATCCACACTGGGAGGGTGAGCGAAGCATGATGAGGAGAAACATCACTGAAGCCCTGTGGACCTCAAGAGCTCCCTCAGGTCCTTTAGACTGTGACACGTAACCAATCACAGCTCAAACAGAACAGAGCAGCTGGCCAATAGTCGTGCCAGCTGGGACTTTGACACATCCTTGCTCTCGGTTGGGCACCAGATGCCGTTTGATCAACAATTAACAGAGCGCACTCATCTATAAAAGCTGATGTTTTAGCATTAACTATGCAACCATTAGCGTGTGTTTCACTTAAAGATGATGCCTCTGCATGAATAAAACATACAGTATATTGTTAAATTGGAGTTGTGACAAGTCTAATAAAGGCTTAAGATAAAAAAAAAAAATCGTCAGAAAAGATGAAAGGGGATTAAATAAGGCCAGGAAAAATAATGTATATGAACTCAGAGGGAAATACAGCAAATTGCTTCAGTTTAGTCAAATAGAAGAACGGGCTCAAATCCAACCAGAGCAGCGCAGCATTAATGACATATACTTAGTCAAGCGTATACATTTTCAGTGAGCTGTAGATTCAATAAATACATAATTTTCTAATGTAAATATCTGAGTGGGGTTTCCCTTGATGTTGCGGAAAATCAAGCCCATGCTAAGTATATGTTTAATAGAGTTGACGGTGTCCAAGTAGCGCTCACAGCTCCAGTCTGAAAAGCATCCTCTCTGTGTATTTTTATACTCTTTATTCGCAGATGTAGGAATGTGTATGTTTGAGGGCCAGCTGGTTTTATAATAACAGGGGCCTACGTCTGTTTGTTAAACCTCAGAATTAAGCTTTCACACCTTGAAATGAGTTGCAGTTGTGAGTGGATGGAGGATATATGTTATGAGACGTCTAAGTATATTAATGGATACCATGCCCAGAGTTAGATACATGGCAGCTAGGAGATAGGACCTCAAAAAGTATACAAGTATGTACCTGTATGTCTCTATGAATAGTAATGAAACCCAAACGGCACTGATGCTCAATTTTCTTGTTATCGTTTTTCTCTGGAAACTCAATCATGGCAGTGCTTCCAACCCAGTGTGAGCTAACTACTCCACCACTTATCATCGAAGGTATGGCCAACACTGCTTAGCACAGGGAGAGAAGTGATTATGTTTCTCTGTATTCAACAATTTTTTGTTCAGGAATGGTTTGTGCTACCCAACCTTTGCTGTGTAAAGTTTTCAGCTCGGATCAGGTTTGGTTATTGTCAAATGTAATTTATCTGAAATGTCTCTCTTTCTCTCTCTGACGGTGCCAATCTTCTGCGTCCTGTGTCATGTGTTACGTGTCTGGCAAACTAACAGTCAGCAATGAAAAGATGAATTGAAGCAAAAATATAGGTCCAGTATCTTGGGTCGGGTCTTAAAGGGGACCTATTATGCTTATTTTCAGGTGCATACTTGTATTTTGGGTTTGTACTAGAACATTATTTCATGCTGTAATGTTTAAAAAAAGCTTTATTTTTCTCATACCGGCTGTACTGCAGCACCTCTTTTCACCCTGTCTGAAACGCTCTGTTTGAGCTCCTGCCCCCCCTCCCGAGAAGCCCAGTCTGCTCTGATTGGTCAGCTGGTACACTCTGTTATGATTGGTCAACCGAACCAAACTCTTCGGACTGCGCTCCAGCTCCGCTCAAACTAGCATTGTTTGAGGGCGTGCCAAACTAGCCGCTAAGCAAAGTGTTACTTGGTGACATCACCACGTTACAGAAGAAAAGGCGGGACTTCAAGCGAGGCGTTTCAGGCAGTTTAGGAGCAGTGTTTCTGTGGCAGAGAGTAACTCCCTTTGGCGTGGACTTTGGGCTTTGTAACTTTGCAGACCTTTTACATGCACAAAAAACTACTTAACACACTAAAGGAAAGGAAAAAAAGCACAAAAGCATAATAGGTCCCCTTTAAATTTGGCAGTACCCATCAGGTTCAGTCGGGTCGGGTCTGTAAGGCTAAGTCTAAAGCCATGCTAGCAGCTCTGTGATGCTGTACTTAGGCACACTTTGCCATTTTGCCTGTCAACTCATAATGTGGACTCATGAGATAGACTTGTTCTGGGATGAGGGATCATGAAGGCAAACTTGATTTTTCTCAGTCACTATCAGAATAGAAATGCGTGTTTAGTTATTTGTTTGCAAGACAGGATTTTGGAACCTATATACTGGCAAAAAATAATAACTACTGGATGTGACTTGAGTGCTAATGGAGGGCACTCAGTCGAATTGAGAAAGACGAGAATCAAAGGAACCCACAGCCAGCTTGTTTGCTGTCACTCCCTTTCCACTTTTCCTGACATGACAACTCTCCCTCTTTGTTGAATTGAAAGCACCTTGAGGCCACTAGCTTGTGGAGGAGGGGGTGGAAAACACAAGCATAATCCAGAAAGTCAATAACAAAATGCCAACCACCCTTCAAACCACACTTTCCATTAAATATATCCACTTCTCATTCGAGTCAGCTCATTGTGTGGATCCAATATCCTCCCTTTTGTCACACACATGCTGAGCGTATTGGTGCATTCCTCACACCTCAAATCTCCTGATAACATCACATAAACTGCAGATGTAGCTCTGGCTCTGTGGACGCCGACCGAGGTGATTATGAATGAAGCCTGCATCGTATTAGCTGAGGAAATGACAAGTAGATGACTGAATCCAATATTGCTAGGTTCAGGGCGGCCGTGTCCATCTCTGACCTGCGGTGTGTACAGAGAGCCCGAATCACATCCCGATCTCCGGGGTGCCAGCGGAGGTGTGGAGGGGTCAGCATAGCGGGGTGGGACGATACTGATCTGGGTTATTAAATCTCCCTTCCTCCCCTATTTTGTCCTCCTCTCATCCACAAATCATAGCAACTCTCTGCGCCTCAGCTACCAGCTCAGCTCCACCGTCCTCCTCTCACCCTTCTCTGACCCTGCTGCCGAGCCTTATCTCGCAGTCTCTCCACCTCCCCCGCAAGGATCTGAATCTCAAAACCCCTGGCAGTGTCTAAAGCGTCTTCATCACTCAGTGGTGCCACAGGGAGTGAGGAGGTAGGGGATGAAAGAAGCGGTTGCTGCTGGGCGGGTCAACTTCCTGAACTGGTTTTGATCATACTTAAATGCTGTTGTCATCAGGCACAGGGGCCATAGCTACGACAGGAAGAGAATACATTAAAGAGGACCTATTATGCTTTTCTCCTTTCCTTTGGTGTGTTATATAGATGTCTGTGCATGTAAAAGGTCTGCAAAGTTAAGCCCAAAGTAAACGCCAAAAGGAGTTATGGTACTTGTCCGCAGACTCCGTCCTTTCCGCGCTTCCCGTTCATTGTCTAGGTAAGCAGCCGTGCAATGCATTCTGGTAGCATGGCAATGCGATTCGAGAGACGGGGCGTCACGTTGGCCGCTCCTCATCTGCATAAAGTTGAGGTCTAGGCTACGTCATGCAGTTCACGCGCCTCTGTAAACTCCTGAGAAAAAACTAAGCGTTGTCAATCCAAAATAAAGACAGATTCAGCAACTACGGGGCTTATTTCTCGCATTAAGTGTTTTAAGAAACACATTTCGGTGAACTTTTTTCGTGTATAAGAAAAGAAAGTTTCCAGCCGCCATGTTTTTTCCGGTTTGAAAGCTGGGAGCAGCAGCTGACGAGGGAAAGCGTTCGTCCAATCAGGTGCAGAGTGCCTTGTGTCTAGTGGCATCAAGCGTCCAATGCTGGGAAGCGAGGCGATCCCTCGCAATAAAAAAACGCCCCTGTGGACACGTACCATTACTCTCCCCCACAGAAACACTGCTCCTGAACTGACTGAAATGCCTTGCTTGAGAAATTTTCTTCACCGTCACATCCCTAGTCACCAAGTAACATATTTGCATAATACTTGCCTAGCAGCTAGTTTGTCACGCCCTCAAACAAAGCTAGTTAGAGCGGAGTCCGAAGAGTTTGGTTCGGCTGGCCAATCACAACAGAGGGGTCCAGCTGACCAATCAGAGCAGACCGGGCTTTTTTGAACATTAAAGCATGTAAACATTTTCTAGTAGAAACCCAAAATACAAGTATGCACCTGTAAATGACCATAATAGGTCCTCTTTAAATTGTTCCCTAACTTTGAATTCATCGGTAGAAATTTTCCGACACATCTCAATAAAAAGAAAAAATATATATTCTTTCATATTTTCCTCATGGATAAACGGGCTCTAAGCTTGTCTGAACAACTAAGTTCCCTCCTCTGATGGCATTATTTGCACTCACTGTATCACGGAGGCTCAAAAGCACCTCTACCATCCATCATGGTCAGAGATCTACAGAGATTCATCCCTGCAGGTTTGAGCTCTACTTTCCTCCAAAATCAATAACACGTTCTTAAATAAAATGAGTTTCTCTTCACGGCCCAATGAATTCTTCCTCAAGTCCACTTCACCAAGTCTTAACGTTCTCCTCTAAAGAATTGTTTTGTTCCCGTTGACAGTCCTCGCTGACAGCGTTTGGTTTCAGATAGTTTTTGATGTCCAGCGGCTTTTGTACAGAGAGGAATTCATGTCAGCTTAACAAGCGACTTTTATCTGTGGTTTCAACTAGTCTTTAAGCTGACCATCAGTCTGACTACGGATGGGAAAATCAATCTAGTATGGTGCTGGAGCTCAATTTAATTTAGACACACGATGATCTACAACCCTATGACTATTTCACAGAGGATCCACTATGTAATGGTATTATTGAGCCACAAATGTATGACACCCATGAGGCAGAATTAGCACGATTAAATGAATAGTTTGACGTTTCGCTTTGTTGCCGAGAGTTAGATGAAAAGATTGATATCACTCTCATGTCTCTACGTTAAATATGAAGCTACCACCAGCAAAATATTGACCTAGCTTAGCATAAAGACTGGAAAGAAGAGGAAACAGCTAGCCTAGCTCTGCCCAAAGACAACAAAATCTGCCTACCAGCACCTGCTTGTATGGATTTAACAAACGAGATATAACGTGTTAATCAGTGAGCTTTTTTTTAGCTTTTGACCTTTTACCACAGTGTTAATGCTTAGCTAAGCTAACTGTGTCCTGGCTCCAGCTTCATATTTACCCTACAGACTGGGAGAGGTATCAATCTTCTCATCTCACTCTCGGCAAGAAAACAAACAAGTGTATTTCCCAAAATGTCTTTTTCAAGCTGATTCTTTTACGTGTTGTGTGCCAGAAGTTACTGAGCCTGGCCAAGAAATAGTCTGGCAACTAACACTTCACTGCGGTTTTTGTACACATTAAACAAATTAGAAACAACGTGTTAATTGTTGAGCTTTAGAGGTGCTGTTAGGTGGATTGTGTTATGGACAGAGCCAAGCTAGCTGTTTCCATTCCTTGTGCTACACGCTAACCAGCTGCTGGCCATAGCTTCAGATTTGCTGTTCAGATATGAGAGTGGTATTATTGTTCTCATCTACCTCTAGGCAGGAAAGCAAACACGCATATTTCCCAAAATGTCACAGTATTCCTCCCTAAGGGCTCAATGTGAAGCTTTGATACAAAAACTGACAAAATTCTTTAAAAAAATAAGGTCTTTCCAGCAAGTTGATGTGAAATGATGTGCGAGCAAAGTTCTTCCACACATTTCTGTTGTGATACACAAAAACTCATAATTTTGGAAAGACTATAAATGAAAAGAACTTGAAAGAGACTCGGTTTCCATGAGGGAAATGAAAAGGGACGGGGCCAGGAAGACTCTAGCCTTTCTGTGGGGATCCAGATCCCAGCGCTCCAGGCTATCGAACACATTGACGTCCTTTCATTAGGGCCTAGACTGTGGGAGAGAGGGGTGACAGCTCAAGAGAAGCGCTCCACCCTTCTTTTGACCTTCTGTGCAACTCTTCTTCTAATTTGTTTATTTCTCCTCTGACAGTCCCTTTCAGCTCTAACTGCTCCTCTCGGTCAGCTCTACTCCAAATAAGACTATCTAGCTGCGATCTGTAATGGATGACTGTATGACCCGACCACATGACCACCTCCTCGTAAACTCGGCGACACTGGAAACTGCGTCTGCCCCTGAGACCTTTCCACACAGACGGCATTTTCTTTGGTTATTGAAATGCAGGTCGGCTGTGTGACCCTGAGAGGATATTATCTCTGTCCTGGAAAATGCCGGGCAGATGTCGATTCCTTTCTTTACAGTGCTCAGAGATTTCAATTCTCTATTTTGCAGAGCAACGCTGGAAACATGCCAGATGCCTGATATCTGTTTTGCTGTTGGTTCAAAGTTGCAAATGCAGCTTTTTGAGCTACTTTTTTAAGACCTAATAAAAGCTACATGGACCAAAAAAGGGGGCAGCAAGGACAAGGTTTTTAATCAGGAAGTCCTATTCCCAAGACAGACAGGAGCATCTTGAGAAACACAACGGGTCAACCTTCTCTTGTTGTTCTCCCATGCTCACTCTCCTACAATCTTTTCCCTCTCTCTCACCCACACACTATTGATTAACTGTAGGGACTTCAGGAGGACATTACGACCATCAGTAAAGAGCTGGAGAGAACTGATGAAAAGCCAGGGAGATGAAAGAGAGTGTAATAAAAAGGAAAAGTGAAAAGACCTGAGCACCGGGTTGATTCTGTCGGCCGGCAAAAATATCTATGAATTCAACTTGTAAGAGAAAAAGAATTTGTTATTTCTTCTTTAAAGTCTTGCTTTAAAGGTAGAACAAGTGATGATGACACAGAAGTCAAGTCTTACCGTCATAGCCAGGAGTTTGCCGTAGGTGAGGTGTGCAGGAATGTGGTCCGGCTTGGCTCGCAGGGACTCTCTGTACCAGTGTTCAGCATCAGTCAGCTTGTGCAGTCTTATGTAGGCCTCTCCTGTGAGAGCAGAGTGAGGGTCGAGTCAGGGGTCAAGCTGTCAGAGGTTAAGACATCATCACACCTCTTCCCATTGTTCAGCTGAGAGTTTCTATGACAGAGCGGCGGTGAGAGCAGGCCTCAATCCAGAGGGGCACGGAGTCCGGCCTCAAACCCCATGTTGTTTTTTTATATTTTCATCAAATTATGTTTA
Organism: Sebastolobus alascanus; assembly: GCA_916701645.2. Taxonomy (NCBI): domain Eukaryota; kingdom Metazoa; phylum Chordata; class Actinopteri; order Perciformes; family Sebastidae; genus Sebastolobus; species Sebastolobus alascanus. The sequence continues at coordinate 4,660,510 of CAKAOJ020000022.1, read as the reverse complement.
CTTGTATGATATCTGGCACTGAACTAACAGAATGCAGATCTTACTCTTTGATTTAGAGTGCCACATTGCAAAAATAACTTTCTATATCTGTCACAACAGAAAATCTTTGATACCAAGTCAGTAATGAACATTTAAGTCACTGTCAGTGTTTTTATGTCTTAAAAACTTCAGTGTGTGTCTATAGGAGAATATACTGAGTCTATAACACACTCCCCCACTCTCCCCGATCTGTTCCACATCATCCGATACCTCCCCCGCCGCAACATCGGACCCTCTGCCTGCTCACACCTGAAAAAACAATAACCTCTCTTTCATAGCCGTCCAATAACACGTGTATTATTGCAAGAATTTGACAACATCGGCTGGTAATTGGATGCAAAACAGTTAAAATCACTATGACATATTAAGGGAAAGAAACCGAATGCATCCCAGTTGTTAAAACTTCACTAGAATTTGAGTGGACAAGATGTTTAGACTAGAGCGGACTGACACTTTAATTCTGAGAGGATTAGGACTAATCACTTCCCTGATAGGAAACTGTGATAAGCAACAGGTGTCACCCACGTAATCACAACTCAGGGACCTTTTTTAATGAACACACTGTCTCCTTTTACTGCGAATGAGCGATAACACTGTGCAATAATATCTCTTAAGCATGGAAAAGGGATCCAATTTAAAACGTGACTTCCTTTTATTGTGAAAAAAAATTAAAGCTCGAGGCTTAAACCCACCCACATATATTTCCAAGATGATATCCATCAGTATAGCCTCATGTTTCAGATTTTAAGTGTTGGAAATCCTTAACATTGTAGCTACATAATCACAAATGTCCTTGTCAACAGCTAACATCAAATAGAGCAAAAGAATGGATCAGAGGATCGCCATGCTGTCGCAACATTGAGATATTTTTCATAGGATCCTATATTCCCATTGGCCAGCTTGTCCTTTTTTACATTCCAAACTGAGATTTATACTAAGAATACTGAAAAATAAATCTGTTTAATAAATCCTCCATGTGTTTAAAGGCAGGGTTGGTAAAGATTTTAGAAATATTTTTTGTTATATTAGTTGAAATTCTCATCACATCCCGACAGCAATCAAATAACTCAAATGCTCTGAAAAAAACACAGAATAAAAAACTCTGGTATAATGTGGCTGTCGCAGGACTGTAATAAACCCGTCCAATCATTTAATTCGGCCCAAATGTAATGATTGGAATGATTGGTGCTGCTAGCTACTTTCATCGGAAAAGAGTTAGCAACACTGGACTCAGTTTTTCGGTAGGATGTAGGGCTGTTCCGAATACCATTTTTTGGGCTTCGAAGCTTCGGTGAGAAATATTTGAAGGTATTTGGAGCTTCGGGACAGTACAGTTGCTCAACTATTGTACACACTCACACCTCTACATATAACAAACAGCGATATCAGTCTGAGAATAACTAATAACAATTAATCTATGAATATGTGTGTATATGATATGAATAATGTTGTAGGATTATTCCTTATTTCATAGGCTAATTTTGGATTTATACTTTATTATTACATACTTATATGAAAACAAACAAAAAAACAACAACAACGAAGCAATCCAATACTGATTTGGAGGTTGAAGCTTCGGAGCATTCGGGTCAGCCTTAGTCAAATCCTTTTCAAAAATTTAGTCTACTCTTGCTAGTTTTTCAAGATCACCGACCCTGCCTTTAATAGACAGGATTATCTGGATTTCCGAGATTTACCACCAACCCGAGGCACCGAAAAATAGATGTACAGGCCTGTTTTGACACCACCACTTGATGAGTTGATGGGTTTAAACGCGGCCAGAATACTTGTCTCGCCTTCATGGCAGCAGACGTCGGTATGAGATTAGCACAGACGTGCAATTAGAAGTGACATCGAATCCAAGGAGCTGAAAACCGGCTCCTCGGAGTGGAACATTCCTCGGCCCACCAGAGAGTGTTGGAGCGAGACCAGCGGGGTGCAGATTACCACCCAGGTCTGCCTCTGATGAAAGCCTCTGCTCCTTGGCGTCTGACAAACAGCATGAGAGCAGCCGCAGTGAGTGAAAACTGAAGATAGATATGAGCAGGTGTGCCAAATGTGCAAATCAGTTCAGCGAGGAAACAACGCTGAGCTGCTGAAATCACAGATCTCTGGCTCAGTGCCTCCGTTACAGACGCAGCGCTGCTCCTGAACGGTGACTGGAGCTTTCATCAACATTTTGACATAATCTCGGTAGCTCTGTCAAATTGCATTTTGCCAACACATAAGCGAACCCGTGGCACTACCAAGTCTGGATTACAGACGTCGCAGGTTTCAAGTGTGCGTGTGTGAGTGTGAGAGAAAGAAAACAGGAGGGAGACAGAGAAAAACAAAGAGTAAAAAAGCAAAGAGAAAGCAGCTATAATGAGCCTGAAAGCAGCTGTTCTACAGCTGTAATTCACCTTGTTCTTGTAGTGAAAAGCAAATTAACTCTGTTTAACATGATACTGTAAAGCTTACTACTGTCTCAAAACGCCGTTTAACAGCATTAATTCAAGTCAGATCTCTCACACAAAGATATCACTGATATAAATTGTTGTTTGCTTGATGTCTAACACTGATTTTACACATTTCTACTTTATTCTAGCACTCCTGCAGCATATCTCAGCCCTGGCTTAACCTAAACACTAGGCTGCAGAAAGTGAGAGTGAGCTTAACCTAGTTTTCATCTTCATATCTAATAAGCAAGGGCTTTACAGTAAGCCCCAGGTTTAAGATTCACAACTGGGAATGTGAACCCGGGGTTAACATCTTCTGAATTCTCACAGCACTAGCAGTATGATAAATGTTTGACTTCTTCTTTTCTGCCCATGAAAATATTAAATCTTTAATTGACAAACATCTACAATCACAAAAAACAACAAATTCTGTTGGTTTTTGTGCAAACTTCATCTCATCCAACTGACTTTAACCTGAGTTTTAGGGGGCAAATTCCCAAGTCTGGGATATCCCTGCTCCACAGTGGGTGTTAGTGAGCCCCGGGCTATCCCACATTCGAAGCTGCTCGTGTAAAACAGCTAATGGGGCTGTAAGCAGTGGTTACTTGCAATTGGTAATCCACTAATGCTTACTGAAAGTTTGGTCCAGTTAAGACGCTGCCTGTCCAGAAGAAACAAAAAAGGTTATTTGTTTTAAGGGACCCAGAACAACAAAGTAAAATAAAAATGAATGATGTAGAGCAGCCAGTTGCTCCAGAATACTCCAAAAACAACCCTCAGTTTCACTGTCCGTTACATTTCCTGGACTTAAAAACAACAGCTTTTATGCTCGTGGTCTTAAAACAAAAGCAGCTCTTACCCATCATGTTGTAGAGGCTCTGCGGTGCAAATTGTCTTGGCATTTTCTGTATTGCTTCTTTAAACACTGTGATGGCCTCCTGTGAATGAAACAAATAAAAAAAAAGAAGAAGGTGGGGGATGTTTGCATTAGAGAGCGGAGAGACCCCGCCAGAGAAACTGCCGCTGTGGTAACTAGTCATCCCTCCCCTGCAGCCGGGGCCCCGACACTGTGAATACACAGCGTGGAATCGGGGGGGTCGCTGGGCGGCTGGTTCATACACAGTCGAGCAGAAAGGGTCTATCCTCAGTGTCACGGCTGTTAAGACGACTAGAGCGGTGTCACATATTGACTCTGGTATGTATGGAGCGTAGGTCCAGCGATTCACCTCAGAATTTAAACGGTAGAAGGAGCTGAAACTACTTCATTGCTGAAGCAAATGTTGCGGTTAGAGGTCGGAGGAAGTGGGACCGCTCTCTTTCTGCAGTGTGCCAACAATTTATAAAAGCCCTTATTGAATCTGCAGTACCGCTGCTTCAATCCTGATTGAATCAGCAGCATCAGTGCTTATGTACAATATAAACGTGCAGCATTGGGAAACCAGTCACTTTAGCCAGCACTGTAGGTATTCAGGGGCATGAAAGAGGACAAATTTGTGAGGAACAGCCTGAGGATTATCGGCACAAAAAACAGCGTCCCCTATGACACAAGCACTCCTGGAACATTTCCATATTAAACCGAGCATTTTCTCAGTGTCCCAAAAGCTCCTTGGGCGACAGCCTGCATCATATCTCAATTCACTATGGTTTTTACATTTCCCAGCATGCACAGTACTGCACGCAAAGGAACACTCTTTGAACTCCAATGGGAACTATGGGGGTGTTTGTTGGACAGAATATGTTTGCAGATATGTTTCAAAATACATAAATGTGAGACAAAATAGATTTGCGCGTGTAAAGTACAGTACATTTTATTTTATACTGTGGTGAGCTATTGGTCCTTCGCTGACAAATAACATCATTGTCTCAACATATCTCAACTTCCTAAAAATAAATATGTAAGTTAGGATAATTTGTGAAACTCAGCACTTAGCCAAGTATGATATTTACATTTCTCTATGGTAAACTGTTGCTGAAAATTATCATAGTCCCATCAACAATACTAAGCCTGCCAAGAAAGTGTCCAGCATGCTGAAATATTTTGAAATATACACTACATGTATCTCTAAGAACTTTCAAAGCAGAGTGTGAATTATACTTTTTGCAGTTTGGGTCGTTACCTCCTGGTGTCCCTGTTCATGGAGCAGCTTGCCCAGGTTGTACAGGCAGCTGGTGACTGAGCTCTTGTGGGCGTGGGGGTCCTTCAGGTTCTCATCTGGGATGTCAGCGCAGGTCAGGAAGGTGCGCTTAGACTCATCTAGGCGACCCTGATTCATCAGGATGATGCCTGTGTTCAAGTAGGCCGCTGTTGGGAAAACAAAACATGGAGAACAGGGTTAGTTCAGGCAGAGCTTGGATCAGCTTGTTTCCTTCATGCTTAAGAATCTGGCTATCGGCTGACTGGTAATGTCCAAACAGATTCATGCAGGTGTACAATGTGGTCACTGTAACCTGACTCTTCTCAACGTTACTCTGCTGATACGTTCATGCCTACAGCGTTTACTACTGCAGCTTCCTCCACCACCTCAACCTCCTCCATATGTGGTACATTTTTGTATATTTGATTTAAAGGTGCAGTGTGTAGGATCTGGTGGCATCTAGGGGTGAGATTGCAGATTGCAATCTACTGAAACCGAAAATGTGAGAACGCAAATGGCCCTATCTAGAGCCAGTCTTTGGTTTGCTCGTTCTGGGCTACTGTAGAAACATGGCAGGCAGCTCCATATGAGATATAAATGGCTCATTCTTAGGTAACGAAAACACAACAATTCACATTTTCAGGTGATTATACACTAAAGAAAACACACTTCCCCTAAATGTTACACACTGTTCCTTTAACTAAAATTAAATGTTTATGTATGTGTTTATTAAAGGGGGATTCATTAATTAAGTAGAATCCTTTAGTGCTTGGAGGGCCTCAATCACCAATATCTTCCAACTTTGTTCTTAAATTTGTTCTTTAAAAAGGTCTTAAGAAAAGTCTACGTCAGATTAACGACTTGTTCTAAAACCGCAGAATTGTTCGTACCTGTGTTCTTATAATGATGATCCCGTTGTCCTCGTAAATTGAAAGCGTGTACCAGTTAATCCTAATTAGCAAGTAAACGCCCTGCCAATCCCCATAAAAGGGCATGAGACTGCAGAATTAAGAGAATTAAGTCAAGAATGCACAAAAGAAAGTTTAAAGAGGGTGAAGCACCGGTCCAATTATTTATGTCAGCACTCAAATGTGCGCAAGTGTGCTCTTGAGTATGTGTAGATTCTGTTATTACCTAAGAACAAATCCTAAATAAGAAAACATTTGTGAATATCTTGGTCATTTTGATCTTAGTCGAGTATGTCGAGATTTCTTTTGTCGTTTTTTATGCTTTTTTTTTTTTCGTGCTGAATGACTTATTTCCAATAAGATACTTATGAGCACATCTCTGGTAAACACAAGATTTAAATTGGTGCTTTTGTGTGATTCTTTGTGGGGAAACTCAGTTTAACAGCTCTGACGATAAAATCGTATTAGTGTTGGTTGACTTTCTTTGGTCGAGGACAGCCCTAGAAAGTCAGAATCTTCTTGAAAATTGCGTAAGTGGATATTAACTAGAAATTTCTTCCTAAAAGGAACAATGTGTAGGATCTGGCGTTATCTAGCGGTGAGGTTGCAGATTACAACTTTGAATGGCCCTCTCTAGAGCCAGTTGTTGTAGAGAGTAGAGTGCTTAGAGTGTGTGTGTTTGTGGGAACTGAGTGGTGAAGCAAGAGAAAGAGAGAGGCGGCGACAGGAGCGAGTAACGTTACAGACTCTGGCCCAAGCAGGTAAAGTTAACAGTGTTTGGTTTGTCCGTTCTGGGCTACTGTAGAAACATGGTGATGCAACATGGTGAACTATGTGGAGAGGAGACCCGCTCCCTATGTAGATATAAACCCTCAAAGAAAACAACCTTTTCTGCCAAGCCTAATAACCATTTTCGCTAAATGGTCAATTCCTTCACATAAGTGTCTCTCACTGACCCGAAGCCTCAGAGATCAATGGTGCTGAAAAGACGAGTAATGACCATTTCTATATGTATTACACCCTAGAGGTGGAGCAAATAAACCACTGTTGATCTTATTAATGCTTTACTGTATATTTGACCTTTGCATGCATCCTGTGGGATAGTTGGGATGCTTGTTAAACTTTTGCTTGAGCGGTCAAAGACAACATCTAATAATCGATACGCAGCTGGAGAGTAATTAGTCTCTGTGGACCTGCCTCTCTAAACAACTCCTTATCAAGTCTGGCTGTTGGAATAAATTAACTTGATCGAGCAGATCAATCTGGAAGGCTCTTCTATAGGTGTTGACATGTAATCAAGTTAAAGGGGGGTGGAAGTTATCTTCTTCCTCTTCTGTCTTTGGAATTTGTTATCTTGAAAGCTCACATTTTTTTATTCCACATCCTTACACCTCATCGTCTTATCTGTGCTACACCGTGTTGCATTAGATGGTCAAAATATTGGCTTTTTCCTATTGCATGGATCTGAACTGAAAGCGGAACAGATAAGAACTTTTCTTCCAACTTCATCAGCCTTCTAAAGTGATTTTCTGTATTCAACAAATGTGACAGAAATCAATAGCACTTCATCACGAAACGGCATACGTAGCTCCGCATATTAAATAAAAACACTACAGTTTGCTCCCAATTAGGCAGTGAGTAATGGTTCAACCTTGAAAAAGCGCTTTTAACCGTCACATTCCAATTCTGCTTTCAACATGTCTGCTGCTTGAGGTAATTAATTAACCTCGTTATCGGCTATAACAGATTGGATAATTGCCACGCTGAATGGAAATTTTCTAGTCTAACCGCGATCTTGATTAGGTCGATAATTAATCCGGGGAAGAAAGGAAGAGACGTTTAAGATTCTCCGTTTATCTGTCATTGACTGATGCCTAGAACAATGGGGAGCTAATTTATTGCACGATCAGGTAAGATTGCGAGCGATTTGTTCTAATCAACCTGCTGAAGATGACAGCGCATGGAACATTTTATTCCGGCAAAAGCAGGAAAATGTTTGGTGAACTCTCACGGGGAGGAGAGAAAGAGTGATGAGCAAAGAACAGGGAGAGACACGCTGAAAACTGAGAGAAAAAAAGTAGATGTAGTGAACGTTGGGAGGGGTGAAATGAAATGCGAGTCACGGCCTGAATTCATAATAAACGACATCACGCGGTTGCTTGATCTGTTGACATGACTTGGCCGGTCAGACAGCTGCGTTGAATGTTGAATACTAGCTCGTATACCCACTGCCCTTTGCCACCTATTCCTTTCCCTTCACATAACCACAGCCTGTGTTCACTGTTGCCTGGACACAGCGCAGACCACAACCACAAGAGCTGCAGATTGTCAATAAAAAAGAAGAGCTGTACTTACAAGCCAGAGTTGGCCGGCTCCCAATGGCAAGCTTATAGTAGTGGAGCGCCTCTGAGAACTTGTTGCTCTCCTGTAGCAACAAACCGCTGGATCAGACAAAAGGAAAGAAGGTACAGGCAGTTAGGAGATGAATTAAAGTTAAGAAGGCTCTGTTAGCATTAGACGAGAACACAAGCAGCTGATATAAGTGAAGAGGAAGATTTAGATCTTAGCAAACCGCAGACATTCGAGTCGGCTGTGGATGTTTTGTGTTCCCCCCTCAGGCTACTACAGCATCATTAATAACCCTGTCAGACAGACAGCCCTCTGGGGAATACAAGACAAGAAGGGCACTTCCTCTGAGAGAACAGCTCTGATCAATGGACGGCGGCATGTAAAAGGAGAACTCGTCCATTTGTTCACACAAGCTCCTAATTCATTGAAACAGCTATGATAGGAGACACACTTAAAGGAAAAACAAGTACGAAAGCACACTATGACATCAACAGATACTCAAAGTAGAGCTGCACGATTATGGCCAAAATGCTAATCACGATTATTTTGATCAATATTTATATCACGATTATTTATCACGATTATTCATTGATTTTAGCGACAACATATTTTTATTGCACTTTCACACTAAATTAAACAGAGGACTGTTTTCACTTTCATGCTGTGCTACATTCGCTGCTAATGTACAAATTAGGGCTGCACAATGTTGGAAAAAACTGACTGCAATATTTTTTTTTTCTATATATATTGCAATATGAAAAAATTACAGGGATATTCACCCTGCTCCTTTGTTAGCTACATTTTTAAGTGAAATGCATCAATCTGGTGCACTTCAACAGCAAAATTAGCAACATTAAGAGCTATATAAACAGTTTTATGCTCTCAATTTAATCATAAAGACATTGGTTGTAACGATAATATCTATATACCTAAAAGTGAAGCCAAAACATCTCGATCATCGGCTGGTCGCTCACTGTTAGTTTAGGAAGCGCAAGATCTGATATGCTTCCGAGTTTTCTATGAGCATAACGTGCATTTTAAACGTCAATATCGCAGACGATCATGTTCATTTAATTGTGGGAAGCCTAAATTGTGATCGCGATTAATATTCGATTAATTGTGCAGCCCTAACTCAAAGGCAAATGAACTTGAGCACTAAGGAGAAGAAAATGTAAATTACAACACAAACTCACAGGTTATACAGCATGTCAGCCATGTTGCTGCGGTAATAGAGGGCATTTCTGTACGCCTGTTCAGCCTCCTCCATCTCGCCCTGGCTCTTCAGGACATTTCCAAGGTTGCCCCATGCTGACAGGTTACAAAAGAAAAGGTTAATCAAACAGAATAATAAAAAAAAAAAAAGAACGTTTGTGGCAACATTCTGAAATAACTTTTTTCACAATCTTTAAAAGCTTTTCGATTAAAGCAGCAGGAGAGGACATTTCTGTGGCAAGTAATCATTTTCTTTTGTTATTCTCAGCCCCTTACTGACACGGGTTCAGGGTTTTTTTAACCTCTAAAGAGAAAGACATTATGGGTAAGGAGAGATGACGCACCAGGGGGAGGTTTGTGCCAGAAGCGCCAGTCATTCCTATGACATTGTGTATGAAAAGAAGACCACCGCAGTGCTATTGGGCAGCTAATGGCATTAGTGTTTGAATGGCAACTGACAGGTGAAATAAGGTTGCTAAGAGCTTTTGTACATTTTGTGCAGAGACTGTGGAGTGTGAAAATAAAGAGAGGGGGGCGATGGAGCAAAAAGAAACTTATTGCACTTAAAATATTAGCCCATGCGGATTCTTATGTAACATAATATCATCATTGATCTGTTTTTTAAGGTTTTTTTATAGTCTGTACAAACTTGTCAATAATTATGACGAAATTAAAGTGAAATTAGATAGAGAATAGGCCTAATGAAGTCACTGTGCATCTATAATGGTATATAATAAAGTTTTGTCTTGCATCGCCACAAGTCATATTGAGTAGGAAGATAAAATCCTGGCTCCTGCTGCTTTTGTTGACATGTGTTTAAAGTGCTAAAATATGCAGCGTGCCTTTAAGCAACATACAACAGTATTTAGTTGTTGAAAATCACATCTATGGAATCCCAGAGGAAATTCAGTACAAACAGAAAAACAACCCCAGCGTCCTTCATTCAACTGCACTCAGCTATGCTCGGATGAATTTATGAAGTGTCTTTTACAGGAAATAGTTGTTTGCGCATCCCTTCAAACAATCCAATGAGTGCATCTGTGTCTGAGGTTGGGTTCTGTTCAAATCTCATATTAGCAGTAATGAGTGTGAGTCGGGGACATTGCTGCTGCTCTGTTCGGGCCCGATGGCCTGCCAAAGCAAGCAGCTGTCACGGCTCAGCTCCGCTCAGAATCTGAAAGGGAAATTAGCTAACACAACGTGTCCCGCTGTTGCCTCGCGAGTACCCTGCCCCGCTTCCCTCCTCAGCAGCTCTCAGGACTTTGCTTTGGATAGGAATCTGTGTCTGATGACCTTGAATGTGAAGGCTACTGAATATTTTATCTGCTGCTACAGGTGCCAGTCAGAGGTGGGTGATGGTGCCCTTCCAAGCGAGACAGAGCAAATATGATTTAAAAAAAGTTATTTTTATAAAACGGTCACTATATCCTGACAGTAGCGCATGAGACAGGTAATCTGAAATAAATCATGTGCCTCTGTGTCCTCCCGTGCTCCTAATTGCATCTGGAAGATTTCACAGACCGGAGGAAAACAACCACACAGAGCTGATCTGAAGCCTGCCGTCTCTGAGCAGCTGTCAATCACTCGCAAACTCTTATCAAACTGTCAAACTAGGCAGCGCTTATCAAATATGAATCAATATTCTGTTACTGTAATGCCTATTTCTCGCCTCAAGTGTTTTCAGAAACATCTTGCAGTGTACTGTTTAGCTGTAAAATGAGAAAGTTTGTGACCCGGCAGCCAAGTTGAGATCAGTTGAGGAAATACCAAGTACCGCCCATCAGCTGGAGCAAACTTTCTCATTTTACAGCTAAACAGTACACTACAAGATGTTTCTGAAAACATTTGAGGCGAGAAATAGGCTTTACAGTAACAGAATATTGATTGATATTTGATCAGCGCTGCCTAGTTTGACCGTTTGATCAGAGTTTGCGAGTGATTGACAGCTGCCTCCGTTGAATGAACAGCCAATAGGAACGCTCTCTCTCTCTCTGAAATGACCTGTGATTGGTCAAAGTCTCCCGTCACGGGCTAGATTTTTAAAGCCTGAAAACAGAGCCATGAGGAGGTGCAGAAGTCTAGTTTTCTCTCAGAACACTTGAATTACAATATGCTGAAAGGTTATTATGGAATTTTTGACTAAGATGCCAAAAATATTCTGCCACTTTAAACATATTGATTGCTGTTTATAAGAAGATATGTGATAAAGAGGTACAACTAAAGTTTAGCTTTGAGTACACCAGTCTCATTTTGCTTTTTGGGCACCGACTTGTGAGCACTTGTATATTCTGTGGTAGGGCTGAGTGACGAAGAGATGACATTTTGAAGCAGCTTGACTTTGAATTATTCAGGGCGGCAGTAGAGATACAGCAGCACACATTAACAAATTCAAAACCGTGCCTAAGAGCTCACTCACTATTCAGACAACGCAATATGATGGGTGAAAGAGGTTTTGGTGTGGGAATGTGTATAAAAGTGCATAAAAGTGTGTATGCACACATATTAGAGCGGTCGCACCTATGTGCAGTCTGATTTGAATGACTTACCTTTAGCAGGATTGACATAAATCCCTGACTTGTAGAGCATCTCCTCATTCTGCCAGTCCCGGTTCCTCAAAACAGTTTTGACACCGAAAAGAAGAATCACGGCAGCGCTGCAGTACACCAACACCGCCCTGGAGGACCTGCGTCGCAGGCGGACGTACAGGGACCTCATCCCCACTGCCACCAGCAAGCAAAAGCCCATGCTGGGGATGTACAGTACTCTCTCTGCTATCACAAACCCCACGTAGAAAAACAAGTTTGTGGCGGGGAGGAAAGGGATAGCCAACAGGCCCAGAGAGAACACCACCACATTTTCAGTGTTGGGCAGTGGAGTCCTGCTCTCATAGTGCTTTTTGGTACCATTCTGTGCGCTATTGATGTGAACGTCTGTGTGGGAGTTGTTCATATGTTCATGATTGTTATATTGGTAACTGTGTCCATTACTGTTCCCATTCCTGCCATTGGTGTAATGATACACTTTGCCGTTGGTCTCCTTGCTCTTTGCCGTCTGGTGCGTCCACAGGCTGAACCAAGCCAACAAGAGCAACCCAAGGTAGAAGACCACTGTGTGAAAGTTCCTCCGATCAGCAAGGCTCCTGATCAGAGGCAGGGCGTCCATCGACCAATCGAAGCTGAGCGTGTCCGGGCAAAGGAGAAGCCAAAAGTTGGCGGCAGGCAGGTAGGAAAAGGTTAGCGTCCTGGTGAGGAGCGAGGGCGAGTCGGCTGCCGGGTTGTCGGAGTTGGAGAAGTTGGGGGGTTTGTTGCCCATCCAGTAGAAGCGGCAGGCCAACAGGATGGCTCCCCAGGCTGCCAGCAAAAACACATTCAGCAGCAGGTGGACGTTCTTTCTCTGAAAGATAAAGAAAACACAGAAACTGTGATCAAACCCTCAATCCACGCGGAAGGAAAGGAAGGAACCACTGTTGGAGAAAACATGGTGCACATATGAGAGCATCAAGCAAAACCTAGTTTTCTGGGTGGTTGTAATATTTTTGACCTTTACATTTACTATGGATTGGAAATTGGTCAAAGGAACACCTGATCTTACATCACTTTAACTCTTAAGAATGAAATGGCTACTACATGGTCACGATAGTACAGCTGGATAATGAATAAATCAGTTCAGTCCCGTCTTTTTCTTTTTGTTATTGACACTTTAAACCACTTTTTAAGCCAACCAAGAAGAAAACTAACTTTTTATTACAGCCAGAACATCCACTGAATCAATTCATAGATTGTTTATAAATGAAGGTGACCTTACATCAGAACTTTCCATTCATGAGCACATTTTTTTTTCCTCCATGGCCTCCACAGACGTATCAAAACAAACAACTATTTCAACTCCATTCATCATATTACAGACTCGATATTAAACACTTTTCCAAATGCTGTGTGGGAACCCTTATGAAATATTTATAGTGTGTTTGGTTGTTTAATACTTTGCTGGCAAAGCATTGAAAAATGACTGGATATATTTCCAATGTTAGGACCAACTGACCTTTCTTATTGGGCTCATGTTGGAAATCCATCATAGAAAAATGTAGAGCTTTTTCTCAAATCAGCAGCTGGAGCATGCACAGCAACGTCCACACGTGCCCTGCAGTATTAACTTGTATTGTGCATCAAAAGCACATAAAAAATGGGAAATAATTCAGTACCCCAGAATGCAACAAAATTATCAATACATGAACTATGCAGGCTGCAGCGATGGCTTGTTCCATCACTCTCAGCAGTCTGAATCTAAATCTCCAGGTCCTAGATTTTTTTCTCAGATGAATTGCTCTTCATTATTTATACTTCAACCCAAGGCAACACAGGCTAACCTCACATTACTTTTATTCCAGTGGATGTGATCTTTCTTCATCTCTACATACCAAAGGGCATGAACATGTCTCATCTGTGATCATAATCTTCACACCACCACTGCTTTGGGGGTGTACTATTGATTTCCTCGCCTGTCCATTGTCATTTACAGATTGTATCTGTGAAGAGATGCTTCAGTAACCTCTGGGGACTACGAGGGGAAAGCTTTGTTGTCTGCTAATGATTATTGCTAATTCAACGAGCTGCAGCTCAACACTCAGGCAAATAAGACTGGAAACAGAGGAGGCAACACCATGACAACACCATGACAGCTAATTACAATATTTGCAGTTGTGCAATGGAGGGAGTAAACACAACAGCTTGAAAATACAATGCAATCAAACACAACACAGTTATATGTTCAGTGTGTATACTCGAGAGTGAAAGAAGAACTCAACTTCAAAATGGTTCCTTGTTTTTGCAGCCAAAGAAATTTGGTCACTCCAACCACATTATTAAAGTGTCAGTAGGCAGAATATTTTTGGCATCATTGGGCAAAAATTCCATAATAACCTTTCAGCATATTGTAATTCAAGTGGCTGTTCATTCAATGGATGCAGCTGTCAATCACTCGGAAAAACATTTTCTGAAAACATTTGAGGTGAGAAATAGGCATTACAGTACCAGAATATTGATTCATATTTGATCAGCGCTGCCTAGTTTGACCGTTTGATCGGAGTTTGCGAGTGATTGACAGCTGTTCAAGCTCGGCTCTGATTGGTTGTTTTCGTCTATGAAACACTGCAGATGCCATTAGGAGCACTGGAGGACACAGAGGCACATGTCTTTTTTTAGATTACCTGTCTCATGCACTACTGTCAGGATATAGTGACCGTTTTATAAAAATAACTTTTTTAAATAATATTTACTCCAATTCTACCTACTGCTGCTTTAAGTGCTCAGTAGAGCACCAAGTGCACTTGTTGTAAAGCTAAAGCACAACACGGTCGAGCTGAATATTGGCATACAATATTCATAGTAGTTTTTGAAAATATCACAAACATGGAAAAAAAAATACTTGTAAAGGTCAACTCTGTCAAACCTTCGCTGGAGACCTGACAACAACCCGTGGTGCAGTATGTCATGATGATAAGCCACTGCTGAAGAAGTTATTCGCTCGCTCGGCAACAAAAGGTCATCGTTTCAATCCGCATCACCATTTCTCATTAATTTGAGCCACTGTCAAAGGTGATACAGTCAGCTACCCATGAATTCCAGGGGAAGACAGGACAAAGTAAAGAACAGTAATATATTTTATATAGTATGTAATATAACGAATATACAGAAGGCTATGATTATGAGAAATAGTATCAGATGGTATTTAACAAGACTAAATTAAGAGTATAAAATCAAAGTGCTGTGCAGGGTGAACCATTTCAACCAGTCAACCATAATGAATCTACTTTAGCTCGAAACCCACTGTGACAACGGATGCTCGAACATAAAAACAAAAGACCACAGCTAGGCAACTGAATACAAAACAATGTGCCTATGTGCGTATATGCCAAACAATCACAATGATCTCAATGCTATTAAAAGTAAAAACAGGAAAAGTACTAACATCTGTTGGTACACACAGATACAACTGATAACATGGTGAAAGGTTCCAAAAATGGGAGCAAATTGGGGTTTTCTCATGTGAAAATTCAACTGAAACTGTGCCAGTTCAAGTGAAGGCTAGAACAGAAAGGTCATGGGTCATGAAGCAAAAAATGATGTTTGAATGGTCTAGTAAAAAAAATTAAATAAATAAGCTCCGTTTCCTGTTGAACAAAGAATAATACCATGCATACGGATCATATTAATTAGCCTTCAGTTACACAGAGGAATGCAGCATCCCGCTGATTTGGGACTAACCACGGAGGCGCGTAAAACAAACATAAAACACATCCATAAAGACATAGATTATTTTATACACGTCAACTGTTCCCATTCTTGCTAGTTAGATGAGAAGATTGTTACCACTCACATGATAAATATAAAGCTAACAGCTAGCAGCTGGATGGCTTAATTTAGCACAAAGAATTAGCTTAAGAGAGTCTGACATACAACCACAATGACATTTTGTATACTCTGGGATCTGTACTGAGTAAACAAACAAGATATAAAGTGTTAATTTGGGAGCTTTAGAGGTGTTGGTAGGTGGATCTTGTTACCTTTTGGACAGAGTCGAGCTAGCCGTTTCCCCGTTTTCACTCTTTGTGCTAAGCTTAGTTACCAGACTGCTTCAATACTTCACAAGATGCTGTCATCTTGATTTGTCCTTCTCTCCCGCTAGATGTAGCCTACCATATGATATGAAGTCTAAAATAACTAGCGGCTGCCGATCAAATACAAATTTTAAATGGCGATTAATCGCATGATTGTCCATAGTTAAACACGATTAATCACAAATTAATCGAAATATACCTTAAAGGGAGATTTGTCAAGTATTTAATACTCTTATCAACATGGGACTGGGCAGATATGCTTGCTTTATGCAAATGTATGTCTATATTTATTATTGGAAATCGGTTAACAACACAAAACAATGACAAATATTGTCCATAAACCCTCACAGGTACTGTATTTAGCATAAAAAATATGCTCAAATCATAACATGGCAAACTCAAGCCCAACAGGCAACAACAGCTATGATTTCACTATGATTTGCCCCACACTGCATGTGATTATCATAAAGTGGGCATGTCTGTAAAGGGGAGACTCGTGGGTACCCATAGAACCCATTTTCATTCACATATCTTGAGGTCAGAGGTCAAGGGACCCCTTTTAAAATGTTTATGCCAGTTTTTCCTCATCAAAATTTTGCGTAAGTTTGGAGCGTTATTTAGCCACCTTTATGACAAGCTAGTTTGACATGGTACCAATGGAATCCTTAAGTTTTCTAGTTTCATATGATGCCAGTACCTTCACGCTACAACCTAAACATCACAAGTTGCGTCAAAGAAATTATTGGCGTTAAAACGAATATGCATTAACGCGTTAACGCGTTAGCTTTGACAGCCCTAAAAATAACATATTGAATGTACTCTGACAAAACAATAAAAGTTCCCGATAAACTGCTATTTGAGCACAAATTAAAAATATGCTCAAATATATTGTAACAAATGGAAAAAGGAGTTACACTGATGTGACTCTCCAAGAATATCAGTGGCATCTAAAATAACCATGCCTTTTAAAAGTACAACTGTACAGCCCACACAAAAAATCTATCATTTGAACTTCATATGAACTCTTGGGATGGATGGATGGATGCAGATTATCCTCTTCAAATCTCACACACCAGGTTTCAATGTGCACTTTGAGTCAATCCCTAAAATCACTGGGGTGGAGAAACGGAGGTCCCGTGGCCACTTTTCAATCTAAGCAGGTGAGCAGAAACTCTTCAAAGAGATGAAGAGGGCTGAAGTGGTCTTCGAGGCCCAGGGGCTGTACTTGGTGCAGACTTTGCCAGAGAGGCTTGCTGAGCAGGGTTAATACATCTCAATCACTGCTTCAGGGAGATCCAGCTTGGATTTACGAGGCTCTTCCACAAGCTCTCAAGTCGCCTCTCTGGCCCAAGCGTGGGCTTACGAGACACCAACCAAAAGTTCACTTAGAGCACTCTGGAGGAGAGACTGGAAGAAAATGCTTCCTCTATTTTTAGAGCGATAAAGTCATCGAAAATTGGGTGTGATATGCATGGGGGCGCTGCGCCAGGTTCCCAACCAGACAAAACCCAGAACTCCTATGAGCTAATTCCTGTGCTGTTTATGGCTGATTCGTGCAGTACCTTTGATTCTGCAAAGCAGCTTTGTTCCCGTTGTGATGAGACCACCGTCCGTAGGGCAACGAGGTGGCATGTGTTTCATGGTTTTGTGTACACAAACCTGGCACGGCTCCCATACAGTCATACCTGGCCCCGTGACAAACAGATATGTCATCCTGACTCTTCCCAGACGCAGCACACGCTCAGACACCACCACCTTAACCACATCCATATGTCGATGCCGAGGACTGAGGCGGCGTTTCATTTACATTCTTGTGCTGCACTTGCACATTGAGATTTTCTTCGCAGAATAGAGTCTTTGGGCAGTATTGAGAACATAAAACAATCCTTTGATTGCACCTCAGCACACATTTGTAACCCCGCTGCTCCTCCTCTTGGCCTACTTTTCCAACTGCTCTGACTTTCTAAGGAAAATAAATGTGAAAGCAAAGAAGTATACGGGCGGCAAGCAAACAGGAAGTGCTCTAGAGATGATCTGGAGGACACATTACTAGGGGGACAACATGAACCCCAAGTCCATGATCTCTTAAATAAACAAGCATGTGCATCCTCCCTAATATGCCTGCAGTTAAAATGTCTACCATTCAAAAGCATAAGTTCAATTACCAGCCGGGCAACGGCTCCCCGGGTGCGATAGCTCTTTTATGCAGGAAAACCAAGGCATTCCAGCTTTGTGTCTTTTGTCTATAATCCAGTTTAGTCTGAAATAAGTGGTTTAGCACAACCCCGTAGGTGGCATGAGGGTAGTGTTTTTTTCCCCTTCCGTTTAGTGTTTCAGGCGCAATCAGTTCAGAATTGAAACAATTTAGCTTTTATAAGCCAGGCATGTGAATAAAATATCCTTGGAGATGAAATGCAAAACAGGCCAATTACAGAATCCCTATTCGTGCCTGTGCCTGCCTTTTTCCCCCTCTACACTTTGATTAGGATGAATTGACTGAGAAGAAAACGCTTTTTTTTTTTTAACATCCGCTAGAGTGTTGTGAAAGAAGGTTTGTGGCAAAATAAAGTAGAAAGAGCGCAGAGAGAAATTTAATTAATTGGTTTAGAGAAAGTACTCTACTCTCTGGGTACACACAGGCTGTTTTGCATAATTGGCTGATGCACACCGTACCATTTTTCAAGAGCATTTTAAGAACAATCCATCACATGACACATCTAACTAGCCCATCAAACTGCGACTGGCTCACACTCCAGCGAGCACCTCCGAGAAGTGAAAGAAGAAGTGGCATGTCTGACCTATCCCCTCCTCTTCATCATTACTGAGATCAATTGTCTGCAGAGGGCCTTTCATCAGGATCCGGCCTCACATTGATTGACTTGTAATGGAAGTGAAAATGAGCTCAGGGTACCAATCAGAGAGTATAACCACCTTCAAAGCCTTCAGACGCACAGACATACAGAAAGCTCAAATTCAGTAAGAACACCAAATCCCCTTTAAAAAGTCTGCATAAATCTTTCTACGGGTTTGATGGATAGATATGCGCCGTGTCCTTGTTGCTTGACCGCTGGACCAACTAATCGAGATTGTGGTTGATGAACCACGAATCCCCCACCTATATATTCTCCTTATCAGCTGCAGCTGTTGTGATCCCCTCCTCAGAGACAGAAAAGAACCTTTGGTTGTAAAAACCTGATTGTTAACAGGCAAGACAAGATAAGAGCCCGACTATTGCACTTCCTAACAACGTGATATGGATTACCAACAGCTGGCTCATGTTTTTAAATGTGATTAAGCTGATGCCTGACAATTTGCTCTCACACACAGAATGTGTAAACTGTTGCCTTTTTTTGGGGCCCATTTAATAGTCATTTATGCTACAATAACGGAAATAAACTGGGGAATATTTCTGGCTAAATTTACAGACTGAGAAATGTTTTTTTTTGTGAGTTAGATGAGAGGAGTGAGATAAATATGAAGCTTAAGCAGCCAGTTAGCTTAGCTTAGCACAAATACTGGGGGAAACAGCTAGCCTGGCTCTTTATTTTCTGACTATAACTCATTTGTTTAATCTGTACAAAAACCGAAGTGTAAAAACTACGGCCTTTCACTTGATTAAAATATTTAATTGAAATGAAATACATGACTGTCCATGATTAATCGCGATTAATCACAAATTAATCGCACATTTTTTATCTGTTAAAATGTACCTTAAAGGGAGACTTCTCAAGTATTTAATACTCTTATCAACATGGGAGTGGGCAAATATGCTGATTTATGGAAATGTATGTATATATTTATTATTGGAAATCAATTAACAACACAAAACAATGACAAATATTGTCCAGAAACCCTCACAGGTACTGCATTTAGCATAAAAAATATATGCTCAAATCATAACATGGAAAACTCAAGCCGAACAGGCAACAACAGCTGTCAGTGTGTCAGTGTGCTCACTTGAGTATGACTTGCCCAAAACAGCATGTGATGATCCTAAAGTGGGCATGTCTGTAAAGGGGAGACTCGTGGGTACCCATAGGACCAATTTTCGTTCACATATCTTGAGGTCAGAGGTCAAGGGACCCCTTTGAAAATGGCCATGACAGTTTTTCCTCGCCAAAATATAGCGCAAGTTTGGAGCGTTATTTAACATGCTTCCTGACAAGTATCTTCACTCTAGCTTTAAAACTCAACCCGCTACAACCTTTGAAAGAAAGATTGCGTTAATGCATTATAGAAATTAGTGGCGTTAAAACAAATTTGCGTTAATGTGTTATCGCGTTAATTTGGAGAGCCCTAGTAAAAACAAGTGGTCTTATGGGTTTATTTTTTGGCTGGGTGAGGTAACTTCCTGGAGTCACTGTTTCCAGTCTTTGTGCCAAGCTAAGCTAACCAGCTAGCTTCATATTTACTGAACAGATATGACGGTAGCATCCAACACTTGGCAAGCAAGTGAATAAACGTATTTCCCAAGATGTGTAACTATTCATTTAAATAACAAGTTTTGCTAAATGTAAAGCTGGCGACAGGTGCACTCACTTGCCTGAACACCCAAGAAGTGTCTCTTTTTTTTCTTTATTTTTCACAATCTACTGTACGAACAGAGGTTTGAGCAAAACAGACCTTAAGTCATCTCAAGGCGCATGCAATAAATTCACATTCCTCAATCTGTCATGCAGCTAAGATAAGCTACATCAGTGCTGTCATCACATTAGGATAGATTACCCTCTATAAATGACTGTGTGTAGGTGCGGTACATAGTTTACTCAGATGCAAGAGGACAACTGCTGGATCGCTGGCCGCATGGTGCGAAAGGTTATGGAGTCAAACCCCACGGTGGACCTGCCTCGCACTGCTCATGATCAAAGCTTTTAACCCGTGTGAACCCATCAGAAAACCCACAGAGTCAGCCGGTCTGGCTGTTGGATAGACCGAGCACAGAGATGGGAGAGGGAGAGGATCTGCCTCTGAAATAGCAAAGCCCTGGAAAAAAGGCCAGTGATGAGCAGGAATCCGTTGGAGATAAAAAACAGACTTATTGACTGTGAAACATTAAAGATAAGAGAATTAAAAACATGCTGTTTCCAGCGGTGAGGGGGATATGTGTGAGGCCACAAACGAGTTAGGTTGTGCGGTTATGTGGTGCTAGATAAAAGGCACTGACAGGTAAAGTTTCCGTGCTGAATGTGAAAAAGAGCAACATTTTCTCTTTTAAGTATTACTACCCATCTCCAAAGCCAAAGGCCTACTGTGAAAAACAGAATTTAAACATGCGTGACGAAAGCAAATAAATCCGAGCAAGAAAATTTCCGACTAAGACGTCGTAAAAACACGCCAGCTCATGCTCTCTTGGTCAGCTTTTATTAACCATAATCACTGAACCAACACGGGATTCATTTCTTTTGAAACCTTCACTCGACATTCCAGCTCGTCTCACCATGTCTCCCTTTAACACACACTTATCTTAGATGTCCCAATCACGCTACGAAACGTCTTCTTTTCATGCTGAAGCCAGATGATCCCTGTTTAGGGGTCAGAAAGGGTCCCCCTCTCTCCGATGTCATAATCAAAGTACATTTATTTTGTCATCAGTGGCAATCAGGCATCTACAGATTTATAACGGCATAGGAAAAACATATCTCAGTCCGTCAACCAGAGGCTGCCTCTTGAGGGGATGAAATCTGAACTTCTGGTTGGGTTTAAATGGAGAAGTGTGTTATAGGTAGGCAGGAGGAAGATGAAGGAGGGCCTGAGGCAAGGAACATAAACAGCTAATCAATGGAAAATCCTCCGCTTTGCCAAGTTCTCAGCGGTTACTGAAACTTGAGCTGATAAAATGTATGGAAAAGCAACAAAACTTCTCACTTTATTTTACAAAAGTCACAACAGTTTGCCCTCTTGAAGTCCAACTCACTACCAACGCACCAACTCCATCCGTTGAGTCAAAGAGGTAAGAAAAATGGCAATACAAAAGTGCATTCGCCGGGTCAGACTGCCACATCAAGGTCATATATCGCGATTCTTAAAAGTAACAGGAAAGACCAGAAACTGAACTCTAAATTCATCTTCTTTTGTACTCAATACAAACTGAAGTCATTCAGTTTCGGGTAAAGGCGAACATGTCAAGCAGACCAAACAATAAGGACATAATGACAATGGAAAACCAAAGTCGACTCAGAACCCTTAACATTTCACAGGAGATATTTATTGAGTGAAGCCACAGTAATGGTTTGAAAAATAAACTGAGTGTTCCTTATTTCTGCTCTTTCGTTTCCCGTATTTATTTGTACTGCAAGGGCCAGCTAGACTGTGTGACCACTACTGCAAATTTGCTGTGACAAGATGCTGATTCAAGCTCTGCGGAGGGGGATGAAATGTGGGCTGGAGGGACGTGCTTTATGCTCCACGTTGCTCGTGGACCCTGTGCTGTTTCTGAGGCATGTTGCCAGTTGTATCCAAACTAGATTAG
This sequence comes from Sebastolobus alascanus, assembly GCA_916701645.2. Lineage (NCBI taxonomy): Eukaryota > Metazoa > Chordata > Actinopteri > Perciformes > Sebastidae > Sebastolobus > Sebastolobus alascanus. The sequence goes on along the minus strand of CAKAOJ020000022.1, from coordinate 4,638,344 downwards.
TCCTGTCCATGCATGGATTCCCAGTCATTACTATGCATTTGGGAGATCAGAGCCATTGTATTGCAGGGTTCAGAGAGGCGGTAAGCTCGTACAGAACATGCATGAATGAGACGCACAAAGCCAGAGCTGGGGTCCAAAGAGAAATTTCTGATGCTGGATTTTAAAAATTGCTCCGATTGCATATTTTCTCTGAACCGCTTCTTTGAAAATAGCTCTCTCTGGTGTGTCACGTTACGTTGACCACCACGTCTCAGTGACAGCATGCCATTTGTTGCTGTTTATACTGGCTGGTAACGAGCACGAAAGAAGCTCGGGAAACGTAAAAAAAGTGGAAAGACTTGTGGTGTGGGATGACGACGAACAGCAGACACAAGCGTCAGCCATAAAGCCGCCAAGGTTCATCGCAAAATGAAAGCGTTCCACTTTTAACCAATGGAACCGTAAATGTTTCACAGATCAATGAAACGCAGTCTGAGGATAGTGAGAGTGTCTTTGTGAGAAACAAGACTACTGTCACAAGGTTGTACTTAAAGCTGGAGTAGGCAGATTGGAGCAAATATGATTTAAAAAAAAGTTTTTTTATAAAATGATCACTATATCCTGACCGTAGTGCATGAGACAGGTAATCTTAAAAAAATCATGTGCCTCTGTGTCCTCCGGTGCTCCTAATGGCATCTGCAAGATTTCACAGACCGGAGGAAAACAACCAATCAGAGCAGAGCTGGAGCCTGCCGTCTCTGAGCAGCTGTCAATCACTCACGAACTCTGATCAAACGGTCAAACTAGGCAGCAGTGATCAAATATGAATCAATATTCTGTTACTGTAATGCCTATTTCTTGCCTCAGATGTTTTCAGAAACATCTTGTAGTGTACTGTTTAGCTGTACAAGCACCACACCCCAGCTGGAGCAAACTTTCTCATTTTACAGCTAAACAGTACACTACAAGATGTACAACCATGTTTCCAAAACCCACTTAAACACATGGAGCTTTTCACAGAATATCCACCAGGTAGAATTAACTTTGAAAATCAAAAGGGCACTGCTTAATTTGTAAAAGGACTGGAGTCGTAGATCAAACTCATAAAATCATAAGGACCATGAAATTACTTTCATTTGTAGCTTTCAGCAAAAACGGTCAATGAAATATGGCCAGAGAGAGAGAAAGTAATATAAAGAGCACTTAAGAGAGAATGATAGAAAGAAAGAACAGACAAAGAGAAACAGAGATAGAGATGTAACAGAAAACAGAGAAACCTTTGATGTTGTGAGAGTATGCTGGCAGATATCTTTCTGTAGGTCTCTGAGCCTCCACACGTCTCCATGCAGGCTTGAACTCCCACAACGGCATGATAACTCAATTCTACAGCAGGTATGCCCCGAGATTACCAATGAATCTGGGGATCGAGAGAAGAATCTCCCAGATGTGCTGGTGCAGAAATCAAGCACCTGTATGTCTCCTTCAGGGGCAACACTCTGTGACAGGATGGTGAAGGGTTTTCACAGCCAGGATATTAATGAATTATTAATCCCGAGTAGGATATCATGCTGGAAGTAACACAAACTGCTATGTAAATTTGTATGAATAATATAATGACAGCCTAGTTATATAATGTGTCTTGAAGAGAAGTTTTGGGCTGAGTTAACATGCTGTTGCTCACAAAACCAAGGCTTGATCAAACATAACGACAGGATTTAATCAATGAAAGTCTCTACTGAATTTCCTTTTACAGATCCTATTGTGGAGGAGGACTCTTTCCACAATTTGGCATCCATGTTTACAACCGGTAGATTGTCCCGTGTGGCTTCGCTTTACCGCTGCGATAATCCTTCCAATGTGTCACAGAGGAGAAATTAGAATTGGGCGTGGGCCAGAGTCCATTTAGTCCACACGCTCGACTGAATGTTTAAGGACAAAAAACAGCAACTCAGCAGCTAAACAAGAAAGCATTTGAAAACAATTAGAAAGTACTGTAGGAGCAGAAATGAGAGGAAAACAGCTAAAGAGCAGCACTCAGTCTTACACGGCTGCAGTAGCGTGCCCAATGGGTTGAGAAATTGGAGAGATAAAAAAGATGCGAAGATGAGTGGAAGAGAGTTTGGGAGTAGTTCGGGACCAAAGACGGACCAATCCATTCACAGATTTATTATTCAGAAATCACAATGCCTCCTTTGTGTTCATCTCAGCTCATAAATACAGCACACACCGTCCCTCCCTACACCAATTATTGATATGAGTCTCATATCCAGACTGTAATTTTGAATGGGCACGCAACAATGTCTGCACTGAGATCCTATCACAGTCTTCATGTGACAACTGTTCAAGTCAAAATGACTCCACATCCTCCTCTTCCTAGTGCACGAGTAGTCTGAGACATAATGGTCGCCATCATGTACATCGACTTTTCTTTTTCTTACTTTTCAGAACAGCCGAAATCTCAAAACTCAAAAAACATTTTAATACATTCTTAATACAGTTTGACCTCTTGCAGCCTCAACAGGTAACGGAGTCATTTTCAAAAGTTGCTTTTTTCTGCATTTCATTAACATGTTACACAACAATAACGCAAATTTACAACACTCCAATATATGATGTGAATAAGTGTTGAAAGGTGAATAAGAGAAGGAAAACCAAAAGTGAGAGGAAAATAAAAAAAATAATACATAAGAACTAGAATTACCGCCTCGCGGTTGTACTGTATGCCTCCGCCAACCAGTCACGTTGCAGTTTCCATCCATGTCTGTCCAAAATGTCGTCACTACATCATTTTATCCTGTTAGACATTTGTGTGAAATTGTCATAATTAGCATGTGAATTCTTGAGTTATGGCCAAAAAATTTTCTTAAGCCTTCATGAGCCTCTGAAACATAACTATTCATTGAACCCAATAATACTGATATTCTTTAAGGTTTAGCAGCACTGTAAGCACCTCAACACCGAATATACTACACTTAAATAAAGAATGAATGTTGGAAACCATTACGGAACAAATAAATAAATAAAAATGGGCGATGAGTGTCATCACAGATTTCCTGTGTGCTCAGAGAGGAACCTCTATGACTAATTAATATCCCATCTTTAATAAACGGCCATAGCACCAGCTTGGTATATGGGTCTATCCCCAGTCTGTGTATCCTAAAATAGAGCATCCAGGGGCTGACGGTTCATGGGGAGCGACAGGCCGTCTGGCAGGGGAACATCACATAGACTCTGCCTCCTGAAAATGTCTACAGCGGACTCTCTTTCTTTCCCTCTCTCTGTCCCTCGGCCGCCATATCCTTTAATTTCTCTCCCCTCCTTTTCGACACATTTTTGCTGCGTCTCTTTCGCACATGCCCCCCTGTCCCCCTTGAGTTCTCGCCCTCTGTGCCGCGAGCGCCCACGGCGATGATATAGACCTCTGCTGGAAAATGCAGTGGTCCTTTTGTAGCAGCACGCTCAATGGGAATTTCTACTGGGACTCAGCCTATTCAGGTAATAGACTGGACCGCTCTGCCTTCAGGAGCCTTTGTGAATACAGGACGTGATGAGACAAGGCAGCAGAGAATTTGCAGATAGCCCTCCATTTGTTTCCTTTGTTTGTTGAAAGAGGCACTTTGCCCATTCCACATCTGAATGATTTAATTTCTTGTATCCATCTGATAGATTTCGGCAGCCGTTTATAGTTTATTGGATATCAGGTTATGCTTGTTTTGATTAGGATTCCTAAAAGCCGTATTTACTGTACTAAATATACAAAAAAACTAACATGAGAAAATCCCCAAGGGTACTGTAAACCTGTCATAAGGCTTTGAGATGTTCCAGTTTTCTGATGCATCTTTTTGTTGACATAACAGCAACTCACAAAACCAACTGAGTTTGTGACATTGTGTGTACAATAATATACATAATCAAACAGTATTGATTCGAATGAAATACAAAACTACATAAAGAAGAAAAAAAGAAGAAAGGAGAAAAAATGCAGCTCTATTCTGAAATTATACAACCTTTCCACATGAGGCCTAACAAAGGCGTTCACTGGTCTTGTTTTTACTGGTACAGTAGCTGGAAGTCTCAAGTAATGCAGTTCTGGCTGGCTGATTTTACATACCAGTTTATTTGCTGAGACCATAAAAAGGAGCCATAAATAGAAACTACGGTCAGCAACTGAAACAAAGGCCCAAACTATATTTCACTTATGTTGAAGTTCTAAACTATAGTTTTCAAAATATCAATTGACCTGATAATGTGCTGGAAGAGTAGATCTGATGTGGTTCAAGACTGTCTGAGAAAGAAAAAGATGTGAAAAAAATGAGGTGAATTTCTTCACCGTGTGTCTGTTATTTGCTGTAATAGTTCTGGGTGAATCAATTATCCCTTGTGAAAGCTTAATGATTCTGGGAAAACAGACAAACCAGCAAATCTATACACGTCTCTCCATTAAGACAACCCGATGCTACTGGTGCTGTGGGACATTCCTTCCCAGGACTGAGATCTTACATAACATGCCACTATCGATTCACAGACATGCTGGCTATAAAAAGAACGGGGCATGCAATCATTTTTAGCGAGAAGCGAAGCAAGGGACAATGTGAAATTTTTCAAGCCTCATGCTGTATTTCACTTTTTTTCTTTTTACGATGCTTTGTTTCAGAGATTTTTCATTCTTCCTCTCTGCTTCCATCTTCTCACAGTAGGCAAAGTCAGGGTCACTGTGCTGGCTGTCGCCGGCACCCTGCCTGTCGGGTTCACTTATGCCTGATGAACGGTGGGCTGAAGCAAACCCAGCTCAAGTCACTTTCTATCACTGTGGCTGCACTCGTCTCATTTTACCCCCACGGCGAAGACATTCAGGGGTCGAAAGACCTGTTCAATCATCTGTGTTTGGAATGTCTTCACCATTATCCTGCTTCTGCATGTGTTATTCTTCAGAACCACAGACATGAAGTAACAGCGTCTTTCATATGCAGTTTCAAAACTAATTTAAAAGGAATAGTTCGACATTTTGGTATATAAGCATATTCACCTTTTCTTTTCCGAAAGTAAGATGAAAAGATCGCTACCACTCTCATGTCTGTACGCTAGATGTGAAGCGAGCAGGACATATTTAGCTTAGCTCAGCATAAAGACTGGAAACTAGGGGGGGAACAGCTAGCATGGTTCTGTCCAAATGTACAAATATCTGCCTACTAGTAATTCTAAAGCTCAATAAATAACAAGTTATATCTCCTTTGTTTAATCTGTAGAATAACAGAAGAATAAAGGCCTTTACACACCAGGGGCGAGACGAATAAACGACACGAAAATGTGAAATACAGACCTGCGAATATTATATGTCTGGGCCTTTAATTGTGACAAGTAAGAACGAAAGGAGTGGATCTGGTCTGTGTTACCTTTGTCAAGGTTGAAAGGAATAATAAAGTTTGCCGTCCTGATCCTGACCACATAGTCTCCATGTTGTTTCATAAATATAGGCGCGATTGGTTGATACCTTTATTCGCGGTGCGAAAGCTCAGAAAATCAACCTTGTTCTGAAAAAAAATGATGTCGCTTTTTCACTGCGGAATATTTGCGTTTTGTGTAAGAGTACTCATGAGAAAAACAACAATTAAAAATAAGGTATTTACTTGTGAGTTAATCACACGAAAAAAAAATGGCGCCTTCGTGTAAAGCCTTAAAAAATGACACATTGTGGTTATATGCGGGACATTCTCCTCTGGTTGCCTGCAGTGGACAACCTCCGGGTCTGAAAAGTGAAGCCAACGTGGAAGTGCCTTAATCTGCATTGTTTCTAATAGCCAGCAGGGGGCGACTCCTCTGGTTGCAAAAAGAAGTCTGATTGTATAGAAGTCTATGAGAAAATGACCCTACTTCTCACTTGATTTATTACCTCAGTAAACATTGTAAACATGAGTTTATGGTCTCAATCACTACTTTTATGTCTTCTTCAATACAACATGATGTTCATTTAGTAAATGATGGTCCCATTTAGAGTCAAATAGACCATAAAGCAGGGTATGCTTTCGGGCGTGGCTACCTTGTGATTGACAGGTCGCTACCACGGTGTTGTCCAGTTTTTGTCTTACAACTTTAACCCTTTCACGGTGTTTTTTCAGTTCATGAAGGTTAATTAAAACCTTTTTGGTCGCCTGAAAATGTCTTATTCAGTGTTGGGTTGAACTTAGCTCCACCCTCTTGTGACATTCTGGTCGCAAAAAACAAGATGGCGACAGCCAAATACCAAGATGGTGAAGGCCACAATGCCGAACGCGAGGCTTCAGAATGGCGGTCCACAAACCAATGGGTGACGTCACAATGTCAACGTCCACTTCTTAAATACAGTTTATGGTTGCCTGGCAAGCTCACAGTGATGACAAGACTCTAGGATAGCTGTTTCCATTCTTTGTGATAAACTAAGCTAACCGCCTGCTAGCTGTAGCTTCATATTAACCAGACATGAGAGTGGTGTCAATCTTCTAATCTAACGCTCAGCAAGAAAGCAAATAAGCGCATTTACCATAATATCAAAGTATTCGAAATATACAGCATACAACCTAAACATCTACCTGTATAACCTTTTTGTTTTTCTATAAATGTTGTTCCATGCATGCTCCCCACCGCCCATCTCCATATCCAGACCAGAAGCGGTGGTGTGTATCCCCATGTGAGAGGCAGGTGGGCGAGGGCAGGGGGCACAAGCTGAGCCCACCAGGCCCAATCCATCACACAGTGACAGGAGCCATTAGAGCATGGAGGAGCATCTGTGGAGCCCCAGGTAAGAATGTATTGGCTGGGCTTTGTTGCCTTTTACCTCATCTAACACACAGCAAGGGTATGTATGGATGTCATATTTCGTATGCAGGATCTATAGCTCACACACGCGCCACGGCATGTAAACATGCACTGCACACGTGTGTTCAGAGGGACCTCCCATCTCACGTCTGCCCACCCTGAGATCACCACGGCCTCACCAGCTCCACAACACCTGAGCTCTCAGCCCAGGTAAACTCTGTCACCCTCCAGACACACAACACACACACACACACACACACACACACACACACACGCTGTAAGCAGTGACCTTGCACTAATAGCCAAAGTGTGAACAGAAAATTGGAGGTGTGAAAAGATAAAGTGCGCAAGCTTGACATTCACTAAAGGGCCAGCTGGGTCTCGTTCCAGATTTGGAAATAATTTTCCAACGGGCTGAGTCGCCGGACGTGAACAAAAGCGATCGCAGAGGAACGTCTCAAGTTTCTCTGAAGACATATCTGAGCCCTTGTGTGCTCAGGAGGTCCTAAAGGATGTACTGCTTTGACATGACATCACCAAAATAATTTATGTTTATCCAGTTTACACTTTCAAAGCATCGAATTTCTGTATTGTGTTTTTTCCAAGGGTTGTTCTCGTCATGGTCATAAGGAGTGTAAACGCCTCAGGGACTGTGGCTCATGCTGTACCTGTCTGTTAACAGTATTGTCTCTCCAGTGTGAAAAGAACTCACTGACACTTTCTCTCTTTGGTTAAAAATGTGGACAGGGAGTGTAGCATTATGTGGGCAGGACTGTCAAACAAAAGAAGAATGGATCCTCGTGACTAAACGAAAGCCGCACATCAAAAGAAAAGGAGTCAAATTGTAGTGAAGATGCCCACATTGAGTTATAGGGCCAAACAGGTCTTGTTTTTCCCCATTGCTAGAGCCTGCACCAATTTCACTGTATTCAATTGTCCAAACATTTATTTTATTGGTCAACTAACAAAGAAAGAACACCTCAGTCCTCAGGACAGACGCTTTATTGCATTATGCTATGGAACAAACACCGTGAGATCACATTAAAAAGCATTCCTTACTAAACTAAATTAGGAGCTCTAATTGTCTTTCACTATCTCTTATTGAAAATGAGCCGGATAATGCAGGAAACGCTCTCGTAAAAAAGCACGTTTTTCCACATAAATTGTGGTTACACCGCAAACACACTCGCAGTTGCCAACTATGTTACATTTGAATGCTGTAAACTCATTGCCTGGGAGTAGCTCTATGCATAAGTACACATGGCCATAAATGATTTAATCAGGCACAAAGGCAACTGGAGAATATCACCACCGTAAAGGTCGGCTAGAGTAAACAATTTAATGATACGTTTTTTTTTCCACTTTTGAAGACAGCACATGTCTAATTGGAAAGAAGTAATTAGAGCACACTGTATGATGTAAACTTATGTTGGCATTGGTTATCAACACTGTAAGTGCTGGTGGGTTCAACACTAAACATACAGACTGATGACTGGAGGGAGGAATGGGAAGAGGTAATGCATGTTGAAAGATATATACGAGATTAAAAGCCAAAGCGTGTAATACACCCACCTGTCCACCAGAGGATAGCGTGTCAGTGTCGCGTTTTGCCCCACCAAGGCGTGAATATTACTCTGGTGTGTGAAGGTGCAGTAGGCTACCAGCAGGGGGCAACAAAGACATCAATGTTTGGCTTAAAACAAGTAAACCAAGTAAAATAATTACGGAAACGATGTAACATCAGCACGGAAAACACGTGACAAACGTCACTAACATAGCTTACAAAACACAACACCGGTTTCGAACACCGGCCTCCTGGTTGAAAGTCCTGTCCTGAGGTACAGTCCTTTATGCAAATGAGCCGCACGCCGCGTCCGGCTCACAAAACTTGGACCAACCTGTCAAACTAGATGATCAAGTTGTTTCCTGTTTGAAACAGCAAGCAGAAGCCAGGGACCAATCAGGTGCATTCCACGATAGGGTACATCACTGCTTGAACGGCCAGTTGAGTGGAGCAGTGCGTCCCCTAATGTCCTGGCCGGACCTGGTGGACATGCACCGCTGGATTTAACATTATAGACACGACCACTGACTATCTGTGTAACAATTTAGCCACAAATTCACAGACCGACCATACACGGTCCAGCCACATACTCGGTTTTGACTTGTTAAGTCTCGTTATACTACGTCACTAGCTCTAAGCGTAGCATATTCACACGGATGCATTTACATTGCTGTCAGTACAGGCTACATGGCGTGAGAGTGACACGCCTAAAGCAAGAACGGCGTTCTTCTTACATGCTTTTGTCTTGCGCATTGTCGTCATTTACACGCCTTTTCGTGTGACCGGCTTGATTTTGTATGTTTATATTCATAAAAAACATCATCAAAAAAGTGCAGATGGGTGACTTTGATCCATCTAAAGAGCACTACGTTTTTCTTAGAAAGGTTAATCGGGCATGCAAAGGTTGCACAAGATCTCTTAATAAAAGCTTTCCCCAGAGTTTGGATGCCAGAGAGGATTCCAAGAGCTTTGACTCCAGCGTCACCGTTAACCCAACGTGTGCTTATTCAATTACTGTCTAAGCACTATTGTTTCCCTCTCTTTCCTCTTTAATTCTTTCAGCCAGAGAAGTTCATGTACCCCTAACATGAACACGAGCAGAAGTAGTCTAAGTAAACTTGTATTAGCATTGACGCTGAATGCGCTGTATAATCTTTAATATTCACAGAATCTATTGGAGAATATGAAGCTGACTTGTGTTTTGTCTAATCCCTTTTTTAGGATTTTTGTATTGCCCAGAGACAATTAAATTTGATGAATGGAAGAATTGAATCCTTGTAAGCTCTGAAGCTGACATCACACAGACAAAAGCCTGCGAGAGAAGAGACACATGCACAGTACACAAACGAATTATAGCCTATTCAAACTGACAATACACGCCGACCTAATTTAAATGCAGCATGTAAGATGTCTCTTTCTACACAATTATTCCTTTGATTTTGCTACAATGCTTAAAAGCCATTATGTTCTAGGTTTATTTTTTACATATGCTTAACGGTAGCGCATGCTTCTCCTGTTCCAAGATCCGTTATGCAACATGTAACCAATAAATCAAGATAATATCCATGCATTACCTCTTCCCTCTGATTTGTATGCAGAGAGTCTACAGTTAGAGTCCTGATGAAATGAGTTATGAACCTACATGGAATTACAGTGGAGCTCCCAGTCTCGCCTGCCCACAACCTTCAAACCGCACACAGAAGCCGTAATGACACAATAGGAGATTTGCAGCAGATATAAAACTCTAATGTAATTGACTGTGCGCCACGATCAGATAAGCAGGCCCATTTCACCATTTCCAGCGTTAAATGTCAAACGAGTGCAGCTGAGTGGGGAGCTCGGTGATAAAAACGTAGCGGCTGGCCCACTATGGCCCGTCAGTCATGCAACAAGCCGGGCTCTTTAGTGCTACTGAAGAATGGGTTTCAAACAAGGAAAATGCTGGGACATGGGGACAGATCCTTCCTTCATATGCTTCTTTCCCATTTGTCCACTTCAGTTCGGGCTGACCAAGTTTTCAGCACCTGATAGATCTCAAGCCCTAACTTGAGGGAGGGAACTGTAGTTATTTGCACTGTGATCGTTTCCAGCTCTGTACACAACTAATGTTCATGCAGGCGGTTGAAGGCTCAACTCGCCCTAAAGGAATAACTCCCTTTGCTTATCATCAGTCAAAGTGACTGCCTCCCTCCGCAGAGACAAAGGGAGACGAATGTGCACGCTGCCGTGGAGTGGACTGTTCGCCATGAGGATAACAGATCGGGTCACACATATGAATCTATGATGATCACAGAGCACCATTATATTACAGGAAAGAAACCTCCCAAGTCAACATGATTGACGTGATGATGACAGCTCTCCGTTTGCGCTTGCTTTTATGTTGTCTGTGGTGCAACTAAATGACACGCTAGGATAATGACAATTGTCAGCTAAAAAGTTGCACGTTAGGAATAAGAAGCCATATATGGCAGCCTCCCTTCCAGAAAAATATGCTGCTTTACAGTCTTCTCTAAACAGAATGAAAAACAGTTAGTTTGTTTTGCAGGTTGTCTCTAAAAGTGCCTGACAGCCCACGCAGTTCCTTATTTGTCGCCTCACTGCAAAGTAAACAATTGTGTGAAAAGAAAAAGGATTTCTCTTTTACACCAGTGATTGTGGCCAATTCACTTAAAACTTGCTGAACATGATATTGGCTTATTCTTTTTTGATTTAAGAGTTCAATATAGAGACTGGGTGGTTGCAGTGTGCAAGGTTGAAAATATACCTGCAGCCTTCTATGTTACTTTGTGAAAGTAAAACTGCCTCATTCAGGGCTTTTGTCAAGGTTCATTCAATATTTCACTTTAGTATTTGTTTTATTTTCTAACGCATCCACATAAACAATTAAATCATCAATATTGTCCATCTTACAAATGACTTTGAAGTGACAAAATATTTCTGTTGTAGCTGTTTCATAAGCTGAACAGCTTTGAGGATAATTTGTGATTTGGGGCTATATAATTAAGATGAACTTAACTTGCTGTTAAAGAAAGACAGAATTTTAAGAGGCCGCATTTTCCAAACCTTGGAAATATGGCAAAGTTCATACCATACTGTGTCTTGCACATTCCGAGGCAAAGAGATAGATTCATTATTTAGTCATCTCTTGTCTTGACTATTACAGTGGACTACCCAGGAAATTGAACAGATTTCTGCGTGTACAAAAGAAGCTATAAAAAAAAAGGGATCACATCACACTCATTTTACCAGCTTCACACAGGCTCCCTGATGATATATATATATATATATATATATATATATCTAATGCTTCGTAGCTTCAGCCGTTGCCATGGTAATAGACCTCCAAATCAGTATTCAAATGCTTCGTTTTTAAAAAAAAAAGAAATTGAATATATAAGTGTGTAATAATCATGTATAAATCCAAAAATAGCCCATGAAATAAGGAATAATCCCACAACATTATTCATTATTCATATTCAACATTAATTATTATTAATTATTCTCAGACGGAGATCGCTGTTTGTTAGGTGTAGAGGTGCATGTGAGCAAATATTTCTCACCTAAGCTTCGAAGCCCAAAAAATGGTATTCGGGACAGCCCTAATATATACGTATATACACACATATACATGTGAACATATACAGTGATAAACTGCTTATATGGATCAAAAAGCTACGGTAATTGTATTTTTTATTTATTTTTTTTTTACTTTACTCCCATGATGCTTTGCCTCGCAGTAACCCGTCTGCTTCTGGCTGACTACCTGAGGCTGGTGCTGCGTGCACATTGAAATCATGACGGGAAAAAGAAAGAAATTTTCTTTCAATGAAAAGCGCAGTCTCCTCGAAGCTTATTACAAACTGCCAAAAACGAGATGCAGCAGTGAAACTTGGTGTTCCTCAGGCAACCTTGTGTGGTCTACTCATACGACGAGAAACAGTCATTACTGCTAGTAATGGAGACAGAAAACGAATGCGCATGGGGAAGGCATCTGTGGTTGAAGCCGCGTTTGAAACAGCTGTACTGTATTTTGAAACAGTCAATAAAATTCAGTAAATAATGAAGCTATCTGTTCCATTACTTTATATTCATGTATATATATAAATATATATATATATATATATACCCAGCACTGGTATTCAGAAGCTAGACTGGATGTGCTGCGCTGTAGCAGAACACATCTGCCCCCGGAGATTCTTGCCAAGTTAGTTAACCACGATGGCAAGCCATGAAGGAAATCTGTAGGGCTTGCTCCACGCCAGAAGTGTAACTATCTGCCAGTCCGTTTTTTTTTCTCCCCAAAGACAATTGGATCAGCAGGCTTTGTGGATTTTCAATCAAAAAAAGTTGAAAAACTGTCAGCTATGAGGCATCATCTCCCTCGGCCCTTTTGGCCCTGTTTCCTCTTTAGTCTAGCCATGCCTGACAAGCCATTAGAAGGCCTGTCTAACTGCGGCAATGGATGGGCCATACTCCAGAGGACACAGGGAGTCAGATAAGGCTTAAATCATGAGAGGACAGCGTGGAGAAGACAGCAGCGGGGGCCCTCGCTCTTTATTTCCACACTATGCTGAGCAATGAAAGGGACGGGCTGGATTTGCTCTTCAATTAAACCATTTTCTCTCTTTGTTTCTATCTCTGTGTCTGTCTCTCTTAGTTAAGCCTCTATTCTTGCTGACCCCTGTCCCCCCTCTTGCCACTCGACATATCTTTAAGTGTTGTTCTTTGCTGGGGCGTGCCAGATAGCCACCTTCTCACTGGCTGCTCTGGAGCCCTTTTGTCGCGTTTGTGCACACGTCTCGTTGAATTTGTTATGATGGGTAGAGAGTTGTGGATGTCACATTGACTAAAGAGCAAACAGTAAATACTTTTGACAGGAGCTGTTAGGGGAAAAAGCTACGTAATAGCTGAATGCTTCAAAAGCAACAAGAAAATATAAAATGGCAATCGCTTTTTGTTATAGCAGCTGTTTCTTTTGAAAAACGTTTTCATTTTCTTCTCTTTCTAATGCAGTGTGCAATGTGAATAACAAGTAACGTAGGCACACAAGAAGACATTCATAGATATTTATATATTAGGGCTGTCAAAGTTAACGCGGTAATAACATGTCAACGCATCTTCATTTTAACGCCACTAATTTCTTTAACGCATTAACACAATCTGTATTTCGGAGGTTGTATTGGGCTCAGTTTCAAAGCTAGAGTGAAGATACTGGTATCATCTAAATAACGCTCTAAAGTTATGCTAAATTTTGGCGAGGAAAAACTGCCATGGGCATTTTCAAAGGGGTCCCTTGACCTCTGACCTCAGAGGGTTTCTGGACAATATGTATCATTGTTTTGTGTTGTTAATTGATTTCCAATAATAAATATATACATACATTTGCATAAAGCAGCATATTTGTCCGCTCCCATGTTGATAAGATTATTACATATTTGACAAATCTCCCTTCAAGGTACATTTTGAACAGATAAAAAATTTGAGATTACTTTGCGATTAATCACGATTAACTATGGTCAATCATGCAAGTAATCTAGATTAAATATTTTAATCGATTGACAGCCCATGCCATAGACACAACGTTTGCTTATTTATTTATTTATTCATTGTATTTTAGTGGTTTTAGTGATTAGTGGAGCCTTGAGTATTTTTTATCATGTTTGTCTATTGCCCTGTTTGTAAAATGTGTGTGTCACGATGGATACCTTGTCTTTTTACTGCAAACCAAATCTACAGTACCTATGGGTACAAATAAAGTAACCTGAACCTGAACCTGATATTTTGTGTATACTCATACTTTAGTTGTGGGTTTGCGTATTAGAATGAGTTTAGTCCTGAGGCTGAATGGGTTAAGGTTATACAAATTTAAATTTCAGCAATAAACTCCTTCCTACCGATTACTATAATACATATTCATTACCGTAATGATCAATTACATTCCTCAGATTACCCATAAATATATGCATTAATAAACATATATGGGCATGGCTAATAAAACAGCAGTAGCGTTTGTTTCCTCTGCACAGACGCAGAAAAAAAAGGTTCGGTTTGCTTTCCTTTCCCAACATGTGTTTCCTTGCATTTAATGGGAAACACAATAATCTGACCTGAACGACACAGCTGTGCATACACTCGCAAATGTTTTTCAAATTATATTGCGATGAAAAGTAAACAAAAAGCACATACAGTGCACACACAGGCACACACACTCCTATACATATATATCAACTTTCAATGCTGTTTGCCAGATTCTAGCGAGTCAGGGAGCGGGTGCAGGAAACAAGATACGTGTGAAAAAGCAGCACCACGGGGTGAGAACAAACTGTTTACCTTGTAGAGGAGCGTGATGACCTGTCGCAATTTGAGCTTGTGGAAAACGCAGACGTCGTACAGCGCCGACACGGCCAAGACGGTCACTCCGAGCTCCTTCCACAGCATGCTGCACGCGGCGCAGCCCAGGCTGCCCAGGAACCAGGCCACGAGCCGCCAGGGCCCGGCGTGGCCCCGCAGCTCGCAGTGACGCATGTAGCACAGCAGGGACAGCAAGAAGAACAGCGCGGCGCCTTCGTCGGCCCGGCCCACGATGCCCGCCACCGCCTCGGTGTGGATGGGGTGAGAGGCGAAGAGCAGGCCGGCCAGCAGGCTCCACAGGCCTCCTCCGATCAGCAGTCGAGCCAGGGAGGTGAACAGGCCCGTCACGGCCCCGTGGAGGGCCACGTTGACCAGGTGGTAACCCCAGGGCTCCAGCCCACCCACAGCGTGGTTGAGGCGGAAGGAGAGGGTGCAGAGGGGCCTGTAAGACTTGTGGCTGCCACTGTGCGTGAGCAAGGTGCCCCAGAAGTCATCGTAGAAGATATTGGTCCAGGGGGTCTCCGGAAGCAGGTCCTGATTGGTCTTGATAGCACGGCTGTAAAGAGAACGGAAAAAGGTTAGAGAAGGAAACACATGATGTGCATACTGTAGATGGAAAGATCAAATCAATATTTGATGCAGTACTGACGTTTTTGTCAATTCAATTAGTGTCACACCGCTTCACTGCCTGACCACATCACCACCCTGCCACATTCAATAAAAGTGCTACGTCTGAACACTGTGTTTACGGTGTACCATATTTCTACTGGCAGCGCACTGCAGATTCTCTGAGGAGGATGTGCAGCTATTCTTTACCAGTGCGGACTAAGCAGAAAATATAGGTTGCTGTGAAATGGAACTTTGCTTACAGCTTCAGCGAGAGTGCGGTCATGTGGCATTCACAAACAGAAAATCAGAGGGCGAGCTTCAAGCTCTGGGCAGCACGGCCACCGCAGCCACAGCTCTTACAGCTGTAGACTCGGGGATTAAGCAAGAGCACCACGCCCTTTGACCGCATACAAATACGGGCACGCAGTAGGGGAACGCCATGTTGGCGAAATGCGCCTTGGAGAGAAGACAACCGACACGGCAGCTCAGAGTTTGTCTGGGGACGAACAAAACAGAGAGATATGTCCATGTTTAAATGTTCTTTCAGGCTTTCTTGGCACGCATGCCCACTTAGTACCTTTGACCTCCCCTCTGTCAGGGATGAACCTGCATGACCTAACCTAATGCTGCTACATCAGCCACAAGCTGTGTGTGTCAGTGGCTGAGGGGGGATGGCAAGCAGGGGCCGAGGGAGGGGAAAAAGAGAAGGCACGTTTCTGCCTAGAGGACTCCTTAGAAGTTAAATGTTTTTCCCATATTTTCCGCCACGTTCTGAGGTGTCTGACGGAGCATCGGGCCTCTGCTGCTTTCAGCTCGGGAGAGACGGCGGTGCTGATGATTGAGCCTCCGCAGAGACAAGGTGGTTGGCAACAGCAGAGCAGAGGTGTTGTAATTAAAGGCGTGATAGATGGGACATGACACGTGATAACAAGCCAAGTGCACCAGGTTGTAATGTGTCCTCGCGGCAGTCACAATTAACACACTCAATCAATTCAAAGAGGGATGGGTGGAGAAAAGGTGGGAGCGACAGACAGCACAAGACAAGAAGGAAATTATTATTTTTTTTATTTTATCTGTGTGTAGAATAAACATAAATGTGAGGACAAATGAATGAACCAATAAAAAAAGCAGTTGACTCTGGATCGATATATCGATTGAATGATCAATGATCCAATATCATCGATATAAAGTGAAAACATCGCTGCGAATTGAAGATGCGGCCGTATTTTGAAAATCGAGCGCAGCGAGTGAGCTTCGTTTATGCTTTCTGCAAGGACCTGCTGGTTAAAGTGGCGGGGGTTAGCCCCGGAGTTAGCAACAACTTCAGCTCAGGCTCACTTAAGGTGGGCTGTTAAGGTGGACCAGCTATTCTCATTTTATTGACAAGCCGCTCACCAGCATTGACCAGTGACCAGGTCCCCAACAACAGGAGGTTTATTTGTATTCTTTTTTATTTAAAAAAGAGATTGTTTTTCATTTAGATGTCTGGAAGCAACCAGTAATAAAGTTATCAAATCATATTTTAGTGGCTTTTTGTGAGTTGATATAAATGTAACTGATTGTGTTAAATTGGCATATGATATCGTCTCATATTGATTGCAGACCCCTGAATTAAATCAAATCGAAAACGTACCGTGACAGACTTTGTGATATCGGCAAATATTGTATCGTTATCCAAAGAATCGATATAATTTTGTACCGTGATGAAACTGGTGATTTACACCCCTACTCGACAGTAATGAACTGCTCCTTCAGCCGTTCTGAAGCTCTTAAGCATAACACTTTACCTTGGCAACAGACACCTCTCACTACCAGAAAAGGTGAGAAGGGTGAGCAGATGTAGCCCATCTTATGATGACTCTAATGGAAATGAATACTACCTGGCCTCAGGATGTTGGAACAGAAATAATCAGCTGGGATATAATAGAAATGCCTTGGATGTCAGCGCACAGATGATTGGGTTTCTCTAGCTTCTCTCTAGTCAGACTGACGGAGGCTCCAGCCCTCCACCAGCCGGCTTAAGAGTCGGTGTAGCCCGAACTCTCCACTTCATGACTCAGACATGCCAGTTTATTTTCTCTGGCCCATTTGTCAAGTAAGATCTTCATTCCGTCGCAAGATGCTCACATAAGAGGCATTACGGTTCAATTACATCTCAAAGCCGTTTTGGAGACAAGTGCGCTCTTTTTCCACTGCACAGTGCGGTGGAGCCAGAGAGGCCAGATACATTATATATTGCCTCAAAACCACACCAGATTCTTCTGGCAGCAAAGCACAGACTAAAGAGCCAGTGACGCTCACTCAGAAGCCCACTGCGTTTACAGCCTTTGGTTTCCTGAGGTTCACCTCTCAGATGGTCTCCTGCTTATAGTGTTGTCCAAAATATCGAAGTACCTATACATATCAAGACTGACTATTGGAAGCGGTTTCAATACTCATTTTCCTCAGTATAGATACACAGGTACCAGCTGCGCTTTCAGCTCTCTCTTCTCTCCAAAAGCGAGTTGACCCGCACACCTCTTTTTATCTTTTAAAGGGACTATATGTAACTTATCACGCGCATAAATCATACCGGGTCGGTGTCCAATGCGCGCTCGTGTGTGGGTACGCGAGCGCGCAGTAGCGCTGCTCCTCCTGCCTGCTTGCACACCGCGCTCGTTCTCACCGGCTCTGCTCGCTCCAACTCCACGTGCACCCGCGCACACTACACACTACAGAAGAGTTAGTTTAGCTCTGAGAATATCTAGTGAATGTGCAGTGGACGTTTGTGCAGAAATAATTGCTGTAGCTCCTCCAGACCAACAGAGGTTTCCCGTTTCTTGTGAAGTGACGGGGCTCCGCAGCGAGTTACGTTATCCCGACCGGGTGTCGGTGTGTCTCCCTCCCCCCCCCCCCCCCCCCCCGTTTCCACCGGGTCGGGAGGAAAAGTCAACACTAGGATCAGCATTGATTCATTGAGAGACCTTCGTCTGGTCAGCTAACATTACTGCCAGGCAGGTGAAATATAGAGTGATATTGTGTGTTAGCTGACGTGTGTCGCCTCGCTGATTAGACCGGTGCTCGTTCATGTCTATGTAGCGCGAGCACAAGAGCGAGCGCGAGCAACAGGACGCTGACTTTCGTTGACATTGCGGCCACAGGTGTCGCTGTGAACAAGTAATTTCTGATTCTTACATATAGTCCCTTTAATAAAAATCAAAAATTTTATCTCCTCAACGCTGTGTCAATTTTTTCCTGTGGTATCAAAAATGGTATGGAATATATTATAATTAATATTAATCACGATCACGATTTTGGCTTCCCACAAGTAAATGAACATGATCGCCTTGGAAATTGACATTTAAAGTGCGCGTTCTTCTCATAGAAAATTCTGCAGCATATCAAATCAAGCGCTTCCTAAACTAACAGCGAGCCACCAGCCAGCGATCGAGATGTTTAGGCTTCACTTTTGGGGATAGATATTATCCATACAACCAATGTGTTTATGATTAAATTGAGAGCATACAATTGTTTATCTAGCCTCTTATTGTTGTTAAGTGCACCAGATTGATGGATTTAACGTTAAAATGTAGCTAGCAGAAGGGTAGGGTGAATAATCCTGTATTTTTCACATTGTAGAAAAAAAAAATATTGCAATGTCAGTTTTTCCAACATCGTGCAGCACTAATTTGTACATTAGCAGGAGTGGAGCACAGCATGGAAGTGAAAGCAGTGCTCTGTTTATTTAAAAATATATTGTCGCTAAATTAAATGAAAAATCGTGATATCAATATTGATCAAAATAGTCGTGATTATCATTTTGGCCATAATCGTGCAGCCCTAGTATTGTATCGAAGTTAGAAGTTCCAGTATCGTGACAACGCTACCTGCTTATATCTCACAGTGGCAGACGAGCACCTAACGCACTGACAAGCAGAGAATCGAAGAACGGAGAGAAAGAGTGGGGGATGTAACCTCTTCACCCGCTCTGCAACAACTACTCAGAGCAGATGAATGGGAAACACCCACAGCTGAATTAACACATTTGCATCACAGTCCAACTAGTCACGGGCAGTCGTCCCGATCTATGAGGAATCATTAATCAACTGCAAGGTCTCGATCGTCTACATCAGACCCTCTACCGGCTAAGAGGCCAGCTGGAAAGGTGGATTGAGTTTCTGCCACTGGCCGGGCCCATTTCTCAGCAGAGCTGGAGGCGAGGAGGACCTCTCTGTGCACTGCAAACCTTTTCCAGCCGGGAGCACATTCCTCCCCCCGACCGCGCGCCCTTAAGCCTGCTCCCAGAGGGACGAAGGGATCGTGTGGCCACTAACAAGAGGAGCCCCTGAAACACTCTTCGACCTCCCATTACTCTGTCTCGATCATCTACCTCTCGCTGCCAGCCTCAGTTCCTCCACAGCTTGTCTGGATCTCAATCTGTTTAGATTTATATAAGTAAAGGCTTGTTTACGTATGTAAACAAAGTGTGGAATATGCAAAGAGCGTAATGCTATATTATGTAAGCTTTCTGTGCCTCTGCATTATACTGCATACAATACCACTAATTGAAATAACTGTGGCGAACCCAGAGACCCTAGAAATGTTAACAGCACTTCTTCAGCTGAATATTTTTAGACAAGTGTGTTACATGACACCACCAAAACAAAGACGTGTGATCCCGCCGAACAGAGGCAACAAAGGAAACGCAAAGTCTGGTGTTCAAATGAAACTCTTCTCACAGCTTCACAAAAGAAGATCACTTTCACTCCAACACCACTTCAGAGAGCAAAGACAGGATGCTGGAAATAGCCCGTTTCTTCTACGGTGTGGTGAATGCTCCCAGTCTGTCAAAAAGCTGTCACATGTGTAAATTATAGGGACGTGAATTGATAAAAATATTTAATCAAAATGAATCGCACGATTGTCCCTAGTTAATCGCAATTAATCCGAATTAATCAAATTTTTTATCTGCTCAAAATGTACCTTAAAGGGAGATTTGTCAAGTATTTAATACTCTTATCAACATGGGAGTGGGCAAATATGCTGCTTTATGCAAAAATATGTATATATTTATTATTGGAAATAAATTAACAACACAAAACTATGACAAATATTGTCCAGAAACCCTCGCAGGTCCTGCATTTAGCATTAAAAATACGCTCAAATCGTAACATGGCAAACTCAAGCCCAACAGGCAACAACAGCTGTCAGTGTGTCAGTGTGCTGACTTGACTATGACTTGCCCAGAACTGCATGGGATTATCATAAAGGGGAGACTCGTGGGTACCCATAAAACTCATTTTCATTCACATATCTTGAGGTCAGAGGTCAAGGGACCCCTTTCAAAATGGCAGTGCCATTTTTTCTCGACAAACTTAGCACAAGTTTGGAGCGTTATTTAGCCTCCTTTGAGACCACAGCTCTAGTAAATGAAATCCTTTGTTCAGGATTAAATTATTGTTGTTTTTTTTTACAAAAATTACCTTGCTTGCCCCCCCAAAAAAAACTTTGCTTTTATTACTCTGCTATGTAATTTAGCATTTGCATAAATGAGCCTCTAACAAGGGACAATCGCTCACGTAGAGCTGTAGACCATATCATTATAAACCCAGAGTAAAACAATTTCCCTCGGTGGGCGTACCTCCGAAACCCTTTTTGCTGAGCTCAAAAGCATTTCCATGAAAAATGCTCCTACTATCTTCTTATCTCCTTATCTGAGAAATAATCACATGAGCGCTAACCTCTTTACCCCTGGAACAGTCTCACTCATAACGTGAATGCACCAGCAGGGCAGAGAAAAATGCAATGAATATGGGATCCCACGGAATAAGGCTATCTAAAATTGAAGATTGATTGGCGTCTATGCAGTGGGCGCGCACACACAGGAGATGAGACTTGATATTAGAAAGGAGATTGAAAACCAAGGACATGTCATCAGGATTTTCCCCCTTTACAACTCCTCAATGAATTTGAGATGAAGCTGCGAGTGAAATGGAGCCGAATGACCAGAATAAAACCTCTTTAAAATCCTCCAAAGCCTGAAGGAAAAGTACATAAAAAATAGGCATTCTCACCAAAGAATGCATGATGCTGGGGCATCTATCCGTAAATGGGGGGGGAGCATACGATTTATTTGGAAAT
The DNA here is from genome assembly GCA_916701645.2 of Sebastolobus alascanus. Lineage (NCBI taxonomy): Eukaryota > Metazoa > Chordata > Actinopteri > Perciformes > Sebastidae > Sebastolobus > Sebastolobus alascanus. The sequence continues at coordinate 4,616,929 of CAKAOJ020000022.1, read as the reverse complement.
GAGAGAGACAGTCTGCGTGGCTGAAAATATCAGAGCAAACTGAAGGATATTTAACAGTGTGGGTGTTTGGATATCGAAACACTGAAGAGAAAGTCAGCCGTTTAAGATACACGGCATATGAAGATTTCCATTTGTGACAGCATATGAAAAGAAAATCAACTCTGGTGGGAGTTTGGGGAAAGTGATCGAAGGCCTGCCAACTACATGTCATCACCCGGCTTCAATATCTGAAAGAGGCACAGTGGTATTTTTAGACTGCCCACAGAGACACCGGGGTAGCCCGCTCACCGTTTCCGGCAAGCTCTTTTGTCTAATGTTTCTTCCCATGGGCATGCTAGCAGCTCATTAATGGCATACCTCCACTGCACTTATCGTACTTAATATAGAAAATAAAAGTGTTTTCCTAAGGTCAAGAGTGCATATTCAATTGGTTTCCTTTACTAAAATGTTGTATAACTAAGGAAATAAATTAAAAATAATGTCTTGACATAACTGTAATAGCCTATTTAACAATCGCTCTCAAATCTTTTCATGAAATGAAAGATAAATAATGTTCTGTTGTGTTCCTTTAGGCTGCTGTGATTAATGCATTCAGTGGCATCAGAAAAGCAATCCAACTCTCAATGAGCTCATTTGAATACATCAATTATTAATGCAGAGGGTGATGGAGATGAAATGCACAAAGATGGGGGAAATAATTTGCCAAATGAGAGAGGGGGAAATCACTATTTTGGGGCATTGTTACAAATAGCTTCCTACTGTAAAGCACGGGGATATGGATGAGTCCCGCCAGCCAGCGGCAATGGACGCCACAGAAGATAAAATATAATGTAATCAAGACTAGCTCAGCTAGCGAGACAAAAAAAAAAAAGCACCCGGGTCCCCTTCAACAAGGAGAAAAACTCCAAGTTTGTTTTGGCTTACATTCAGAACTCTTCGGGCTAAAATGTAATTAATAACTCCAGTATCACAGTGTCATTGGATGTTTTGATATTTTAGCTTGAACAAGAGGGCAGCGCAGTGAATGAAAGATGAGGAAGGCTGGAGAGGACAAACACAGAAAGTGGATGTGGGGTAGCTCACTGGAGCCAACACACCGCCACCGAGGCCGCCGTAAAATCCCTATTGTCAAGAATGAATGGCTGCTTTCTTCCTTGTGACATGTGTGATTAGTAAGCTGCTTAATAAAAGAAAACGGCCTCAGGGAAGCGTTGAAGAGCATACTTTTTTACACAAGACGGATTATTTAGTATGACGTTTTTCTTATTTAGATAGAGGAAATATCTCATGCTATTTCATTTCAATTCATTGACCTTCATCCTTTTTTTCCCCGTCAAACTAACCAATATTATATTCATTTACTGTGCCAGAAAAAAACACAAGCTGTCCTTTTTTTCCCACCATTCCGGAGAGCAAATGAAGCGGAAGCTGTTACGCTATTACCCGTGGCTGTGGACACCTGATGCCTTCCCTCCATCATTATAATTGATGAAAGGCAGGAGAGTGAAGATGGATGACATGGTGGCGATGGACAATCAGAATAAAGGTCAGTAATTAGGGGCGGATCTGGGCTGAATCTACTCTGTAGTACTCCTAATGGAACAATTCTTCCCTTAAGTATTCTCCGTCATCAGTTTGTGTCATTATTACTGCATTATTTATATGCTAGGGCTGTCAAAGTTAACGAGATAATAATGCGTTAACACAAATTTGTTTTAACGCCACTAATTTCTGTAACGATTAATGCAACTTGCAATTTTTAGGTTGTTGCGGGCTCAGTTTTAAATCATATGAAACTAGAAAACTAGAATCCATTGGCACCAACCATGTCATACTTGCTTGTCGCGAAGAAGGCTAAATAATGCTCCAAACTTGCGCTTAATTTTAGAGAGGAAAACTGGCATGGCCATTTTCAAAGGTGTCCCTTGACCTCTGACCTCAAGATATGTGAATGAAAATGGGTTCTCTGGGTACCCATGAGTCTCCCCTTTATAGACATGCCCACTTTATGATATATACAGTGTATGTATTTCTTTCTTAGTACTCTCCCTTTCTCTTTCCTCCTCTCACTAAAGGCCCTCTCAGATAGAAAGCGACAACGGCACCACTGCGCTCTGGAACCCATTCTTTCCAAAAGCTTGCGCCGGCCCGCGCCATGACAGCTTTGCCCAACTTTGACTTATGCGTGATGTGATGTGCGCTGAGCCCAATGGCAAGTGCAAGTAGGAGAACAACATTTGGTGTAGCTGTATTGTTGTCCTGGTGGAAACAGTAGGGCTTATACATGCTGTACGCATCATAAAAGTGAAAAGTTGTCATTAATCGGGAGAAATACAGGAAAAATTGTGACCCTGGGAGGAAACCAGGAGAGGGCAATGAAAAACGAGAGAATCTTGGGAAGGATTGGCAAATATGGGTGCAGGTTTCTTCAAGTTGCAACTTTTCCATTCAATGAAGATAAAAACACTTCCTAACAACAAAATAGATGTACAAATACAGGATCTACTGCTTTGCTGAAAGTGTTAAGTGTGTGTTTTTGTAACATTCTTTATCATATTGCAAACCTGCTTGCATATAAAATGTAAAAAAGCGATCCCACTAAAGGCTCACTAAAAAGGATCAAAGTGTTTTTCAGTGCAACATGCAACACTGTGTCCAATTCATCCAGCAGCATTAGTCTTCCCTTCAGGGAGGGTATTTGCATTGCTCCACTGGCACAGTCATACACACTCACTCCATTTCATGGCACAGTAGACAAGCAAACACTGGGACACTGAGACACTGAGTCTGGAGCGGGGCAGGCAGGCTCGTCCAGCGCGGCAGTGTGTTTTAGCTCGGTGAATGCCCGTGCCTGCTGTCTAGCATCCCTGATCAGCCCTTTGTGCCGTACGGGATGGGCACAGTAGGGCACGACCTGAATGCTGATCCCCCAGAGCTAACCAGCCGGCCAGCGAACCAACCAACCAGTGAGCCACACTTCTATCCAGCCAACCAGGCTGGCAGGGCAGGAATCCTGGCGGCCCCCGCATTGAATCCCGTGGTGTGAAGTTGCCAGGGGCGCGTATGAGTTCTGCTCAAACCTCTGATGTCCAGCAGAGGCCTTAGGGCCACTAGCCCTATATGATGGAGCTGTCTGGAAGTCTGTCTCGATTACTTTCTGACCAAGTAGACATCAAAACAATCTACCAAACACTTAAATGATATTTTGTAGGCTTCAGCAATGGCTGAGAATATTGTCGCTGCTCTGCATGTTAAAGCAAAAACTGTTTTTTTTCCACTGTCCGAACCAGGAGCGTTGGTAAGCAAATCACCTAAATGTCAAAGTGTAAACTTGTCTGATGTTTATAGTCGTTTCCAGGTGTAAGAGCCAATTACAGGAGCGGCATGTGCACAGCACAGCAGGGTGATACACACTCTGATTATTGTATCCAATAAATCTGTCAGCATGTGCAGGGCAGCTGGGTCACCCCTGTAGGCCTCTCTCTCTCTCTCTCTCTCTCTCTCTCTCTCTCTCTCACACAAACACCTCTTTTCTTCTGCCCAAATCCGAAACTGTTGCTTTGAATCTGTCACTACTTCTATCTTCAACAGACTGCCTCGTTGGGAAAGTGTAGCGGGGAGTCAGAGATAAGAACTTTCCACCGGTGGGTTTTCATAAGGGTTAGTTGAAATTCACCTGGAACCCCTGCACTTCCACATATTGATGCACAAACACCTGTACGCTCTCAAAGCTATTCGTCCAATATTTTTTGAGATATTTCAGTCAGGACCAAAAGCGGGGGGCCATCCGACCCACAGAACGACATTGCTAACCCTAGAGCCACGCTAGTGTAGCCAACAACAACAACAGTTATATAGCTAGGGAAAAATGATTTTCAAAAAAAATAAAAGAAAGAAAATCTCCATTTGATAATTTCTAGAATAAAAGTAAAAAAATGCTATTAAATTTGGATATGCCAACCAGATTGCTTGAAAAATAATCACTTGAGAAGTAGGGGTGAGAGAAAATATTGAAAATATCGCGTATCGGGGCATTATGTTTTGTGATACTGTATTGATTCTCAAAAACACCATCGATTTTTAATTAATAGTTTACATGCAAAGATAAACTCAGTCAATACTTTATTTCATTTGCAAAGATATGCACCCTCTCAGTGTGTGTGCCCTCTCAAAGTAGTGCTATGATGTTGGATGTTTCAGGGACTGTGATAAATGCAAATGCAGATCCCACTGTACTGATTGCATAAAAAAAGTAAACTTTTTTACTCAGATTTTTATACAGATTTTATGCATATGGTGGTGTATTCTTTACACTATAAGTTTTCCTAAAATTAGATTTAAAAAAATCGCAACATATTGCAATATATTGAATCGTTACCCCTGTATCATGATACGTATCGTATCGCCAGATTCTTGTCAATACACAGCCCTATTGAGAGCCCTATTTTCTTTTCTTATATTATCATTCTTATTATTTCTTATAATGGTCACATAATGGTGACCAAATTGAAAAATTTAATTTCTCGGTGTCTCGTTGGGCTTTTTATCCACTTTAACACTAAAGTGGAAAATTCACCCAAACAGGTTTTTATTAAATAAATGTAGCAGCCCAACAAGAATCAAGAACGAGGTCTTTGTTCTCAGACTAGTCGTACCTCCATGTTTCCCCTCAGCCTGACCCATGTCTAATGCTGCGGCAGTCACCCAGGCTCTGTTCGGAGGGGGCCACTCCACTGCACTCCTCCTCACAACAGGAGGGCTTTTGTCATGCTCTGACCTTCTCGGCCGTGTGGTAATAAATGTGTTTGATTTGTTCCTCCTCTCCTGTTTGGAGTGCTTCTCTTCCACATGGAGCGGGGGGGATCAATGCAGGGGAGGCGACTCTTCCTGGGCTTGTGGCCACGCAGCGTGCAAGAAGACCCATCCGGCCTGGCCCACCACTGGGCCGTTTAAGCGTTCTGATTTGGGCTCGTGGGATGTTGACCCATGGTGGAGGGGTTCGGTGAGACCCGCGCCAGATGGAGAGGACCAGCGGAGTGGGATGGAAAAATCCCGTGCAAGCCAGAGCTCGACAAATGAGTGAACGGATCGCCTGTCCAACATTTTGCCATCCTTCTTCCCAAACCTTTTTGCATGGGGGGGCTTTACGAGGCACAGCAGCCCTGAAGGATGAGCCTGAATCATGGCACATCAACGCGGAGGCCTCCGCTCACTGATGTTTATTGCAAGGGGGCTTAAGTGCAGGAAGAGCCTTTGAGAATGCCAGCGGAGCAGAAAGGAGAAGACATCTTTAGTGACCCCGACCATCTTATACGTGCAGCATTTGAAACAGCTGCGTCTCGTCCCGGTTCTCCTCACAGCTCTTCTGTTTAAAGAGGACTCCGGGAGCTCGTCTTCCTGCAAGGCGTCGCGATTAGTGGCTATTTTCTAGAAGCCTCTCTGCAATCAATCAAACACAAACAAATATGAGAGGGAACCAATCAGCTAAAGGCACCAACAGCCCCAGAGAAAAGTAGGCAGATGGAGACCAGGAGACCAGGAGAAGGAGAGCGATTGATTACTTTGCTCAGATCATACCGGCATTAGCCTTATATAAACCTCTAATGCGGGCTTCTTGTAGCTTCTCTCTGCTCACCACATGGCAGCAACCACAACACAGCATGAAAGCTTACTTGGCGAATTGGGACACACGCACATACACAAAGAATCATTACATTAATGAATGGCAGCGTTCAAGGATGCAGCTCTGAGTGATCTCATTAGATACTATCACAACAGGCCAGTGTTCGCACACTGCTCACAGCCCCTTTTTTTTTTTTTTTTGAACTCTCCCATTTGGGCTCCAGTTCCAGGCCCTAATTGAAGGCACATGTAGCCGGCTCACACAGAGATCGGGAGCTCCCATCGACAGCCACGTGAGTGTGTGGAGGCTGGGGGGTTTGGTGCTCCTTCGGGTATCAGCGACGTCTTGCTATGACAGACTGGACCGATGCACCTCTGATAGCTGATATTGCCGCCTCATTAACTTTTGCTTGATCTCAGATAGTCAGGGCCAATGTGAGCTGGTACACAGGGGGGAAATAAGGCTTGAGCGCGATGCTAATCTGGTATTTATTTTAACTTCAATTGGAAACGGAAAACAAGGCTTTAGGGGGTTGACACATATGTTGAAAACAGAGATGAAAGATCATCTCTACTGTAGGCTACCACTTGGTGAACAGTGTTTAAATGTGCAACTGAAAGATAAACAGATGAATAAAAAAAAAGGAGAGATACAATGAGGAAAGAAAAACTTTATATCAGGTCCATAACCTGAAGCCTGCTGTTAATGCAAAAGGAACATAGATATCTCCAGCGCCGCCCGCCATTGCGTGAGACGCTGTCTCGTAAACCTATAAACACGTCCAAGAGGAGCCCAAATAGCTTCTTACGTGTTTTTAAATGCTTTGTCTTCCACATGGTGTCAATTAGCATTTTTGTAAAGGAGCGGATTTACGCATTTGAAATTTTACGGCCACCAAATCACACAAACCGCAGCGCCTCCGTAACCAGCGCCTGTGCTTTTAACAGACTTTGGATTTCCTCATTTAGTTTTCCATTTAGAAAGCGTAGAATCTCTCAAACACATAACAAAAAAAACACGAGTACACACGGAAGTTTATTCCATGTGTTCGAATCATCACTAAAGAGCTTCTTTAACGCTCGCTGTCTTCACACGCAGCTCCTCTTTTAAAACTCTTTGCCCTCCATTTCAGACAACTGTACAACGCAACCGTCACATATACAGTATGAACACAATATGCAGATTATTCACACTGCTGAAATGAAAAATCAACTAATCACAAAGGAAATATTACAACACCAATCTGAAAGAAAGCATACAAATCAGACATTTCACTGTTACAAATTCAGCGTACATGCGTCTAATAATAAGTCTTCGTGCCCCGAAATGGACGAGAAATGGAAAAGCTGCTCTATTAACTGTAATGCTGCCTCCTGTGTCTTCATGTCTTCTCTCTATTGTATTGTCGCTCCCGTCACTGTGCCACAAAAGACTTCCCCCAGCTAATTTCTGTCTCTGAGTCAATAACATTCAGAGGCAATTTCCCTCAGTTCCCATTGTCGGGCTAAATTGAATTCCAAACTAAGACACAACACGCACTGCATCAGTCAGCACTATTGGATTTTCTAAAACCATTTGTTCGACACACCCAACGGTGGGCTTACAAAATGCCGCATTGTGCAATACAAACAACACAAGGAATCAAATATTAATAACAAAATTCAGATATGCTGTGTACACGTTGATGAGGCTTTGAATCACTGTGGGATGAAGTGAACAGGATCAATTGGATAAAGTGGGCAGCGATCGATGTGTTTGCTAGAGTCTCCTCTTCTGAGTGCAGGTATCACACAACAGCAGCAATCTATAGTGTCTCTGTCCTGAGGGCAGGCCTGATGGTTAAACAGACAGCTGCTTGTTGTCTTGTTCCTAACTGGCTGGCGTAAATGAGCAGGGTCATGTGACTCCGCAAGGGAGCGTTGCTCAGTTTCAATATTTCCCTGAGAGGCTTGTGTTGAAATTGAGAAACGGTCCCAGGTGTTGATGAAACACCGAGCATACGCTGACAGTTCAAATTAAGTCTGTGTTGTGAGTAGCCAGAGGTGTGGACTCGAGTCACATGACTTGGATGAGTCATACTCGAGTCACAAATTTGATCACTTTAGACTCAACTTGACGAAATATAAAAAGACTTGGAACTCAATTTGGACTTTAACACCAGTGACTTGTGACTTCACTTGAAAATACTTGATAACATCCCCCAAGCCCAAAGATTAAAAAGTAGGTTATTTAAAAAGTGTGTGCGCCAAGGCGATCAACTGCCTGGTACGGAAGATTTTTGGTTTATTTACTTTTTGAGATATCATTTATAGATATTTTTGGGAAGAGGATTTACTCATGGGGAAATAACTGAACTAAACAAACTGTACAGAGATTCTTTATTTGTTTGGCACGAGGATTCACTTGCTGGCGAAAAAAACGGAACTGATCAAACTGAATCTGATGTTGTTTATTGCTGAATCCCGAAAAGTGGTGTCTTTTTTTGTTGAACTCCGGAATCTTTATTTTTGGTGAGACTTGCATTTGATTATCTTACACTTAATTCCCCAGATCCACTTTGTTTGCACCATTCTGACAGCATCCAATCAAGTTGCAGGAGAAAACCATAAAGAACTAATGTTACATTACTGAGCGCCAGTTGGCGCCAGTTACTCTGTTGTTAAAATAGTATTACATTTGGTGAAGAGCGAATTACGACTTGTTTAGGACTCAAAACTCAAAGTTTAGGACTCAAGACTTGATGCGGGACGTGCCTGTTGACTTGGGACTTGAGTGTAAAGACTTGAGACTTACAAAACAATGACTTAGTCCCACCTCTGTGAGTAGCAAAACATTGTTTAAAAATCCTACTACTAATGTGGAAATACAGGCAGCACACTGGCCTCAGAGGTTTTGAAGCTCGTATTTTTTTGTTTTTGATGAGGGGTTATAAAAGTTTGGCATGGCTCAGATCTGATGTTACAGAGAGTTAGTGGCAATAAAATGTCGCTCTGTAAAGACGGTTGAAAATTTTACATGGGTCAGACAGATATTATGAAAAGAATCCAACCCAGCTCTGTAGATGGAAACTTTTCAAACCCACCAATACCTCTAAAACTGACTTGGACTTTGTATAAACTGTGTCAAAGACTACAGGCAGCATGGTGACCTGAATGAGTGAAACAGGAAAAAAAAACATTTTTCAAGGCCTCTGGTAAGGCTACCCAAGAGGTAGCGGTTTCCCTTTGATGTTTCCCCATACTGTATTCCTGGTAGGCGGCGAAACAACAAAGGACCATGTGGTGCGGAGGACTTATTACTTGAGTGGACCGGCATTAACAAGTGAATGTTACGCTTCAGTCCTGCAGATCTGTGCAGGCAGCATGGCAGCACCAACAAATCAATGCCATCCGTATGGTAAACCAGAGCAAACTGCTGAATGACTTCATGAGGTACATAAAATGACATCCTTTTTCTAGTTTAAAATGGTTACGTTGAAACCCTAGTCCAAGAAGGATGGGGATTTCATTAAATTTACATCATTACCATCCTACATGCCTCATGTTAATAAAGTGTCAGGGTGGTACCATCGCTACGGGCCTTGACAGAAGTTTTCTAAATTAGCGAGGCCTCCAGTATAATGAAAGAAAGAAGAAAGAAACCTCCCTGACGTGTGTGTCAAACATCAAAAAGCTCCACTCCACAGATAAAAAGGGAACTTAATAAGCCTTGTATATAAAGATTTATTGATGCAAAGTCAGACATGTTAGTGGACGTGGAGACAGAGGGACATATATTAAGTTTTTAGTGTAGTATCCAGACTTCTGACGCCTGTTTTTTGGCTCTTAAATTTCGGTCAAGTATGATAAATATGTCTACAGGTCTGATCAAAAAAAGCCCTTTCTGGGATTCATGTGGTCCACGATGGAGGTTTGCTCGACCGCCGGGGGGACTCCTGGGACTGAGGTCTGCTCTGTGTTGCTGAGTTGTCTGCCATTAAAAGCACACATGAGGTTTTAATTCACTAATAACACTTGCTCTCAATTTAGAGGATGAATTTTAGAAACTGCACGTAAACAACACTCAGGACATTTTTTTAATTAATTAACTCCTTAAAGCAAAGATCTCACTTCATTTTCTCTAACAGCAAGGGAAGGAATGCTGGATTTCTATTTACATCTCGCATCCCAATGAATTTATCCACATCATCAGCTCGGCTCAATAAACTGCCCAAATCGTCAGCAAAACCTCCTGAGCAGCATGAAATCACAAACCCCTTTTCTCCTTCTTTACTTAGGCACATTCACGCTGACAGAAAGACTTGCATTCATTGCATTTCTGGAATACTTGTTGGTGGCATATTGTAGGTGGAGTGAACAAAGCTGAGGGAGTGGACGCTGAGGGACCGGGGCCCCCAGATAGGAGGACAAAAGGGCCCGGGAGAGCTCAGGCTAAGTGAAAAGGGCCCTGACAAAAGGGCTGAGAAGAAGAGCGCTTTGGAGTTGGAGGGAGAGGAGGCCGAGCCGGGGCCTGTGCCCACGCACCGAGGCCCCGGGTCTTGGTGATTCGCTGGAGCACGACCATGTGTGGTCCATTATCGCTCCCCGGCAAGCAGCGGGCGCCACGCCTCCCTCAATGGGAAGACGGATGCCCCCTTGCTGATTGCCCCAAAACCTGGTAAGAAAAAGCTCCAGGAACAAAGGCACTTGTCCCGTTGGGAGAGCGCCATTGAAAAAGGTCGCAGGAGCATGCCTGGATGGGTTTACTCTTCTTCAGGGGAGGACAATGGAGCTGACAGGTGCTGGAGGAAGACAGACAAGAGGACAGAGCGGGAGGAAGGAGACGGACGAGCGTGGAGGTGGGAAGGAGGGGGAAACGCCGGCTTCCTGAGGAGAGCGCGACGAGCATTTGTGTCCTACATTTTGAGTTGGCTTGTTTATTGACGGAGCAAACAATGGAACCCCGTGGCGATGTTGAATTGGTAAACAGCCACAGACCCGAAATGTTGTCAGCGGAACCGTCGACTGTTTGTGCTTATCTGTTTATAACGACGCCTGACACACGGCCGCCCTCGCAGTCGTTTAACAAGCATGTCAATATTTGCCGCCTCACGCACTCGAGCAGAAGTACTTGTCATAACATGAGCATAAAGCCGTGACTCATCTTTCCGTTTATTCATTTGTCTTCATCCGATCTGACTGCGAAACGCCGCAGCCCTCGGGAGCAGGAAACAGATGGAGCCGCGTCCTTCATCGGATGAAAAAAAAAAAAAAGCCAGGGAGGCAGTTCAGGCCCTTCAGCGCCTCGTCTGAAGTCTCCACAAACACGCAGCCTCCGTCTGCGTCAGCTGCTCTCCGCGCCGCTTCCAGGTCAGCGGCCAAAAGGGAGCAGGGAACGGGGAGCAGCTCTACTCAGGAAACCTTTCCTTAAGGAATTAGGGTCAGCGACTCAGCTCCGCTGACCTCCGGATCAGAGATCAGGGGAGAATGGAAGGAAGAACGGGGAGGACACTTACGTCATTCCCTGTCCCCCTCCCTCCCTTCCCGCCCCCGTCTTCGGTGACCAGGTCTCTTACACAAGAGGCTTTAGAGCTGCATTATCCGCCGCTAGCAGCAGATGAGAAGGGGGTCGATGCCGCTCATCAGACATTACAATCCCTGTCCTGGATGTCCAGCAGGCCATATCTCACAACTGTCACCACATATCCGTCAGCGCCGAGCACGCATGGCACATAAACACGCACGCTTCAAACAGCACTCAGCAGCTTGTTACGGTCTGTGATGGATGCCTGGGAGTGGCCTGGATGTGCCCGAGAAGCTCAGCGGCGCTCCTGTTTCCATGCAACAGGCCGTGTTTGAAATCAGCTCATATAATGGTGAATAAACTGCAACGCAGAGAATACTTTACGCTCCCCGGACAGAGCGGTGTGTCTCACTGTTGTGAAATATGATATGATGAAGTAAATGTTACACAGCTGTAAAAGCAACATTTTTTTTTTTTTTTTTTTTAAATCCAGGCAGCTCTCATGGTAGCATTTAAGTGATAAAATGAACAAGTCAGTCTAACCATGCGTTCACACTGTTGAGTAACAAGATCAACAAGTCACCAGAGGGCCATTCATTTCTTACAGAGTGCTGAGAGAGCAGGGAAACTGGAGATTGCGCAAGAAGCCTGCGGGCTGAGAAAAGCCACCACGGCTTTCAGGGACATCAGCCATTAAGAGCCGATACATTTGCATGCTCTCTTTGTTTCAATGTAATATTCATAAGGAATAAGTTTACATGGCAAGTGGGAAATAGACAAGATTCTGAATACAGTTTTCTGAAAAGAAAAGAACATATAAACAAGTATCTTTTTAGGTTTATTTTCAAATATTGCTACCTATTTATTATTGCAGATATATCAGTATCGGTGTCTATGTCGGCCGATAAGTCACAAGAAATTTGCAAAAATGCCAAACTCAGTTTGAGGTAATTGAGAAACAGTGTCTCCTTTGCATATTTTGTCCACCAGAGAGCACTGAAAAATTGATTTGTACACTGTAAAATGTCTCTTTTGGTATGCATCTTTAAAAAACAAATCTAAGGGATCTGTATCAAACCTGTTTGTTTATGGTTATGCGTTTATTGTTATTGGATTTTATAAACTCATGTGTCGGTAGTGGACTCAAAAATCCAGTGTCGGTCGGGACATAGTTCTACTGTTAAATGGTACAATTTAATTAGGGCTGCCCCCTCTTAGTTGGTCAGTCGACAAATTGGTCGTTTTGGTCTTAGTCGACTAAGATTTCTTTAGTCAATTAGTTATGTTTTTATGTTTTTTTTTCATGCTGAAGGTCTTAATTCCAAGAAACTTATGAGCACATCTCTGGTAAACACACGATTTAAAGTGGGGCTTCTGTGTCATTCTTTGTGGAGAAACTCAGTTTTACAGATCGGTCGATCAACTAATCGATTACTCAACAAAATCATACGAGTGTTGAGTGTCGACGAATTTCTTTAGTCGAGGACAGCCCTAAATTTAATCATATTTTGCTAATTTCAGAAAACTGCAGATAATAATATAAAAGTAATGAATAGGCCTAAATATAAGACAATATTTTTTTCCTGGAAATTACATTTGAAAAGGTGGGGGTCATATTATATTTGAGGACTAGAAGTTTACGTACTTGAGACTGCAGATGTTTACTCCATTTGTAGCTTTAATGTTGCTAGGCTAGCTAGTGTCTTTAAGTCTGTTTATAGTGTGTCATAGACTTAGTCAGCTTTCACACCTGTAGTTGGGTTCCTTTGGTCTGGACGAAGGGAAAAAAAAAAAATCCATTGTTGCATTTTGGTTCTGGTCCAGTTCCTGTTCACACTGACTATTTACAAACGCATCAACAGGAGTACGCATGAAGTTCTAGAGACAGACAGGTAAGTCGTTGATTGGACAGTTTTGGCGATTGTTATCCGGCATCATCAGGACTCTAGTGGGGGAAATCAAATTCCGGTGACTGACGTTAAAGTCTATGCAGCACTTTAATGATTCTGATGTGTATATTTAATTTATGTTCTTTGGTGTCACAAAGAACTCACAAAGAAATAACTGATTATAAGCATTATTAGTATTATTAGACTGCAAATTGACATATATATGATATATACATGGCCTTATACAGATCAATTTTAAGATTGCTTCCCGAACAGCTTTCACAATCAGCAGACAGATTTATCAGTAGTTTAGCTTTTGAAATCATGCTAAATCACATATCTGTTATCATAAAATCCTGTGGTTGGTTCGTTTGCTGTCACACCACAAACAAACCGCACCAGAGTCCGCTTGAAAGTGGTCTCGGTTCGGTTGTTTGGTCCGCGTGTCTAACAGCATTACAGGGAAACTTTCCCCAGAGGACTAGTCTGACAAAGTGTTTCTTATTGTCAAAAAGCATATTTACACAAAAAAAAGTGTGGTGTTGGAAAAGCGGGGGATGTCTTGTGATAAAAATGGTCTTATATTCGGGCCTGTATGATAACACAGTATGTCACCGCATCCGTGCTGTTGGACCAGCTCCACCATCAGAAGAGAACAACCCATCTGGCTCACATTGTGAACACACTGTGAAAACAGAGGTGGTGAGAGCTGATGAGACCATCATTAGGACATCTGGAGAGGAAATATCACCATGACAGTTTAGTGGCTTTGTCGGTTTAACTGTGCGGTTGGCCAGATAAACGCCTCCGATGTGTGCGGCTGATTTTTCTCGAACCAGGAGAACACAAGAGACAATAGTTGGTTAACAAACAAGAGGCCTTTAATGGGCATTGTGCAACATCGCTATGGGTGTGACCACCCAGGTCCAGCATCTGGGATCTAGTCTGGAAATGAGTCAAACACAATCCAGCAGCGCCGCGCAACACAAAGGCACATGCTCTTCCTGCGGTGCAAAATCAAAGCTCTTCCCTCTAAGATAAATATCACACAATCTTTCATCATCAGGCCAAATGTGGAGGGGAAACAATCATTTTAGACTATGTGCAAACATGCAAGCTACTTTCCAAACGTCGAGGGAAGACCGAGGAGGAGCAATAACGTGATCACTGCCAAGAAGCTTTTACTCTATCTGTTTCCAGACACTCCAGCGTGCTAACTTTTACTGCAGAAAATCCCTGGGCTTATTTCTCCCTGGACTGTTTGAATTAGCCTGGGATACGCTGTATCACACCATCGAGACAGGAACATTTAAACAAGCGAAACAGAGCCAACTATGGCAAAACCCTCCGCCCGAAGACAAGGTGATAAGTTCATCCCTATTCAGTCTTCTCCACTCACCGTCACTCCACTCCCACCTCACCGGCAGATAAAGACGAGACATCCAGATATAAACCGAGAGAAGAGATCTAAGATGTTTTGAGTTAGGCCGGCCAGAAATACCATTCCGAGGTGAAAGTTGCTCTCCGAGCATTTGTCCAAGTTACAGACTGTCATTTCTGGTATGTGCTACTGAATAGAACTGGCTGGAAAGGCCTTCACAAAAGGTGCATTTTTCATCTTGCAACACCTCCAGCTATATTTCAGGCACAGCCCTCAGGCATATGCAGAATATTAATAAATCAAGACTAAAAAAAAATCATCCAGAGTGCTGCTTTTGGATGTTTCCTACACACTGGGGAGTAATTTGTTATTGCAGGTGGCCCCTTACAAGCCCAGTGTTCCTTCTCAAGTATCCCAAATAAAGAAAACAAAGGCTCTCAGATTGGAAGTGCAGCACTTTCTTTCTTTCTTTCTTTCTTTGCTCTGCACACAAAGCATAAAATACAAAAAAGTGCAGCTTTGGATTAAAAAACAACAACAATATTTTACTGTTTTTTGCTTTCTAAGATCAGGCTGATGCCAGGGCTTGTGTGGCAAACACTTTGCATAAGTAAATTCACAGAAGTAGATTAGTCTATTTCTCCTATAATCCCTTTGTTGCCAAGAGGAAGGGATTTGTGGGTCAAACCTGAGGGGGTGGATGGGCTCACTCTGTGTCCACCTACAGCAGTACGGAGAGAGAAGCCGCGATGCTTCGACCAGACAAGCAGCTGAAGCCTCGGTGCCTCCGCTCCCCCTCCCCCACCAACACACACACCCAGACAAACACATGCATACATCTTCCCTCAGACAGACCAGGAGCAAACCATAATGGCACAATGACCTACAAACCACAACCCCACGGGAATTATTCACAAGCTTTTAAATCAGATTCCATTAAAAGTCAGCTGCAGCAGGAGAGGGGGGGGGGCGGGGCGTACTCCCCCCCCCCCCCCCCCCCCCCCCACCCAACCCTGAGCCTGTGCATTCTAACACACCATCATTTAATGAGCTCACGCCAAAACAAAAGACATTCGCTGGCTATGCTAAACAGTACTGCTTTGTTTCCGATATACATGTATATTGGTCATCCAGTAGAGGGATTACACAGCTAAAAATATAAATTCATAAAAAGAGGACACCGATAAGCACAAAAAGAAGTAGAAGAAGAAAAGACAAAAAAAAGTTATTTTGACTTCTGCTGTATTTATATTTTTTTTTCTGGCTGAGTTATTAGCATAAATATAGATCTTATTATGATTAGATGAAAATAAGATTTAAGTAATTAACCTAACTAAACCCAATTAATACTTAGTGTAATGGAGTGTAATTTGAGATAAGGACCTTGCTGCAAAAAAAGTGCAGTTCCACATAACGCAGATGAATCAGTAAACTGTGAAGACGAAAATTATTCATCATGACTCATTTACCAAAGCAGCAACCACAGCTGGGAGGAAGGCAAAACCTCTTTTCATGTTTCTCATTCAACATTTGTAACTCAGAATGGAACCTAAATGAATTCAGCAAAGAAAATGAAAGTAGGAAAAATTAAATAATATGTTGCCCCTGTGTTACATGGTAGAAAATGTTATTTTCTGTCTTTACGCCTTTTAGTCCTGGACATGCAATGGACTGAAAAGCAAGCACTTTTTCTAATGCATTTTTTTGTGTCTTTTTTATATATATGTGTGTATATATATATATACACAGTATATATACACATATATTTATATATATATATACACACATATATATATATATACACACATATATATACACATATATATATATATATATATATATATATATATATATATATATACACATAAATATATATATATATATATATATACACACATATATATATATATATATATATATATATATATATATATACATATACATATATATATCTATATATACATATACATATATATATCTATATATATCTATATATATACATATATATATATATATATATATATATATATACACAGTGATCTGTTTATTTCAATGTGAAAGTGCAATAAAAATATGTTGTCGCTAAAATCAATGAATAATCATGATATCAATATTGATCAAAATAATCGTGATTATCATTTTGGCCATGATCCCGCAGCCCTAATGTAAGTTATTTGCCATTAAAAGTAAAATATGTGCATTAAAAAAAAAAAAAAAAATACATTGGACAGATGCCAATACATGCTTATCTTATAGACCACTGGGTTTCTGAATAATTCATTGAAGCAACTACTACTTAATATCATATGAATGATTTTCACAAAATATGTAATAAACCCATGTTGTGTACATTATTACATAACCTGGAAGTGCAACTGGAAACAATTAACACTTGCACGGCTCTTTTCATTCCAGCCGTATAAATTGTGCAAATCAGCTTTTACACAGCACAGGTCAGACAGCGTACGAAACGTCAGCAACCTTAATTCAGTCAATAAACTGTGACTACCTTTCCAGGTTTTCAGAAATTGTTTGATCACTTTCACCAGAAACCGCAGAGCATCTCAGGCTGCCAATCGCTTATCCAAGAAATTTGGTGTTTATGATTCAACTTCCTCTCTGGATGGAGGAAAAAGTAGCGCTACTGGTATTAAAAAAAAAAAAAAAAAGCAACTTCCATACAAACGGCCTAATTCCTCTTGTTCTCAGTGCTCTGATGGACCACCTGTTAGACGTGATGCTCATTAGGCTGGAGACTGGGAGGCCGCCGTGGGGTTGTTCTATTAAACAGTCAGACTCATCCTGGAGGAATCCGGCTGTAAAACGCACTCTCACTGGGAAATCACTTACGACGAGCTCATAAAAAAGGCGCACATGAGCGTTTACTCACAAGAGCTCGCACACGCAGCCCTGATACGCCCCCAAACAAACACGCATTGCTGAATTTGAACTGCTCGCCAATGAACACGGAGGCAATCACTATCACCACCGGTCCTTAAGGAATCACAGAGCCATTATCCAGCGGGTTGGGATTTGATTTTCTCTCTTCGGGTGGCTCCGGCGTGACAAGTTGCTGGTGGAAATAGATTAACTCTCCAGGGAGTAAGAAATAACGTCCTTCAGCGCAAAACAGATGATGTCTTGTAAACATATTGCAATCCCATTCTTCTGATGGAGCGCATGTCGTCAGCGTTTACCGGTTTCCAGCACTATAGTGACTGCAAGACTGTGTGCAGAAATCTGTAAGCCAAAGACATTACTTCTAAAGATTTTTTATTTTACCTCCATGAATCATGCTTTACCCCACTAATTTAACTCAGATTACAGAAGTCACAGTTTAAGAAAGAGGTCATAGCCATATAAAAATAGCTGAGATAGCAACACTATTCAAGTCCCTTTGTCTCCTCTCCGTTGATTACCCCTAATTCCTCTCACTAAAGAGAGAACAGATTACGTTAACCTCACCTGGGATATTTATAGGTGTTAAACGAGCACGCTCTGTTTCTTTACATCGTCTGCTGGGCCGTTTTCTATTTATGTGACTCTTCTTGGGAGCCAGCATCGCCTCCACCAGATTGTAGAGGATGTCAAGTCTCCCGCAAACTATTTCGAGTCTCGGGATCAGGTTAAAACTGTTTTACATGAACGCTGGAAGTTTTTCCAGAGGTAATGAGAATCTGTGTCAGCCCAGAAAAGTGCAAAGCACACTCAGCGGGCCCCAGGGGCAGACAAAACAGCATTAAGTATTAAGGCTGCTTAAATGGAAAGAAATTCACTGTGTCAACCCAATTTCCTCACGAAGGAGCGAGGAAGCCTTAATCTCAAAAATAACATGTTGACAGAAGGTGTGCTCATCTTGTTACTAGTTCTGTGGTTATGACCAAAACAGTTAGGTGGCGATGAATTACACTGGCCTCCGTTTGCAAAGCTCTAACTCACAGGGGCAGATTAGTAATGATGAAATATTCAAGACTACTGTGGGACTGAACAAAGTGCCATCCCTATTCACCTGATGGAGTAGATTATAGACCAGAATAGCAACATAATGCACAAGATAAACTGTTAAGTGCTTCAAAAATGGTTAGTCGACAGAAAAATAACCGTCAGCTATTGATAAATGATTAATTGTCAATTATAAAGCAATATTTTCTTTTTTCCACACTCTCAGATGTTAGGATTTGAAGCTTTTCTCAATTGTATATTGTTGTAAATTGAATAACTGTAGGTTTTGGACTGTTAGTTGGACAAAACAAACAAATGTAAAATGTCACCTTGAGCTCTGGAAAATTGTGAGGGGGGTTTCTGAGTTCAGTTCAGTTCTGAGTTATTTTTTTATTATTTATTTTCTGAGCTGTTTATTTTCTGATTAATCAATTAAAAAAAACCTAAAACTAATTGGCAGATTAATCGATAAAGAAAATAATGATTAGTTGCACACCTACAGGTATTTAAAAAAGGTTCTACAGCCAGCATAAATGCTAATGTTAGCATGCTAAGCAGGTATAATATTTACCATATTCCTCATCTGAGTATAGCGTGTTAGCATGTTAACATAATTAGCAATAAAGTGCAGCTGATGGGAATGTAATTAGTTTGGCTGGTATTTGGTCATAAACTTAAGTAATGAAAAACTTGAAAAAAAGTGATGGCGCTAGATGAAAAGTCAGAGGATCACCAAAATGATGAACTTTCATCCTGAGGGGAAGCTGAATATCTGTAGCAAATTTCATAGCAGGCCATCCAATAGTTGTCGAGATATTTCAGGCTGGACCAAAGTGTTGGACCGACCGACATCAATATCGACAGAGCCATGAGGTTAGCAGGCCTATAAGCATCAAAGCAATTGATTTATCGATTGTTAGGGCTATATACAGAACATCATAAAACATGGTGATGCAAGCCTACATTAACATCGAATTAGTGTGATCGGCAAAAGAAATTGCAGAAACCAGGTGAATTCCCACAAAACACTGAGAGGTAAATAATGAAATTCAGACATGAAAATAACAACAAAGAAAAATAATAACCCCTGCTGGTAAATAGCTTTTTCTTTCATGCAATAGTCATAATGCCTTGTTAGATAATTGGTACATGAATTCCTCCAGAACAACACCTGCTTGTGACGTCTGTACGAGCTATTTGTGGTGCAAGTCTCACTATACTCAGCTCAGATGGCCTGCAAATCCTAGGCCATCAGTTCAGAAAGCTGCACAGGCGTGGGTCTATGTTTACACATCTCTGCATGAGCGAGAGACAAACTGTCATCTCCAGCGTACCGCCACAACAAATCAGCACCAGCGAGCCCTTAATTCACTGATGTGCTTAATTATGAGCAAACTGCTTGAATAATGATGAAAAGGAGGGACGCAGCGGAGGCCAAAACGCGTCGAAGCGAAAGAGAGACGGAGACGGATCATGTAAGACACAGCTGCGTGCAGATGTGAGCAAAGCAGTGGGGTTTAATTATATGAACCCGCTAGCATGTCGGGATCTCTGATAAAGGAGTTCAGAGGAGGACGGGCCTTCTCAGCCGGAGAGATTTATCGGCCTGTTTGACCCAGAAGAAGTCAGTGAATTAAGAGTGGGAGGAAGGATTCATTTCAGCCTCCTACCTAGTGAGCCATATACAATCCAGAATTACGGTTAGGTCAAACATTTTTGGCTACGTACTGCATACCCTAGTCCAGCTCCCTCTTACAGTAGATCTTGACTTACGGCTCAGCTGCAGAGCAACACATTTACCTTATTAATATTGCAATCTTTTATTTGCCACTTTTCTAGCCACGCTAGCGGTTTAGCTTTATGGGCGGCAATGTTTCTTGGTCGCCTGCCACTTTGGTTCAGACTGAGTGAATGAACTGAATGGATTGCTACATTTTGTACACAAATGCATGGTCCCCGGAGATGTTTGTGATCCCCCGACTTTATCTCAAGCGCCACCAAATGTCAACATCTCGACAACTACTGGATGGATTGACATTTGCAACAGATATTCAAAGTCCCAAGAGGATAAATTGTAAGACTTTAGCGATTCCCCTGATTTTTTTTTTAAACTTGTAACATTAACCAAGCAAAACTAATGCAATTCCCATCAGCAAACGTTAGCATGCTAACAGGCTAGACTCAGATGAATGTGAACTTGGTACATTTATTATTCGCCTTGTCCTTGTGAGCATGTTAGCATTCTAAAGTTAGCATTTAGCTCAAAGAACTGCTGCTATTACAGCTTCCAATAGTTGCTAGCATGGCTGTAGACTCGAAACGCTTGGTTCAGACTACACAATATTTTTGTCGGTTATGATGGTCGCTATGTGAGATTAGGCGATTAAGAGTCATAATTCTTGTCGTGACAGACTCGATCACCCGACCAATCATCGCTGGTCGTCTTTCACGACGTGCGTATGCAGTAGCCTACTCACCGGGTTGCTGAAGTGCCTCTGCTATTTCATGCCATCTTTTTTCTTTTTTTCACTTGTGTTGTGGTAGTCTCTCAAGGAAACATCAAAAAGGACGGGGTGTTATTGCCATAACTCCACAAATCTTTCCCCCATTTCACAATTCCACCTCAAAACACCAACATCGTTCCTCTTTCGCTTTGCCATCGTTTACGAAGTTAAATCAAACATGCTAGACTTTCTGTCGGGACATCGTGAGGCGTCCCAGACACAGCGTTGATTGTCGTCTACTGTGACACACTACACAAGATAAAACGATCGTCGCGCACGACACTCATTGTCGTTCCCGATCCGAGCCGACACCCTCTGACGGCCATGTCGGGCTGATATCGTGTAGTCCGAACCAGCCATTAGTCTTGTTGCTTGATAAATGACTTCACGTTTATTTGATTAGCAAAATTGCTTTCAACATTTTCTGTCACTCAATTAACCAATTAATTGACCGATCATCTCAGCAATACAGGCGAGCTACTTCACAACAATGAGACCTTATGAGCTCATAAATCTGAGCTCGTTCTGGTCTTTTATGTTTCAGTACAAAGAGCCAGATAGGAGAGGACTCATTTCTTGGTTTTGTTCACCAGAGCTGAGATAATCAATACAGCTATTGTCCTCTGACAACTATTTCCGCCAGCGTAACAAATATCTCGGACCACACAGCCCCGGCCGATACAGCAGGTACATATCATTTGATGAAACAAAGAGCTCATCTGTCAGGTTCATCCCCTCATAATTCCTCCGCTGAAGTTCAGTTCCAGCTCAGTTTCCTATCATTGCCAAAAGTTGGTGAACCGCTGCAGAATAATGAAATCACTTGCAGTGGGTGCAATGGAGATCCCCGCTCTCTGCCATGCCTTTTATGCCGGTGCACCAGAGTGCATTCCTGGAGCTTAGCAGATATTAAAAATTCAAGTCACGCAAACTGGGTTAAAACGCCACACAGTGCACACATTTAGAGAAGCTCAGTATAGCCAAGGGTTCAGGCCAGACTCTTGTGGCAAAGAAATACACACTTTAGCACTTTGGAGTGTCGACTGGAAGCTGTGGCCGTCCAGAGGAGCCAGCAGGAAAAGGCTGCTCAACTCAAAAAAAAGTGAAGGGAAGAAGGTATTCATGATGTCTTTCTTGTATGACACTTGGTGGTTTATGGTGAGGGACTCAGGAGGAGAGGACTAAACACACACGTCAGTGGTGTGAAGGCAGATATCATCCTCTGTACTGCCCTCCTCATCACTTCTATAATCCTCAGGGACTGCTTTGAGGGCTGCAAGCGATGGACCTTCAGCGAGAGGCCTTCAACAG
The DNA here is from genome assembly GCA_916701645.2 of Sebastolobus alascanus. Lineage (NCBI taxonomy): Eukaryota > Metazoa > Chordata > Actinopteri > Perciformes > Sebastidae > Sebastolobus > Sebastolobus alascanus. The sequence goes on along the minus strand of CAKAOJ020000022.1, from coordinate 4,594,777 downwards.
CAGCACTCGAGGTGTGCTCGCAGGTTTTTATGAGGTGCAAAGTGAGCTATTATTCCCCCCCCAACCCTTCAGCCGCCTTTCCTGAGGGCGAGGAATTCTCTCTAAACCCCAAAGAAAAATATTTGTATATGGATTTTTTATGACTTGAAAAGTGTACTTGCAATTGACCTATCCCCTCTTTTGGCTGGAGGAAAGCTGAGTTGGAAGGTGATGCTGCCAAATACTGCACTGCATGGACTCTATACTGTACATGCAAACAGATGGATGGATGAAGCTGCCGGCTTCAAAGTCGGATCCAGGGAGAAAAAAACAAGCTCACAACATCTCTGTGGAAGTGTCCTTCGATTGTATTATTCATGTTATGCCAACAAATTATTTAGGCCTTGCCCCGAGCAAGTGCCAGTATTTTGTGGAATTAATGGAGACTATTTTATCCCCACACATCGGGTATTGTACGCCGCAACCAAGCCCACATCCCAAAGATGTGAGCTCATCTTTTTCCAACAGAGAAGAATTGCGGTTATTAATCTTTGCAACGACTTCTAATGTGGGATTTGAACTACACCCAAAACAGCGTAAGTGAGTTGCTTTGTAGTGGGACTCCATGTCATGGTTTACCAGGATCCGCATTGCATTTTATGTCCTTGATATCACTTACAATGATAGGCAGTTAAAAAGAATTATTCTCTGCCTGTAGTACAGAAAACCACATGGTCAAACATATGGCCAGTAAAAACAAATGGCCTGTGTCACTGAGATATGTTTTTTTTCTAATAACATCACAAGTGGAGTGTGGCAAAATGCTTGGTTTATAGCTAAGGCCTGGATGAGAACAAAGAGCTGCAGCAACACTTCCACAGCCTCATCATGTAGTATTGATCTTCTTGTGGGTCATGGACCTCTTTTCCTCAGCCCTCCCTCCACTCAGCTACGCCTCAGGACTGTACTTGTCATCTCATTTCAGCGAGCCAGTGGGGGGGCTTTAACAAATCAATTACCAGTCTCTTGCAGGTTAGCTCTATTAGAGGCCACCATCGGCCCTTGGTTTTGGGACAGAACACTGAGTTATTTCAGCCAATACTGCTCTATGTTTGACTCATTCAAACCCATGAAGCTCCACCAGTGCTAGCTGACAAAAATACGTTAACGGTTTTTAAGAATGAGACTGGCAACAATCCCACAAACAGGCCCAAAAAAATAATGAATTGATGCAGCTGACAGGTATTGTTTGTGTAGCCAAAGCCAGATAAAGCTTATTAGCTATAGAACACTGCTTTGTCCAAACACTATTAAAAAAACATCAATGAGCCACACCGTTGCACTGGGTGACATGTTCCATCATCGCTAGGGATGCACCAATACCAATACCGGATCGGATATCGGGCCGGTACTGACTCAAATACCTGGATCAGGTATCTGTGACAGTGGGGCCGATCTAGTCAATTCAGTTCTATGTTTATATACTATATACATTATAGACTGGAATTTTAATTCCTGTATTAATTCCCATTAAAAAGGTTTACACTTGAATTGTAATTCATTTAAATAATTCCTGTTAATTTTTAAGATTTTATACCAAGTTGTTGGTGTACGATTTATTATTTTAATAATAAATAACAATTCAGTAAATTTATATCTATGTTTCTATTTGTTACATTTTGTTTTGACAAAGTTAGGAAAGTAATGTTTAAGTCAAGTCTGATCACATAAAGGAATGATCCCAGTCACTTCCACACAGTGAGGCATACAGCTTATTAAAGTTTTGAGAAAAGCAGAGTAAAGCCACCCTTAAACTACTATTATACCACAAGAGACAGGATCAGGGATGTGTCTATAAACTGTTAAAAAGATAATGAGGATCATGTTTATGACTACATCGGATGCAAAAAGTAAGTAAGACATTAACTCGGATGCTTAGAATTCAACACGAAGAAAACAGTGGACAATTTTACTTTTCAATAATTCATGATATTGCATATATTTTGTCTCAGTTTCAGTCTATTTACAGAGAAAGCTGGGTAACAAAAAGCAGCAGGATAATTACTCTGCACTAGTCAATGTCAGCCTTACTCGCAGTTCCTCACAATCAGAGAACATTCAGGGAAAATTAGCAGGTACTTTTTGTTCATTCTAAACTAGATGTAATCATTTCATGGTTTTCCATAGAGGAAGGCAGCAGATGTTTTAGCTGTACCGAAACTCTCGAGGTAAACACTGCTGAACACTGAGCTGGTGTTTTATTCTGCTCATAAATCTCACAATTATCTGACTGGGCCTACTGTATACTGCAGAAGCTGGTCCCAAATAAACAGCCTTAAATCCTGCTCAAATAAACAGAGCCCCAACAGCCATAAACACATCAGCAACTAGAGCTAATAACCCGAACCGAAGCTGCTGAAAATAATGCAAGTACGCGCTGTCAATCCTAGCACACACATACTGTATGAGGAAATAGTGTTTACTTCTGGTTGACTGATGCTGGGGATGTGCCAGGATGTTTATCCATATACTGGGTCCAGTTATGAATGATTTATATAAGATTCAGCACATGTTGTTTTTGCACTGTTGGACTGCCTCATTATTATCCTGCATCATTTGCCGTAAACACCGTATGGCATCAGGTGTGATTTCATATTTAATTTTTTTCCTGCTAATAAAATGTGGTTGACCTCCTAAGTATTTGCTAATGAGGGCGTTAGAAAAGAGTATTTGTACTCTATAAAAAAATACAAGTGGAAAATGAGGAAGCCAGCTCAACACGTCAAATGTTTATGAAGTGTCAATGTGATAAGCTACAGTGAGGCGAGTGTTCCAGTAAAACTACTGTTGGCTACTGCACAAAGCTGGCAGGAAGATAGACTCATAGATCAGCCAAACGTTGCACCTCACACAGCTAAACCTGCATCATGGTGGCTTTATTGGATCGACAAGGTTAAAGCTCTCAAGTGCTCCACATTTTCACATCAGGGTCTTGTCATGCTGCATCCGGCGTTTTGATGGATAGTGTTTACTTAGTGTGCTGAGACTAACAACACCGGATTCTTTATGACGCACAATGTACCATGATGTATTTATACGTAGAAAGCAGCTGCCCCTTATTCCGTTCCCGCTGTTGTTTGTCCTCAACAAGGCAACAACCGCACTACATTATCTGCAGACATGTGAAAATGTTTAGAGCTGAACATCCAGGTAGTCATCGGGTCAACGGCACAAGGTTTATGAATATGCAGGCGACCTCAGCTTCAAGGTTTAGAGCTGTCAGAAAGCGTAGCTCTGTTGAGATGAAAACACTGTGCATGCACTCATAGAGGAGCACTGGGTTTTATCTCCAGCGGGGGTCAGGACAAGATGTCGATTCTTTGATCAATTTTTTTTTTTTTAAATAAGATCAAGATGTTTGACCAGTTTTGAGGCACTTTGATCTCAATCATCAAGTTTTTTTTATGAATTCTCTGATCAAGATCAAATGGACCTTCAAGATTCTTCTTTTTATCTTTTGACAGCTTTCAGTTCAGCCACGAATCGTCTAGAAACCATAATGTTAACTTTTGCACATTGTTGCGTGCTGAAAGAAAGGTACAGATGTAAATTAAAGGGGTCTTATTAATTTTTTTTGCTTTTTCCCCTTTCCTATAGTGTGTTATATAGTATTTTGTGGATGTAAAGGGTTTGCAAAGTTACAAAGTCCACGCCAAAGGGAGTTACTCTCCCCCACAGAAACACTGCTCCTGAACGACCTGGAACGCCTTGCTTGAAGTCCCGCCTTTTCTTCCGTAGCGTGGTGATGTCACCAAGTAACACACTTGCGGGACTAACGGCTAGTTTGGCATGCCCTCAAAAAAAAGCTAGTTAGAGCGGAGCTGGAGCGAAGTCTGAAGAGTTTGGTTTGGCTGACCAATCACAACAGAGTGGGCCAGCTGACCAATCAGAGCAGACTGGGCTTTTCGAGAGGGGGGGGGAGGAGCTCAAACAGAGCGTTTCAAAAAGAGGGTGAAAAGAGGTGCTGCAGCACAGTCGGTATTAGAAAAATAAAGCATTTTTTTTTAACATAAAAGCATGTAAACATGTTGTAGTAGAAACCCAAAATACAAGTATTCCCCTGAAAATAAGCATAATAGCTCCTCTTTAAAGAGAAGTGTAACAGCCTCTCGACCAGGGACTAAAAGGTTTAAACTCTTAATCTGGTTTAGACTACTGCTGCAGCAGCTGACTAACTCTTGGGAGTCCACTGACTGTTACACAGAAAGCCTCCTAAATCAGACAAATCTGCAAATAATTAAAGCTTTTGGGAGAACCCTCTGTTTTATTAATTAATGCATCCTAAATCTATTTTGAGGATGCAGCTGTTTAGATGAGAAAAACATGCAGTATCATCCATCTGTTACATTGTTTTAGGTACCTTTGCCAATAACAGTATTGTCCGTAGGGGTCAAATAAAGAAACCTGCAGAACCGCATGTAAGAATCTGTTTTGGATTATTGTGGACAACACTGGAACCGTGATGCACATATAAAACCAGGCAATGCGGAGCAGTCAATAGATCTGTGGCTCTTCTTCAGCTCTGCTCAGGTTCCCACTCACTGCTATTCGTTCCCAGGCCAAGGATTCCCCCTGCTCATAATGATTATAGATATTTGAATGGAGACGAATTGGTTAGGTTGTACACGGGAAATGCAGTGCTGTGAAAAAAAATGACCACTGATGGCTTCAAGATCAAATAAGCAATATTACATATAGTCATTATCTCCATTAATCAGATACTGGACATGATGTGAGCTGGTTTCTTGAAGAAAACCACAGGTCTTGATGATCTAAATGCCATGAGATCATTCATAATGATGATTATGTGATTATGGCAAAGCTACGAATGTGTCCTTTCCAACAATATACTCATTCAGACGGTGTACTGTAAAACTATTAAGCCTCGGTAATACGCAGTATGACTGTTGAGACAAAATTATGAGGAATTGAGGAAGTGCTTTATAGCAAATCATTTTAAATTTCGACATGAAAATATTCTTATTTCCATCTAAAATATCGATATTTTTTAATAACTGCAACAGGAGGCGTCGCCTCGTGCTGAGCAGGTTGTGGAGACCGAGCATAGCTGAATCAAAGCTCTCAGATGGGAAATAGTAATTGCACAGAGTGAAAGCCAAGTTTGTAATTTAGTGTAAAAATACAAACTACCCATGAAAACAACAGCCAATTACACTGGAAAAAACAAATGTGTAAAAACTGACAACAGTAAATTGTCTTGAAATAACTCTAGTGGTCTAATGATACTGGCACAACAGACAAAATGCTAATTTGACTGACTAATTTGGCAAAGAGCTTTCTCCCAGATGCATCTAAACACTTTTCTATTGCACATTTCCTCTGTATTTTGCTACTCGTCTGTACTTTGCATGGAAGATTCCGTCCCATAAACACTGTTTCCGCCTTTTAAAACTTTAATTTCGAAAAACTTTTACAAAAAAGAACAATCCATTAAAGTCAACTCATTTTGTCCTCCAGTCCCGAGCATCTTGAAAACAGGCACATCCTTTATTCTCCCACAGAAGTCTGATATTCTGATTTTCAAAGACCCCTCATTTGCCGATGTCAAGTTGTTACCGCAAATTAAAAGCTCATTGAGCAGGCAAACATGCCAGCGTGCGTCCTTGCCAACTCATCTGTTCATTGTGACAACCTATATCCATCATTCATCCACATGATTTACAGCCAAACGTCTCCAACGGTAGAGTGTGAGATACGCCGTAATCCCCTACATAAATCTGAACTGTACTTGTTGGCCACATGCAATACATCACGAACGAAACACGCACGTCTTTGTGAGGCTTTACTTCCTCATGCTGCTACGTCTCAAAACTAAACCTACAGAGAATATATTTTACATACAACTGTATGCTGCTGTTACACTGCAGGCAATAAACACATAAGTCATTCATTTCCCTTTATGGATTTACTCTTCCTTGTATGAATGAATGAATGAATGAATGAATGAATGGGCTCTGCAGGAAGAAATTAATAAAATCCTCACTCACCTAATAAGGGCCAGCCTTTGAAGGGCCAGATTGTTCCATCACTAAAAATCAATAACCTCTGAATGAGCTGCCGGTAGGCGCTAGCTCTCGAGGAGAATGAGAATATGAGCTGCGGGACGTGCGGTTTAGGAGGTGACATAATCACAGCGCCGATCGAGGTCTGTTGTCTCCCAACAACAGGGCCGGGTCTCCAGGGAGCGAAGGAGCCCGTATGGCAGGTACCCCGAAGGCCTGCCTGCTTTACTTCAGCTGTCATGAGAGGGAGTCATCAGCTCCATCAATCAAGTGGAGTGATGGGCACACTGCATTAGCGAATGCTTCAGAGTTAAATGAGAAGCGGAGGCAGGGAGAGCAAGTCATTTAATCTACTGTTTAGTGCTGGTAATGTATTTTTTCCTTACACAAGTGATGGAAATGTGCCAGCAGGGTAAGAGAACTTCACCTCTTCCCACACAGAAATTGACTGGCCTCAAGAAGTTTCTTTATACAAGTGTCATTCTCCTCGTAGCGTAATTTGTCTTTTTCATAGATAATCGCGCTTGTTTCCAGAAAATATAACATTAAGTCTGCAGCATGAGGCTAAAAAGACTTGCTAAGGTCAACACTGCTTGGGCAGAAAAAAGATGGTTTGAGCGACAGCTTGTTTGAACAGTCGTGAGCCTCGTGTGTCTGAAGGTTAGGGTCTTCATCGGGGGACCCCAGCAGTCACTCACACATATGAAAACAAAGCTCGTGAGCCAGCGGGGGCCGTGGATGGATTTCCCTTAAACTGCTTCCTAATTAAAACAGCCGTTGATGTTTCTACCATGTGGTGGCGAGAAATGTGTCTACTGTACAGGCTGGACACGTTCGGAAGAGCCGCTTGGGAGATCCGGTGTGGTTTTGGGCCCTCTTAACATCTCGTCAGGTGAATGTTTTAAGACCCTAAAGCAGCCGGAGTTCACAGTCAGGACAACACGTGCTCACCGCCGCAGATCGAAACGGATCAGCCTCGAGGCCTTCACAGTCACACTTAAACAATCAAGGATCAGACCTTCATAATACGCCATCAGTCATTCTTTCTTGCCAGCTCTGCTCTTTTCTCTTTTCTTTTTTTTTCATAACCTCAATCTCTCTCGGATTATAAATTTATTTTCCTTTGAGAGTGCCTTTAAGAAGTCTCATTATTCTGTCAGAGCGGCTTGACGGCGCTTCTCTCCAGATCCTCAGACCTCAAGGGCCGGTAAAGGAAAAACAGTTGCGCTCACTTTCTCCCAAACCCAAACTTCCTCCTCGGATCAAAAATAAACGCGGGCCAATTGTGTGTATCGCATCTCCTGCCGAAGAGGAAGACCTCACTTGGCAAAATAGCCCGAGGGGAAAGTCGCACATGCGAAAGGTCAAAGGATGAGGGGAAACACCGTGGCCGCAGATACCGAGGGTCACGGCTCAGCCAAAATAAACCACTGAAATCAACCCTGTAAACCATCATGATTCCATCAATCTGTCACCAGTGTGATTTTATTCATGATGACAGAGAGTGAGGGAGAGAGAAAGAGAGCGAACGGCAGAGTTGGCTCCGTCTGTGAAATACAATACAACACAAGCTGTTCTCCAGCTGGAGAGATGTCAGACTCGTCTGCCTCACCAAGCCATGACAAGCTACATTAGAACTAGTCAATTTACACCGCATATGATTGGATTTAGTAATGTCGCATACATGTATCCAAACATGAAAAAATATATATGGCTCTTACTTAACTTGGCTAATTAGAAATAAAACCCTTAATTTAAAGGTGGTATTGATAACATTCAGCCACTAGATGTCGCATCTCCCTCCCCCATTCCATTGCAGTTACTTCACAACAAGTTGTTGCCAGGCACTAGGCTTGCCCCGGTAGTCGGTGTTACCAGTGTTACACGGTGGTCTGGCACACACCGATTACATTACGTGCCCACCGCCCCCACCGTCTTTTTGCTTTTTTTACAGAAATAAAAAAAATTTAGTTAATTTGGGCGTATCAGCGCCGTGTTATCAATAGTCGGACGACGGATGTTACAAACTGAAAGTGAAAGTGTTTGCTCCATACGTAGTCTCAGCACAGAGCAGCAGGAAGCAAGCCAAAAGCAAACGTGTCTGTTTTGCAATATTTCAGATTTAAACCCAATGCTATGAGGGAACCATAATGTTAATGAGGTAATCACCGTGTGGAGGACGGAGCGGTCACAGCCGGTGTGCGTGGTGGAGCAGCGCCGGGTGGAAAACTGCGGCCCCGCAGCAAAAGCTCTACCGGAGAGGCCAGACACACAGCCATCCAACGGTAAAGAACAAAGCGCTCTACAGAGATTGAGCGCCGTCTTTTCTTGTAAAATGTCCGGTGTAAACAGTAACACCGGTGTTGTCACAAGTTCATTAACCGGTGGGAAAATTTCCCTACCAGACACTTACCGTCAATCTCAGCCACTTATCCGTTTTTTTCCACACTAACTAACGACCCAGAGATACCACATGATACCAACGTCGTTTTACTTTTGGCTCACAAGCCTTGTTAGAGGTGGGAACCATACATCAGCTATCTTCCAAAGAGATAAACAAAACTTTCATTGTGGACCCACCAAATTTTTTTAATTGATTAATTCACAATCATATTAATTCTTTTTTCAGGAAAAGCCATACTTTTACTCTGCGCCTTTCTAAAAGCTCTGTGGATGTATTATTTTTTTTAAATATTCGTCATCGTAAAAATGTTATCAATAAGACCTTCAAACATCTCTACAGGTGTAGCTGGTGAGGAAAAGCAAAAGTATGAACAGAAACGGTAGCATAAAGCCAGCACCGACATTAGGAACTTAACCTACATACAGTATATAACCGGTTTCATTCTTTCATAGCCCACACAGCCATTTAGTGAAAAGCCCCCTAAGGCTGAGATTACAGCTCTGGATTGGATTCAACTCTTGCCCTCTCTCGGTGTAGCTATTTGATGAAAGGCTTGGCAAGGGTCACATCCCAGTGCGGTGGGTATTTTTTTTTTTTTTTACTTAAATGAAAGTATACGAGAACCTGGGCCAGAGTGGTCGTCTGGTTGTAAATAACCTGTGGTGTCCCAGAGGGTGGCACACTGCAGGCTGTTGTGCTTTGCACGCATTTCGCAGAGTACTAAAACCACACACTGGGTTCCCAGAGCTCGACAGTATCAATTAGAGGCAGCTTGAGAAAAGATGTGCTTCCTCCGTCGCTGTGGTCTGGTCAGAGGTAGGAAGTGAGGGAAGAGAGAGTGGGAGGAGGCGAATCCTACAGTACAGCCGCGACTGTCGGGGTCCACGAGATTTCGGTCTTCAGTTTGTCAGCTTGTTCACAAGTCCAGAAATAAAGGAAAAAGTGTACTACACAAACCTAACTAGAGCCTCACTGTTTCCTTTCTCTCATCTGAAGTGAACTATAATGTTACCTCAACTCGGTGACTTCAGAGCCCACACAGAACTAGAATAAAGGCCACAAGGGGCACATGTTTTCTGGTGTCCCAGTGTTACAAGCCTGAGGGGAGCGGCAGGTTATCCACAGTGGCTAAACTGGCCAGACCACAGGCCCTTCTGTGCTGCATCTGACTCACTTACCACACTTAGGAAACACCAGATACTGTGATCATACTTGAAAACCGCTTTAACCACAATAATAACACAAGTCAGAGACGGTCCAACACTGAAGCTGAGAAGAAAGGGAAAAAGTCCTAACCGATGATACTGTCAAATTAATAGAAAGTTTAGCACATTATCTTGTCTTCACTGTACAGTGCTATAAGTATGTGATTTTTTTCCACTGGGATAAACAGTAGCATTCGCCAAAGATTTAGACCATGGTTAGCCATTTCATTTGGTTTGGTTGCCACTGCTACTGTGTTAAAAGTCCAAATGAAACGACAAAAAAACGTTGTGTATAACTGCCCTTTAGAACGACACATAGAAGTGTTTCCTGATCTGACGCCCCCATCAGCACGACGACACCACAAATCAATACATCTTATGATGTGAAAATGATTTAGTTAAAGGTTTGGTTAGGTTTTAGCACAAGAACGACTTGGTTACGCTTAGGGAAATATCATGGTTTGGGTTAAGATGACTACAACGTTAAGGTTAGGGGAGCTTCGTCGTCATGGTGACAATAATAAACGTGTCGTTAAGGAACGATTACAGTTATGAAAACATAGGTCGTTTTGGGGGACTTGTTGAAACAACTGTTTTAGGGCTGCAACTAACGATTGTTTTCATTGTCGCTTAATCTGTTGATTATTTTCCCGATTAATCGATTAGTTGTTTGGTCTATAAATTGTCAGAAAATGGTGAAAAATGTTGATTATAGAGTTTCCCAAAGCCCAAGATGACGTCCTCAAATGTCTTGTTTTGTCCACAACTCGAAGATATTTAGATTACTGTCATAGAGGAGTAAAGAAACCAGAAAATTAATTCACAATTTAAGAAGCTGGAATCAGAGAATTTTGGCTTTTTTTTCTTTAAAAAATGACTCAAACCATTAATCGATTATCAAAATAGATGTCACTTAATTAAATAGTTGACAACTAATCGATTAATCGATTAATCATTGCAGCTCTAGACTGTTTCTGTCGTTCTTCTTGGGGGGAAAAAAGTCCTCAGTGGAGAATCTTCCATAAGTTGAATGTATGAGTGCTGCTGTTGCACTGATTGAACCACCAAGGCAGTGTCAACAGCTAAATGAAAATGAAAGAGGAACGGACACGAGGCAACACATGGCTAATAAACAGCACAGTACTGCAAAAGCACTACCACGAGAAGGAAAGCAGCAAGTCAGCTTATTCTTGAAAGCGTCACAACCATTAAATCCATTCTCAAACACACCAAACCGTCCACAGTGAGAGCACCAACAAGTCCATTTGGGTTATGTAAAACAAGTTTAACCATTCTTGATTTTACTTTTTCATTAATAAAATATGGCTTATACTGTAATTAAAAAGCAATATAATTTACTCCAATTATAAATGACTGAAATATGGCAACCATTCTGTCAGCTTTGGCAACCAAAAGCTGATGGCTGTTTTCCAGCTTGGCGACCAACTCCAAAACTTGTCGGGCCGCATTTCCCCAAGCGCGTTGACTGTCGCATCATCTTTCCATCCGTGCCATCCAAAGCTAACAAGTTGAGCTGGCATATTCATAACACAAAGAAGCTTCTGTATAGCAGCTCACTAACTTGTGAATCCTCTGCCCTCCTTCCGCCGTCACGCCACTTGAAAACCCTAACCAGAGCACGTACGACCGTAGTGAGTTTGCCCAATTGGTTCTGACAGGTTTGGTCCGCAAAGCTGCAGCAGTTTTCTGCTCTGTCCAAACAGCGAACACTGAGGTCTTGCATCTTTGTCCTTCATAAACAACAGGCCAACACAACCAGGGCTTAATTCCCCTCTATTTGGGGACAAATGGCCTCCTTCATTGGGTCCAGGGAGAACAGAGGGACCACACAGCCCCTTCTTCTCACAATGGACAAAGGCTTTGCCCCCGAACCGGCCAACTTGTGTCATAACCTTATCGAAACGAGCCAGTGCTCCTTGTCAGAGAATACGGGCCACCGAGGCGGAGAGGCCCCGGTGAAGAGGGGTGGCCTTCTCCTCTTCCTTACTGAAAAGGGCAAACTATAGCATCCCTGTTGGGTATGGGGGACAGGGGAGTTTTTCTTTCTAATGGCTTGGGGTTCTCTCCTTACACGTCGTGCCCCCTCTCATCCACAGTCCTGTTAATCCCATTAATATGAAGAGGGCCAAGAGCCTGAGAGTGGCCACGGCTTAAGAGCCATCAGCCAGCATTAGCCCTTCGAAATCCAAACCCTTGTCTAGACCCATTAACAGTTTAGCCTGGCAGAGTCAAATCATTTGAGACCCGCGTCTAATGATGGGAGCATAACCAATAAACGGGGTTTACCCATCACCACACACGTTCAAAAACCTTGTTTTCAGGAATGCACGGAGCTGACACACCGGCTGCATCCTGCTATTTCATTATAAATCCCACTAATCTCATTCTGTTGGTCAAACAGCCCGTTTGATCCATCATTTTTGACTTAAGTGTGTTCCTTGGCAGCTTTAATGCCTTTCTCACATTATTGAGTAGCGGTGTTGAACGTCTGCCATCGCAATGCTGACCATGTGAGGGATTTGCTTATTGGATGATTCAGTCCGGTATTAAACATCATTCCCATTTAAGGCGATTATTATCGTGTCTGTCTGTCTGTCTGTCTGTCTGTCCGTCTGCAATATACTGTATGTGTGTGTGCTGCTATAACCACATGATGTATTAGGAGAGATAATCTGTTGGCTTTTAATTAAATAGCCGGGTGAGGAGCCCTGAGAATACCCAAATAGGACTAAGGTTAACGTCTTGAGCAGTGCGGCGAAGACAATCTCTAATGCCTCAATCCACCACCAGGCAGCTACATATGGCTACATTTCTCATCCCACCGAATACCATTCGGATGATTATAAAGCATTAGAGCCTGATTAATGCAGCTTTGAAGCAGCTTGCCTCGGCCGGGCTGGAGCACAGCGAGGGCTTTCAAGAATGGCCGCGGCGACTGCTCATGAGCAGCTTGCAATCCCACAGTGAGAACACTGACCTATGCAGTAGAGTATCACAAATGACAATCAGCTGAAGCGGGCAGTCACTAGAGAGTGATTCGACTTCCTACACCCTGCCACACACATTCAGTTTATTCTCAACGGCAGATAGCAATTTGCTCCGGTAATCAAAAGGTAGTTATCTGTGTGATCAGCGCCACATCAGGCCATCACAGGTATTTAAGACTCAGGTATGTATCAAGTTTCTCAAGCGTCTAGACATCATCTGGACCTGGAGGTTATGGGTGTCCGGTGGCGACGCCGGAGCATGTTCGCTGTGTAAAGTGTTATTAAGGATTACTGTGACTAAGTGAAAAATTCAGTGGTGCTACCATGCTCAGCACTACAACCTGCTACTGTTCACACACTAATCAGATTTGAGCACAGTGATGTTTAAACTGTGTCTTTTAATTGCAGCATAGACTATATGCTCTACATAATGAGGCAGATTTGGGAATAGTTATCCTGTTAGTTGCATGGCTCAATAGTGTAGCCTGCCCAATTTTTTTAATTAAACACATAACATTAACAAACATATTTGATAAGGATATCTTAATTTTATCTTATTTATTTATTGAAAAATTGTGACCAAATGGGGGCATTTTACAGTTAAGCAGGTATGGGAATATCATTAGTTTTGCAGGTATTTGCCATAAACCAAAGTATTGGAGAAAGTGAAACTTTTACCTGATGATGGGAAAGAGGGAAAGTCAAAGTGATTAATATTCATCCTCTGGGGACCGTGAATGTCTGTACAAAGTTTAATGGCAGTCCGTCTGATAGTTGGTGAGATATTTCAGACATTGCCATATACTATTTTATACTTATACTGTTTGGATTGATATGCATTGGCCGTATTTTTAAACCATGTAGCTGCCATAACAATGACTTTCATTTTTTTACTCCAATGAAGCAGTGTACTTTGGTGTCTGGAATCTATTCCCTTTCCATGGACAGTATTATGCATACACATTGGGAGCACCTGCTCTGTGTTCCATTACTATAAGATCCAAATAAGGGTTTCCTACTTCGTTTTTTATTGCTTTTTTAAAAGGTGCAAAATGAGAGATTGGGAGCATTTCTATTGCCTCCGCACGGCTCACAACATTGCGATGGTGCTAACAGTGAAAACAATGGCAAACACTGCTGACAGAGCTAACAGTGTTAACCTGAGGGAGAACTGGAGGGTGGGTGCTACGCTTCCGTAACGGCACCGTCGGTTAGGACGCCGTTATCAGCTGTAACCGCTGTATGAGAGCAGTGCAGAGCAGGGCAGAGCAGCGGCCGTGAGCTAGCCAGTCGGGCACGCTCACATGCACAAACATGCACTAAAAGCATGCTCAGCTGGCCCGGCGATGTCAACAAAGCAAGGAGACACATGTATCACAACACCCACAGAGGGAGAGTGACTTCATCCTCTGCTCAGGTAGACATTACTCCTCTATATCTTTACATAGACAATATTTGCTTGATGCTATATTAATGCTCTGGATATCGTATAGAGCACCTTTAAACATATCTTTGGCATTTCTGTTCTACAATTATTTATTGGCCAGCATATTGGCCTAGCTGAATTATAGTAATGATCACAAACAAAAACATTTCCTCAGTTTCAAGGCAAGCATTTAAATTGCCAGAGCAGTGAGAGAGCTGCTGGAAGGAGAAAGTTGGCCTGAGCCTGGCGGAATCCCACGCGCCAATACGTAGATCACACAGTGGAAGCTGCCTTCCCTCTCTGGGCCACACAGCAGTCTGAGGAGCTAATTTAACTGTTTTGACAGTCACTGAGAAACCTGTGGCGACCCAGAATGGAAAGGTACGGAAAAGGAAGTCCACAGTTAGGCAACAGGATTTCAGTGTTCTGCTGCGATGTGTGCGTTTCCACACGTTTTACATGTTAGGAAGTGCACCAATAAAACACTTTCTCAAATTTAATCGCTATTGCACATTTTCCAAATATGCAGGTATTTCGGATTTTTCCTTTCTGCCCTCACCACGGGGAATGCAGTGGAAAGGCCAGCGTTTTAATGAACTTTAGGGGGAGAAACTCAATAACCAAGATACAGTATAATGAAGTCTTACTCTGGGTCTGATGACAGTGAGGGAGAAAAGGGAGCATCATATCTAGTCAGCTGTTTCCTATTGACCTAAATATGAACTCACTCTATCCAAGACTCCGATGCTTCAAGTTACTCTGTAGGGTTTTGTGGGTAAGGGAAGCAACTCACAAACATATCAGAACCCCTCATTAATGGTATTTTTAGGAACAAATGCATTTCTGCCAGGCTAGCTTATCTTGCAATTGTGGCGAGGGTGAAAATAACAATTTCTGCCCTCATCGGCTATCTGTTGGAAAATGAGAGCTTAGGGAAAATGGAGATCTGTGGTTAGACACTGAGCTGATGTTGGTGTAGCTCAAGTAAAGATGGTCACAGTGGCAGCTATTCTAAAAAGAGAATGTATCTGAAATGACTAGATGGTGATGGAGATTAGTTATTGTTTCTGTGAGAATGAGAAAGGAGTTGGAATGAAAAGAAGGAAAATAACTTTTTACTTCTACAAGTTTGTAGACACACAACGGCTACTGTGCCTGGAACGTGGACAGTCTCAACTTGGCGACAAGTTGAGACTGTCAAAAAAAATTATACAAAATTGTGTATAATCTGTAAACGTTGGTCAGAAATCACAAACACCGTCTTCCCCTCATCTCAGGAAATCTATCAGAGAAAGTGTGGGCCAACAAGACTGGGCAGGATGCCTCCCACATATCTCCTTCCTCTCCTGCCAACAGATTGCACTCCCTGGTGATTTGAGAGAGGAAATGCAGGAACATCAAAGATTCCTCCTCGAGACAACAGATCCATCACACATTGGAAATAGCCACTACCATACTGGCCATCAGTAATATTCATCATTTGTTTGTATTTTTCTTTGACATTTAATTAAACCATTAATAATTGAATTTATTGGCCACTTGGGTGCCGCAGAAACAAGCTGTGAAAACACCACTTATCACCTTTTAAGTCGCTATGGCTAACTTGTCTGCCGTTTGGTGCTAGGAAAGTAGAGTGGGTTTTTTAAAGCTTTTGTCTCACTGAAAACAGCTGCTTGACCGCTGCACGTATGGTGTTTTTTTTCTGGTTTCAGTACCGATTCCGATAGCGATACCTGGGCTTTGGGTATCGGCCAATACCGATTACCGATCCGATACCAGTGTTTAATAAATAAGCTGTATGCCTCACTGTGTGGAAGTGACTGGGATCACTCTGTTATGTGTAAGGAAACATCAGGCTTGACTTAAACAATGATTTCCTAACTTTTTAAAACAAAATACATAGATTTTATTTTACTGAATTGTTATTTATTATTAAAAAAACAAACTTTGTAAAAAAAAATCTTCAAATTAATAGGAATTACCAAAGTGTAAACATTTTTAATGCAGCAACAAATTGATCAAAACTTAAACAGGAATTTATTTCCAGTAAATAATGTATATAGTACATAAACATAGAACTGAACTGAGATCGGCCCCATTGTCACCGATACCGAATCAAGCTATTTGAGTCAGTATCGACCCGATATCCGATCCGGTATCGGTGCATCCCTACTAAGAATAAAACTTATTTATAAAGCACTAAAGTTGAAATAATACCCCATATCACGCTGTTGAGCCAATCATTATGACCGCAGGGGATATTCTTTCACCGCGACAGCCTTAAGTGAACTAAAACAGTCCATTTGCTGGACTTAAAACCAAAACAATTAGCTGGAAGATGCGACATGGCTGCATGTGTTTTTGTCATGAGGCCCTCTTCACTGACTCGGTTACGCACTGTCTGAGTCATTGAGCACTTTGATGTCTCCATCCTGGCAACTACAGGCAAACACAACATCCTCCATTTGAATCCACTTCAAACCTTCCCCTTCAAACTGCAGAAGGGAGAAGAAAACCCTAAACTGCTTACCAAACGGGACCATCTGGAGGCAGTCGTTGGATGATGGGAGCTGGAGGGCTGAAAGGCTTTGGGGGGTTGTCGAAGGGAAGGCAGACAGAGAGAGAGAGAGAGAGAGAGAGAGAAAGAGCGGAGCAGCTACGTCTACCAAACCATGTCGTGAGTCCCTCTCTGCAGGCAGGACGGTAATTACAGGGAGCAGACAGAGAAAGCCTGACTGGGGAAAAAAAAAGCGGAGATACTCAAACTGCTGGGTTGCCGCCCTTGGGCCCTCAACATAACCGCAGCCAGCCCATCCTACAGCATAGGCCATGAGAGTAAGGGTTCCAGATCAGTGCACTGACACACAGTGCCAAGGAGGAGGCAGCCACGGGCGCAGACGGCGGCAGAGTCCACGTCAGGCCAGGTAGGTCAACGCAGGCTGGCGGGACCACACAGAGCCCTATGGAGACTGTGCAAAGACTTCATTGGCTTAAGACTTGAAGTCGAGCACTTTTTTTGGTGTTCGTCTGCGCATCTTTGAGGAAACTGCCGAACATACATGATAGAAAATGGAGCAAAAAGACACCAAATAAATAAATAAAGATTCACCACTGTTTTTTTCCGGTCGGTATGATCATTAAAGCAACATGAGTCACCCCACCCCAAAGCGCCGTGTGGCTTCTTTGCCGTCATCGACTCGAAGCTCCCATCAAACCGCATCAGCGTGAGGCTTTCGCTTCTGCCCCCCCTCCCAATCCCGACTTCTCTACTAAAGCTTTCGGGGCACGGAGCGGAGCGGCCTTTACCGACTGTCTGAGCGTTATAAATCACCGGCCATGCCCAGGGAGGCTGCGTCCTTCAGCGTGACCCGCAACCTTCACACATCCTCACACAGTCAGACCTTACAGCATCACACCAGGGCAGAAAAATGAGCTGGGTGCAGTTCATCACATCCGTCAAGCTCCTGACAGGGAATGATAATCCATAAAACCAGTGTGTGTGTGTGTGTGTGTGTGTGTGTGTGTGTGTGTGTGTGTGTGTGTGTGTGTGTGTGTGTGTGTGTAGGCTGAAATACACCTTGAAAACAGCTCAATGCTTTCAGCTGTTAAATGGAGAAAGTGGCTGCCTTTATAACTTCACTACTAGTATGTTCGCCTCGGTTAACCTGCAGCTTTTTTCAATCAGAAACTTTAAAGGGCTGTGACATAAATTTCGCCACCTGCAATCAAGCTAATAACGCACTAACGCCTTCACCGGGCTTTGCTGCCGTACCGCAGGTTTTTAGTGTGTAGGCTTAGGGCGAGTCACACTATATTGCACCAGTATTTCTCCTCTGACATTCATCTGGGCTCTCCCATTCCTTCACGCAGCCCTAACTGCAGATTATATAGCAGTAGAGATATGAACTACATGACGCATGATTCCCATTTTCCAGTGCAGGTGTCAAAGCAGTGTATGTGTTAATGATGAGTGGGTCCGGGGCCGGATGGGGGGGGGGATGCTCCCCAGGGCACAAGCCACTCTTTCAGGCTGTCGTTTTTATCGAGGGAGGGGCCGTGAATGACTGCACGGTCAAAAAACTGCCTTGCATGAGATTATTTTATTTATTTATTTTTTACAGCCTACAGCCTGGAGGGTATTGGTGCCTTCAAATGGGGTCGTGTTTACCGTGTTCACGAGAAGAGACCATATGAACGCCCCCCTCTGTGGTATTTATGACCTCGTAAGTGGAAAGTTTCTGAAAGTTCTGAGTTCACGAGTTGCGACGTGTTTGTTGACGTTGTCAGAAATGGCGGAGATCATGGAAGTTAATTTTTCGGTGCATAATAAGCTAATATATTGTAATTTTAGTTGAATAATGTTTTTCTTTGTAATTGTATAATATTTCTGAGGAAAATGTTGATATTCCCAACGGCCTCATCTTTTTCCTCTGTCATTACGCCTTTTGCATTTACTGCATTACGTTACTCACTTGCTAGCTTGCTAAATTGTTAGCCTCTGTGGCTTCTAGACGGCGACAGTAACGTTAATATTGCTGCTCCTTAGCAGCGGTGTTCTCACGACTTAACCATTTGAACGCCAAGCACATCGTGTACACGACTTCCCATGTTGTAAACACGAGCTCACGAGTTTCATTTGGAGGCACCAAAAATCCAACCTGATCACACGGGAAGGCGTATAAATAGCACGACATTACACAGAGGACACATTTTAGGCTTTTCGTGTGTGATTTGTACGCCAACCAACAAAACTACGGTAACTTCCGCAGTTAGGTTTACGCAACAAAACCACTTAGTTAAGTTTACGCAACAAAACCACTTAGTTAGGTGTATGACAAACGTAATTGTTGGGCTTAAAATAAGTACATAAACTAAGTAAAATACGTACGGAAACAACGAAACATCAGTACAGAAAACACGTCATAACCATAACTTACAAAACAGACACCAGTCTCGAACAGCGGTCTCCTGGTTAAAAGTCGCGTGTACGTTGGACCCATCCACCCCCCCCACCCGCCCGTCATAAACGGTCTTTCTCGCTTTTTATTCTACGTCACTAGCTTGATCGTACTATATTGACGCGGAGCGTTTACATTGCATACATGGCGTACAAATGACACGCAAAATGCAAGAAAGATGTTATTATTGCACGCTAAATGCCTTGTGCATTATTGTGGCATTCATATGTCTTTTTGTGGGAACTTCTTATAAAACTGTTTTATTCCCTCCTGATGGCCTTGGTTACTATGTATGGAATGCATAAAGTTTGCTCAAATTAATGTGTAACCAGTGATAAGAAATACGTGACTGAGCGCACACAGTGCCCTGGACAGCTGTGTACACTCAAACACTCCCTTTCACCATGACAAGAATACACAGAGAGAAAGCAACACATCATTACGTATTCCGCTGCCGCTACCAGCCAATCGATTGCAGATCCTCACGTCTTTTATGCCAGCTCTGTAGCTCTTGGCTATTTCACACGCACACATACACACCACAATTTTGGATTCTAACTTTTAATCACTCGCCGAGTTGAGTCAATGCATTGGTTTCACAGCCAGGAGCAAAAAACAGTAGCACAATCTGTCTTTTCACGGAGAGGAATCGATGTTGCGCTGTGACAAAATATCCATATTTGATTCCTCTGCAACTATTTATCATCAACATTCAATGGAAGCTGCAGAGTTTACTTTTAAATGCACACTAAAGAAAACATCAACTATCGATCTTTTATTTTTAAGCACGAGGCCTTACATTCTGTAACACTGACGTCCTTTGAGGTTTTGAAAACCATTATCTGAATGATGCATAAATTACTGTCAGACTCACTGTTAAAATAAATCCTAGTTACGAGCTGCAGGGCTGCAGACTCGCAGTTTGATTTATCGTCATACACACATTCGTATTTTCCATGATGACAGCTTCTTTACCGTCAGCTTTCTTTCCACACGAGCACAGCATTTATAAGTTACATCAGTCTGTGTGTCCATGGCCATTTTCTCCTTAGCAAAATGTGATATCTCTGTCCCTCTGCACCCTTTCTCCTTCTATCTCCCTCCCTCCCTCCCCCAGTAGAGCCCAAGGGGACAGGTGACGGCTGCTAATTGCGAGCCTGAACCCCACACATGGTGTTAAAAACAGATAACGCTGGATGACAGATAGCCTGCGATGAGAAACATGTCAGAGACACAATACGTCAGAGAAAATCATTTTTAAAAAGTCCCCACGCAGCCTGGATTGGAGAACTCATCTGTTTCATAAGAAGCCTGCAACAACTTGGACCGAAAACCCACATGGTAATAAATAACATTATGTTAACATCTCTTCACAGAATAATCAGGGTCTGGCTTTCTGTCTTACATTAAAACTTGGGAGGCTCGAGGCTCTCCGGCAGCCACACAGCAGCTGACTCTGCAGCAGCAGCAGCAGCGGTAGCCTCTCACCTCTGCACAGCGCTGCCGCCCACTCCCTGACAGGTTTATGGACACAAAACACCATCTTTCTTGCACAAGAGTTGCCTGAGTCACCTGACCATAACACAAAGTGCAAAGACATAGCGACTCGACCACGAGAAAAGTATCAGACTTTCAGCAAAAAAAAGGCCTTCGGGGATATGTTATGCAGGAAGTGTTCGAACGTTGTAAAAGGAAATACACCACCAGTTGATGTGGAGGGTGTTAATGTAGTGTTTGTTCACTAAGCTGTATCCTCTGGGTGTGCTTTAAAAGCAGCACCTGCTATATGTACACAAACTGCTGGGGCAAAGCACACATAGAAGATTATGAACTGCACAATATTCTGTTGAGAACAAGTGTATTCACTACTAAAATCTATAAATATGAGCTCAGTATTAAAGGAGCAGTGGGTAGAAATGGAACAAATATGATTTAAAAAAGTTATTTTTATTTAAAAGGTCACTATATCCTGACAGTAGTGCATCAGACAGGTAATCTGAAAAAAATCATGTGCTTCTGTGTCCTCCGGTGTCCTCCGGTGCTCCTAACGGCATCTGCAAGATTTCACAGACCGGAGGAAAACAACCAATCAGAGCCGAGCTGGAGCCTGCCGTGTAAAATGACAAAGTTTGTGACCCGGCAGCCATGTTGAGATCAGTTGAGGAAATACAAAGCACCGCCCACCAGCCGGAGCAAACTTTCTCATTTTACAGCTGAACAGTACACTACAAGATGTTTCTGAAAACATTATAGGCGAGAAATAGGCATTACGGTAACAGAATATTGATTCATATTTGATCAGCGCTGCCGCGTTTGACCGGAGTTTGCGAGCGATTGACAGCTGCCTCCGTTGAATGAACAGCCAATAGGAACGCTCTCTCTCTGAAATGTCCTGTGATTGGCCAAAGTCTCCCGTCACGGGCTAGATTTTTTTAAAGCCTGAAAACAGAGCCATGAGGAGGTGCAGGAGTCTAGTTTTCTCTCAGAACACTTGAATTACAATATGATGAGAGATTATTATGGAATTTTTGCCCAATGGCGCCAAAAACATTCTGCCTACTGCAGCTTTAATCAACCTTTATTAGTTATAAAATGATAACACGATGCAATATAGTGATGGCAGGAAAAGGATGATGTCTCTGACCTACATCGAGGCGTGGATGGTGCATCAATGAGCCTGAGGCGCTGACAACCATTCAGCCATCAAATGGCCAGATATGAGTAATGCATTACAGCTGAACCCAGGCACCGCGCTCGCTCGACAACTTGCCGCCTATTTTTAAAGTAAATTAATAATGAAATACTTCGCTCAAAGTTGCAGTGTAGGCTGCACATTCGGAACTGTTCGGCGAAGGGGACTTCTGCTGTGGGGTGATGAGGAGACCATGGCCCCTTTCTTCTCCAGAGATCAATTATTTCCTCAGCACAACTCAAAGCTTAGAGCAAGTTCAGACTCTGGAGACTGCAACACTTTGCACTGAGGCATCCGAGCACGCTGCCAAGCCTATTTACTACTGGTTTCACTGCTCATTCTATGAAAAACTATAATGATCCTAGAAAGATAACTGAAAGAATGCTGCAGGAATATATAGAGGAATGACAGTGAAAATACTGTATGATCATGACATAACTCTAAAAGCACGCAAAGTCTGTAGGAATGCAACAGTGATTTCCAACTTTCTTACACACTGTACTACAGATAGGTAAGCTAAGGATAACCAGTAGAGCGGTTCGATCACTCCACAGCTCTTCAAAGCACCAAACTCTATTGATAAATTGACACTTTCCTTTAGGGCAGATTGCATGTGGTAATGAAAAAGCTCACACGAGTTAGCTTGCCAGTGCTGCTGGTGCAATGGAATAGCCTGCTGCTCATTCAGAGTTATGGCAACATGATGAATGAAGCCTATCATTATTATTTATTTGCTGATGATGAGTTGATAATTCACAGGTGAGGACATGTAGTGGAAACAGTGATGTTAGTAACATGGGGCTGGATGTCATTCATTCATTCATTCACTAAAGTACCTGTCATCGTAGCAGAAATCGGCGCCCAGAGTGTTGACATACAGGACCAGAGCCACGGCGCCGCACAGCAATTCTGCAAACATTTCTCTGTCTCGCACACACGCGGGGGGGGGGGAATTTAAAAAAAAAAAAAAACAGGAAAAATAATTTAAAAAAAAAAGATGCAAAGCGAGACAGAGAAGAAGCAGCGAATCCCAGGTCTCTATCCCCCTCTCAGTCCCCGTCTTTGTCAGGGTGTCTCTGCGAAAACAAGTCGGTTTCTCCCCCCATCATCCTCCTCGGTGAAGTGCACAAAGTGGATAATCCATAGGTCGCTTTTTCTTTCTAACCCATGTTGGGTGCGAGCTGGAGAAGCCGTCCGTCCGTCTGTCCTGCTGAGAGTTGACCGGGAAATAAAAACACGAGCAGCGTTTCAGTGAATCTGTGACAGCGTATAAGCTACCGCCGCACGCCTTCCCCACACAGAGGAGGATCAGCGCTCTGATGCTCCGCGGCCGCTGCTGGAGATAAACGACGGGACTGACTGAGACCCGCTCTCAAAGTCAGCCGTATTGGCATCTACAACTTCCGGTTGAACCTTTAAAATAAAGCTCGCTGATTAAAGTTACATTTTACGATAGCGCCAAAATGAATATGAGGAATTTTTTATATGAGGAAGTTTTCTTCTAATTGGATAACACAAATATCCAGCAACCTTATTATGACAGAAAAAAATAAAGCAAAAAGAATGTGTTACTAGCCCACTATGCATGTAGCCTATATTTCCCATTACTTATGATTTGACACAATTCTACCATTTGTACCTGAATACATACAAACATACATGCATACAAAAAAAGACCAGCAAATCATCCATTTCGGCATTATCTGATGTTTGAAATTGTTCATGTTGCGATATTTTTAGCTAAAACAGCAATTATTAAGAGTACATAAAGTAAACTTTATTCATATAACTTTATCTATATTACAGCTTCTATGTGTATTCATTTTCCTAGTACTGGAATATTAACTTATAATATACCTTGTGCTTTTATACTGAGATAAATCCGCTTCACTTCCGCTCCTGCTCTTGGTGCCTCTGGTTAATTGACGCCGTCATGATCCAGCATGTGGTTAGGAGATGTCGAGCGCATGCGCACTGCCCCTCCTCCGGAGATGGGGATAAATCACACTACATGATGCTGAGACCCGTTGGTATGGGTCATTTGCTAACACTAACAGTAGTCCATAATATGGAGGTGGTCCTCGGAGCGGCGTTCAGGGACATCTAGGAGTTATTCAGGTGGGTACTATGGATTCTCCCAGCATAATCATGAATTTTTTATTTAGTTTGACTCATCATTTCATTCCCTAGGGGTTACCACTTTAATGAATGGAATATTATTTCAATCAGAGGTGTCAATCTCTTCATCTACCATCTACAGCATAGATTACATTATGGTATAGGCTAATATGTACCCTCTTACTCCCTTATTAGTATATAATTATTGAATTGTATTGGATTATATGAACTGAATTAAACCCAGAGGCTATTTGAAATACAGCAGCATTGCTGTAAAATCATCCAATGTGTTGGGAATGATTTTAGCGAATCCAACTACTTTTATTCTAATGCTGATCTGGCTTCAATAAACTGAACATAAATGATCACAGCTGCAGAAAACAGCTATGAAGAGAACATTGTATGGATGTGCTTTGGCTTCTGTTCATAAGATTCACAGTTGTTTGTCTAAAGCTGCTATATTGTCTGCTTTTAGTAGAAATCATACTTCCATTCATCGTCAGTCCACTGACTTGATTCTATCAGAGTGGAGACACTTTGATTAGAAAGACTGGTTATCTGATTAAATAATAAAGGGGGAAAAACTTTTCCTTTAGTTGATGTGAAGAATGTGTGGCATGTTCATCACCCTGGCCACTAAACATCTCGTCAGTGTCATTCCAGTAATTGCTTTCTATTGCTTTAGGTTTGACCATGCAGGCTTCAAAAATGAGTAGCTGGCCCCACAGTGACCAGTAGAGGGCTCACAGTGCATGATGTCTGAGGGGAGACAGTACAACTCACATACTGATTACTTCAGTCTCTGTTGTACAACTAAATGCATCGTCCTTAAATAAAAAACAAAATTGTTTTATTGTTATCCAATGATTATTTCATTGTTCCAAAATGATCCATTCAAAACAGTAAAATAATAACAGAGTGTCCTTTTTCATGATGTGTAGCTTCAACGTCTGGTTGTTATTATTATGCGTTTCTAGACTGGATCTCGTATCGTCAATTTCAGCATGAACAACATGTTTTATTTTCTAAAATAACATATTGAAATCAAAGTCTTCCTCTGATCATGACTGTTAAAATGTTCTTGGACTCGCTTCCATAGAAGATATTGCCCAATATAAAAGAGACCAGCAGCTAAGAGAGGAGAAAAAAAGAATATTTGTAAAAGTGCTCCACGGACAAAGCATGTAGCCGGGCCCACTGCATATTGATTCAGGGTTGTTTCAATAGACGGACCCCATCTGTCGGAGCAGACTTCAATGTAGCCTTTCACAGGACAGCAGCAGGACACTACGATGTAACACATTCAGGAATTAATTAGACTGATCAGAGCAACCGGCACAAGGTTTTTGCTTCTGGTCTTCAATCCACTGAGGACTGATTAAATATCCAAACATGAATGATCCAACCCATCAGGTTCAAAGCATGTGCACACGTGCTGCAATGTCTCACTGTTTATTCACCAAGAGCATGTTTTCATTGTTTGTGCTTTATTACCCACCACTGGCAGAGGTGGCAAGTAAATCCAGTTTTATACGTAAGTACAATTTTGAGGTACTTGTACTTTACTACTTTCGTTTGATGCCACTTTATACTTCTTTTCCAATGCATTTCTGTGGGAAATATTTTTTACTTTTACTCCACCACATTTGCCAGTTATAGCTACTAGTTACTTCACTACAGCTCACACTACTTTTTTTTTTAACGACTAGTTGATTGAAAGAAAATGAATTGGAAACTATTTTGATAATCAATTCATCTTTTAAGTGATTTTCAGTAAAAATGCCAAACAGTCCCTAGATCCAGCTCATCATAATGTGCTTTTTTTGTTATGTGCGATAGGCAAATAAATATCTTTAAGGTTTTGGATTATTTTTTACATTTTATACAGCAGACAATTCATTGATGAAAGCTGTTATATTATTAATTAATCGATAATGTAAATAAACCTTAGATGGAGCCCTATACTTTAGACATTAGGCTACATACAAAACATCTGGAGAGCTTATAAACTATCAGTGGTGGGAGAAGTATTCAGATACTCAACTTAAGTAAAAATAAATACTAAATGCACCTGCATGGAAAATGTTACTTAAAGCTTAGCTAATCTAAAGTTAATCTTTTTCAAAAACATTTTTTGTTATATTTGTTGAAATTCTCATTACATCCCGACAGCAATAAATAAGTCAAATACTCTGACAAAAAAAATCCAGTATCTGTGACTGTTGCAGGACTGTAATAAACCCGTCTACCTGCCTGTCTACCTGCACGCACTCGCCCGTGCACTCATTGCGTGTCACCGGAGTCTTCCACAAGCTGCTGGCATGACAGCTGTGAGTACTAACAATAGCCATGTTCGTTGTTTACGTTCATTATATGTTTATGTTCATTTATCATAATTTTGTGGGAGTGGCTTTGGAGGGAGGTCTGAAGCAACGGATTGTCAGTGTTGTCGACTTGGCAACTTTCTCGATAGATTTTGCGACCTTTGGAGCTCGTGCTGCTAGCTAGTTTCATTGGAAAAGAGTTGGCAACACTGGGTTTGGTTTTTCGGTAGGAAGGTAGGTTGTTGTTTTATCCAAACAATAGTCCAATTCCTAGAATTATGCGGTTTACTGTCATTTAAGACAAGGGAAAGCAGCCCATTCTGATATTTAAAAAGCTAAAACCATGAAAAGTTTAATGAAAAATGAATCAAACAATCATTCAGATATCACTGCTGATTCATTTTCTGTCAATCAACTAATTGATTAATCAGCTAAACTCTCATCTATTTGTAATAAGATCAGGTAATTTGATATATAATAATGCATCAAACTTTATAAGCTCTTCATATGTTTTGTATGTAAAATCTTAATCTGAAAATGTAGTGGAGTAAAAAGTACTAATATTTACCTCTGAACTGTGGGAGTCTAAGTATATAAAGCGGCAATAATCGAGTAAAGTACAAGTACTCTGTGTAAATATTAGCTCCACCTTGACCAACTACAACATTAAAATGCTGCTTACATGTTAATGCATTTGCAATAAGCATAATGATAGTTTACATTTTGCTCATAATACTTACTTTTACTTATAATAGAGTATTTACAACCTGTAATATATAGTGTATTCACATTGTGTTATTGCTACTTTCATTCAAATACACAATCTGAATACTTCTTACACCACTGACCTCTGCGATCCTTGTGTGAACTGTGTTAAATATTTTTTTTAGATTAAAGGATAATTTTTATTGTTAAAAGTATTTATATTGGAGCTTCTGTGTGCGGGTGACTGTACATTATGAAGATAAGTTCTCAGCTTCACACATGTAAAGTGTCCACCAAAGTGAAAACACGTGCATGTGTGTGGGTGCAGGAGAGAAACGAGACGGTGGGGGTGCTTGGGGGCCTTTTTCCTGATGTGTGTGACAGAGGAAGAAGACCTCCCTGAGTGTCTTTGGATCCTGGACAGTTTGAAAGAATTACAGGGACACTGCTCTGGCTGTAAGATAATTACAGGTTCAGACCCACGTCTGAGGGCCAAATCACTTCTGCATGGAAAAAAAAAAAACGAAGAAGAAACGCCAGTGCGGTGAAACAGAAAGTGATGCTTAACGCAGGCTCTCTTAAGTATGGCTTCGCACGAAGCCAACAGGCTTAATGGACTTTGTGGGTGTTTTGGAGGGACTGACACTCAGCAGAATATCAAGCAAGATGTGATGTGTGATCTGGGTCCCCTCGCGCTTCTCAACCTGTAAAGAGACTCTCCAGCAATCAGGGAAAAACACAAGATCATTAGTTTCGACGCAGCTTACTCAGCAGTTAAGTATCATCAGTAAATTACTTTCCACTTCAGAGCTGACGGCGCAGTCGGAGAGAACGCAGCGCTGACGGACAGATCGAGTGGAGGTGGAAGAAGCATGTGTCCGTCAAACGGGACGCAGTGGCATTTCCATTAATATAATTTGTCTCTTTTTCATTAGGGAGTTAGCTATAGTCCATCCATGTGGCAGGTCCATTAACTGTGACGGGACTGGAGGAGAAGGAAGTTTGATGGACCTTCTGCTGTTAGGAGACGGTGTCTTTGGAGATTCAAACCGCCTGGTTGTGTGACGTTAGGAAGATTACATTGAACCTGGTCCCTCTGAATCTATATGGAGATAACTGCCACATACATACATCCTCATTCCACCACATCTCAGTGTGCGATGGTGCGTAGAGAACAACATTTCCAATTTAAAAAGCAATTAAAGTCTGAGCAGAGAATCAACTGTATTATCAGAGCACCCAACTGCAGCTTGCTATTATCTTTAGGTTGAACCAGGCTAAATCAGCGGTACATAGCCCAAGGTTCTTTGGCTGCACTACTTGTTTTCTCTTCCAGTATCCACCGCCATCTTAGGAGCCCATCAGCACAGCCTCGCTTTGAACCCTGAAGCCCCCTGCAGCGGCAGCCACGCTGCTGTCTCTCTCGCACGTCTAAGCAGAGAGCGAAAAGGCGAGGAAGGGAACCGTCTTTTCTCTTTTAAGTCACAAGTTCTGAGGCAGACTCTTGTTATTTGCCAAAATGAAAGCAAGCTGGAGCGGGTAAGCCACGAATGAATGATTTTGATTTTTACCTTCTTTTACCCACACATCACCCGCCACCTCAACTGATAAGTAGGAGAATTCTGATTTGCACTGTTAACCATTCGCATGCGACGTGAAGCTCAGCAGTGGGATCAGTGCACACATTTCGCAGCGGCAGCAATGGTTAAGTTTTAATAGCGACAGGGAGGAGGGAGATTATTTATGGCACAAAGACAGAGAGGAAGGAGAACAATAAAAAAAGAACCGCCTGCAAGAACAGAAAACCAACGAATCATCTAGAAAATGAACAGTTTCCATGGTGCATTTCAACACTTTGCATGAAACCTGTTATATTAAATGTCCACTTGAATTTTTGTTATCATTAGCAACGGAGGGTTCACTCACGTCCAATTCTTTTTTGATTAAGCACCAAATTCTCCACAGGATGAAAATGCCAACACAGCAGCAGCCTGCTATAAATAAACACAATAGATCTCAAAGTAAAGTCAAGTCGGGGCGCAGCGTAGCCAAGAACTCCCATCTGTTTATGCTATACAGACATAGGCATTGTCAGAGGAATGCTGTGGCTTTTTTTTTCAGAATGCCATTTTTCCCCCCGTTAAACCAAAGAAAAGGGATAACTGCAACTGATCAGGAGATCACTGTGGTGGTGGTGGCGGTGGTGGTGGCATGCTTCCCACAAGCGTATGGATAACTGTGCCAGCCCATACGTGTCCTGCCAGCCGCACGCCGCCTGTGTCCTTTTCAGCACGGTCACAGACACGGGAGCACTCGTACTCATCTGCATAATGAAATTACCCGGAGCAAGGTCTTTCCACGGATGAATCAACGTCTCCACTCCAGAGACAATCGCTGAAACCTCGGTTATTCCTAACCTCCGCCTCTATAACCCACGCTCGCAACGGGCAGGTTCCAAACTCCGCCGCGCATTAGAGCTGTGTGGATTCACACTGGATCCTTCTGTAGCCTTTAAAAACAACAAATGGACACTTTTTGGACAACGGCCGTTCATCTGACCGCCTTTCTGTAGAGCAAAATGACCCTCCGCTGCAGTAAGCTTTGTTTTCGCTTCAGAATATCCTGCAGACGCGATGATTTTCTTGGAAATAGACTTCCCACTCTATACTCTTAAGAGTCAATGAAACTCTGCTTTGGTCTATAAATAAGTGAATTAAGACACAGAGATTGTTAAAACATAAGTAAAGAGGAATATTTCAAGTTATACACAAAATGCAAGTTGTTGATAATTATCTAGTTTGATCTGTAGCAGCAACCTGCAACATAAATGATCATTTTAATGAGACCCAATGGACTGCTTAAGCTTCACTAGCTCATCTCCCTCCTAAACCCCATAAATGTGTTCAATAAGAGGATGTTTACAGTCGTTTTAATGAACACGCAGCTCCCTGAATCTGTCCCAGCAACCTGAGCAGGCTGCGATTGCCAGAGCCGTAGTTGTGTGTGTGTGTGTGTGTGTGTGTGTGTGTGTGTGTGAGTGTGTGTGTGTGTGTGTGTATGTGTGTGTATTACAAACTAGGATACATGTGTGCCAGAAACACAGGTTGTGTGAATGTTTTGCACACACACACATAAACCAGTGTGTCTGTTTATACATCCATCCCAGTCGTTTTTTGATGTGTAACATTTGGTCCTCGGCCCGCTTCTGATGGGAACCGCAGCTGATCTGGGGTTAATGCGTTCTGCAGAGAATTGGAGAGGAGAGCCGAGTCGAGGGATCCTTTAAACGTCAGCTCAGGTCTCCTCTGCCTGCTCCTCCCGCTCTCGGCATCCACTCCTCTGCTAAGTGCGCACCAGAGGAGGGCCGACTACGAATAAAAGGTCTTGTTGATGTTAGGGAGTTGTGTATTTTTTGATGTCACGTCTCGAGACGGAGTTAGACAGAATTACATGGTCGCCGGTCATGAGTCTCTTGGCTCGGCTGCAGTTTGGCAGATGTTTGAAGGGGGCGGCATTTCTGCAGATGACATAGACGACCAGAGGAAGGAAATAAGGGAACGTGTTCATGAATTACCAGTTACTATAATTACCACCAAGGGGAAAAAAAACATACAGCTTTTTAATTTTTCACAGCAGACATTTTGACATGTCATAGCAGGAAAAGCGCAGGTGTTACTAATAACATTACCGATGTCTGT
Source organism: Sebastolobus alascanus (assembly GCA_916701645.2). Classification (NCBI taxonomy): domain Eukaryota; kingdom Metazoa; phylum Chordata; class Actinopteri; order Perciformes; family Sebastidae; genus Sebastolobus; species Sebastolobus alascanus. The sequence continues at coordinate 4,564,177 of CAKAOJ020000022.1, read as the reverse complement.
CCCAGTAAGCCGTGACAGGGTGAGAATGATCCAGCATGCACAATACCAGGACCCTGAAACTGAAACAGCTACATGGAATTCAACCATCATTCATTTTATTATGTCCACCTGTGCTTTTCCTACTGTGACATGTTAAAATGTTTTCCGTGAGAATGATTTTTTTAAATCTTATTTGAGGTCCTGCACATGTTATGCACACTGGTGTTTTCAATGACTTAGGCTCAGGTTGAAGTTGGTTGAAGTCGAACAGCAAACTCCTGTTAAACTTGTCAATGAGTTGATATTAGCTAAAAGCAGCCACAGTCGCTATCAGAGGGAACTCTCGGAAAGTTGATTGAATTGCATGAATTACTAGAAGACGTTCCTGGCAGAAGAGGTTTTATTGTCTGTCGGATGCCAATTTTCAGTCGAATCAATTTTTATCAAGATGTTCTCCTGAACGTCATTAGCATAGAAAACCAGCTTAGACTGCAGGCTTTGCACATAAAATCAGAATCAAATGCGAAGCGCTCAGAGTGGTCTCATGGTGTGCCTTGCATCAGCAATAACTCCTCCGCCGGTGCACTCCTACGCTGTAAACATGCCGTTTGATTTATAGTGGTGTGAGCACATAGTGGAGAGTGACTAGTCACTGAATGCTAATGTGCCAAAGTTAAGCCTTGCATACAAATGTCTTCCCCCCCTCTCGCCTTTGCCAACACACGTCTCGCACTATTTCTCTTTCTATCCTCTTCGCTTTCTCTCTTTCCGTGCCCGCTCTCCTGCACTTGCTGTCGCTCTGACTTACTTTTCTGCTCTCCCTTGGGAGACAACACGCAGTTGACAAATTGTTGTTAGGCCGCTCTCATGCTTTCTACGCAGCAGAATAGTTTCAGTGGTGAAGACAACACGCAAGCATGGAAAGTGGCAAGTGGCTCCAACGTTTTCCTTTGTTCTCCTTCTGCTTTCTTTTCCTCTCAGCTCAGAGCCAGATATTCACATGGTGCCTCAGTGTTGAAGTGGAGCCACACACAAGGATTTCAGACTGGAATGATATGGAGGAGACACACAGTTGACTCTGTTTTTGAGGCTAACAGAACTGCACTTAGGCTGTAATTTGTCCATATAATGTGGTCTAGGGGATTATGTGTAATTATACATCAGAGGAAACCGACATATTTTACCCTGGTAATAATGTCATTACATGTATGACAGAACAGAGACGAGTGTCATCAGAGACAAACAAGTGGGATAAAGCCGAAACTGTTCAAAAATCAGCTGTTTTCCTACTAAATACTTAATAAGTTTCATGTGTCACGGCTTTAATTCTGGGATTTAGTGACATACTGAAATGATTTTGTCCTGTCCTTGTTGGCATGAATGTACATTATCTATGTAATGCACACTGCTCAGGGCTCCTGATCAAACATAACATACTATAATACCATTTCAATTTGTTGTGCAAAAATCAAAGGAAAAGCAGTGCCAAATTCAACTGAATGGAAGTGACACATGACAGCGTGCTCCACTCTAACTTGTGGACCGTGATGACAGATCTCAGTCACAGTGGAGTTGGGCTACATAAGAAAAACAGCCGAATGAAGAAAATGTGACCCCTGCAATTTGAGAGACTGAAAATGAGATCGAGCCTGAAAGATCGGTCTTGATATAACAAGATATTACCAGGGCCTTTGCGTTCATTTAAGATGCCTTCAATGTAAAACTCCAAAAATCTTATCTGACAAGTCTCGAGTTCCACGGTGGGTTTTGTAAAACAAGCTGAGGACAACAGCACGTGGGCTCTCGGTGCAGTCGTATTTGCCAGCTCACGCAATGCTGGGCGAAGAGATGACAGATACTAAACAAAGCCGGAGCGCTCAGAACGCCACAATACCACAAGCAGCCCCCTACATATTTTCCGTCAAATGTAATGAAATTGGATTTAAATGTTACGTACACACAGTACATAACGTGCCCAACGTACTGTACACAGACTCATTTCATGTCATTCAGCTAAAAAAATGTTGTTTTTTTTCTTTCAGAAAACTAAGAATGTGTTTTTCAGCTCAGTCCCTTGCTATTTTGGCGTATCACCAGAGCTCTAACTGAATGTTACAGCAGGCTATTTTCCACCATCATAATTTCTGGTTTTCAGTGAAAAAGAATGGGGTGCAGCAGATGCCGTCTGCCACTGATTGCCATTATTCCCACTGCCCAAAGCTGGCAAGCCGTCCATCTGAAGCCCAATGTTTAAAAATGAAAATCAGCTCTACATGTGCCCCTGGAGCAGATATTAGAGTGTACTGTGGTGTACTCGCAGTAGCCCATTATTGTTAATCAGGACTGAATCAGTGACAGGCAGCAACATTGCAAAAGAGAGAGTGTATTTAAGAGTGCACAGTCCATACACAGACTCCTTCATCAGGCTAAAGCCTGGGAGATAATAAGCAGAGAAAAAACGGTTCCCATATGAAATTACAGAGTGCTCTGATACTGCAGCTCTGCAACCCTCGTATCACAAATAATGACCATGAGTGAAATTCTTCCACACGCATAATGATGTCTTTTGTCCTCGGTGCGCTTCGGGCGCCGTGATATTTCAAACTGTTTATATCGTCAACTAGGATTACGCAGACCCTTTGCTCTGCAATTCCACCACACTCCCCTGTGATATAGGATACAGTGTCGCTGAGGCTCTAATGGGCCCTTTAATCTGCACATCCTTTCAACAGCGCGGCCAGGCGCAGCAGACACGGGCGGGGACAGATGTGGAGGATGTCGAAGAAAATATTTTGACTGGCGATAAACAGTGGCTTGATAGTGTTTGGACGTTTTTCTGCAACGTTTCAATTTTGAGGGAGATTGTGTTGTGCAGGTCTATGTGTTTGTTTGAGTTTATTTTTGTCCTGGACATCTGGAAGTGATTCAAGGAACTTTTTATGTACTGAGATCAACTGTTTTTTTTTCAATTCCTTTTATTCAATCTGATGTTTTAATGTGTTCGATAAAGTGTGCAATTTGTACGCACACACATCACCCTACAACTCTCCTTTAAAGGTTACATTCCATGCAAACAATATTAACGTGCAGCCTGAATGCGCATAACGTGACATTTTGACTCACCTAAGTGAACTGCCCACTGAGGTTACACTAGGGAATTTCCCACAGGGAATTTCCCCACCACTCAGAAGAACCCGACCTACCCTCTTCAACTGTATGTCCACTGGGTTTTATTCTTATTATAGACAGGTTTCACAGAGATGCACGCGCAACTAGGGGGCAGAAAGCACGGCATGTCTAGTAGAGCTAAGCTGCAAAGCAGAGATGACAAGGAGTTGTTGTGCAGTAAACTGAACCAACCGCAGAAAAGATGGATTGAAAATGTTTAATATTCCGACGGGATCACATCCTTTTGCTAATAACAGAGGGGGATTATGGATCCAGGCCTGATGGGCAAAAGCATTCTAGTCACACAGCGCTAGCAAAACAGCGGGTGGTCATGGTGAGCTGTCATGCTCCACAGATTGATAAAAATGAACTGATCAACAACAGGGTGATCGACCCACACTCTAAGGAAACATTTATATATATATATATATATATATATATATATATATATATATTAGGGACTATGCTTTAAAACTTAAAAGTGATGCAAGACTTTGCTACGGCACTTAATTGTTGCAACGTTACGCAACTACAGGGGGGGGAAGCTTACTCCGGTTATTGCCGTAACGTTACATTTTGATTGAAGGGAAGATGTCTGGTAGTCTACCGGGGCAGCCGCTCCTCCTCCCCTGCGGTCACAACAACAAGCGGCTGTGGAAGCTAACGTTAGCTAACGTTTGTTTAATTGCATTATTGTATTGACTTTTGGCGTTATGTTTCCAACTGAGGGGTAACCGCTAACGTTAGCTAGCAACCGAGCCATCAGGAGTCTAATGTTAAGTCAATGTTAAGAGCTGCTGTGTGACTGGTTGTACTAATAACAGGACCAAAATCCAAGTTTCCAGTTTTATATTAACGTTATACCTGTTTAAGAATCGCTAAGGAAAAAGTGTCGGCGGCCATCAAGAGGGGCTCACGTAACTTGAACTCCAACCGGTGTCAACCAAACAGATACTGGTCCCCCAAGTCAAATCACACTTATGTCTGATCTAACGTTACCCATTTCATAACAGGTGATAATTATAATAAAATCTCATAGTAATACGTCATATGATAATGGTATCTATTCTGATCTTACATCCAGCACCTTCTAGACACAAAGGCACAGATGGGAACACTGTCCCTAACGTTTTCAAGGATTTTTTAATTTTAAGGATTGCATTTAAATTTCGTTGTACTTGTACAATGACAATAAAGATATATTCTTCGATTCTATTTCAACAGATCCTTGTCAGGTCAAAACTTTATCTGTTGATTAGTGAAATGTTCTAGTTGCGAGCTCCAGACAGTTCAGTATCATTTGTCCTAAGGAGGCTTTACTGTAGCGAAGCACCTGTCTCAACACATTCACTATAGAATGCAGAAGGACATCTTTTAGGACTTTATATAATTCCCACATTTCCCCTTAATGCTGGAAGCCATGCAAACAGCTACAATAACACCTGCAGTGTAGTGTTAACTGACCATGGAACTGATGAGAAACAGTTGACTTTAACACTGAATTTGAGTTATTGGATCCTCCTGTGTTATGATGATGCTCGTAAATACACACAGATGCACTGATAATGACTCACAAAGCATTAATGACCCGTTGCCGTTAACGAACTGCATAATTTTTCAACACAGCCATAGATATTCTGTGCGTCCCATAAAAAAAATGTGTATGTCCCAATACATAGTATGTCAAATGCAGTATGCCAAAAATACCAGGTGGCTACTACATCCGGTGGCATTTTGCAGCAAGTTCAAGGCACAATGTCATGATGAAGTGGTATGTCCCAACTGAATGCATATTGCATGCAATAGTACATACTTTGTAAGGGCAGCTGCAGTATGTACTAAAAGTAAAAAGAAAAAGTCTGCGATCTGGAACGTAGCCATGGTGTGCTCAAAATTAACTGATGTCACCAGGGTTTAATGAAAGACACTGTTGAGTTGCGTTATGGGAATTGTAAGATAGGAGTGGAGCTTGGTCCAGTAGAGACTAAAAGCCAGGATATCTCGGCTTCTTCTGGTTCAATTTTGACCACTTTTTTTTCTGTCTCTCTGTCCCAACTTTATGGAAGTACATTACACTAAATCTCTGGAGTACCCCTTTAACGTGAATGTGTTTTTCGAACTACAAGATCTGACAAACAGTCACATTCTCTCCAGTGTTTCTGAGAGCTACCCTGGAGGCTGTGATGATTGAGATTACACCACTGACAAACGTCACAGTGGTGATAAATGCAATTTAAACCATTAAACCAATGGCCACGAAGCAGACACACCGGATTAGATTGAACTATTATCAGACACATACTAAATCTCATTTAGTTTATTACCTTTATTACCTGCCATGACAGCGACGCTGGTATAGAGTGGTGCAGGAATGAGTCCTAAAACCCGGAAATGAGATAGATTTTAGCACTTTCAGTTCCCTAGTCTCGAAGTCAATGGGCTTTTTGAATGGGTTTTTACATACAGTAGATGCCTGAAATAAGGTCTGTGGTTAACACAAACTGAAGAGATTTTAACGTTTTGTTCTACGATATAAAATATGCCCGTAAATGTTCCACTCGTGAATTCTGAATCTTTCAGGTATCTTAAAAAAGGCGCTAACAAGTGGCTAAACGAGACTACTAAGCATCATCATGCTGACTCGTCCAAATTTACAGCCTCGTTGTGTAAACTCGCACTACCGTGTAGTTTGTTTATAGCCTAACGTCAGCTTTTTACTTCTGGCGGTTGCATTCATACTTTAAACACTTCAAAAATCATTTAAGTGGTGTTCATTTGTGGAGATTATTTTACGGAACAAAATGTGTAAGTATCAGAGTTCGAAGATGGGTGTGGTCCAAGCAAGGGCGCCGGAAGTAAGGGGGTAGGAAGTGGGAAGGGGCCATTGGCCGCCCCACTTTACACCCCTGTCTTGATTCAGCGTTGTGGCTGGTGTGATCATCGCAAGATGTCTAGTCTATAGTATATAGATTGGAAATGTTTTTCCATTTGAAATTGGCAAGGTTTAGTTTGCTGTAAAAGTCTAAGTGTTATTAATTCATCACTGGGATTGTTGCTGTGAATACTAATGGCAGGATGTGTTTTCCAGACTTTGCATGCGTGGAAGCATTATCAGGTTAATGATGATGATGATGATCAGTGGGTGGATCAGCCTTGAATTTTTCATTGATAATTATACAACAAATCATCGAAGCAATTTCCCGTCTTTGCTGCAATCATTTAGAGCAGGTTACACAAAGTTCAGGTTAACAAATTGTTTTCATAATGGGAGGAAGAATAATAGATATAATTTAATGAAAAAAAAAAAAACAGAATACTTTTTTTTCACTTCTACCCAAAGTCAAAATGGACATTATGTTCTGTACACTCTCCTTGAATGATGGCCAAAAGTATGTGGACACTCCTGCTTTGGAACTCTTTGTTCATGGTTTGGGTTAGGCCCCTTACCTCCAGTTAAAGTAAGATAATAGAAATGAAAAAATCTAACTAAAAAAAGTAGAGAAATTACATTAAAAAGCTATATACATAATATAAATCTTTAGACTATATAAGTGAATTGTGCAGATGTTTGTGTGAAAGAAATCCAGTGGTGGTCCACTGGCAAACATTATGTTTGTACTATAAATAATATAGAATAGTAGTAAAGTTTGCAAAATGCTTGTTTCAATCAAGTAGCAACCTCCGGTGCTGAGAAATGAAGCTAACGCGGAAGTGCCAAAAACTGCAGTTCCTCGAATGGCCACTTGAAGCAGGCTCCAAAAGCGAGTCAATCCCCATAGACCCCCATGTTAAAATGCCAAACTTTACAGCAGAAATATGTTTCCAGCCCGGTACAAAAAAAAGATTTTGGTCTCTATAACTAATTTCCCCATTCATGACAACTGTACGAGGGGTGAATTTTTGTTAAATTGAACTCACCCGTTTCAATTATATTAAGGCTTACAGTCAGCGGTTTCAATGTGCAACATTAAAGCCAAATCTGGGTGAACTAGAGGTAATACTATCTATATGCAATAATCAGTATTCTGGAAGTTGGATAGGCAGGAATCACGCATTCTGTGTCCATTTACTTTTGTAGCCATGTAGTGTAACGTTCCATTGGGAGGGCTTCATGTGTAGGTGCCTTGACCCTGTGCTTCTCCCTGGCCTTTATTCTCCGCCCCAGTCCTCTCGTCACTGTACTTCAAGCTCTCTGTTAGCTGTGGTTGCTGTGCTGACCTTGCCAATCACAGTCTGCGAGTGTGTGTGTGTGTCTGAGCCTCATGCTCTAAACACTGGTCATTTTCACTCTCAGCATGCAATAACGCCACGAGAGCCAAGCACAAAGAAGTCATTCTATTTCCCCTTTTTCAATGGAATGAAGAGGGGTAATGAACTTTGGTACAGTGAAACGAAACGCATGCTATTTTAGAAATCTTTGGCAGCTCAGAAATCGGGACACTAGGCCTCGCCTTAGGCTGTGTCAATATGTGTGCATGAGCGCTGCTTTGCGTGCCTAAAATTAACTAACCCAACCGCATTTGTTTTGGACTATGACTCGCCGCTTCGAAACCACGACTGAATGTGAAAAGCCCTGCCATGTGCTAATGTGACACGGAAACTTTATATGCCTTTGGAGCAGGTAGCTAATGTGTTTAAGATGTCGAAGAAGACCTCTGGCAGCCAATAGGACTAATTTTCCACTCTATTTGTGCAACAAGTTCTCCACTTTCCACTTCCCATAAAGACTCTTTTCTTGGTGCCAGCAAAAGTTGTCAAGTGCGTCTTTTCCAATATTCATTCTTTTATTTCTGTATCTGGAGGCAGCGATGGGAGTTTTGTTTACCACTGCCAGACGCACAAGGACAGTGTTGCCATTGTATATCTGCATGCTTTGCGTGAGCGTCAGAGAGTGGGTGAGCGCACACCATTACAATCAACAGGATGTGACAATGCAATGCCCCAAGTGGCCCTCTCTCTCTCTCTTTCGGCTTTAAACCAACATGCTAACATCTTGAAGCGCTTAATCTCATCAAGGCTTCTTTTTTGTTCTCTCCGTGCAGCCGCTCTGCTTTAGAAGTGGCGGACTGAACACACTGACTCCACCCATATGCGGCATCCCAGAAAGTGTGGGCCGAGGCCTGTAAGAAACCAATTAGCCTCTGGCAAAATCCTTTTGATGATAAGGACCAGGGTTTGTCCTCACGGTAGGAACAGAGCAGAGGAGGTGTTCTTAAAGCTAGGAAAACAGCACCTCCTGCAGGAGAGAATGAGCGAGGAAAAAGGAAAATGAAACTGCAGGTGTACTGTTTTCGACAGATGAATTAGGACTGCGGAGAAGGAGTGCTCCAAAGCGATACAGTGAAATCCACTCCGAAAAACTGAAGCTGTAGAATATGTGGATCTATTTCTCACTGGATTCATAATCACTGCCAGAAGTGTTTCTTTTCCTGCTCCCAGTGTCCCGGAGAAGAGCTTTCCAGGCAGAGCAAACCTGGAGACAGACTCGTCGCAGTGTGGAAGCAGCAGCACCGAGGTCACACATCTCTCTCCCATCCCACACACTCGCATTACAAAGCCACCGTTCATCCATAAATCTCCACCATCCAGCCATCTGGAGCCCATCTTCACACTCCGACACACAAGCCCCTCTCACAGGCGTTGACCTCACTCGCACAAGTCCCATGTACAAGAGAATAAGCATGATATCACTCCGGTTTATCTCATTGTACAAACATAGGCTCGTCTGTGCACACACACATGAGATTTCTACATTATAAAACACAATGCACACATGCATGCACACGCACTACAGACAGTGCACCAGAGGGGAGGGGTCGCGCAGCAAACAGCGAGATGACTTAGGAGTGGAAAGTTCTGCGAAGCCAAGCATCGCATTTCCACGCTTCAAAGAGGAGTTTGACTCGGTAAAGCTCAGTTCAACATTGGCTGTTGGGTTTGAGTAACTCGCAGCTTGGTGCGTGTCAGGCAGGTATTCGCTTACCTCGGATTCAAAGTCTCCTGCTAGCGAGCTACATTTCACTTTGACGGTTCGCAGTTCAATGTTTCATATTCTCAAGGAAAGCAAACATGGTGCAGGTGCTGGCGGTGCACCAAGACGGAGCACATGCGGGAACGTTAGACTGTTGCTCAAAATAATGCCTCTGAGCTGTCATATAAATAAAACAACTATTCAAGGCGGGGGAGCTTTTGTGAAAGCAGAGTTGTGTTAACACATGAACATCAGAAGGTGCCCACAGCGTAACAAATGGATGCGAGGCTGCTGGAGCTGGTATCGGAAAGCTGCGTCACGGTGTTTTTGCAGTGCTTAGTAATGGACAAAACATTCCACTTTCACTTTCACCTGGCCTCTTCGGTATAAGATATCTAAAGTTAAGAGTAAACATTAAAGGTCTCCATAGTGAAACTTGAGCAACTGAAACTGGGTAGCGTTTCTACTAGAACGATTAAGATATTAATCTGCAAACAAAGTAAAGTGAAGTCAAGTCTATTTATTTATAGAATTATAATTATTATTCATAAAACAATGCATTTGACCAAACTGTTTCAATAGAGGTTTACAAGTACAATTAAATAATTTGAGCGAAAAATATATAGGAATCAAAGTAATCACAAACACTGCATATGTAACTTTGTTAATAATAATAAAAATGAGAAGTTTATCTGTATTTTAAACAGCTTAAAGGTGCTCAATATGGAATTCAGAGCATATCTATTGCCTCCACACAGCTCTAACAGCTCTGGAGACAGCTAAGCCGGCAGCTAGCAGCTAATGGTGCTAGCAGCTAATGGTGCTAACAGCGGCAACAGTGCTGACAGAGGTTACAGTATTTGCCTGAGGGGAAACCGGAGGGTGGGCGCTACGCTTCCACGATGACGCCGCTGGTCGGGATGGCGTTATCAGCTGTAACCACCGTATGAGCGCAGAGGCCATTAGCTCGCCAGTGGGGCACAAGAGATAGTGGGTCGTGTCTAAAAGGTAATCCACATGTTGCAAAAATGTGCGAAAGCTCTCATGACACTCGCTGCCCGACAACTTATCCTTACCTTAACCATTCGAGGTCAATGCCTATAACGTCAACTCAATTTAGCACCTTTAAAGTTGAATGGTAACCCACATTTTAAAGGGGAAGTTCCCCTAATTTAAAAAAAAGAAATCCAAACAGCTTTCATTGTAACTACTTTCTACCGAACAAAGTTACACACGAACAAAGTTATACAATGACAACATGTTAATGTTGTTCATTAAAAGCAAGCAATTGGATAGACAGGTGCACCTTTTCTCTTTTATGTATAGCGACAGTATTATTATCAATAGAGAGCTATTGATCAATGAGACCCAGGGGACGATGACTAAACACTGATGTAAATTCATGTAAATTATATGCTAATGGTGTACACTGACAAAATGAATCCTCCTGAAGTGAGCTGATCTGCATTTGGAACAAAACCATCAGGATTCAGCACTTCAGGTACGGGGCCGTATCTCACAGACAGAACAGACACAGTGACATTTAAAGGACACGCAGAGATGAATGTCTTCTCTGCAGTAATTAAGCCTTTACAATGGGTTCTGTAATTACTGTAAATGTTATACTGACTGATGTAGTACCTCTCCATTATATGTCTGTGTTTGCGTATGTGTGTGTGTGTGTGTGTGTGTGTGTGTGTGTGTGTGTGTGTGTGTGTGTGTGTGTGTGTGTTTATGTATTTGGGCGGATCAACATTCCAACTATCGTCGAGCAATTCTGGAAAAGTCTCGGCTACTCAACTCTACTGTTATACACCTCTGAACCAGTTCAAAAATCACTTTAATTCAGCTCAGTTTGTGGTCCCTTTCTTGCATCTGTGACTGCTATATCCACTGTCGTAGAGACAGTTACCGCTGAAATTAGACACTACTGCTAGAGGCTGGATAGGTGGATGTACCAGTACCGTTGTGCTCACAGGACTCAGTTAAAGAGATATGTGGAAAAATAGCTAAAAAGAAAACATCTGTAATTCAGCTGTGTTTGAAAAGTTTGCTGCACTGTGCAAAGACATTCTTTTCTGTCAGGCTTTATTGCCACTACAGACAGATACATCTATAGTTGTGACCCATCGTGGTAATGTAACATCTATCCAGAGAGAACCCGCACACACTGAAAATCAATAACAGCTCTGTTGGTAGTTGTTTGTGATGAACTCATTCACACAATGTTCAAGCCTTAAAAGGGATGAAGTCAACATGTCTTTAAATTTTCTTTCGGAGCAACCTACTGCTCATAGCCAAGACCCCCATCCTGAGGAATTATTTGACATGCAAACAATGCAGCAGACTGAGGAGGGACATTAAATCAGAGGCCTTGTGGGAGCCATCGCCTCTCTGTGGCATTGCATCATGTCCATAACTCACCACTCGCACTCCCACACAGCAATAGACTGTCTTTCTCAGAGAGCATGAGATAATGTATGGACTTGAATACACAAGAGGAGGTTCAGCTTTTCTCCCGGCAGGTTTGGAAACACCGAGGCCCCAGGTGTGACAAAGTGAATTCCCTTTGTGTCATCTATTGGCCTCCAGAGTAGCGAGCTTTAAACCGTAATGGGTCGCTTGTGATGTCTGCTGTTCCCCCTGTGATTTTGGGCTGTCGTCAAGAAAAGCGTTTGGCTGTATTATGTTTGCAGAAAACTGGCAGGTGGCTGTTTTTGACTTTGTCACAACTATGAATCATCAATAAATCTCTCCAATACGAACATTTAGCCTTATTGGGTTATAAAAAGGTCAAAACAGCAATTAATGAATCATGACTCCACCTAACTATCACTTGTAACATGAAAAAAAAACGATGCCTATTAAAGTTTCAGCTGTGGAGTTGATTTGTTGCAGCTTAGCCATCTTTAATGCATTAGCCTACAGGAAATTCCACGCAATGAAATTCATGAAACCATCAGCCGTAAAAATGAAAGATAGATACATATTGAGGAACATCTGACCCGACCTGCAAAAATGTAGTCTGGTCTGAATGTACTGTACTTTAAATAACAAACGAAATAGGCTACGACGGTTATGCCGATCCACATGAAAGTGGTTCAAAGAGCGGTAACCGCGAGCGACATTATACTGATAATAGGGTTTTTTGATGTCCGTCACTCGCCCGTCTTATGGAACAGATACACTTCCATTTTATCAATGTGTCAATCCACACTGACTCCGAGACACGCTTGCGGGATGCACGTCACCCCGGGACACTGTGGAGTCTATTTGTTTTCTGGCGCGTTCAGTGAAGCGTAATCTCCACAGACAGGCAGCTGTTTAAATCACACAACTCTCCTGCTGTTTATGTTGTGAACTTATTAACAGTAACTGTGGTTCTACTGGACAGCTTCCAGGTGTGAATGTGTGTAACTGTGTGAATGTGATCAGGGCGTTCCAAAAGAGAGCACTGCGCTCAGTGAAACTCCCCTCTGAATAAGTAAAGCTGGGAAAAAAAAGAGTATCTTTTATTGATCAAGGTGTGGCTCCCAGTGTGGTTATGAGCTTGCTGGTTTCACTGTAGACAGAAGTAAAATCAATGAATCATAAAAAAACAATGCTGTTTTCTCCTTGTAAAATTCTCATGCAGCCTACTTGAAAGCTACAGTCAGCCTGGTGAAGACAGTTTAGCAGCGGCTCCTCGGGAGAGACTGCTGACAGACAGACAGCTGGTTCTGACAATAGATGGACGAATAGAAGCAGGAGTCGGTGTGGATTGAGCAGACCGAACGCTTCAGTAAATATATACAATAGACATTTTTAAACTGCTTGACGATATATGTTGTCATATTGCCCAGCCCTATTTAGTAGCGTTTACATGCCGCTCACAACTCACTTTAATTTAATGTAGAGTCCCAGTCTACAGCCATTATAGTGGCTTCCTGAGGCTGTACTGAGGCACAGCAGTCCTTTGAGCTGTCAGCAGTGTTCATTTTGGCAGCTATTTTAGATTTAGTCTTAGTGTTAAGACGAAAATGCTTATTAGTTTTAGTCACATTTTAGTCATTTTTATCCTTCATAGTATTAGTCTAATTTTAGTCGAGGACAACTCAAAATGTTTTAGTCCAGTTTTAGTCACTGAAAAGTCAGTACTTTTTAGTCAAAATGTGAACCTCATGGTGGCACTAGAATTAGTTAGGAAGTCAGGAGACCAAGTCATCAAGATTCATTTGTCTGGGAACATTAAATATCTGTGCCAAATTTAGTGCAAGTAAATGTTGAGATATTTCACTGGATAAGTGAAAACCAATGGTCATCGAAAAGGGAAACAAGTGTAAAATCGCAGCAGCTGCCCGTAGATTTTCTTCACCAGCGACAAAGTTTATAAGTGACTTGAGGAGTACAGAATCGAAATGCGCACATGCAGAGATAAAGAATGAATACCAGTTATGAATCGGTCCCATCTGCCGAAGAGAAATTCGTCAGACCATAACACTTTGATGTCAGTTGGGTACATTAAATACCTCTAAGACGCATAAATGAAAAATAAGTAGCTGTTCCTTTCCCCAGGCTACAACACCTCAGAACTGTTGGTGCAGTTAATCATGTATACTCTGTGGTAAACATAAACCTCATGACATAAATAATAATAACACAACCCAGATCCCCAGTTTCATTAGACACATTTTTGACAGCAGCCACCAAACCCTGGTGGAAAAGTATGTTTTAATAATCACTTCATGGAATCAAAGAACAACATCTGGTAGAGTACTGCCGGAGCCCCACACCATCCCCTGCTAAACAAGCGAAATTACAAAAAAATCATCTGCAATATGGGGCTCACGTGTTTCTCATTTGATTTGCTTGGATGCGCAGACAATTTGTCTCGAGCTCTCTAAATACAATTTATCTTCCTCGATGAAAGGAAGGATTGCTACTTTTGCAGTTGTGTCTGTTTATGTCGTGCAAACGGCCAGTATATCAGTTTAATTAACAATCTGCAGCGTTAACAGCCTCCCATAAAGACTGTTTCGATACTATCTGCACCATATTCTCCCCATACAAAACAGTTTTGAGGACCTGTTCTCTTCCCTCACTCGTTTGACGAGTGGATTATAGTGCGCTCCCACAGCCCACTCCCACAGCTCCCCATACACTCATCAACCAGGATACACTGGGTGTGAGGTTACAGGAACGGCCGGAGGCCACAGTGGCTTTTAGTCAGCAAAGTGATTTGTAATTTCCACCTGTAACTGCAAGGTCTAACTGTTTCGAAACTAACAAAACTAACGTTAGCTTGCTAATATGTGACCCATTTAGATTGTAGAAGAAGAGTAGAGGTAACCCTCGCAAAAATGTCCTGTGTTATGATGTCTCAGTTCTACATAATGAGTAAATGCTGTGGTATTGTATCACAGACCCTAATGTTCCATAGATATGCTACAATCTTGATGCTCTGAGGTACCGTAGGGTTTATAGTACCATATGCTGCCACCTCTGAAATATGTGCCAGAATGTAAGACATGCAGTAGATTACCTGAGAGTAGAGTAAATGGTAAATGTATGATTCGCCAGGTACAGTATAAAAGAAGTGGATGTAGTAGTGTAGTCCATTGGTTTGTGGACTGCCGTTTTGAAGCCTCCATTTCGGCATTCTGGCCCTCGCCATCTTGGTTTTTGGCTGCCGCCATCTTGGTTTTTTGCAACCCCAAGTGACACAAGAGGGTGGAGCTAAGTACAACCTAACTCTCAATAAGACGCTTTTAGGCGACCAAAATGTTCATGAACTGAAAACACATTGTGAAAGGGTTAAGACTCAGACACACCAACCAGACATCAAAGAACTAGCAGCGACAAGGGCTGATCTTTGAGTCGCTTCACGTCGCCTTTGTCTTGGCCAAAAAGTTGCACTCGAAAACACTGCAAAGACTACAGCCGACGGCCAGTTAGCACGCACGTTCTGCGCCTGCGTGAGAGGAAATAACTCTCCCTACAAGCAGGTCACGGTAGTCTGTATTCATCATTCAAAAAGGGAAAACGGAAGACCGAGGACTGCGGATATAAGTCGTCGTTATGATACGCACATGAAACAATGCGGCGTTTGCCGACCATTTTCAAACCACTCTCACTCACAACTTAGCTTCATTCCAGATGGTCATGTCGTTGTGAAAATATCCGTGTAATGGAATGATCAGATGAGATGAAGATGACAAATGAGAAGAGCCTTCTGTGTTTGCACTCTTGCCTTTACTCGTTGGCTTGCTTTCCTCACTTCCGTATCTCTTCTCGTGCACTGATTCGTTTAACCTGAACAGCCAATCAGAGTGAATTCTCTCACCGACGGGCGCTGCCACCGATTCAACACGCTGAATCGGCCAAAAAAACTCGGGCAGACTAAAGCCGACGGTGCGGGACACACTGCAAAAACTAGGCCGACAGACGCTCGCCGACAGCCCCAAAATGTCCGATGGCCGACCGTCAGCTTGGTGTGTCAGGGCCTTTAAAGTTCTAAAACAAAAACACGGACATAACCCAAACCGGACAACGCCATGGCAGCGACCTATCAATTTCAAGGTAGCCACGCCCTTAAGCATCCCCTGCTTTATCGTCTATTTGACTCTAAATGGGACCATAATTTACTAAATGAACATCATGCTGTATTGAAAAAGACTTGTAACTAGTGATTGAGACCATAAACTCATGTACACATGTACAGGTGTGTCAACTCAAGTCACGTAGCGCTTAACTAAGAGAAATAATGAGAAATGATGCAATGATCTACACAAATAAAACAAGAGTGAGGTTTCTCTAAGGCTGATCTACAGGACTGAGATCGGGGCCAATCCAGGCATTTTTTGATGATGGATAGGTGTTTGCTTTAAAGCCAGATGTTTACCGTCATAAACACACAACTGCACTCCTTTAACACACTGACCGCTGACACAGCGTTGTAAGCGCGTGATACAAAAAACGACAAAATAAATGAGCAGCTGCCAGCAGTTTTAACTTACGATACGACAATGTGCATCAGTGAGCGATAAGAGCAGAGCTACTTTGCATTTCAAAAGCAGCTGTTTGGAGGAGCCTTAACTTGACAGTGACATTTTGGGGGTGAACCACATGTCTTAAGTGCTGTTATCCATAGAAAGAGGATGTCAGTGTTGACGCGTTGTGGCAGGAAGGTCTGGATGGGATATAGACAAATCCCTTTCAACCTCAGCATGAAAAAATATGTACTGAAGTTTTCACAACACATGTGAGTCATCGTATCACTCGCTCACAACTCTGAGCAGTGTGTTGAACTTAGAAGTCTGAAAATTGTCATGAAATACTCCTCCGTTGTTTTGGAGAACGTCCTCCTAAGAAAAAGGAGTGCCCTCTTTTCATAGAAAAGGCTCTAAAAAGCTGGTCTTGTTTTGAAAAGCCTGTCTTGATAGCGCCTATACAATATGGTCGACACATCTGGTCTGACACTTGATAAAATGCTGTTTAATAAAGATGAAAACTGGAAACATTTTAAATCACAACAATGGGCCACATGCTGGAACCACTCGTACAAACAGATTTGTTCTTAAGTGGCTTTTACGACTGATTTAGGAAAACTTCCCCAATTTTCTCATATTTTGAATTTCCTCTTAGGCACAAACAGAATTTAAGAGTGGTGCAGATTTGTCGAAGGCGTCACGTGCAATTAGTCTGCTGTTATCCAGACATAAGTTTTTCACTGATTGGATTGTATATTACCATTACTTTGAAGCAATTTTGAGTTTGAAAATCCTATATAAATTACACTTCATAATTATGTTGACATTATCCTGTTTGACGCTGCAATTAGAATTATAATATAATTCTAAATATATTCATAAAGCCCAACGACATCATCATTAACTTAAATTGGTCATTGATGCTATTGTATAACACTACAATATCAATATGAACATCAAACTGCAAAACGGCTTAAATTTTGCACTTAGTGGAGGTTAATTTGTCTCTCTATGTAATAAGGTCAACAGGAAGTGTAACCAGGCGCGTCATGGCTGACTTGGAAGCCCTGGAAGAGAGCGTTTCACTGTGCTGATATATTGGAAGAGACAGATGAATAGGGCAGGATACATCATATACATATATAATCATATATAACCTAATACATATACATCATATATAACCTTATATGGTACCATTGGGGCGTTAATTATGCTAATTCACAATTCTCATGTACGCACGCTCATTTACGCACAGGTGGCATTCATCGTGTTTAAGCAGGTCATTTACACAGTTATCTGAGTTAGGAGCGTATGCTGAATCTGACGTGGCGCACTCATACGAGCCCGTGGTGCGAAAAAAAGTAAGAGAAAGTTAAGACAAGAATACGAAAATGTTCTTGCATGAGTCCCAATGACACTATATACCTCATATTACAAAATGTTTCGCCAATATCGTTAGAGTAAATGACTTGGATAGGTTAGCCAACAGCATTTGGTTTGATATTTCTCACTCCTAAATTCAGATCTTTCTCCTAAAAATTTCGTTCCCATACAACTAAACTGCGTTCTCAATTACATTTGGAGGGAAACATATTTTTTCGCAGATTACAATTGTATTTCACGTATCACAAATACGTTTGTAATGAGCAGTAGGTGACGTACAGTATCAAGAGACTGTTAATGAAAGTTACATGGTATAATAAAGAATACAAACACAGGACTTTCCCCCAGGAAAGACTGTTTTGTCCCATGTGAAACTAAAAGTCAACGATCACTTACGTAGTCATATTAAGCCAAATCATGATGTTTTTTACTGAACCTAACCCAGTAGTTTTGTTGCCTAAACTTACTGAAGTAGTGTTGTTGCGTTTTTTGTTTTGTTTTGTTTAAATTTGCAATGTTAACCACGTGTTTCAAACTGTATAAAACTCCGGGAGAAAATATGTTTCCCTCGAAACGTAATTAAGAATGCAGTTTAGTTGTATGTGAACATAATTTTGTAGGAGACAGGGTTGTCTAAATTGCACGAATACTACAAACTCTGAAAACTAATTTTCTCCATCTATGCAGATACAAATAAAACAATGTCACACCTATATTTACAAAGGATTAACAGTTAGGTTTAATAATCCTTTATTGCCTCACTAAAACTTTAATTTTTGCTAGTTATGTTACAGCTAGTGATGCTACAGTGACATCCTCTTTACACAATTGATTATTTTTTGATTGGACAGCACTAAATTTGTCTCGTAGAAACCAATTCACATATTACTAAAGTCTTTACTAGCTAAGACATTTCTTGAGTTTTAAATTTACAACTCGATTTAGTAATTTGTTTGAAACAAGTTAGTAGTTAGAGCTTAGGAAGGAAGAAAACCACATGCAATACCAAAACATCTGTTTGAACTTTTATCATATATTTAACTGATCGTAATAAATTCATAATAGCATGAAGTCGGCAAAAAATACATATCAGATTTTTTCTTTAATATCAAAACTCACCGTAGAAGATTTTTTTGCAATCAGTCACATTATATTTGGTACAATAATAAGATAAGTTAGGAGGCAGGGCGCTCTGTGTCTGAGAAACAGATCAGGGCTCAGATGATTGCACATGCAGTGAGAAAGCAATGACTCATAATCAGTAGCCCCTCGCTCATTAGCTGTATGTGTAATACATCACAAGTAGAACTGTGTATATGTTTAATCTAGCTCAAATGGTGCAATTTCCTGTGTTTGTGAGAATTTAATTTCACACCAAACCTTTGCAAAGTACCAGCCTTGGGGGCTTATATTGCTTCTATGTGTGTTTCTTCTCTTTTTCCTATACAGCTGTTGGTTTGAAGTCTGTGCTGAAGACACAGAAAAGCTTCCAAGCTCACAAATTAGACTATTTTCTACCAAACGTCCAGGAAATATTCCATATGTTTTGTGAAACGTATACTAATGTGAGGGAAAAAATGAAATAAAACCTTTGCGCTAGGCTGTGCTGGGTATCATTTGTGTAAAGCTCCAATGTGAGGCCTAGAACCCTGCACTCGTGAATTATTTGAAAAGTAAAGCAGAGTCCCAGACATGATTTACCTTCTCATCCCATGTGTCTGTTTGTCTGAGAGTTCAGCAGATGAGCCTCTCCTGAGCCAAGTTTTATTTTACTACACACCCACATGTAACACATATCAACCACTCTCATCATTTATCTTGGTGTTTACACGTAACAGTCCTCTTATCGTAAACTTTGGCCATAAAACATAAAGAAACTGTTCACATGTGATCCATTATTACACTGGACTTTGGCTTTGAGTTTTGAACAGATGACAGATAACGGAAACTTGAAAGAATCCATATTTTTCCCCTTTTGCTTTGATACTGCTGCATTCCATCCTCATCACTGTAGCAGAACATTTGAAAAAGAAAATTAAAAAGATGCTTACTTACATCTTCAGATGTTATAGTCATAATAAATCTACTATAAAAATGCACGCTGTTCACAAAAACAAGAATCCAATGCATAAAAAGAAAAAGATTGCTCATTCTATGTTTGAAATAATAAAATGAAAATGTGTTTTTTCTTTGATCTAATCTCAAGCAAAGCTGGTTGCAAAGTGTCATAAGCATTAAATCCATGTGCAGCCCATTCGCACGAAAAGGCGTATAAATGACACGATAATGCGCAAGGTATTTAGCGTGCAATAAGAACGCCTTTCTTGCTTTTGGTGTGTCATTTGAACGCCATGTAGTCTGCACTGACGCATCTGTGATTGCCACGCTAAGAGCCAGTCACGTAGAATAAAAAGCAAGAAAGACTGCTTAGTAGGAGTGTAAGAAAATATTGAATATCGCAATATTATCTTTGTGATACTGTATCGGTTCTCAAAAAACACTATTGATTTTTAATCAATACTTTACATGCAAACATTAACTCAGTCAATACTTTATTTCATTGGCAAAGACATGTGCCATCTCAGTGTATGTGCCCTCTCAAAGTAGTGCTATGATGTTGGATGTTACAGGGACTGAGAAATGCTAATGCAGATCCCACTGTTCTAACTGATAAAATCGCATGAAAAATGTATTGAAAATATTGAATCGTAACCCCTGTATCATGATACGTCTCGTAACGCCAGATTCTTGCCAATACACAACCCTACCACTTATGGTGGGTGGGAGGGGAGTTGGATGGGTCCAACAAACACACAACTTTTAAACAGGAGACCGGTGTTCAACACTGATGTTTTGTTTTGTAAGTTATGTTAGTGATGTTTGTGACATGTTTTTTAGTGATGTTTGTGACGTTTTTTTAGTAACGTTTGTGACGTGTTTTCCGTACTTCTGTTACGTTGTTTATGTATGAATTTACTTAATTTACGTACTTATTTTAAAGCCCAACCATGAAGTTTTTCCTAAACCTAACTAAGTGGTTTTGTCGCCTAAACCTAACTGCGGACGTTACTGCAGTTTTGTTGCGTGGCGTAAAAAATGACACATGAAAAGCCTAAAATGTGTCCTCACGGCATGCAGAACGTCTGTGTAATGTTGTGCAATTTATACGCCTTCCCGTTAGACTTGTTTGCCATGTGAGGGCACCCTGCAACCACAGCATTTCTCAAAGTTAAATACACCCCAAGGATCTTGTTTTATCAGACAGTGTATTGATTACACCTGTCAAAATGCCTAAAGCAATTGCAATATTTCACAGTGACAATGACAAACATCTGAAATCATCAGGTTCTAAGCAACATGATATTTATCCAATCTTTTCTTATTTCTACATTCTGAGTAACAAAAAAAAAAACAGTTACATTCATACTAAAAACATGTTCAATTGAAATTTGCATGCTGAACAGATATTGTCACTATTCCTTTTCTGCTAATGGATTTATGTAACAGCATCTAAAGAACAAGCTCTTTCTAATCTCTGTGTCTGGAGCAGGGATCATACACGTTTACAGTCTGTCATAACAAAGTACATTCAATCCTAACATGATCTACTCAGATGGTAATGACAACCTCGAGTGAGACAACAACTGCTCGTCACATGTATGGTGAGCCCACACGAGCGTCACAGCAAGCCAAAATGTTCCCTTCTCCGGGGACTTAATGAAAAGCCACATCGCCTTAGTGTTACCATCTGAAAGTCATTGGCTTCAAACTGACAGAGGTTTTGCTTTCAGTGACTGACATCTTAAATGCCCCCAAAACCCTTTTTTTAATGACCATCTCATGCATGGTAGCTGCAACACAATATCCCGCTTTGGTAAGAAATGATTTGCTAAAAACATTTAAGAGTATGTTCTTGAAATAAGAGCTAATGCGCTTATTAGAGAAGTAAGGAGTCTTTTTGAACATTTTCCCTCGTCGAAAGCTCCTCTAACCGAAGTTAAGCCCTTAATTATGCGTCTGTAAGGATGGTTGGCATGGAAAAAAATCCATATTGATTCTGTAATGTTGAGCTAGTGTCGCTGTAAGCATCTCTGCTAAGAGAACACAAGTGAGGGAGAAGGAGATGCACAATCTGACTTTTTCAGTCACGATAGCGATACCTGGGCTTTGGGTACCGATCCGATACCAATGTTTAATTAATAAGCTGTATGCCTCACTGTGTGGAGGTGACTGGGATCATTCTTCTTTATGTGTAAGGCAACATCAGGCTTGACTTAAACATAGCTTTCCTAACTTTGTAAAACTGAATGTGACCAATAAATACATAGATATACACTTACTGAATTGTTCTTTATTATTAAAAGAATAAATCATACACCAGCAACTTGGTAAAAAATCTTCAAAATTAACAGGAATTACAATTCAAGTGTAAAACTTTTTAATGCAGCAACAAATTGGTCAAAACTTAAACAGGAATTCAAATTCCAGTTTATAATGTATATAGTATATAAATTGAATAGATCGGCCCAACTGTCACCGATATCCGATCCAGCTATTTGAGTCAGAATAGGCCCGATATCCTTGAGACGCGAGACTGGAGATGGAGTTGAGAGACGACGTGTACGAACGGATTGTTTCACAAGTAGCCAGTTTACAAGCTAATTTTAAACCAATAAAAAGCTAAATCATCGTCAGATGATAGCCGGTGGGTTCCCAGATTGCATTTCGGCCAATGCGTTCCGCCTCTTTTGCTCTCCAGACAGACTGTTTACCTGCATTCAACCAAAGCCTGTTCGAAGCTGATCGGTCAATACTACTCGGACTACAAACGGAAACCTTCCGGTACCAAAATCTTGTGCAGTTGCCTACAGATTCTACATGTGGATGCAGAATGTGTTTATAGAGATTAGTTAGAGTCTGGCAAATACTGTACATAGTTTTCCCCTTACCATGAAATCCATAATGATGTTTTCAATCTGGCACTGCTTCAGGACTCGTTTATACAATAAACAGACTGCAGTAGCAGATATTTATACTTTTCTTTACTGTGATGCAGAATCAAATTGAATACTGGCTGTCCTCACAATGCAACATCCTCAGGGGGATAATTAGCTCCCATGTTGCGCTGTATGCTAATGTTCTTTGAGAACAGTGACCCATGTGCACAACTCATCACGTCTTAGAAAAAAAAACCTATCCAGAGGACATCTTAGGCATATAAAACAACAGTGAGCCTGGAACAAATCACCAAACACTTATTTGTGTGCTGCAGAACAAAAGAGGAGCTGCCCATCAAACAAGTATGCAAGCATTAAAGAATGTCTTTTCAGTTGTTGTTTGTGCAACAGATCTTATTCTGCATCCATCAACTGGCTGACCCCTCTCTACCCAGACAGAAACAGGGATCGCATGCAGAATAAGGCCGAGCCTTTTCATCCAGGTACAGTCCGAGAATTTATCGACCATGTGGTGCGCAGATTCATACGATACTTCATCATACGCTGGAAAAGAGGAGGTTTGATTCATGGTCTCTTGCTCAGCGTGATGGCTCTTATCTTTTTTCTGACAGCGGTCTTTGCTTTTCAAAAGTAAAAACAATAAAAACTGGAAACATGTGGCGAGATGGAACAAAACCAAAATGACCTGCTGCGCTCTCCCCGCTCAGCCACAAAAGAGCATTTGTTTTCAAATGCCTTTTTAATTTATTTATTGAATCAGTGTGTTCAGTGTACGATCAAGGTGAGGAGAATGAGGTAATCCTCATCTAAAGATATAGTGGTTATAAAGTGACTGATGGAGGAATTTCTTTAAAAGGTTAAAAGATTGATTTGATTAGTGATTTATTTTTGGCCCGTTTGGGGAATTAAGTTGCGCCAATTTAGGGAAAACAACTTTTAATTTGCAAGTGCCTCAGGCCCTCAGATCATCTGTGTACAGCGCACTTAATGTGGAAATGTCCCCACTTTCTCTACAGCATGTCTGAATGTATATTAGCTTTCAAAAGTCAATGAGATTGCTTATACTGTATTGATCCTTCAAAGCAGAAAACAAAAATAATTTTCCAGGTAATTTAGCCTTATAGTCAGCTGTTGAAATATTGAAGTAAAATGAAGAAATGGCAGTTAATTCTTAAATAATGTGTACCAATATTAATGAATTCCACATGTTTCCTTATTTGTTATGTTCTGGGAGGTTACTATCACGGCAAAAAACGAGGCAGATGACGAACAAATCGGCCTTTAAACAAAGAAACACTTGAGAAAAAAAAGGAATAATCTCATCCTATGACGAGATCCTTTTCAACTGTTTAAAGATATTATTTCAATAATAAACTATTAGTATTTCTTGGATGTGCTCTTAGGATGTACCTCAAGGGAAGGATGATTGATGATAATCAGTGCTGCATTACGGAAAATGTGCACGAAAAAAAGGTTTCAGGATACAGGAAATATATCTCAACATCCAGACACGCTACGTTTATTTTTCCATTGTCTGTAGGTGTTTATGGGACCTTATACTGTCTGTTGGGGAAAAAAAGAGATAGGAGGGACTTAGACAATAACAATCATGTTTTAAAAGAGAATCAAATAGTCCAGAACAGAATGGACTAATGGAAATGAACAACAAACATGTTCACCAACTTTCCATTAAACTACAGGCATCTGCAAATCTGGACTTCATGGTGGATGCTCAGATTTTTGTTTTTTGTTTTGTTTATAGATTTTTCTTTGGCACTGCCTAGGGATGCTAATTTTGAATTTTTGTTCTAACCAATAGCCGACCCTCGTTAAACGATTATTAACCATTAACCGACAAGATTAGTGCGTTGCATGCAGCCGTGTTGTGGTTGTAGTGCCTAACAAGCCGTCCAGCTGCAACAATAAGCCGATGCACAAACAGGTTAAATCCATCATTTATCTCCATGCAGTGTATCTACAAAACAGACAGCTGAGTCCCCAGTTCACCTGTCCGGGAGAGTTACTGTAGCAGCCACGATGCTGCGTGCATTGTCGTGGACACATGCAGCCACTTTCCCAGTGAAATCTTTTAGTTTAGCTGCAAGGTTGTCAGTGGTGTGTCAGCCTGGCGTAACGTTAGTGAGTGTCCGGCGGGCTGCGAATTAAAATTCTTAATGTCGGTTAATGGTTAAACGGTTGATTATTAACATCCCTAGAACTGCCAGATTCCAATGAGATTCCTGCTGATTGAAGCAAAAACAGTCTCCTCCACCATCAGATTAGCATTCCTCTCAGTTTATTTCCTCACAGCATTTTGCACTTCCTCTGCCAGAACTAGAGCTTGTTTAAAACCAGGTCCAAAGTGGTCCCTGTACAAGCAACACTCAAAACATGATTAATACGCTGAGAGGGGCCAGCACAACTCTGCCATTAACAAACCTTAAGGAGCAGAAACTGAAGTCAAGAGCATGTTATCCATCATGGATTAAAAATGACTTCATTTTAGGTGATTACTTGTAGGGGTGTACAGTATGCGCTCTGCATAGCTGGACATATTTCTCCCCCTTGCAGACATTTATTACATTCATTGCAATTGTTTTATTTCAAGGTCAGGTGTATGTTTAGAATATGTAATGTGATATGTTGGGCCAGCGTGAATGTATGAGGAAAAGAATGTAGCAGGCTTCAGAGGGTGAAACTTAAGAATGGAAAATCATGAACGTCAAATTAGCAACGGGTGATCTAATTCATTTAATGTAGCAATTTCTGGACACATTTGCCAGCTACATCACCATGCAGCATGGATATATTAAAGTTAAATGGAGTTATTAGTAATGACTATAGCTGGACATCCATTATTTTGAGTGCAGAATATAAGTTGATTATTTTACAAATTTAATCAGGGTGTCACCAGAAATTACATTAAAAAAACTATAATTCTGAGAAGTCTGAAAGGCTCATATAATTGGAAAGTGTATTTCTCTTGATATTACATCAAAGTCATGGGCGCTTTGTTTTTGTTTTGAGAATGTCTCAGTAATTGTGCACAGACCACCGCTTTGTCTAGTATTTCCCTGTAGAACAAATGAGTTCACATTCATGACTCACACAACACCGTTTCCAATTTTACTTTCCCATGAGCAAACTAGTAAGACGCGAGCTGGTGTAAAACTTGCAGTTCTGTGATCCGTGCGGACGTCTACATGGTAATCTATTCAAATAATCCGTAACAAGTACCAGGATATACTTCACACGCGGTCTATTCATAGGAACATCTGCAACAGCTCCAGGATGTGGGCAAGAGAGAAGGCACTATAGTTAGATTTATTTTAGGGCAGACTGGAATTGCAGCTAAGTGGCTTGGGTTTGAGATAGAGAGTTGTGACAGCTCCCATTTCACTTCACACTTTGACAGGCGTGAAACACATCAAACATCCAGCTTTAGTTGGACTCTGAATTTACTGTATAATGTTGACCAAGATCTATATTGTTCACTATATATCCCTTTTGGCTTTGAATATAATACTCTGAGACAGTCCAGACCCCCTGAGGCTGAAAGTTCTAACCATATAAGTGTTAAGTTTTTAAAATTGCTTTAACTGAAGTAAACAAGCCACTCATGGAGCACTAAATCCCGCAGTGCAGCAGCACTTGGATGAGTGTCTTTCATGGCATGAATGTGGACATTTTTATTCTCAGAATATTTTGTCCTGCCAACTGCCAGCCTCCGAAGCCAACAGCAACTTTTCAGCACCTCCGCAAAGATCCCTGACGTTATGTCAACGGAGCTAGTTAGCTAGCCAGCTGTCGAGGGAGCGTATCTATGTTTCCATGGTTAACCAGCTCAATATCCTCTTAATATGACAAATTAAAGAGACCTTTCAAGGGGTTTTATGTTTTCAGCCATGCTTTTTTCCCTAAGTCAAATGTTCAATGTATGTTTCCCTGGGTCAACATGATAGAAATCACCCACCTACAGCTTATAGCCTAGGCTACTGAAACCTACGCCCTCAAATTTGCGCATATACTGTTTTCTTGACTTTAAACATTGATATCTCCACGGTGGCTGACTGGATTTTTACCATTCAAACTACAATTGAAACGTCCATCTCCCTACGTTCTTTTGCAATTTGAACTACTAAGATAGCCCTTACCTTTCGCTTACAATGAGGACCCAGGGAACATAGGGATGGGACACTGCTTCTAAAGACGTTGATGGAGATGGCCAGTGTTTGGCAGTAAGACAGAACTTAGTAACACATTACAGTAAAGTGTTTTTTCTTTCTCCAGTAAGAGTTCTGTAAGGTATTACAATTTGAAATTTAGTAATTGCATTACGGTTGGAGGGCAGCTTGTTTGCCGTCTTACCGGTAGTTTTCGGATGGTTGATATCAGTTTGGTCTCTCGGTGTCCAGTGGAGAGACTGCTGCGATACACGGTAGCTTGCCGCAGGGGCTGGAGGTGTGAGGCATTTACCAAAAGATAAAGAAATGTGACTACGGTAACTCCAAAATTGTCTTAATAACATGTTGTGTCTTCTTAGCTAGCTTGCTAACATGAGTCACTGAAAAGCCTACATTTCGGAGTCACCTGGGTTTTGTTGGAAAGTGTGTCAATCCACAGCTTCACTGTGAGAACGGGACTTCTGGGGCGCTGTGTCTAGTCACCAGAGCTAACGTTAAGCTTGCCCTTCATGGGGTCAGCCCTATGTTACCTCAGCCCTATGTTCCCTCTGCATCTTTGAGTTTTTTTCCATCCAAATTGGGCCCTATGTTCCCTCAGCATCATCCTTGAACATTCCCATGTTAAAATCTGTCTATAACTTTTTGAGATATCGCGCTAACAATATCCAATAACAGACAGTCTGGCTAGTACTAGTTGCCTTCGTTGGTTGGGTTGGTTAGGTTTAGGCATGAGGAGAGAGATTAGTTATGTTTAGGGTAAGAATATCATAGCTTTATTGTAGTTTTTCTCATTGTAGTAGATTCTGAAACACATCCGTCCTCGGATCCCAATCCAAGCACAATCAGTGACCCACTTAAATCTGATGCGTTAAAGTGTGCCGCCATCTGCCACCCCTAAAAGCCCTTTGGTAACATTTTGTGGAGTTGGCAGGAGAGTGGCTCACTAAAGATTAACAGGACAAGAACAAGACCTCTTCAGGGCTTCAGATAGCGACAGAAAAAGCAGAAACATTAACCAGGATTAATAGCAATGCTCTCTCATCTATAAAATACTGTAGGCTACATACCACTACTGCGAAGCTCATCCAGAAAACATCTTTGAGTTATGGCTCACTGGTTGACATTTACAGTTATCACCCTAAGCCAAAAGTTAATATATCCAATTGTTTTAAATTATCTTTAAGGTTCTCCGTTGGACCAAAGTACACTATCCTAAATCATGACTCGCACGAATAACAGAATGTTTCTGGTGTAAAAGAACTCTCTGGAAAATAGACTGACTTCATAGGATGCCTTGCTGCGGTGTATGATAGATATATGAGTTGGGAAATCTATCAAATCTAGTGCAGAAATGGGACATATAATGGATAACGTCGATGAAATTCAGCTCTAGTTGGAATCATATCCATGGATTAAAATTTGGAAGACATTTCATCAGCTTTAAATCAACATTTACTAAATTCTAGTGTGATTCTTGTGTTAATTCACGTCTGAAAGGCCAATGAAAGTCATCCCGCACTCAGGAATCCAAGTGTTTAACCCTCCCGCGGGACGGTTAAAATAACAACCTGCTGTACATCAGGTTGTGGAACCTTTCTTCTCTGGCCTGCTCCTCAGTCTTACTGATGCCACGGCCTTCAGAGAGAGCCTGGCAAAACACGTGGCTGGTACTTCTGTGGTATTTGCCTTCTGGTCGGAGCAGACATTTACGAGACGTGCCACCCAGTGAGAAGGCAGTGCCCATTCATCACGGTGATTATCAGTGGGAGGTCCAGTCAGTGTCTCCCTCTCTGTCTCTCTCATTGCATGTCTTATCCGACAGTGTCTAAAGATACATTCCTTATGACTTCACGTCAAAATATAAGCTATAATATGGCATTGAGTCCTCAGATCAGGTGTAACCATAATACACAACCTATGCACTCAATAACTCACCCTAAAACCAGTCCCCCACCCTGAGAAGTCGTTTTACCCCCCTGCAGACAGCTGAAAGTCTCCGAGGCTGCTGAGCTATGCGTGCTGCACTCTCCGGTTTACAGACTCTCGCTATGTGAAAGAGATTGCGTTTTGGCAGGAGCGCTGACGGAGGGCCAGGGTGGAAAGTATCAGTAGGAGCCTGGCTGCGGAAAAGAAGCTGTAGCTCTAAAGTGAAGCCTCCTGATCCCTTGAGGAGGATTCAGTTCTCACCACACTCTTATTCTGCGGAGTTTCAGAGTGATATTAAACTTATTGAGAGAGCTTTGAAACCAGTTACATTACGGCATTTCTCACAGGAGAAAGTAAATGTGATGCTTCTTCTCTGCAGCTATTAAAAAAAAATAGATAAAATGAAATGCACTTCCAGAAACGTGTAATATGATATGACATTATATCTGTAAGTGAGCAATCCAATTGCACAATTCTCGGCTCACGGTAAACCGAGAGAAACAGAAGTTTCTTTAATATTCTGTACAAGGCAGGAACTATGTAATGTGGCGTGAAAAAAGTAGGAAAACATGCACTTCTATGTTAACAAAATTTAACACAACTATAAAGCCCACATCTTTGGTTGTAGCATTATCATAACTGTTTGCCCAACTGCATTAATGCCTTCAGTCTTTTCAGGTTTATTTACATAAGACTGACAAACAACGCTGCCTAGTTTGACCGTTTGATCGGAGTTCACGAGTTTCGCGAGCAGTGATAGACAGCTGCCCAGAGACTGCTCGGCTCCGATTTGTTGTTTTCCTTCTGGCACGTTGAAATCTTGCAAATACAGTGACCATTTTATAAAAATAACTTTTTATCAAATTTATTGACTGCAGCTTCGAATTCACAAAACGTAAACCACAGACACTCAGAAAGGTAGCCAAAAGGTAAAATTATATCTTTTACCATCATTTTACAGTAAGACATTGACATCTTTTAAGTTGCTATGGTTAATGTGTAAAGTATCTGGCTCTTTATCGGCTAAAAGCTCCACTTTCTTTCTCAGTAAGGTGCTAACTTTTTCTGTTTCTAGATTATTTTTCTCATGTTACTGTATGTCTTGTAAAAATGATTTAACTTGTTTGTCATCACTAATCCGTGCGTTTGTGCTCTTACAGCAACAGTGAGGTGATGCCTGCTGGCTAAGTTCGTTCTTTCATTCCCAGTGCTGGAGCAGCTTATCAACTATTTATTTTGGCTAAAAGTTGCCAAGCAGTTTTATACTAGAAAACACTGGGATCTACAAACAGAACTTCTGAGCAGCCTTTCATTTTTTCTCTCTTGAACACAGGAAAAATGACACTGTACTCACAAACACTCTATTTTAAAGAGAGGGCTGTCACATGCTGGGTTTGTTGACCAAATAACGGGTGCTGCTGCTGCACACAGACACATCTGACACACTGCTGACTGTAGGGGAACTTCACAACCGTTTCAAGATGTGCAGCGCAGTCTGAGGTACACTCTGCATGCTATATTGACATGTACTTTACTTTATCGTATTCACCTCTTTAAGTGTTTTCCTTTTGACACATACTTGATCTTTCAGCAATGTGATTTAGATCTGGTCATCCTCAAGAAGACCCTATCAAATCCTTTGACTATTTGTTCGTGATAGGCCCTAAGATCATTTCTATTATATTGAAGTTATGGCCAACCAAGTGTATTTACTACAGACAACAGAGGAATGAGACTCAGGCATTTGTGACTGTGTGAACTAAGAGACAGAAGTGGACTATTTCAGCTGGCTGGCTACCAGCTTCAATAAATCAATCACATTTTTATGGTCAGGCCTGTAAAGAATATGATGGCTTTGGAAATGTATTTTTACATATATACCACCTTGCATATTGCTCTGTATAACACTGATATAAGCTGGTTTGAAAAGTGTAAGAGACACTCGGGAGGCCTGCTGTTCTCAGAGGTCAAAGGTAAATAAAAAGTAAGTGGGTGTTAAAATGGTGCACGGAGTTCAGTTTTATTACCAGATACACATAAAGTGTCAGTGTACTCGCAAAAAGGTGTTTAATTGCTTTATCGCAACGTTGTATTCAGATTGAGTTATAAAATGTGGTGCTTTGCCAGCTAGTTCTGCCAGAGCATGTTTCATTTCACTTATCCACCTACTGCCTGTTTTATTTTATCAGTCACCAGAACTAGACAAATGTCAGATTTCCGTTTCACAAAGGGAAACCTCTGATGTCATCTTACTCTCTGGCCCAAAACCATTACCTTTCCACACACAACTGGGCAGTGGACCAGAGATGGGGGGGGGGGATGGTTGGAAACATACTGGATATAAGTGACTGTAGCAGATGAGTCAGTGAAGACTGGATAATTGATTTCATGAGGTGAGACCAAGTTAAAAAACTGTACCAGCATGCTCTTTTTTTTTTTTTGCTTTTTTTGACACAGACATTTCTACCATACCGTATTCTATTCTGACAACTTGCAAAAATGAGACACTCTGTAAAACTGCTGTGTGAAATATACTGTATATCTGAAAAGCAATACATGTACAGCAAAGTGTGTGCTCCCGGGTAAAGCGTGAACTACGACCTTATACTACATGAAGAATGGAGATGTAGTTTTATTATGGTCTCTCCTGTGGTTTGACAGCAAAAAAATCCTAGTTTCGCTAAACAATTTCAGACAATTTATCCTAAAACAGGGCCATGGCATGATTGAAAAAACACCCGCAACTCATTTCTGCAAGCAGCATTTATCTCGAAGCTGTGTAGGCCAGAAAATTGGACTTTTTTTTCTTCCTATGAGTACAGAATTTGACTCCTGTGGGTTGTAAAAAGGGACTTGTGAAAAGCTTGAGCCAAATAAAAGATAAAAAGATAATGTTTTCACTCGCACAGGTTATGGAAGTGGCTGAAAATAAAGCAGCTGGGACACATTTTTCAAACACCACATTTGGTTAGTAACTGGGGAAATGGTTCTGCAAGGCTCAAGTGTTCCTTTATGAAATAAAAAGTACTTTATTGTAGGTCTAAAAGTCAATTTGTTCCTTCAGATTACAGTTCATCAGGCTGGAATCGGCTTTGTCGGTTAAAGGCCACTATCAGTTAAGGGATAGAAAGTGAAAAGATTATGAGGTTGTAGGAATAGTTTGAATATAGGAATATAAGGAATATATTGGATACATTTGCCAAGATTTAAATGAGAAGATCAATGCCACTTTCATATGTGTAACTACACTAAATATGAAGCTAGTGCTAGCTGGTGGTTAGCTTAGCTTAGCATAAAAATGTTCTTAAAAATGTGTCTACTTGTGCCTCTAAATTTGACAAATTAACACATTGCTGTATCTTGTTTGTTTCATCTGTACAAACAGTGAAGCAGCTCGCTATTTCCCTCTGCTTCCAGTCTTTACGCAACACAAATATAACTCTCTTAAATGTATTTCCCAAAATGTCAAACTATTCCTTTTAGGGATGTTACAAGAATCGATACTTTGGTAGCAAGTCGATGCGAAAATTCTGAAAACGTGATGATACTCGTTTTACTACAGTACCACAGGTACCATCAGGGCTCAAGACTAGCGGCGTCCCGTCATCATGGGGATGATAGAATATGTGTTGGGACATAGTATTGACACATTATCAACACAATATCGACGTTATATCAATATCAACTCAACTTGAGTTGTCCTGCCGACTTCAACATGGGAGGTGCCATCGATTTACATTATGATGCTGATGATGTGCAGGTTCTATTTAGTAAAAATGAGCATTGGGCTAATGTAAAGTCTAACATTATCATGATGTGTTCAAATGTAATGTTGTAAAATGTAGTTTTTGGCGAGAAACTTGAATAAACAGTTGTTTGAAGGAGATGTTTTCACAGCAAAATGAAACAGATAATAGAGAGGGAATTATGACCTGTTTAACTTCCTAACAAAAAACAGTATGCAAACGGTAATAAAGGAGTGTATGTTGAAGTGCATGGGATTTATTGTTTTACTTTTGTTTTTTACCGTGGTATCGAATTGGTATCAAAAATCATGGAATTTCACTGGTACTGGTATCAACTACTACATTTCTGGTATTGTGACATCCCTAATTCCTTTAAAACTTTGGGGTTAAATAAGCATACCACTCCAGCTTTAGGCTGCAGTTACTTTAACACTCATTTACTTATTTTCTTCACTGGTGTAGCTCCTTCAGGTGATATAATCTGAAAGCAAATTGCAAAGACGATAAAAGAGTCTGTCGAGGTACACAGGCTCGGTGAGCTAATGGGAAAGTCAGTGTGGTCAGTGTGAAACCCATGAAACAATGGGAAACACATGTTCCCATAGTCCCTTGGGGAGGGGACTACAGCAAGTGGTACTTACATGCAATCATGTCTAGTGGCATGAATCCAGTTTCAAGACCGAATGGAAATCCCTGAAGCAAATGTACAGTTCTTCAACTACAGGACACCTGATATTCAACACTGGTGACCACAGCAGCCAATCAATTGGAGGTAATGTGTTCATCATAATACTATCTGGTACGAATGTGTGATGCAACAATGGCAGCTTTCCATTGTGTCACACATCAGGCTAAATATTCTGGCCCTCTGTGTATCAGCAGCCATCCTGTAAATGGAGCGTGTAATAGCTTGTCTTACACAATAAGACGTTGTGTGATAAGAAGCAATCGCAGCATAATGCTTGCTTTGCATGCACACAGCCATGCCTCCAACTCGGCAACAGCCAGGGCCCAGGTTGCCACATGAGTGTGCGCCAACCATCACCACATCCCGGGAAAATAAGCCAGCTTGGTCCGATCATTCGTCGCTGTAATGTAAAAATACTTAGAAAAGAAATTGAAATAGCAGCATACAGAGGGAGAACATGAAGGATGGAGTTGTTTTGTAACAGAAGAATGTCACTTGTGGTATTTTTGCTGTAACAGCAAATTAACCAAAGCTCCCAGACAACATAAAAAAAAAACTAAAGCTACAAAACAAATCAAGATTTTACGCTTCATATTTACTCTCCCAGTAAACCAAAGAAGGAAACATTTGTATTTCTGTCTAAAAAATAATTCTTGCTACACAAGATAACATGAATGAACAGCACATTGGAGTCTTGCAGAAATGTGTAGGCTAGATAATAAAATGGAAGAATTTAGATTATGCATTCATAAAATCATTTCTACCACTTAGCAGCGATAAATTAACCATGACACACTCTCCATATCTCCGTATCCAGAGCTCATTAGTGTGAGCGTTCTGGCTGCAAATGAAGTCCACAGGTGCTGAGCTCTGGACTGTTTCGCAGCATTAGCTTTCTTTAGAGTGCCACCTAGAGGATCTAGCGAGAAAGTGAAACCCCCGTGGAGGCTCCCAGTTGAAAAAACCCATAGATTACAGAAAGGTTAATTCATTAGGTTAGTTTTGTTAAAGTTTCTATTTAAATATTTCATGATGCATGTTCAAATATGAGGTTATATGCATTTGTGAAGACAAATAGGCTAAAGTTGTCTTGAGGCTGCCAGTGAACCTTAAGAAAAGGGGCACTGAAGTAAATGAAGCCTGAGTGCCAGTTGGGAACGACTAGGAGAAAATAAGAGCAAACACACTGTATCATGGCTGTCAGAAATGGCCTAAATTTGGAGACCTTGTAGGTGACAACAACCCTTCCAAGTAGGTCTGACCTAAATGAAAGTTTTCAATCGTTAACCCAGACTGCGAGAGGTGCAATGACAAAAGATCAAGCACTCCTCATAAAGTTTTACAGTCTTTCTGCTGCGGCGCAAAAATGTGAATGAGTTCTTCAGTTATCCCTGGCACAAAACCCGAGACTGAAAGCACAAAAGAGCACAACCAAAACCCGAACCCGAAGCCACAAAGATACACAATGATTCAGCAAAGGCCACGGCTTTGAATGGAAGAACTGTCCACATCCCCAGGCACTGGCATATCTCTGATCACAGCCACATAGCGTGATCCCAGGGGCAATGAAAGACCTCTAAAGAAGTGCCACAGATGAGTCCAAGCCCCCAACCGCACACCCTCCCATACTCTGAAATGCAGAGCAGAATGAAACCCTCCAAGTGTGATGTCAGTCCTTCCAAGGCCTTAAACCAGAGCAGTGTGGTGACACTGGGCTGCATACCCTCGCTACAGTATGTCTCTCCCTCTCCTCGCTACTCTGCTCTAGTTCTCCTCTCCGGTTCCCAGAGGTCCTGTAGTAGTGGATCTTTGCTCGACTTTACAGTGCGGCTGTAGTTTCCTATCCCCATGTGAGCTTCATGGATGATGAGGTTGGAAGTAATGTGTCCCTCTCAACAAAACTTGAGGAGACAATCAATAAAGTTCTTTAAAGCAGATGGTTAGAAATAATGTGCTGTGAAAAAGATCACACTCACTGAAAATAGAATTGAAAACCAGCGAGATCAAATAGAGAATTATCACAACAATTTTCTTGCCGTTGTCTGTTTTCACTCATGCAAGAAATGAGTGCTATTGCAAAGACCATTACTCAATGTCTCAAAGTGTAAACACATCTGGCTCCGAAATCTCAACTGGAGCGTCGCCGCATCGGATACATCTGTTTGCTGCAAATCAGCATTTCCAAAACAACGTGGCGAGGAGAAAGTCAAAGCTCAAGGGTCCTCGTCACCGCCACACATGGGGAACATCCATGTAGTTTCAGTCCATGAAGTGGGAAACTGCAATAGACGTGGCATGGGAGAGTTTTTACACCTGCTTGGCTGCTGTGCAATGGAGCAGACACATTTTTATGGTACATTAAAAGAGTGTTCCCCCTGTAGATTAGACCCACTTGTTACAAGACTGGGTCCAAGCTCATCTGTGCCATTTTTAGACTATATATGTCCAGATGGACAGTATAAAAACCTGGTGCAGAATGTTAGAAGGTCAATAAGTATAATATTAACTCCTTCAAAAGCAGCTGATTAAACGTGAGTTTCCTGGTTTATAGTGGAAAAAAACCTGGTGTTGAAATGCTATTCATTTAATTTCAATGAATCCATAACAGGTCCTTTGCTGCCCTCACCTGAGGGTCATTGGTATTACAACTGCAAAACAATTTAATGTCCCCAAATTATCAATTACTAGTTCCAGTGCCAGATCAAAACATGCCTGTTCGGAACGGGTTGAATGCTTGAACCTCAACAATACAGCTACCATGACATAGCCACACACCCAAATTGTGGCACATTTAGAAATTATGATGTTTAGATTAGGGCTGTCAAAGTTAACGAGATAATGTCGCATTAACGCAAATTTGTTTTAACTCTACTAATTTCTATAACGCATTCATTTAATTTCATTTCAAAATTTATTTCAAACGTAAAATAATAATAATAATTAAAAAAAAGAGAATCATCATACAACAAGTGGACTGCCAGAAAAAAAGCAGTATCCACATACAATGAAAATCATAAGCAAAAGAAATTGTCAAACATATATATATATATATATATATAAATATATATCGAGAAGGAGGATAAATAACGCTCCAAACTTGCGCTAAAGTTTTCCAAGGAAAAACTGGCATGGCCATTTTCATAGTGGTCCCTTGACCTCTGACCTCAAGATATGTGAATGAAAATGGGTTCTATGGGTACCCACGAGTCTCCCCTTTACAGACATGCCCACTTTATGATAATCACATGCAGTTTTGGGCAAGTCATAGTCAAGTCAGCACACTGACACACTGACAGCTGTTGTTGCCTGTTGGGCTTGAGTTTGCCATGTTATGATTTGAGCATATTTTTTATGCTGAACGCAGTACCTGTGAGGGTTTATGGACAATATTTATCATTATTTTGTGTTGTTAATAAATTTCTGATATTAAATACACATTTGCATAAAGCAAGCATATTAGCCCACTCCCATGTTGATAAGAGTATTAAATACTTGACAAATCTCCCTTTGATACATTTATAACAGATAAAAAATGTGCAATTAATTTGCGTTTAATCACGATTAACTATGGACAATCATGCGATTAATCACGATTAAATATTTTAATCGATTGCCCTAGTTTATATATGAAAAGTATTGAATTGTGATACAATTCTAACTCATTGTACCCCGAAATAACTTACAAAAGGCCCCCAAAGCACTTAAAAAATGCAACTCAACTATACTACTTTGGCTACTTGCTGTGTACTTCTACATCAGAGGAAAAGTAGTACTACTACCTGACAGAGAGATGCTACTGGTTAACATTGCAGATTCAGACTTGACTCACAGAACATAACAATTCAAAAATAATGCATAATTATTCATTAAACTATCCAGCATCATATTAGAATTGAAAATCCACCTTGAATAGACGTTAAATAAATTTAAGTACATTGTGCTGATGATGATGCCTCTTTCACTCTTCACTTGAAGTAAACATTTGCAGGACTTTTACTGTGCGGTATTAATAGCTTTACTATTAATCTGGATTCCGTTTATAGTTTATTTAATAGTTATAAATAAGCTATAAAGGGAATTCAGAGCATATTTATGATTCAGTCAGTCTCAGCCGGGAATTGTCTCCAACATGGCGACGGCTGAGTTGGCAGGTGAGGGGGTTAGTGTTAAGAAGTTAGTATGGCAAAAACTTACACAACTTGAGTTGCAATTGCGACCTCTGTGAGATGTCTCCTGTCTCAATGGATCATCCGGAGCTGGTCAGGCTTGTGGTAACAGCCAGTTTATTCCACATCTGCATTTATGACAAAGGACACAAAGTAGAACGGTCATCGCTTGTGAACAAACAGCGGATGCTCTGTCTAGTGGTAAATCCTCCATTGTTTTTAGGATTACAGTAGGTTTCCATTTTTAAAAAATCTATACTCTGTAGCCTACAATACATTGACACAGTTATCATATAGTGGGTTTAGATTCATGTAAAGAAAATAAATGACACAAACAGAAACTGTCCCTTTCTTAAATTTAGGAATAGAAAATACACAAAATTTAAACAATATAGATAATACAGATTTCTCACACCAGACTGTTGCCTTATATTTATAGCTTTTGTCATTTTGGAATAACAATTATGTAACTTAGTTACATTACACATAAAGTACACCATAGAAAATACCCCATCTGCATGTTTAACATATGACCACACTCTATAAAGCGACATACATACTATAACATACCTGCATTTATGATAAAGGACACAGAGTAGAACGGACAAACTGCGCATGCTCTGTCTGAGAAGACAGTAGTGATGTTACGTGCTGTGCCGAGGCTTCGGAGCTTGTGTCGAGTAATTCAGGAAGTTTTCCGCGGTGCGCGTATCGAGGCTTGTATCGTTTTAGACCAATGACGTCATTGATGACGTCCGAAGCCTCGCTGCCTGGCCATACCGCGTCACTGGTTCAAGAAGTGGTTCAGATCTTGGCACACATAATATGCATTACTCACAAAACAATTACAGTTTATTATACATGTATGTTATTTACTTATTGAAAATATACTTTATACTATATATTATATAGATATAAATGGATTACATGGTAATAGATTTTTTTTCATTGTTTATAGCCTTTACTGGCGCAAAATACAGATCACATGGTTAAGATCATAGCTGCCTGTTTTACACTCTTTGGCCACCAGGTGGTTGCGTGTGCACATGAAGCCTCGAGTAATGAACCCTTTTCCGAACCAATTTGCTGGAAAGCTTCCATGCTTCATGAAGCTTCATCTCACCATCACTAGAAGACAGTATCACCTTAATTTTAGCTTGTTAGCTAGCTAGAGTTTTACTAGCAAAAAAAACACATAATAACGAATGGTTAACTTTACAAAAGCATGGCGAATTTAATCTAAAACAGATAATATCCAACCAAATAAAGCCAGCTCACCTTTTATGTGCTTTTCAATTGAGTTAACATTATTTTGCCCGCGGACATTCACAGACATGTTACCGAGTGTTTGGTTTTAAACCCTCTGTTGCTTTGAGGATTACCCATAATCCTTTGCTATTACTAACGTTACTCAACGCATGCAGGTGCCAATTTTACGACAGCAGGTGGCGTAGTTGTCCCATTTTGCGGTATTTAACCTGAACCGACCTGAACCACTATGGAGGACCACAATAGTCGTGGAAATAGCAATAAAGCATTTAATTGATTAATAATTATTTGTACAATAAAAAAAAAAAAAAAAATTCTTTACAAATTAATTCACTAATCTATGAATAAATGGACTAAATTACAAAGTAAATCATTATTTGACATTTTAATTGGTAATAAAAAGAAGAATTATAAAAAGAATTCACAAATGAAATATCAATCCATCAATAAATAGCTCAAATTAAAAAAAGGGCTTTATAAAAACACCATAAAACAGTCAAGTAGACCATTTAAAAAATACATAATGAATTTATAAACAAATAATGGAATTTAAAAATCGATTTGAAAATGCAGTTTAAAAAGAGAAATAAATAACTAAAGCACGTCAAAACCAGACAAGAGCAATTAAAAGTAGAACATGTTACAAACAGACAAGGGACAACAGATAAGCCTTTACATCCATTACGGATGGAGATGGCTAAACTCTTATCAAGGCTGCCAACGTTATTAAAATAATAGTCCATGTTTCTAGCCTTTTATTAGGCCTAAATAAAAGTTGCGTATATTGTATTAAATGAAAGAATTTTTTTATCAATACTGTATAAACATGAATCTAAAACAGCTGTATGCCTACACACAATAGACTGTACAGTCTGTTTCACACACACAGATAGATAGATACACACATACACACATATCCACATACATGAAGCCTCGTCAAATACACCCGCCTACTGTGAAGTAGATCGACTGAACGGTTCTCGAAATATGCAAGGACATACCCAGAGAAAGACAGAGTCATATGTGATGCAAGAAGAAGAAATTGCCCAAAATTATGTTAAATTGTACAGATTAACTCCACCACAACCAGTTACAACATTAAAATGCTGTATATCAATATACACAATATCAAGATATGCAGTATATAATATAACAATAACAAATAGTGCCATTCTGCCTGCATAATAGACCTTTTTTGCAGCAGATACTTGGAATTGTCATAGTAGAAAAACCAAGATGTGTTACTAACATTAACGATGGCTCTGTTCAAGTGTCCCAGTAGGCCATGACAGTGTGACAGTGAGCCAGCATGCACAAAACCAGGACCCTGAAGCTGAAGCAGCTAAATGGAATCCAACCTCTAATTTTGATCATTTATACCTGTTTTTCCAAATGTTACGTCAAAATGTCTTCCTAAGCCTATGA
The DNA here is from genome assembly GCA_916701645.2 of Sebastolobus alascanus. NCBI lineage: Eukaryota > Metazoa > Chordata > Actinopteri > Perciformes > Sebastidae > Sebastolobus > Sebastolobus alascanus. Next base: position 4,524,346 of record CAKAOJ020000022.1, on the reverse strand, counting down.
GTGCTTTTACTTTTGATACAATAAGTAACTTTTTTCTGATAATATTTCTACTGTACACTTTTACTTGAGTTACATTTTTAATGGAGCATCTTCATATCATAATGCCCATGTGTATCTTAATTTAATGTCTGTGTGTTGGTGTGTGTGTGTGTGTGTGTGTGTGTGTGTGTGTGTGTGTGTGTGTCAGTCAGTTTCAGAGACTTGCACAAGCTAAGGTTTGCCGAGGCATTGTTAATGTTATAGTTCCTGCTATGACATGTCAAAACGTCTGCTGTAAAAAAGGTCATTGTTACTTAAGGATCTAAATACCTCCACCAGTGCTGTAAACAGCCTCTATAGTGCAGATCAATTTGTTGCATACTGTCATAAACATTTTGCTACTTGTATTTGTTTCGGGTATCACAAGGCTTATAATTGGATTGTTTGTCCCTGTTTATCCTTTATCCATGCTTTTTTGAAGCCATATATTCAGACTACCCTAATAGATAGATAGATAGATAGATAGATAGATAGATAGATAGATAGATAGATAGATAGATAGATAGATGGACTTTATTGAGGTGTTACAACAGCAATTTACATACATCACAAAAACGTGCATCACTCACACAAATGACATGGGACTATGTTACTAACAAAGATAAATATCATGGGAGACGTTGACACATTTTACTCAACAAAAAGAAATAACTTTATAGGCTATATCTCCTGTGTTTTTTTAATTGAGAAAATAATGAAACAATGTCACATTTAATATTGTTATCATAATGTTATCATATTGTGTCCAAATCTATAAAAAGAATTAAGTGTTGTTGAAAAGCCTATAGTTGTGTCTCACTGCTTGTGGACTTCCTTGTCAGCGTTGCTATGGCTACCAACGATGACTTTGCTGAAGTCCCTCCCTCCAGGTTCGCCCCGTCAGTGCTCAGTCACATTCCTGCACTCACTTGTAAACAGTGAGGTCAACTAAAAAGCGGATGAGGCTGATACAAACCAAGTCAATGAAGCCCTCCAACCTGAATTTCACTTTCCATCCACCGGTACGTAACGTTAACGTTTATTCCCCGACAGTCCGCTATCTCCATAGCTACAGGCACTTTAACTTAGTTTAATGAGCCTGACCGTCTGTTCTTTGGTTGTTGCTGTTGACAACGTTACAACTATAGCTACTACGGGATGTTAGAGGGAAGTCTGTCTAGCTAATGTTAACTTCGTTCACGTAAAATGTTTATTGACACAATACTGCAGTTTCAACGAGGCTTTATCTGTCACAGGAAGTTTCACAATAAAAGAAAAGTGTCGCTCCAGTGAAGGAAGTGAACGTTTAATCTTGTCACACGTGTTTTGTGAAACTTGAACCTGTTGTCTGTTGCCTCCCCTCTTCTACTGGCACTGTGTTTACATACTGCAAGCGTTTGGTGGCTTCTTTTTTTAATGACATTTCTGATAATTAAGTAGCCTACTGTAACAGGCAAATTGTAGTAGCTCAAAGCCTAAAACCTCCAGTAGTTGCAAATGACGAAGATGATTATGAGGAAATGGTCGTGACGTCTCTCCAGGAAGTGGATTTAAGTATATACGTTTAGTTATATATAACCTTCAGCGTGTAAGACAAATGTTCTATTGTAGTTTTTGAAATATTACTTTTAGGAGGAAAAAAAAGAAAGAGAGAGATGAGCAGCATGCTCCTTTCTCAATCTAATCTCATTTGTCATCATAGACACTTACAACTAACTTTTATTTCATCTGGGCATATTTAGACAAAATGTTTATTTTTTTTAAATAAATTATGCAATATACAGTAGTCCAATGAGATATTACAGCTAGATTTTACTTAGTAGTTTTGTAATTATTGTCAGGGACAATATGTATATATATATAAACCAACTTTATGTAACTGCAGAAGGCAAAGCCTCACTTAAATTCAATAAGTTAGTTGTGCCTCTTTTAGACCTGTGCTGCGCTACATTATGTCATAGAAGGTTGACATTGTTGTTTGTGGCTTTTTTTAAATCATACCATTGCTGTTGATAGTGGCAAGAGTGAAATTTGTAAGTCGGTGCAAACGAAACAAAAGAAGTGTCTTTTGCAGAAACCTGTTGTGGTCATGACTATAGACCACAAACTAAATTTGACTCTCAGTAGTCCTGACCACAACGTTAAAACGTAGCTTATGAGCAGCAGTGTGGCCTCTGTAGACAAGAGAAACTCATCATGTCTGTTGAACGTACTCATTTGCAGGTATCCTGTAGATTAGAACGTGGCAACTATTTAGCCGGTAGTAAGTGCTGCTGTAGCACAGCTGTTCAACGTCAAACCCTAAAACAGATAAGGTAACTGTATGCAAAGCAGCAAGCTCCGGCATTTAAAAGTTAGATCTTAGGAAAATGACAAATACTTTCAGTAAAAATATTAATTTATTCCCTAAACTTATAAGTGAGTGCAATTTAGTGAAGTTAAATCATGTGCCAGATGTGGTCATTGGACAAAATGTCCTTCCATTGCATAATAAGTATCTGTGTAGAAGCATGTAGACTGAGTGTTTTTTCTTGTCTGATATCCTTCTACTCTAGTCCTATGTCACCGGCCTCCTATCTCAACACACTTACCAAGTTTAAACAAAGGAGCCATACAGGTTTCTGTGGCTTCTGGCCAACAGGATAGTGTGTAAAGATTAGACAATATTATGTATTATTGCGTGCTCGGGGACAAAAACACCAATTCACCTTAGTTCCCTTTCTTATTTCCTCTCTCATGCTTAAGCTTCGTCCGTTGCTCATTGTGCATTGGTGACTTTCCTTGTGAGGTTTGTCATGCTTTGCAATATGTTGCACAATGTTTTAGCTCAAACTTCCAAGCATGACACGTTCACTAATAGCAAGTATTATGCCTCTTTATAGAAATGTCGAAACAGATCAAATGTTTACACTAATTTCCTTCCTCCTCAAGAACCTCTCTGAAAGCCAAATGTTTGATAAACATAAATATATTTTTTAAATGTTTGTTTTATTAATGAGGTCCTGTATATCTTCATATAAATGGGAGACATGGACAGTAAAAACTATTTCAGGTTAAATGTATCAATTAAAAATGCTTCAGTGAGCTTTATGTGCAATCAATATGGATTATTTCTGCACGATATTGAAAAAATATCGAATTGGGATTATTTTGACTGATATTGCAATTGGGTTTGCGATATTAGAGGGAGCGACAAATTTTACATAATTATTCTCATTTTCACTGAAAAACATCAAAATGATTATGGTGTGATTTTTGCGGGATCTGCACGAAACAATGATGTTGTCTTAATTCTGTAGAATATGATGTGTAGGCCAGGACATCTCTGCAGCACCACAATATTTTATTTAAAATGGTATTTTGACACACATTTCACCTTTAACAAATTTTAAGCAATTTTAAGAAATACTGTCATTTAAAAATTGCAGTAAGCCATATTGCGATTTTGATAAAATTTCAATTTTATTGTGCGGCCCAAATACTTTCCGTACCAGTATTAGAGTTAGACGGTGTGCGTGAATTATGTCTCTCACCCTGCATTTTCCTCTGTCGTTCTACCTGCCTACATGCATGTCTATTTTTTCCTGTCTGTTTGACTTATACCACTCCCACATGTCTACATTTGCGTGGGTCAGCACACAAACACACACACACACACACACACACACACACACACTGTCTGATGCTCTTGTTTGTGAATCGACTGAGCCAACTCACGGTGCTCAACAGCCTCCGACCGGAAGGCAGTCTTCCAAACCAGTGCACACAGAGCTGTAGTCCCCATGAAACCCACCACTGAGTGACTTATATCAGTCAATATTTCCAGGCAGGTATGACTACGAGGAGGGTCGTGTTTTGGCTTTTACTTGTCAGATGACATTAGTCTCAGCAAGGGCCATCGTCCCTGAGGTAAAGGAGAAGAGCAGCAGTTGTTTTGGGCAGGGATGCACCGATACTGATACATCGGGCCAGTACTGTCTCAAATAGCTGGATCGGGTATCGGTGACAATGGGGCCGATCTATTCTATTCAACTGTATGTTTATATACTACATTATATACGGGAATTTTTAAGTTTTGACCAATTTGTTGCTGCATTAAAAGGGTATACAATTGAATTGTAATTCCTGTTAATTTTGAAGATTTTCACCAAGTTGCTGGTGTACGATTTTTTTATTTTAATACATTTCAGTAAGATATTATCTACGTATTCTAGCCTGATCCAGTCACTTCCACACAGTGAGGCATGCAGTTTATTTATTGAATTAATTAAAATGGTATTGGATCGGTACTCAGTATCGGCCGATACCCAAAGCCCAGGTATCGCTATCGGTATCAGGACTGAAAAAGTTGGATCGGTGCATCCCTAGTTTTAGGTGTACAGCAGTTTGACATTGTACAACTAAATGTAAAACAGACTGATAATGTGTGTAAGAGATGGCAGAAAGAGTGAGAAAAAACATTGATGAACATAAAGGTTTACATGATGACACTGAATCAAGGTGCCCTTCTCAGGCACAAACATACTAATCAAGTTCCTTTAATGCATGTGTGTTATTGAGTTATTTACATGCTGGAGACAATGATGAAATATCTTTTTTTGAAGTCTCTTTCTGATTTATTAGGTTCAAACAGCTTCCTTTTATAGACTCTACATTTTGTACAATAACACATACAATACAATTTTATATTTTTAACATTTCGGCCAAGGAGCTGTACTTATTTAAACTGAAGACTCTCCTCCTGTCTCTCTCCTAGGTTTCATCGACTAATTAAAGAGGCGGTTGCTAAGAGATGACTATCTGTGACATTGGTGAGAGCCTCTGATGTTAGAGCAGCCTGAAGCTCGACTTCTCCAGGATCTCTCTCCTCCACACCTCCGTCTGTACGCGGCTCATGTGAAGGACGCGGGAAACGCTCTCGTATCAACAGACTCACAAATACACCATGGCAGCTTTTACTGCTCCTTGTGCCACCGCCGCTACCACGATGACCGCCAGGGCAGCCCGAACTGCATGGCAGAGGCAAGGAAGCGGTGAGAACGGAGACGTGGGACAAAACACCGTCGTGGAGAAAACCCACGAGTTCTTCCAGATGTGTGACATGGAGAACAAGGGCTTTATCAACCGACGTGACATGCAGGTGAGTTTGCTGATGCAAAGGTGACTGATATGACTGAGCTCTAAGTCTAAAGTGCTGTACTTTGCTGCATGAAAGTAATTAGAATAAAATAACTTCAATGATTTAATGTTAGCTTGGATTACATTTAGGGGTCTTACTGTCACAGAAACTAATAGAAACACATTGTTACTAACTTTAATTACTTGTGGAGACACCTAAACAACAATGTATCAGTGCTGTGTGGACATCACATTCACATTCTCATCATTTTTAGAGATAGCAACTCCTTATTCATCCAGAATGAGCACAACATGCAGGGACGTTCTGTGCACTCATTAATGATGCTGAACAGGACACACACAGGACATGTGCACTTTTATTCAAAGCGGCACAAAAGAGAGTCTGAAACACAGAGAGCCACGCGGAAGCTTTGTCATGCAACTCCTCCACTCACATTATTGTGCAGATTCTCTTGCCCCCTCTGATATTCATCCCCGCCGTGGCTAATCCTTTGATGAAGCACTTGTAGCCGGCGCTCGCTCCGAGGAGCATCAATACACAGAATGGACGCTTTGATCTGGTGTTTATGGTAATGGCTTGGAAATTAGATGGCGAGCAGGACAGCGGTCCGGTCCTCCTCACCTCTATTTATGTGACATCTGCACTGAAGAGTGAAATCTGTACTTAAACGCAGCGCTTGTTGCTGTTAGTTGTATTTGTTTTACACTTGGCACACATCTGGCAAAGGTTGCAGATGATTTATCATGCCAAATGAGAGGTACTGCTTATGTGCAATCGCAGTATTTTCAGTCACAACAGATTTCCACAGCTTAAATGTCACGTTTCACACTGTAACCACCAAGCTCTACAATTGTTTGCTGACATTAGGGACATGTTCTGCCCAGATAACACACTTTACAAGAACAGCTGATAATCACACGCAGATGCTACCCTTTTCCCTGTCCCTCCTCTGGATTGTATGGGTCGCCTCAGTCAATATTTTGGCGGCAGTGTAAACACGGAATAAAACCCAAGCTGCTTACAGAGGTGTGGCTGTGTTGGCTTTTCTTGTAAAATGATCCAGCAGTTACTGCCATGGTCTGAAGGTTGTTTAGGGAGGTTCTCAGTCTGTTTGGATTAAATCTTTGGTTAAGGAGCAGCTGTCTCTCCTCCCCTCTCAAATAGTACCTCAGTCTACTTAGAATATTCTGTTAAAGGACTTTTGACAGTCTCACTTGAAACATCTGCTCCTGTGGAGCTGCCCAGTGGTCAATCATTAAAGCAGCACTGGGAAGATTCCAGGTGTTATGAGTGTGAAGCACTGTTTTGCTGAAGATGATGCATGTCCATTAAAGCCTTTCTGGTTGGAATAACAATGAGAAAGAGGCTATTTTGGAATATAACCGGCATCCTCTGTGTTATTTGTAGGACTTTCAATCGATTAAAATATTTAATCGCGATTAATCATGATTGTCCATAGTTCTTAAAGGGACTATATGTAAGAATTAGAAATTGCTTGTTAACAGCGACACCTGTGGCCGCAATGTCAACGAAAGTCGGCGTCCTGTTGCTCGCTCTCGCGCTTGTGCTCGCTCTACATAGACATGAACGAGCACCGGTCTAAACAGTGAGGCGACACACGTCAGCTAACACACAATATCATTCTATATTTCACCTGCTTGGCAGTAATGTTAGCTGACCAGACGAAGGTCTCTCCATGAATCAATGCTGATACTAGTTTTGGCTTTTCCTGCTTCAGCCTGCCGACCGCGGAGGGAACGGGGGTGGGGGGGACACCGACACTCGACCCCCGTCACTTCACAAGAAACGGGAAACCTCTGTTGGTCTGGAGGAGCGACAGCATTAATTCCTGGACAAACGTCCACTGCACATTCACTAGATATTCTCAGAGCTAAACTAACTCTTCTGCAGTGTGTAGTGTGCGCGCGTGTACGTGGAGTTGGAGCGAGCCGAGCGGGTGAGAACGAGCGCGGTGTGCAAGCAGGCAGAAGCAGAGCAGAGGCTCCGCGGAGTCTGCGCGCTCGCGTACCCACACGCGAGCGCGCATGGGACACCGACCCGGTTGATTTATGCGCGTAATAAGTTACATATAGTCCCTTTAATCGCAAATTAATCTCACATTTTTTTTCTGTTCAAAATGTACTTTAAAGGGAGATTTGTCAAGTATTTAATACTCTTATCAACATGGTAGTGGGCAAATATGCTGCTTTATGCAAATGTATGTATACATTTATTATTGGAAATCAATTAACAACACAAAACAATGACACATATTGTCCAGAAACCCTCACAGGTACTGCATTTAGCATAAAAATATGCTCAAATCATAACATGGCAAACTCAAGCCCAATAGGCAACAACAGCTGTCAGTGAGTTGACTTGACTATGACTTGCCCAAAACTGCACATGTTTATCATAAAGTGGACATGTCTGTAAAGGGGAGACTCGTGGATATCCATAGAACCCATTTTCATTCACACATCTTGAGGTCAGAGGTCAAGGGACCCCTTTGAAAATGGCCATGACGGTTTTTCTTTGCAAAAATGTAGCGCAAGTTTGGAGCGTTATTTAACCTCCTTCGCGACAAGCTAGAATGACATGATATCAATGGATTCCTTAAGTTTTTTTAGTTTCATATGATACCAGAATGTCTTCACTCTAGCTTTAAAACTGAGCCCTAGTTATTTGGTCTACTATAGTCTAATTTTGACTGGTAAAAATAACTGGGAAAGAACCACCAACTGTTCCACTGCACTAATGACTGCCCTTACAAGTCTCAAGTGGCAGTTGTTATAGCTACAGTATTGTTAATGTCCTTCAGGCTTTGTTCCTGCCAATATCAGCTGTGTTTTGTGTCTTTTTAAACAGAGGCTGAACGCCGAGCTCCCTCTCAGTGCGGAGGAGCTGGAAAACGTATTTGACACCCTTGATTTGGACGGCAATGGATTCCTAACCCTGGAAGAGTTCTCCTCCGGCTTTAGTACGTTTTGTTTCTGTTTCTACTTAAAACAATGCTGCACCAGTAGGTGTAGTCTGATGTTTTGATTGTGCGCTTACGGTCTTGATTTTTCTAGGTGAGTTTTTATCCGGTCAGAAGATTTCTGTAGAGGAAGGCATGGGGGAGAGGAGGGCCTGTAAAAGCCCAGCGGAGGTCCTGTACCAGACCCAGTGGGAGGAGAGCCTGGCAAGAGGAGATGAGGATGAAGAGGAGAAACACTTTTGCATGCTCATGGAGAGCCTCGGGGCCAATAGTGTCTTTGAAGAGTGAGTACTATACAGAATGTGCGTGTGTTCTTGTGTTTACAGCGTGTAGGTCCACGTCATATCTTTGCACACTTTGTTAAGGTCTGCTTTGAGTCTACACTGGATTTTAAGTGACTTAGCCTGAGACTATAATCAGCTGTGCAAACTAAACAAGAGTTGGAAGTTTCCACTCTCAAGCAAAGCTGTTCCTGCGCTCCCTCTCTGAGCAATCTGTGCTCTGCCTCTCTGTATTACTGCTTGAATAATCAAGTGTGTTTAACAGGATTATGTTTGAAACATAGGATTTGTGAAGAAGCTTTATTTTCAGACAGCAGTCACACTTAAAAGCCTTCACAATCTTATCTGCATTGGTATGATTTCATACACTATTCAATGGGCATTAGTACCTCTTGTTGAGGTCTGTTTAGACATTGCTTTGTTTGACTGAGAGATATACTGGATAATGGCAGGATCTTATGAAATGCACGACTAGACTCACCTTTAACAAACAACTCCAACTCAATAAAAGTAAACAGCGGTGGAGGTGGATGCCAGATTTAAACATCCTATCGGCTTCCGCCTACCTGGTTGGCTCCAGTTGACATTTTAGATGTCAGATCAGTTTGTGCAGCACTAACTCATATTGATGTTGGCCAGAGTTTAAGTATTTGTAAGTGTTGAAAAGTCTTCCGGGGATTTGTTTGACTTTCCCTACCTTATCATAGCTTACAGGCACATTATGTTGCTTCTTGTGGAAGCATAATTACATAACTGTTACATTTCTGTCGTCACATTTCAATACTTAAATCATTGTTTTTATTCAGTGTTTTGCTCTCCTGTCAGTGCGTTAGGTGCAGACCCTGGAACACACAAAAACATTCAAACAAGCAGTTATGACAAAAGTGTCTGATTTTTTGCTGCAAGGATTGATACTTTTTCAAGGCAAAGAACATCATGTCTTTTTAAAAACCACAATGATTTAGTGCCTGAGCTGCTGCCTCTATGTATGTTTATGTGTTGGACTGTTGCTGTGCTAGAATTTCAACCCGTGTCCTTGAAACATTTTTTTCTATTTGTCATCTAAAAAGGTTAATACATTTCTCATGAAACCTCATGACAAAGACTGCAAATGTCATTAAAGGGGACCTATCATGCTTTTGTGCTTTTCTCCTTTCCTTTGGTTTGTTATATAGTTTTTGTGCCTGTAAAAGGTTGTCAAAGTTACAAAGTCCACGCCAAAGGGAGTTAGTCTCCCCCACAGAAAAACTGCTCCTCAACTTCCTGAAAAGCCTTGATTGACGTCCCGCCTTTTCTTCCGTAACGTGGTGATGTCACCAAGTAACACATTAGCATAATACCTGCCTAGCAGCTAGTTTGACATGCACGCAAACAAAGCTAGTTCGAGCTGGAGCTGGAGCGGAGTCCAAAGAGTTTGGTTCGGTTGACCAATCCCAACAGTGAGCCAGCTGACCAATCAGGAGCTTAACCAGAGCATTTGAGACAGAGGGTGAAAAGAGATGCTGCAGCACTGCCGGTATGAGAAAAGTAAAGCGTTTTCGAACATTAAAGCACGTAAACATGTTCTAGTAGAAACCCAAAATACAAGTATGAACCTGAAAATAAGCATAATGGGTCCTCTTTAAAGAAATTGCTTTGATGCTGCACTCAGTTACCCTTCCTTTTTCATTCTGTCCCCTCAGTCCCGCTGAGGTGCGCAGTTTGTGGGCCCAGCTGCGCCGAGACGAACCTCACCTTTTATCCAATTTTGAGGACTTCCTGTCCAGAGTGACATCCCAGATCAAAGAGGCCAACCACGAGAAGAGGGAGATGGAGAGCGCTCTCAAGAGGTCAGGGGAAGGACGTCTTTCTTAGGGCAGGTCAACTGGGTCGTTCAAAACTATCAGTGATTCAGTAGTGGATGAAGTACCTGAAAGCCACACTTGAGTAAAAGTACAGATATCTAGCCATTAAATGACTTCAGTAGAAGTTAAATTCACCTATTAGAATATTACTTCAGTAAAAGTCCTCGAGTATCTGATATTTACTGTACTTAAGTATCGAAAGTAATTTTCTGATATTAAATGTACTTAATTATTTAAAGTAAAAGTAAATGTTAATAAAAAAGCAAGCAAGTCAGAATTTTGAGATATAGGAAGTTTATACCTCTTAACATGTACACCAACTTAAAAATGGAGTCTACGAGGTCTTCACAACTTAAAGGATTTAAAGAACAAAATCCAGTTTTTCCTTCCCTAGTTGTAGCATGTAGCATGTAGCATGATCTGACATGCAGCCTGCCTGACTTAACTACGGCTTTGAGAGCATTTCGTTTGCACTTGCCCATCACGTGAATGATGTAACTTGCAAGCTAGGAACACTGATTCGCCAAACCTGCTTGTTTGCAATAGTAACGAGTAACAAAGATGCTTAGGGGAACCATATCGGAGTAAAAGTATACATTTTATTTAGGAAATGTAGTGGAGTAAAAGTAAAGTTGATAGAAATTTGATAGTGAAGTTGGTAGTGAAGTTGGAGAAATTCATACTCCTTTTGGGAGTACAGATACTCCCAAAAGAGACTTAAGTAATGTAACAAAGTAGTATTACTTCATTACAATACACCACTGAAAACTATACTGTATGACTTCAAGTGTGTTCAAGTGTTGATCAAGGCAGTTGTTTCATCCACATCATCGTATCTGAATTGTATCCACACAGGAAAGCAGCAACACACGATGATGAGATCCAGCGCCTTTATGAGGAAATGGAGCAGCAAATAAAAAATGAAAAGGACAGGATTGTGCTGCAGGTACCTCATCTCCAAGGTTTTCTCTTTGTTGCTAAATCTATCAAATACCGTACATCATCTTCTTCCTCATCACCCCTTGTCACTTTGTCCTCCTGCCTCCCTCTTTTATCAATGCACTGAAGGACTATGAGCGCTTTCTGTCTCGCAGTCAGGACCTGGAGCTGCAGCTGTCTGGTAAGGAGAAAGAGCTGGAGCAGCTCTTTCAGAAACAGAGACGGGTGAGTTAGAGATAGCAAAAGGATTGCTCAGAAAGTTGTGGCTGCTGTATTCACTGTCTATGAGAAACACTTTACACACACACACACACTTCCTCACTTCAGTTATCCCGTAGGGAAATGCAGCTGTCAGAGCAGCAACACATGTGAAACACATTTAACAGGATGACAGATAACAGAATGCTGTAAATGAGCTAATAAAGTGATTTAGCACCACTGTACCATAAACACACCTAGTACACTATCATCATATAACACAGTGATAGATACTAGATACCCTACACATACAGTGTACATGTTCTCATGTTCGAGCACCAAACAATAGAAATTCTGCAATTTAAAATGAGAATTTGAAGTGTTTAGTGATACTAAATTTGCTGAGTGAATGAGTTGGTTTATTCCCCAGACTATGACCCTGCTTGTGAGGCAGTGCAGTCTCTACTTGAGATGTATAAACCAGGGTTATTATAGTAAAACTGAAACTAAAATGAAAATAAGCAGTGAAAAATATTTTTAGTAGGGCTTTCAATCGATTAAAATATTTAATCACGATTACTCACATGATTGTCCATAGTTGATCGTGATTAATCGCAAATTAATTACACATTTTTTTATCTGTTCAAAATGTACCAAAAAGGGAGATTTGTCAAGTATTTAATACTCTTATCAACATGGGAGTGGGCAAATATGCTGCTTTATGCAAATGTATGTATTTATTTATTTATTATTGGAAATCAATTAACAACTCAAAACAATGACAAATATTGTCCAGAAACCCTCACAGGTACTGCATTTAGCATAAACAAATATGCTCAAATCATAACATGGCAAACTCAAGCCCAACAGGCAACAACAGCTGTCAGTGTATCAGTGTGCTGACTTGACTATGACTTTCCCCAAACTGCATGTGATTATCATAAAGTGGGTATGTCTGTAAAGGGGAGACTCGTGGGTACCCATAGAACCCATTTTCATTCACATATCTTAAGGTCAGAGGTCGAGAGATCCCTTTGAAAATGGCCATGACAGTTTTTCCTCGCCAAAATTTAGCGCAAGTTTGGAGCGTTATTTAACCTCCTTCGCGACAAGCTAGTATGACATGGTTGATACCAATGGATTCCTTAGATTATCTAATTTCATATTCTAGCTTTAAAACTGAGCCCACTACAACCTCCTAAAGATCGATTTCGTTAATGCGTTAAGGAAATTAGTGGCGTTAAAACAAATTAACGTGGACAGCCCCAATTTTGAGTTAAAATTAACGTAAATTCGCTTCAGTTTTAGTTTTTTAGCTATAATATATCACAACCGAAAAAAAGAGACCGCATGAATTTCCGTCAACTCTCGTGACATTGAACCACAGAAATTGAACAGACTTGACATTCCAGGAGATGGTGCTATGCCGAAATTGCTTCACTAAAGTGGCGCAAATATGAAACATTATGGGCATTTACAGTTCTCCAACCATGTATTTTGTATGTATTTGTAGCTACATACTTCTGAGACCTTATAGCCGCCCCATAGAAATAAAAATATTTTGTTTCTATGAGCTGGCCCTAACAAAAACAAACTAGAACTACTGTAAAACTAAATATTTAAAAACTAAAACTTTCTGAAAAACTGAAAATAAACTAAAACTAAACTAAAGTAAAATTGAAAAGTCAAAACTAAAATAAAATAAAAACTAATTGAAAATCCAAAACTATTATAACCTTGGTAGAAACAGAAATGTGTGGATGTCAAAACATACTCATTACAACAATCCATCTATCTTGAAAGAGCAGATGCGCATAGCGGCATTAACACTCACTTATGTGAAGTTGTTATAAAATACAGTCTAATTGATGCTTCTCCAGTGAGCTTCTTCTTCCTCTGCAGCAGCAGCAACGACAGCTTGTGTTGATGGATGCTGTTAGATGTTAATAGGTTCTGCCACACCTCCGTTTACAGACTTGCACTCAGGCTTTTGAGGCTAATTAGTGAACTGAAATTAATTCTGGTCACGCCAACAAGGACTTTCTTCTTTCCACAGCTCCTTATCACCTCTAATTAATAAGTCAGCTGTTTACCAAGTGAACAGTCCACAGAGGCTGGCACCCCTTTAAAAGCATTTAGTACAGCTCTGCTCACTATCTGTTAATGGGGGTCATGTTACAAAAGCAGTTTGTTGGGAAATAATTAGAAGCATTCAGCTGTTTGAAGGTATTGTGTCTTCACATCATGCTGTCTCCTTACGTTCATCCTATGACTGTGGGTCAAAGAGGTCACTGTATGTTTAACAGCCATGCATTTTTTAGAGCCGAGAGCACAATGGTTTGAGGAGATTGTGTGAATGTGTACCACTAGGAGTCACTAAAGTCAGACACTTTATCTTCCTACGTACAGTGTTACAGTGTGTCAATGATATTTAACTCAGTACTGCCTCAATAAACAGGCCCGATCCTTTGGGCCCGAATGCGGCGCTTTAACAATCTCAGTCCGGCCCTTTTATCATTCATAAATATGAAAAATATTACTTTAAAAATAATTATAATTTAATTTCTTCCAATAAGAGAGTTTATTCCCGTTCACCACTCACACTTTTGACGCTGTTATGGACCGTTAAAAGCAATATCATTGTCTTTTTTTTTTAAATATCCTGCTAACATACACATTTATGGGTGTTTATTTACATTGTTTGATTATCAGAAGATCATCATTTTATTAGTAGGCTAATTAGCCCATTCATTAGTTATGTCTTGTTAAGCACATAAATACTTATTTTGTTAAAAAGTTATAACCCAGGTTGTTTAAGCAGAGGGAATTTAGGAGACTCAAACTGAATAAAAAAGTTGTTAAATGCAATAAATTGTGTTTATTAAAACAACAACCGACTAAGATTAAAAAGGTGTATTGTTTTCATATTTAAATTCCTAGCTTTGCAGATCAGACATAGGAAAAGTAAATGTTTGGCACTGCACTGTTTTTCAAATCCGTAATTGAAGTAATTCAAGTAATCGAATAGGCCTGCTCTTCTTGTTTCTTTTTTGACCACTGGTCCAGTTGGAGCATCAGTGCAAGGAGCTTCACAGTGAGCAAAATGTGACCAAGGTGGAGAACGTGAAGCTGAAGCACAAGAATGACGAGTTAGTGCGGGAGCTGGACCACACCAGCCAAGAGCTGATGTTGGCCCACGACTCCCTGAGTCTGATGCAGGATCAGTCCACACGGCTTCACGAGGAGAAGGAGATGTGAGTCGTAGCTGTTCTTACTTACTCAGTCTTCTCCATTACGCCCGCCTTGATTATTTGGCCTCTCAATTTCTCATTTCTTGCTCATTGGTCAGGATGCAATCACATGGTTTGCTATGAACAAATAGAGGCAGTAAAACCTGATTTATTACAACTCATTTATTACATTATTATATTACATTATATTGTAAAGACAAGTCTTATATTTAAAATGCTGTGATACTTTATATCTTGAAGAGAATATGCTCTGGGTTATATTTCCTCACTAGTTTTTATAGGACATACTTTGTGTGTTTGGTCATAGATTATTTGTAATAAAGTTGTTGTTCCACACAGTGAAATATACAGACTGACTGAGGGACTCCAGCGAGAGCGAGCAAGCCTTCTCAAACAACTGGACCTTTTGAGGTACATATGGATCTACAGTAGAGGTGCAGCTGCACTGGCCTCTCTTTAGACAAAACAAAACGCAATACAAGTGACATGGCTGTTTATCTTGCGATTTGAAATCATTGAGCACAGTTCACTCTTGTAGCCTTGTCCATAAACGACAGTCGAGTCAGTACTCATGGTGAAAAAACAGTATTGGTCAGCCAAAACTAATTTACAGTAACATTTCAGTCAGTAATTCACTTCTTTCTAGTGGATTGATCACAGTACAAAGACTTGAGAACATATTTAGGAGGAATACTTGTTGAGCATGTCAGCTCCTTTTAAGAAATCTCTGGCTAAACAGTCAATTAGCTGTAATGTTTTCTGCGTGGGAGCTGCTTGTTCTGCAGCCTTCTACTGTTAGCCAACAATAAAAACTCTTGGTCCAGGGATTCAAGCTAGAGACTGCTAATTTTACTCAACTGACGTATCGTGATTAACTCAGGAAAAACCTTTTCCTATTTACCTTGGGGAAAGCAGGATGCTCCAGAGCCATCATGGCCAGCATATTGCTCAACAGAAAACAGTATATCAAACAAGGCCAGTTACACAATATTGAAAATTGTTAAATATAAGTGAAATCTTATGAAAAGACTTCAGGTTCTCACTCTCTTTAATATCTTTATTTCTTTGTTGTATCCAGGGAAATGAACAAACATTTACGGGATGAAAAGGACATACGCTATCAGGTATGTGCCGTTTATTATAGCAAATTAATATGCTGTATTTAATTCCCCCCGTCTGCACATCATATGTCCTCTTTTTAAAGATTAGCGGTGATAAACGGAGCCCAGAATAGCCATCCCATAATTTAGATTGAACCCTGAATGTCATGCTGCTGTAATATGAATAAAAACGTCATGTTTTATTTCTGCAGAGTCCAACGAGTTCTGAGAAAACACCAAGTATGAGGCAGAGGCCTTCAATCAATCTTGTGAAACACACAAAGACAAATATGTTCAGAAGGTAAACCATCATTAAGTGATGCATGAAATTCAAATGTCATCAGACTTTGTCAAGATTGCATCAAATGGACCATAAGCCACAGTTTGTACAGTACAGTAGGATCTCCGTTGTTTCCATCAGAACTGCAGTGTGAGTTATGATGTTACTTTCTATCTGCAGTGAGGATGAGGAGGAGGTGACCACCGGCTCTGTGAGGCACTACCTAGCCAATGGGTCATGCCAATCCTCTTGCGCAGCAAAAACAAGAGGGCACCTCCAGAGGATCATCTCCATCGAGGAGGACCACCTCCCACACTTGCTCCAGAATGACTGTCGGGCCCAAAGCCCGCTTCAGGAGTGCAGTGAAGGAGAGGAAGCCTCGGACGACGAGGAGAATATAGACTTGGTGATGACCGATATTTACCCGTGCGCATCTTCTGCCCGGCAGCAGAAGTCGAAGGGAGATGTGGAGAAAGGGGAAACCCCCACATCTCCGAGGGGTCAGCCTGTTGGCAAGGAGACCAGTATAAATGTGAGCAAGAAAGCAGTTACTGTAAGTATTTACATGATGTATTTTAATTGCAAAAGGCTCCCTTTTCAATCTCTGCTGCCCGTTTCTTCAGGAGGAAGGTGGTCCCTCGCCGCCCGACCGCCTCTTCAAGATCGTCCTGGTGGGGAACTCCAGTGTAGGAAAAACCTCCCTCCTTCGGCGATTTTGTGACAACTGCTTCCATCCCGGCACTTCTGCTACTGTGGGTACGTTCTGTACAGTGCAAACACACCCTTGTTAGTTCCTGTTGTTGACCTCAGGTTCTGTATTTGTTTGCTTACAAAGCACTTGAATGTAGCACTGGAGAAAAACTATTTTTTTTTCTCATTTAGACAGAGTACAGCAGTGTCATTGTGCTAAACATTCTGATTAGCCTGTATGCTGTGGTCCCCCCTGTAGTACATGATATACTATGCAGGGTCTCGGGGGAACAGCTAACGGGCTGACTTCAAATATATTGTTGCCTGTCTAGAATGTAATAAAATGAGGCGAGACACTCTCTCAAGGCCAATTTGAGAAATTCATTCAAACATAAAAGCATCACGTTTTAGTCTTCCAGACGTCATCAGTTTGAGATATTTGGTTTTGAGCACATTTGTTTGGTTCAGCCTGTGTAGAATATGTTAAGACTTCATTTTTTAAAGCTGTTGGAGGATTTCTTTTTGATTAAGAAAAATAAAATAGAAGTGTGTCAAGGCTACTGTCAGGTGCTTCAGTTAACCCTTTTGAAATTCTATTTTATGTAAATATTTTAAAAGTTTGGAAGTCCATGAGGGAGAGAGGGAGGCCATCTCTGAATTACCCTACTTATATCTGCTCCCAGCAGGTGAGGCCAATCTCTTAATGAGAGGGGAGGGCGCGGCAATCAGGGGGACTGAAAGAGGCAAACAGACAGGCCAAGACAGAGAATCACATTGACAAGGCTGTCACATCATCCAGGGGTTTTTATAGTCTTAATTGGGATCAATGGACCAATAGAATTTCTTTAGCCCACAAATTTAACAATCCAATCACTATAAGTACTCTAAAACATATATAAATCTAAATTTGATTATATGATATTCATGCAAAAGTTGTTTCTTTGCGTTGGACAAACAATTTATGGACTGTGAAATCAAGATGTTTTTTTCTTATCTTGGTAAGAGTGCTCTCAACTACTCGTACAATATTCTCTTACCTAAGGGAAGAGCAAAAATATGAAAATATTGGTGCGTCCCAGAAATCAATGGGTACCAACAAATAAGAGCGAGTTATGGATGCGAACAAAAATAAGAGGAAATTTGTTCGCTTCCTGCATGAGGCCCATTATCACGTTTAAAAAGTGTTTCCTTAACATGATGCAACAGTCACGTGCATTCAGGTCAATATATAGATTTGCATATTGGTACGTATGTATACAGTAAACAATAATAAAACAGAATGTGCCGACTAACATTTTTATTGTCTGTGTGTGCAGGTATAGATTACAGTGTAAAGACAATAGCTGTGGATAACAGCCAGGTGGCACTGCAGTTGTGGGACACAGCAGGACAGGAGAGGTAAAGACATTATCACATTTGAAAAAGTGTATAGGCCTATCTCATTTCCCAGTTTGTACATCCTCGATTCCTCTCCTCGCGTCTTAGTCCCGCCCACAGGAGATGCGAGCGGAGGAGGCGAGGAAGAGACGCGAGGAGAGAGGAGTGGAGCATGTAACAAATGAGACATCCTTGCCTCGGAGCCGTCATTTTAAAGACGTTAATTAAATATGACGTGTGGCACAGCTGCATCATCACTCCATTGTTTTGTTATACCGCTGTATTTTATAATCTCTGTCAGATGAGCATAACAGTGTTCATGACAACTTATATATTTACTGTTAATTCAATTCACAACGTGGCATAATGTCCTGTCTATCTATATGACAACACAACAAATTAGCGCTGAATGTAAGAGAATGTTCTTGTTGATGTAATAGTTTGAAGTTAGCAGCTGTTTGCACCTGTAAACATGTCGATTATAGCAGTTGAATTCGATGTAGCCAACATTCAATGATAAGAAACATATCAAGGTGAAATGTCATTAAGGAATGTGGTGAGAGCAACGCCTTACGAGGCGCTACACAAACGGTGAAGGGCAGAAAGTTTGATCATCTTAAATACAACTACAGCCTATGAATATAAAAGGAACAGTTACATTTGTAGAGTCCTGCCATGGTTTGAGATTATTCCAGCTGTGTGTCACGTTTCTTTTATACGTGCCGAAAACACTTCTGGTGTATCCTCGCTTAATGCTCCTCCAACAAGCCTCCTCGCTCCTCGAGATGCATTTTTGGAATTTGAACGTCCTTCACGATGGAGCGCTGAGATCGATTTCCGGGTCACATGCTGGAGGATGGAGGAGATGAGGAGGCACAACATGGAGAAATGAGAAAGAGCCTATAATGTACTGCAACACTACTTTAGCTTCAGCTGTGGCACTTTGGTAAGTGCCACTACTTTCTTTCAAAAGAGTGTACTTGAATTCTTAGAAATTCCATTGAATCAAATAGTCTCTTTGTAAAATACATGTTTTGAACTTGGTGCACCTCAGCGAGATCTTATCTGAAAACATTGTTGTACAGTTGTGCAAATTCAGGTGAAGCCAAGAGGGTGTTTTCAAGGATTTTTTTTGAAGTACCGGTGAAAACACAACACTTCCTTTATCCGTCTACTTTCCCCCCTCTCCTCCTGCAGGTATCGGAGCATCACCAAACAATTCTTTCGCAAGGCTGACGGCGTGGTTGTGATGTATGACATCACAGCCGCGCAGAGCTTCACCGCTGTCAGACAGTGGCTGACGAGTGTAAAGGTAAGACTGTAACAGTCGTCCTGTGCTGCAGACATTCTTCACAGAAATGTAGCTCTATTTTGATTCCTTACAGCAGAGTGTGGAATATATATTTCATACAGGACAAATATAGGTCAGTTGCTGTATTTTTTTGCATCGATGCTTCTATACACCTTTCTGGTTCTCCACTGGGGAGCCAATAGCAACAGGGAAGCTGGTGGGCTGGTCTTTTAACTGCAAAGGACTCCTTTAAGATCGGTTTCTTTCAGTTTTTGAATTTCTTCTTTCACAGGAGGGCGCGGGTGAAGACATCCCCATCATGCTCTTGGGAAACAAAACGGACAAGGAGATTGAGAGACAAGTTCAGAAAGGAGTGGGCGACAGACTAGCCAAGGTCTGTTTGTCGGTTTTGTCTGCTAAGTTCAAGGTTCTAGCGGACGAATCAGTGTCCAGCCCGTCAGACCGCAGTAACAAAGTGTTGCTTCCTTTTAGTTATGATAAATTAAAGATTACATAATAGAGAGTTTTATTTGGAAGCGAGTCCAGTATGATTCTGTTTTTTTTTTTAATCATCTCTCTTTTCTTAGTTTTTTCATTCCTCTATTCTCTGGTGTGTCATGTAGTTTCTATGGTGACTGGGAAAGACCACGTGAGCTAATATTGTTACATGAGAAATGTTTTGTGCTTTTGCAACTACAGTATTAGAACAGAATTGACTTTGACTCTGGTCGATATGCAAACGGTTTAAACATGTCTGCCTCTTTTTCAGGACTGCCAAATGACTTTCTATGAGTGCAGCGCGTGCTCCGGACACAATGTGGTGGAGTCCATGATTCATTTAGCCAGGTGAGCAAAAGTAATGGCCTTTGTGCGTGAGTTTATGCAACAGGTAAACAGATGCTTCTTTAACATGTGATCTGTTACTAAGCGGGCCAAACTCACGTGCATAACCACACACCCAGCCATTGGTCTCCCCACGCCTAACCTCGCAGAGCTAAATAAATAAGGCCATTGCACGCATTGCAACCTCAATAGAACAGGACATCACACACCCACTCAACCACCACATCACCTTACTGCCCTCCAGGCGCAGGTACAGAGCAGCGAGGTGCAGAAGGGCAAAGACTGATCCCCGCCAGTGGGCAACTGCAGGGTCTGAGCAAGGCTTATAGAGAGCATAAGTCACGCCCCTTCCGGTGGGCCCCATGGGACCTTATTTTGGAAGAAATATGAACGGCAGTCAACATGTTATCTATGTAACACAACAGAAAGCAGTCACTCCTAAGTGAAAATATCCAGCATTGTTCACAGTTCCATTGGTGTGAAGCGCGCAATCAAATATTCATGTTATTTAAATCATATTCTGTCTCCTCTGTGTGAGAATGTCACTGATTTTCTTTAAATCAATTCGAGGTGTACAGTAAACAATAAGCTGCTTGACATTATGGTTCTACTACTCAGATTTGCTCCATGCTGTGACAATACCCCAAAACAGCATTTAATACACATCAACATGACAAATAAGCAGGGAGTGTTGCGACTAATCCCCCAGCATGAAATAAAGACCCTTCAGGGTTCATACAGACCTGATACAGACAACAGAGCACAACTGAAGCAGTAACAGCCGCAAAGCATGTGTATGTTTTCAGAGCGAATGTGGGCTCACTGTCCTGCCAGAACTGCTTAATTTCTTTGTGCCTCATTATGTCCCGTAGAATCCTGAAAGAGCAAGAGGACAGAGAGAGGGAGAAGACAGTCCAGCTGGTCGGCGGCCCCTCAGAGAAGAAGAGATCCTGCTGCTAACGGTTAAAACAGTGAACACATACATGTAGCACTACCCTTTACTAAGATAACACAACGTGATAGTGGGACCACATGAGCTCACATTATTCTGGATGTCAGCACAACTGTTTCTCACACAGTCTTCCACCTTGTGGCACTCTGGGTAAACACAGCACCAGAATAAATACTGTATGTATATGTGTCACGGACGTTATTGCACTATTATAAACAGTATGTTTTACCCAAGTTGTTTGCAGTTTGAAAATAACCTCAAATTGCAATTTTAGGAAGATATAGTGAAATAATATCAATAAATAAGAATATAAAACAAGTGAGTAAATGAAAGTTGAACTGAGCCCCCTTTGAGTCAAACTAAGACTTTTTAAATTGTTTACATGTACCATGTACAGTCTGGCTGTGGCTCTCAAATATTTATTTAGCTTCCAAACAGACCCTGTATCTGTCACATGTGGGCTTTTTACTCTATTTTTTTATATATTCATTCAGTGTTATGTGTAATTATTTTAGCTGTTTTGCTTTTTCACCATTTTTGACACAGACCGAACAACACAAACAACTGTAAAATGTAATACATTATCAAACAACCTTGCAGCAAACACTACTTTAGTGAAGCTTTTGGTGTTCGGTTTGTGTTGAGACATTGAGAATGTGTCAGAGAGGTGTGGATATATTAATAATAATGTGTAATAATAATAATAATAATAATAATGATGTGGACATTGCAGGATATTGCACGGGTGTCTTAGTTTCATCACCTGGTGGACAAAGTTAAATTAAAACTACTAGCATGCAGCACAGTACAGAAGTAAAGTGCTTCTCTGTCTTGTCCAGTGAATAAACAAAAATATTATAGTTGAATTAAGAAAAAGGATGTTAATTAGCTTCAAATGTAGTATTTGTTGCAGGGCTGTCATAGTAGTATTTTATTTTACAGGCGTTTGTGTTATTTTGTCCTCTATACTGTACATTATCACCGATCTGTAATTCTGAGTTGTTTTTGTTGTGACAGTGCTGAAGGTTGCATTTAGTTGGGAGATTGGCTCAGTTGTGTGTCTATAAAATAACATTATCATCTTCCCCAATAGACCAAATGAAGTTTAGCACAGAAGATATTTATTTCACATCACCTTAATCTGCCTCGGTGCCAAGCTTTTTATGAAAATGGCATCACTCTAACATGTTAAGTAAGTTATGTAATCTGTATGTTACACGAAGGTTTTGGTAAAAAGTTCAGATTTTACTGTTTGATATTGCACTATAGTGCTCCACTACTGCCAGTTTCTTGCACATCACCTTAATGTATATATAAACATGTAAATACATAAAACAAATACACAAATAAACTGTTAATGTTAATAATATCATGTGTGAAGGACTTCTTCTTCCTGGTACAATGAAATTAAAATAAGTTCTACAGCATCACCCAGTGGATGAGTTTGGACATTGTTTATTCCATTTGTAAGTTGACATGACAATATGGGAAACAACATATTCAATATTTTGTGGAATTAACATGCCAATTTATTACACTTTGTATGACTTATAAACTATAAGGAAAACTAGCTTTGGGTTTAATTTCAGCAGCCAACTTTCAGAATACATTTTCTGTAAAGATGTAACTGGATAGATTCCAACGGTGCTCTTTCAATACAATTATTATTCTAAATAAATAAGATTACTTATCATGTATAGTTGATTGTAAGCATTAATGACTCATAACATTGTATTGCTTATTTGTGCCAGCTAGCGCCCTGTAAAATATGCAGAAACTGTGAGCTCTGAGACAGCAGCACAGTTGTTGATTGTTACTAGCATTAGTTGCATGCTTTAAAATGTAGTTTCCTCCTATTGGTCCCAAGTGCTCGTACTGTACATTTTGGTTTCAGCCCTGAAAAGATTCATTAGGGTCTCTAGACATGGGAATAGAGGCTGTCTCTGGACACATCAATATCATGGAAAGATAATGCATTTCCAAATGGTTTCAAACTTATATTATATATTGTTTCCCTTGTTGATAGTAGCAGTAGTTTGAGGCTTATACTAGGAATATTAATGTGAGGTAATCTTTGCCCAGATCCGTGTCTTCACCTATAGGCAATGACCTTAGTAAGAGCACAGGTGAAGTGGAAAGATTTAGACTGAGATACGTGTACAGTCTGTAAACTCTTGTACCACATTGTGTCAAAGTACTCAAGAAACTTGCATGTTACAAGAAACATGATTTTCAAACCGAGATATTGGTACAGGGGTACTGCAGGCCTTAATAATAAGATATGTGGGGTTAGATTGCTTGACCAGCCGATTAAACTATTTTCAGGCTATTAAATAGGCGTTATGAGTTGCTATAAGCCTCATAGATGTGGGTCAGTAGGGGCCTACTACACCCAATATCAGGTTTTATCATCCTATTTACATGGTAGATCACTGACAGAAGGTATAAAAGAAGACGACAGCGACCTCTAGCGTCTGTAGTAATTATGACAGGAGCAGAAGAGGAAGTCAGGTGCTGTAGTATAGACAGTGTGAAATTTCATATGGAGTGGAGGTCCGGGTTGATGGATGGAACCCAATACACAGGGTTTTCACCCAGGAGACTGAGGTTTGCATCCTGTATGAAACCAACAACGGGTAGTTGTCTATGGGTTCACAAGCGTTAAGTTTCATTTTCACTTTTGAACCGTAGTTAGTTTAAAGGGGCTATATGTAAGAATCAGAAATTGCTTGTTCACAGCGACACCTGTGGCCGCAATGTCAACGAAAGTCAGGGTCCTGTTGCTCGCGCTCGCCCGTGTGAACGCGCTATCTGAATGTGAGCGAGCGTCCGTCAAAACAGTGAGACGACACACGTCAGCTAAAACCACAATATCACTCTATATTTCCCCTGCTTGGCAGTAATGTTAGCTGACCAGACGAGGGTCTCTCCATGAATCAATGCTGATTCTAGTGCTGGCTTTTCCTGTCTCGGCCCGCCGACACGGAGGAAACGGGGGGGGGGGGGAGACGGTCGGGGGGGGGGGGGACACCGACACCCGGTCGAGACGATAACGTAACTCTCTGCGGAGCCCCGTCACTTCACAAGATACGGGAAACCTCTGTTGGTCTGGAGGAGCTGCAGCAGTTATTTCTGCAAAAACGTCCACTGCACATTCACCAGATATTCTCAGAGCTAAACTAACTCTTCTGCAGTGTGTAGTGTGCGCGCGTTCACGTGGAGGTGGAGCGAGCCGGACGGGTGAGAACGAGCGCGGTGTGCAAACAGGCAGGAGCAGAGCTGCTGCGCGCTCGCGTACCCACACGCGAGCGCGCATGGGATACCGACCTGTTAAGATTTATGCGCGTGATAAGTTACAAATAGTCCCTTTAAAGCTGCAGTGGGTAGAAATGGAGCAAATATGATTAAAAAAAAATATTTTTATAAAACGGTCACTATATCCTGACAGTAGTGCATGAGACAGGTAATCTGAAAAAAAATCATGTGCCTTTGTGTCCTCTGGTGCTCATAATGGAATCTGCAAGATTTCAGAGACCGGAAGAAAACAACCAATCAGAGCTGATCTGGAGTCTGCTGTCCAGTTGCCATCTATGAGAGCCACGAGTCAATCACTCGCGAACTCTGATCAAACGATCAAACTAGGCAGCGCTGATCAAATATGAATCAATATTCTGTTACTGTAATGTCTATTTCTCGCCTCAAATGTTTTCAGTATATCTTGTAGTGCACAGTTTAGCTGTAAAATGAGAAAGTTTGTGACCCGGCAGCCATGTTGAGATCTCTTGAGGAAATACCAAGCACCGCTCACACGGCCAGAGTACAGCCAATAGGAATGCTCTCTCTCTGAAATGGCCTGTGATTTGCCAAATAGATTTTTTAAAGCCTGAAAACAGCCATGAGGAGGTGCAGAAGTCTAGTTATCTCTCAGAGCACTTGAATAACAATATGCTGAGAGATTATTATGGATTTTTTTCACAATGATGCCAAAAAATTGTTGCCTACTGAAGCTTTAAGCCAAAACACAATGTTTTTACCTAAACTTACCTAAGTGGTTTTGTTGCCTAAACCTAAAGAATCCTTTATGTTTGTGTTAAAACGTACCATTTCATTCAGTTTTCTAATGTGTTAGAAGGTGTTGCTTTTAAGTTTTGCTTTCACAGGGGCGTAGTAGGCCCCTATTGACCCACATCTATGGTGCTTATAGTGACCGATAATGCTTTAATGGCCTGATAACAGTCAAATCGGGTGGCTTGAAATAGATCAGATGTAGACCAAATAAGTTTCATGGCTTGAGCCTGTGTTTTAAGAAACCTGTAATATCTAAACCAATCAAAGGAGAGTGGCTAGCATCTATATAGGAAACTATAGGGGAAAAAAACGGAAAAGCTGAAAAGAACTAGGAACACTTCGGCACTTGGTCAAGGCATTTTGGATGGGGAAGGTATGTTATTGACATGTCAACATCACTGCTCAAACTGTAAACACAGGGAACATCTGGAGTCCAAGCTGTGCAACCTTCTATTACACGCTCACAGAAAGCTACTAGTACACTGACTATGCAAACACCTTTCACGTTACACATATACGCAGGTTCGTCCTTGGCTGAGGCGTTCGATTGCTGTTCCAACATTGCTAAATTGACACAACTATAAATGAAAGTGTTACTCTGATAATCATTCCCTAATATGACATAAGAATTACACCTTAAATGTATTGTCTACCTATAGCAGAATGAGGACAATACAGTAATTGATTACATGAGCTCTGCTGTAATTCAAAAACTTTGCAACTACCCCTCCATAAGGTCCAGGTTATTGTGGAAAAACAAATACTGAGCAAAACACACAGGTACGTCACTCCATCTCACATATACGCACATCAATAATCAATAACATTCATCAAGACGAGGAGATATTCCCGACTTCTTTTTGTTGGCGTTACATTCAGATTTGTTTAACAGTCAGCATGAGTAACTTCCTGCCTTCATCAAACACTGCTGTGACAATAGTGGTGTTGTCACTGGGGCAACCTCTGCTTGGTCTTTGGCCTGGTCTTTTCTCTTATTCTCTGCCCCTCTTACGTCCCACCATGTGTCCTGATGTGGTCATGGGAGTGTCTCTGTCTCCCTCTGGTGCTCAGGGGTCGTACTCAGTGGGGCACCAACGTCCCCCGGTCGAACTTAACGCATCTTGTAGTCGTGGGATATGGCCGCTTCGCACAGCTGCCCTTTGAAATCCAGCTCGAAGGTAAAGTCCAAGTCGCGCTGCAGGTCAAGAGAGGGAGAAAAGAAAGATGGTTGTCAGAGAGAGATAGGGAGGTCGAGATTAAGTCAATAATATGTAGCAGAGACTGAGAAGATTAAAATGTAAGACCAGAGAGTCAGATTTTCCATTTTGACCTGACAGCAGAACACAGTGTTAAGTAAGCACAGACTGTTTGTGTGAGACAACAGGAGGAAGCGAGCCCCGCTTCTCCATCCCAGAGGGGGAGGAGAGGACACGGACAAGGTCAACAATAGAATTGGTTGTTGTTTGTCTGCGGTGCAACGCTGAGGAGAAAACAATCTGTCGAGAGCTGGCATCTCAGGAAATTTCTTAGCTAGGATATAAAGATACGAGCTCAAATAATACTGTGACAAACTGTTTCTATGATATTAGTATTATATATTTTCTTACATTCTATATTTTCTTATATATATATATATATATATATATATACACACACAATAAATTACATTACTTCAAATCATGTAGTACATCACTTAAAGGCAGAAACTACTTGCATAATACGAACATTAGACCGTACACTACTCACAATGTTTTTCTCATTGGGCTTCATATCAATGCTGCCAACGATCTCTTCTCCTCTCCGCACCGTCAAATAGTCCTCCAGGTAAAACACCGTCTGCTTCCAGTGGGTGTATTGAGCATCTGGTGCTGGGACACACACACAGAAACACACACACTTTTAAAATGTACATGTTATAACGAAGCGGTTCCACTTTAAAGCAGCCTTTATTAATGATTTGGAAGGTGTAACTAATGGTAAATGGACTTGCATTTATACAGCGCCTTTCTAGTCTTCCGACCAGTCAAAGCACTTTACACTAGCTACATGCCAACATTCTCCCATTCACTCACACATTCATATTCTGCTGGCAGAGGCTGTCATACAAGGTGCCAACCTTATCATTCACACAGCGATGGCACAACCTTCAGGAGCAATTTGGGGTTCAGTATCTTGCCAAAGAACACTTCGACATGCAGACTCAAGGAGCCGGCGAGCCGCGAACTACCGATCTTGAATCTGGCCCAAAACTTAGTTACTAGCAATTTAATAACAACTGCAGATACAATAAATCCTTAGAGGGATAGTTCAGGTGTTTTGAAGTGGGGTGGTATGAGGTACTTATCCATAGTAGCTGTAGCCTATTAGCTACAGTAGATGGCGGTCGGCATGCCCCCAGTTTGGAGAAGCAGACAGGAGTTACCGCACGGGAGCAAAGCAATGTACTGCTGTGGACGGGGCCGGCAGCAAAAACGTATTTTAGCCATCTAAAAGAAAGGCCCAACTAAAAAAAAATCAATATCAGTTAAAGTGTACGCTATATTTAGAATATTTTCACCAGGTTATCTTGCCATCAAACAGCCCTTTCCGATGGGGAACTGAACTGAAAGTGAAACTGATCTATGCTCTCTTCAAAGCAGCCACTATTGACAAAAAAGTATAGATAAGTTTCACTTTCAGTTCAATTCCCTGTCGGAAAATATTCGAAATATAGCGTTCACTTAAAATGATATTGATTTTTTTAGGTGAGCCTTTTTTTTAGGTGGCTAAAATACATTTTGCTGCCGGCCCCGTCCACAGCAGTACATTGCTTTGCTCTCGTGCGGTAACTCCTGTCTGCTTCTCCATACTGGGGGCGTGCCGACCGTCATCTACTGTAGGTAATACATTGACTATGGATAAGTACCTCATACAACCCCACTTCAAAACCCCTGAACTATCCCTTCAATCAATAACTTCACATTTATAACTGCTGACTTATTATAATGTGAGAGTCCCATGAGCATCTGGCAACCCAAAAGTTGCTCATATTAATTACTTATCTTAATTATTTATTTAGTCGTGAGTTACAATTGGATCCTTTATAAAGGGTTCCTGATAAGAAAGTTGTACCAACTTTAAACTTTGGCAGTACACAACAACAGTCAATATGTCATCCTCTTGTCAATGATGCATTCTTTCATTCTCTACCCAGTTAACCCTCTTCAGTATCACCAAGGATCTGATGTCTATGCCAGCAAACAGAAGGCTGCAGAGAGACACCCTGGACAGGTTGTCAGTCCATCATGGGGCTAACAGAGACAATAATACAGTCTTCTATTTACCTGGCGTGAATGTCAGGATGAGGATAAACACAAACTGTAGGCTACGGAGGAAGAGCAGAGGCACTGAACCGAGTCTGTGTCCTCCTACCTGTGAAGCAATGGTGCAAAAAGAGCAGGTAGCTCCACTCAAGTTCAAGATGACAGCGTTGAGGTAAAAGGCAGGAAATGCATGACTGCATTCTCGACCTCTCCACTGTGGCTCGAGTCAATCTCCTTTCATCACTTTGTATCTATTGTGCCACTTTATGTGCACTCATCTGTGTGTGCGTGCATGCATGGAAACACTGACAGGTAAAATCTGAAGCCCCAGCCCCCTAAATAAGTGTGAGCATCCCCCAGTGCCCTGACCATCACTGATCGATTTGCCAAGACTCAAAAGGTCAGCACAACCCTTAAATTGAATTTCTGCCAGCCGGGTAGCTCTGCCTTTAAAGACGAGCTCTTTGTGAGTCTACAGATGAAAGGGCTTGCCAATCTGCTGCACAGGCCGGGCTCTCAGCTTTTTCGGGCCGAGTTCAATAAAGACACTGACAAGCTATGGCTGCGTTTCTCATGCTAATTCAGTAGATGAGATGGCATTTCTACTGACCAGCAGGAACCGCAATCTTTGATCCCCGCTTGCCTTTTTTTCTCCTTGACTGAGAGTCTCTGTGTGTCTGATGCGACTGTCGTGTGGGGAATCAATCGCACACTTTGGCTCTCTGTGTGTAAGTTTAGATCTGTATCTTAAAGTTTTGGCAGACGAGGAGTCTTCGGGTCTGACATTGGAAAACTTGCTTGACAGACAAGCTTACAGAAAATCAATAAAGGAGACGTGGGTAGGGCAGAGAACGCTGAGGTTAGGAAATGATTTTATATATATATCTGTATTTTTTCAAGAGGGTTGCAGGTTCAAACCCAGCTTGGGGCCCTTCCGTGTGGAGTTCGCATTTTCTCCCTGTGTTAGCATGGATTTTCTCCAGGTTCTCCGGTTTCCTCTCACAGTCCAAGGACATGCAGGTTAATTGTTGACTCTAAATTGTCCGTAGGTGTGAATGTGAGCGTGAATGGTTGTCTGTCTATGTGGCAGCCCTGTGATGGTCTGGCGACCTGTCCAGGGTGTTTCCGCCTTCGCCCAATGTCAGCTGGGATCGGCTCCAGCCCCCCTGCGACCCCGAATGGGATAAGCGGTTACAGATAATAGATGGATGTATTTTTTTTAGGTCCTGGTGATGCCATAGTTTGATAAATAAAAGATTATCAGTGCCAGAAGGCCGACACATCTAATGTTCAAACTAGCCTTTACAGTGATATTGTGCTTTACATATCATTTTAATGCACAGTATTCACCACCACCACTAGAGGTCAGTCACACACAGATTTTGACACAACATCCCCTGCTCACTCCAATCCAGCACTGTTGGGATCGTGTCAATCAGCCTGATCTGAACTGCTCTAATGTAAATAGTAAAATAACATTTACAATTGTGATAAATGCCTTCAAAGACTCAGCACAGACCACATTAAAAGGGCCGCTGTATAACCTGGGAGCCTGTTACTCCTCTTCTACTCGAGCTACATTAATATTGCAAGTGCCTATTGAAGCTGTCCAACTGGGGGTCTGGATTTCAGGCTCCTGGGACCATTCGGTTCCACATGAAATGTTTGCTTGTGGATGTTTTCTCTCTGCCCAATGAAGTGTAATTCCGTACCAGTTTGTATGAAACAAGTCCAGCAATATTCTCCCTTGTTCTCTCATTTGTTTCCTCCCTTGTAGTAGCCTAGTGTATAAAGTGATTGCTACCAGAATGAATCATACCCCACAATTCAGATGTTCTGGTTTCCCATTGGCAAGAAAACTTGACAACATAAGTTGATGTAAATGTAAAGTTAAAGTTTGTGAGTATTCAACTCTCATTGTTCATTTCCAGTGGGCTACAGGACATGTTGTAGTCAAAATACACTTATTCACTTTCATAGAAGATTGATACCACTCTCAAACTGCCTGCTACAACCAGGAGACGATTAGTTTAGCTCAGCATAACTTAAAGTGGCAGTAGGCAGATTATTTGGCATCATTGGGCAAAAATTCCATAATAATCTTTCAGCATTTTGTAATTCAAGTGTTCTGAGAGAAAACTAGACTTCTGCACCTCCTCATGGCGCTGTTTTCAGGCTTTGAAAAATCTAGCCAGTGAGGGGAGACTTTGGCCAATCACAGGTCATTTCAGAGAGAGCGTTCCTATTGAGCGTTCCTATTGGCTGTGCTCCGGCTGGTGGGCGGTGCTTGGTATTTCCTCAAGAGATCCCAACATTGCTGTCGGGTCACAAACTTTCTCATTTTACAGCTAAACAGTACACTACAAGATGTTTCTGAAAACATATATTTGATGAGCGCTGCCTAGTTTGACAGTTTGATCGGAGTTTGCGAGTGATTGACAGCTGCTCAGAGACGGCAGGCTCCAGCTCGGCTCTGATTGGTTGTTTTCCTCCGATCTGTGAAATCTTTCAGATGCCATTAGGAGCACCGGAGGACACAGAGGCACATGATTTCTTTCAGATTACCCGTCTCATGCACTACTGTCGGGATATAGTGATCGTTTTATAAAAATAACTTTTTTAATCATATTTGCTCCCATTCTACCTACTGCTGCTTTAAATCAGGGGGAAACAATTAGCCTGGCTCTGTCTGAAGGTAACACATGTACCTACCAGCACATTTAAACCTAATAACACATCACAATATTCTGCTGAGGACTTTTTGTTCACTTGTTCAGAGGTCTGTGCTTTCATGCATTAAAATTGGGCTGTTTGATTTCAAGCTCAGGCCATAACCTTCCCTTGTTCCCTTGCTGAGAATCAGGGGGGCCTGCCTCTTTTACATTGCAAATTTCATCTCTACAGGGCTCAGTGAAGCCATCAAGGGAAGACAGCATAATAATGAGGAACCAAAAGCACCCACAGTTTCAGTAAAGTATCCAGTCTGCTGTGCCGGCAGTGGCCTTGAGGGGGATACTGAACCTGACGTCTGGGTGGTGCTGTTTTATTGCTCTGAAGGCTGGTACTCAAAAAGGAGATTAATATATTTTTTGATTAGCATTACCATCATTTTAATACATATCCTGTTAGCTCTAATGCTTTAAAGCTGCACGTACACACATACACCCAGATCCCTGTATGTAAAGTGAGAGACAGTGTGTGAGGCATCTTACCGGTGGAGAAACCAGTCTTCTTGTGACACTTGGTGAACTCGATGTTGAAGTAGGTGACCAGTGCATGGATGTAGTCGTTCCTTTGGATCTGCAGGCAGAATGCTGAGGTAAATGAGAGGTCCTCAGTCTTCACTGTGTAGATGTCCACCTCCTGTAGGAGTAAAGAGATGGAGTCTTCTCAAATATCTGGAGCACATAAACAAAACTCTGACACCACAAGTTTTTTTTTAAATGTTTGTTCCCCTTTAACTCTTGGCGAAAGAGTAAATAGCCAAATCATATTTCCCAAAATGCCAAACTAATAGTTCTGATCTCAACCAGACCTTTGTTTAACAAAACCACCAACTAATGATCTTGAAATCTTACAACAATCTAAAAAAGAAACAAATTCCAGAAAATTCTTTATGTAATGCCACATGCAATAGCCTACATTGAGTAGACCAAAAAACAACATCAAGAAATACATTAGGCTACAGCTTGTACCTGTAGAAAGATATAGGGTCACCATTGGACTCCAGTGTGCCAAGATCCTAATAACCATCAAGAATGAGGCCAGTAACCCTTGTGTAGGTAGGACAAGGATAGGGGGACTGGGGTCATCTGGGAGCTCCAACTATTGTGAGGCTCCAGGTGTTCATGCATGGTGCTAGCAAACCCCAAATCTGTAAATGTCCCCTGATTCCAGTCAGTTTAACAGGGTATCTGATAACCCATTGTCCCACTGGGCCATATTCAGAGAAGAACATGTTGTTCCAGATCCTGGTTTACTGTCGGGTGAACGGCAATGTGCCAACGTATCATGTAGCAACACTGAGTAACAGAGGGGAGTGCAGCTCACCTGAAAACCCACAGTATCCTGCAGGGTTAACATGTAGGCAGAGGTGTGATAATCTTGTTTCATGTACCATCGCCGTTATTAGATATTCACTGCTAGCTTGCTGGCTTTGGTGCCAGATGCCACATTTGCTGTGGAGGAACGAGCCTTATGTTTGGCTGGCAATAAAAACAATGCAATATTAATGTCAGATTCCCCCTGCTGTCTTTGGAAAATGATCACTCCCATAAACACATTTACCAGATATTTACTCTGGTCATGCAGTATAAACTTCTCAAAGTCACATTTCAAAGTTTAAGACTGCAATATAATGCAATGTTTACACGTTTGCAATTACTCTGAAGGCAAAATAAAACATTTAAGAGCCCTTTCATGCAGCTGGTTATTTCTGCAGGATTATACACGTTATGATCCTCATTGAGTATTGATACCAAAGTTTCAAGCGGTGGGCTAGTTCAATAACATGAGGTCCTATGTGTACTACTCCTCGGCTATACAACTTTAATGAGGTCAGTCAGTAATCCATTTAAAGACAATAAAGCTGGTCAGTAGGGTATCATTGTTGTAAGGCTTCTTTTTTCTTTTACAAGATCCCAAGACAAGCAGCATTCCCATAGCTTCATAGGGATTTTTGTTAAACTCTCATGATCTGGTTTTATGTAATATCTCGCTGCATCTAAAATTACAGGCTTTCTGATATCAAAGAAAATTAAAAAAAAAACTGTGTGCTTGACAATCAGCAACTTGAAGAAAGCAACACTGACGTCAAGATATGATCACACAGCAATTTTCATCGGGACGGAGGTGAGACAGGGCAGAGCCGTCCAATCAATAGCAGCGATAAGAAGGTCACTATGACAAGGAGCACAATCAGGAGGACCAGACGGGCTGGTATTGACATGCATGGCGTAGCAGCCTGATCAGTCTAATCCACACAGTGAGAGGCACAGACAGGGCAACATGCCACACATCAAGGTTGTACTCATACCAGCCACAGCATGTCATACAATATGTAATCAGTCAATGTCACTTATAGTTAATGTATGTGTGTGTGTTTTACCACTGTAATCATTCTGCCATCTCTGCATTAATAGCCAGCATTCTCTGTGGGGCAACTGCTAATGTATTGACATTGTACAGTATAATCACTCCTCATTACATACTGTATAGTCAGCTCGACAAGTGAACCAGCATTAGGAAATGGTGGTAACGATGTGTTGTAGGCCAGTGGTTCTCAACCTGTGGGTCGGGACCCCCAAGGGGGTAAGATAATTTTAGGGGGTCGCCAGATGGTTGTGGAAAAAAAACTAAACACATAGAGCATGTAGATAAAAAAACATATTTTAGACTGGGGGAATGATTTTAACATGACATCGCACTGTACCATTGATATAAATGGCCTCCGAGTAGATTTTATTGAGTGTTTGTGAGAGTCAAAGTGTGCCAGCATATGAGTTTCTGACGGGGGATTTCTGGTGGGTCAGGGGGAGATAAAAAGTCACGGAATGCATCAAAAATCCACAGTGCCTGGAGCACATTGGACAACGCCTATAGGTGCTAGATGTTCAAACTACACAAAACGGGGGGGTCACGAACACCAACCTGATTATTCTGGGGAGTTGAAACTCGAAAAGGTTGAGAACCACTGTTGGAGGCTACTATGAATACCTTGGTAATTAGTAATGTATATGTTGAGAAAACAATCTGACCACAAGGTCCATTTAGTAGCCATTTTGGGGCTTTTGGTTATATCACATGAGCTTCATCAGTAGATGAAGATTGCCCCATTGTCATGGTAATGTGTGTCATGTAATGTTCAGATTTCCATCATCTATCTGTCAAAAGAGACAGATAGATGAAAAGTTAAGGGATCACCGAAGTTATTAAAAGTTTTACCCTTGGGAGGACATGAATGTGTGTACAATGTTTTATGGCAATCAATCCAATAATTGTTGAGACATTTTACTCAAAACCACAAATCAACCTGCTGGTGGCTGTAGAAAAAAAAGTCAGGGGATCACCAAAGTCATCAGGAGTCATCTTCTGGGCACTGTGGACATCTTTACCAAATTATATGCCAATCCATCCAATAGTTGTTGAGATATTTCAGTCTGGACCAAAGTGGTGAACTGGCCAACACTGCCATCCCCAGAAAACTGTATCCACCAATGTAAACTCTCATCTGCACTGCATCGGTTCTACAGCTGACATTTAGTTAGGCTTTGTGATGAATCAATCATCTGCCATCAGCCAAAAATATTGTCAACTAACCTTGATGAGGCAGGAGTTGGTCACCACCTGTTTGGGATCCACTACGTCCACCAGTGGCTCTTTCATGGCCACATTACGGATACAGGTCATGTCGAAGCCATACACGTTCTCCCACCCTGGTAAATACAGCATGATTAAGTCACTTTGCCAGCATGTTCTCAGTTAATCTTTGCAAAATGCCAACAAATGACATAGTTTTGTCCTCTCCAAGTCTTGATTCAATTTATTCAGTTTTATAGTGTGGGAAAAGCGTCAGGAGATGCAAACAGTACAGTCGCAGCTGTAAAACAACAGCCGGGGTCTTACTCTGATACACGACCCCAGAGTTGGACCTCCAGTCAGTTTGGAACCGCTTTCATTTTGACGGATGAAAGTCACATTGTATTCGAGATGATTTGCAAACATGAGCCTCCTTGAACGCATCCTGCACTCTTGCCTTGAATATCCCCGCAGCTTTGGCTAAATCATCCCATACATTATTCATTAAGCTCCTTAAGATAGTGTGTGAGCAAACATCTCTATCATGACCCAAAAGCAGAGAGAACTGCTTGAGCGTAGGAAAGCTGGTGATAATGAACAGGTCACAAACCCCCGGGGAATTACAATGTACTGTATTTGCATTTCTTGCTGCCCACTTAACTAAGGCAGTGTGCAGCCCAGAGTAGCACTAATGACCACAGGATGCTCTTAGAATACTGGAGCGCTTCAGGAGGCCACTTCCAGCTCAGTCTAAAGGTCATCTTGGCCCGGAGAGAAAGAAGTTTGTGGACAATATATGCACTTGTCTCACCACTCGTCTCGGTCCGGCTATGTGTAAATCTCAAAATACAGAATAATGGTATCCAGACATCACTGGAAAACTTGCCAATGTGAGTATGACTTTCTCATGGTGCAGTGTGCCTGTATAATTTCCCAGATGTATGGGGGAGTGTGAGTAGGAGGCCTGTTGGCTATTGTTGTGTTTGCCTGTTGTCATCGAGGTTGTGCACTGGCTTAACACTGACTCTAATGCTTTGTGTCCAGCAGCGAAACTTCGCCCACGGTCCTCCTGGCAGGTTTAGAGTGGGATGATACAGAGATGGAGAGGCTCGTTATTTTATAATATCAATTATCACCTCCAGCGTTATGCCTGAGGAAAAGTTCAAAATCATTACCAGAGCTGGAAAGGTTGTGTGTGAGTACGCCCACACTTGTGTGAGTACAATGCGGAGGTGTGAACGGCGTTCCACATCCACCGTTCACAATGTAAAGACATAATCCTGGTACACGAGGGACAGTGCAAGTATCATTCCACTGTCCAGGTTCAGGTAATACACACATCCAGCCCCCCACACACACTCTCACAGTGAACTTACAATGTATTTTGAAGTCTTTGTACTGCCTGTCCTCTATGGCCACCACGTACAGAGAGGCGCGGTCAGGAAACATTAATCCACCGGGTTTCTGTTTGACAAACGAGGCAAGGAAATAACTCGGCAATTAATCCTGAACACATTATAAAAGGTCTACATTACAGCGCCGGTGACATTTCATTCCTCAGCCAAGTACAAGTTTAAATTATTGAGGTGGTATTTTTCCCTCTGCCCAGCAGACTGGAATAGCAGAGCTGTTCATGATGTATAACTATAAGACTATAACTATTATTTTCCAATTACAGAAGATAATAAACGATGATAGTTAATAATGTAAAGTTCCTGCTGACATTATAGACTTCTTATTAATATAATATGTTTTCCCTGTCCTTGCAGGTATTCTTTCTGTTAATATAATAATGGTCATTGCATTATTGAGCACGTTATATTAACAATAAAGTTAAGCTAAGTTATGCAAGATCATTTTGAGGGGTCACGAGATGGATGGAATAGCAGCTCAAAGTGTGGTGACGTAGATAGATAGATAGATAGATAGATAGATAGATAGATAGATAGATAGATAGATAGATAGATAGATAGATAGATAGATAGATAGATAGATATTTTTATTGATCCCGAGGGAAATTCAAGAAAAATTTACTGGAGAGATGTCAGAGCGAGGGGGCTGGCCCTGACAGGCGCCCCGAGCAGTTGGGGGTTTGGTGCCTTGCTCAAGGGAACCTCGGCAGTGCCCAAGAGGCAAACTAGCATCTCTCCAGCTACCAGTTCACACTCAGTACTTGGTCCATGCGGGGACTTGGACCAGCGACCCTCCGGTTCCCAAGCCAAGTCCCTATGGACTGAGCTACTGCCGCCCCAAAACGTAGTTTAAAGAGCTAAAAAATCCCACACATAGGGCGGGTGGGAGGGGTGGTGCATGGGTCCAACAAATACAAGACTTTGATCCAGGAGAGCGCTGTTTGTGTTCGGTGTGAAACCACTTGTCATTAAGTTTCACTTTAACTTTACAAACATATTCATTTTAAAGATCTTATTGATAAAAATAATAACACAGATCTTTTAGAAAGGTACCGAATAAAAGTATGGCTTCTCCTGAAAAAAAATATTATAATTGTGAATTAATCATTTAAAAAAATGTGGCGGGTCCAAAATGAATGTTTTGTTTATCTCTGTGGAAGATATTTGACGTTCGGTTCCCACTTCTAACAAGGCTTGTGAGCCAATAGTAAAACGACGTTGGTATCACGTGGTATCTCTGGGTCGTCAATTAGTGTGGAAAAAACGGATAAATGGCTGAGATTGACAGTAAGTGCCTGGCAACGACTTGTTTTAAAAGTAAATGCAATGGAATGGGGGAGGGAGAATGTGACATCTCGTGACTGAATGTTCTCAGTGTTATCAATAGCACCTTTAAGCCAAACCATGATGTTTTTTTCCTAAGCCCAGGCAAGTGTTTTTGTTTGAATTCACAACGTTAACCATGTGTTTATTGCGACCGTAGTGGAGCGTCATAGTTTGACGCGCTGGACTACCCAGTGCGTTAGAAATTGACGCGAAGAGGTCCTAATAAAGCGTCAGTATGTGACGGGTTGGGATGAGAACGTGTTGACTGACAAGAAAGCAGAGCAGAAAACATATTCAGGCTACACAAAATTAAATATTTCAGACATTGGTCTACAGCTTACTGTTTTTCTTTCAATTATTGGATAATTTTACATTTTAAGGTCTCTAAAAATTCTTCATATGATGAGGGATGGCAAGTAGATAGTGCTTTGTTTTAAGGGCTAATAAGCCAAAAAGGCTAGGAGCTACTGATTTAAAGGACAATAGCTATGAATTTAATTTTGACTGTTATTAGATTATCAGTTCTTTTTTTGACTATAAATTTCAGCCTAAATCTCTAAATACTTGTGTTACGTTGCTTGTATAATTACATTATGTGCTACTGTAATAATATTACATTTATGATTTATTTCATGGTTATTTCAGTGATGGTTTTATTTTTTTCCTTATTTGTTACTGATGTTGCTGCAGGATAACTTATCATGTCTATACTCACACACACTCACACACACTCCACACATCCTACCAGCCACTTATCCCTGGCAAAGATGACAGTGTTGAGCATGGATTCATAGAAGAGGCAGTAGCCCATCCACTCAGATATGATGATGTCAACCTTCTCAACAGGGAGCTCCACCTCCTCCACCTTGCCTTTGAAGATGGTGATCACTGTAACACACAACATTTATTTTAAGTCATAATCAACGCTTGTGTTTTGGCGTAACAAAAAAAGTGTCTTTTCCAGCCTGCAGTTGGTAACTTTGAGAAAATATGATAAAACGTTATTTTTATAAAACTGTCAATATATCCTGACAGTAGTGTATGAGACAGATATTCTGTGAAAAATCATGTTCCTCTGCCTCCTCCGGTGTTCCTAATGGTATTTGCAAGTTTCCACTGTGCCCAAACAAAAACAATCAATCAGCCGAGCAGTCTCTAAGCAGCTGTCAATCACTGCTAGCGAAACTCGGGAACTCTGTCAAACTAGGCAGCGCTGATCAAATATGAATCAATATTCTGTTAGTGTAATGTAATTTCTCTCCGCAAATGTTTTCAGAAACTTTTGATAAATATTTTAGTGTACTGTTTATCTGTAAAAAGAGAAAGTTTAACAAGTAACAGAATCTTGATTCATATTTGATCAGCGCTGCCTGGTTTGACAGTTTAATCAGAGTTTGCGAGTTTCGAGAACAGTGATTGACAGCTGCCCAGAGACAGCTCGGCTCTGATTGGTTGTTTTCCTTCAGCGCTGTGAAATCTTGCAGATGCCATTAGCAGCACCGGAGGACATAGTGGAACATGATTTTTTTCAGATTATCTTTCTCAAGCACTACTGTTAGGATATAGTGCATGAGTGCATTTATCGTGTCTGCTCAAAGTTACCGACTGCAGCTTCTTCCTACTAAAATGTAGGAATGATAATGCCTAAAAGTCTATAAATGAGTAGGCTATGTAGGACATGTTGAACGCACAAGTCTTAAATCAATACATCAATTTCACATGTAAAGTATGTGACATATAAGACAATATTTGTCACTGTATGCAAGAAATAAACTGATGTGTGAGAAAGAAAGAAATGTGGTGACACATCAGTGTACATGTGCTACCATGCAGGGCCGGCTTAAGGTATAAGCCATATAAGCGGTCGCCTAGGGCGCCATCTTCTGGGGGGGGCTGTTCGCCCTTTAAAAAAAAAAAAAAAAAAATACGCATCCTTCCTCATTTTCTGCCCTGAGGTACAAAAAAATGTATGAATAAATAAAGAAATAAAGAAAGAAATACACTTTTCACTCCTGTAACTCTTTTTGTAGTGGAACAACGATTTTGGGGTGGGGGGGGCTCCAAATCTGAATTTTGCCTAGGGCACCAAGTGGGCTAGAGCCGGCCCTGCTACCATGGCTGCCATGGTGTTCTTATGGAAATCAACCCAGCTGGGGTTAACAATGTAGAAGTGGATCTTTGCTCTCAACGAGATTAGCTGACTTCAGCTTTTTTTTTGTTCTGCCTTGACAAGAAGTTATTGAAGAGTGTCCCTGGTGATACAAAGTGTCTGTCAGAATGACATGCGACCCCTGTTACTCCAACTGGTGATTGCTTTCAAGCTTATTCACTGTCTGAACCTAAGAGTGAACATAGTGTTAACTCTCCTCTCAATTACCTGTGCACACTTGATATTCATAGGTTTATAGACACAACGTTGGCTGACAGGGTGGTTTATGTAGCTATAGATGCACAGTCAGTAGTTACAGAGGTGTTATGATTTAAACATACGCTTTGAAGTTTCATGAGTTGGCAGCATGTTTGTGCAAATGAATACAAATGAGGCCGTCCTCACAATCATTCACAATCCTGAGCGGTGGGATACCCATCACCACCCCTCCTCTTCTTCCCCTCATGCGTATCAGCCAGCCTTCCCTCCCTCCTCCTCATTCACTATGTCTGTCACGACTATAAGCTAGTGTGTTGCTCCCTTCACTACAGATGGAGTGCAGTGTCTTCAGAATGGAGAGAGGGGGAACAGCTGCAGCTCTTACCGCTGTCGAGGTGGTTGGACTTGATGATCCTCTCTGAGTACTCTGATATACTGGAACATTCAATCTGGCAGAAAAAAAAAGAAGAAAAAAAGAAATTAGATGACCATAGATGAAGGATTGTGCTGCTTTGGGATGAATCGCTTTAATGGAATGTCTACAGCACTTACACTAACATGTCCTCAGTTTGCCTATAAAGCAGATTCAGAAGAATTTAAATGTTCCTGCCGTACCGATGTTGACTGGAATGCCTCTGATAAAAGCTCAATCAGCACAAGTTGACCATATAGATGTGGTGGTAGTCTCTAAAGAACAGCATTGAAAGAAAGTACCGATACAGCAATGTAAAAATACTCCATTAAAAGTAAAAGTCCTACATGAGAAGTCCTACTTGAGTAATAGTATAGAAATATTAGCGTCACAGTGTACTTAAAGTATTAAAGGAGACATATTACGCTTGTATCCAGGTTCATTCTTGTATTTGGGGTTTCTACGTGAACATGCTTACATCCTTTAATGTTCTAAAATAACATTATTTTTCTCTTATTGTCTGTCTGAATATACCTGTTTTCACTCTCCGTCTGAAACGCTCCATTTTAGCGCCTGTCCCTTTAA
Source organism: Sebastolobus alascanus (assembly GCA_916701645.2). Taxonomy (NCBI): domain Eukaryota; kingdom Metazoa; phylum Chordata; class Actinopteri; order Perciformes; family Sebastidae; genus Sebastolobus; species Sebastolobus alascanus. Next base: position 4,483,392 of record CAKAOJ020000022.1, on the reverse strand, counting down.
GGCCCCCTCCCAAAAAAGCCCAGTCTGCTCTGATTGGTCAGAGTTCCTGGTCTTCCTTATCTGTACTGTCGCCGTCTTCACAGCGTCACTGCAGCCGGTGACTCATTGTGTGTGTCAACTACACAAAGTTTAGCGGCACTTCTATACAGGTGACTGTAAAGTTGTGACATCACAACCATACGGAAGTCCTGACGGCTCGTTTAAAGGCACAGTGTCTGAATACGGGCTGTGTGCATTTCTCCGTGGATGGATATTGTTTTGATGCTTTCACAGTATTTATATAGCACCCAGACCTGTTTCATAATCAAAAAAGACATATGTCATGTCTCGTCCTGCTCTTTAGGTTATGTGTTTTATTGTTTATTAGATTCAGTTATTATTACCTGTTGTATTTTGTGTTACTTACCTTTCCTCTCGTGATATTTAACAATCTGATACTCCTGGTGAAATTTTTCATTCATGCATCTAAATGGAGCAAAATGAAACCCCTATTTTCCGTTTTCAAAAAGGATCTTGTGGACAATCATCTCAGTGCTTTAAGACTAATGAAAGGAAAACATGCAAAGTCTCTCCTCAGAGCTTATGAAGAACATATATGATGATGACCCCTAGAGCTACTATGAAAGAGTGCAGTCTTATTATTTTTAGTTATTACATTATTTTATATAATTTAAGTTTACATCGTTCCTATCCAATTGTGCCTTGTTTAGGTTACGATGACTTAATGTTTGTAAATTAATGAATTATCTTCAATAAAAAAAAAAAAAAAACCCTCTGCTCTTGTTTCAGAAACTTCACTTCCTGCCCTTGTGTTTTTCCCGCCGGTGTGATTACTTACCCCGCCCCTACTGGTTTCACCTGCACCCAATTACCCTCACCTCCCCAGGGTATTTAGTCTGTCTGTTTCCCTGTCTCTGTGCCAGTTTGTCTTTGTTCCCCAAGTCAAGCGTTCCAGTGATTTCCTAGTGTTAGTTATCTTGTTTTTTTCTGAACTCTGCCTTTTTTTTCCTGACCACATTTTTGCCTTACCCTTGTCGGCCCTGGTTGCCTTTATCTGACTGCTCACCTGTGTACCGAACCTGTTTTGGCAAGTAAAGACTGTTTGATTGCACCTGCGTGAACTGTAAGTCGCGTCGTTACTGTTGTAGCTGGTCAAGGTGTAGCGAGTTTTAACTTCCTGATATACAGCTAGGGGGTTTAGTCCAGTGGTTCCCGACCCAGGGGTCGAGACCCCTCCAAAGGGTCACAAGTCAAATCTGGGAGGTCATAGGACGATTATTGGGAGAGGAAAGGAGAAAAAACATGTTCTACTACACAAAATTGTGTTTTTCATTTTTTGGTCAGACTTCTTGTTTTGTTTTGGTAAATAATGGATTCGGGTCATGACAGGTCACAAGCCAAAAAGGTTGGAAACAACTGACTTAATTTAGTTTTAACAATGTGTTGTATTTTATAAGCTTATTATAATTTTCATTATGTGAAATCTTTATCTGAAAAAGAGCTGAAGCTACATAGAGTAAAAAGCAGAATATTTTCATCAGAAATAGTAATTTAGTAGAAGTATAAAGTAGCATAAAATGGAAATAATCAAGCTAAGTGTGAGTACCTCAAAATTGTACTTGAGTAAATGTACTTTCCACCACTGCCTAAGATAGATGATGCTGTTTTTATATGAGATACCTGGATGTTATTTTTTTTCTTAGAAGGTTAGTGGAAGACTGACAATCACTGTGGCCCTTACAGGCGGAGCCAATCCCTTCAGTCATGTTCATATGGCTCCTCTCGCTATCCAGGGATTTATCACATACTCCAATCTTTATTTTTGATGTATTGCTCCTTGTGGGAATATCTGTCCAACACTGCAGCCACCATAAAGTGCTCTCTGGGGTAGAAAACAAGGTCATCTTTGTTTAGTATCTCTCTGTGGGTGGCTTCCATTGCAGTTCTGAATACAACACCGCTTGCATAAGATTTCAAAATTGCAAACTGGGCAGCTGGATTTTTGCCAGTTTTAAGAAAAAGCGTGGGGAGTGAGATACAATAGCTAATCAGCTTTGCGTTTGTGAAGGCATTCTGTCAAGGGATTTTCTCCTGTCTGAAGTGTTTGATAGCAACAAGAAGCTTTTTATCACTTACAGTATGTTTGTGACTTTGTTGGCCAGACAGCAGCAGGTAACTAACAAGGGAGGGATTCTCATCCGACACTGTGCACTGAGGTTAATTTTGCATTGTAAGGGTCAAGCTGAAAATAGTGGAAGACAAAACAATACGAAGGGATAGAATTTAGAGGGTGACCAGCCTGTGTGAAACACCGCCAGAGCATCTTACTTTAAGTAATTACGTTGTAGATTAGCCGCTGCTCAACTGCAACCAGCCGTGTAGCTCCGATGGGACCTTCAACTTCGAGTTTCATTAGTATTTTGACATTTTAAATTCTTTTAAATTATCCTCACCCCACTGCTTCTTTCTTTGTCCCGTTGCTCTCCCCGTGCACATCTCTGTCCCATTTTCCTCCACGCCTTCTCTGTTACACCATATCTTTTCTGAGCCCTGAGCTCCTTGCTTGACATATTATGCACTTCCCGATCTGCCCACCAATGCAGGACTTGATTTATTGAGGTGCCAGCAATAACAGAGTTATCACGTAATAAAGCTCCTTCATTCATCAGAATAACGTCTGGACACTTCTAGTAAGCAGCTCCCAAACAAAAACGAAAACATAATTCAAGAGGAGGCATTTGTCAATACCGACCTCTTACAGCATCAGGGAGTCTGAGAGTATAGATTTTCACCTGAGTGTGTACACTCTGTTCTGACTACCCCCCGGGACTCAGTTTGTCAGAGGTGTGCGGACTTATTCATGCTGGTAGAGGTCCATCTGGTCGTAATCAAGCAGGGGACTCTTGAATGAACTCTAGGTGCTGTGGATCGTAAAAAGCCTGGCTGGGACCCTTGTGGAGAGAGCGAGCTGAAAAATAGAAGCACTCAGCTGTTGCCTCGGACTCTCATGGAACAATTAGGTCTGCGGGGGCATTTATTTTGGAGGCAGAAACGGATTAGACGTGCTCTATAGGCAAAAACTGTGAGATGGACAAATTCAGAGATATCATCTTGGTTACACTGTAAATTATGTCACCGTGCATTCACAGTAAATTACTGGCTGCTGGTTGCATTACTTTCACAGTAAGGTACTGTATCATTTTTACAGCAAGGTATTGTGAAATGACAGCTGTTTACTGTGACCTCACAGTAGTTATGCCAGTATATTGCTGTGATTTAGCAGTAGGCTGTTGTAGAATTACAATGTAAACTGTACACTGTAAAATATTTGACCGACTACTAGTTGCATTAATGCAACTCAGTATCCAGTACTGTGCTGTAAATTTACAATAACTTAAAATATTGAAAAATGGGTTAAATTCAAATAAACACAAAAATATGATCAATTTTACACATTTATTTAGCATGTAAAGAAACCTCTCCTGATGAATTCACAGTAGCTTGCAGTAATCACGGCTGTAATAGCCATGCCTTGCATTAATTTTATAATAACATTATGAATACTGTATTATATTGTGAATATCACAGTGAAGGCCTGTGATGTAATTATAATGTCACTTATTGTGAATTATTACAGTTGCATCTTGTGAAATCCTGGTAATAATTTGCAGTGTATATATATATTTTTTTTTGTGGTATAACATACATACTGAAATAAAATTCTGGCTTCTGCTTTCTAGCTGAGTTCTACAGTTTCCCCACTGAGCATGCATACAGGGTGCAGGGATTTAACATTAGCTCTGCCTCCCTGCAGCAGCCCTATTCTCTGCTGCCTATTAGTGGAGGGCTGGTTAGGAGGCTGCTGGTGGCGCCCACACTCTTCTGTCTGTCAACTGCTCACACACAACACCTAACTCACCTGTCCATTAAAAACCAGACTGCATCAAGTACGTAAACAAACAGGAACGCCTCATGTTGCACCAGGTGTATGCATGTGTGTACTGCTGTGATAAAAGGGCCGCCAACGTCAGCCCTCTAATTGGCAATGATCCCTCGTCCCTCTCTGAATCTCTGCGAGAAGAGACAGCCATTAGCCATGTGTCCGTCAGAGTCACGCATCAGTGGGAGCGCTGAGGCCTCGAGGCTTGTTTAGAGTCAACACACCCTCACGATGTGCCTCTTGCACCTCTCACTAGTGTCAGGAACAGTCACTGTCACTGTAGTCGTCTCTGTGGGCTCCCACTGGTCCCTCTCTCTGGAGAGACACAGCAAGTACAAGTTTCTAACTTCACCCAGGTGTCATGCACTTCTCCCCCCTATCCGAGCTCTTAACCTGTGAGTCATACGGCAAGTCGGAAATGAGTTGAGCCACACTTGTTAATGTACCAGTCAATGTAATTTTAGTTCCATTTTTTCAGGATTTAATTTTGTCTATTTAATAATCTATTTTTGATTGTAAATTCTACAACAAATTCACACAAACAGGCTATAACATATTATTAACTTATCAACTATGAATGCTGTTGTATAGACTGTGGAACTGAAGTGTAATCAATAAAGAGGATCCAGACACTGGAATAAACTCACTCATGTCAATTCTGTGTATTTTGAGAAAAAAAGCAAAACTTAGTCAACAAAAACAATGGTTCGATTTGTCACTAGGCTTAAAAAGGCAGCTTTTGGGGTCTTAAAAGTTGAGATATCGAGCAAGAAAGTTGTTAAGTTGGCAACTCTCTTTGGCTTTACAGCTTAATACACCAACCACTCATTTACTTTGGCTCTTTTGTCTTTTAGGTTTTAAAGGAGGGGTCGGTAATGCTGATAAACTCACAAGAATACACTAGATTTTAAAAATGATCCAACCAAAAAAAACGAAACCTAAAAACACAGCCAAGTGTTGCTAAGCTAGCAGCACTAGCTCCAAAAGTCCCTGAATCTAGCGAGAAAGTCGCCAAGTCGGCAACACTGATGGTCCATCCCTTCAGGCCTCCCTCCAAAGCCACTTCCCCAAAATGATCATAATGAACGTAAACAACGAACATTATTATTATTGTTAGTTAGCTATTGTTAGTACTCACAGCTGTCAAGCTTGACGTGTTATGTAGGTAGTCCGTCCAATTAATTTATTCGAGCTGGATTTTTTTCCGGCTTTTGTCAGAGTATTTGATTTATTGATTGCTGTCGGGATGTAATGAGTGGGGCTGACCCGAATGCTTCGAAGGCTTCGACCATTGCCATGGTATTTGACCTCCAAATCAGTATTCGAATGCTTTTTTTGTTTGTTTTTTTGTTCATATATAATTATGTAATAATAATGTATAAATCCTAAAATAGCCCATGAAATAAGGAATAATCCCACAACATTCTTCATTATTCATATTCAACATTCATTATTATTAGTTATTCTCAGATGGATATCACTGTTTGTTGTGTGTAGAGGTGTGTGTACAGTATTGTGGCAGCGGCACTATCCCGGGCACTGAAACGGGGGAGATGGAGACAGACAGACAGAAGAACATGTCAGCCTGCTGCGCTGCGTGCCGGCCCTTGAACAAGATTTCTACCCGCTAAAGGGAAGTTTTTTATTGCCACTGTCGCATAAGAATGCATGCTCATGGGGGATCTCTTGTTGGGTCTCTAAATTATGGAGTACGGTCTATACCTGCTCTATATGAAAAGCGTCTTGAGATAACTTTTGTTATGATTTGAAGCTATATAAAAATAAATTACATTTAACAGCCTCAAACCTCAAAGTCCCTTTGATCATTTATAAATATGGAAAAAGTATTTTAAAAAATAATAATTTCTTCCAATAAGAAAGTTTATTCCCGTTCATCAACGTTACCACTCACGCTAATTACTGCGAATACCTTCGACTATTTGGCACCGAAGCTTCGAAGCCCAAAAAATGATATTCGGGACAGCCCTAGTAATGAGAATTTCAGCTAATATAACAAAGAATGTATTTGAACAACACTACCAACCCTAACTTTAAGTATAATGCAGAGAATAGTTATCTAAACGCCAAGACCCTTTGTCACTCGTGAATGAGATGCAAAAATATTTATCAAACCCTTGTGGTCCAAGGCTGGATCAGATCTGTCACTGTCCACGGCAAACAGGCATCTGAGCCCAACACATATTAAACCACCTGTATATATATATATATATTCCACGATGATTTGATTTCAGTGTCGCTTTGAGATATACCTGCTTTCAGATCTAGTTTACATTGGCCCCTCTGAGATTTCATGCTGGGCAGGCAGCTTACAGTCTGCACGTGTTAGCTTACACTGTTTATTTACTGGACTTGTTGCTGCTCTCCTGCTGGTAACCGTTCCCTTATTGCTACAGGTCTGTAATGTTTTAATGTACACTCCCTCTGCAAATAACATTATTAGATATTTTCTGTAACGTTATCAGGGAGAAAAATATTAGAGCAAAATAAATGAACAAACAAAAAAATATAATGTTATTTTTAAAAGACATTTGAGTTTTATTTTCACTCTAATTAATTAGTTATTGACGATGAACAATAAATTATATTAAATCGAGGCTCAGTGTATCGTGATTATACGGCTCTGAGACATATGGAATTCAGCATCGGCAAAAGAGTCTTTTACAGGTACTCTGTAGAGCCAGAATAAAGGTTATCACTTTTCCTTTTTTATGTAACGAGGTCCATATGACAGAGTGATGTTATTATTGGCCCAAAGCCCAGCCCTTCCACCTCGAAAGCCCATCTTTCACATGGAGCTTTATGAGCTTTAGGTATGATAAAAGTATTGCGCACCGGTGCAGAACTCATACTGAGAGCATCCGAGGCAAAGGTGAAGTAAATCCTTGAAATATTAGCCCCATTTATGTTGATAAATCCCTTCCAGATGGGCAGCAGTAACGCAAGTGTGTGGCAAAGCGCGGACTGAAGTGATATTTCAGTTTAAAGTACAAAGAGAAGGACGGAGGAGCTGAGCGAGCACAGCAGAAGAGGGAAGGAAAACAAATATGTGGCACATAAAGTGGCACATAAACACATAATGTCAAGCAGTAGCTCAGAACAAGTCTCTTGGCAATTCCAAGTCAATTATTCCTCCCCTGAAGCATATACGCTTGTCTGGAGCAAAAAAAAACCCCAAAAGTTCCACGTGGTTATCCCAAACTGTCGGTGTGTATCCCGCATGTATTCTCAGACATGCCCTGACTAGCAATTACTTCTGCTCCAGTACACGATAACAGAGAAGAGCTCTTAAAAAGCTGCGGCTCAGCTTGTCAACCTGCCTGAGAGGCCACACGCACTTTTATCACCTGCCTGTCACACGAGATATTCCTGGGAAGATTATGGGGAGGCCTGATGAAAAAATGGTTAATATGTATGTACAGATAATCAGTCCTACACATACAGTAGATGAACACAGTGTCAGCAGCTTGTCAGGCCGGGCTGGTCCAGCATGATAACACTCCACTGAAAGGAAACACGTCTTACCCCATACACGTGCTTTGCCCCGGCTTTGGCCGCGAACATGGACAGGATCCCGGTCCCGCTTCCAACATCCAGCACTATCTTGTCCTTGAAGACGTGCTTGTTGTGGTACATGGAGTTCCTGTAGGTGAGCGTCCTCACTTCGTCCTTCAGCATCTCCTGGTTTAGCATATGACAAATAATATATCAGAGAAGATGTTGACACAGCTAACCCCTGTGGAGGGTGACAATTTATTTTGTTGAATTGAAAACATTGGCTGGACAACGGGGGTCTGTATTTGCTGTGACATCTGCAGTGGAGCGGTGACAAATAGCACACAGTCTTCACCTAATCTCACTCTGTTACGCCATCCGCCGTATGGCTCTATATTCAAATCCATGGTTGGTGTTTCTGAATAAGCCCCATGAGCCTCCAGGCTCAGCCTGTCTGCGTCTCTTTCCGAGTGCAGAGCATGTGTGAGTGTGAAGAATATTCAAATGACAAAAAAATACACCTGACCTACTTTCATAAAAGAAACATAAAAGATTCATCTCACAGGTCACACTAGCAAAGTGCTCTTTTTATACATTCTGTCTCCTCTCCTTACAATGCAGCCGAACTAATGGAAGATTATCATCTTGAATAGTGGAAATATGAGACATATAAAGAAAGAAAGATTTTTATTTTAAAACCAAGATGTTTAATAATGGCTCACTATTGATCAAGATTGAAGTACATCTTAATAAAAGTTGCACCAGTCCTCCACCATTCTCCACCAAGTCTAAGCTAGAGTTAAAGGGGATCACCACCTAAATTAAGAATTCCAATATGTTATTTCCATGGCCGTTCAATCCATATTTGTGAACATGAGCTACTCTCTCTCAAAGCCAGAAACCAGAGAAGAAGTCTCAAACTTGTGATGTCATAGGGCAGGCCTATTCAATTGGTGGGCCGAATCCGGCCCTTTAACAAGGTTTCTACCCGCTAAAGGGGAGTTTTCATTATTCATTATTATTAGTTTTTCTCAGATGGATATCACTGTTTGTTGTGTGTAGAGCTGTGTGTACAGTATTGTGGCAGCGGCACTGTCCCAGGCACTGAAACGGAGGAGATGGAGACAGACAGACAGAAGAACATGTCAGCCTGCTGCGCTGCGCGCCGGCCCTTTAACAAGGTTTTTACCCGCTAAAGGGGAGTTTTTTCTTGCCACTGTCGCATAAGAATGCATGCTCATAGGGGATCTCTTGTTGGGTCTCTAAATTATAGAGTACAGTCTAGACCTGCTCTATATGAAAAGTGTCTTGAGATAACTTCTGTTATGATTTGACGCAATATAAAAATAGTTGTAACCCAGGCTGTTTAAGCAGAAGGAATTCAGGAGAGTCAAACTGAATAAAAAATAAGTTAAATTAAACATTGTGATTAAAAGTGCTAATCTCCTAAGATTAAAAAAGGTGTATTGTTTTCACATTTAAATTCCCAGCTTTGCAGATCAGATAGGAAATGTAAATGTCTGGCCCCTTGGCACTTCACTGTTTTTCAAATCTGGCCCTTATAAAAAAGTAATTGAATATAGGGTATAAAGTCTGGAGCTGCTCCTTAGACAATGAATGGGAGAATGTTTGTTTTCTTTTTTATACCCAAATGAGCTTTATTCTATTGTAGTGTTGTCAGTTGTGAAACAGAAAATGTCCCCATATACTCAGAACATCTCCCCTGGGTGCTCTCAGTGTCACCTAGAACATCTCTCCCAATTCATTGTCTATGGAGCAGTTCCGCACTTTATACCCTATGAAATCACAAGTTTGAGTTTTAGCCCTCTAGTTTTTGGATTTGGGAGAGAATGGCTCATGTTTACTAATATTTTTGGACTGTCTTAGACCATAGGAATGGTTGAATGGATGAATTTTGAAAATAGGCGTAGTTCCCCTTTAAGTCTCCCAGGCAGGCCCATGGTTCTAACTGTCTATGACATGTAGCATTGGGTTGTTATAGGTTGTTGGGGTAGTCCAGAGCAGGAGGAGGCTGGGAGGCTCAGTTCAGGAAAAAATGTCAAACATGATTATTATTAAAGTGCCTTACCAACACACAATAGAGGAGTCTGAAATAATTAGGTATATAAGAGAAGAAAAAAAGAAGCAAAAAAAAAAAAAAAAATGACAGACCATCAGACAAAACTATTAAGGCCATGATGTCTGAGAGGCCACGAGGGGCCACATGTCGTAAATTTTGTCATTTGCCCCAAGTGTGCCAGGGTCCACTCTGCTGGTCAGCTACTCCTGGGGTATGATCAAGGCTTTAGCGTGTCCTTATAAAACTGGACTGCTCTGCATATTTGAGTTGTTTTTACCTTATATTGTTCTATTTTCAATTCAAATTAATAATGGAAACTTTGGCCAAAATCCATGGGAAAATGGTTTGGAACTCCTTTAAAGGAAAATAACATTTTCTTTTTTTACAACTTGGGACTTACATTAACCATTACTCCTTTGTAAAAACAACACCACAGATCAAACAGGAAGTCTGCGGTTTAACTATATTATCTGAGCCACTTATGGGGAAGTGAAGGGCAAACATAACTTTCCATTTAAACGTCAACTAGAGCTGACATTAGATACCTAACGACAACTTCTTGTGCTGTGACGGCCCCTCTGCTTGGTGGCTCTGCTGTCGCGTTTCCTCTTTCCAGGGCTGCAGACCTGGAGGTTAATCAGCGGCATGATGGGACACACCTGGGTCCGGTGTGCCCCATGAATATAAACCAGAGCAGCAGCCAGTCTGGTGGCAGATCTCCTCATCACACATCTCTGCATTGTTTCTTTTGGTTTCCTTTTCCTTGTTTTTACAGCACTGAAATGAACACATTTTGAGGCATCCACTGCCTACATTACTGACTTTACAGATCCCTCCCATCAATTTGTTGGATTTGTTTTGATTATTTTTTGATTAATAAATTACTTTGTTAGTAAACCCGTGTGTCTCCCGTTTTTTGTCACAGTCTTAGAGACGGTGTAGGTACCAGATGTGCTCGGCCTGGCAGATCAGCTCAGGGTCCTGCGTTTTCAGATGATGTCACACATTATATTGGCTGTATGCGGGAAAGACTAAACTAGCATATTTTTGTGCTAAATGCAGTACCTGTGAGGGTTTCTAGACAATATTAACATAACATGACACAACATAACAATATGTCATTGTTTTGAGTTAATTGATTTCCAATTATAAATATATACATACATTTGCATAAAGCAAGCATATTTGCCCACTCCCATGCTGATACGAGTATTAAATACTTGAAAAATCTCCATTTAAGGTACATTTTGAACAGATTAAAAATGTGTGATTAATTTGCGATTAATTGTGATTAGCTATGGACAATCATGGGGCTAATCGCGATTTAATATTTTTATCGACAGCCCTAGAATTTACACTGTTGCAAAAATGTGCAGATGTATGCAGAGCTCGGATTACCATTATCTGATGAAAAATGAGTGTTTCAAAGAAGACGCTTATTCCACAGGATCAAGTATTAACTGCATGCAGTGCAAGAGCCTATGCTTGTCCTGCAGCAAGTGGTGGCAACCTGAAGTTTTTAGTTCCCGACATTTGTTCCTGAGGCTATTTGGTCCAAAACAGTCATCATGTATGTCTAATTATCCCTGACAAGAACAGACACAGGAACAAGAAAACAGAAAAATGTTTTTTTCGGTGATTCTCACTGTGACAGGACATACCTCATGTATACCAAAGTGGGCATACGAGTCAAAGTAGTAGTCTCGTGAGGTCATCTCCTCTGGGCTGAGGAACTTGGACATCTTCCCCCGCCCAGGACAGCTATTAAGGCTGGCAGCATGGGGTGTGTGGGGCGGCAGAGGAGACCGTGAGGCATGCTGGATGGAAGGCACCGGCTTGGGCAACGAGGTGGGCTGTGCCGACTGGGATGGAATTATGCGGATTGGCCGTGGCTGTGGCTGCGGTTGCTGGAAAGAGAGAGATAAAGAGGGAAAACACTTCATCGAGGCTGAGGACTCTGGGCTTTTGTTATTCAAATCACTTTCCGAGTAAGAAACAAAACGAGGATGTAACAGCGACTTGGCATTACACGGTGCGGTTTGCATTCATGGGTAGTGATTGGCTTGACTCATCAAGCATTCCCCTTAACAATTTCATCTGCTGTCATCCCTCTCAGCTCAACTGTCAGTCTACTGGTCCATGGAGCAGTCTGGTGATTTCACAGGGTCCAGGGAGTCTATTGAGTCTGGAGAATACTCTGATTACTGACGTGAAGTCTGTCAACAGAAGGCAGAGATGGCAAGAGAGCTCAGCTCTGCACAGATGGTACGCCCATAATGCCCTGATTATCACCTCTAAGGCCAGCTGGGAAGGTCTAGCCATGTTGTGTGTTTGTGTGTGTGTATGTCTGTGTGTGTGTGTGTGTGTGTGTGGGTGTGTGTGTGTGTGTGTCTTGGTTTGTGAGTGAGACAGAGAGACAGAGAAACGGACTCCCAGCATCTCAGTTTTGAGCCAGTAAGCCATTCTGGTGTTTATTCTCACTCCAACTTTTAGCCTTCTAAAAATAAATGATAAATAATTGTCGCGGTGGACGAAAATAGGTGCCGTTGACAGTGATGCTCCAGTATTATAACAGTATATTTCATTTGTAATCTGGGAGAATAAACAAAAAAAAGAAGAAAAGATTAAAAGGCTTGTGTCTCAGGAAAGGTAATGAAGGTATGGCATAGTTCAATCTGAAACACACATACTGTAATTTTAAGAATAAAGCATTTTCCACTGCTATTTCCTCTGCAGTTTGCATTTATACAAGTGCAAATATATATTATACAAACTGCTGGAAATTAAACCATTTCTTGCATGTTTTAATTTTGCTACTGTATCTCTCGGAGCTTCAATCTCCAACTGAGACCATTCAGCTTTTCATCTTCATTGCTGAGGCAATGGACTGCAGAGACATGTTCATTTTAGGTCGTTATATAACCCACAGAAGTACATCCAACTCTACTATGATTTCTAGTAGTTTCAGATGTAATTGTCCCAATTTAAACTTCACTTTGAAGATTGTCATTTATTCTTTTTAATCTAACTTGAAGTAGGATATCCATCAGTGGCATTGATTTTTCCCTCCTACCTGTATCCATGCCTTTCAGATGGATAACATCATTTTTATCTTTGTCCTCTCTTTTCCTGCTGGGCCTAAATTGCACGGACCGGGGCATAGTGACCGAGAAAATGATGTGGGATAATAACTGGTTACAACATAGTGCATTAAAGCTGACCTGGGCCACTTACACAGCAGGTGTTGCACTAATGATGTATTGTGGATGCATTTTAAGCCATGGCTCTAGTGACGGCAATGTGTGTCAGTCCACCACTTTGGTCCAGACTGAAATATCTCCGCAGTTATTGGATGGATTTCTACAGACAGTCATGGTCCCCAGAGGGTGAATCCTACTGACTTGGGTGATCCTCCACCTATACCGGTGGTGGCCTAAAGGTCATAGAAGCGAGCTTGAGATCGAAAGGTCATCGGTTCAATCCTCGGACCAGCAGAATAAATCTGGGTGGGGAAAGTGAAAAGCAGACCTGTCCCCTACCACCACTGAGATGCCATTGAGCAAGGCCCTTAACTCCAACTGCTCCAGTTGAGCTGCTCAGTGGCAATCGGATCAGACTGTGGTTTTCCTGGACTGTGGTTGTTCCTGAAAAACACAGGATCACTCTCAGTGAATCTCCCCCATGAATAAATAAAGCTAAAAAAATCAACTTTCGTGCAATCATGAGGTCAAGATTTTAATTTTATTTATGACCAGACACCTAAAAAGCTAATCAGCCTCAGCTGTGTGTTGTCTTATGAGCTAATTAGCAAATATAAGCATGCTAACACTCTGGTGAACGTGTCAATATTATACATGCTAATCATCAGCGTGTTTGCATTGCCATTGTGAGCATGTTAGCATGCTAAAATTAGCATTCCGCCTATCTATACGGTCGTGTCTAGAAAGGAGTCCGCAAACTGCAAAATCTGATCTGAGATCTACAAAAACTTGCAAAAGCTCTTGCGAGACTCGCTGCCCGACGACCTATCCTAACCTTAACTATTCAAGATTAACGCCTAACCTTAACTATTTGAGATCAATGCCAAACTTTAATTATTCGAGGTCAATACCTAACCTTAACTATTCAAAATCAATGCCTAACCTTAACTATTCAAAATCCATGCCTAACCTTAACTATTCGAGGTCAATACCTAACCTTAACTATTCGAGGTCAATGCCTAACCTTAACTATTCAAAATCCATGCCTAACCTTAACTATTCGAGGTCAACACCTAACCTTAACTATTCGAGGTCAATGCCTAACCTTAACTATTCAAGGTCAATACCTAACCTTAACTATTCAAGGTCAATACCTAACCTTAACTATTCGAGATCAATGCCTAACCTTAACTATTCGAGGTCAATACCTAGCCTTAACGATTCAAGGTCAATGCCTAACCTTAACTATTCAAGGTCAATACCTAACCTTAACTATTCGAGGTCAATGCCTAACCTTAACTATTTGAGGTCAATGCCTAACCTTAACTATTCGAGGTCAATGCCTAAACTTAACTATTCAAAATCAATGCCTAACCTTAACTGTTCGAGGTCAATACCTAACCTTAACTATTCGAGGTCAATGCCTAACCTTAACTATTTGAGATCAATGCCTAACCTTAACTATTCAAGTTCAATACCTTACCTTCGAGATCAATGCCTAACCTTAACTATTCGAGATCAATGCCTAACCTTAAGTATTCAAGATCAATGCCTAACCTTAACTATTTGAGATTAATGCCTAACCTTAACTATTCGAGGTCAATGCCTAACCTTAACTATTCAAGGTCAATGCCTAACCTTAACTATTTGAGATCAATGCCTAACCTTAACTATTCGAGATTAATGCCTAACCTTTACAATCTCGCAGGAGTTTCCCCAGTTTGCTGATTCCCATCTAGCCACTACCCATTTATAGAGCTGATGGCTCAAGTCTTGTGAATTACAGCTCATTTCATAGCTGCCAAGTTAGCCTTCTGCTACTATAGGCTACATACCGAGTGCTAGTCTCCTAACTATGGCTGCAACATCCAACATGACTAACCGAATAAATTAATGAATCAATAATTAAATCATGCAAAATTTAAAGCTAAAATTGCATGGAAATTCTAAAATGCTCTAGAATGAGCTAGAATAGCAATAATTTGAGTGCTGCCTTCTCCTTGGCTCTAATGGATTTGAAGTTGATTGGTGCAAGTTATATTAGTGATAAAGCATCTGCACATAAAAACTGTCTTTGAAAAAGAAATAAAAATTCTGTGTAACATTAGCTTTTTAGCATCCAACCCAATAAACATACAGTCAAAGTACCAGTATTTCATTAAACATTACAGCAGGTCAGGGAGCATGAGATCATTGAGAGACATCAGTGTTTCTGCTTGGTTAAGTTTACACAGTTTTTGATTGTTTGTTATATAAAAGATCAGACGCATTGCGAGAGACTTTTGATTAAAAGGGAAAGACCAACTGTTGAACTTCTCTTAATCCCTTAAGCCATGACGTTGATCTCACTTCAGTACAGTGCAGCATATTATTCTGCTACGGATATTCTCCCGACGTGTTAATCATTTAGATCATCAAGGAGACTTTACTCTAACTGCCTGAAGATGTGTTTTTTTATTGATGTCTTACTTCATTTATATAATATGAAATGGCAAACAAATGTTTCCATTTTGCAACTGACCTTAAATTGCACTAAGCTCACTTATGATATGCTGACACCCCCAGGTGTTAAGACTGCAGATGAAATCTTGTCATCTCCTGAAAATAAATTCATAACAGTGAAAGCCAAAAAAGCAGGATTTGATAAACAGCTGGCTCCCAGCCATCACTCTCAGAGTCAATAACTACAAGGCAGGGCCACGGAAGCGGTGATTAAAGCTGCCAAGTTTAATACAGAATCGATGAGGACTTTCTAAAAGTTGCATTGCAGAAAAACGAAATCGCTCTCGGCCGTCATTAACAGACAGATTAAAGCAGACTTGGGGTGCAGTACGGTCAGAGGAGAGCAGCTGCAGTAACTGAGATGCCTCCTGACACAGGATGGAGAGGGGGGCACACGCCCTTGCCTCTGACCCCCACCCCAGACAGATAAACACATTTTGGGTTGTATTTCAGACTGGATCCTCATCCCTACACGGAGGTGAGAACTGTTATTTGAGAAGGACATTCAATTGGCACTATTATGATGAGGGAACACACACAGGTCACTTTGTACCTGTTTGACTGTTGAGGATGACGCCTTGTTACTCCTGAAGTCAGTGAGTGGATTTGTAGGGTAAACTCTATGTCTATGGAAGGGAAATTAGTGTTTTAATGCATATCCGGAGAAAGGTACCGGAGAGATGACTTAAAGGCTGTAATTACCTACTATAGGAAGGGCTTTTTACTGTGATAAGGTCAAAGGAAAACAGCATCACAGTCTGGAAAGAGGATCTGTTTGGTCTTCTGCCATTACGGCACTTAGGTGCCTCTGAGAACACAAATGTTCCAAAACAGCAGAGAGCAGCGGAAAGATCCATCCATCCATCCATCCAGGCAGTGTCTATTATCATGATGTATCAGGTGCCTGCTGCCCTCAGACGTGAGCGCATTGATAAAATGTTAAGAGTTTGAGGCAGGCTTCTCCCATGAATAAACTTTCTTTGAGGTAACTTTTCTTTTTTGGATGAATAATGTCTAGCAACATCTTCAATCTCACAGGGTGTTTGAATCTTTAAAGCATCAGCACTGCTCATTCAGCAGTCACACTGGGAATACAGATGTGGCACCGCTTGCACTCAATAAAACATCGGGCTGATGTTGTGCTGCTCTGAATTTATAGCTAAAAAATGCTGCGGTAGATGAATTCTTCAATCACAGAATGTAGATCACATAATGTGGATTTGGGAATCAGATTTGAAGGTGGGGGGGGGGTTGCAAATGGTAAACTGAAACTATTTCCTGCACCCTGGGGATCTCCATAGGGACCTTAGGGAGCCAATAGTATCACCAATAGAGCCAATAGACACATCACGTCTTCAGCTCACCCTACTTTTCCTCCAAAAAACTGCTCCATACATCAAGTCCCATACAGCATTCTCTGGTTGGTTATGCGAGGTGCTGCTGCAGTACCTTGGACAGCGCAAGTCATTCTGATCTCAGCGCAGCAGCAGCAGCAGCAGCAGCACTCTGTCCCGTTCAGCCTCACCATCCTCGCACCGTATTCCTTATTAACCGGGTTCTTTTTATGTAAAGACATTCCAATACATTTAGACTTCTTCAGACGCGGTCTGAGGGAAGAGAACGGTGGGCAAAGAGGGAGATCAGATCTTCCTTTTAGCATCCTGTCCCTGTCCCTGTCTCATATAAGTGAAATAAAAGTGAAACCCCTGCAGGACACACTAACCTTGGGAGCTACACGTTTGAAAGAAATGAGAGCAGTAAGACAATGCATGGTTTTTTTCCCCCAAGTACGCTCGATGTTGGAAATACTCACTTGCCTCTGCACAGAATGCTTGTTTTGCCGGGCATCCCTGCAGAGATGGAGCCTATATCCTATCACCCAGACTATCCGCATTTTGTCCGAGGTGCAACTTCCACTAAAGGTAGGAAAACACGCTGCAGGACGCATTAAGGAGCACTCTCATTTTTACTTCTGAAAATCAAAAGGCGTCTCTCGCTCACACTTACCTCAATGCTCTCAGACTCCGCCATTTTTCTCCTGAGGAGCATGCACCGGGACGAGTGCTTAATTCCCATAGGAGCCGGCAAAAAAGGAGAAATGCGCTCACACTTGATAGAAGTACAAGAGGATGAGAAAACTGTGTGCGCCTCGACGATTTTTTTCTCCTTATCATGCAATAATAGATTCTCATTCACAATCCCAAACTGCAGTGTTCTTTAGAAATTCTAAGACTGGGAAAAGACACAAAACTGCTCGAGGTCCCAAAAGCGTCGCAGCCGCCGTGGGCATAAAGTGTAGTGGATTCCATGGCGCAAAAGTTTGCAGTCCACAGGAGTGCTTTCCTGGAGAGCATGAGAGGAAGAGGCATCATTCGGCATCAGAGGTGAGATTGATAGAAACGCATACGTCCTGCACCCATCACCCGGCATCAAACGCAGAGAGGAGTCTCAGAGGATCGCAGCACTAACAAAAGGATTCATGAAAACACTGGTTTAGCCCCCAGTTTCATTGATTCCTCCACCGCAACATTGTTTCTAAAAATAGTACCGCCCGAGTCCGCTGCTGCCTCGCAGAGTGCCACGGAGAGGAGCAGACATGCACGGAAATCTGATGACTCTTAAAACGTGCCCACGAATTTAATATTACCACGTGCCACCATTAACGGTCCCCCTTGTTCTTTATTTATTTTTTAATGCAACCCCTCTGGAATGATGCAGCTCCGTTCATTTCGCTCTCCATCCTCGAAAAGTGCTGAAATTAGCCTGCAGAGAAAGTTGGAGTTTGGTTCACTCCCTGTTGGAAAGCGAGGACTCTGTGTGCTCAGGTTGCACGCACGCACGCACGCACGCACTCACACACACACACACGCACGCACGCACGCTCGCACGCACACACACACACACACACACACACACACACACACACACACACACACACACACACACACACACACACAAACAAACAGCATGTGTGTGTTTGTGTGTGTGTGTGTGTGTGTGTGTGTGTGTGTGTGTGTGTGGGCATGCAACCTGAGCACACAGAGTCCTCGCTTTCCAACAGGGAGTTGGAAAACACACACACACACACACACTCACACACACACAGATAGTGTGAGGAAGTGACCACTCCTGTCTCTCTGGCCGGAGGGGCAGTGTCAGAGCTGTTTGTACGCCTGTTATATGCTTCACCTGCTCTGCTCTCTCCAGGGATGAACCACTCAGCACACACATTCACTCGTCCCTTTCCTTGATGTCTCTTTCCTCTCTCAGCTGTTACATGCCTCAAATTATTTTATTTTTTTACTTGACCCTTAGTTAAAGCTTCAGTAGGCAGAAAGTTTTTGTCACCATTGGGCAAATAATAACCATAATAACCTTTCAGCATTCAAGTGTTCTGAACTAGATTTCTGCACCTCCTCATGGCTCTGTTTTCAGGCTTTAAAAAATCTAGCCGGTGACGGGAGACTTTGGTCAATCACGTCATTTTAGAGAGCGTTCCTATTGAACATTCCTATTGGCTGTGCTCCGGCTGGTGGGTGGTGCTTGGGACTTTCTCAGCTGATCTCAACATGGCTGTTGGGTCACAAACTTTCTCATTTTACAGCTAAACAGTACACTAGATGTTTCTGAAAACATTTTAGAAATAGACTTACAGCTAGAATATTGATTCAAATTTGATCAGCGCTGCCTAGTTTGACCGTTTGATCGGAGTTTGTGAGTGATTGACAGCTGCTCAGAGACGGCAGGCTCCAGCTCGGCTCTGATTGGTTGTTTTCCTCCGGTCTGTGAAATCCTGCAGATGCCATTAGGAGCACCGGAGGACACAGAGGCACATGATTTTTTTTTCAGATTACCTGTCTCATACACTACTGTCAGGATATAGTTATAAAAATAACTTTTTTTAATCATATTTGCTCCATTTCTTCCCACTGCTGCTTTAACCAGGACGGTCTCTTGAGATATCTTGTTATAATAATCCTAACACTTATGATTCTGCCCAAACTGCAGTGGTTTTATAAATGACTGCAGACTGTCGTTGCAGTGTTTCATAACTAAGCGTGTGTGCTGCTACTGTATCTCGTCTCTGAAGCCTTCTGCTTTTGCTCTGGAGTCTATTTTGAGGAGAGGCCATCCCTCTCTACCACCCACACCACTCACCACTTGTTACATTATTCAGCAGAGAGGATAGGCAGACAGACTCCAGGCGGTAAGCAGGCACCGGGAACCTACCCAAATCCTCTTGTTGTTGCCCACACCTGGCGCCATCACACACATAAACACCTGTTACACACAATATGCATGGAAACATTGATACGTGCATTATGTACAGATGTACTATATATTTGGGCAAATTAACATGACAGCTACACAGGCATGTACATTGTCGTGCAAGCAATCAAGACGAAGACTACGTTCCAAATCGCATACTTTTTCTTTTCACTTTTAGTACATACTGCAGCTGCCCTTACAAAGTACGTACTGTTGCATGCAGTATGCATACTATTGGGACATACTGCCAAAGAGTATAAAAGCACAGAGACAAAACTCCTGTGTTTTTTGACAACAGCTGCCATTTTGGACCGAAAACGCTTACTTATATTTTACTGCCGTCCGGTAGTCGCTTTCAGTCCAAAATAGCGGAAGCGTAGCTTTGCTGATGTTGCAATGGAACGAACAAATGACTTTCACTTCTTGGCAATATACGTTCTTTGGTACTACTTCATCATAACATGTGCCTTGAACTTTGACCCTCTTGCTAATATATCCGCTGCGCAGAGGATTGTGGGTGAGAATAGCCAGAAAAGCATGCTGGCTTGCATACTGCAAAATGCGACCAAATGTAGTAGGACATCCTGGTATTTTTGGCATATTGCATTTGACATACTATTTATTGGGACATACTAAATCTTTTTCTGGCATACTAAATAGTATGGTAGTATGGGTATTGGAACGCACAGTAAGTAAGTGTCTACAGCCATACTGGAGGCTCTGTAAGGCCAGAGACAGTTCAGAAAGGAGACGGCGCACTTAGAGTCAGAAACGTGGGATTTGCCACTGCCCCGCCCCTTTAGGAGACTAGCAGCATGTCCTGAGTCTATTAACTCCAATATGAGAAATGAACATGAACACAGATTATGACTGATTCTTTCGCCCCATAGTCACCAAAGTAAATATTGGACCCATTTTTACAAGCCACAAATCTTCCAGGCAAACACACCATGACCACGCCCACTTAGGAGACAGGAAGTGTATTCCATTTCAAAAGATTGGCGGAGCTTGTAATGCGTCATCTTTGTTATAGAGCATCTTTGGTAAGGCTTTTCTTAGACACAGCTGTACTTGAGCTACATGTAGACTTTAGCATGCTAACATGCTCAAAAAAACAATGCTGACGTTGATATTTAGCAGACGCCCCTCCAGCTGTCGTGGAGGATGTCCTGGGCAGTCAGCTGGCTGACATGGGAGGGTCGTCAGCTGATTAGGCTATAAAAGCCGGGCCATGTGTTCATCCTGTCCACCTTCCTACAGCTGGCCTGGCATCCACCCTGCACTATTTGCTTTTGCGCCTTCAACACCTCCACAGCACACATGACACATATCCATGCACTGCTTCCTTCCTCCACTGATCTACCCACTCCATTGTTTGCCTTTCGTTAACCTTATTTTAATACATTTTTGCTTTGAGTAAACCTCTTGCGTGGGCTCCCACTTTCCCCGAGCCAGTTTGTGACACAGGTATAATGTTTACCATGTTCACCATCTTAGTTTAGCATGGTAGCATGCTTACATTTGCTAATTAGCACTAAAAACAGAGTAAAGCTGAGACTGGTGGGAATGTCATTAGTTTGTAGGTATTTGGTCTTAAACCTGAATACTAGACAAATTAGCATATTGACCTGAAAGGTCAGAGGATCGAAGTTATGTTATACGGGGGACAAGACTTTTTGGCCCCCTGCTTTCAGGTGTTAAAGTGGTAAAGTCTAAGCCAGGTCTTAAGGTCATAGAACGCTGGTGATAATGTCTATATGACGTAACATGTTGGACCTTTATCCAATCATAATCAACCATTGTGTAGCCTAATTCAAATCAAAGTTATCTGACATCCAGCCCGCCACAGTTTCATAATGAGCCGAAAATATTTTTACACTTCTCGATGGGTGGGGTCCGCGCAGTCTGCCGGTGGGATTCAACTCAGTGGGTCGAGACGTCTGCCGGCGTTGGCTGGCCATCGCATCGCATCGCATTTCCTCCGGTGCACCGGCTCTAAGTCGGCTCTGAAACGCCCAGGGAAAAGATTGTTCATGGCTCCAACCGTGAATTCTCTCAACCGGACCTTGCCGCTTCTCAGGGCCGTGGAGTGCTCGGATGGGGGGCTGGAGGAACGGGGCTCCCGGTGCAACTATCAACCGGGTCGGACTGTCCTCAGTGCGTCAGGGGTCTGCAGGGATGTCGGCAACCCACCCATCTTGAAACACGGACCCCGTTTCGTTTACCATGCTTTGTGGTTGGGACTTTTTGTCTCGTCATCACCATTCAGATACAACTAGTGTGTTTATGATTAAAGTGTTTACTAGAGTACAAAGTTCTTCATAGATCTAGTCTCTTAATTTCGCTCTCAAAGTGCACCAAATTGATGTATTTAACTTCCGGGGGAGCATGCCATCGAAACCTCCGCCACCACAGTCTCACAGAATCCTGTGGGAAACACTGTATTACATCATCCACCACTGAATGTCCCTTCCACTTCAAAACTCATCCCGGCGCCGCTGTCTGTAGGCCTACCAAATTTCAATGCAATCTACCAAATATAGTAAAAATATTTCGATAAAAAACAGAAATGCTACCCGCTGGTGGCTCTGGATGAAAAGGGAATCACCAAAGTCATGAGGATTCGTAATCTGGGGACTATGAATGTGGGTACAAAGTGTTATACCAGTCAATCAAGTGAATGTCGAGACGTTTCCATGACTAAGTGAAAGACGATCACCGAAGTCATTAAAATTCATCTTATTGGGGCTTTGAGTAACAATCCATCCAGTAGTTGTGAAGATATTTCACTCTGAACAACAAAAATTAAACTCATGTTGGCGCTAGAGGAAAAAGACGGAGATCAACAAAGTCAGTAGGATTCATCCTCGGGGGAACCATGAATGCCAGGATAGTCCTTCCAATAGTTGTTGAGATATTTCAGTCTGCACCAAAGTGGTGGACAGACAGACATAGCCATCCTTCTATAGAGCCATGCTAAAAAACACCTGACAAGCCCACAAATTCAACGTCTTGCCAGAGCATGAGGATCAATATTTCACCACACAGAGAATTGATCATGCAGTCAAGTAGATTACAGATAAGATGTTCTCTGATCTCAGTGTAATTACTCTCCTCTAACGTGCGGCATCATTTCTAACAATGGCAGCAGATGACTTGGCTTTCCCACTGGGTCGTCGTTCCTCTTCAGTCTCACAGCGAGAGGATCAGATGCGCTGAAATCACATCAATTACCTAATTTTGCCTCCCTCTGATGTGTATCTTCTGGTCTTTTATCATCGCACGGCTGATTGTCGCTGAAAATACCTCACTTTTCTTTTTTTCTTTTTCTGATAACATGCAGAGCAAAGCTAAGATCAATGGTAATGGTCCATTGTCCAGAGTCTGATTTAGGCTATAGGGGATGTGTTTTGACTGTGTGTGTGTGTGTGTGTGTGTGTGTGTGTGTGTGTGTGTGCGTGTGTGTGTGAGTGTGTGTGTGTGTGTGTGTGTGTGCATAAGGAGCTAGTCATTATCGTGAAAGGATACCGCAGCCTCGTGAAGCTTAATTAGGCAATACTGCCTCTTTCATTTCAACATGAACTTTCTGAATTGCAGTTACACACTTAGAGAACGCGAAGAAGTTAACAGAAGCTTGGACTTCATTAACTACAATGCACTGTGAGAGCTATAGGAACAACTGTCAGATGTTGTTTAATTACGTGCTTACAGTTTGTTTTTCAGCCCGGGCAGCTGAACAAAGATTAGCCCTCTCGTATTTGCTGCTTCACTTATTCATTCAGTTCAAATTTAATATTCAAACTGTATTTCATTTGCCCGCCCACCCCTCTCTCCTGTGCTCTTGTTTGATTTTGGCTTAGCATTTGTTCTCTCCGTGTCTGTTTACCCAGAGTTCACTGGGTTCGTCTTCAGCAGCTGAGTGAAGGAACCGTACCAACTGTTTCATACACGTTACTTGTCAGTTCACTGAGAGAAAATATGACTTTTCATACATAATTGGTGGCGCTGATATAAGTGAACAGATGTTCTAAATGCTTCAAGTTGATTGGTGTCCTTACAATGCATGAGCACAACAGGAATTACTAGCAAGCCAAATGTAGCTTTTTGAAGGAGGTTTTCACACGAGGACAAAATAGGATATAACAAAGACTGAGTGCTTTCCCATGCTGCACCGTCAATGTGTAGATTTCAAATAATGTTTTGAAAGCCCCTTTCAAAGCTTGAATATCTGTCTATAACATATTGGCCCTTGATGATGCCTAAGGAACATGGTTTCACGTGTGGATAAATGTACCGTATTATCAATAGAGGAAAGTAATAAGATAAAGAGATAAAGCTTTTCATAAAAGATAGAACAAAACAGAATATAATACATTACAATAGGAATAAAGTCTTCCTGTGTCAAGATAATGCTGCGTTCAGGTCATATCAGAATTATTGTATTTACCACTTTTCGACTTGTAAATAGCGTCCATGTCATCATCCAAGTCGTAATAATGAAAGTTTTGAAATATTCAACAAGTCCTAAAACCAAGCAAACATAGAAGCCTCACGACAGCCAAAGCCAATAGGAAAGCTCTCTCTCTGAAATTACCTGTGATTTTTTGATTTTTTAAGGCCTGAAAACAGAGCCATGAGGAGGTGCAGAGCTCTAGTTATGTCTCAGCACACTTGAATTACAATATGCTGAAAGGTTATCATGGAATTTTTGCCCAATGATGCCAAAAACATTTTGCCTCCTGAAGCTTTAAAAGGATTACTGAACATAGATGAGAGAGCACAGGTCTGGGTACTGTTAGCAATCTTAAAGGATACAGTTTTTTTAATATATATAAGATATGATGGATAAGCAGGGATAGGGTGCTAGGCTGACATGGATAGGGATTTTAGCGTAGGACTAGACTGTAAAACATGGAGGATAACATCTAGATTAGGGGGTGTCATGTGACTGTTATGTGCGGGGACTAATTAATGTGTAAGGTTACATTGGCAGTAATTAGGTCATGACAGAGGGGCATTGTTAGGGCAGTGGGTATAAGTTCAGAGCTGTCATGATGGACACTTGTCGATCAACGATGACAAATAAAGCCTCTCAAGTCACAGTCAGTCGTCGGCATTATTCCATAAGCAATAGTTGGTACAGGGGGGATGTGTTTTTTTTTTTTTTTTTTTTTTTTGGAGGGATAAATTGTAAATCTACTATCTGCTCCTCCACACTCCAGAGCAGGAGGTGGCGGTAATGCACCAATAAGCTGGATGCCAACCGCCCTTAAAGAAGAAGAAGAAGAAGAAGAAGAAGAAGAAGTTTTACATTACAGGGGAAGTTAGACCGCGATGTTGGGAGAGAGTCCCTCCCAGGAAATAAGTCAAAACAGTTATTGAAGTCGAGCAGTTAGCCAATCAGATGACAGTTTGGGATGGTTTCCCTGCAGGAGCCACCAGACCACCAGTGTGCTACATGCCTCGGTAAGCTCTGTTCTATGTTAGCAACAAAGTTATTTCCTTGTGAGGCATATTCTAGCATTATACTGTGGTTTGTGAATATCAAGTGCCTAAAGGGAAATGTATTTTTAATGTTTAAAATGTAAGTTTCTTATAAATATTCACCATGTTACTGAATGAGAGAAACAGGAATTTCTTCTAATGTGGAGTTCTTAATCACTTAATGGTTGCTAGGTTACTCCTCATGTTGCTAGGGATAATTAAGTGATTTATCAAGCAGTGTTTTTGATAAGTTTTGATGGTGAACTATGAAGTGTATCTAGTTTTACTGTTGCTACTATTTGTCAAAATGATTGTGTTTACTCAATTGGTGAATCAGGTTCTGTAAAGAAAAATACAATTTTGCTTCAAGTGAGAGAGTAAGGTTTGTATGTTTAATATTTAATGTGTAAGATATGTCTTTTATTGCTTACTCAAATATTGACTGAGCTGAAACAGTTATTTGTATTGCGTCAATATATGCTCAACATATTTTATTAGAACAAAATAATTCTAATATAATTTGAGAAATTTGTATTTGAACTAGAGTAACAAATCATTTTCAATATGTTCAGTATTTGCATTTAGTCAGGGCTTACTTTGATGTTGTTATGATTTAGTATGATGTAAGATGAAAAATGAAGGAAAGCAGAGCAGAGACTATAAGCCTGTTTGTGAATGCAGGTCGGTCTTTTTTTGAGCGAGAAGATCCAGTGAAGAAGATCCAACGACTCCAGTAGATGACGAGCCTCTCAGCCTGATTTCCAGGAACCAGGATCTACTTCGCCACTGAAACAGCCGGATGATGATGATGATCTGCTTTGAGGTAGGATCGTGTCAGTCACCCAGACTGGTACCACCTCAAACGTACAACATACTTAGAGAGTGCACTCTGACTCATCACACTCTGACAGATCAGATCTCCATCTGATCTGAACTCAGTTGACTTTGACCAATTTTCTTGGTCATCAGACGCTGACTCGGAAGTTACTTGAAGATGGAGAAATCCCACATAAGGACACATACACATAATGACTTAAGCTGATCACCAAACCAAACTTCTTTAAAGGACAATTTTCTTTGGTTTAAAGGGCCAAGTTTTTATTGTTCATATCCATGTAAATGTTGCATTTGTTTTGCTATACCTAAGCAAACTAACGTTGCAGTTAATTGGATTCACTTGTGTTGTTCATCGTTATTGCACTCAAAACGTAGCTCCTTCCGAACCTAGAGCGGGGTGTTCTTCCCCAGGAGTGGGTTACAGTAATTAAACACAAATTTAATGGATACAATGTAATTTCTCAATGCACAGTATTTTAACCCTCACAGGACCGACTCTGTAATCATAAAAATGTCTTGAGTTGTTCGATGACGCGAGCGTGAATCTTTCCCACCTCTACCATCCATCTTATAAGGCGTAAATGCTGCATACTGTAAGGTCCCATTCAGCATATCTTTTTAATTAAAGAGCCTCAGAAAATTTCTCTTTTTCCCATAGAAGGCGGGAGATAAAGTGCTCTTTATGCTTCCCACATATTAATTTAATATGGGTCGGCCTCTTCATTCTCTATGATAAGGAAAATCATGGTCACCAAACTGAAACCACTGCCTTTGTTATTGTTTATTTAAGAGGATTATTCACTGCTGGTTTGAATTATACTGTAACCATTCCCTGGAAATATACGACTTAATGCCAAATCTGAGGTTTTAGATTTGAAACCAGTTGATTTGAGATGTTTGACTTTGATGTTGTATTGCTGCCAGTTGACCTGCCAATGACATACAGGAGTGTCCCGCATTTCTATGTAACAGTCTCAGGTGGCCACACTTCAGACTCACCTGAATTAGTAATCAAATGATAGAGCAACAGAGGAAAAGCTGCGCCTTTTATTACTCTCACTTGTAAAGTTGACTGTGACTGCTGCTCATTTATGACTGTCTGTAGCCTACAGTGTCAAGTGAGTGTCTACAAGGCTGTCACAATAATTCTTCAGCAGTTGCAGTGAAGTGCGTCGTACATCTCCACCTACAGCATGTCACAGCAGTTCATTCATCATTCAACCTCCAGATCTCTATATTTACACTGTAACTTACAGACACCTTACCCGCCCCAGAAAAACATCACTCTGTTGAAGTTGCTGAAGTATTTGTTCAAAGTATATTCCCATGTTATCTACAGACAAGTTCAGTGAAGAAGTTCTCTGTATTCTGAACATTTTCCAACCATTATCAGCTGCTCAGTCACTATCATACTGTATGGCAGTGCCTCATATGTCATCCAATTATGTTCACCATCCTTTGGCTTTCTTCCAACCTTATGCAGCTGATTTGATTTTGTATTTTTGGGATTTAGATGCAAATATCTTCCACTGTACCTTCACCATACTACTGTATCATTTCCACCATAGGAAGGTACCTTGTTTTCCATGTAAAACACTTAAAGCTGCAGTATGCGAGATTGGCGCAAATATGATTTAAAAAAGTTATTTTTAGAAAACGGTCGCTATATCGTGACAGTAGTACATGAAACAGGTAACCTGAAAAAAATCATGTCCCTCTGTGTCCTACTGTGTCCTCCGGTGCTCCTAACGTTATCTGAAGGATTTCACTTACCGGAGGAAAACAAGGTCTGCTGTCCAGCTGCCGTCTATGAGAGCCGGCTGTCAATCACTCGCGAACTCCGACCAAACGGTCAAACTAGGCAGCGCTGATCAAATATGAATCAATATTCAGTTACTGTAATGACTATTTCTCTCTTCAAATGTTCTCAGAATCATCTTGTAGTTACTGTTTAGCTGTAAAATGAGAAAGTTTTTGAGGCGGCAGCCATTGTAAAATCTGTTGAAGGAAGCCACGTTGTGGTCACATGACCGGAGCACAGCCAATAGGAACGCTCTCTCTCTGAAATGACCTGTGATTAGTCCAAATCTGTCCGATTTTTTTAAAGCCTGAAAACAGAGCCATGATGAGGAACAGAAGTCTAGTTTTCTCTCAGACCACTTGAATTACAATATGCTGAAAGATTATTATGGAATTTTTGCCAAATTATGCCAAAAAATTGTTGCCTACTGCCACTTTAAATAGCCTTCATAAGCTTAAAAGGACTAGTGTGTAACATTTTGGGGAATCTATTAGCAGAAATGGAATATTATATTCATAACTGTTTTCATTAGTGTATAATCACATGAAACTAAGAATCGTTGTTTTTGTTGGCTTAGAATGAGTCCTTCATATCTACATAGGGAGCTGGTCCTCTTCACAGAGTCCACCATATTGCTCCTCTATGTTTCTGCAGTAGCACCGAAGCACACGAGAGCCTTTTGCCTTTTTACCAACGATTTTGCACTCGGTGACTCACTTACCTCAGTCGTGGAAAGGGTGGAGTGAGCAGAAGGGTACTCAGTTCGTGTGCAATCTGCAACTACACCACTAGATGCCGCCAAATCCTACACACTGCACCTTCAAAAAAGTTTGACAATATGCTCATTCACTTTCTTGCCGAGAGTTAGATCAACACCTCTCCCATGTCTGTATGGTAAATATGAAGCTACAGCTAAGAGAAGGTTAGCTTAGCTTAGTATAAAGACTGGAGCAGGGGGAAACAGTTAGCCTGGCTCTGTCAAAAGGTGACACATCTATCAGCAGCTCTAAAGTTCAATAATCAACACAGTATACACCCGGTGCAAAGAATCGGCGCAAAGAAGCGGCGCAAATCGGCGCAAAGAAGCACCCACGTTGTATAAGAAGCAAATGTACTTAGCCCATCTGTGTGCCCATGGATGGTTGGTCTTAAAATGAGGTGTGGTCAGTGGGAATTGTTGGCGCATCGCTATCTTGAAGCAGCAGAAAGCAATTGCGCCATTGACCAACAAAAACTTGGTCTAAAGTCTGCCGCAGCATTTTCCTGCTATTTAAAGGGCGCATTATTCAGATAATAAGATGCGTCTACACAGGCAGGTTCACAACACGCACACAATCACAGGGAAGCGCAGTTTCTCTCCTCCTCAGTTATATGATACAGTGTCAGCGCGACAATGTTTTTATTTATGTAAAGGAAAACACAAAATTCAGGCAGCAGGTGACATTTCAGAATATAATAGAATATAATGAAGTGAGGCTCTCAGGCATTCTGTATTGCTCAACTTGCAGCGCGCTGTCAGCGCTCCTTTGGTCACTGGCGTGACCGCCGTGACCAGAGAGATCACGGTGCAAACACGCCTCTGTTGCGTCTCCTCTCATCATCCCTCTGTGTGTGCGAGTGGAGTCGTAGGCTACTTTAAGGTTTACGGGCCCTCTCCCCAAAACGGCGACGTACTGAGGCTGATGGATCCGTGCGTTATACACCGCCTCTCATGCAGTGCCCGGCTGCAAGCCCGTGCGTAATACATCTCCGAAGGATTCCGCTCAGCTGGTCCGAGCCCCCCCGTGGGTTGCATCGGAAAGCAATACAGTTTTCGTTATGTATTAATACATGTTTATCATATTTAGCCTAGTGCTTATTATCATATCATGAATTTTGGAGTTGGACACATTTGTGCCATGCACTTTAGACCATGCGCTATAGATTGTTAAAATATGTCTCATTTGTTTCATTCATACATGACCAGGAGCTGTAACTTTCTGAAGTCTTGTTGTCACGGTGAGGTTGCAAGCAGTGAAGACTTCAGGAAGTTACTTCTCCTGGCCAAGACACAGTCCAGCACATAACTTCCATCTAAATAAGCAGCTTGTTTTCAAAGTTTAGTTTTGTACGGATTAAAAAAACTACTGGGTTACTGGAAGAAAGACAAAACTGCTAATTGGGTACCTTGTGGTGGTTTTGAAGTGGAACAAAAATCCACACACAGAGACACGCGTAACAGTCATACAGCACCTACAACATGTCTTTGTATTTAGTCAAAGTCAGACCTCGGGCAGTGGGCTCACAGCCTGACAGGTACCCAGATGGATCATTGGCCTTAATGAGGCAGGTAAGCCTGGGACCTCATTACTGCCGCTCATCAGTGGGTTGTTTTTCCTCCATGAGGTCCAAAAACTGATAGGCTCTGTTGCTGATAGCTTCCTTTACACAATTCATCAATCTCTTCCTCGCAGTTTGCAAGACCAGCCTTATTTATTCCCCCTCGAACACACCGATAAGACACGAAGCAACAGTATAGGCCTGATAGATTCCTTTTAGAACTTGCTTCCCTCTCAGAGCGACGCAGCGATCCTCTGTTTGCTGTGTGCTTGTGGCAGTGTTAGAACAAAAACTGAATAATTTCACATCAGCGGTGAGCCTGCGAGATACAAAATGCTCACACACGCTACAGTTAAATGCTGCTGCTGTTTTTTGGCACGGCGGCTGTGTTGTTTGGCTCTTTTTTGTTCCGTGTTGATTAGACCTCAGTGTTGTGAAATGAGGCTGAGGATGTAGCCGTCATTCACGCCTACTGCAGCACAGTGTACATGATGAGATGAGTGACAGATCAAAGGCCGACCGGGATTCTTATTAAGCTCTTTGTGTGTGTTGTGGTTAAATGTTGCCTGATTGTGTGAGGTTTGTTTTTAGCTGCTTTGTCAGATACCCTGCAGTCACGGATTGGTGACAGTGATTGGCTTCTGATGATGAACTGTGTTTACACTGGCATTAAAGTGAGTCATGGTGATGTTTGAGGTTTGCAGTGGCTTATGTACATTGAATTGTCTTAAAAGAATTGTCTATGTTGGTGTAGTGAGTCAGAACACTTAGGTCGGAAACAGTAATTAATGAAGCTGTGTGCAGTAGTATTATATTGGGTACCGTGATGGAAGTTATATAACATTAATGCGGTAGTAGGCAAAATGTTTTTGGCATCATCAGGCAAAAATTCCATAATAACCTTTCAGCATATTGTAATTTAGGTGCTCTGAGAGATAACTAGACTTCTGCACCTCATCATGGCTCTGTTTTCAGGCTTTAAAAAATCTATCGTTCTTTCGCTTCCCAGCTGATAAAAAGACCAGGAGTCGCTGGATAAAACACCTCAGGTAAGATAACGTTTCATTTGTGCATGGAACATAGCTAAGTTAGCTAGCTGGCTTTCAAGACTTTCTTGACTTGAAAAATTATGTTTTGAATTGACAAATATCATATGTGTGATTCATGGCGCAATTCAAACGAGATCAAAAAAATATTTGTCTCTTGCTGTTGATTACTATACATATTTTTTCCAAAATAAGGTCCCATGGGGTCCATCGGAAGGGGTGGGACTTCGCCTCTCTATTTCAGAGAGAGAGCGTTCCTATTGGCTGTTCATTTAACGGAGGCAGCTGTCAATCACTCACAAACTCCAACCAAACAGTCAAACTAGGCAGCGCTGAGCAAATATGAATTAATGTTCTGTTACTGAGATGCCTATTTCTCGCATAAAATGTTTTCAGAAACATGTTTGATCAGCGCTGCCTAGTTTGACCGTTTGATCAGAGTTCGAGAGTGATTGACAGCTGCTCAGAGGCGGCAGGCTCCAGCTCGGCACTGATTGGTTGTTTTCCTCCGATCTGTGAAATCTTGCAGATGCCATTAGGAGCACCGGAGGCACATGAGACACAGAGGCACATGATTTTTTTCAGATTACCTGCTCATGCACTACTGTCAGGATATATTGACCATTTTATAAAAATAATCATATTTGCTCCATTTCTACCCACTGCTGCTTTAAAATGCAACCTCCGTATTAGCTCTCGCACACCTACACGACAAGTCAGAGATCAAATCAATGTGAGGAACCATAAGAGAGTGATCACCACATCAATTCTTTCATACAGAATCCATTGATCCCTGCTGGAGGCATTGTGAGTACGAGTAGCATGCTGGTGTATTTTTATATTCCCGAGACAGAAAAACATGGCAAACAACATGTGCCGTACTTTCACAGACTTTTGCTCACATTAGAAGTGTTGTTTCAAAGACAAAGCCTTTCGTTTCCAACATATTATCGGCTGCTCCGCGGAGCACTCTGTGGGTGAGGTCTCTGCATTGGAAATGGATCAAATGGTGCCAGCTGAATTAATTGACTGTCGCGTGTGTTTGGACTTTGATGAGGCAAGGTGGTAGTTTGAGTAGACTCACATGGGAGCAACAGGAAATCCTGGCACGTAGAGTCCATGTTCACGCGCCAGTACAAACGCTCACACAAATACTCCTCATTCTCCACACGCATACACACAATTGGCTTTTGTCATTCCAGTATCTTTTTGATATCCTTTGTTGGTGGCCTGTTTGATAGGATTGGAAGATCCGTGGCAAATTGACAGGTTCTTTGTTCCACGAGGCTCTGAAAGATTAAACAAACAAGCCTGCTGCTGTCAGATCCACCTGGCTGGTGTGAAAATATAATAGTTAATGCAGAGACAGTGAAGCATTTGACAACGAATATTCTATAACAATACTGGTTTTCTCTAATACAGAATTGTTTCTCTGTTTGTTGTTGATCTAAAAGAAAAGATGAAGACAGGAGGCAGATGGAAACATACACACACAATCATATTGTATGTACAGTAAACATGCAGAAATTTTAAGAGGAGAACTTCCTGTCTTTGTGCTAAACTAGGCCCCACCGTGGGCTTATGTATTGAAAACTCAGATATGAAATTTGTGTCAATTTTGTCACCTTAATAAACAAATTTCCTGAAATCTCAGCGCTGCTGCTCCTGCACTGGCCAGGAATTGCCAATTGCTAATTAAGTCATTGCATTACTTTACTATTTACTCAATAACCAAAGTAATCTGTAACATTATATGTTACCTTACTCTCGTTACTCACAACGGCTCCGTCAAAGGTGCTAAACATCTACAAAGCCTCAATATGTTTTGGAAGTATTTACTGACCATCAAGCTAGCTTAGCGACTTTAGCCCTGGTGACAACGTCAACCCTCTATCAAACTCCCCCCCGGTAAGACTAAGAAACAAGCCAAATGTTACTGGGATTAGTAATTAGTTGGGCTATCAGTCGATTCAAATATTGAATCAAGATTAATCGCAAATTAATCACAGTTTTTTTATCTGTTCAAAATGTACCTTAAAGGGAGATTTGTCAAGTATTTAATACTCTTATCAACATGGGAGTGGACAAATATGCTTACTTTATGCAAATATATGTATATATTTATTATTGGAAATCAATTAACAACACAAAACAATGACAAATATTGTCCAGAGACCCTCACAGGTACTGCATTTAGCATAAAACAATATGCTCAAATCATAATATGGCAAACTCAAGCCCAACAGGCAACAACAGCTGTCTATGACCCCAAACTGCATGTGATTATCATAAAGTGGGCATGTCTGTAAAGGGGAGACTCGTGGGTATCCATAGAACCCATTTTCATTCACATATCTTGAGGTCAGAGGTCAAGGGACCCCTTTGAAAATTGCCATGCCAGTTTTTTCTCTCCAAAATTTAGCGCAAGTTTGGAGTGTTATTTAACCTCCTTCCCGACAAGCTAGTATGACATGGTTGGTACCAATGGATTCTTTAGGTTTTCTAGTTTCATATGATGCCAGTATCTTCAATTCACTCTAGCTTTAAAACTGAGCCCGCTACAGGCTTTGGAAGATTGATTGCGTTAATGCCTTAAAGAAATTAGTGGCGTTAAAACTAATTTGCGTTAACGCGTTATTATCCTGGTAACTCTGACAGCCCTAGTAATTAGTATACCGAATTTTAAATTTGATTATATATTGTAGTGTATTGTGCTAACTCATTTCCTCCACAGTCTGATAATATCTATTATTAAATTACAAGAACGTTCTCCTTCAATTATAGCTGCAAGCCTCTCACAGACTCGTGCTACAGTCACAATAATTACAACTGTTGTGTTTGTGTTAACTGTGTAGATAAGTGGGGGAGACATTTTGAAATAGATACATCAGACATTGCAGTATATGAGATTTAGTCTGTGTATTCCCACCACAGATGATATGCAAGAACTTCTTCCCTTTTAAAACAAAATCAACCACAACAAAAAAGTCTCTCCCAGAAATAGACGCTCAAAAGGCTGAGTCACAACAAGCAAAACTGCTGCAGTCATTGTTTCTGTCTTTCACAAAACCACTCTGTGAGAAATTGAGGTCATGCTGAGCGATGAGGTGAGCGATGTTATAGCCGCGTAGGAGGGCACAAGGGGCATGACCTACATCGTTTGGCCTTGAAGCCAACAGCTTCGGGAGTGTTTTGAGGGAGGAAAGATCTTCATGTGGCGTCCTGAGGGTGTCAGAGTGAAGAAGATACAGGTGTATCATGCCTTTTCTCTCTTTTCTTTATCGTTTAAGTATCAGTCATTTTAGGTTAATATCAGGAAATGTGATACATAATCGGTGTGTTTCGCAAGCAAAGGAAAAGAAATTGAAAACTGAGCCTAAAGACCTAAAAACAAAATACTGTGATGTGACCTCTGGCTGTGAGACTATTGGTATATCTAGGCAATGTACACAAAGATAAACTGAGTTGTTTTATGCATTTCTTAAGAATCTGTGCTTGTGAGAGAGGTACAGAAAATCCACAAAGCAGAGTTCATGGAAAATGCAGATGACTGGGGAGACTAAAGTATGTTGTCGGTATCAAATGTTGCCAGGGAACAGAGAGTTAAATGTTTGCGCCTTGTTGCAGTTTTCTTCTATTAAGCCCTTGCTCTCTTTCTCCCTCCCTCCTGTCTTCCTCTCTCCCACAAGTTCCTGCAGTTGTGACACTCTCCGGGGAGAGGATCCATATTTAATGACCCAGCGGTAGCTGCATGGAAATGGGCCACTGTAGAACCCAGCAACAGGCCTACTGGCTCATTTGTAATGCTGCACTGATATTTTAGGAGACAGCGAACTTGTATTAATGAAAACCACATCCATTTCCCAGTGGGACGACCATGACGGGGTGCTAGCTTAATTTCTCAATGGGTCATTGACTGAGAATACCTCAACAGCAGAGGAGTACAAAGATTGGAGGGTTTTTAAATGAGACATTATATTCTATAGAAGAGAAAAGAGCTAGAGACCATCTTGCAATGGGATCACACCAGATGCAGCGCCACATCGGGCCAACTAAGGGTGTAAAGTGTGTGTGTGTGGGGGGGGCTTCCCCACTTCTTACCCCCCTAATTCCCGCAGCCCTTGCTCGGACCACACCCATCGTCAACTCCGCCTTCATTTTGATTTCAACTTTATCAACTACAAACCTGGAAAGTTTCTTGACTGCACCTTGCACAGTTGTGACAAAATCTGTCCTCAGACTGACCGAGAGAAATATAACAGCCCAGTCACACAGGAATCAGGAAGTATAAAGAGCGGTGAACGCTGCATAGGGAGGAGGTCTGGGAGAAGTCAACGTTGATTTATTTGTCACGTAACTTCAGTATTTAAGTAACGCCACATCCGGAGTTATGAAAACGCATGAAAAATAAGTTGTTGAGAGCATCAAAAAAAAGGGACAAATTCTTCTCTGATCGCTGTGTGTCATCGAGGGCGGAACTTTGTACACACACACTCTGAGTGCCCGGAGCTGAGATACGGCAGTGTGCTAACTTGTCGCTCTCACTACCAATATCGGTATCAATAGTTTGTTTCAACAATGTTGGGCTGAAAATGGTGTTCTGTCAGGAGATACAGTAACTTAAAGTTAAACCAAGTAAGAGACAAAGAGCTATGAGTAAGGAAAAGTAACTAACTAAGTCCGCTGGCCTCTAGGCTAACTCATGCAGTGTAAAATACCGTAGGCATTCAGGAAGTGCCCTGTCTTAGAGCTGCTATGAGAAAAAACTTATTTTTGTAGATTACAGTACACTTGTAATGCACTACAAAAGGATTAATTTTTTTTTTTTTTTACACAGACACTGGTATTGAAAAGATTCAGCTTTTTATATTGTAGACTGATGTAGTCTGATTTTTGAAAGCACTTAATAAAACTGAGGGTGCGATGAGATGAGATGTATCAAGAATCGTTGTGCATTGGAATCGTTGACAGGTGAATCGTAATAGAATCGTGAAGATTCACACCTCTAACACAGACTCACAAGATGAAAACAATACCAACCACACGCTGTCGTGGCTGGTGTTGTATTATTGGCTACTTTCATTGTCGATTAATCTGTCGATTATTTTCTTGGTTAATCGTTTAGTTATTTGGTATATAAAATGACAGAAAAAAAACATTTAAGAAGCTGGAATCAGAAAATGACTCAAACCGATTAATCAGTTATCAAACTAGTTGGCTATTAATTTAATAGTAGACAACTAATCGATTAGTGATTGCGACTCTACTACTATATCACTCGACTGGACTTTGCCATTTAGATAACAATTTTATCATTTCCAACTTGTTGATTGTATGAGATGAGTGATGCTAAAGACTGACTGTTCATCAGTCTGCATATCTGATATATTGCCTCAATACTTATTTATCTATTCTGGTAGAATAACTGCCTCTCCACACTGACCTGTTATTTATTGTGCGTCTTCATAATGGAGCTCTTATCGCTCTTATCGCTCTCTTGTTTTCAATAAAAGCTGTCCGTGTGTGTGTGTGCGGTTCGGTCACAGCTGTTTGTTTTGTTAGCTCTCTCATCACTGATCTCCATCTCATTAGGAAAAGACTGAAGCCCAGATTGATTCACAATGTGCCTTTTAAGCTCATCTACTCAAGCAAAAGTGTGGTGGCTTAGATCACACCGCCAGGCAGAACGTTTGCGGAATATGAATCATCGAAATACAACCCCGCAAAAACATTTAGACACTGAACAGGTGGTAATGGCAGCCTGCGCCAAAGCTTAAAAAACAGAGAGTCTTGCTGTGTGATCCGCTTGCTTTGTTCAGGACTAAATATATTACCTTGTGTCGTGTCAATTCAGAATGATTAATAAAGCCCTTTGTTTATTGAATTTGTATCATGCTGTAATATAGTAAATCACAATGTGAAAATAATGTTTGATAATGATCTTGGCCACATTTCACACATCACATTTCTCAAAATCGTACTATGTATACATACAATGTGTACATGATTACTTCATTAGAGTATCTGGGCAGCGAGCTTAATGAATAATGGAGTAACTTGATCAGTGTTTGCATGTTCCACCAGCATAGAGTTCCTCTAATACACCATTTTGGAAACAGTGACATGTTGGATTTTTAGGCTTAAAGTTGGATGTGGTACATTTTAGTTTATGTGTGTGTGTGCGTGTGTGTGTGTGTGTGTGTGTGTGTTTCTTATGTATATCTGTGTGCAACCGTGCATAAATCCCTCCAAACCCCAAAGCCAGGTTACGAAACCCATTTCATGTGTTCATCAGAGTTTGACGGAGCCGCAGGCTCTCACCATGTTTGTTATGACTCCTGGTGGAGTCATTTAGCATTAGGCTGCAGTGATTTAAACCTCAGTGTTGTGTCCTCAGGCCTAACACGTCCCCTTTAAGATTAAATGCAGCAACCTAAACACAAGGCAGAAGTTAATTCAACCTGCTTTCAGTCAGTGGCCCCATTTACACTTGCCATCACCCAGTGTCTCTTATCTGGGTAAAATCCAAATGACATTTAAGACACTTTCATTTACATATATGTGAAGTAGTATTATGCATCTCTGTTGGCCAGATGGTAAATCTGATTACAATCTGTCTTTGTTTTCACGGGTGCATGCAAATTAGGGCCGGCCATCCTCCAGTCCAGGAGGAGGTGGTCATGCACCTGAAGCTGTTTGGTAACTGAGAAAAACGCTGCTTTAACAATTTAGTTAACCCAATAACAGTTTAGCTAGCATTAGCTAACAACTATCCATAACCTAACCACTGACTGTATAAGAAGTGGACGTAGTCATGGTGATGTCACCCATTGGTTTGTGGACTGCCGTTTTGAAGCCTTGAGTTTGGCATTTTGGCCGTCGCCATCTTGGTATTTGGGCGTCGCCATGTTGGCCTGTTTGCAACCACAAGTGACACAAGAGGGTGGAGAACACTGAATAAGATATTTTTAGGCAACCAAAAAGGTTATAATTAACGTTAATGAACTGAAAACACACTGTGAAAGGGTTAAAGTTCTACGATGAAAACACAGAAAACTCCCAGACTGGACATCGCCGTAGTAGCAACAAGTTAATCACAAGGTAGCCACGACTTAAAGCATCCCCTGCTTTATGGTCTATTTGATTCTAAATGGGACCATAATTTACAAAATGAACATCATGCTGTATTGAAGAAGACTTGAAACTAGTGATTGAGAACATAAACTCATGTTTACAATGTTTACTGAGGTAATAAATCAAGTGAGAAGTAGGGTCATTTTCTCATAGACTTCTATACATTCAGACTTCATTTTGCAACCAGAGGAGTCGCCCCCTGCTGGCTATTAGAAAGAATTTAAGTTTAAGACACTTCAGCATTGGCTTCACTTTTCAGACCCCAGAGTTGCCCACTGAACCTAAAAAACACAAACACATGACAACATTTTTTTTATCATCTTTGGGCACTGACCCCTCACCCATACAGATCACTGCTACTGCTGTCTTACCCACAAATCATTCAGTGGTGGAACTGATCAGGGATCAGATAAACGCATCGGTGCACCTTGTATTTGATTGTGTGTGTGTAGAAAGGGCTGTAGCCATTTTTCCTCGCTGCCTTAATGAGACAGATAACAAGAGCTAATTTCAGTGTAATTTTAGTGTGTGCAGCAGTTATCACAAGGACAGAGGAGACAGATCAGGGATGTATTAAGAAAATCAGACAGCGAGTGGCTATTTCCACAGACTGCTTACTGACGTAGTTACACTATTGGAGGAGTAAAGATTACCTATGTGTCTTGGACAGACGGATGTATTTACACCTTCTTTAACTGCCTCTGGAGGTGGTGGCAATGGAATTTCAATCCGCCTTGAATGCTTCTTGGATTTACTTACACTTCGGATAGCTATCCGATCCAACCAAGACGCACGAAGTGACTCTGTAAATAGGGTCACTATTTGTGTCACAACTGCCCATCTTACATTGTAGGTAACTTGACACGTGTCGGTCTTTGAGTTTTAACATTGGGTGCCTTAGCTGGTCTGAAAGATCGAAGTTAATTACCTCTAATTTAGACTGTGATTATCACCCTGTCAATATGGCGTAAAACCTCAAACAATGTATACGAACATCCATCAGGCTCTAACAGCCAATTGGCCCTGCTTGGTATGCAGGAGCGTGGAGGGCTATAAAACGACTCATTGCAGGTGACATCCTCCTGAGGGCCTTCTGCCAATATAAAGGCTGAAAACTCATTCATTCTGGAGCACCAATTCATATTCATTACTCTCTCACATCTGCGGAACATGACAGATTGATTGAGGCTGCCTGAAAATGCAGACCCAAACTGTTTCTCCATTCGCCAACTTTCCCTCAGCAATAACCACATTCCTGTAAGACTTTATTAATTATCGCTGGTATCTCTGGAGCACGGCGGCAGCTGAAAAGGGCCTGGGTGGAGACAGGATGAGAATGAAGGAGTTGAACATCAGGGAGAATAGGTCACTCTCAAAGAGGGTAACAAACAGTAGCGTGTGCAAGCCAGGAAAAAGAAATCCTTGAAGGAGAAAGAAAGTATGATGGACACCAACTAGTTCACTTTACAGCAAGTCTTTACAGGCAGTGATGGAGGAATTATTTAGAACTTAAGTGAAATTAGTAATAGAACAATGTAAAAGCACTCCATCATAAATAAAAGTCCTGCATTCAAAATGTTAATTTACGTAAAAGTACAGAAGTATTATCAGCGAAATGTATTTAAAGTAGGAAGTGTAGAATCCACCCTCCTGTTCCCCCCTAGGTTAACACTGTTAGCTCTGTCAGCACTGTTACTATTGTTTTTGCTGTTAGCACCGTTAGCTACGAGCCGCCGGCTCAGTCATCGACATGTTGAGAGCCGTGTAGCGGCGATAGAAGTGCTCCCAATCTCGTATTTAACACCTCTAATATAATATTAAAGGCAGGGTTGACGATTTTATCCAGTATAAACTATTTGTTATATTGGTTAAAATGGTCTTTACACCCCGACAGCGATCCATTACTTATGAGCTCTGAAAAAGGACCGGAAAAGAGCCGTCCTCTGTAGCTGCTGTAATCCTGTAAAAACGTCTACCAATCACTGCCTCGAGGTCCGCTTGGAAAGAACCAATCTGGTGCATCCCTGCTTGTTCTCTACCCTTGGCGTGCACCAGCCTGAACTCAAAGCCGCCGCACGTTTACTGGAGAATGGAAGAGAAAACTTAGCCCTGCAGTAGCACTGCACAGGTTACTTGTCATGAGGTAGCGTTGTTGAGTTGAAGTCCTCTCTCCGCTCTGTGTCTGTGAAGTAGTTACGATGCGGCGGTGCTCGTGCATGTGTGTGGGGGGCGTTGCCTTGGAAAGAGCCCCGAGGGAAGGGGGTGGGTTTAGACAGAGCTCCTGAGGCGATGCTACATTCAAGTTATGCTAGCTTTCCAACATCGTCGACCCTATCTTTAAATAAATGGACTATATAGTGCTACAGGAATGAGTCCTAAAACCCAGAAATGAGTTAGCATTTTAGCCCTTCCGGTTCCCTCGTCTCGAAGTCAATGGGTTTTTTAAACAGGTTTTTGGTTAGATGCCTTAAATAAGATCTGTGGTTAACACAAGCTGAAGAGATTTTAATGCTTTGTTCTACGACATAAAATACATCAATAAATACCCCAATCGTGAATTTTGAAGCCTTTATGTGTCTTAAAAAAGGCGGTTGCTAACAATTGCCTAAATGAGACTACTCGCCAACTAGTCCGCCTTTTTTATATAGGCCTACAGTAACCCACACTAACTGGCCACTTTATTAGGTACACCTGTGCAGTCTAATGCATCCAATACAGCTGTTCTGCTATATTTTTATGATGCCTATAATGTTCAGGTTTTTTTTTTTTTGACACTATGATAAAGGTGTTAATTTAATTATACGTTTTAGCACTCAGGTCATAGTTAGTGATGGCGTTGTGTTGGATTGCATTACACTGAGAAGTGTTTCTAATATTCTGCTCCCCTTGTGTGTGAATGGGAAGAACAAAAAATAGAAACAGCTCTCGATATAATTTAGTCCAGTTCAAAACCACCTTTAACTATGACCACGTAATAAAGATGTCATTGAATTCACACATTTCTGACGATGTCACCAAAAAATGAACATTATAAACTCTGTAAAGGTACAATTTATGGCAGGGCTGTTGTACTGAATTGCAATAGCAGGTGTAGTCTCCCTATAAAGTGGCCACTCAGTGTATAATAATACATTGTGCTTTTTAAATCATAATTTGTAAAATAACTACTACCTATAGCTGTCAAATAAATGTAGTGGAGTAAAAGTAAAATATTTCCCACTAAAATATTAGGGTAAATTAGCTTATGCAGCTGTAAGTATAAAACAGCTTATCAAACTTATATTAAGTAAGGCTCGCCATCTTGAGATTGACAACCAAAAGAAAGTATTCAGATCCTTTACTTAAGTAAAAGTACTAATATCACACTGTAAAAATACTCTGTTACGTAAAAGTCCTACATTGAAAATCATACTTAAGTAAAAGTATAGAAGTATAATCAGGAAAATGTACTTAAAATATTAAAAGTAAAAGTACTTAATGCAGAAAAATGTCCCCTATGACTGTTATACTGTTATATATTATATCATTAGATTGTTATTATTCATGCATTAATTTAAAATCAGGATTTTACTGTTGTAGTTGGTTGAGGAGGAGCTCATTTGTATAAAACTGTAACTAAATATTTTCATTATGAATTAATCTGCTGATTATTTTCTCCATTATTCGATAGATTGTTTGGTTTGTAAAAATTCTGAATAGTGAGAAATGCCTTCACAATTACCCAGAGCCCAAAGTGACACCTTCACAATGTTTGTTTTGTCCAACCAACAGTAAAAATGATAAATTGTTAACAATTAATTACAATTATTTTTAAAAAAAAGTAGCACATTACTCCCATTTGTAATGAAATGTTTTTGCATGAAAAATTAGTTGCTAAGTAATTTTATCTTTTATAAGCTCTTCATATGTTTTTTCTGCATAAAATCGTAATTTATAAAGTAAAGCTGTCAAATAATATTAGTAAAGTAAAAAGTACAATATTTCCCTCCGAAATGTAGTGAACTAGAAGTAGAAAGTGGCATAAATAGAAAAGACTTAAGTAAAGTGCAATTACCTCAAATTTGTACTTAAGTACAGCTTGAGTAAATGTACTTAGTTAAATTCCACCATTGACTGTTGTTAATATAGAATTATTGAGTAGTGCAGCTTTAAAGATGCAGGTTTCTGCTCAGGTAGACATTACTACTCTATATCTTTACATAGAAAACAGTTGTTTGCTGCTATATTAATGCTCCGGATATCGTGTAGAGAACCTTTAAGTTCAAGTACTGCAAAATTGTAATACTTCAGTCAGTGTAATTAGTCAGTCCACCACTGTCCAAAGGAAAAGCAAAGAAGTTGATTTATTATCGGACTGTGCAGCTCCGTCACCTGTTCATTTCCTGAGGAAAAACAATCACATGGATCAAATAAATCCCGACATGAGTTAATGCAACAATTCATGATTTGGCTGAAACTCTCCAAAAGTTTGAATCCATGTTTTGACAGTAGAGATTATAAATCTTATCCCGGTTAGCGACAGCACCACTGATGTGTGTTATGATAGGTCTCCGTTTGCCAGTTGAGGGAGCGAAGATGGTGGCTGTCTATCTGGGGCCAGCTGTGGCTCAGCAAGATAAGAGCTATACCTGGCTGCTATCTTCCTGACTGCGATGACTATAGATGACAGAGGATGATGGACGGCAAACCTTATTACGGATTTGACATTCAGATCAGAGGGATCACAAGTACAGACGCAGGGCCACAGAGGGCATTGACGAGGGCCGTCTGCGGTCCTGACTGTCTGCTGGAGCCCTGCGTTCGTATAACAAGGCTGCCATGTTGTTGAGGTTCCATTGATTCAGATTGCAGTGATAAAAGTCCAGATAAATAGACAAAGTCAGTTGATTTAGGTCTTGATTGAAAATGAGAAAATACTTTCAAACAGAGCTGGATGTTTGTAATAACATAGTCAGCAGATTTTTAATAGCATTGTTCGGAACAACGTCTATGCGTTTGTTTGTGTTCCTTCTGGTGGACAGCACCAGCTCTCAGACATATTAAGGGTTTACATGAGAGCTGATCATTCATCTGGATGCATCAAGATGCCACTCCATGGCTCTTAAATGTGATCTTGGCATTTTGAGCTTCAGCGATAAAGGCCACAATCAAGATAAGTGTTCTCATAAAAGACGAGTGCACTCTGCGAATCAATGGCGGTAGCTCCAAGGACACCTGACCTCGACCTGGCTAAAAATAAGTTGATATTTCTTCCTCCGGTGACAGTTTAAGAGTTTCTTGGTCCCTCGCGGTGGGATACTTTTGTCGAGGAATTTGGAGGTTAAAATGATAAGGACGTTGAGGATACTCAATCTCCTTGACTTAAAAATGGAGGGCATGAACACCGAGCTGTCTCCGTTGCATTTAGCAGCAGTTTATCATCGGCCCTGTAGAAAAGACAAATGTGCATTATTTTCTGGCATTTCTGATACTCAACAACAATTGGTATTGAGCATCCAGCAGCCAGTTCATTTAATAGTGGATGTTGAAATAAATATGAGGCTTGAGTCAAATATTACCGTATATTCGCGCTGAGTACGGAAAACCAAAGCAATAACTGTCAAAGGAAACTAATTTAGGGAGCTTTGCTACCTTCTCCTCCTGTTCTTTTCTCTCTTTTCTTTTCTTACTGCCGCTTTTATGTTTGAAAGGCAGGACTGCTCGCTCGCCTTGCAGACGTGCTCAGCTTGTCAGTGGTCTTGACAGATTTTGCGCCTAAACTAGCTACCATATATCATATCGTCTTGTCACATGATCAAATAGAGACTTGACATTGAACGTTGCTCCAATCATCATTGCATATCTGATATATGTCACGTATATGACAAAAATACCAAAATAAATGACATTATTCATTTAATTGAATATTTTAAAACATTATTTGTTTACAGATGTAGAATATGCATGTCGTTTTGTTTTAGATTGCTATTGACTATTTTACCAAAATAGGGACATATATACAGTAGCACATGGCATGGCACTGTTTTTAATTTAACATGAGTTTTTCTTTGAACACAGGTGTATTTAAGATAAGATATTCCTTTATTAGTCCCACAGTGGAGAAATTTGCACAAAGGTGGCAATCTCAATTGGGCTCACTGTCTCGTCGCCCCCCCACCCCACGGACCCAAGGGCAGCCACACTAACTGCACTGTTTATATTCACGCCCCTGAACGTTAACAAAGTGTTGACTTCTAAGTGCACGGGGCACATTACTAGCTACATTACTTTGTAGGGTTACAGGTTATGTTACATAAAGCCCAGTCTAGTAAACTAAGCATCCAAGCAGGGATTATCTTAGAAAAAAACATTAGTTTTAGAACAAAAATAATGAGTATGTTTTACTCTAGTTCCCTCCTGGAACATGTAACTTAAGCCTCAGTCTTTTAGCATTTTACTCAGTTCTTGTTTTAAAACCAGTCTGCCAGATACTGAATTTTCAACCATTTGAGTTATTTTTTTAATAAGTAAGTGTTGGCTAGC
The DNA here is from genome assembly GCA_916701645.2 of Sebastolobus alascanus. Classification (NCBI taxonomy): domain Eukaryota; kingdom Metazoa; phylum Chordata; class Actinopteri; order Perciformes; family Sebastidae; genus Sebastolobus; species Sebastolobus alascanus. The sequence goes on along the minus strand of CAKAOJ020000022.1, from coordinate 4,438,745 downwards.
TAGCTACAGCCGATAAATTAGCTAGCTGTCAATCAACCTCTGAAATTAAGAACCCACCATTTGTTTTGATGTCCCAAAAACCCCTTCAACCTCATACATTCATTGTTCACCAAATGCAAACCTGCCACACAAAGCACACACTTCTATTTCTACTGTAAAAGAGGCATTCATGGCAAAACTGTGAAATGGCTTGTTTTGATGAATGCATGATTCATTTCTCTTGTGCGTCACCGTATCTATTTTGTTTGAAGAGCAATCACACTTTGCTCTTTCTTTATATAAAAGGCCAGGTAAAGTGCTCCTACTTCCCACTGAGTTACTTAACGTGACGGCTGTATAGCGGGTATTAGATCACATTCTCGACTGTTTATTTGAGATGGTGACGAGAATGTTAAACGATGATAGGGACTGATCAGCCTGTTCCTCTCATTAGTCACTCAGCACGCCCAGAGACAGGCTGATAAGGCTTTAAAGCAGTGCATTAACATACCCACAGTTCTCCAAATGCGTGCCAGGAAGTGGCCTGTGGTTGTCTGGATTATTCTCACAGAGACAAGATAGAACCAAAACATACACACTTTGGACACACACACACAATCATGGGTCTTGCTTGGATTGGACATGAGCGTGCAGTTTACCCTCCCACTAAGCATAGTTCAGTAAAGTCTAGACTGAATAATCAGGTTTCGAATCAGCCTCAAAGCCTACTTACTGGTCCTAGACACACACACACACACACACACACACACTCAGGTTCTTGCGAGTTAATTAGAAAGTGGTGATGACGGGGAAGAGAAGAGCTCCAAGGTCTCTTTCTCCATCAGTGGCTCCTAACCAATCTTACCAATCTTCTCTAATCAGGTTTAACTCTATCTGACTGTGAGGCGATGCCGGGTGAGCTTGTGATTTCTCAGTCAAAGCGCTCAGACTCAGAGTGCTTTCACTTCCCCTGCTACCTGCACTTGGTTTGTAACGTGATTAAAGCTCGGGGAAAAAGCTTTGAAGCTGCGTCCAAATTCTCTGTGGTTGGAGGAAATGGATCCTAACTCACACCAGGTGTGGCGTGGACCTTTGTTTGGGAAAATGGGTATTGACTAATTCACAAATTGGTAACATTGTTTGAGCTCATCGCTCAGTTGCGCTAATACTGTCCACTCCTCAAGATGTAAGGCATCCATTAGTGAGGTTCAACAGAATGTCAATATGCATGTTTTTTTTTCACTGGAATCATTCTTTATCTTTATGTCATCTCATGTGCTGCAATACAAAAACTTAAATTCTCACAAATGACTAGTAGATACAAACTACATTGTGCTTTTGGAATGCAATAGGAATATTTTAACATCAGTAAAATTTGCTTTCTAGCCAAGAATTAAATTAGAAGTTTGACCCAACTCTCATATCTGTCTGTTAATAGGAACAGGTTTTCTGCACAGTTAACCAAGGTAAATTCAAGACTATTAAAGACCTTTTACCACATAGAAAACAATTTAATACCTATTTGACGGTCATATACCGGCCAAAGTATGAAAGAGAATCGGTAGGGATGATATTTCCCACCAGTACTGTATATTATTGCATCTGCAATAATTCTTAACGATAAAAGTAATTAAATTGTGACCTAGATAAGCGTCATGATGGCTCATTATGTGTCAAAGAGCTTTCTTGCAACTGTAGCTAGAAATACAGTAGTGACAGGTTTGATGGTGCTGACTGAAACTCCAAAAAAGTATTGAACAGCCTCCTGCAGCAAAATCCACAGTCAAAACAATCCAACTTTTTAGGTGAACATCTCCCAACAGCCAACAATCCTACACAAAAACTTTATATTACTAACATTATGGCTACACCAGGCAAGAAAAACATGTAGGACCTTTGTTAGCCATTACACGCTTGGTATTGTTGTCTACAGGATCCATCCTTTCCACGCCATTCATTGTCTATGTAAACAGCTGTCGAGAGATGAACCATCATTTTGCCCGCTTCTCCTATGCAAAAAGTTGAGGTCTAGGCTACTTTATGCGAATCAGGGGCGTCTGGCGTACTCGCTGCCTCTGGAAACCCCTGAAAATGTTTTTAAATAACCGTTGTCGATCTAAAATTAAGACAGATTCAGCTACTGCATGGCTTATTTCTCTCCTAACATGTTTTCAAAAACACATTTTGGTCATAAATTTTTCGTAATATACGAGAAAATAGTTTCCAAACGAGCCGCCATGTTGGTTCCGGTTTGAAAGTTGAGAGCAGCAGCCCGGGGAGTGAAAGCGTTCGTCCAATCAGGTGCCTAGCGCCTAATAGCAGCCCATCAAGCATCCAATGCTGGGAAACAAGGCGATCCCTCGCATCCAAAAACGCCCATGTGGACTAAACTAAGCTAACTGCCCGCTAATCGTAGCTTCATATTGAGCATACATGAGAGTGGAATCAATCTTCTCACCTAATGCTGCATTCACACCAAATGCGAAGTGAACTTTTCGTGTGGAGCTATTACATATAAAGTCGTCTAAGAGGCGTTTAGACGCGAGTTTGCGCCGGACTAAACAAATGGCGCGAATGAAGGACGTGAATATGCAAAACTCACGGAATTCATGCGAGCTGAATTATTTCAACTCGAGCAAGAAATTTGCATGACACTGTGTCGCAAAAGCCTATCAGCGTTGAGATTATCTTCCTGTCGTGACTGAATCAGAAATGGAGGAAAAAAATATTGTAGCCGTCTGTGGGCATCCAGAGCTACATCATATTTGTACAGAGACTGGACGGAACTCTATGTGTATAAATGTATGTGTATAGTGTATGGTATAAACAATACGTCGCTTCCGTTTTTATGCTTAGATGACGCTATGTTGAGTGTTAATGGAGCAGTTACAATGTTAGCATAGCATAGACCTGATCGATATGAACTCCATTCAGAAAACAAGCATTTTAAAAGTTGTTTAAAAGACCTGACAAAGCATGAATTCAGACTTCGGCATCCTTTTGATCCGTTTATTGCAATTAAATCACAGCAAAATCAGTTTATCTTGGCTCCGTACCGCTGTAGTAAACCAGACTAATTCAGCCGACGTGAGGCTTAGATAGAGTGAATACGGCTTGGTAAAATTCACTGAGTTCCTCCGGATGATGTTCCGAACCCAGACACGATGCCATTTGGTTTTTGTGATATATCTGGGACTTCCACAACATGTACAAAGCAGCAATAGTTGTTATTTTGGCCATGGTTGATGAAACGTTTTTGGTGTCTACATGGAGGTAAGCCCCTCCTCCTCTCCGGCGTGTCTAATGCAAGTGACGCAAATGAACACAAAGATCCAGTGGTCAAACTCTCGTGACTAACGCGAGGCCAAAATTTGCTTTGCGTTTGGTGTGAACGCATCATAACTCTCAGCGAGAATGCGTATCTCCCGAAATGTGGAACTATTCCTTTAAATACCCTCTGTTCAAAAAGCCTTCAGCTTGAGCTCATGATTATCTTTCATTTCTTCTCATTACATCTGCTAGTTGTGGTACTTGCTCTGCAGCACTTTGGCCACCGCAGCATCTGTCGGGTGCCACCGGGTAAGAAGGGGGCAGGTGGCTGGGAGAGGCCCGGAGGCGGTGAACCTAATGTTCGGTGTGTCATCTCCATGTTGCTGCATCGTTTCACAGGACGCAGCCGCCGTCTGCCGAGAGGAACAGTTAGGGGCAGTGCAGATGCTCACTCATCTCCTCTAATGGTGAGGACCGCCTCTCTCACACATACACACACACACACACACACACACACACACACACACACACACACACACAAACACACTCACAGATTTCCCTGCTTTCATGGCTGCTGTTCCGATTACTCTTGCTAAGTTGAACAAATCCATCAGAAGTAAGTGAAGGAACGATGGCGGCTCATTTGCTGCGACAGTCATGTCTGTTTTCCAGAGTGGCACTATCACGGGTTGATTTCACAGTAAAGTCAACAGGAAACAGTCAAGTGATGCAGTCGATTTATTTGGGGAAACATTTGAGAAGACGCCCTCAGCGTCACTGTCTGAATAAAAGATGAACAAATGAAGATGTTTTACAGCTAGATCCTCAAATAAACAATACTTAACATTTACAATAATTTGGCAGCGCACACAGGAAAGAAACAAGCAAACGTTTTACTATTTAAGGACATGGCGGCTTCAACAACCAGACTTAAACTGGGGTTTCGCAATGACTGAGCATTTATCACATTACTGACAGTAATGATCAACTCTTATCTTACGAGAGAGTGCTTTTTAATGTTCACCATCACGAGGAGAAGGGGGAGGAGGAAGGAATCCAATTTCCATCTTCTGCAGAAAGCTATTTCCAGGAGTTCTCAATCCTTTACTCCTCTAATTAATCTGAATTTATTGCAATGCAAAAATAGAGATTGTGTATGTCATTGTTCTTCCAACATGAACAGATTAGTTTTACCACGTTTTATTGCCATGAGCAACTACATGCTTTTGTTGTAGCATATTGGATTTATTTGTTTCTGCTGTCGTTAGGAATTTGATTCCACTGTGGTCACAGCCACCAGTGCTTATGCAACAAAACAAACTCTTTATCCCCTTGACCTAAGGCAGAAGTTAATATGCTGGACTATGCTGGAGTATTGACCAGATATCTTTGGTCTATGTGTTGTTTGTGTGTGTGTGTGTGTGTGTGTGTGTGTGTGTGTGTGTGTGTGCATCCATTTCTGTTTGCACTGTGTGAATATATGAAGGGTGTAAGATACTCGCAGCATCATTAGAGAGATGACAGTTGTAATGAGTCAGGCATCACTCAGAGATTAGCATCATTAACCTCTGCTGCTGCCGTCGCTACTCCAGGCTTCTGTTATTTCAGCCATGAAATTTTGCATTGGAGAGAAGGCAGGCTTTTCACATGAGTTTTTCTTCCCATTGGTTTTGATCTTTTTAGTATTTTTATCACACTCAATGATGGATGCTTTCGTTCAAAGTGGATGGCATTATTTTACATATTTTGGCACGAGTCATCAATAGGAAAAAACGACTTACGTTTATTCAGTTATACATTCTTGTACCACACAAAAGCCGTAGGGAGGTGGTCGGGGTGTTGCAGGATTTTGACACTGGAGACAGGGATTTGAGTCCTCTGTTTGATTCCGGCATGTGGTTAAGTTTAGGCTAAAAAACACATCGGTTAAACCTGCAGTAGGCAGAATGTTTTTGGCATCATTGGGCAAAAAATTCCATCATAACCTTTCAGCATATTGTAATTCAAGTGTTCTGAGAGAAAACTAGACTTCTGCACCTCCTCATGGCTCTGTTTTCAGGCTTTAAAAAATGTAGACTGTGACGGGAGACTTTGGCCAATCACAGGTCATTTCAGAGAGAGAGCGTTCCTATTGGCTGTACTCTGGCTGGTGGGCGGTGCTTGGTATTTCCTCAAGAGATATCAACATAGCTGCCGGGTCACAAACTTTCTCATTTTACAGCTAAATAGTACACTACAAGATGTTTCTGAAAAGATTTGAGGGGAGAAATAGGCATTACAGTAACAGAATATTGATTCATGTTTGATCAGCGCTGCCTAGTTTGACCGTTTGATCGGAGTTTCCAAGTGATTGACAGCTGCTCAGAGACGGCAGGCTCCAGCTCGGCTCTGATTGGTTGTTTTCCTCCGGTCTGTGAAATCTTGCAGATGCCAATAGGAGCACCGGAGGACACAGAGGCACATGATTTTTTTCAGAGTACCTGTCTCATGCACTACTGTCAGAATATAGTGACCGTTTTATAAAAATAACGTTTTTTAATCATATTTGCTTCTTGCTGCTTTAACTTTTGAAAAAATAAACACTTCCTGTGTCGCGATTCAAGGCATCATTTAAAGCGTTCACTTTTTCCATATTTAACCAAGACAACAATCTCTCCCTAACCTTAACCAAGTGCTCGAGTTGCTTAAGTATAACCATAAAATGTTAATCATGCTTTAGTTGTTAGAGGTGGCTATCGTAAGGAACAAACAAAATAAGTTGACGGTAGACGTTTTGCAGAAATGTTTGGTATAAACATTTTTTTGTGATTTGGCAGGTGCATTAAATAAAAGGGTTCCTCATGTTGATTAAAATAAAGTTATTTTAGAATATATTGGCTCTTGGAAACACCGCTAGGGAGCAAGAAAAATTAGCTGATACATGATCAGAAAGGTTACGGACAGTACAACAGTTCAACCATATTATCTAGAGTATGCCACTTTTATTTGGAGATAAATTCGGAAGTGAGCGCACCCAAAATGTCAGTAATAACCCCTCATTGCACAGGAAAAGTGTGTGTGCAACACCACTACAGCAAGTATGACGAAAATTGAACCAGGAATTAGGTCTGTAAGCTGTGATGGATGATTACCATACATTGTTGTATACTTGTTCTCTTCCAAATAAATCTGGCTAACCTGGAGTTTTGTGTAAAATTTGTATGAGCCTCTGATTGTTACGTGTAGTGTTTCTTGCTCAGTCTGACTTATTTTTCCTTTTGAGCAATGTTGGCACATCTTCAGATCTCAACAACTAATAGGGTGCGTGTGTATCAATGTTAATATTACTAGTAACAGGAATGATGAAAGTAGGATTTAAGTTTTAATGAACCAGAATTATCCTTTAATACTTTACCTGCTTTCAAGGAACTTATTTGATTTTTGATTTTTTTTCCCAGAGGATAGGATAGATTTTATGTTATCTTTCCTTACTCATACGCCTCATACAGGTTTTTCTCCTGCACTGCATCTCATCCATTCTCACCTCGTGATATATTCTCTCAGCACAGTGTCTGCCGCCGGCTTTGCCCGGAGATTTAAGACTCTTGGCCTGACCAGTAAGCGATGTCCACGGCGCCTACAGCAGCCCCGTAAACACTGACCACTCATCCATTTTCACCCTGTCCCCCCAAGGTCCATGGCCATACAGTATAGCAAGAAGAATCATGACAGACACACAGCCAGGGGCCCGGTCCCAGGCACCTCGGGCCCCACAGCGTCAGCCGCTCAGCCCTGATAGCATAGAGAGCTGCACACGGGCTGCCAGCTGATAAATGAGCTGACAAGCCTTCTCCTCGTTACTCATTTCCCTCCCGACCGAAGCACGGAAAGGAGAAAAAAATAGAAAGCATTGGAAAGGGAGGAAGACGGGGAGGAAAAAAATGAATTGACTTTGCGGCATGGCTATTTTTAGTAAGCCTGTAATGTGCTCCATTAGTTTGAGAGGGTACAAGAGGGAGGAGAGGGCTGAGGGGGGGGTTAAGGAGGGGGACAGGTGGGAGAGAGGGATTGAGTGGAAGATAAAGGGGATGGAAAAGGTGAGGGGCAGCATGGAAGAAGGGAAGCATGAGCTCGATGCAGAAAGGTTCGAGATAAAAGGAATAATGAAGGAGGAGGGAGAGCGAGCGAACACAATGTAAAGACAGATAACCGTGCAGATGACAAGAGAATACATCGTGTTTTGCTTACTATCATTTCTTGAACTAATTGCATCTCTGCTGCTCCATCCGCAGTGTTATTTTTCCCGTCTCTCGTTAAAGCTGAATCCTAATTTTATCCGGCGTTGTGCTGCTGTTGTTGTATGTCTGAACTGTGGTAAATAGATCTGACAAAAAAAACTTGTTAGGTCTGTTATCTTTCGTGACAGGTAATTACAGAAGACATCCTCGACGATGTCTTGTAAAGTGTTTTTGTGCATTTTTTCTGCCGGTTCTCATTCCTATACTGTGTGCGATTTTGGCTGTGTAAGCATTTCTCATCAAAAGAAAACTGGTCTCTTCAACGAGCCGGAAGATCGGGAGGTTGGTGAATGTTTCTCTTGTTAGGTGCCTATATATAGCTGCTTCACTTCAATGAAACATAGTGGAACATCTTTGCATGGCAGATGGCCAGGGTTTCTGGGATCAGACACTATTATGCTTTAGCAGGAACAGGAGTGTATATGTAGATAAGACAGTGGTTGGAAAAAAGGTTGCACCATGTAGGCTTCTTGTTCACATCCACGATAATCCGCCTGATACTTGTCCGTGGGTGCCGTTCGACGATAAAGAGCAACGAGGCCCCGGTCGGCCATTTTGGCTCTGTGTGGCCTTTGTGGACTTAGATTTCCTGGCAGCCCGGCGCTGCAGACACATCAGCAGTAAATAACGGGTACGTGCTCTTCATCCTGGAGCCCAGTTGGTCTTAAAACTGGAGTCTTTCTCGTCTAGAACTCTGTGACATGGGTGAAACAATCCTTTTAAAGGGCTTCTTATTGAAATAGGGAGAGGTCGGGAGAAATTTACGCTGGTATCGAGTGGACTTTAATGCTTCCTCAACATCTATCATACCAGCTTTTACAATACAGCTCAGACAAAGCCCTGTTTCCGAATCATGGTGAGAAGAGAGGGCTTCAATCTGTTGACTGCCCCTCTGCCCTCCCCAGCCACGCTTCATCACCATAATTCATTTCAAAATTATTTGATTTGGGTGGTCAGAGAAAGAAAGTTTGGAGCAACATATTTGGTGCCATTTTTACCACCCCGGCCACAAATCTCCAGCTTGTACTATGATCACATGTGTGTTTGAACGACTTTCTGCCATTCGTATTGTTTGACCACAACAGTGTGTTAAGCTGTAAACAGAAAGGCTGGGGGGGATAGAAATGGGGGGGAAAAGCTGTTTACGTTAGATGTCCTCAGTTACAATCAGAGCACACAAAGATGTGGTTTGCTGCTCGCAAACACAATCCAGTGACCTGTCAAAGTGTCACAAGCTGGATCTACGCAAACAATAAGCGGCGTCAAGCTCTAATGGACCTGAATGAAACACAATCACATTTCTCCAAGTGTTTCTGTCATCTCTGCAGGGTGCATGAGGGTTCATTTTACAGCACAGGGAAAAAGATTTGGGGAAACGCTCTAGTACTGTATGTATAAGCCTTGCAAGAAACATATAGGGACCCATGCAAATTCATATGCATATTTAAGGCTGGACTAATTTTTATGTATAACAATAGGTCACAAGACTATGTGTAATGTGAAAGGGCTCGCTCTCGAAAGGAGCTGCTCGGAGTGACGAACCTACAAAGAATTATTGTCTCACTTTTACTCTTACTTTTAAAGGGTCCCTTTGCTGTGGCACTACAGAGCATCCTAGCTTCTTTTAGCTCAGAGTTTTGGTTTGGCAGCCGATTAGACTGTTGTCAGGCTACTAAATAGGCGTTATCAGTGGTTATAAGCCTCATAGATGTGGGTCAGTAGGGCCCTCCTACACCCAGTATTAGGTGTTATCATCTATTCACATGGTTAATCAGCGAAATAAGGTATAAAAGAAGACGACAGCAACCTCTAGCGACCGTAGTAATTATGACAGGAGCAGAAGTAGAACTGAGGTGACGCACACAGGGTGGTTAGTAGGGGGGGTAGTGGTTGGGTCAAACCAACCAGGACTTTCACCCAGTAGACCAGGGTTCACATCCTGTGTGAAACTTACAATGTACTTCTAAGCCAAAACATGATGTTTAACCAAGTATTTTTGTTGCCTAAACCTAAAGTAGTTGTAGTTTTTTTTGCCTAAACTTAAAGTAGAAGTTGTTTTGTTTGTGTTGAAAACGTAACGTTCATTCATTTTTACAACGTGTCAGAACGTGTTGCTTTTCTCTTTCACTTTCGCTTTCACTTTTACAACATAGTAGGGTCCTAATGACCCACATCCATGGTGAACATTGGCTCACTGAAATAAATGGGTGATAACAGCCTTGTGAACCTACTATTAGTTTAGTAGGCCCCTACTAGCCTACACACTTGGGGGACAGATGTGTGTTGATAACGCCTATTTAGTAGCCTGGTAACAGTCATATCTGGTGCAAACTGTTAAATTGAATTGTGTCTACTACGCTGGGCCCTCGTGGTCATTCGACAGCAGTAGTATGACTGCAGGGAATGTGCCCCAAGTGTTAATGAGGCATTGCAGAGAACGCAGTGCGACTGCTTCTCCTGCTGCATTTTATCATCTTACGTTGTTGCCTTGTATTCTTACTTGTCTGTGAGTATTTTATCGTGTTTTATCAAATTTACTGTGAGCAGAATACAGCTGTTGCATTTTTGTTTTGGTGTAACCTGTGTCTCAAATTGAGTTAATTGATAGCTTGCGTAGCTGTAAGCTGGTAATTAGCATTATTTGCCGTGTGACTTAAGTTGGAGCCGTATGGCGTTAGCTTAGCCAGACCTATCTCCACAGCACTGTGTCAGCGCTAAAGAAAGATCTGGCTGCACACATTATCATTCTGCTATAGGGGGGAAAAACACAACGGCTTGTTGTATTTCCACTCACAATAGTCTTGGGCGGCGCTAAACACAGGATGCAACGACGCCCTTGCAAAATAGAGAGATACGTGGCCAACAGCAGACTTATACCCATAGTCTACGTCTGGTGAGTCAGACTAGTCAGTACGCGATTTGTGGGGGGATACCATCCCCCTTGTTAGCAAAATGATCAAAAAGCATGATCCTTGTTAACCTTCCATCCCCCCCTCTCCATTCCCTAGTGGCAGAGAGAGTGCAGGGGCAGAGGGGTTGTTTAGTTGAATAAGTTAGTATAGTGTGCCTGACTCATTGTTCCTGACGGATTTGTAATTACTACTTTTTCTCCCGCCTTTCTGTCATTTTCGTCTGGGATCCATGATATTCTCTAAAGTATATACAGTAGCTACGGTGCTATTAAAAAACACAGAACCAAATGAGTCATTCATGGGGCGGTTCTCACGGGTGAACAAAACAAACCCCCTGTTGAAAATTAACAAACCACCTAGTGGTGTTAGTTAAATGAATATTGGTTTGATTTTGATTTCACATTTTGTGCATTTTGTTGCCGTTTTACACTTGTATATATCTTAATTAGATATCCAAGAAAAGTTGTACTTTGTGTTCTTCTGACAACTTCATACTGTAAGTTAACTGTCTAGCTGTGATTAGGACGACAACCCATTGTGAGGACGCGGCCTGCGACTTTACTGTTTTGGTTCAATCTCACTGCTCACATTAACTTTATTTTAGCCTTACTTTTGCTCCTGCCATTATGAGACTCTCAACTTTCTCAATTTGTCAATTATTACAAACATTTCTGGTTTCAGAGTATTTGAAAGATTAATTGATTCAAGATTCGCGTTTCTCCTCCTCCAAGAAACTCTGACATTCTTCATTTTTTGATATTAAGACAACACGTGTGTTATTCACATTACAAATGCTGTTGACATGTTGTTTATCCCTCTTCTCTGTAACCATGGACTCTCGTTTATTTTGCCCATAATCAACCCACATCTCAAATGTGGTTCGTATAAAGACGGAGGTGTTAAGAGTGGTTTAAAATGGAAAAGAATGGATGGAAAATTCCTGTAAGTATGTCTCACCAGCTGGGTGGAACTTGTGAGTAGAAAAGGGTAAAAATAATTCAGGATCTTGAGTAAGCAGGGGCTCCTGCAGGCCATTTTTAAGTAAAAGCTGTTTGTTCATCTCACCAGATGTTCCTCTGCTTTGCTTAAAGGTTAGAAATAAAGAAAAAAGTCTCCTTTTCTGTCTTTCCTCGCTCCCTCGCGTGTTGTTCCTCGCAGTTTTGGCATTTTCTAAAGTTGACTTCAAAAGTTTATTTTGTAATTATGTATTTTTCGACCACTGGACATGCTGCTGTGGACTGTTGGACTCTGACTAGCAGTAAGCCGTCCAGGTTGGTGCAGATGGAACTGGAATCCTGGTCAAAATGGGTTTAAATTGGACCGAGAGAATGACTGGCGGACGCACAAACAGAGCACTGGAAAGACGGGGTTGAACGGCGGACTCTCGGGTTGGCGTAGTGTAAAAGCCCATTTACAGGCTGCCAACTGAACAGTGGGTCACCACAGTCTGAATCAGCCCAATGAAAAAGCATATTTACAATCACTGGCCTTAAAACAATGACCTTCCCACAGATTTTTCCATTAAGATATTTTGGTAGACATTGAGCAAAGCAACGGTTCAGCATCGTTGTGCTCTCAGATGAAAGAGAAACGCCGCCCTAAGCATTAAGTATCAGAATTAGAGACAGGCTGGCGTCCTCCAGAGTAAAATATAATTCTTTTCCCAGTTTCCCTCACAGCCACTACAGCTCTCATCATCAACCCATCCTCGTTCCCTTTGGCACCACCTGGTAGCCGAGTGGAAACACATTGTGATTAAATCTGTCCTTTATCCTTTCTGTTTCCACTCTCATTGCCGCTCCTGTCTCCCGCTGTCTCTGTTTCTCTCTCCTTGGTGCTCTCTCCATTTGCTGTTTATTCAGACTGTCTTTTCATACTAATACTTTCATACTAATCCAGGCTTCTGGTCTTCTCTGGTTGGTCCCATTCGCTTCGCTAATGACAGCGCCATGTGTCCCTTAGAGTGGCTGAGCAGAAGAGGGAGCAGGAAGATGTTTTTTTTTTTCAATGGCAGACAAGCTTTGTATTACACACACCTGTCACTGAGATATTTTTATGTAGAAAATGTTTATTTTTAATGTTTACAAGTCAGAGTTTCCACCTGATACAGACTTACAGATATACCTGCATTTCTACACAAACTTCCAGTCATACCTAACCGACGATACAGTATATGAGAAAATTGTGTCCTTTATTGAGCTTGTACGTGGCATTTCATGCATTTGTAATGAGCGGGAGTACAAATGATGTTGGGCTGCTGCTTTATGGGCTGTCTTAATTTCCTGCTTGCTGGCTGGCTGCGTCTCTGTGGTTTGCTCAAAGGTTATCTGAAGCGTTGTCTAATTGGAAGAAGTGGTGTTGGGAATTTTATAAACAACAAACAGTGGAAAATGAGACCATGTGCTTTGCATTTCCAGATGGCTCTTGAAACACGCATTTGCAACTTGGTTTCACGGTTGAGTGCAGATTCAAGTCTGCTGCCGATATCCACAAAATTCATATATACAGCAGTTCTCACAGCTTTTTAGACCACAGGGAGATATTTCCAAAAGTTTTTGAAAAGTTCCAAATGTGAAAGTATTGAGAGGCGAAGTCCCTCCGGTGTTCCCCATGGGACCATATTTTGGAAAAAAAAATACGTACGGTAGTCTACAGTGAGAGACAAATGTTTTTTATGCCTCTGCGCCGGCGACAGCCGTGGCCAGAAGCATTATGTTTTCGGGTTGTTCGTCCGTATGTCCGGACTATTCTTGAGGACGCGATATCTCAGGAACACCTGGAGGGAATTTCTTCAAATTTGGCACAAACATCCAACTGGTCTCCAAAGATGAACTGATTCGAATTTGGTTGTCAAAGGGCAACGTCACTGTGACCTCACAAAACCAATTTTTTGGCCATAACTCAAGAATTCTTATGTATATTATGACAATTTAACTGAAATGTCTAATCGGCTAAAATGATGAAGTGATGACATTTTGGACAGACAAAATGACTGGTTGGCGGAGGCATACAACCGCGAGGTGGTAATTCTAGATTGATCCCGTTTGAATTGTGGCATAAATTACATATATGATGTTTTTCAATTGAAAAAATAATTTTGCAAGTCAAGAAAGTCTCAGTTATTCGTAGTATCGTTTAGTTTTGTCTGAAACCGCTCAGTGAACTACATCTCTCGTCTCACACAATATACGTCACCAACACGAGCTAGCTAGCTAACTTAGCTATGTTCCACGCACACATGTAACGCTAACTTACCTGATGTGGTTTATCCAGCGTCTCCTGGTCTTTTAATCAGCTGTGAAGCAAA